>OZ016504.1:24329098-25686598 GCA_963966595.1 Physocephala rufipes | reverse complement strand
CCTAATTTTCTAAATTAATTTTTTAGTAAAATTAATTGAAATTTTTGCCAGTTTCTAAAAATCTTTATGTATTAAAAATTTTTAATTATATTTATTTTATATTTATTTCGCGATTTAAATTTTTTGATTTCATATTAAAAAAGTTATTTTATTATATTAATCGTATTGATAGTATTTCTTTATTAATTTTCTGGGATTTTTATTCTTCTATTTCTCTGAACTAATTTAATTAATGCTAATGAATTGAATGACTGAAGTAAAAAATCTCCGTATAATTATAATGCAAATCTTCAACACTAAAGAAAAATATTTATAGAAAAGATTGTAGAATGTTGAAATTAAGAATAATCGTTAAGAAGAATTCACTACAGACTCATTAAATGGGTTTTCTCTTTTCCTACAAGTTATGATTATATAAATGAAATTGCAAAACATCGTAACCGGAATTGAAGGATACGATAATTCTATTGGCGACAGTTGGGGCAGGGAAAATGTGATTGAAATTAAAAAGAAATTATTTTGATGAAATTTTCAATATATTTATAATTCATTCTAATGCGAATTAATGGAGATTTTGTAAATCGGTTCGATATTTACAACATTCTCTATTTCCTTGCCAAAAAAGACGACAAATTGTCATGACGTTTCTGTCTTTTTCTTGATGGCATTACATTTGTTTAAGCGTAGAAAATATAATTACATTTTTGTCAATAATTTATTATTCTCTAATAAAATCCATTCCCACATTTTGTACATTTCCGCATCCAAAGAACTTAGCTCATACGCGGCTTTCGTGCTATTCTCGTAACACAATCCAACACCGATTACTCAATGTTGTTTCCTTCATCTTTCTACGCTTCTCGAGAAGTTTAACAATTTTCGCCTGAAATTCGCTTTAGCTCGACCGCTTAGCATGACCTTGAACTTAGCATGAGCTTTATCAACAATACTAAATTTAGAAAAACCCTGGGAATATTTTAAATTTATTATCGTGCCAAAAAGGAAATTCAGAAAAACTATTAGCGCAATCGCGTCGCACTTCGATTCCAACTTCCGAGTTTTTATATACTCGAAGACAATAATTTCAAAAAAAAGCAATAGTTTCATAAAATTCAATTAAAATTCCCACAGACCGCAAACTGCAAACATGAAAAAAAAATAATGAAAACAAATACAAGGTCCCAAATGCAAATTACAAATACAATTAATTCATTTAAAAAACAACGTGTCTATGCAAATGCATTCGTAACAATTCATAGGAAATTTATTTTGAATTGGAAAAGTTCGTTTTTTATATAAGAATCGATGGAGGTTTGAGTAATCTCATACTTATAATTATAATAAAATTTTCTTACGAAATGGTACTCATATAAATCAGTCTATCCGGCGTAGTAAAACTACCAATAGCAGCAATAGCAATATTCGATTGAAACGATCTTTAAACGATTTAGTTTGTGACCTTACTTTGTATTTAACTTCTATTTAATTGTGATCTCTAACGAAACATCCAAGTGTTTGTTTGAAGGACGCGGGGTAGAGTAACGATGAGCCGGCGATGAGCTCCGCGATCTTTAACGAATCTTAGTTTGGAAGGAAAATTAGGAAATGTGTAATTTTTCGAAATAGGATTAAAATATATTATAGTAAAAGTCATGTTTTTCGAGAAAAATTTATAATTTTATTATGATTATTTCTTCTCCTTGAATACATTTAATTCTACGATTCGTATCGATAAATTTTCGTGATCTAATTTCTAAGGATTTATCCTCTTGCGCTTGATATTAATTGTCCTTTATATTATTGGGAATTATAAAACTCATGAAAATATAAAATAACCGAACAAATTTCATTTTATATTTAGGTGTAAAATTATACAAAAATAAAAGAGAATTAATTGTTCAGCATGATTGGAATGAAATATTGTTCAGTGCGGTTATATTTGCAATGTGAGATGAAGTAAGCGCTTCACAATTTTCACACACTGATAAATAGTTTTAATTTACGCAACGCATTTGAGCACGTTATGACGTAGTTGACGTATGGCCAATGGTAAATGTTGTCAAGATAGTCTTGGTGGCAATGATATCGACGTTGCAGCTTTTCATACTTTTCTTGGTTTTTCCAGATTATTTGAATTAATGTCTATAAATGCATGCAGTTGTTTTTTCAATAAAACAATAATAAAATGGAAAATCATTTATGTAATGTAATATCATTAAGTACTTTTTATAATATAAACTAACGCTCGCAAATCGACAGTTTCCATTGCCATATTCATATTGAATAAAACCAACAGTTGGCCACCCCGGTTTTTATGAATTTCTCGAATATACTTTGCTCAACTCTTTTTAAGGTTTTATTCGTTTTTTGAGATAATGTGAAAATGTGTTCGTGCCTTGCCTAAATTGCAGGCTGCAATTGTTTTAGGCAAGTCTTGCGTTTATTTCTGTTTTCATTTTCATTCGCCCAAATTTGTTTTTTTAAATTGGAAACGATTGATAGTATTTGTATGCACTCGTCGGTTTTGCAAATAACGATACGCTCGTTTTAATTAGGATCAAACTCTGCCAAACGGTGCTCCTTATATGAATCATACTTTATCTCGAAAGTAGGAAAGTAAAAGCTCCAAAGTACGACTTCGTAAAATTTCAACAATTGCACGTTCTGCTGTCAGACATTTGGGGCTATTTAGATTGTGAAACAAACCATTGTTGGTTTATTTTAAAATTGTAGAATCTTTGACTAAACAAATCAAATCATTCTCTCATATAGGATTCGAAAAAAATGCTTCTTTATTCTGAAGTAGTTGTTGTAAATAGTAAGTAAACACCTGAAATGAGCAAAAGGTTTTTTCCTGAGTGTCTAAATTTGTAGTTTATTGAGGCAGTAACTGTTCATTTTGGCATTTGTGTTGTTGTTTCTGTAAAATTGTTTATTTGCTTTTGTTTGTAATTGATTCGCGCGCTTTTTCCATTTCGAAGTTCTAAACAGAATTAGAATACGCGTTTTGTTTCTCTCTCCTTTGATTAAAACAATTCTAAATGCATATCGATGCTCACTTTCGATTATATTTGCAAATATATTCAACTAGGACAGAAACAACAAAAACAAAGGAGAATCACAACAACTATTATGTCAACAAATGCTAAAACCTAAGATCGCTGACTTCGGCCTGGCCGAATTTCGCACGCCTTACACCCGTAATATAAATTTATGATGGAATAGATTTGAGTTGAAAAACTGAGCTGTGAACACCGATAAACATAAATGTCTCCCATAAAGCGACCATCTATCTGGTGCGATTGTGTCTATTTTTGACACTATATTGACACCCTACAAATATAGAATGTTTGTGAAAAAGCCCTTAAGGAAACCGCTCCTAAGCAATTGTGACCTTAGTTACCAGTGGTCGGATCCCGCCTATTTTTATGACTTTCACTTTCACCTCAAAATCTTACCTTTAAAAATCTTCTAAAAACTTTCGAGGTTCTAGTGCAGATTAATCCGCGGGATAAACGTAATCGCACCTTAAAAATTGCGCGGAAATCTGAGAAATCGAACTGTAAATAGGAATTCCTCTATATCTACTATAAAAATGGGCGTGTCTCATCCGATGTTGCCAATTTTCAATTCCAATCAGTTTATGAGGAGAAGGAATATTCATGACAGATATTCTAGATTAATAACTGTTTCTCTCTCTCTCTCTTCTGTAATCGTGGCTTCCACAGACAGAACGAGAGACATGTATAAATCGACAAAGTAGATGATTCTGAGTCCAAACACACAAATTTTTCTATACCGGTTATGTCTCTCTCTAATCCGTTGCGAATTAAAGAAAAAATTGATAAAGAGTGTATTCGCCTCCGTTCGGGAGTAGGGTATAAAAACAGCAACCATAAGAATAATAATAGCTGTTGCTTTTGTTTTTATTTGCAATTTCCTGCAAAGAAGCTTTTTGCAAGCAATTTTTCTCGTTCTTTTTTTATATAATTTGTTTTTATTTTGTTTTTTATTACGGTATTTTCTTTAGTAGGCAAATTTTTTGGCGCCAATAATTTTACGTATTCATGACAATTTTTTTCCAGCACGCGTGGCTTTTATTACATTCGATTTGTTGCGATTTTTTCAACGCCCCTTTTTTTGAAACAATAAAAAATGAAGTGACGGTAGTTAGACACAATTTCGTATAGTCGTTACCGTCAACGCTAATGTCATCGTCATCATCATTGTCATCATTGTCATCAGTGTCATCATTGCGGGAAGAGTCCCGCTTTTTCCTTCACTAGTAGTTCGTTAGTTTAATTGACTTTTCATGCGCCTTGCTTTAATTTCTTCTTATCTTTAAATATTTGTTCTTTCTCTATTGTTGTTGTTGTTGTGCTTGCTCGACTTTGATCCTGTGGTTTGTTGTAATTGCTTTGCTGTTGTGGTTTTTTTGCGTTCTATTTTCTTTCTTCGGTGTTGTTGTTGTTTTTTTATTTCAATGTGCTTTTGGTGGGTTTTTGGATCAGTGTCAGTGACATTTACATTTTCTATATAATTATTTCATCTCTCTTTCCACACAATTTCTACTAAAGTATTGTTTATAGAATTAATTTAAATATTTTATTGAACTCGAACCAAACCAAACAATACATACATGATGAAACAATACATACATACATGAAACATAAATCAATATAACGACGGTAATTATTACCTTTTTCGATTTCGATTTTTAAACTAGATTTAAAACATGCTACCCATTTATACAAATCAATAAAAACGAATATGTGCTAGTTAATTAATATAATTTTTGAAAAATTTAAATATTTCAAAATGCGTTTCAAGATCGTATTTCAATATTAGAAATCATTCGAAACCACTTTTGATTACAAGAAAAATAAAATTAATTCATTACAACGAGGTCGAGAGCACAACAAACTGATTATAAACTCATTAAATATTATAATAAATTTGTCACACAAAAAACCGAATAATTATTCCTTCCTATAAAAATATTTTAAATATATTTTGAATTTCATTTCAAGAAAGAATAATTAACGGATAAAGGAAAACTGAAAATTGTTAAAGGCATAAATTAGGAAAATAAATCAAAGCTTAGGAATAATAAATAAATAGCCATTTTCTCAAACCCTTTAGAGGTGACGGTGTTGCATAAATTTTTTAAAAAAGTAAGACATTGAAACTAAGAAACAGATAAAACACTTACCGCCAAAGAGATTGCTTTTGCTATTCGAAATATAGGCGGATTATTAAGCCGCGTGGGGAGATTTAGGTTTTTAAAATCAATTTTTTACTTATATTGAAAAGATTTGAAAAGGCTACGAATTAGAGGGAAAGGCCCTTTTTAGAGAAATTCATAATAGCATTCATGTTTCAAGGTGCAAAGAAATAGTAGAAAACAAAATAAACAATTAAACAATTAAAAAATAAAAATCGAATAAACAATTTATTAGAAACAAAAGATACCATGTAAGGGTTTAATATTTTCAACAAAGCAAAAATCATTGCATATTATTGAATGGTATATTTTTATATATTTTTATTTTTTAAATATTTATTTAAATATTTCTTTTTATTTTTTAAATAAGAAGAGACGATTAATAGGATTTTTAAATAGGGCGATTAATTTTTAAATTACTTTAAATTTAAAACATTTTAGTGTATTTTTTCTCAAAAAGAGAAACATCCAAGCATTTTTGCTCGAGCGTCGGATTCCTTTGACTTGATTGAGCTCTGGTTTCCATGTCATAATTCCATGATTCATCACTAGTTCTGGCCTTCTGGAGCAACTTTGGGTCGTCGCAGACAGAGCCCAAAATCTCCTTAGCAATGTGGCAATTTCGATGCGAATCTCGCAGCTAGCCGCGTCATGCCCAAATAATTAGCAAAAATCTAATGTCAAAAAATCTAAAATCACATCTTATAACATTTTATACCACTGACAAATGTTGCTTTGATCAAACAAGTAGTTTTACCATATGTCACCGTCCGAAACAGACCTGTTCGAACAGACCTGATATGACCTGAATTCTTTTTTGTTCGTTTAAGACATATTTAGTAATAAATTATCAATGATTTAATCATTGATAATAATCATTTTAATTAGATGCAGGCATATTAATTCAATGGCTTTGCGTTAATTGAAACCGAATAGATCTAATAATTTAATTTTAAACACACAATCTTTTTGACCCTGATTTAAATCTCATTCTTTCTAAATAGAAAATACTAATTAAAGCGGTTTTCTTTATTTGAAATTTTAAGGAATTTTTTATTTTTGTTCGATTCTCTACTTTCTCTACAATAATTTTATCTAATCCATTTAATTTCATTCATTGACTTTCTTCTTCTTCTTTTTCGATATATCGAATGATCGCTCCTATTGTTCGTTAATCTATTCGACATACAAAACAAAATCAATCTGAATGGATCGTATTATCGAAAGCTTTTGCTTCTCCTCGAGGTGATCTTCGCTCATTGCCCAAAAGACATCGAAGAGTCTTAACTACCTTCATAACCGCACATTATCATCAACGGCAGTGATTTAACAAGATCCATTGATGAATATATATAACATACCGTGTTAAAGGGCGTAACAATTTTTAAATGCTTCTGGAAAGTTTTTCTTTGTTAAACGTTATAATCACGACTTTCGTTAAGTTGCGAAAATGCGAAATAATTAAATTAACTATTATTTACTAAACAATTAACTAACTAACTAAACAACTAGCTACGCAATTATGCCCTCTCGTTAATTGCCTGGTGATGATTGGTTGTTGGTTGATGGTCGATGGATGGCAATGATGATGGCATATGCTGTTAGTTTATATAACAATTTCTCAATTCACCCACGAGTAATATTTGCTTTGTCCATTGCCAACACAAAACTTGCCAATTTACTGATATTTCCTTATAGATCATGATATTAGCAACTTGTTGTATCACGCCTTATTAACAAGTTTTTATTATTTTAATTTTTTCAAAATCAACAATAAGAAAGATCACTGGCAGTCCAAAAAAATTATGTTAGATTTAACGATTTATTCATTGGATTCATTTTGAGCAGTGTCTTCTAGTTTAAGTGGCTGAAGATGGCTAATGCATTTACTTCTTCTTGTTCTTCTTATTCGTATTTCAAACAGCGCTTCTTGTTCTTTGTGTTGTTAGCCTTCCTTATCCGCAAATATTCTGTCAGCCATTCATAAAGCCCAGAATCAGTCAGCTCATTCATTTAAGGAAGCATTCGATTATTTTGCCAGGCAGTTTCAAAAACTAACAACAAGACACACATACTCGCACATTTATAAAAATGAGCACGAATAAAAATATACCGACCTATATATTCTACTATATGGGGCATCGTTTGCTCTCTTTTTTTTAATTAATAAAACCAATAACGACACATCATTTAAAAATTTTAAATTATTTCTGCTCTATAAAAAACAAAAAAAAAACAATAAATATTTCGACATACATTAAGATACATTTAAGAGTAAGACGTGTCAGTAGCCTGATCTTCCCCATGTTCAATAGCAGAGAGCCCTACATGAAAGAGAATATCATGTAAAGTTTTCTATGATGGTGATTATGCTTCGCCCTCTATAATGGTAAATTTTGTCATCGGTGGGTGACAAGGCTGCGTTCTACGCCAGCCTTTTGATAGTATTTTTAGTTTGATGTTTTGAATTTGGAAATCTTCGACAGATTCTTCTCTACAGACTAAAAAATAGCGAACTCTAAGAACGAAGAAATGCATATTCATTACATGAAATAAATGTGTTGTTGTTTCGATTTAAGCCATTTCAAATGCCACTTGATTTATGAAGTTAAGGAATATTTTCAAATATTTCCAAAATTTTGTTGTGACAATTTTGTTTTCTTTTGCGATTGTGATTTCCACGAGCAAACGTGGAACAGACTTATCAACCTTTAGAGCTAAATAGACTCAGGAGATAATTCTAAGCGGGAGTATATTTACCTTTGCATACCTGCCACGCCTCTTTTCACGCGAATCATAAGCTCATATTATTCACATCCGTATTCACACATTCAAGACCACGTAAGAATCAAAATTATGAATTAAAATAAAACAAAGAGATATTTTAACGATCGTTAGCGTATCGTATCGCCTATCCAAAAGTTCATCCGTTTGAATCGATGATCTTCGGCCTTTTCATAAACTTTCTCTTAAATTAACCGATTCAATTCATTTCGATAAAACCATATGGCTGAATGGAATGAATATATAAAATAAAGAGAATAAAACTGCGACAGCTAAATGATTTATTTTATTAGGGAGTACTTCAATGAGATTTGTAATATTTATAGGTTAGGTTTAGTTTAGGTTTATAATATTTGGTTACACAAACTGATGAGCAGTAATAAAAAACTAAATATAAAAATTTATGGAATATATTTTTGAATTATAATGGAAAATATATAAAGTCACATTATTAAATTCAATAAATTATTTAAGGGAAATTTCATATCAAATTATTTTAAATAATTAATTAAATTAATTTTAATTGAGATAAAAACTCTCAAAGAAATAACTATAACTGAACATTTTGTTGAGTAAAAAGCTCTGTGATGAAACTATTTATATAATCACAAATATCAACTTAATTTATTAAACCTTTTTTTATTGTCTTGTTCAATTTTTTTCCTAACATAATAAAATCACATAAATGTCATAAAAAATCACATAAAATCGTCGCAACAGGAAATCCTAAAATTCCTAAAATTAATATAAATTTACTAGATTTTATAGAATTACTGACAGTGTTCTCTCTCTCTCTCATATTCTGTCTCACTCTGTCTAAGTGGTTTTTTCTTGTTTTTTTATAAATTATTTTTGCTTTCGATTTTTTATTGCAATTATTTAAAGAAACCTGTTCAAAAAAGCAAAGTTCCAAAACAAAAAGAATCGTAAAAATAAATTTGATTATTATTTTTCAAAAAGCATAACATTCGAGACATCTTGTCACTTTGCTACTGCTGTTGTTGTTGGGTTTGTTGTCGGTGCGGTAAAGGTTGTCGGATTAAAAAACAACGAAAAAAGCATTAGGATATATTCCGAATTTTTTAATGCTTGATTTAGAGTGATTTGCATGCTTTTAACGATGGAAGAAACAAGAAAAACCCAATCGATATAATAAAATATGAAATGTTTTTTTAATTAAACAATTTTAAAATTATGTTAACACATTTTGACATTTAATATCAATGTCTGAAAGCAAATCAATGCATCTGAGAACAGGTTCATTGTATAGTTTTTTATTGTATTTTTTTTTTTTGGTAGTTTATGGATGAGAAAGGATATTTGTTTCACAATTTTTATTGTGAAGTTTATGCGGATATGAATTTATAATAAATATTAATTGGAATTAGCAGCAGATTTAGAAATTGATGTTGTCTCAATTTTTATAAATGTTTTCTTAATTCCCATTCGTATTCTTTTAAATTTCTCTCTCTTATGTATAACCAAATTCTCATTAAATCATCAGGGGATCAGTATTCATATCTATACTAAGATGACACATGATCTCTCTCTCTCTGTACTCGTTGCAACAGAGGTCATGGCAGAGTAGACGCCATACAAAAACACTATCTAGCGTGTTTATTTAGAAAAACAAAAACAAAATCCCATTCGTAACATACACTTGTGCATTCGAACAAGCTCTCGTGGTTCTTAAAACACGCCCCGGGCGAACTTTTTTCTTTTTCCTCGTAATTACTACCAGCCTATGCTAAAAAACATAATTTTCGAGGCACCATCGCAACCATCGCCAACAAATTCGTAGATGCAAAAACAATGGGCACTCTGCTAGCGATACTGACTATGTATGCGTGTGTCCATATGCACGTGTAGCTTTAATCTTGGCGCCAAAAAGGACGCTGTCGCAATGCTACAATTTTCAATGATTTTATTTGCTCGTCATTTCATCGTGTGTTGTTGCTGTTTCATCTGCCCGTTTTTGATCCGACCATAAGAATTCTACACACACAAAAGCAATGCTGTTTTGTCGTCCTCCTTTCAATTCTGCCTTTCTATCTAAATTCTCATTCATTTCTTTTCGTTCCCCTTGGATCGGTTCCAAAGAAATTCGCATTGTTCGGCGATACTACGATTTCAAATTCTCCTCTACTTGGTTACCGCCATTGACTACGGCACTATAATACAACCAACAGCAAAAACAACAACATCAACAACTACATAAGAATTTTACCTTACATAGTATATACTGTATTGAAAACTTTTCATCCCCAGCTTTTTAGCCCCCTTCTTCTTTATAAACGTACATACGTTTTCATTTTCATTTCATTTCTTTTAATAGCTTGTTGTTGCTACCGGTTGTGTTTCGTTGTGCGCTTTCATCTTATTCTTCTTTTTTATTTGTTTACGTTTAAGAACTTTTTTTGCAACTGTACAACAATAAACGCTTATGATGATGAGCAATGGCAATAACTTCTCAAGAAAAAAAGCGCAAAATAAAAGTCAAAGAAATAAGCAATAGTCTTCTGGAACTCTCTAATTATATTTCATCTCTCATCCGTAGACTCTGTATTTCTTCGAATCTCTCTTCAATTATAACTGCAACATTACTCTTTCAATAGTGGAAAGAGTGGCACAATGCTCTTTATTTTTTTGAATAAAATAATTATGTGGCGTTGGTAAGAGAATAGAGAAAAACCTCGGAGTTGTCTCTTTTATTAACGGTGTTGCCGTTTCAATTAAAATTTCAACAATATTAAACCCTCTTCAAATATTTCAACATTTATGAAGTCGTGGCACAAAATATTTATATTTTTTAAACTCCTTTCCGCTCTGTCTTTCCTTCTGTGTCTCTCTTTCTTATACTTCTGACACTCTCTCTCTCACGCCATTGGTCCAATCGATTTGCTTGTCATAAAATGGAACGCTTAAAGCAAAATCGCTCCGAGCTGCAGGAGTCGTAGGCCGTAGGTAGAGAAGAAATAAAAATAAGTGCATATGCTTTCTTTACATACGAGTGAGTGGATTATTTTCTACAAATTTGTTAAGCTACAATATGCGCTATGCGAATTGCTATGAGCGATTTAGTACTAGCGTCGAAAGAGTGATTCTACGCTTTCTTTTTAAGAGCGACACGAACAAAGATGTTCGAGACAGTTATAAAGCGAAGGCGAAACAAATAAGTTTGATGCATCGTAGTTCCGCCCGTCACCTTTTTGAAGTAAAGAAAGAAATTTATTTGATACGCTATATAATCATCAAAATATCGATCAATGCACCATTACAATAATATGAATACAGAAAAATTTATCAAAGAAATAAAAAAGCGTCCTGTGTTATGGATGAGTTCACATCCGCAACATAAATTCCGACATACAGTAAAAACCTTATGGGAAGAAATTCAAGTCCTTTTTCCAACCTGTCCTGGTAAGTTTAAATGATTTATTACCGTTATTACTTAATATCTCGAATGATATTTTTATAGATGTAAGGAAGAAATGGAAAAGTTTAAAGGACACCTATAGAAAAGAATTAAAAAAAATACCACTAAATCCGCTTGGAGATGATTCTCAAGTTAAATGGAAATATTTCAGTTTGTTAACTTTTATAAAGGACGAACTTATACCAACGGAAATTGGCAGCAATACGATAATTAAAGAGGATTATTCGTATCAGGATTCTGTTAATGAGAATGAAACAGCTCTTCCGGATTCGATTCCCGTCACTTCGGAAGAGGATAATCTTGAGCAAAAGGATCAAATACTAAACGCTCGAAGCGATCCTTCAACTCGATACAACCAACAAATTGTCACGCATTTACAGAGCGATGCAGAGTCAATTGCTTCGTCATGCAATGCATCATTGCGATCGATAAATACTTCTGCGCCATCTAAAAAACGCCGTATCACTGCCGATCGAAGATATGGCGAATATTTGGAAAGAGAAAGAAGAAAATTGAAAACGATAAAATTCGAATTGCAGGAACTATTAAGACAAACTCCTGCTCATTTTCGAACGCAAAAATCCTCTGGAGACTATCATTTCTTGATGAGTATTCTACCGCAAATGGAGCGATTACCACCGATACAAAAAATGCGTTTACGAAATAAAATTAATCGCGTTATCATCGAGGAAATGGAAATGAACGCCTGTGGGGGAGATCGATACGAATATAGAAAATACGAGCACAATACTGGATCGCGATGTTCGGAAACACCTCAAAAACAACAACAGCAATAATAAGTGTTTATGTTATTTAAAATAGATTTTAATTTATATTATATCTCGATTTATAATACATATTGGACCTTATATATTCTTTATAGAAATATGAAAGGCTCTCGTGAGTTTTATTATCAATATAATTTGTAAAAGAATGATAATTACTTCTAAAACATGTTTTGTTTCTCCTTTTGGCAGTGATACCTTGCCGATGACGCTACATTTTGTATCCCCCTTATTCTAATGATTGTACGCTAACGTTTAATGCTGTTAGCTTTTTCTAATGTCTGACGCTGACGCCCGTAGCAAAAGAAACTTGTGAGTAAACAGCGCGAGGAAGTTTCCCAGGCTTCGTTTTATAAAACATTTCAAAAGCTTTATTTCATAACCGTCACAGGCTTTTGTCTGATAACTCATAAACCATTTATTATTGCAATAAAGTATTTATGTAAGATATTTTATTAATTTCATATTTCTCCCTTCCAATATGGTTTGTATTTCACCAAACCTACCACCCTATATTTCACAGCTTGTGACTATAAAAAGTAATTCTTTATAGATTCTGCTGACCTTGAGCTAAGAAAATATATCCTCTTTAATCCTCATTTCTGATATAATTTTACTTATAGTTTCATTTCTCACAATTAAAAGTAGTTTAATCTCTGATTTAAAATTTTCTATTTTGATTATCATCGTCATCATCGTCACCTACTACTTTCAAAATGAATGTGATAATCATAATCGATATTATTTGTGAATTGTGTGTTTTAAGCGTCTTATTTTGAGAGACACAAAACCATAGCTGCGTTACAGATAAATAAAGTCCAAGAGAAAAATGAAGCGAAGGAAAACGCAACGAAAAACCAAAACCAATTAAAATTGTCAATTGACTAAAGAGCACCGCGCACAGTGGCTCAGAAATAGAGTACATCAGTCAAAAAAATTTGTAACTTTTGAATGGATGGGAATATTTTTTTCATTTAAAATAAAATTTCGTTTCCGTTTCATTATTCTATTGTATGACCGTTGATTTCAAAGGAATATGTCTCTTTTAAAGTGTCAAAAGTTTTACAAAATACTCACCAGATTAATTTTGAATTCAGCAGTTATTACGATTATATTTTCAGGTAAGAGATACGGACAAAAAATTGCCCCTAAGTAGTTGTGTTTTGCGGTCATTTTAAAAGGTCAAAATAATTTCGACATATTACCACCACAGGACTAACCAGAAATACTCATCAAACGGGGGCGTTATACATTTAAAAGTCATATATTTTTTGCCGACAGATTCTTTTTCTGGCCACTGTGCGGCGGCGTTTAAAAGCGCATACAACATTTGGCTACAATTCGGCCCAAGCAGAGAGACAATTAAGTTGTCACGTCCATTAAGTGGAAGTTATAAAAAGAAAAGAACAAGCAATGAAAGGAGGAGAAAAGTGGATCGACTGAGACGGAACAAGAATAATTATTTAAATAAAAATGAAAAAAGTAAGCAAGGATCCACAAGAATTTCTTAGCGAAGGCACGCTATACTTATGCATGAATGTGTGTATGAGTATATGCTTGCACCCCAATTTCCCCAAACAAATATTTATCTACAATAATTTGTATTAAAAAAGATATTTTATTGACATAAATTGTATATCTGAACGCTATAAATTACGTACCGTATCGTATCGCACCGTGTTGTATCGCTTATCGGAAATGCCACTACTGCATTGAAAGCTTTCTATCAACTTTATCGAAAGTGAGAATAAAGAAATAGATAATAGAAAATAATTTATCAGCAATAAAACAAAAGAAATGAAAGATCAAGTTGAGCAACTTTTTTTTCTTTTGACAAAATCTAGAACACGTTCGGTCTGAAAAACTCGGAACTTTAAAATTCGAACCAGAAAAAATAGAAACAACAAATTTAAGGTGAATAAGAGAATAATAGTAATAAATAATAATTTGTTGGGACAAAACATAGATGGACGAAAATTGAATTGGGCACTTCTGGTGGTTGAAGGAACAGTTAATTAAAGATTGACACTTGAATAAATATTAGATAAATTGAATTGAATGGATAGGTAGATAAATGAATGGTGGAATAAAAAATATTGACACACAATAAAATTAAGAAATAGATATGAACAATTCAGAGATATTCAGATAAACCAACTGAACGTTTTTAAATAATCTTATTTTATGAAAAAAAAATTGTACTATTTATTTAAACAGTCGCAGACTCTTCCGTGCATTCAATATTCCAATCAATATCCTTCCAATCATTCTGTGTTCTAATTCTTATACGCATTCCTACGAATATTATCAAGATCATTGCGGGAATGTCGCTACAAAATCAATCGCAAATAGCTTTGCAAAAACACGCTCTAACAATGTGAAATGGTGTGGCGTCAAAACAGCTGACTGTCGAACAGAAAACTACTTCTCATTTACCAAAAAAAAACAACCCTAGGAACCTGTAGATAAGTCGTACAGACGCCCACAATTAAGTGAAAGTTGATTTATTTGCTAAGTGCGTGCCCGAGTCATAATCGAGTCTCTGAACTCAAAGCGATTCAAGCAAGGGTGAATGCATTAATTAGTAGTTCGTAAGTCATTCAGTCAGTTAGGCAATTCAAATGTAGTTTTGACGACAGAAAACAATGAGAAATTAACAAGATCATCATCGCAATGTTAATAAATTAATTAATCTGTAATCATCGTCATCTAATACATCATCATTGCTCTAATTCTGATTAAATAATCGAAAATATTATTAAAAGGAATGATACATAAATGCCCGTCATGCTTGAGCCTTTATTGAGTCCTGACGCTGTTGATAAGAATGCATTCGTTCGTGATCGTTATTTGTTGGGAATTACTATTTATATTTCGTTAATTCGTTATTCGTTAATTCGCAATTCCTGACATTTTCTTTCCTGCTAAGATTTTAAATTACTTACAACAACAACAACAGCCTTTAATAATTATCATTACAATTTTAACAAAAAACAACAACCACCAGCTCTTGCATCATAACATCAATCAATCAATATTAAATATCTAACCATATTTACTCACTGCATTTATTTGACGACGGCGTTGCCGTGGACGCTGTTTGCTTTGACGACGGCACTAGTGACTCATAATCGCAACGCCAACTATCCCCACGTCATTCATGTCGACGCCAACAACAATAACAACTACTCTCGTATGAACACACACTCGCGAGTCGCGACTCTCACGATGATGTTGCCGATTTTCGAAAAGACGCTAACGCTCTGAATTGCGTTGACGCTGATTTTTACACTGAAGTTAACGACGCCTCGTATGACGGTATTTGTTTTTTTTTGCTGACGCGGAACCACAACTGGTTGTTTAACCGGTTAATTTTTATCAATTATGTGACTTACTTTTGGCCTCGTTTCGGTCCCGCCATTCCGTCATCGAGAAACCATACACCGACACTCTTTTACGAACGGCGAAATTTTTCAAGCTTTAAACACACACAGACTGACACAACAAGAAGCAACCTTATGGCAGGGCAGGTAGGAGTAGTTTGGCGTTAAATTAATAGGCAACAATTCAATTACAAATGTGAAAACCAACAACAAATACAAACTCAATAAAGAAGAACTGGAAGAGTATTGCTGACAAAATAAGAATTAGCCCGTCAGTAAATGCATGTTTGTCAGCAAGTTAGGGCAGTAAAATGGAAATCAAACTTTTTTCCGGATCTCCATAAGAGCCTAAGTAATTTTGACAGTTGAAAAAATGAAGTTGCATCTGAGTACCCAGTCTCCGTTTAATTTTTTATATGATATCATCTCAATTTTCGTTTTCCACTCTCTCATTCTCTCTCTCTCCGTGGCAAAAGTTATGCATGGAATCGCATGCAGTTACGTTGCAGCCTATGCAACCGTCAATACAATTGAATTTTTTTATGAATGAATGAAATGAATTAATAGTTTTATATCGTAGCACAATTCATTAATTGATATCAATCTTACAATGAATAGGAATGTTTTGTTTTAAAAAGTAACTTTAAAAATTACATGTATTTCTCTGTCTCTCTCTGCCTTTGTTTCTTGTTTCGTTCTGTCAAGAAATAAAAAAATTTTAAACCGTACAAATTCGATATTTTAAAATTTATTTCAGGTTTTTTGTGAAACAATAATCGTAATTATTATAATAACGCTTTAATCGCATTTTCGCCAGCACATTTTTGGTTTTGTATTTTATCAGTTGCTTAGGCATTTCACAATTTTCCCCCGATTGTTGTTGTTTTTTTTTACATTTTTCTCATATAATTTCATAATGAGAAATAATTCAATTACATTCCATTCTTTCACTCTTTCATTTTTTTATTTAGAAAATGCTTAAAAATAGCTACGATGTTTTCAGTTTTGTTTTTAAAATAATAGAATTCATAAAAATAAATAATAAATGAATTTCATTAAATACTGTCGATTCTGCCTAATATTATAAATGATATCATTATGAATGATATCATTAATAAAAGATCGAGGTGAGAAAGGAAAAAATTTTAGAAGCAAGCTTCTCAAAAATTTCCAAAATTGTGACTATTTATTAATTATATTCTTTTTTAGAATTGCAATATTTTATTAATTAATAAATTAATCCAATTTTATAAATTTTTTATTATTAATTTTAGAGCTCTTGAGGTCTATCAGCAATCTGGTCAAACCTTGACACAAATTCTAGAACGGCAACGTCAAAAACCGGGCGGGAATCGTTTGGGAGGTCCATTGCGTTATCCACATACGATACTCCTATGGTTGCGATGTAATCAGGTACGTTAAAGCTACTTTATAGTCATACCAGAGCCACGAAAAATGTGACTCTATGCAATAAAACTTCATCCTAAAGGAGAATATTTTTGAAATTTGAAATTTCAAAAAAAAATTAAATGAAATGTTAAATTTTAATTAGTTTTCAAACATTCTCGATTTACTTTTATCTATTCATAAAATGAAACCGCTCTAACGAGGTGAACATACTCCCCAGTGCATTTTCTTTTCCATTCAAAGAAATAATTCCATGTCATTCGTTAATTGATGTCATATCATTTATAATAATAATTCCCTCTTCACAAATTATATATAGATGACATACATACATATGCATATATATAACTTAATCCAGAATTCGTCTCCATAGACAACCGACTCTTCTTGCTTTCGTTTAAAATTGTTCATCAAGGCTATGGAGCTGAGAATGGTCTATATTGGTTTGTGCCATTTAGGAAAATTTTGAAGACTGACAAAAATTTGATTTCATCGTTCGTGACTATTTCTGTTTTGTCAGCAATTATGATATTTCGGTTTTACGTTGTATCGAGCTCTCATTTTCCCCATGCGTCATAATTATCAGCTGCTTCTCTACCAACAACATAATGTTCATTAATAAATTATGATTCTTTTAAAAATAGTTTTTGAAATAAATACTTGAAAATATCTTGAAAAAAATGTTGTCTTTGTCTGCATCAACAATCATCTGCATCGCTACAAAAATATTATAATTTGATATTTGAAATAAAGTTTATTTTAAAAGTAATTTCATTTTGTTAAAGACTCTGTAGAATATCGTTCATAAGATAGGTTTTATAGTTGTTTAAAACGGCATAGATAATCCTTGGAATGCGCTGATGACTTGATTTATTTGCAAAAATATAGTTCACTATAAAAAAAATCATCCTGATTTATCAAATTTTACAAAAGCTATTCCATGAAATTTTGATATTTTTGACAGACGGTCGGATAGACAGCAATGTTGGGTAGACAGACAGAGAGACGAATGAGATCAAATCGATTCAGGAGTTCATTCTGAATAAGAATATTTAAACTTCTTGAAGCTTTCAAAAAAGGAATTGCAATTGAAAACTTTTAAAAACCTTTCGAACAGACACAAATTTCAAAATGTTGCAATCAATTTAAATCATCAACGAATCGTCATTTATTTTAACGCGTTCTGATTAATCCCGAAATATAACCAGATTTAAATTCGAGACGTTACTAACGATTAATTTCCATCAATCTTTTTTTCTTTTTTTTTTCTTCAAGAAAAAAAGAACTGGCGTTAAAGAGAAATTTATATTCAGACTACATTCGACACTTTCGCGTACAAGATGATGAATTTAATTCAATGATCATAAAAATTTCGTTGATTTCGGGCGATATTTTTCTACCACGAAGAAGAAAAAAAGAATAATTGTATTTAAATTTAAATGAAAAAATGCCAAAATTAAAATATTTAAACACCACAAAAAATAGACATAAAATGAAATAAATAATAAAAGAAATAAACACAAAGAACATGATTTACCAGAAGTTCAAGCAACAACAAAAACAGCAACAACATTTTGGAATGTTAAGTGAAAGGAGTTCTGCAACTTCTTTCATTGGATCGAAAAACATAAAACATAAAGCAGAATCACGAAAAGAAAAAATGTTAAAAGATTCATTATATTCCGAATTAGCCTGAAACAAGGCCAAAATGACATCAAAGAGAAGATTACTTAGCGCTCGATTAGGTCTTTGCATTAAGTTCAACTTAGGTCTCTGACGAGCAAACCGGGTACCAACCGGCAATAAAACTTGGCTGGGCCAAGCACTAAATACAAATACAATAAATAGAAAGTCTTAATCACTTTTTCCAAGTGATTTTTTCACCACATTCTCGTGCGCTAGGGTAACACATTATTTTAAATAAAAATTAATTTAACCGCTGATTAACTTACATACAGTCACAATTTCGATCCCGATCTATAACTTCTAGACCGGATTTTCTCTTTTCGTCAATAGTAATATTTTAAACGTACCTCGTGTAGTATTGAGGAAATTATTCCAGGAATTATCGATCCCTTTCGGCAAAAGCGCCAGGTAATATTGAGTTTTAAACGCCTGAAGAGTTCGTCAGTTGTTCGCAACTAATGCCCCAACAGAAATTCCATAATAAGATTTATTCCTGAAACTAAAACCATCTGATGACACTCTTACTCCGCTCATTTCCTTTAATTTTGTTACATCATTCTTCTATGAAAATATATCTTCTATTCATAGCCGCTTAATATCATTTGATCCTTTCAGAACGTACTCGATGAACGTTTGGAAAAACGTATTGATTCAATGCTCGCACAAGGTTTACTACGCGAAATACGCGATTTTTATACAACATACAAAAGTAGTGAAAGGTTTGTAAAAGAGAAATTTAATCAAGAAATTATAATTTATGAATCCAGTAAAAGCTTATGTAAATATAAATGTTTATCAATCAATAAAAACTGCAATTCAATTTTACAAAAAATCAAATGATCGGTTTTCGTTTATTAAATATATTTTATAAATATTAAATTTATAATTATTTCATTAAATTCATTATTAATTTTTTATAGCATTGATACCTCTTCCTACACGAAAGGTATTCTTCAGAGTATTGGTTTCAAGGAATTTGTGCCATATCTCGAGAAGTTCAGCGAAAGAAATGATCGAGAAATTGAAGAATATTTGAAAATGCATGCTTATAAATTACCACCGGTTTCGGGTCTGTTAAAAAATTATAATTCGAAATAAATAAATTGAATTTCAAAAGAGAATGATTAATATTTTGTGATTCAGCAGGAAAAGATCTCAAAACCAACACCACGAACATCGAGGGACATGATAATAACGATCTACTACGGGATAGTTTAAATTTATTAAATTCTTGTTTGGATGAATTGAAATTGGTGACAAAACGATATTCGAAGAAACAAATGAAATGGATTAATAATCGTTTATTGGCCAGCAATGGCCGTCAAGTGCCCGACATCTACGAATTGGACTCCACCAATTCAAACAAATGGAACGAGTTGGTGTTTGAACGGGCCGTTGCGATTATCGATAGCTATAGAGAAGGACGTGTTTGTGAGATAAAACCAATGACGAAACGTATTCATCCAAGTGCCGGTCTCAATGAAGAAGTGAGTAAATATGTGTCTAATTAAAAAAAAAGATACAGAGGAAGGAAGCGGAAGTAGAAAAATTCTATTAAATATCTCTCTTCTATTTATTTCTGATTTTCTACAGACAAGTCACTTTTGTGATATTTGTGAGCGACATTTTGTTGGTGATTTCCAATGGAAATCGCATTTAAAATCGAATAAGCATAAACGTCGAAAGGAAGGTCTGCAAAAAGTGCTAAAAAGGCAACAGCTTTTAAACGAGAAGGCTGAAGTGAAGGATAAGCAATAAAAAAAAACAATTCCATTACTGTGTTTTAGTGTAATAATAGTCATTTTTTATAATATAATTTTATAATTTCATCTATATCTTTTATTTAAACCTTAAATAAAAGATTATTTAACTACAATAAAGTGTAATTGTAAAGACTAATATTTGTTATTGCATTATTTATTGTCCTTTCTTTTTTTGTTTTTATTGTCTTCGTCTGGTTACTTTTCAATATTTCAATATTTTGTAGGTACGAATATTTTAAGTTAAAACACAAAGAATTTCTTAACAAATTCAAATTCATCAATTTCAAAATACACAAAAATGGCAATAATAATGTACTTATGAATACCATGTAAGTAAAGGGGAAGAATTTCCGAATGTTGAATTTTCGTTTAATAACTAACGGACAATTATTAATATTACGTTTACAATAATTACATTAACAATCATATTTCTTCTATTGAGTGTTAGTCTCTTTGTATTTTGATATCGTTATAATATGTATGTATGTATAGGCTGTAGATTTATATACATTAATAAGCATGATATATAAGTATATATATCTAGGAATATATTAATTTTGATAATCACTTTCAATAAATACATAATAAGATTGCAATATAAGGAAAATATAATAAAAATAAAACACCATTGCCATGTATCCATAAAATGATATATGGATCCAAGCCATATATGGTTTTAAGAACGATATATATTTCAACAATTTATTTTGAATATCTTAAATAAATAAAACCGTTATTAGTATCAATTTTGAATACTGTTTAAAACCTTATTCTGATTATTAACATCCAGTACGGTGTTCGATATATAGTCATCGTAATTATTACACACACATATATCATATAATTAACACATATTGCATTATTTACAGTTGAAATATTCGTTAATTATTAAAACAATTTCCCAAATTATCAGTTTTTTAATTTTTACGATTCTTCATTTAAAATTTATATTTCTTATTTTCCAGGAATGTTTAAAATTAAATTCGAAATTATAAATTTTCAGCGGCGTAATTTTAACATATCCTTCTCTTTTTATCCTGAAACATTCAGGTGTTAACCGTTATAAATAGTTGAAATATATTGAACAATTTTATAATATATTTTTTACTTAATTGTTAATTGACTAGAATAAAAATTATTTGCCTCATTTCATTTCGTATCTGTCAAGAATATAATTCTGATATTACTGCATTTGTCAAAACAATTTAATTAAAAAATAAATGAAAATTATAAGAAATTTTAGACGGCATTAATAATAACATCTTAAGATTCATTTACAATTATTGTCACATTTATTGTCATTTTGATATCAAGTCAACTCCGAAGACTAATTTTTTCTTTGTCATAATTTGAGTAAGAAAGCCTCTTAGATTATAGTTTTTCATAATTATATGATTGATATATACCAAAAGTATGTATATATAACAAATATTTATGTCGTTATGTATTTACTATATAGGATACTTGTACGTTATTTTATGTGTAATGGCCTTAAAACCTTACAAGTCTCTCCATTTCGATAACAAGAATATCGTTAATTGAATTGATATCATATTCGGTATTTTAAGTAATTTATCTGTTGAATTATTTACAGTCTATAAAGTTTTTATGATACGATAAATCGCTGGTTTTGTTGGATTTTCATAAATATCGCTAGAATTTTTATTAAAATTATTATTGTCATTATTATTATTCAGACAGTCAGCATATTCTATCATTTCTCTTTATATCTATTTTTTTGTTCTCTTTTAATCCTCTTCTTTCAACGAACGTTCTGGTAGTCCATATTTCGGACAACACATGCCCTCGGTGCCGTCCATTTTGAAACAAAATATGGTACGTTCCATTTCTGTCGGTTCGTGTGGCACAATACCATGAACATCTTTTAGTTCCGCTTCCGGGAACCAAGCTGGATCAGAATCTTCAACAATTTTTATATTACATAATCTAATAAATAAAGGTAGTTCATGAAAAAACATAATGTATTCTTTAAATAAATTAGTATACCTCAATGCTGCAACGATTGGTATCCATAATATTGATGATAGTATAAGACAAAATGCAATGACGATACACCACTGTGGCCACTCCATTTTCACAGTCTCTCCCTTCTCGCCAATCCAAGCTGGATAATTACTTCCTTCTGAAAGCAATTGATAGAACGAAGCCGATAAAATTGTTATCATGGCACACGGTGACAAATATTTCCAACAGAACATCCAATAGAAATGTGGACGGGAGCCAGTCATCATTTCGATGTCATCTGAAAACCTACGAATAAAAGCGTGATTGAGAATGAAACAATTCGATATAAATGACAAGGATACAACTATCCATTTTTACCTTCGCACTCCGTAAATATAACTCACTGCTAGACATTCGAAAAGAGCTATAATCAATAATGGAAAGTTTCCTGCAAAGCTGTCCATTAGTTGGAAAATATAACTGCCAGCACCATGAGCAAAACACATCGATATGGAACAACATGTTAAACAGAGTGCCTGTTAGGGAAAATAATATGAAAAAATTGCAATTACTTTATCATTAGTCGCTTACCGCCACTATATATTCCTTGGGTAGATTTGGGAATAATTTCATATCCACTAATGATGTTACGACACCTTCCAACGTTCCAAATTGCGAATCAATGCCGAGAGTGAAAAGCATTAGAAAGAAAAGTACTGCCCAGATTTGAGCTCCCGGAAACTGATTTATCGCTTCCGTGAAAATAATAAAAGCCAAGCCAGTACCGGAAGCACTCTGTAGTTAAGAACAAGAAAATTATGTCATTCTAGCAATTCTAAACAACTGAAAATCAATACAAGACATCTAACATCAATATAAGAATATTTGCTAATTAATTCAAACATTTCGTCATTGAGTCATTGATGATTCGTGGATCCAGTCGTCATAATATGTCGTGACATGATTCTTTGATTAAATTTCTTAAGGATTTTTGATTAAGAAATTTGTATAGTATAAGAAATGTAAATTCACTCACGCGCATACACACACATACACTTACATTTGCTAATTCCTTTTCCAAATCGCAAATTGGCAGCTCATGCGTTCTATTCGTCGCTATCAATTCTTCACGATCTTCATTACATCGATCGAACGTTGCGGTCGCTTTGAAACCGATTACTGAGAAAACAACAACACCGGCAAACATGGAAGTACCGCAATTTGTCATTGAAACGAGAATGGCATCGCGATAGCAATTATTATTCGCCGGATTGTACGAACTGAATGCGATCAGACCACCGAAGGCCAAACCCAACGAGAAAAAAATTTGAGTCCCAGCCTCAAGCCAAACAACCGGATCGAGTAGAGTCGCCCAGCGTGGTGTGAAAAGATAAGCAACACCTTCCGATGCACCTGTGCCAAAAAAAATAAAGAACAAAAAACAAAAAATTAAAAATTGTGAATACTTCAAAAACAATTTTTTTACTCTTTCCGTATTTTTTATATAGCCATTTTAGAAAAAACTAAAAGCATATATAAAACAAAATGGAAGTTAATACATGGCCACAACTAATTAGGCGACGTCATGCAATCGAATCGATTGGTGTAGGTCGTCGAAAATGGAAGAATCTCTATCGATGGTTTCCGACTGAACAGAGTCGTTTATATTCACACATGGATGTAATCTACAAAGAGGTTCGTCAGAAATATGGGGAAGAAATGTTTAAGGAATTTGTGCAGCAGAAGCATTTGAATAGACGAATATACAAACCGGAGAAGGTGGCGTATTTGGTCGATTTGTCCTATTTGGAAAATATTAAAGAAATCAAAACGACATACGAAATCTACGGACGTTTACCGCCCATTAAATATGAGGCGTGTCGGAAACGTGGACGTTTCGAAAGGTTCTGATTGAGAGACAAACTGAACGAATTAATCGATATAATGTACTTTCGAAGAAATCATTAAAAATTTAGATAAGTTTTAATAGAAATTTTAGAAACTTTAGAATTAATTCCTAAATGAAAATCGAATAAAATCAAATTCATTTTAAAAACATTAATTAATTAAGTCTCTTACCCTTCAAAGTTATTCCACGAAAGAAAAATATTATTAAAACCACATAAGGAAATATCGCCGTCACGTAAACAATTTTCCCTGATGAGGTTAGTCCCTGGACCATGCAGATATAGACCAGAAACCATGAAACCAATAGTGCTATAGCCACGTGATAATTGAAATTCTCGGGATCGTTAACACTTTCCGAACACTGGAGCGTTGTTCGATACCAGTAAAATTGTGTGGGTGACGAAGCCTAAAGAGATAAAAGGATGATATTATTTAAGATATAAAAAATTAGTATTTTTTTAGAACTTTTTTGATGAAATAATTTATTAAAAGTGTGATAAAAGGAGTTTCTATGATAATGTTAAAACACATTTTTCGCTAATGCTTCACGCTTCAGTAGTCTATACTAAAGGTCATTCATGAATCAATAACGAAATCTTACTGCATAGACTATATCATTCTTAATAAAACCTACTAACATAACCTCACTAATCACTCGATAGCTCATACAGTTTTAATCCTTCCAAGCCCAAGCTTCATTAAACCCACTCACCACACACTCCGGTTCGAAATCGTAGGTCAAATTTGGATAGAGTCTCGTGGGACAATCAGCCCATGGGAGAGGCGATTCGAAACTATGCAGCAGATAGATGAGACACCAGGCGATGATGGTATTATAATAGAGTGCGACAATATAACTAACCACAGCCGATGAAATGCCAATACCAGCCAAATAGGGTGAAACCTAAAAATGGGAGTCGATAAAAAATGAACTTCATTCAATTTTGCAATTGGCTCTCCTACCTGACTCCAAACACCTATAGCGCCCTTGCGCAAACGCTGACCGATGGCTAGTTCTAGATAAAATATTGGTATGCCTTGAATGCAGAGCATGATGAAGTAGGGCACCAGAAATGCACCGCCACCATTCTTTTGAGCCAAGTAAGGAAAACGCCAAACATTGCCCAAACCAACGGCATAACTACCAAAAGAAGAAAATCAACCAAATTATGAGCTTTTTTCAGACGATTTGCTAAAGATTTAAACCGCCGGATATAATTTAAAATGAATCCAGCTACAAATATCAATCGTCATTTCATTGAATTAATCACTCGATCTCTCCTCCCGCAAGCTTACCCAATAGTTGCCAACAAAAACATTATCTTATTATCCCAACTCTCCCTCTCGTCGCCTTCTCTTTCCATCACTAAGTCCTCTTCACCCGTTTCGGATGCTTTTACTGCCGCCACTAATTCTTCAGTCTTTGCCTTTTTGGCTGATTCGCTGCCTTCCGATGATTCCATCTCGATAGACTCATCGAAGGCATCAGATATGAATGCTTGATTAGTGGCTCCGTACATGGGAGGGTGATGATGGTGAGGGTGGTGATGATGATCTTGACTTCCGCCTTCATGGTCTTTAGGTACTAAGCGACCGCGTAATTCCTGTTGAAATATTTACCAAAAAATGTGAAATTATCACATTATTCAATAATTTCATTTTGAGTCTTTACCGTTTTCATTTTTCGTTAATTACGTTTATGTGATACTTACGCGAAGTTCCAATTGATCAATGCTCCTTTGACTTTTGAGCACGATATCTCGTGAACTTTGTCGTCTCAACAATTGTGCCGTATTGGCCATGTTGTTCTTGTTTTAAATGACAACTTGGCTCGTGTTTTGTGATTCTGATTGTTTGCTGCTGCTGCTGTTGTTTTTGTTATTATTGTAAAAGTAATTAATCCTGTCTGATGGAATTATTCAAAGAAAATATTTTAATACAAAGCAATCCTCTCCATGAAGTCGAAGTGAAGGCAATTTTATGATTTGCGGGAACCATCGGCGGAACTGTTTTCATGACTTAAATTTAACTGAAATTAAGTTTTAATTTTTTCATTTAAAACGAAAAATAATGTCGAATATTAATATATTAAAATAACAAACGCAAATATAAAATAAATAAAAAGCACAAATTGTAATAATTTCTTGCAAAAGAAAATAGAAATCTTTACCTTAATTATTTAATGAATTACCTTTATTTTTTCAAAATTGTTTACTCTCACCAAATACGTTCTTATATAATGCCACTCTTGTGTTGTTTTACAAACGGATAGTTATGTGGCAACGCGAGAGAGGATCTCTTTCTCTCTCTCTCTCAATGGTAAACTAATAAGCAGCTGCTTTGCATTGGGTTGGTGGGTGTTGGGTGGCGGATAGTGTTAGTAGTAGGTTGCGTTGGGAGTTCGGTGGGAGTGGATGAAATGGATTGGTGGCTAATGTTAAAGGTAATGTCAGCTTTTTTGTCAAATGCAAAAAAGACCAAAAAGCAAATAATTTACGGACAAAAACAACGGATTCGTTTTTGCGAATGCTTTCCTTCTTCCTTTTTCTTTTATAGACTTTTTAAAATCTATATTCTTTTCACGTAGCATACCCGTTTCAATGAAATGAAAAACATTTCTATTGATTTCGTTCCTAATATTTCATTCCATAAATAAGTAAATATACAAATAATTATTAGTATTTTTTATGAATTATTCAAAAAAGTTTATTATTTAATTTTAAATGTATTGATATGCATTTTTTTCACAAAACATTGAAAGGTTCCGATGCGAAATAAAAGGATGTACCGATGTATCACAAGAGCGTAACCAAACTGCTTTTGCCCTAAAAATTAAAGGATATCAAAAGCCAGCAAATTTTATTAAGAAAGGATAAGTACTAAAACACGCAATGGATGTACTAAAGCAAGAAGCAATTCATATAAAATTATAAAAAACAGAAAAGCTTAATATCGTAAGATCATATAATAAACAATAAACGTGATGAATATGAAATTTTAAAAAATGAAAAATTTAAAAAATTACAAATCGCGGCAATGTAAAAGTTAAATTCACTTGATAAACTTAAAAAAATTAACTTTTCTTTATAAATTTGGGATACTTCCAGAATAAGCTCTAATGATAATTCAATGAGTTCTTCTTTTATGTAATTAAAAAATAGTTTAATTTTATTTATTTAAGAATGATATTATCATATAATATGCTATGTAATCACACCATAACCACTTATAAAATTGACCAATGCTAAAATTGTTTTAGGCTGGTCAACTAAAGTCAGGCGTTATTTAATAGTTTCGTTTTAAACATTTTAATCGCAACTAACAAGACAAAAATTACAATTTATTTTTCATCCTATACAGATTCTTAACGACAATTTAATTACACTAAAATCCCTTTACATAAGACCTTCGTTTTCTCTTTACTTGTGAGGTTTGTGTTGATGTATCTAAGATTTGACTATTTTCTAAATGTGATCCCCGAGAGTGGTCCAATTGCTCTTGTACAGTATTCTCAATTGTTATTCGAGTTGAATTGAGAGCCCCATTGGAAACAATCTCTTTAAGATCCTTATTATTTATTTCATTAATGTTTTGCCTTGGAATTTGAACCATAGGAAGTTCTTTTGTGTCTCCGTTTAGCCAGCTGGATACCAAACTAATCGAATCCGGCTTAGTACTTTCCGCTTTGGTGAGCTGTGATAATGTTATATCATTTCCTTCTTCGCAATCAATATCCCAAATGGACAAAATATTTTTAACTAACACATCTTTGTATGAATGTAAATCATGCACAGACTTTTGCCAACGTCCTAAACGCCGTGGTATCTTACAAATTTCATCCTTATTATCATCAATGCAATCATCATCTGTAATTACCTTCGTTGGATTTAATTTAGAACAGCGAAATACTTTACTCATATCTGAAAAGCATATGGATTAAATTATAAATGGAATTTTTAAGTAGAATACTAAAATAAAAAATACCTTTCATGCATTTAACTTCAGTATAATACAAAGGACGCTGCTGGAATTGGCAAATCGTATTTTCGAATTTACACATTACCTCATCAGTGAATGGCGAAGTGCGTGGTTTATGCTCCTGAGACTCCCGTGCACCCAATTCATGTGCAAAAACATCACCGTTCGAATTGGATGTTAGGAGCGCAGTCTGAGCGTACTTATTTTTATAATTCTCATAGAATGCCAACCCAGTGGTGCAACAGTTTATACGCTGCTTCATATCGGCATCTGGTCGTAAGCATTTCCCACGAAGACGTGCAGCTTCATACGCTTCGCTTAAAGTTGTTGGTTGAAAAGGTAACGTAGTAGATTTGTAAACATATTTTTGCGAGAACTCCGAACCATCTAGTTGCGACTGACGTTCTGAACAATCTGCCACTTTACCAGCACGACTAAGCTCACAGATACGCCAATCTTCAGCAAGCGTGCTAGAGAGTGCCACATATTCTGAATTTTCGCTGCGAAAAGTTTCCAACAACAAAGGTGGATATTTCAATTGATGAACCCAACGACAAACTGTTGCCGGTCCTTCCAAATACTTGCTCCAGCAACGTATATCGTGAGAATACAATTTATGACTGCTTCCAATATAAAATAATTTCTTAAAATTACTTAATTCTAAATTAACAATATTTTCACAAAAGAATTCATTAGAACCAAACGTAGAAACAGTTTTACGCCATTCAGCCGGTGAGGTTCGTACATCCAACAGATATAGTTGTTTAGAGTTAGCGTATAGATAGGTATGCTCTCGCCATCCTTTCACAACATTCCAATCCATCTCACCTACTTCAAAATGTTTAGACAATTGTGTTCCCGGGGAATTCAAATCAAATAATTGAATATGTTGCTTCATGTTCGTAAGCACAAATTTATTGAAATCAGTAACTGATTGAGCAAAACTAATGAATGGTGTGGACGTATTATTGAATTGAGTTATCCCTTTAGGTTGACCTTCTTCAGTAATTGAATATAAAGTAACACTATTGCGCTCTCGAATTGAAAGGTAATCGATCTCGTTATCACGTTGTAAAATAAACGGTATCACTTGTAGAATTTCACTAGATTTTCCAATAGTTTCATTATGCAAATTACGTAAAGGGGCTGTAGTTATTCTCTTCTTACCAGAAAACCGGGAGATGTCTATAACATTTCGATTATGATTAATATTGTATTTATAGCAAAACGACTAATTCAATTAATTGCACTTACTTAAATCTTTTAAATTATCCCCGTCGGCATGGATTATATATCTGGAAAATGGCAGTACGCACAAGTTACCACCAGTGTAATAATAATCGTATGAACTATTAAAAAATGGATCCGGATTCGTTTCTAACCGTTCTGCCAAATCGAAGATAGAAGCAGAAAAGATGCCCTTCTTCTGGAGTGTACGGAATTTTTTATTTTCTGAATGAAACATAGAGAAAGGAAAATTACCAATTTTTAAAAGAAACCTACTTCTACCGCACCTACTTGTCAACGCCCTCTTAGAGCAGGTGTATGCAGTTAGTAAACGATTACTGTAACGCTCTCTCGCAAGGGTTCGCCGATGACACACATCAACATGATCACAATGTTTTTGTGCAACATATACCGGTATTGGCATCGAGACTGTTAGATTTGGAAAGTCTTGTAATTCATTTATATCATCCAAAGGCAATTGGCATGCATTCAGAGCCGGGAACAGATGATGTTTTATGCGTAACTGTTGCTCTTTTGTACTGCTGATCATAATTCCATCCAAATCCCATTTGGCGGTTTTACTCTGTCTCGTTCTTGATCGTTCGCGTTTCGGTGTTGGGGTTTGAGTCTCATGTTTGCTTCCATTTTTTCCAAACCGCTTTAGGGATTGGTTTAATTGTTCTGTTTTATATGGCATTCTTGTTTCAGATATTTATAATTCCGATAGATGAAACTTTATGACATCGGGTCTCAATTGAATTTGACTAAATTAAAACCTTGTCACGGAATTAATAATCTATTCAATCTATACCACTAATTTAGTCGACTGGTCCTTATTATATTGTTGGTGATCACTCCACAGGTTATATCGAAAGCGAGTTTTATGATTCGACCGCCAAACACAGCCGAACTTTAAATTAGTGACATATGGATAGGACATTCTTCACTAACCCACAGCCATGTTTGATGGAATAGTTCAAATCAGAGATAAATTAAATAATTATCTCTGGTACAAATTTAGGCCATTTGGTACGTATTTTTTAACAAAGGTGTACCGCGTCGACAGTAATAGAAACCATGGGTTCCGAATTAAGGGCGCTCTTAGTTTTAAGCGTCAAGGGTTAATATGATTGAATGTTCTGATAACATGGAATATTTTTTCAACAATGTTTAGTTCTTGCATGTTGGTAGAATAAAGTTCCGTGTTCTTCAGAAGTAACAGAGATATTTCCCGATCAGTGGCTATAAATTTTTAAATTTTGGACCTAAGTAAGCCCAAATCGCACTGAATTTCCATTATGCTATAAACACAACCCAGGCGTTTTTTGCGAGTTAAAATTAACGACACAATTTTCTTGGCGTTTCCACGAAACCACGGCGTTGAAAATCGCTCACATTTGGCGTTTCATATAAGTGAAATTTTTATGTATATGAATTTAACTCCATCAGCTGTAGTAAATCATATGTAGAAACTACATGCAAATTTGACAGTTCGATCATATTCAGCTATTGGAATGACACTGACCAAAGTATTAAACAATTTCATTGCTCAACTGGCGTATCTTACACATAATCATTCCTATTTCAATTCAAATTGAGTGGCAAAGTAGCGTGCTCCTGTTCAACCCAATTGGACATAGTCCAAATATCTAAGTTAGCTAATATGGGATTTTTTGCTCTGCGACCTCATTTGGTAAATCTCTCTACGCGCATCAGTAATAAGTTCACATTACCTGACCGATTGAGAGGGACCATAGTCGAGAAGTGGGCCTTTTATTGGAAAGGTCTTTTAAGAGATTATGCTGAAGTGAGCATAGATGTGATTAAAGAAGCCCGCAATAAACCGAAGAAAGCAGCTTTTTATGTCGGAATTATGTATACAACATATGCCTGTGCAATTCGCAACCCGGATGAAGAAAACTTTCAAAATGTTCTGCGACGTTACAACAATTATTTGATTCAGATTCCAAGTGATTTACAGAATCCTGTTTCGTCAGAATATATATGCATGTTGGAACAAGCGATTAATCAAAATACATTACGTTTCATGACTTTGGGAATTTGCACATTGCTTTGGGTGGATATGCATGATAAGGATGTGTGCGTAGAGGATGTAAAAGACGGTGTCACGTATCGGAACTTTCACGAGCGAATCATTGACATTGGATTTTGGAATCGTTGGTGGCGATTAAGTTGGAAAATGCGAAATTTCGATATTAACTATTTATAGTCGTGTTCAATACCTTATTTAGATTGTAAAGCCTGGTTTTAGTGGAGTTAGTTAATTCAATTTCTCGGACTCGAGATAAATTCAAATAAACTGAAAAAATTAAGTTGATTGCGTATTTATTTATTATGTAATCAATTGGTTCTCTCCCAATTGAGTGGGAGAGAACAAAATGAGAGTAATATTTTATGTACAATATAATTTTACAATGACTCCACAGTTGAATCCTTCGCTTTAAAATGTTCCTCCAACAGTAGTTCACATTCTATTACTTTATTTGATTTATTTATTTTTGCTTGGTAGTAATTGCCTTTTCCATTGCCTTTGCCATCCAAGATTTGGGCAAACGTTTCACCGAATTTCCGCACTAAATCTGGTGAACCTCGTAAGACCATATATCCTCTGCCATCAATTTCCGAAACAGTTAAAAAGTAAAAGATGCCTTCGGGTGCATTACCCAGGAAAGTGTATATGAAATCTGTTTCTATACCATCTTTGCGATGCAAAGAGTAATATTTGGGACGTGATTCTGATGCATTTCGTAATTTATTAGATTCTGCTGTGGCTATATCTTTTAAAAGTTTTTGACAGCTTTTGCGAGTATTCTTCAAATTCATTTGAAGTTTTTGTATTAATTCTAAATGGCTTTGTGGACCACCCCTAAAAATGAAAAAAAGAGCTTGAAATATTGTGTAGTATCATTTATAGAATAAATATATACTTTAAAGCTAAATTCACTTGTAATTCCCGTTCATAGCAAGAGCCTAATTTTTTTAATACGCGTCGCCCTACCAAAAAGTGCACGAAGACCCTGTTTTTAGTTTTCTCAGCATGCAAAATTTTAACAGCCTGTAATTGGGAAATATTCGAGACATGCGTTCCACAGCACATCTGACTTTCAATCCCTTTAATACACACTATTCGAATAGTACCGACGTGATCCTTAGGTAGACCACGTTTAGCGTGCGAATCCTGATACTAAAATTTAAAATTCAATAGTGCAAGTTATAGAATCGTTTTTTCAGGTAGTGTGCTCAATTATACCTCTTCAAGTGCAGCATCTAGCATCAAAACATTTACCTCTCTACCTTCAATTATTAAATCGTTGGTCATATTCTCAATACGATCCAATGATTCACGACCAATTAAATGTGACGCATCTAATTCAATGTAGGAGGTTTCTGAACCAAGCCACCACGATATGGTATGATAATTAAATTCATTTTCAAACACTGATGAAATTAGATGCTGGCCGGAATGTTGTTGCATATGATCAAGACGACGATCCCAATCAACAGAAAGTCGAACATCTGCACCAATTTCAAATCCAATTGAACTTTCAACGAAATGTACTGCCACTGCACCTTTACGAATAACGTTACGTACGGGCTTGCCATCTATGGTACCATAATCACAAGGTTGTCCACCGCCTTCAGGGAAAAGAATAGTGTTATCAAGAACTATATTAAAGCCTTCTAAACGCTTTACAGCACTGCTGTCCTCAGGTGGAAACCATTCAATGGATGCAGGTTCGCACGATACCACTTTCGAGATACACTAATAAATTACTAAATATCAATACTTTAATTAAGTTGACAACTTAGTCCCACTACCTCTTTTAAAAAGCTGTCCTCCTGACATTTAAATACCATTATTGTGTTACTATTCCTTAATAGGATTATTATGGAATTAAATCCTTAAATTCCTTATTAATTATTATCCTTAAATTCCTTAAGAATAGTCAAGAGAACGTTTGTAAAGTTTATTTTTTTAGCTAATTATTAGAATAATAATTATAGATGTTTTCAAAAAACCTCTTACAACAGCTGATATCAATTGTCTTAACAACTGGGGTTCTTTGGTGGGAATATAATGCCCCATAGGTTTTATTTCAATAAATTGTTAAGATTTCTCGAATATTATAATCGAATAGAAAAGCATTATTTATTTTTATAACATTTCTTCTTAATAGTTAAAATGATACGAAACAGCTCTAAAATTTTAGGAGCTGAAATTATATACTTTAGATGAATTATAGTAATTATAAACTTTAGGTTAATATAATTATAATTTAAACGAAAAATAACATATAAAAAACTTGAATAAAATTAGCCCAAAAAGATTTACCTTGTTTTTAATTTTCAATATATTATTATTTTGTTCCGTTGAAAAATCGTATTCAAAAAATTCAAAAAAAAGACAAATTATATTTTTATATTTTTCCTGTATTTCTTATATGGAGAGAGAATGGATTGTTGGACGAAGCCAGAATTAGATAAAATCGACTTTAAAAATTTAATACCAAATTTTGAAAATTGTAAAACACTTTATACAAAATGTGACTATAAATTAGAAGAATGCGTTCACGAGCAGTTACTCAAATTGGAAGCTCAGTTTAAACATCACAATAAATTAGTAAATAATGAAATGGAACTACAAAATGATCTAAGCGATCGACTTTGGGTGCTGTCACAACGTTACCTATTACTTACCAAGTAACGCTATAACACCGAGATCGGTTATTTTCTATACATTTTTTCTCAAATTTTAGTGCTGGCGTATGCGTTAAATTATATCCTGAATTAGTTTCCAAACCAACGGAAGAGCGTATACTTTGTGAATTTTATGAGAAGAAACGATTGCTGAATTTATCAAAGTATGATGACATTCTTAAAGTATTTCCTTAGATTAATTTTTGTAAATTTTTTAGTTGTCGTATCTCAGCATCGCTTGAAATTATAAGAGAAAATATATCCGAATTGCATAAACGTATAGCTAAATTAGATAATACCGTGGAGAGTATTTTTCTACTTGGAAATTCATCAAACAAACCTCTGTCTTATTCTGTGGATATAGTGAATAATTTGTATAGTTATTTTTTTAATACCATGTCAAAACTATTCTCTTGGTCACAACTAATTGATCCCGGTGATTCTGGTGGCATTGAAGATTATATTATTCAGGCAAAGCCACCTAAGGATTACGAAAATTATTTCACTTTCAAAACACCAGGATGTAAATGTCTACGTACAACAAGAGCTAAAGGGATTGTTAAGCATTGAGGAAACTGTTTAATTTCATTTTTTAATAAAAAGTGCCGATCCTTCCATCGGTTTTGTTTTATTAAGGGGTTATGAACTCTACATAATTTTTGAAATAAATATATTTAAAAAAATTATTTTTATATATAATAAATTAAAATATATTAAAAGTGATCAAAGATCGGGTCGCTATTTTTATTAATTGATTATAAACGGTTTTCCCCACAACATTGGGTATAATAATCAGACTGATGTATCACCCTGTGTTCGAAAAAAATTTATTAATACGATTCGCTGTTTTTTCGTAATTTTGAATTGGTGAATGATGGATGACCAAAAATTAGAAAATTCAGAAGAGGAGGAAAAACGTAATGTTCTGATACAACAAGAAAAGGAAGAGAAAACGCTGCAGCTTTTATTAAGATTAGAGGATCAATTTCACGACCACTACAAATTAATGCAGACGGAGCTCGATCTGCAGAAGGAACTGACCGATCGGCTTTGGCTACTTTCACAACGATATATTATACTGATAAGGTGGGTGCATCATTAAGTCTGAGAATTTAGATAACACGTTCCTTGCAGCACGGGGCCATGCTGCAAGTATCCCGACATATATTCGGCACCCGCCGAAGATGTAATAATATCCGAGTATTACGACAAATGGAAGCTTTTGAATGTATCCAAGTATTTGTGTTTTGCAATTTAATGATTCATTGAAATAATATTTGATTTTCAGTTGCCGGTTAATGAAGTCTATTAATGAGCTGCGAGTAACATGTCTAGCCTTCGACAGAGTCTGCACCAATTTAGATATGACGGCTGAAAGGCCTTTAATCAAAGGTGATGCCTTCCATAAACCGTTACCTTTCTTTATGGAATTGTTTAGTGATCTATTCAAGTGCTTTCATGCAATGGTGTTGCGACTAAAATGCTGTTTACATCAAACCGATCCATCTGAATGCACTGGCCTAGAGGAATATAAGAAATTATTAAAAATCTCGGATGAATTTGACGATTTCTTCAGACTAAATATGACATATTGCAAATGTTTGAGATCGAAGCAGCCATGTCCGAAGAAGTTGGAACGCGACAAGAACCTTTATAAGCACAATTGTCTAGAATGAAATTCCAGTTGTAGGTCCCACTATAAAAATCTTCACTAAGTTCCCAAAATCCTTAGTATCTACTTTTACAAAATGTTACAGGTAGTAATATATTTTAATAATAAACATTTGAAATACTGTCCATTAATAAAAACCAAACTTATTTCCCACACTGGACTATATTTTTGAAAATATACAAAAGCAATTCGGATTTTATGTTAGAAACCCATTTGGAATTTCCAGAGGAGTCGGCCTTCAGTGATAATTTTTAACATGAAATGATCCTGGAATGGGAAAATTATGAAATGAAACTAAAAAAATTCGAAACACTAACGAAGTTACCTTAAAATTATGATGTACATTGCCTGAATTCCATATCGAAAGAATTAGCGAAGTCTTCTTGCCTCACGTTCAGACTCCAACAATGTCAGAATATCGCCTTCCCGAACAGGTCCTTTGACGTTGCGAATGATTTGACGATTTTGTTCACCCAAAAATTCAACTTTCACTTGGGTACATTGACCCTGTGAGCCCGTACGGCCTAGGACTTTCATGACACGTGCCCAAACGACTGGTTTATCCATTTTTTAATAAAAATTCCAAGTTTTAAACGTCAAATACACGAGTTACAAACAATTGCGGTGACGGCCGGAAATCAAAAGAAGCGTCTTCTGTCATTTTTACAATCTAGTCAAATATGAAGATTTTTTTATAATATTTTGAGGGTGGCATTTCTGACATTGGAGAGATAATTTAACTAGTTCGTAGATTTCTAACTAATAAACCGCTATGCAACGAAATAATTAAAAGTCCCATTTTCATTTTATTTGAAATAATTGTTTACCATTAATATAGTCAATTAAGTCAGGATTTTATAGTGATGCTAAGTACAATTACGCAGCCTTTACTGCGTAAAATTATCAAATCAAGTAATTTTTTTGTTATTAATTTATGGTTAGGTAACTTTCACAAGAATATAAGAATTTTATTTAAATATGTCGATTTAACTTTACTTTAAATTACGCATTAAAAACAGTTTTGTACATAAATTATAATTTTTAACATATTAATTATTAACATATTTTTAACATATATTTAACATATTGTTTCCGTAAAAGGTTAATACATATGAGATGTCAGAGCGTAACAAAAGCAGTTTATGCTTTATGTTCCTTTGAGAGCACGTTTTAAAATAAATTATATTTACAATTGCCGAACTTCATTTCATTGGTTTGAATACAGTTTATTCTATTAAATTTAATAATCACTTTTTCAAAATCACAATTTTCAGTTAACGTCGATGAATGATTAGTTTACATAAGAGCAACGGATTTCAGTTGTGCTAGCAAATCTGGTGGGATATAAATTACTTTGTAAAATATACATCTTGCAAAATAATGATCACTGTGCTATGGGAACTTTTATAACGAGTATAACGAATTTTTATTTACACCAGAGATAAAGAGGCTGGGCACGCCTTTTTTCATGTGAATGTTTGGCATACACACAAAATCGGCTGTTTCAATAGTATTTAGACTTACTATGAGGAAATGTGTAAGATATGCATCTGCTACGCTTTCACTTGCATTCTTTATATAAGTATCAATACTATGGAAGGAGCGAAAAAAATTGTTTGAATTTATTGAACATGATAATTATATCGTTTTTATTAATCACATGATAAATAAAAAATGATGAGGCGGTTAATAAAACCTTAAAACTAATATAATTAAAATTTGTTTCTTTTGTAACATTTGTCAAATGTTTGAATTCGTTTAACTATACTTTTCGTTTACATTTCAAAAACTATTCTCATTGGTTTTTCCACACCCGACTGCATCTACTTATTTTATTAAAATAATATTTCCACTGTTCCCTACTTTTGGTGAAAATTATGGATGTCTTGATTGTAAGGAGAATGTTTTAACATACTTCATGACAAATATAACTCTATCCAGACACATTACTCCCCTTACCGAAAGCGTGACAAAGAACACAACAACGAACGAGTACACAAATTCTGTATAGAATTCAACAGACTATAAAAAGTGGCCATTATAACGAATTTTTAGTTTACAGCAACGAGTGTCCTATATTTTTATCTCTGTCTCCGCTTTTGACGTTAATTTTGCTGCAATTGAAATTCGTGGGCAACGTCATTTGTTCGTGAGCGGAGATCGTGCATTGTTCGGCTTTTATGTCGTTTTTCGATTGATTCGGCTTCTCGGAAATAGATTTGTTTGTCATATTCGCAGGTCTACGGGCGAGTGTCTTCTTCTGTGGTGTTGTGTCTGCCTTTTTTGCTGAGTTTTTTGGAAAATCGTGAAATTAAAAATGAGAACTTTACTAATCTTACTGCTGATCCTGCCTGCAATACTTTATACTTTTACTGGACGTAAGTTTCATTCAACGTTGAAAGATTGGGTGTGATTATTGGCTCTGTTCCGACAGCGACGTGGCATCGGACCGCTTGTAGCCTCGACAAACCTTGAGGGGTTATTAAAATGACGGAAGAATATAATGCACTCGTAGTTATGAGATAAGTGGTCAGGGCCATAATTAGATCATGCGGTACCAGTTAGCGGTAGAAAAGGTACCAGTGGTGTGATTAAATTTTAGAGAAGACAGTACAAAAGGATTTGAAAAAAATATACAACTTTCACCTTTACGAAATTAATATGTATTAATGACTTTCGTCTACAGCTAACAAACTGTTCGTTGCGGCCGATGAAATTATTGAGGACGATTTAGTTGATGTAGAAAGCGAAGATGGTGCCGTCACAGGCGAAGATATTGAACCAGATGATGAAAGTGAAACATCGACCACCGCCTCACCATACGCGGATACCTACCTGCTTTTTACTAAACCGCTTTATATGCAAGGACAACAACTGGATTTGCCTGGTGGCAAACTTGTTGAATTTCTTATCGGTTTCCATAATAAGGGAGAACAGGATTTCGTCATTGAAACTGTTGAAGCATCCTTCCGTTATCCAATGGATTTCAATTACTTCATACAGAACTTTTCTGCGATCGCTTACAATCGAGAAGTACGCCCTGGTTCTGAAGCAACTGTTTCATACTCATTCATGCCCTCCGACCAATATGCTGGACGTCCTTTCGGTTTGAACATTGCTCTAAATTATCGTGATGCCTTAGGAGTTCAGTATATGGAGGCTGTGTTCAATGAAACTGTATTGATTTCTGAAGTGGATGAAGGACTAGATGGCGAGACATTTTTCCTTTACATCTTAATGGCTGCAGTTGTTGTTTTATTACTCGTCATTGGACAACAATATTTGTTGGGCTCGTCGGGAAAGAGAAAACGATCTGCAGCAAAAAAGACGATAGAAACTGGCACAATTAACGATAGCAATATCGATTACGAATGGTTACCTCAGGAAACAATCCGTGCTTTACGTGAGTATTATTGCTCTAGACGATTTTAGAACGTTGATCTGATCATTCTATTAATTTTAAGTAATAAATTATTACAATTTTATATTTTACAGAAAAATCTTCACCAAAATCGCACACATCTAAAACTTCGCCGAAGGCAGCCAAACCAAGTAGTCCCAAAAAAGGCCAAAGTCCCAAACAGCGCAAGGTTAAGCGTTCCGCTGGTGATGATTAACTTAAATAAAGACTGCATTATCATTAACCAACACTAACACAACACCAACAACTAACTCATCTCAATATTAGCTCGTGCAACAGCTTAATTTTTTTAGAATATATTTTTTTAATTACACGATGCCAATATTTGTTACATCTAAAGAGATTTATTAGATTGTTTAAGTCTTAATTATTGTATTGTGATTTTTTTGTGTTTCTGTCGGGTGAGTTAATCGAGCTACTTTTAATCGTAATGGGATTGGCGATTTGAATTTCATTATTGATCTTAAAAGTGTCAATAACTGAAATATATTGTGCTTTGTAATGTTCGTACAAACAAACTCGGAGACGGAGAAAATTCGGAGAAATTCAATATGCATTGTTGCAGTTACCCCCCTCCCATTCTTCCACATTCCTTTGAAATCCTTTGTTGCTTCAGAAAGCTGAAATGAATTTGCTCTTTAGAAGTATTTATAATTGACAAGATTTTTTTTTTTAGCACAATGGCAGCACAATTTACACAATGGCTCTAAACGACAGATATAATAGTTAGCCATATTGCAATTAACTACAATTTTTACGAAACGAGATCATAAGATTGTTTAATTTTGCTAGTCCTATTGGATGATAAATTGCCAACGTGCTCTTCGGATGATCAAAAATAAAGAGATTCGTAACGAAATTTTAAGTAAATCTATTTTTTAAATTATATGTATTTTCTAGGGTCCGATAAAATTATTTGATTTAATATAGTGTTTAGAGCAATGTATTTGACTGTGCACTTCTAACTAACTAAGACTAGGAAGCAATGGACTGGACTGTAGCCTGGTAAAAATGCAAGCAGTAGTTTTTTGTTGACAGATAATTTTTTATGTAAAAATACACCACGCACTCAATTGATAAATATAATAGTCGACAAATTCGGGTATAGATGTATATATGTTTAATATTGTAGATTTGGCAACCCGAGATGTAGAAGAGCTTACTGTATTAAAATGAAGAAATCTCTCAAAAGCTTTCCCAGAGCTTTTTAGTAAAGGGAAAAGGATGGAATGAGAGAAATTTCGGCAGATATAGAGAAAAAAATTAATAGCAACATTAGCGAATACGAGCATCCTTGAATTGCGACACAGACCGCCAAGGTTAACCATCGTAGTATCTATATTGGCTTAATATACTATAAACTTTCGTCGACGAAAAAAGCAACAATAAAGAATGGTGTCGGACAATAAAGCCAACGAAATGATGCCACTTGCTGTTAATTCTTTGTCTCTGTCGACTTCGGCGCGCTAAAGTTTCCACGCATAGGGTTCATTTGATAAACCGACTAAGTTCATTTAAGTAAAGGATGAAAGACAATGAAGGAGCAACAATGAAGGATATGTCGTCACAAAGTGACAAAACAAATTTACACTTAGATTTTTTTCGAATTCAACGAGATTTTTCGCTCATTGAGTTTGTTGTTATTGAAGTAGCAAAATCGATGATAATGGAAGAATATAATGAAGAAAATAATAAATAAAAAATCGAAAACTATGGCAAAATCAGAAATAGAATAAAAACGAAAAGCGAGGATTGGAATTTCGTTCATATCCTTATACATTTTTATTTCATTGCCAATAGAATTGTGTGAACCCTCGGTTGTAACACTTTTCGAAAGCATGAAATTCAATTAGAGAAAGAATCAGAAAAGAATTGGGCATAATTTTAAAACAAGTAGTAAGAAAATTGTTTAAATATTAAAAGCTTGCTTCATTCGTTTCCATTCATTAAAAAATATAAGTTTTTAATTAATTTTTTTAAATTTTTGTAATAATAATAAATTACAAATATTTTGTAATAATAGATAAAAATAAAACGATACTAAAAAATCTATAAAATGATATTAAAACAAATTGTAGAAGTTCTGTTAATCGGTTTTGGCAAATAATCCATACACTTCTGCTGTCACGGATGTTCATTTGTACGTTAAAGGCTTCACCCATCAAAGCATTTTCCTTCCGGAATTTGTCGCTTTGTGGTTTACTTACTAGTGGATGCTGGAACAGAGACAAATGGCTTAACATTTTTTTCATTCAAGTTTATGCTTATGTTCGACATGGTAGGGATGAAGTTTGGAATGACAGGGAAGTACAGCCACCTTCACGGCAACAGCGACTGCGATGTGACTGATTAAGATGGAAGAAGCAGCAGGAGAATAGTAGTAGCGACCAGATCCAGTTGACTGTTGGCGCTTTTTATATTCTGTTTCGGATTCATTCGCATAACTGACTTCAGTTGCTGCAAACAACTGTGCTCTCAGTAATACCGTTATTTCATTTAAATAAAGAAAAATATTGGCGTGTTTGTGTTGATTCTGTTTAAATAAGGCGTGAATTGTGAAGAAGAAGAAGAAGGAAAAACAGGAAAACGTGAAAAATTAATCAAATGTAATTTAAAAATTAATTTGTGGAATTAATATTTTTAAGAAACACAAAAAAAATTGTGGATGCCGTAGAATAATATAAAACATAAAAGAAAATTTTTTTAAAAATTAAAAAAAATTCAAGTATAAACACTTAAATGTTTTTTTTATGTTTAAGTACAAAAAATTATTTAAAAATTTAATGACAAGTATTTCAAAAATGTTTAATATTTAATTTATTTAAAAATGAAATAAGATGCGTTCAGGATTTTTTGAAGATGCGAGGACCTTTTAATACTCGAGCGGGGCTTATAATTACAGTTGGAAAATGTGCTGTTAGATACACTCAAAGGCAATTACAGAGAGCACACGTATGCTAAGGCAAAGGCTGGGTAGCAGTAAAGTCAACCAGTGATTTCTGTGTTTGCAGAATCCTACGTGTGTACGCGTGTGTATCTATCTATACACGGAACAATTAAATTCGCGTGCACATGGACCATACGCTCAAACACACTCTCCCACACGCACACACACGTACACATCCACCCATCTTCTCAACCACCCAACGAAAAAATAATTTACACACGATATGCTTGCGTCTAAAAATTGCCTCTAACTGGCTTTTTCACCTCGACGGTGTTGTTGTGGTTTTTGCTGTATGTGTTTTAGAAAAATCTCTGGTGTGGATTGATGCGGTTTGTTCTTTTTATTTCGTTGCTTTTAAGTGATTTATTTACAGCATACAATCGAAAAGGCTTGACCAACTAAAACCAATTAAAGTGTAGTGATCGGTAAAACCAAGCCAACCCATTTGAAGCCCGTTAAAACAAATTAAATTCAAATTAAATTAATCAAAAGTTAATATTTGGTAATAGCTTTAGCAAAAGGAAGGAATGGAAAAATGATTTATTAAGAAATTGCTGGAAGCAAAAGCAATTAGCATAAATCCAAAAACAAAAATAATCAGATCTTCTAAGAGATAACCAGGTGAAGTTTCGTAATCTTCGTGAGCGATATATCTAAGACTGCTTACTCCAAGGTAAATATTATTCTCAAAACGAAGTCTAAATAGAAATATTTTGTTCGATATATTCCGTAAATAATTGCTTTAATACTGACTTTAATTTTGCACCCTGCAAAACAACGACTCGAATTCGAATGTAATTGAATCAAAACCATCGTCACCATTCATATTTTCTAATGACACTTGATTGCAGTAATCCTTCATTAAGGATAATTCTGCTCTTTAGATTTTGTGTGTCAGAAAATCGGTTTGGCAGACCTGATTATTTTGTTTCGTTTTATTAAGAAAACTAAGCTCACCGGAGGACCCTAAAAACTGATTTACTTTCAAACCAAATTCCGATTGAGGTTACGAAGCTACTTATATACAAGAAATATCGGCATCATCATTATCATTATTGCCATAATAGTCTTATCTTTATTTAGTGTGTCTAATGAGAATTACTTTGAATTTTATACCCTACACCCGAAGGGAAAGCGTATATTCACTTACATCTTCCGTTTGTAACGCATTGGCTGTCTGCCTGGTTGTTTATCAGTCTGTCCGTCTGTCTGTGGAAATCACGATTGTAGTCGAACGGAAGGGAATATCGATATGAAACACATTCATTGTCTTCATTGGCTGTTTTTGGATTGAAAATGGGGTAAATCGGATAAGCGCCAATCCTACTTTTAATACAAAATCCTCTTTAATTGCCGACTTCTCAGCTTCTAAATATGTTTTCAGACTTTAAATTTATAGCCGAGATATTGGTATTAGATATTATAATGGGCACACAAAAATGGGCGGGGTAAGCCCTCTTTATCCCGTGTTGACTTTTTTGAAAAAAGTTTGTGAAGAATAATTAGATCCAAATTCATCAAGAAAAGGTGAAGGCAAAAAAGGACACGTACCGCCCACTAATTATTTGGATTAGACTATTAGTTTATATTCCGGATGTACGGCCTTACTTGTCTCTTATTTGTTTGCTTTCTCAAGATGGAAATTGAAATGGAATTGATGTCGCGCAATTTGTTAAAATTCCGACAAAATTCTCCAACATTATCTGTCTGTCTGTTTGTTTTTTTCCTCCCTTTCATAATAATTTCCTTGATTGAAGGGGAGCTAAAATTAATTCAACGATTTTGCAGCGATCAATTTTAAAATTAACAAAATAATAATAATAATTTTTTATTAATGGGGGTTGCTTTTTTAGAATTTTTGGTGATGACTCACCATGACTGAGTAATTGCTGATTATGGATTAATTTGTGTTGCGTTTTATAACACGCAACTAGAAAAAAGTTATTAAATAATTTAAATAAGCCTTAATTTAGGAAAGACAAATAAAAAAATTCTTTTAAAATTATTAAATAAAATAAAATTAATAAAACATAAAATTTTTGTGTAAATTTAATAATTTAATAATTTTAAATAAAAAGGTGCAATATAGTTAAATAAAACATTAACTGAAATGAATTAATATATGAAATTAAATTGAAAATTTTACTGACTTCATCCTTAAAGAGAAAACGTTAAGAGAATAAATGTTTTAATATTATATATGTTTAAAGTATTTTAGTCCTCTGAAAAAAGTTTAATAAAGAAAAAACGCAAGTGTAATAATGAAATATTAAAAAAAACAACAAAAGCAAAAAGAGAGGTTCCTTAACATTGATGTATATAACACATATATAACACATATATAACACATCAACGTAATTTTAATGTGAGATGCTTTTAACTAATGCGCAGTTAAAATAAAAAAATCATAATATCTCTTAAGATACCTCTAAGTGATTATTGAATAAATTGCGACACTGGGATTAGTTGTTGTTGGTGTTCTTTACAGTTGTTGCCGTTGCTACCGCGACTCTTGTTTGTCGTTCTTGCCCTTGCGACATCTGTTGTTACTCCGACATAAATTCTTTCTTTCCTTTTAAATCGTTGCTTCCGGTTGGAAGGATGAATGTGAATTGTTAGACGTGAATTAAATATAAATGCATATGATTGTTTGTAGGTGTTTATGTATGTATTATATGTATATAAACAATGGTTAAATGATATTTCTGTATGTTCCGTGAAAGAGCGTGTGTGTTCTCGTTTTGAGAACGCTTTGAAAACAAGTGAGAGCGTTAACTTCGTCCTGGGCGAAGCTTATATACCCTACACTTGTAGTATTCATTTTTGGCGGTACAGTAGGCGCCACATGCTCTTTTAATATTATATTCCTTTTTCTTCATCTTTTAATATTATATTTCCCTTTTCTTGATTAATTCAGGTCTAGTAACTCACTTTCAGCACGATTTTTCCCAAAATGGCCTACACATGGTATAGTATAATAGTGTGCGTGACATGCCTATCTTTAGTGTCCTGCCTTCTTTAGTGCCAAAAATTCTGCTCATAGTCGTTGAAAGTTAATTATATATATTAACATTAGATATCAGAAGTGGGCTTAGTTCCAATTCGATTTCGTCAGTTTTCAGTGTCAAGCAGTTTTTGATATTAGAGAAATCTTGTGTCAAATTTCTTGGGATTATCTCGATTTCTTTTCCTGTAATTGTAATTCCTCCCGATAGATAGACAGGCGGACAGGCAGGACTAAATCGGTTCGAGAAATTAGGTGTGATCCTGAAGCAAAATAAATAATTTAATGCTTTACAAACAGAGGAATGAACTTAATATACCCTAACCCCTTGGGAGTAGGGTATAATAATAAACAAAAGTAAATGGGGGTTTTCCTGTTCTTTGCATAAAAGTAAATCACTTACACAACTATGAAAAGTATACGTTTTCATCTATTCTTTTTATATAAGATTTGCTTTGACATAGCTTTCATTCAAAGGGAGCTAAAAGGAAAGGATAATTTCAAATAAATACTTTAACACCATTAAGTCATTTAAGCTCTGAACGAGTACAATAATAATAATGATAACAATAACACCAACACCAACACCTACGATAGTGATAATGCAATAACAAGCAAACCATCATTATTCATACAATTGAACTGCCGGAAGTCATGCGTTTGTATGAACGCATGCAACAGGTACTAACATGAAGCAGTAATGATAACAATAATGATAATGATGAACACATATATAAACAAATTCATTCCTGTCAACAATCAACACATTGACAAATTAATCAATTCGGAAAACGGCAAACAATTTACAATGTAATGTCTTCTCATTTGGGCATGTTCCGAACTCTTCACCCTTCTTTCATTGCAAATTTTTTATTCTTTTCACACTCGATTTTCTTTCTTTTCTTTACTTTTCGCTTTTACTTTCTATTTAGGTCACCCATCAGCCCCCTCACCCCTTCGCCCTTATGTTTTCCTCTCTACGAACCACGATCTTCACCTTTACTGACTTTCATTCTGCTCTTCTGTGATAGTTTTAAAATCGATACGTTTAACTTTGTTTTAAATTGACTGCACGTTTTTACTCGCTCCCCTTTCGCTCCCTCCCCCATTTCTGTCTATCCCTTTTTCTCTCAGACCTTCCCTCTCCTTCTATCCTTTATCTAGTTTCCATTTCTTCACCATTTCAATTTTTTGCTCTATTTATTGCGAGCATATTGTTAACTTTCCTTTTTGATGCTATTAATAATAAATTAAATCAATATTTGAATATTTATATAATATATATCTATGCATATAAACGTGTGGGTCCGTGTGTTCATGATAAAAATTTTACTTTCTGTTTAAAAAATGTATAAAAAATTAAGCTTAAGCTCATCACAAAAAGGTTTTTTCCCCAAAGTATTATGATATTGTTTTGGTATGAAATTCAGTTTGCCGTAAACGAATTTGATGCACTCGGCGTTTTAGCATTTACTATTACAATACTTTTGTCAGTATTTTGTCTCTTTCTTGAAAATTTTCTAATATAAAAATATTATATTAAAAATTAATTAAAAAATTCGGTATATAATCATATACTTTTTGTAGTAATTTTCACAAGGATTTTGTAGCAGTTTTATGAGGGATGCTTTAAAATATGAGGGATGCTTAGAAGAAATTGTGACTCAAGGTGTCTGGTTTGTTTCTTAAGTCTTGTCCTGTCACGGCATTTAGTTTGTTTCTTAAGTCTACGCAAAAGTTAGATAAAATGTTGAAATGGGTCAAAATATGTCTATTCTTTTAATAAAAGCTTATACATCGCAAAAATAGCAAATATTTTGATAACTAAAGAAATATATTTTCTCCCTGGATTTGCAATAAATCGATAATCGTGCCAAACCAATGGCATATTTTTTTTATGTGCTTGAATTATTTTCTTGAATAGGTAAAGCATCAATTATAAATAGTTACTTCACATAAGAGTGTCTAAAGGTATAAAATCATAGTACGTGCCAAATTGGTCCAACACTGTGATTTGATGGCGCGCTCTTCTTTAGTAGACTTGACAAACCAAACAAAAGCAACAATAACAGCAACAACAACAACAATAACAACAACATCATCAACACTCGCTTCCCTTTCGCCGTACTTACGAACTTTTCAAAACAAGCCACACAAATATGAAATTAATTGAAAATTTTGTTTGTGTTTCATTAAAAATTACTAAAGATTCAACAAATTGTTGGGCTCAAATAGAAATTGATCCCGTATGTGTAAATTCATGAGTGTGTGTGTGTGCGTTGTGTTGTCGCTTGCATGTATGTGCTTGTGTGTGTTTTTAAATGGCCTAAAGATATGACCTCGTTGAAGCGTATTTTACGAATAACACGAACAAGGAAAAGGAAAAACTATGTGCGTTTTTTTCCAAATTTAATACAAAATTCACATAAGAGTGAAAATTATAACGAGAAAATTATAACGAACATATGCTGCTTCGCATGAAAACAAACAACTTTGGCTTTAGGATTCTTAACACTTCCATAGAAAAAAAACATGCGCTTTTTAAGGATTCAATCCGTTTCATGAATTAATTAAATTTTCATTCATGTATCGTATACAATTTTTTCTTTTCTTTCCATTTTTCTTCATATTTTATAAATGAAAAGTTATAAACTAAAATTGAGAATAATAAATAATTACAAATAAAAACTGCGACAATATCCATCTAAAAATCCATCCAAAATGATATAATTATAAACCACAAAAACAGATTTAATTGTCAGACTCGAAGATACATAATTTGTTCTAACGCTAAGTTCTCGGATTAACGTTGATTGCGTTCATCTTTTGGGTCTCTAGACCGGATTTAGGCAATAGCTTGTTTAATTAATTTCAATAGAGGAAAAGTGTTTGAGAGGTCTAGAAGCGAGAAAAAGGAAGCGATTTGAAAGATTAGAAATATTCTCTCGTTAATTTCGCTATCATATTTCTCTTGTAGTTGCTTTACCCTGCCTCGAAGGGATTCCTTAGAAGTTTCTTCTTAAATTTCAGAAAAGAATGTCTTAATTTGTATCCAGATGTACCCAGATGTAACATACTCAATATACTCAAAGATAAAAGGAATCCGGCCAATCCGAAGTTATTATACCCTACACCCTGTAATCGCGATCTTTGTTAGCGGTGTGCAAATAATACCTACTTTTTTAAAGTATATTTTTGTTTAGGGAGTGCATTGGAATGTGAGGATATGTATGCATGATTAATAGTGCATACATTCGCTTCCTTGTAATCTTGATTTCTGCAGACAAACACACGTAACCACATGGAAGGGCGGATGGACAGGACCAAATCGATTCCGAATCAGAACCTACATATTTTTCTAAATTTCTCTGCCATATATATTTTTAATTTGTGAAAAACAGAAGTGCGTTCTTTTAAAGTGTAGGGTGTCAAGATGAAGCTTCAATGACAATGAAAGTGATGTAGTCTCAGCTTTTACTTTAGATGGGAAGGTGTAAAATTGATTAAAAGTGTTAGTAGATTTCTCAAATAATTTTATTAGATAATCTTGTTTTCAAATTTTTTGTAGATTTTCCTGTTTTGGAGAATATTCCTTCAGGCACAAAAATGAATGGTTCCTTGCTGCTGAGGTTAATGAGGTTGCCAGATAGTTTTAATGAGTTTTGTTTTGAACAATTAAAGTGCTTCCAGGCAAACATTTGACTAATATTACAAAATATTTTCTATTTTATATTCCTTTGAGTATAAAAAGAAAACAACTGCCCCGAACGCTACAGCCAACGCCATCGATATTAAACTCAGGAGAAAAGGAGAATGGGAAGAATAAGAAGAAGAGTGTATATACTGATGGTTGAATGGAGGAGTTGGGGATGATGATGGCCGAGAAGAAGCGAGCCTCTTGTTCGCAATACCTAATGATGTTTGGTACACACACAGACTCTCGCACATACACACTCACTCACTCACACACACACACACTTGTAGAGCTTTTGCTCTATCTCTGATTTCACCAAACGAAGACCCAAGAATACGATACAGGAATAATAGCTCAAAAGGCGAAAAGTAAGAAAAACGAAAAAATGAAGGAACCTCAGACGAAAAGAAAGATTTAAGAAGAAACGTACGCGTTTTCGCAATAAACCTAAGCAATTAAGAATTATTTTCAAGATTTAGTGAAATCTATGGGCGGTCGGGTCGGTTCAGTTCGGTCATTTCTCTATCGCAGTTTCCAAAAGTTTTAATCATTTATAAGTTTATATTCTTCTTCATCTTATTTTTCTTTGTCTTTTCCTTACGCTTGGTTAAGGGAAATAATTAATATCTTAGTTAAATTTTTCTAAATGTTTTCCTTTGCCAGATATTTTTTATTCTTCTTGTTTTTTATTGGAAGAGGAGAAGACAAAACGAATATGAAATTGTGAATGAATAATGAAAGACTTTCTTATCATTAATTTCGAATGTTCGTTTTGAAATTTTCAAATTGTAATAAATATTGCTTGGTTGATTTATGATTATTGTTCGATGATTTTTCTTAAAATTTCGGCAACGTAATAAACATTTATTTCTACTACTTTTATGTTTTCCAATCATAATTGTGTCCATTATTTTTATGTTTTCTTGCTTTGACTTCAGTTTAATTCTTTAAGGATTTTTCATAATGGTTTGTTTTTATAAATTCAATTTTATAAATTCAATGAATTTTCGTTAAAGCACTAACGACTCATTAAAAAGAACTTCATGTTAAAATTGTTATTTCACTTTCATTCCATTTATAAAAAAAATAAAAAAATCAAAAGGATTAGATAAAAAATGATATGAATACAATTTTATTTAACTTTTTCATTGGTTCGCCTACGCGAGAGACCGTAAAATGGTCATAATTTCTAAAGAAGCCAAACAATAAAATAGGCGTAAAAAGAACAACACAAACAAAATGAAGCCTACGCTTAAAGAAACAATAAAATAAATTAGAATGGAAATAGTTAAATAAATTGAAATAAAATTTGGATTTTGATTACTTTTCGGTATTTTTGGTTATATTGCTGACCTTTATCTTATCTACTGATTTAAAATTTTTTGTGCACTAAAAAAGAACTGAAATTGGCTTTAATAAAAATGAATTAAACCCAAACAATTTGAATGAATCCTCCATTAAAAACTTAACCAAGTCTAATAATTTTAGGGGATGATTTAAAACTCAAAGTATATAAACTCCCAATAAAGATGAATTAATGGGCTCCAGAAAAGTCTAATTGGTCCGAATTTGTGTAAACAAGTTTAGTTCTTCATTAATTGGGGTTTAACTAAGAATGATAAAAGATCTTTCCATTCAATTTTCATTCATTTATTTTCCAATCGAAAGATTATAATTTCATATACGAGTACATTCCAACAAAAACAGCACCAATAATAATTTATTTAAGTGTCCAACTGCTGCCTGAGTTTTCAGCATAATATCTATCTTTAACTTAATTCCACAAATAAGTCTTAGGATGTTTAATATCCTCACTAAAACAATTGACTTAAAAAGAAATCCTTCTAAGGACTGTTTTTGTATAAATATAATATAACAATATATAATACATCAATAATAATAATCGGATTATATTCCTGGCATTACATTTAAGTCTACTTGGTATGAATGGTAAGCAATTCAAACACAAACAATTTAAATTTGGCTGCAGGCGTAACGCTTCTACGAGATTTTGTTCCTCGCTTATAGTCTTCAATATAAATTAATTCGCATGGAAGCGGACGAACCGAGCGGGCATGTTTGTCATCATCAGTAGCATTATCAACATCATCATCATCTCGATAAGCACAATAAAGATTAGGTTTCATACAACCATAAACAACGCATTTGTATTGCAATTTGCATATTTTGTGTGTTTTGTGCGCTGGCTCACTAGCTGTTCCCTCAGGCAAGAATATTTATAATTGGATGGCCTAAATGCAGTACAAGTATGGTCCGCTATAAACAAGACCAGTAAACTGATTGCGGGCCAGTTTTAATATGATAATAAGGTGTAAGATAATCTAGAATTCGGGATTATTTACATTAAAAAATTTCCATAATAAATATATGAAGATTTTTGCAATTAATATTTCCTGGGGCCAAACTAAAAAAATAATTTCTTAGAATAAAAAATTAAAAATTATAAATTAAAATGTAAAAATTATAAATTAAATGGTAAATATCTAAGAGCATTATCCCATTATTTTACTTTACTTGATTTCATAAGCAGATTTTATAATTGTTTTTTTTTTTTCATTTATACAAATTGCTTTTGCATTTAATATTTCTTAATTTCAATATTTTCTTCATCGTCATCTAAAAAAGTTGTGTCTTATAATCTGCCCTGACGAAAGTCTGTTGACCATGCCTGTCCTTGTACATCAATTTCCCAAAACTTTTGAATGTGGGGTTGATTGTGGGGGGTGAATTGTACGAGTTTATTACGGATAATGAATATTCTTGGGGTGGTGGATACATAGAAAACGTTTTGCAGAAACAGTATGGTAGATAGCACATATAAGACACATGAGAACGTGATCTATAAAAGATCGCATACACCCACACCCATACATATATACACACATATATACCCGCACGTACGCACAGATACGTAGACACACACGCGTATACATATACTGAAATATTTTAACACTGATACTCTATAATACTTAATTCTTGGTAGTTAATCGTGCTGAATTTCTTACAGGGGTCGATATTTTCGAACATGCGTACGTTCACGTATTTTGGGTCTTTCATATTTGTGTTGAATACTGCTGCGGAAATGAAATATAAATTAGACCTTTTTACTCGGTCGAGAAGAGTATATATGGATGAGTGTATATGTATGTGTGCGTGTGCGCTTGTCCACGTACGAGTTGTGATTAGGTAGGATTAATGTGGTGGATTCTAAAATAGTTAGTTCTATCGGTAAATCTCACGAGGCTTTCTGTTTTTACAATGACCTGATTCTTTGTAATAACTGTTATTTTTACATAAGCACGTTTAATAAATTGTATAGGTCTATAGCTACATTTGAATGTATTTATATCTTTATAAATAAATAAATATAGGTTTATGGTTTTTAAAAATAGAAACTCAATTTCAATGGGATTAAGAAATATCTATAAAATAGAAAACAATTGCAACGATACCCAAAGCAGCATTGAAATTATAAAAACCTTTTTAAAAATCAATTAAATATTATTTCCTTAAGCTCGGGAATTCACCGAAATTAAGCTGATCAGGTGCTAAAATATCAACAAAAACGCGTATGAAACAGCAGTTACAACAATCCAAAATTGAAGGATTTATACGAGGCAGCATAAAGTGGAAGGATAAACATGGGCAAACAATAAAACAAATTCCGGCCAATCGATGATCATAATTTTTTATTTGCTTTAATGAAATTCGTTTTTATTACATAAAGGCTTACAATATTTATAGCTAGTAATTTTTTATCACCCTGTAAACGCTATAAATTATTATGCTTGACTATAAGTACAACACTACAAAACAACAACAAGAACATCCAAAAAACTTAGCAAAGTAATTTAGTTTCAGTCTGGTTTAGTGTGGAATTGAAGTTTAGTTTGAGGTTATGCAGACTTCACAAGAGTGATAATTATAATGATGAAGTGAGAGAAACGAAGAGGATTTTTTCAATTTTTTTGATGGCTTTTTCTGACTTTTTCTGACCAAACAATAGATAGAACAATTATTTTTTGGAAATTAAATGTTTTGGCTTTTAATTTAATTTATTTATCTTATGATGGCTGTTTTCCTCAAATCCAAATGCTTTCGTAAATGTTCTTAAATGTATTTAAATTCATATGATTTCACATTCTGGTGGTTTGTATTTAATAAAGCTCTTGTTTTTACTAATAAAATTATAATAAAATTATTCCTCTCATAGTTTTATTATAAATATTTTGAATAAGTCATAACTACTACAACGATCTTTTTATTTCTTTTGTGGTTAATTTGATATTATTACACAATTATTACAGAAATGGTTTTTGATGTCGATCAAGTTTTTTGGATCATTGGTTGAATGAAGCGTAAAAGACAAACGTGAGACGAGGGTGCATAAGAATCTTGTGAAATCAAATCTGACGAGGAATGACTGGCAATCGATTGAATTTTGAAAATTTTGTTGGAAAATAATGTTGGAGAACTTAACACTTTTTGTGATAATTCCGTGGGATTATATTTTAAAACAAATTGCACGAGTATGGCAAATAAAAACCAAAACTCCGCTTAAATTCGCTCGAATACTTAAATTCGTTCGTCTTGTATTTGTTTTATATTGATCAATATAATTTATGTTTGTAATCCGTGCGAAACAAATCAAAAGTCTTTGTGTGAGTACGTTTCAGTGCGTGGAAATGTGTGTCTTTGCAACATAAATTCAGAGATTATAATGATGTGTGTGCGCGCTTTCTACGAGCCTACGTGATTTAATAAAAATTAGCCTTTTGAATTATTCCAGCGTGTTTTACTGTTTTATTTACTGTTTTTTCTTTTTTTAGGACGCTTAACGACGCAACGTAAAAGAATTTTATTAAGAACATAAATATTATATTTCGATATCCCTATCGACGAATGTGTTGTTTTTATATCAATATTAATTGTAAATAACAATCTATGTATTGTATATGCATATACATGTATACCCAAAACCTAAAACCATATATTTATTTGATTTCATACATTAAATTCCACAAAAACAAAAATCTGAATGGTATGATTTATTTTCACCTCTTTGGAGAGGTGAAAGTGGTGGTTAATACTCTTATTGGAGTCACACTCTTTGACACATTTAAGAAATCATTGCTTTTGTTAAAAGTCACCCCTAATTGATGGCACTGTGTATTGCCCCTTTCGCCACTAGGTTTCTGCTTAAACCATGTATTTCGTTAGGAAACATCTTTCTATCGTAAAGTATATTTTTTATACTTTTTACCTTTTCTTTTGATCATCCTTCTTACTTTTCTTTTAAAAATTTTCCTTCTGATTAATAAATTTTTTTAAAGGAAATGAAGAATATTGTGAGAAATTTTATTTGTTTTACTTTATATAGAAATAAATAAATAAATTAAAAAGAAAACCAATTAATATTCTTCAAGATGAGTAAATATTTGTTTTAGTGGAATAAAGATTTGAACGCGTTTTTAATCTATTTAACAATTTATATATTCATATATATTCATTTTTAAAATTAATTTGTTAAACGTATGTGAAAAATCTTGTGCGATCGCCATCCATTTAAATGGCATTTAAATTAAATTCAATGGAGTATGGTCAGTCGTATGTCACAATTAAGTACATATAATCATCATTTGTTTTATAGAATTGTGATTCCTTTTTCACAATCTCTTAAAACGTTCCTGTCCTTTCCTCCTTCTCTCCTTCCTCCTTTCCTTTTATTGCTTTTTCTGAAAGGAGAATGAGCTGAATAAATTTTTTCAGTGTAAATAAATAAATGATAAATCATTCCATTAACAAAAGAAATTCGTTCTTTCACTTTCACTTTTCTTTTAGTGTTTTAAAAGTCTTAAAAAAGTTTCAAAATTAATGCGAAATCCAATTGACGGCGTTCACTTTCATTTCACTTTCATTGAATATATTTGAAAAAGGAAAAGGAAGGAAAAAGGCTGAGAAATATCGACTAGGGGTAGATGTGGAAGTGGTCGTGGGTATTGGTGTGGTAACGGAAGTGGAAATTGAAATTAATTAAGAACCAACTTCATCGATAGTATCGGATCGTAAATGAGTTTAACGGATGGAAAAAATTGTGCACGTTCACGAGCCAATCAGAAGCGAGAATTAATTTTGCGAAAGTGAAAAGGAATAAAAATTAATAAGAACAAAATATTGAATAAGAATTAAATAAATTAAATATAAAAGTAAATCGCAATATGAAATAAATTGACAAACTGAATTAAAATTAATGGATGACAGATTATAGATATTTATATAAATGGTAAAATTATAAAAATTTAAATATAAAATATAAATATAAAATAAAATAATCCTTTAAGATTATTCAGAATTGCAAAATCTTTAGACTTTTGAAAAATTAATTCGTTTTTGTGAATTGATTATGTCGCGAAACCGGTTTGTCAACAAACCAAACGTGAAAATGGATGACGGAAAATCGCACCAAATATATCATTATATACACTTTGTTGGAAAAGCAAAAGAACACCTAGAATTTTTACATTTTCTTTTTAACAATGTTGATTTAATTATTGTTCAAATTAAAGTTAATCATGATCTAGTTGTTCTAAAAAGCTACGCAACTGTTTGTTATAAAATAGTAGTCTATCTCTTTAAGAAAATATTCTCACTCACATTTTTCTTCTAATTCACTCCCTATTTCTTTTACCGGCAATTTTTTCCTTCTTTTTTTCTTTGCCTCTATCAGTTCTCCCTGCGGCTCGTAGACACACACCGTCTTATTCATCTATATAAAAAGTGTATTTATTACACTATTTCCGTTATTCCCAATGGTACATTTTTCAATTTCTTCTCTCTTCCTTTATTCCCCCCAATCTAGATGTTAAACAATAATGTATCCGTGAGATATCAAGCAACCATCGTGTTTACACATTCCCAATAAACGATTATTTGTTAAGTCGATTTTATGTTTATTACGTAAGCTTTTCTTACGAACTTAAGGTTTCTTCGCTTCAGGGCCGTATCATAAAGTAGATAAATAGCTACGGCCGCGTCGTTTTTCTGTATTTTAGCAACTCAATATTAGAAATAGATAAACAAACATAAATAAATTTCATTTCACAAGATTATTACGGATTTAAAAAGATTTGTTTTCCACAAAGAAGAAAAAAATTTAGCCTTTAGACTGACACAAAAAGGGTTCCAAAACAACACAAAAAGGTTACTTCAAGTAATTGTTTAACTTTCTTTAAATTATCTTTTTCTTTACTAAATATAATTTTCATATTAAAAATATTGCATTGTTTAAATGTTTGTATTAAAAAATTGTTCGGTTTCGCAGATTATTTAATTATGTAATTTACTTTTATATAATTTTGTTTTCTCATAATTTTATTTTTATTATAATTAGTACTGTTGTTTTTTTATGGGTTAAAGAAAGTGATTGGGAAATAGAGAATTGTTTAGGGCCCTCTTAATAAACGAATAGGGCCGGGAAGAGCCCTTTTAGTTTAGGCGCGATGGATTTACAACCATCGAGTTTACACGATTCTGACTTGTCAATGTGTCTAAAGTATCTTTCTCTTTTTATCTACTCGTTACATTTAATCCGTTCTTTTCAATATACTGAACATATTTTTATCAATAATCCTCAAGTGGCCTTTTTTGGAAGTGATTTGTTTTTATTTACTTCGGTGAAAGAATTTCAAGATATCGCGTCAGCAAGATCAGAAATAACAAAGTTTAATAATAATCTAAATTTAAGTTTAATCCAGGGCAAACTGTTCAAATATTTCAGACAAAATCTTTTAAAAAAATTAATAAATTTGTTAAACAATAGAATTATCAATATTTAAACAGCTTCCTTTTAAATATTAAAGACCTTTCTGGGCTAAATTCACTGAATTTGTCAAATTTTCAAAGTTTTTATGGTTTTGGTAAAACAGAAATTAACTGTCCAGTAAGTGACTGAGAAAAACCAACGGGGTGTTTGATTGGTTGACTGACAGTCTCTAGAGAATATAAGAATATTTTTCACACGAATTTTTCGTACATCCGAACGTAGGGTATGTTCAGTTTGTTATTCCGTTTGTAACGCTTTAAAAGAGTACGACAGGATACTGAAGAGAGTATGTATATTTCGACTCAAAATCATTTCCTGATTTGACCCTGTCTCTCCATCCCGACAGGCCTGTTTGCCTGTCTGCCTGACTTTCGAAATCACAATTTTGGAAGAACGAATGGAGTTTTTGGAGAATGGAGAATGAAGAATAGAGGAATGCATTCTCGTGGAATTTGTTTTGAACATTTTCGATTTTTATAAAAACTTCGTATTCTTCGACCACTTGGGTTGTTTGAAGTTCAAAGTGAGGAATATCAGAGCAGTGTCATGCTAGATTCGAATTAAAAATGTATTCCTCATAATAGGCGCGGTTCTACCATTGACTAGACTAAAACTTTATACTACCTATGTAGGGTGCATGTGTAGGGTTTCTTATTTAATTTCTGTGTACAATTTATTTTTCTCTTCCTTTTCGTCCTTTTTATATTTTGTCGACTATTGCAGGATACTTTGAAAGTTTTTTTAAATTTACGTCTCACGAACGAGATTTTTATTTTTCTTCCTTAATTTTGTTTTCTTATCTAACAATTTCATCTTGTTTTTTAGTGAAATAGAACGCACGTAAACACAGTTAACTTCCAAAAGCATAAGTTCTCAGACATAATGAATGAGCTTTAATAGCCAGCATCTTCTCCGACAATGCTTTCACTTTAAATGGAATTTTTTATATTAACTGGCAGACCAATTTTGGGCTTAGATAAACTTGAGTTTTATCCTCAAGAGATTTCAACCAACTAGTTGGGTTTCTACTGTCCTGCTTGTAAATTGTGGACAATTATTTTTTCAGAATGTAAAGAAAGTCTTTTCAGAGTTCTGAAGAACTCACGTTGGAACAGACTTAGGTCATCTGCATCCTCCGGTGGAATTTAAATAATTTCCAAGCCAATTTTCAGCAATTTGGATGTAGATTTTCAGTTGCGGATAGGTAGCACAAAAATAGAGCTACGAGTGGTGTTCAATGAGTTCTCGACATCAGTATAAAAAATGTTTATATTATATTATTTTTATTTTTCTAATTAATCTCTTATAAACTTATATAAGATATCTGCATGTGTTGCAATTTTGGTACAAATTAATTTTCCTTTTTCTTTGGAAAGTGGGCCTTAAGTGCCTCCTTGAGCACTTGCATATTTCGTTCGGAAATCGTTTCCAGCGAAGGACATTTTTCAAGTTTAAAACGAGTAAAATCTGGTAGGGGTTATATCTTTACCACGTCTGTTTTCTTCGATCGAATTTCAAAACAACGTGACCTTGGTTTTTTTCTGTGGTGTCAGTCATTCCCACTGTCACCAACAAGACATCGCTTGCAAACTGCGTACGTGTATTTATGTCATCGGATAGTATGACTAATGAAGTAATTAATCATAGGGCCTAATAATCACGTATTTTAGTACTTAATGACGTCCGTTAAATGATAACTATCATGCAATTGTTTTTGTGAGACTCATTCTGCTCTCCCTTCATGTTTCGTTTCGAATAAATTTCGTGAAGTATAATTTCCTATCACGTGTAACAAAATCGATTTTCTTATCTTTCAATTGTAACATTCTATCATTCTATCATTCTTGACGCCTAACAGGTCCACCACTCGTAACGTCTTTGAATTGCGCCAGACATAATCCCATGAATGATTGAAATCAATTATGGCTTCGGGAAGAATTATAGATAAAATAAATGATGTTTTATAACAATATTCGAGCAAATTAATGAAGTGACATTTTGTAGAAAACGAATGACGAAATACATGCTGGAAGAGAGATGTCACAACCATGTCATAGCCATAAATTAGCAATGATTTCAATACTAGTAATGTTGGTTTGTGAAGAAGAGGGTGAGGATCTGTCTGAATTTGGATTTTTTAAAACTGTATCAAATAGAGTCAGAATCATATATTGCTTCACTATTTTTTCTTTAATTTTTTTTTCTCAGAATAATTTCGAATTTGACGTGAAATTTCTGTTTTTGACGTTGATGGTTTTTTTGGGTAATTTTTTTGCAAATAAATTATTTGCAATTTATTTTTATCTATTTTTTTCTATTTTTCTGTGTTACCAAACTTAGAATAAAATTAGTTTTGTATCTTTCACAATCATAACTGCATGTTTTTGTCGTTATTATTATTGTCATTGTCATTCATTTGACTTTGTCATCTATTCTACTTCGATCCTGTCATGTACAAAAGGACTTTTAATAAATGCATTAAGCATTTATTAGCATTGATAAATATGTAAAATGTTCCTTTCTCTCCGGAAATTTTGTTGTGGTTTTTAAATTTATTTTATACACTTTGCGATGCGCGATGGGCTGAAACAAAATATGTTCTAAAGAGTTTTAAGTGAAAGCACTTTTACTAATTATCTAAGTTTTATAGGAAAAGAGTCAGATAGTTGTTAAAAACACAAATGGTAAATAAAGATTTAAATAAAAACAACAAGGCTAGGAGACAATTCATCAAAAAATACAGAACAAAATAACAAACTTCATTAAACTTTTCAAATTTTAATCCTTGCCATGCACATTATTTCGCCTGTAGTTGTTGTTGTTTCTCTTCCAGAATTATTGTTGCTTCTGATGTGTTGTTTTCGCTGTTGTTGTTGTTGGGGTTTTGTTTGTCGTTTAAGTGACGATATTTTAAAGTGAATTAAATTTTCTATCGCACGGATAAAGCGTTTCAAAACTTCTTAGATAAAGTTTTATCCTGCAGAAGTTTCGTGAGTTCAAACAATTTAATCAAATTTGAATCTCGTTTGCTTGAATTGAAAAAAGTTTCATTTTTGTATTCTTCAGCTAGTCTGCCCAATAAAGGATTTATTTTCAATTATGAAAATCCACTGAAGGCATCCTAGAAAAAGAAGAAATTAATTTATAAAGAAAAAATAAATTGAAATTGAAGAGAAATTAAATTTTCAAGAATTTATAAAAAAATAGAGATTTTAAAGGACACGGGTTTCAGCAGAATTATTTAGATTAATGGATAAGGAATTGCTTATAAAATATTAAATACTGGAGTTGAGACTGTTGTTAAGACTGTTCCGTTTCCGGTAAACTCGACAACCTAAAAAATACGCGAGTTAACGAGTTTGTTTTGTCATTAATTTTTGGTCATCCGAATGGGTTTTCCGAGCGCTTTTCTCTTGCTAAGTTTTCTCTTGGGTAGAGAGCCAGCCATCCTTTAAACCTATTAAAATTTCTGAGTCTGTTTTTAATTTTAAATTTTGCTTTTTTTATAGGATTTCTTCTTTGGTACGCTCGTACACGGTGGATTTTTATTAACTGAATATTCACGCACAAAAAAACAACAACAAAATTATCATCATCGTCATCGCTAACATTCCAAGATGCGTCGTTCACCCTATACGTCTGCACACAGTTTAAGAGGTGTCCCGCAGGAGCCGTTGATTGTCGTTGAGGAATCGCAAAGTCGTCACGAGAGTGGCGATGATGGTGAAGGTGCTGCTGGTGGTGCAAGTCCGTCAATACGGCAACGTTCCAACAGTGAGGATTCGGACTCGCCAGTTAATCCGTATCTTTTATGTCCATTTCCGGAGATGCAACAACGTCGCAAGCATTCGTTGCCTTCGTTGCAGATAACCGAAGGCATTACCGCCAGTCAGGTGCGTCGCTTATCCGATGTGGGCGGTGAGGGTGGCGGCATTAGTGCGAAGGATGTTGAGTTTCTGGCGACACTGTCGCAGAAAACACATCCAAATGCAGGCGGCCGACGACACTCGGTGGTCACAATTTCAGCTGTACCGCCTACACTATTCGGTCGCAATCGGCGAGAATCTATTTCGGGATTGTCACTGAGGTGAGTTTGGAGAAGTCTATGGAGAGAAAAAAGGACCGTCAAAATTGTAAAATTTTCCTTTACATATTTTTCACAAATTATTAGTAGTTTTATATTTTTGAATTTTCGTATTAAATTTCTCTTTTTTTGCCTTTACTGTCTCAATAAAGTCGACGTGGCAGCGGTATGCAGGGACCACCATTGACGGATCATCGAGGCAGTATCCATAATTTGCAGCTCGATATCATGGACGGTATTGTGCAAGTGCGTAAAATGCGTTCCGGTAGCGGTGTCTGGGAGGCGCCAGTGTTGCCAGAGGTGGATAGTAATGTACCAGTGCGTACATAAACGAACATCTACACGTTCAATATTCGCTCTTCTTCACTCACTGAATTATTCATGAAAACTGGCATAAAAATTTAAAACATTTTTGAATCTTTTCTAAAAAAACATAATGAAAAATGATAATGAAATTGAGTGGAGTAAGGAAAAAATGTAGCAGACGAAGAAAAGGAAGGGGAAGAAGGATACGACGGTGTCGGTTGCGAAAATGAAGAAGAGCAAGTATCTGACTACAACCAAAAATTTAGAAGGTAAGAAGAAGAAGAAGGAAAATAGCTGCTATCAATTTTCCTGTAGTTTATGTTTGATTAAACTTTTTTTGATTAAACTCGCATTAAACTTTTAATCTATTGCGATGAATAACGCACTGCACGTGCGTAAGCTTGCGCAAGACCGTTCACAAACTTTTCGACATGTCCTTGAACTTTGAAGGTTTTATTTACTTTTGTGTGTGTGTGTGTTGGCGGCTAGAGGAAGGCTGGCGGGATGTTTTCGAAGTTCGTTGTCACCATCGCTTTCATGGATGACGTGATAATAATAAAAAACCTTTTATTATGATATATATCACACACACATACACACACACACTCCCCCGCACATTTCACATATTTCACTTTAGTGTTTCGCATTATCCTTTTATATCCTTTTGCAGCTGTTTATGTTGAATGCTAATTAAAATTGTTTTTATTTATATGACGAGATGATAACAAAAATGTGTTATTGCCATAAAGAATCCTTTCAATTATCGCGTTTAATGCGCTGATTTTTTTCTAATTCTTTAGTAATTTTTGAAAATATATTAAACAAAAAGTACTTTAAAAAATTGTAAAATGTGAGAATAAGATTCTTTCTCTCTCGCCCTGCCATTAAAAATGATAGCCTAGTCCATTCTTAATCAGATGTTCAACTAATTGAAATCCATTGATTTCATTTTTGCAGTCACCAAGGTATATTTTTGCATCAGCGTTTAAAAAGGATGCCTGAAGAAAGGAAGGAAAGGAACTAAAATAAGAGGAGAGGAGTAAGCAACAATACGATTATGAAGACGAAGGAAAATTAATAAAGAAAACTATTGCAAAACTTCACAAAAAGTCATTCTTATAAAATCAGGAATTGATAAAATTAGTAAAAAATTGTTATTGTGTGTAAATTTGAATAATTACGATTTGATTAAATTTAGATTTAAACAAAAAAATATTATTATGAGTGTAAAAATTCTTCAATAATATTTAATCATAAGCTTAATAAAATGTTTATAAAGAACAAAAATTTAATTGATTTCAACAGAAAACCAAAATAAGTAAATAAATAAAATTAATATTAAAATACAATTTGTTTACATTCATTCAATAATATAAAATTAGTTTTTAAATAAAATAAACTAACTTTTAAATAAACTAAATTAAATTTTCAAATTAAAATTTCAAAAATTTAAATCAAATGAGATTTGAATTGAGAAGAAATTATTATAAAATTAGAGCAAAGAAAACCCTTTCTATATTATTTTGAAGTTTTATTAAACTATATGTAAAATCTAACAAGAAATAAATATACGTTTACCAATAATATGATAAATCATAAAAATTCAATTTAATTGAAATAATTTCGTATTTGTGTAATTGTATAATTAATTCAACAAAATATAAAATTTTGTAGAGCCATTGATGATAAATAATAACCAGAAGAAATTATCAATTTAATTTCAAATAATAATTTAACAAAAAATTATACAATCAAGAAACATTCAGGAATCATGCATGAAGAAAATCTTTAATTTCTACTAATTTCGACAGACAAACTGGACTTACTAGATTCAATAAAGCACATACTTTGTAAACTAATTCTGTTAGTCAACGATAAAGTTTTAACAATTTCATTAAATTTTTTAATTTAATGAAATTTAATGGATCACACAATTCATATATTTCATGCATGATTCCTTTATGGCTTTTTGCGGATTTGTGTTCATGAGTTTATGTATGTGTGCGTGTCTGTATGTGTTTGCGCGTGTTTGTGTGTGTGAGTATGTTCGTATGCATTTTCTCGAATTATCTGAATCTTTTTTATTACTGCATTAAAATCGTAAACTAATTTATCACCAATAAAAGTAACCTGGGTCAAATAATGCGGCAACAAGTAAGGAGAGCCATAAATACAACAAAAACAATAATTCCATTTTATAGTTGTTTATTACTCACCCTCAGGTTTAGAAATTTCACCCCACGATTTTCAATACAAACGGAATATTACTATTATAAAAATTGAAATAATATATTTTTGGAAAAAGAAACTGTTCGTTCATGGCAACTCTTTCCAGTATTTTATTTAGTTTATATAATTGTCCATAGTTGTTTAGGCGAAAGCGAATGGAAATCTTTTGACAGATTTTGTGATAAATTTTGTTAAATAAAAGCATTACCGGGAATTGAGCTGCACAAAAAGTTTAAAGAAATTTGGTAAATGAAAATAAAATATAATGAATAAAACATAAAATATTTTAGATTCATATGAAAGAGTTTTTTAAACATAAAGATGCTACAAACCACAATTGTGGTCATAATTTTTGAGAATAATTTTTTGAGAATGAAAACATTATAACCGTTTGGGTATCACGATTAAAAGATAAATATATGTCAAAATTGTCCAAAGAAATAAACATCCTCCAAAAAAGAAACGAAAATACTGAGTGTATTAAAAAATACAGAGTTGCATAAAGTATATACAAAATAATAAATGAAAAAACAGAATGCAAATAACGATATACATGATATATTTTTTGGTTTTTGGTTTCATAAAAAATATAAATATACACAAAATATACAAAAGTTAATTTCCTATTGCAATATTAAGTATATTTCTAAACTATTTTCGAAGAAAAATTGCTGAATAATTAATAAATAAAAAGCAATATTTACTAAAACAGATTTGGAAATATTATGCAAGTGCTCCGCAACCACTTCTGGTCCTGTACCAGAAAAAGTTGTTAAAGGGAAGATAATATTGAAAATTTACTACAATTATTTTAATACCTTTTAAAAGATTTTTTAGCTTTTTTTTTAAAAAAAAACTTTTAATGTATTTTTTATATAATTTTTAAAGTGCTTCTACTTTTAAACATTTGAACCTTTTTTTACAAAAATGATTAAATTTCCAAATTGCAATTTTTGATAAAAGACGAAAAAGTTTTTCAATAGAAATAAACTCATTGGGTTTCAGCATAAAAAAAAATTATATAATAACAAAATTCCGTATAATTGTTTCTTTTATAAAAAAGTAGAATACAAATACTCAGATGTCAAAAGTAATAATACTCGTAATATCACTTCGAACAATCAGTGTTGCCACAATATTTTACATGTAACAAGGTCCTAAAAACTGAAAATTAGAAATTTATAAAATGCTAGTCTTAAATAAAGCTTAAAGTATGTACTTAATGCTAAGCTAATACAGATTTTGTGTATAAAGGCACTTTCGAAGGCCAAGCATAAAATAATCACAACCAAATCCAAAACCAAAAGATTGCAAAAGAGAAAAAATAAAGACCAATTGAAATTAATTGAAATTTATCCACGATCGATTAAATAATTATCTTATTATGGAAAAAATTGAGACATACATTTGAATGCAATATTTTAGAAAATCATGACTAAACAATACAAAAAAAAATTATTATCATGGCTAAGAAATTCTAAAAAATTCGAAAAAATGTTTATTGGTATTTTTTAGAGTATGGAATAATTTAGTAATTAATAATTGGTTTCGTTAAATATAAAAAATAAAGAAAAATTAAAAAATAAAATTCGTTGTTTTAATTTTTTTTCAAAATTTCGGCAATTTTTCTTCTTCTACCGACTGATACATTACAACATTCGTAATTTATGGAATTGTTGACTAATTTAAAGGATTGCTGGAATATTGTTTGAGAATCACTGCAATGTCGGCGGCTCCCCTTGATAGCGTATCCTATGATATTGCACGTTTTTCGAAGATTGTGTTTAAAGATTATTACGAAGCTCGGCAATTAATTTGTTTAGCTCACCTTGGGTGCCAGGCCCGTCGTGGATGAAAGGCGACAAAATGGCAGTGACTAGTTGTGCTTGCACGTAGTTCACTTGCCAGGAACTATGCAGGCTAGTTCCGCCACCTTACCAAAGGTGTAAAAATGGTGCCACGGGTGGTGTGCAGCTCATTTTGGGTCTTAAACGGACCCCGCTAATATAAATGCCCACGTACACAGCACACCAGTGGGTAGGCCCCCTTGTGGGAGCTTCGTGGTGGCTGTGGTACTACCCAAAATTACGCGGGGAGAGACCATAGAGTCTCCGCGTGGAGTTGCGTGAGGAGGCAGCCTCCGACAACTCAGAATGCCGGTGAGTAGCACACCGGCATTAAAGAGGTTTTAGATAGGCCTCGATCGTCAACCTGCGAGGAATGTCCTGCACGTCCCAGGCTTCCATAGGTACACAAATGGCGCAATAGGGCTAAGTTGATGCCGTGGCTGATGATTGCCAGTATATAAGGTATTCACAAAGTCTACCTAGTAATCCCGAGTGTGGGTAGGCCCACCGTGAGATTAAGCCATACTTGGCAGGTACTCACGTAAAGCACCAAGCGGCATCTGTTTAGCTCACCAAGTGATAATCCTAAGGATTCTACAGGTTTATAGGAATTGTTTTTTGAAAAACTTAAATTACATTAAAAATGCATTTCGTGTAGTAGACTTTCGTTTTCCACTTAGAATGGTAACACGTCCTATTTTTTTCGTTTTCGTGTTGAAATAATTAATTGAACTTTTACTAGTCTTCGTTGAATTTGATGGTAAGCGAGGACATGATAATTTGGAAGTGGGTTTAAGACTACTTGTGTATAAATCTAGTAAAAGTTATAGGAACAGTTTGGTTATTTCTGCATGGAAATTCATGCTAGAACGAAGAGATACAGTTTTAAAGGCATTGTAACTAACTATGATATCTAAAACATTTTTGTTAAAAACATTGAAAAAGGTTTGTATACTGGTTAGAAAAGGTTTTAAGATGGTTGGTGTATTGGAAATTTTTACATTTTTCGAAGGAATGAAATCCTTTGAAATTACCAAACCTATAAATTTGTTGTAGCGATTAATTTCGATTTATTTTGCTTTTATAAACTTCAAACGTTAACTCCGGTTTGAATATTCAAATGAATTTGTGATGAATCGACATCAGTTATACGCAAACTGAGCGACATATATATACAATTTTTCTTTCGATATAAGTAGATATCTTTCTAAATTGATTGGTTTTCGAACGGAAAGCGCTCGGCTAATTAGGTGTGGAATCAATTGGTCTATTGAAATTCGCGGCGAACTCTTCTACAATTCGTGACTTTAGAACATTTTGAAAGGGATTCAAATTTTCACGACTCCAGATCAGATTCCTAAAATATATTGCATTAAAATATTTATAATAAGCCATTTGAATGTGTGAAGTAATTCGAATACATACGAGTAGCTAATTTGTTTTTTTTTTCGATTTTTTTTTCTTTTGTGGAAATCTGTTTTTGAGAGAAATCAATTTTCCTTTAAATTGTTGAAATATAATAATTTAAAATCATCTATTTTCTTTATAATAGAAATAGTATTCTCTTTTAGTTTCTACGAAGTGGGTACGCGTACGTTTACACGTTTTTGTTGTTTGTTTCTTTATTTGTGCTTCCTTTAGAACCGGTCATGATTTACTATTTTTTGTATTTGTTTGTGTTTTCTGTCGTTGTTGTTGTTATTGTCATCGATGTCGTCGTTGTTTTTGTTGTCGTTTTGTTTTTATTGTTTACAAGTGCCAGGCACGAATTTCCACGGTTAAGGTGGAAAATCCCGAAAAGAATTTCGCTGCCGGTAGAGCGAACAACTTTTAAAGCAAGTTGTTTTATACGATGCCAAATGCAAGTGCATTATTTGCTGTTTTAAGTTTTTGTTTCGTGACAAATTTTGTTGGAACTCGTGTATACATTTGTATTTATTCACATGTAGCAAAATTAATAAATAAGAATTTAATTTCATTTTTTTATTCATTTTTAAAATTACATTTGGAATTTAAAGAATCTGTGAAGAAATGCTTTGTATCATTTTTTATTGAATTATTGATTTCTTCGCAAAACGCTAGAGACGTAATATCGGCGATAATCAATTGTATTTTTCGCTTTCTAAATATGTGAATATAATTAGTAGGTAATCTTTTAATTATAAAGTTTATGTTAGAACTAAATTATTTTATTTAAAATTGTTCCATTATTTTCACTTTCTGTTATTTGTTTACTAAGTTTTAAGCATTAAAATTTTTCTTTTTAATTTAAGTTGAATTTTTCTGGCTACTTCATTTCTAAAAACATGCAACATGTTGTTCAATTTAATTTAGTTGCTCTTGGTTTCTCTAGCTCTTTCTCTCTTTTTTTCCTTTGATTTCTTTCTATTTATCTCTCTTTCCCTCAGGTTTCTACTTTTGCCAGCACTAACTTTTTCAAAATTCTCTCTCTTTTTTACTAATTTTCAGTTAGAGACGCAACAATTGTCCCCGGCAATTTATTCTACGCAAATTCTCAGCAAACCAACTGCAACAACACTAACAGTAATAATAATAATTTAATTTTACTCTCACATCAGAAAGGACTAGTAGTAGGAGCACTCGAAACAAGAACAACAATGAGCCGACGATGTTGATGAGAGCGCCAACAATAGTAGTAACCAATTGATATGCATTTGTATTGGATTTTGCCGCCACTGAATGCTAGCTCCAAGCACAACAAATACTCATTAAAGATGGTATGAGCACGGGAGAATAGATCTACAGAGCTTTAATGCCACTAGTCGTCCCCAAACTAAATACAACGGAATGAAAACAATACGCCACACCAATAACAACAATAGCTGTAGTACAAAACAGCAACGAAACAATTTTTGAACGCCATTTACGAATTAAACACAGCTCTTCGTGTCGATGAAGCGGAAGACAAAGTGAAGACAGGTTCACGCGCAACAGCAGCTTCAGTTGCTCTCTGAGCGTTGCCGTGGACGGTTATTTAGAAGTGGAAGTCATTCGAGAGTTGGAGTAGTAAAGAATCGTGTAAAGAAGAGAAACGCTTTTTGGTTTATAATTCTAAAAAATGCAAAATTAAGCAATGAAGAATAAGAAAGAAACAAAAAGGTATCTACAGATTTCAAAATTTGGAGTTATGTTAACGGAAGTTTAACGAAAAAGGAAAGAATAACAAACAAAGAAAAAGAAAGCAGAAAACTTTCTTTCGCCAAAAAGAAAAACAACAAAAAAACCTCAAACAGCAGATAACTGTAGAAGCGGAAAAAGTGTAAGGAAATTTTGCCGAAAAACAAAGAGATTTTGTAGCGTTTTTGGTTGCGCGCGTGTGTGGGTGTGTGTGTGTGGATGATGAGAAAAATTGGAAAATGGAAAAATAAGGCTAACTGCAAAAAACAGGAATAAAATAATTTACGCAAATGAGAAAGCGGAAGTGTTGTTTCGTGGATTTATCACATTAATTTTCTGAGGAAATTTTTGGGTTAATCCTTAGCACATTTAAAAGGATATTCGAAATAATAGAAAAAGTTAATGAATTCAACGATTAATCAAAAAATAAAAAAAATAAAGAAAATAAATAAAAAAATTAAAAATAACGCACCATAAAAATGCAAAGGATCATGAAAGCTTGAAATATATAAAATAATATTTTTAATGTTTTTCAGTTAGTTTAAACTCTTTGGGAAAGCTAATTTTTGAACAATTCGATTAATAATTCATTAATTTGAATTTTTAAAAAAAGTAATTTTAAGGGAATTTTTTGCTGTATAACTTATTTGGATTTTCATTAGAAGAAATAATGTCACTCGCCATTACGCTCAATCTTCATAATTATAAACGGTCCCCATTTTTGTGATATATAATCTTCACTTTAAAAATCGATCTTCATTCTTAAAAGTTTGCTTCTATGACTGTTATCGATTTTTTTCATCGATCTATCACCGATAAATACAAATCATGCGTGATAATAATCAGTTTATAGAATATAAAACCTTCAAATTTTATTATTTTTATGACCTTAATTCTCGCAATTCTCGTGAATCTCGACTGCCATGCAATTCGATTTTAATGACTGCGATCAATAATCGATAAAAATCGATACCACTGGAGACCACTGCAATAAATTTCTGTAAATATCTTAAATTATTCCGTTCATATTCGTTGATTATGATGTCTGTTTTCATAAATTCATCTGCGATTATTGTAGATCTATCTTGTAATTCACGATCAGTAACGATCAGTTGCAATCGATTAAGTCGATAAAAGTTATTTTACGAACGAACGAACAGAAAATAAAAGTTGAATAAATTGCTTAACAATTTTGATTAAATAAATTTTCAGTCGTTTATCCTTCTCTTTAGATATTATACCGCTTCGTAAAATGTATTTTCATCTTCTCATCTCGTTTTGAAATTTCAAAATATCTGCAAAAGACATCAAAGAAATGTTCGTCTAAAACTTTTCACTGCAAAACTTTTCATCGCATAAACTTCGTCGTGTCAGCTTTTTTTGGTAAGGTTTTGATTGGTTGTGTAGGGTGTGATTGCTTATGTGATTCTTCATACTTTCATCAAAACTCAGAAGCATAAAGGCATTTACGGTTTGAGCTCATTTGCATTACAAGTTACTCAACAGCGTCTTACCGCAAGATTTGTAAAGTTCTTTGCCTATTTCTTCTCTTCATATCTTCTACATCCGTCTTTGACTCCTCACAACCACCTCCTCCAACCCCCCCCCCCATCGACACTCTCTGCTTAGCTTGGTGATACTTGGGCACGTCACAAATTTTAAATAAAATTTCTATTTCCAGCTGTCGAACTCCACAACTTGTGGCTTCTACTGATGGTTGCATGCAAACTATCAGATAAAATAATTATATATGTATATCTCTCCGTCTAGTGCTAAGCACGTATATCTGTATATACGTGGTATCTGTATGTAATTGGTGTAGATGCGTCTGTGTTTCATGGTGTCTGTGTGCCGTAGATGCGATTGTCTGTCCAATCGTCTGTTCATGTTGCAGACAGGCAGAAGCGTTTGTAGATTGTTGCTACTACCGTCACCTGCAATGAATGCCCGAATGCAAAATCGTCAGCATTTACCAATGAGAAATACTACAAAAGTTTAATATCCGAGCCACGATAGTTTATAATGCCATATGATATAGTCTTACCAACCAGCCGATCAGCCAGTCAACCAATCAACAAACTAGCGTCAACAAAGCGGATTTAGAAAGACGGCAACGAGAATGCCGGTGCATATAGCGAGAAAGAAAAATCAAAGACACTGAAGAGGAGAAGGAAGAGAAAAGATTCAAATGTCAAAAGAGAAGTTGCTTGCACTGTTAACCACAAAACTCGCGGGGAGGGGGGTGTCGATGGGGGGTGGATAGAGAGTGGTAATAAAAGAAGAATCAGAAGAAGCCATCGTCAAATCCAACGTCGTATTTAATTGCGTCGCACTGCGCTGCACCCTAAACCGTCTTGTTGTTTTGCACCTCAAGAATAAGAAAAATTAACTCGAAGTCGGCGCGACCCGGTTTTCAATTTATTTCTTGTGCTTGTGTCACTGCTTATTCTTCTTCCTCTTCTTGTTTTTCCTTTCATCTTCTTATTCGTTACCACGTCGTTTCGTCTAAAATTATTTTCGTCGCCACGAAGTTTCGTACAAAAGATGTTACTAGAAGTAAAATAGTTGAATTGATGAATAAAAAGAGCAAGAAAAAAATTAACTAAGATTGGTATTAATTGAATTAAACTCAGTTTTAAATACAAAATTTAATAAAACTCAATTCAATTCGCCTCAAAACAAAATTCTCTCAGTTTCAATTCGACTCCAATCGATTCTCTTTCTGTGGATTTTCAAACAACTGGCTGCCGCAACTACAAGTGCTGTAGCAACAGCACTATCTAAAATAAATTGCTTTTGATTTTTGTGCCGATTTTATTCGTTTTCCTTTTTTACAATTTTCGCTGCTTTCGCTGTCATCATCCAGTTTAGTCAGTTCGTTGCTGTAAAACGAAAGACTTCAACGCAACATTTTTCCATGCCATTCCATTCAAAACGTTGAGAGTGGTCGTCGCGGTCGTTGTTGTCAATCGGAAGGCATGACGGTAGTTTGTTGAGATAAGGAGAAATTTTTATGAAATGTTTGGTATACAAATTGTTTGTGTAATTTTGTGGTTTTTAATGAAAAAAGAAATTATGAAATATGTTTTAATTCTTTAACAGTATTTACTTTTCGTGAAAACTAATATGAATTAGATGTAAAAATATTGAGAAATGTTCGTATTTTCTTTTTATAAGTGTACCATAAAATTCAGAAATATTAAAATATGAAAAAATTCCATCGTATGATTGCGTATCTGTTGGTTACATTTATTTCAATATATGAAAAGAAAATGTTCGTGTGATCGTCGGGTTGGTTGGAAACGTAGAAACATAAAAAACTTTCGAAAGTATTTAGTGGATGAAACGATCATGATTCCTCTTTGATAAACTATTGAAACATTGGAAGCAACGACTCGAGCATGATAACTCGAAAATCGAGTGGAAAATAACATCGAGTGGATAATAAAGTCACAAAAGAAGTAAAATAAATTGGGATCATGAGTCAAATCGAAGGTAAACTATAGACATATCATAAACTATAGACATATCTTATTAAGAGTAAAGAAGATGGAGAAAGAAGAATCAGAATAGTAGTCTATGTTTCGCACTAAACTGTTACGAGCGAGATTTGTCGCAGAATGAGAGCAATCTTTTTTTAAAAAATAATTTTGTAGGAATTAAATATGAGGTAAATTCTTGATTTAATCTTTCCTACTACGTAGTTTGTACCGGTATTTGATAGTAGGACAACGTTTATGACTATTTTATTGTCGAACTAATGAATACATGAATTAATGAATAAATTCTTGAAAATGTTGCTGGAAGTTTTAGCTAAACAAATTTATTTGCTGAATAATCTATGCGATGAAGTGAACTTTAAAAGATTTTCTGAATTCTGAATTTTCTAAATAGCTAAATAAAATGGTCTCCGAATGGTTGCGATGATTTGGTGGTTGCAAATAGGTTGCTTGAACACTGACTGAATAGTTTTTCGTTCCAAATTGAACGTTTTCAATGAAGAAACTTTGTTTGCTGAATAGCATCTTGAAGTTATCGCTGAGAGATCTGTTGAATATTTTGATAAATAATTTGATAAAAATTTAATAATTAGTTTGAATAAATTGCTTAGTATGTTGCTGAATAACCTGTGGCAACTTTGGGGAGGGTAAAAAATCTACTCTTTTGTCGTCTCGCTAAGAAACTCGTATGGGAAAGCAATATAAAATGAAAAGCTAGTCGAACAGTTCGCTAACTGTTCGCCAACTGTTAGTTTAGCTCCCAAACTTTGTTGCCGGTTCAGGAATGGTTTTATCGACTAAGTTGTCGTTTTAACAAAATATAACGTTTCTATCTAACATCCAATAGTAGCTTAATCAGAATTCAAATATAACTGACCGAAGCGATTAAATATATATGTCAAACTGTTTGATTTTGTTAACATTAATTCTTTTCTTATCTTTAAGTTTTTGCTTCGCTTCTTTAAAAACTGGTTTTTCATGTTGGATTTCATAGTTGATTGTTCTGATCGCAGTATTATATTTTTGTATGGTTGTGAGAGTTTTGAGTAGGAGTAGATTGAAACAAAAACTGCAAATTCCGTTAAACTTTATCTTTTTTTAAATTTAGCGTGTAGGAATAAAAATCTATAGAGATCGTAATTTCATGCCATAGAAATAATGACGATGGTACTAATTATGATCAATCTGATGACGACGACAATTCAAAATGAATACGATGAAGTTGTTGATAATATTGAAATTATATCTCCTTAACTACTTGTTATTCATAAGCGTAATAATGATAATGAAGATTGAATAGTTGTTAACCAAATTAGGCTTTTACGACTTTGTATTCTATCGTGATTATTCTATTGCCTTTAACAGATAGCTTCTATTTTAATAAATTTGAAAAAAATAATATTTGATTTTTTTTTGGCAACACAAATAAAATTTCTAAATATAACGATCTGATAAAATTTTTGCTAAAAACCACAACAAAAAAATGATTGGCAAGAATAATAATAATAAAGGAAAACAATAATTTAAATAATAAAGGAAAGAATAATTATAATAAAGAAAAATAAAAATTTAATGAAACTCAATGCCACGAAATGGCATGTCGGATTCTTAGATAAAATAGATAATATAAAATCAAATAAATTGTATATAATTTGAAAAAATGCCTCACGTATTACACGCAAGAAATTTTATGAAAAAGAATGAGAAATGAAGAGCAAAATTTGTTTGCAAATACATTTTTTTAAAAAAGAATAAAAAGTCAACTCTGGAATTTTTGACAAACCGAATGTTTTTTAATAAAGAATGAAGTAAATTTTAAGTAAAAGGTATTTTTAAAGAATAAAATAAAAATTCTTTTATTTCTAATAAAGGTTGAGGAAAAAATTTAATTACTTTTAAAACGTGCCGTCTTTGAATATTTTTATAAACACGTATCAGGCACACATCCAGTAGATACTGATAACTACGAAATGCTAGAAAACGCAGAGATAATTTTTTTAAATAATTTGCAGTCAAGATTTACATAAAACACAATGCTATTGTTGATTATTATTTACTAATGGAAAAAAGGAATTATCTCTATACAATATTATTTATGTTTTAATTATAATTCCAACAAAGAGAAGAAATATTTATATATATTTGTTTTTTCGAGTGCATACCTTTAGTATTATCAGCATCATCAACACTGCCATTTGCACTTCGTGATTAATTCTTAAGATGCGTAATTATGATAAGAATATTTTTCTTTAATTTTTATCACTTGAGCAGATAAACTTGACAGCGGCAAAATGCAAGCTGTTTTATTTGAGCTTAAGAGAAGAATCGTATAAAATAAAATACACGAACACTTTTTTTATTAATTTGAATTCGATACATTTTCATTCCTGTTGCTCTGTTAAATGTTTTAACTCTGTTGTAGGAATTAATTCTGTTAGCACACCAAATTCTGTGAACACATTGGACTTAATTCTGTTATGAGATTAATCTCCATTGGTGGCTGTAACTCTGTTAAGAGACTGAGTTCTGTTGGTTAAGTTAATTCTGTTAAGAGTTGTCTAAATTCGATTAAGAGTGAACTTAATTCTGTTAAAAGCCTAAAATCTGTTACTGGTTCTAATTCCATTAAGATATTGACTTCTGTTAGCCAAATCTCTTCTGTAAAGGACTAAATTTTGTCAGTGGATTTAATTCGTTTGAAGGATCAAATTATATTAGAGAACTTAATTACGTCGAGAGACTGAACTTTGAATAATTTCTTTGTAAGCTTTCCAAAAAAAGGTTGAAGTGGACTTCAAAACTCAATAATTTCAATTAAAACAGAATTAAAAGAGTATTTGCGTTTGAAATTGTGAAGAAAATAACTAACGAAAAGAAAGAATAAACAAAAAAAGTTGTTCTCAATTTAAGAAGGTTAAGTTCCGGTCATGGTTTGCTCGAAAGTTTCAGTTACAAGGATAAAAGAATGTGGGTACTTTTCAACGACAACAACAACAACAACAACAACAACGAAAAGAGCAATAACAACAGCGACGATAACAACAATCGCTTGTTTGCTTGTAAAATATCGTTTTACAAAATAAATTGAAATTTATTCAAATAATTCAAAGGTGAGGGTGGTAACATTATTTTGTTGTTGTTGCTGCCACAGTCGTTGAGTGATAACCCTGTTAAAATCTAAAGGTAAACATATCGATGAGTAAAGTTAGTAGTTGTTTATTGGATAAAATGAGACAGACGATAAGATGAGAAAGATGGATGGACAGAGAAACAAACCAATTCACAGGTGGACAAATTCACAACTAACCCATGTACACAAACACATACACACTCACACACTCATGCACACGTATGACGCACATTTGTATTGATTCAAAGAAGGTCAACAATAAAAGAGAATGAATGCACAACGTATGCAATAGAAGATACTAAAGAAAAAGAAGCCGTATCGGTTACTCGCCTCTTCGAATACTTTGATTAGGTAAACAATACCACAACAACAACAACAACGACGGCGAGAGAGCGACAACAACAATAACGATAGAATAAATGTGGAAGGATGAAAAGAAGAAGAGTAAGAAAAGCAAGAAGAGGATAATGACACTTGACAATTTGTGGCACAGGTGAAATATATAATAAAATACCAAGAATTGGTTATTAAGGAAACGAACAGAAAGGAAAGGTTCCACATAGGTATCCTTTTTGGTAATTAAATACACTCAATCCTAGGCTTCCTTTCGTGTAGTTTTCTTTATTGATGATTTTGTTTTTAGAATAACGGTATAAAAGGTGTTGCCGTGATTGCTGGTGTTGTTGTTTCTTTATACATTCTTTATACAATTTATAAGAATCGATATTTTACTGTAATGCATTTTGATTTGTTGTTTGTCAGTTTTTAATAAATATATTTATATTTATATAAATATATGAATTATGATGTCATTGCACTGAAAAATGAATAGAATTAAATATTTGTAAAGCCCGAGAATTAATAAGACGTAAATTATGTATTGTTTTTGCTCGATTGAAATTTTTTATTCCGTTTGATTTATTTATATAGATCTAAAATATAAATAAAAAATGAAATATAAATAAATAAAATAAAAAAAATAATATAAATAAATTAAATAAAATATAAGCAATTTTTTTAATAAAATATTCTTTTAGAATATTGTAAAATATTATTTTAGGAACAATTTCAATTGCACGCTAATAAATTTTTTATGATTTGTTAGAAGCGCTCTAGAAATATTTTTTTCAAAAATTAAAAATGACACTTTATATACTTTTTCCATATCGTTATAACTAATATTGGAAATATATAATTAATAAACATACAATACAAAATACAAAAGAAATAAAATAAAAAGTTTTTGAGAATTTTCCTAATAATTTTAAATGTTTTAAATGAAAAATATTTAAAAAACATGACTGAATATTAATATATACAAATGAATTCATTTTCACTTCGTCTGAATTCGAGTTTTTGGTGGGAAACATTAAATATGTTGAAAAATAATCGAGCGAAAAAACCTTGTTTCGTTAATTCGTATCACTCCCTTTAATCTTGTATGTCTGTTAACTATGAAGTAAAAGCCTTTATTAATCAAGTAATTTTGTTGTATCTAAATTTTACGATTAGTTAGGAAATCAAATGAAAGTTTAAATATAAAAAAGAAATGCAAAATAAAAAATAACAACAAAAAATTAAGTAACAAAATGTAAACATTGCTTTCTATAACTTTTATCAATTGCAAATTTTGCCTGGAAAAAATTTTATAAATAAAATAATAATTATTAAAAGAAGGAAGTAAGATGGACAAAAACACTAAATACACTAAATATTTTCAAACACGATGAACCTTGTTAAATTCGTGAAAATAGTCAGCAAATATTTACCACAAAGAAAACGAAATGACGAAAAGAAGCAAAGGTGGAAAAGAATCCAAGAAAGCAATTATAAAAAATTCGTAAAAAAACAATTTACAACCTTCCCAAGAATTTATTGTAAGTCAGCATATTATGACAAATGTCGAATGACAGGGTCATTTGGACGGCCGTCGAAAATATTAAAATAAACTCTTAAACGTAATTAAATGAGGCAAATTTAATTAATTTTAACAAGACCAAGAAGAGCAAGATAATACAATAACGTACATTAGGTTCTTATACTTTTTCATTGTCAATTAAATGAATTGCAAAACGAGAGTGTGAAAAAGGTATTTAGAAAAAGAATGCAAAGAATAATTTAATAAAAAAAACAAGTGAGAACGCTAATTTCAGCAACGCTAAATACACCCTACACCAGTTATATAAATTTTAAATTTGATCCGAATAATCAGTAAGCGATGCACACTCTTTTAATTTGACAAATTCCTCTTCATGATTAATTTAGATCTACTAACTCATCTTCCTCACAACTATTCTCAAAAAAGTCCATACATGGCATAACATAATAGTGTTATGTAACATAACTTATGTTAAATAGCCCTATCCACTTCGTGGGGGATTTATAATGCCCAACACTGACATCTTCACCATCAAAAGCTCAATAGAGATCCTTACCAGGGTCGTCCAAATTGAGTTTTGTTCTTTTAAATTCGGGATTTTTCGAGATTCTGTTGTTGCGAAATTTTGTCGTTCGGGAGTTTGCCCTTTGGAGATTTTGTCGGTCGGGATTGCGTCGCTCGAAATTTTGACGTTATGGGCTTTGTTTGTTAAATTTTTGTTTTAATTTAATTAGATTTAATGTCTTCTCTGTTAATTGAATGAATTATGTTTTGAATGAGACGAAAATTGTCCATAGCACTTAACAGATTTCAGACCTCAGGCGATTCCATAAATAGATACGGGTGTATCTTCTCACAATTCCGTGGATCATGGTTTTGTTCATTAATGGAAATTATTTGACAAAGATATACTTTGTTTTTCAAATACATGAACACATAGAGGCATAATGGGAAGAAGGAGGAGAAGCAGCATACCATCACACATTAAGGGAAAGGAAATTAAGTGACAAAATAAGTGTGAAAAATATGTGGGTAGATTTTGTGGAGTATGTGCAAGTGTTTCCGGTAGTTATCAAATGCTTGAAAGAATGGGGCGGGGCAGATGAAATCATTGAACAATTTTTTCAATTTTGAATATTTGTTTTCAAGGGGTGGTGTATTTTGAGGGCATGTCATTTCAGGTACAAGACAATGTATTTTAAATTTTCTTTCAATTAGTAATTAAAAAAATGTGTTGTTAGGAAGTGAAGGGAAAATTTTATTAACTCCTATGCTACCTCAGTGCATTTTTTTACCAATGCATTCGTATTTTTTAGTACTTTTTTGTGAGAATAACTGTCTTACCGAACTCTCTTACCGAAAATAAAAATTCTGGTTGAATTTTTTTTGTTACCAAACAAATATAGATTTAATTAGATCTCATTTCGTAATAGAAATAAAAGATTTCGATTTAATTTAGACTTAAGTTTTATTAAATTTATGCTGAATTTAAATTAAGTTTTCTCGAAACATTTCTCGAAATATATTCTTATTTCTGTAAAAAGTGAAAAACTAAAGTTACAAAACGAAAAACAACAATAAGGAATAACAACAAATGACCCGCGGAAGTAATGTTTCATAACCGTAATTATATTTAATTTGGTTATTTATTTGATTTTCCTTTTAATTGTTTGCTGTTGCTGTTGTTGTTGTAGTTGGTGTCGCGACTACATGACGACGGACGGGAGGGCAATTATAATAAACGCCAATGCATTGTTTTGCACTTCAAGCGTTAATAGCTCGAATGGTTTCAACAATTTAAGAATGAAATAAAATATAAAATTTTCATAGTTTTTCACGTCATACAAACACTTACAAACACGCACACACACACATGCACGCGCATACACGCAAGACTCCTACCAATTTTCCAGACTCTTTTATTGCGAGTAATGGCCATTTTCTGTTACAGAACAAACTGAAAACAAACTAAGAAACAGAAAATTTAAAAAAAAACACGGTTAAAATTAAATAAGCCACACTTAATTTGAAATGTTTTCATAAAAAAAAAATAAAAAAAAAAAAAGAAAAATAAAACGAACGAATATTTTCGAGCGTAAAAATTCAATTAGTTTCGAGATTAAAAGAAATTTCAAAATACATGACTATTCATTAAAGTAATTTTAAAACCAAATGATCGTTATGAGAAAGGCAAATAGAGAGAACCTTGGCCTATACAACGTTAATTTCTGAGTGCAATTAACTCAAAGTCAATCATTGAAACTTTTATTTAGAACACATTTTTACCCTACCTGCTTTGTTTAAACATTATTGAACGTAATTATCAATGCTTTTCTATTAATTCATTCATTAACGCATTTAATAGTATTTAGTTTTTTGCATCATTTTTATTAATAGATTTTTAAAAATTCATAACTATGATTTAATATTGAAAAAGGCTTCGTGCTCTTTTTTTCTCAAAATATCTGAAGTTTTGGTGTGCCATCGGTTAGTTTCCTTTTAAAAAAGACAAAATAATGTAATATTTTATAAAGAAACAAGAAGTCCAACTTTCGCCTGACGTTTGTCTAAATCTATGGTCTTTTTCTTATAAAAAGCTGAGTTCATTCGCATGTACTCCCACTACTCTCTTCAATGCCAATCCCAGGAGGTAACAAAATATTTAAACAACATTTTATGCCAATGCCTCTATTCGTTCTTCTGTTATCCGGCAGTATTTTACAGTATACTTTTGCCTTAGAAGGTAAATTCTAATGTAAAACTTTAACTTTCAGAGGAATGAAATTTCTAGCTCTGAAATGTGGGTGTGGCACGAATTTCAATGCTACTTAGATTCGGGGAGTAATTATTTCAATGAACAAAAGGACTGATAGAAGGATAGACGCGTTTCGCGTTCACTTTCTCGTGGTGAAAATTTATCAGAATTAAATCTTTTTCAATGATTTCCTTTGTTATCTAGTTACTTCTCTCTTGTTCTTTTTTTATTTTGTAAAAATGAAAATTTGCATAAATTCACAAAGAAAAATTTTAAATTATTACAGTCTTTTTTAAAAATAAAGTAAAATTAGTGTAAAGGAAAATAGTAGTAAAAACTGAAGTTGAAAACTAGTAAAAAGGAAGTAGAAATACGGTAATTGGTTATATTTTTTAATTAATCGTATTTGGAAAAAAATCATTAAACATAATTATGGTATATATGAAATACTGTCTGTTCTAATAAATTGATTGATTCATTCATTAATTAGGTAGATTAATTGATCGTCCGAGATTGTTAATAAAAATTAATAAGACTGACGACTTGTGGGCAATAACTTAAAGCTATTTTGAATAAATATTTCCTTCCAATCTTTTGAATTTTCAATCGATCCAAAGCAACAATTTTCAACATATCTGAACACTTCTCGAAGTTACTCGATGATGTATCGGAAATAATCATTAAGTTGGATGGAAGTTACTGAAAATTTATCCAAACGTAGAAGAGAAATTTTAGTGCAAGGGTTCGCAAATCTGAACATAAGCGCCCGGTAGTTTCTCTTCTATGAAAAAAACATCCGATCGTTTGTTTCCACGGTTTAGGAACCGCTGTTAAATTCAAAACGACTTAATCAAGCTTAATCATTTAGCTTCGTTTCTTAGTTAACAAAATGACCAAATAACGGATCAGGTACCAATTAACCAAGAGCCAACAGCTAACCAACCGACGTTAACTTCTCTGACCCACTACAGGAGACGCAAATAACAATAACAGCAATAACAAAAGAAAAGTAAGAAAAAAAAGCGTTAGTAATTTGAATATTAAAATAACCAAAGAAAGGTAGAGAATGATAGAGAGGGGCAAGAAAGTGGAAGAGAGTTAGAAATGTAATCAGCAGAGAATCGTGTAGGGCAAAGTAACAAAACACTGAAATAAATTTCAAGAGAAGGGGTGGGTGGCAAGTGTTTGGGGAAGAAAAAAATTTATTTATTAGCTTTGTTGTTGCAATTTCGAAATTTTTAGCTTGATTTGGGAAAGGTCGGTTGTTCTGTAACTGGTAGCGCAACTGGGTCCTCTTCGTTTGAAGTGAACGCTATTTGATTTTATTTTGTCACTCTGTTATCTACCTATCTCTTTCTTCTTCATCTTTTAATTAATTTAATTTCCATAATGCGAGCAAGACAAAATTGGGAATTACTAGAAAATATAAATCGAATTTTTCTGATTATCGTGAATATCTTTTAGTTTTATTTCAATATGCATATGTTCGGTTTTTTCGCAATCAAATTAAAATTTTTTGCATTCCCTTTTCTTCCATACCATTACCATATCTTTAACTCTTCACTCAAAAAAATTGAAATGAATGAAAGTTTTCAATTTAATTTTTTGTCCGCAAAAAGTAAAAAAAAAAAACAAAACAGGAAAGAGAAATATTGAATGAATTCGTAAAAGGAGAAAAGTAAGAAGAAGTAATGGGTCATTCACATTATTGGCGAATTTATTTTCTCGTATGTTTTTTCAGCAACAACCGCGAACCCCTCCCACATCACCTCCCGAACACACACACACACAAAAACAAAGAAAATCTAAACAGCTTTTGAAAAGATTTTAGCTTGATGATGACCAAATCTCTGCGCATTTCGAGTAGAATAAAGAGACGGGCAGACGTGTCAGACGAACAGACAAATACAATACAAGCAGACAGTCAGCCAACCGTCAACCAGCTAGAGAGATAGACAGATACAAATCGACTGATGGGAAAAAAGTGACGCAAAAGTACAATTTGAAAACTTAAACCAAGCGGAAAATAAGTTTTCGATATTGCTGCTTCTTCATACAAAAGTTCAAAATAGTTCAGAATGTTCGCCTTACTCGGGGCAAGTAAACTGTCGAAGTAACGTAATAAGCGTAAGTAACGTGAGATGTGGTGGAAACGGGACAAATTAGAAAACATACGAAATTGGAGAAATATTCTCAAAGGATTTACGGAAATTTTTTTGGAAGAAATGAAAGAAGTTTTCATACAAATCAAATCTGCTAATGAAATGATATCTAGGCATTTTTCTGCAATGACGTTAACTGGCTTTAATTTTGAAAGTAGTTTCAATTTGAAATTGAATGAACTTAATATTCGTTACATAATGTTTGGTTATGTTTCTTTAAATTAGGATGTATTTCTTTGTATAAATGAAAAATTATACCGACAAGGAAGTAAACAAAATATCAAAATTTTATTGCTTCCTTTTCGACTTAATTTTATAATTTCCACACAAAAAATCATTTCTACAGAGATTAGTTTAAAGAGACGTAGATTCCGATTCAGCGATCTACACTGATCACTTTTATTGTCTATTTTTATGTGAATAATTTCATTATCCAGCAATAAAAGTTCATAAAAAATTATTCTTAAATTTCTATTTTCAGGCAATTTTTTTGCGAAAAATTTTTTGAAACAAATTTCCTAAAACTGATCCTGATTTCCTAAAACTGAAGTGAGAGGCACTTGCAACTTTTTATCTTGGCAATACAACTTTTTTGTTTTGTTTTGTTTTTTTTTGTCAAACCAATAAAAAAATAAAATTATTTAGCGTATTTTTTGGTTTGGTTCTTGAGGATATAAAGGTAATTTTTTTCCAAAGCAAGTTATAATTAAATCGGTTAAAATGAATTAAACTAATTAGACTTTTTTCCATTTGTTGTTGTTACAAACTAACGATGATGTCAGACTCCAGTCTAATTAAATTAATTTATTGTGAAAGGGGATATCGCGAAATCTAAAACAAAATTTATCAAAGAAAATAAGAGAATATCAAAATAAGAGAATTTTTAAACATTTCTTTTAATCTTCTTTAGTTTTTATTGTGATGAGTTTCGCGAAAGTGGAATATTTTGAAATTATTAAAAATTATTGTTATCTTTTTGAGCCTATGTGTCAGAGAACCAGAACGTTTCTGAATGGCTTTGTCAATAATTAAAATATTGTGAGGTTGTAAAAATATCCACAGTGGCTTCTGTGTATATAGGAGTGTAAACTCCTCTACACTCACGAAATGTAATAGCGAGTCGTGGATTCATTCGAGAAATTTTGACTATCTTTGTTAAAAAAATAGCTCAAAAAATTATGATCTTCATATTTGGTCACAGACTTTGAGTTTTTACGATAAATATATTACTTATTTTCCCGTAGAATAATTTTCCCGTAGTAAATTTTAGCCTAGTATCGCAACTATTTATATAAAAAAATTGTTATGTCGTTATTGGAAAATCCTCTCTCTAAAGAACAATCCAAGTGGGCTTTCACATCGAACCCAAAAAGTGCCTGAGAGCAGTTTGTGAATTAGTTCCTGAGACACATTTTGGATATAGTCTTTGTATAAACGAATACTGACTTACACAAAAACTAATAGTAATTACGCATGATTTTTTTATCATTAAGGTTTTTTCCTATTCATAAAAATTCAAAATAAAATAAAACAAAATTCAAAAATTAATTTTCGCATCGTTTGTCTTAATGACTTCCTCTCTCGATGTCGAATCTTTACGCTTAATCTTGCCTAAATATTTTTTGTATACAAAATTTGTTTTTAATATTCCATATTTTGTATAATAGTATTTATTTTGTAACCTTTACTGACATATATAAATTTGCTTATTCTTTAAATATTGCGCATTTGTTGGCCGAAACGCAATACTGATAAAAAAATTTTTTTGTTTTTAAAATTTTTTCTACCCAATTTTATTACGTCTGGTGTGTATAAATTAAATTGATTTGAGTTAAACCTGTTTCTAGATGATTTCAACGCAATAACCAGTTACAGGTATAATTCATTATTGAATGTGACAACATCGATTTCTGGTTCTTCTTTTCTTCACCTTTTTCATCGGAACAACGTACTATTGATTTTTACGTCTAGATCATATTCTATTCATGAGAAGGGTGGATTCGAGTCTATTCAATCGCTTCATAGTGTCTTCCTATGTTAATTTTGCTCATCTCTATCTCCCTCCCTCCCTCCTTCTCTCTTTTCCACTTCCCTCCTTTCGTTCATCTTTAGCTTTTTCTAAAAAGTTGCTTGGTTCCCTTTTTTCTTTTATGTTTTTCTAAGACCAGGTTTTTCCGATGACGCAGTTCCGGGAATTTTAAATAATAAAAGATGAAATTAAATAGCTGTTTTTCTAGAATTTTTTGCAAGAATTGGATAATTTTAATTGTTCTTTTATTTATTTTTATTTATTAATTTTTTTTTTTTGGATTCTATTAATATTTAATTTGTTAATATTTAATATTCTTTTAAAATTTTTAATATTTTATTTATTCAGATTATTATTTTTAATTTACGTTGTTTTGCAATTATTGACGAAGTGTGTTTTGATGATTTTTAAACTCGGTCTTCTCTACGTCCCGAAAGTGTATTCAATTTCAGGGTTCGTATAGAGTCGTTTTACAATATGCATCTATGGGATACATTATTTTCTAAAGCGGAAAAGTATTTTTATCTGGAAATATTTTCTAAACAAATGCTAAGCAATTTTTTTATGAGTTGCTTCATTAATTTTCAATGTAAAGTCTTACTATTGATTTTAAAAATATTTTTTTAGAATAATAAATATATAATAAAATTCTTTGTAAATAAAATTGTAGCCTGTTTACTGTCGGAAACAACAACAATTAGTAATAAATTATGAAATTAACTCTTTTGCCTTTTGACATTCGATAAATAATTAAACAATTCGATTTGTCGTCGAATTCGAAATATTATTTTTCGTAATTCGACGATATCCGGTAATGCGATTTTTTTGGTGTGAAATTTGATTTAATTGTTGACTTCATTGTTTGACTTCATTATTCATTGTTAATTAATTTCAAACGATCGTTAATTCATTATTTTTTTACCGTAATATTAACTAAGACAGCGATGTGGTTTGGATTTTTGTTCTCTTCCAGGAAAAAATATTTTCATTCTCAAATTGCAATTGAGAATGCAGAAAATCTATGGAAAAATTTATGGAATCTTTAGAAGTTTTTATTGATTTTAAATTAAATCATTTTAATGTTAAAATTAATTTTTTTTATAATAATTCAATTAAAGTCCAATGAATTAAAACAGAATTAAATGGCATGAAATAAATATGAAAACATATTTATATAATATTTATTTATTGTATACAATTACACGATACGCATTGGATTATTCGAAATAATAAAAAAAATTATAAACAAGAAAATATTAGGAAAAACTTAGCATCCTAAAATTCAAATTGAAACTCAGTTAACACCAAAAATTAAAAATAGAAAAATTAATAATTTTATGTTTATAAAACAAAAATGTTAATTTGTAATGTTTTCTTCTTCTTTTTATTTTCAGATTTCTCTGCGACAACCAATTCGACGATTTCTTGATTTCCATAAATATTGCATGCTTTTGAAAAAAAAAATCGGAAAAAATATTTTCCGAAACGCTGAGAATTTTCTTCATTTCAGATTAATATAATTTTATTGTTTTAATTTATTTTTTTAGTGCGCTAAATCGAAAATAACAATTTTTAGGATTATTAGAAATGCAATTTCCCAAAATAAAAATTTGCTACCAATTAATAAAGAGATAAATGATTAAATTACTATAAAAAAGTGTTAAGAAATGATTAATTTCTAAAAAAGTGTTGTGTTTAAATAAAGCAACACTCGTGAAGGAAATTGTAATTAGTTGCTTTTTCCTTTTATTTATCCTTGTTATTCTTTTTGCCATATCTGGCAATTCTTAACTCGCAATAATAAGTACTAAAAAAAATTAGTGCAAGAAAAAGTTGCCAAGACAACAAAACCGAATACTACAATGGATCCGCCCGTGGGCAATGGATTCCAAGCTAAAACATCATCGAAAGGTGCTGGAGCGAGAGCGTGTAATAAAACGACAACGAGAAGAAGAAGAATAAGAACAACAACAACAAATGGAACAGCCAATTTTCAACGTAAAAGTCAAATTGAATTTCAGAAACAATTTTCCACGAGGCCAATCTCTGAAGAATATCGTAATGTCGATTGCTCTTCTAGCATTATACCGTCACAATCGCTCAAACCGTCCAAGTCTAAAGCGAGAAATTTCGCTGTTGTTCTGATAGGCGTGGCCGTAATTGTCATCTTGAATAATTTAGATTGTTTTAATGCAATCGTCGTGTCAGCGCAATCATTTCGGGAGAATACACGAATTTTGCCGTTACAAACAGGTGAGAAAATAATAATAAAAAAATAAAAACTTAATTCAGAAATAATTTCAAAAGCAAAGAATGTACATAAATGTAAAATATAAGATAGATGCAGGTTAGAGGGAAAGAGGGAGGTTGTCTGGGAATAGAAGGGTTTGCAGCAGACCGATGAAGGTTTCGATCCATATTTTCGACATCAACACATATTTTCGACAATAATATCCACTTAAAATGTCCAAAACATTGCAGCATTGTTGGCATAGCATCGTTATTTACTGCACAGAAAATTTGAACGGTCGCAAAACAGCGCGAAACAACCTTTGATTCAAAAAGAGATTCTTATAATGGATAATTTTTTATTTTATTTATATGAATGCTTTTTATTATATTTCCGAATACTCTTTCCTTCTTGCAAACCTTCTTCTTACTCTTTCTACCATCCTTTCTTTCTAATCTTCTTTCAGTTTCTTTTCTATCAATATTCACTACTACTAGATGCGCTCAAAAGATGTTGACAAGTGTTTACTCAAATATTCTCGAATAGTGTAAAAATTATTCTAAAATCAAATTTTATGTCAACAATTTGATTTTATTATTTTTATTATTTTCATTTCAATTTTTATTGCTTTAATTGCAAAAAAAATTCCATTATTGTCGTTTTGTTTGAATGGATTGGTCGTTTTTCTCGTATCTTCGTTGTCGTTTCTGTCATCATCATTTCTGTAATCATCATCACCTCAGGCGACAACATTTGTATCTATAAGAAAATAAACATATTTTCTGCTATTTATTATTTTTCTTTTTACCATTTTTACTGCTGTTTAAAATCATCATTTCATCACACACACACATACACAATGGATAAATAAAGCACAATGACTGGCGACCTGAAATTAGTTTAGATTAAGACTTCCTGATTGTATTTGTAATATTAACGCTTTCAAATAATATTAAGTAAGAACGCTAACTTCGGCCTAGTCGAAGCACACGATTTTTGCCACCAGAGAACCCTTGATGGGGGAGAATACCCCTACTAAATTACAAGACGATTACCCTACCCTGTCGGTTCCTCTGCATTAATGATTCCTGTTCCCAGCGGCCGGGCCACGCCAATTTTGTTGAAAAAATATTTTCTTTGGATAATTGTTATGTCTCCGTTTGATTGTAGTTGTAATTTTCACAGAGAGGCAGACAACCTCCTCCTTGATGTGTTACAAGTGGAAGAAGTAAAAGAATATACCCCATCCCTTCGAGTGTAGGGTATAAGGAGGAAAATCATACAGTCAGACATGTATTCCATGCATGCACTCATACGAGTGTACGCTGTATGGTTTGCTGAAAATATAATTGTGTCATTTGTCGCTGAGTCTTCGAGAATGTCATTAATTTGATGTATCTATCTATCTATCTAACTATCTCTACGTCTACTTACTTATCTGTTTGCTTAATCTGCCTCTCTGTTTGATTTGTCTGCACATTGTGATCTGTTTGTTTTGAGGTCTATCAATCTGTGTGCAAGTATCTTTTATTCAAAACACTTGAAAATTGTCTTACGAGACAACAAAAAGATTTACAATGTTCTCCCCTCCTGTTCACTAATTTAATAAATTCAGAAGGAAGTTAAACTAAAAACACTCATTAAATGGCGACAATAAAGCTAAAATTGAAAAATTTTAAAGCATAACCTAGATTTTCATTAAGTCGGTTTAGTTTATACAAAGGAAAAACTGTTGGGCGTGTTGGATCTTGACACTTTTGTTATTGGAATGAAAGCAATTTATGAAAATGAAGGAAAGGGCGAGCAATAGTGGGAGAGTGGGATCGAGAGAGGGGGAGGGGCAAAGAGAGAGGAAAGGATCGAATGACATTTGTCAGGAATTAAAATGGAATTTTTAAATGCCTTTTCGAATATTAATCATTTATGTAAAAGTCATAAATTAATAATCATAAAACTCATAAATTAACGTTGTCACAAAATTTTTACAAAATAAATTAATAAATTCATTGAAATCTGCAATCAATTCAATGAAATGACAATTAAAATTAACTCAAATTTTGTTGTTCAAACAAAAAAATAACTGGATAGTTTTTAAGCAAAACAACTCACTCAGTTTTGTTACATCAAACAATTAATTAACTAACTAATAATTATTTTTAAGTAATGTAATGGAAACAATGGAAAAATAAATAATTCACGAATTATAATCAAGTTAATGCATGAGATGATTGAATGAATAAAATGAATGAGTGGCTTGATAGAAATGGAGTGTGGACACACACATACACGCCCATATAAATCTACCTATCAGTTTTGTGTTTTTCCAAATATATGCAATTAAATATTCTTTAGTGTGTGTATGACTGTGTGTTCTTGTGTGTCTGATAGTTCCGAAAATCAATACTTACGTTGGTTTTGGAAGTTGCTAAAACTTGTCCATTTGACATTTAAGAAGTTATGAAATCAAAAGGCATTGCTTCTTCATAAACACAAAATACAGTCTTTCAATTACAGTATTATTCCTTCTTCGCCCATTCAATTTTTCATTTCGTGTTATTTTATGTTTGCCGTGCAATTTCAAGACGTAATATTGCATTTTTTAAGCTTCCATGCTGTCAATTTGTCACTACTACCAGTGCTGCCACGTTACTATGAATCAAATTATTGCTGCAAGTGATTTAAGAAATATGTGCAGAGAAACCTTTCTTGACAATAAGAAAAATCCATCCGAAAAACAATATCAAACGCAAGTGAACAACAACAACATTAATAAAGATGAGGAAAATATCTATAAGATAAACAACTTTAAGATGTGGTGAGAATGGGAATGAAATAAAAGAAATATAACTCCATCTATCCATGTTCGTTTCAGTAATGACTTTATATAACCCAGTAGGAATATTTTCGAAATATGTCAAAACCCAATGCGCACAAAAATTTTTTCTATATCTTTCAGAACTAAATTCAAGATGGGCTTCCCGCATCTTGAAATTAAATAATGAAAAATCGGTTTTACAGCTTTTAACTGTCAAAAGATTTTTTCGGAAAACTTCTTAAAAGAAAATTATTTATTGTGATGGTGTCTTGTCATATATGATTTCAATTTCGCTAACATGTGTAATAAAAACCACTTAACATTTTTAAAATCGCCAATCGATTTATTTCGGTGATTTAAAATACTCGTGATAACCAATGCAATGTCATTACGTCCTATTACTTGTTCGATTATACGGTAATGCTAAATAGCAATGTGATAATGTGTTCGCACTTTCTGGGTTTTCGGGTTATATCAGTGTGTGTGGTGTGAGTGCAAACATGTGTGAATATGTGTTAATGATGATTTTTTTATCCTCAATGGCCGATTATTTATGACTGTGTTTGTTTGAGAATTAGCGCGCAAATGTAGCACGCTTATTTCTTACGCGTCTCACATTACACTAGAAGTCAACTCTCGATTTAGATGACATAGATATTGTTTAGAGGTATGAAAAGGTCACAGAATATGTCGTGTGATCGGATACTTTTACTATGTCTGCTGTATATTAATAATTGTTGGATCAGGAGTTAGTTTTTATATAGAAAAATATATTAATTGATGTCAAAACGTTTGAAAAAACGAGAACAGAAGAATAAATGAATGAAAAAGGAGTTAAATTTATTTGAGAAATAGTTCATTTTTGAAGAAAGGGGGAGAGTGAGAGAGAGAGAGAGTTTAAGTTCAATTCGTTGACATTGGAAAGAGGTAAATTTTTGTTTTCATTAAATTATGGTACCCTCTTGGAGATAAATAGTCATTCTTACAACCATCCTTTTTATTGTTGTTGTAGATTTTGTTATTGTTATTTTAAAAAATTATATAACTGTTATTTTTCTCTGCCAAAAATATTTTTTTTACAGATAAATTCTTAATATACTAAATACCTTTTTGATTGGCATAAGAATATCGATAAATATTTAATCCTAAATGCGATTATTTATAAAAAGCGTATTTTATTATTATTATAATAGTTTTGTAAAAATTAAAATAACATTGAATTTTAAAAATATATTTAATAATATTGAATAAATAATCCATGAGAAAATAATGAAACGGTTAAATCGAAATGGCCGAAAAATTAATTTGCTATTAAGAAATCACTTTAATAATGAATAGATTGATTGATTTGAACAATTACGATTTCTTCCGCTTTGAAATTATTTTCTGGTTTTTGAAATTTCCTTCATCTGCAAGTAAATAGAAAAGGCTTGGCTTAATTACTAAAAACGGGCTTAAAGTCCAAAGTTAAAACCCCAAAGGAATCGTACGTATACACAAAAACGCAGACATACTGCCATACACATAGTCACACACACACGCACACACACTGGCAAGCTATCTCAAGAAGTCATATACACGTTCCTACAGGTAAGTAAGCGGTTTAATGAAAAAATCTAGCAAAAGAAATAACACCGACAACACCACCAACAACAACAGAGCAACAACAACAACAACAGCAACAACAAAACAGTAACTTTAAGATTTGTTTGATGAAGGCAAAAGTCGGTTGAATGTCGTCGTTTTCGACGTCGCTAACGTCATCCGCATTGTTTAACATCGCTAGCGTGCCGCTAAATTCTCTGCTAGCTTCGGAGATCTCCGTACCAGGCACGACAATTGTTGCAAGCAAAAAAATAAACCTACAAACAGACAAAAATATGAATTTACAAATAAACAAATGGACGTATAAAAGCAAGAGCATTTGGGTAAATAATACAAGAGAGTGAAAGAGAGGTAGATTGGTGACAGAGAGAGAGAGGGAGAGGGAGAGATAGCGATGAGAGGTGATCATGGATTGCATTGATGATGGCATCAAAATCGCAAAAGCAAAAGCAAACAACAAAAACTATAAAAAACAGGCAAAGTGAAACGCGATGATCAATAGATTGTTGTCTACCATAAAAATAATAATAACAACAATAACAACAACATCGAAACTAAAAACAACAGCAAGAACGAAGCGAGAGAGAAAGAGAGGGAGCAACAGAAAAAAATTGATCACCGCCAATAAAATTAATGAAGGCACCGGAGCCAGCTAAAACTGGCGATTGAGATTGAATCCAAGAAACCAGTTTTTGGTTATGTTTAAAATTCACAGTGAATTAGCTATTGTTGTATATTTTTGATGGTAGTGTTGGTTGTTTTTTCCTCGCTGATGATGGCGCTATATGTCAGAATATCCAGAGACTTCTGTAGCGAACGTCGAGCTAGTGTTTCGAGGGGGTTTTGGGGGTCGGTGACATTAAATCAAATACAGGTAGACTGATGTGAGTGAAAGAGCTGGGGTGAGAATGAGAATGAGATACACAGCAGAAAAATATGGATAAAAGAGAAATCATAATTGCCTCTCATGAGAGTAGTTTAGGAGTGGACTCATAAAAAAGCAAAACGAATATCTATAAAAAAGAACGCCGTACAAACGTATTATGTATCTAAGCCCAAAAAGGAATGGCATCGAGATCCAATCGATTTTTGGTATTCGTCTTTTTATGTAAAATATAAAATACAATGCCTGCAAGTGTTTAGGAAAACAAATTTAATTGTTTATTTATTTAGGAAATTATAAAAATATTTCAATAAAAACAACATAAGTAAAAAATTTTAAAGGATTTTAAATGATTGATTATCATTTTTCCTACTGGGTCTATTTGGTAGAAAATCTTTTCAAAAGCCGGTTTTTTGTTTGGCCAGATAATACGGAACCTTGCGCTGTGAAGAGGCCAAGAAACGAAGATAGATGAGACGGTAGAACGCCACACGAGTGGTGGGATAGGAAAAAAAAAGAAACAATGCAAAAAGAAGGAAATAGGAGTGACAAACTAAGTCATTCTTTAACGAGTTTATGCTGGTTAGGAAAAAATAAATACTTTTTGAATATATATTTTTATTAATATATTACCCTTTTACTTTATGCAAAAGCAATATGGATAGTACGTTTTATTTTATATCATGGCTTTCCTCATGCACACATTTTTACACCCTACACCCCGAAGGGAAATATAGGCATGAAATTTGGGACAAATATACATTGCCATGGTTGGCTGTTTGGGATTGAAAGTGGAGTAAATTGGACCAGTGTCACACCTACCACACACACACACAATATATATATATATATATGTATATGTATAAATGTATATATATACATATATAAAATCAAATTATTAGGGACAAAAAACATAAAAAAAGTAAAATTTTGCCGCAGACAATAATTTCAAAAACCGCGAGTGATTGTGTAATAAATACTGTGTGGCTTTTTATTGGATTATACTTTTTCTATATGACAGCAAATTGTAATGTTCTTCAATGGGTTTTTTCTGAGGTAGAACTTGTTTGTAGGGTAATCATAATTAATTGACATTTACAATGGCCGTTAATTAACATACGCCTCAACAAAATTTATACATATGTATAAATTGCCGTAGATAAAATGATTGTGACGAAGAAGAAAAGAAGAAGAAGAGAGATGAAGGCAGCGACAAAAGATTGGTCTCGTGGGTGGAAGGAGGGGAGAGAGAGAGAGAGAGAGCAAGAGCAAGTTGTACATGTAAAGGCGAAACATGTAGTGAAAGGAGGTCAATATGCTTTACCGTACATTCCTTAACCTCGATAATTTTAAACTTTGTGTTTAGAAAAGGATAAAGTTTTAATTTTTTAGTTTTAATTTCAAAAAAAAAACCCAAATAGAACTGAATATCAGTTTTATTTGAAATAAATAGAAAAAAAGAATGGAAAGTAAATGGAAAACAAAAAATTAACTAAATTAGAATAAACAAAAAATAAATAAAAAATTAACGAAATTGTCATAAATGCAAAAAAAGGGAAAGGTTAAAATTAAATAAAAATATGTAAGAAAGTTAATAAAAGTCCCGTATTATAAATTTAGAGTCTGATCATAATAATCAGTAAGCGGTGAACTAAAATATTGTACTAATTATAAAATTACTTTTTTTTATTAAATAATTTTTTTATTAAAATTTTTCCTCGTCTAATTACGATGTCTCATTAGATAAATGAACGAACCTTACGAAACGGAAGTATATCGTATTTTTAATGAGTAAATTATACCTTTGCGGTAACTACCGGTGTAATGAATAATTTATTATATTTATAATAGAATTGCACATGGTCATTATCATCTACAAATGGCAACATTTAAATTAGCATTCTATTCAAGAATTCAGTTGATTTTCCGGTAAAATAATCGCGGTAGTCCGTTGATGAGTTTCTTATAAAAAATTCTATGAAAGCACTGTAAAATATATTAAGTTTATTATCTTTGAAAAAACTTTGTGAATTAAAGTTATTAATGCCATTAAGGGCTTACAATTCATTCTTAAGTGCATCCTGCAAATGCGTATTAAAAAAATTAGTTGATTTGAAAAGAATTTAATTTGCAATCGTTTAAAGTCTAATCAAAAATGTTGGCATAAATTTAAAACCTACAATTTTGAAGTATTTTTAAATAAGATTTAAAACAAAGAAATAAAAAATTTACTTCACATTTGCCAATAGAAATATTCTTATCAAAGAAAAGCTGAAATTAATTTTTGAATTTATATTCGTTTTCACTCTTTATTCATAAATGATTAACTCCCCAACATTTTAATTTGAAAGTTATTTGTGTGGGTAATAAATGTAAATGAAGAAAGGTTAAAAAGTTGGCCTAGAAACTTTTTCTTTGCCACAAATCGTAGTTGGCGAGGTAAAAAGCAATTCCAATAAATTTGTTAGCAGCGCTGTCTTTCTTTTTTCTCGCCATGTTTCTTTAAATTTTTTCGTTTTTTTGGATAAAATTGTTTCGCCCGAAAAACTCTCTACTAAACATTTAGATACTATCAAACCTTTTGTATTTCATTCGAAGTCGTTGATGTGCACGCGCCAGCCTGTGAATGCGTCACTATCTTTTTAGTGTGTGTGTGAGTGAGATAGAAGGAGAAAGGTAAAGAGAAATAGTGAGAGAGCGATAGAGAGAGACAGATAGAGGGAGGGAGACAGTAGGGAGGGTGAATAGATAGGTCTTACAGAATTTAAAAAATAACTATTGCAGCCTTAAAAGAGATAGCTAGACGCACCGACATAACCAAGAAAAGAATGAAAAATTGTTAAAGTTTTTTTAAAAATCTGTCCAAATAAATTTAGAGCAAGGAAGCTTAACAAAAAAAGCGGTTACACTAGACCTGACTTTTCAGTGCGTTCGTTTTTTTACTTTTTTTTTAGTTTCTTTTCCTTTGCACAATTTTTGTATATTTACTAACTTTAGATATTTGTTTTTTGGCTTCAGGAGAAACTTTTTCTCATTTCCTCAAAAATTTTCTATAAAAAATTATCACACTTTGTTCTTCTTCTTTTTTGTTTTCTTTCTTCAAAACACTTCAAAGTATGCAACACGGTGGGACCAACTGTGTGGTATATAGATGATAAAATGGTGAAATGGTTGGAGGAGAGTGGGGGTCGTATGAGATATTTATACTGGAAGTGTTTTAGGTTCATTCCTCAAAAAATAGTGTTTTATTTGGAATTAAGAAAACCTCATTCCAATTGGAAAACTTCGATTAAAATTATTCTGCTCCAGCATTTGCAGTTGGAGCTATGGCTATCGTTGGTATTGTTGTTGTTATTATTGTTGTTGTTATTATCATTGTTGTTGTTGTTATTTTATTTTATTTTGATTTTTATTAGAGCAAGTTTGTTATTTTAAATTTGGCTGACAATTGAGTCTGTAAACTCGTTGCAAACAATTTACTCGATGTTATGCCTTTTCCGTTGTGAACGAACTTACGTCTCGTTTTTGTTTTTGTTTCACGAAAATTGGGGCACATTTCCTTTTTTGGTAAATTTTGGCTGCGCATTAAAAGCTGACTCTTTAATTAGTTTTTCCAACATTTGAAGTTTAGATTTAGATTTAAAAAAGCAAAAGCTATTCAATTCTCTCAATTTCGGAATGATTTTAGCGGATTTTACTTTTTGGTGATCCTTGGAAAAAATGTGTGAGAAATTACTAAATTTTAAAAGGAAATTACTGAACTTATGGCTAATTAAATAATTAATTAAATGTTAATGAAATTCTTTAATTAATTATTATAATATTTTCTATTGCATTTTAATGAACCGTTTTTTGAAAGAAACTCGCTTTCGTTTTCATCATTAATATTGTCATTATCGTTATGAGAACTATTGCGTATTGTCCGTTTATTCCTTTCAACGAGAAAAAATTTAATTCAAAATAATATAATTTTTTTAAAATAAGCTTTCTCGTAACTTGCAGTAATTGACTGACTGAATGGGCTGGGCTAATTTGGGCTAGTTGGGTTAACAAGGCTAAATGACTTTGCCTTCTCAATTGTGAGCAACTCACCCCCGCCTAACCCCGCCCTCTGTCTACCAGCATTCGACGCTCATTAAATAGAACTGCAATGGAATATTGCAAGGTTTATTATATTTTTCTTTTGCTTTAGCATTGTTAACTTTTCTTTTTTTGGTTTTAATGATTTATTTGGGCTAAGCTTAATTTTGTGAAATGCTCACACGCTTTTAATTTGAAAGAATAAAAAAAAGCAAAAGGAACAATGAAACTAGTGAAACTTTTAAACAAAGAAAAAATGGTGAGAAAGACGGCGAAACTAACAAACAAAGACAAGACTGTGAAACAAAGCGATATTATTAAAAAGTGAAAATAGAGATGAAAATATAGAAATGAGGAAAAGTTAATGACTTTAGAAATTATGATTGTAAATAATTTTTCCTATGATTCGCTTTGGTCTTCATTTGAAACAGTCTGCCATTGTGCAATAATTGTGGATTTTCTTGATAATCTTTTACTAAATATTACTTGTTAACACCTTATCTCTTCTATATATTCGTAGATATATATCTCCTTCTCTTTGTGAGATAATACATAGCTATTATTTATTGGAATTGCAATCATCGCTACTCGATCTATCGACTAATTTTCCGTCTAACGAATACGATTTCTCACGTTCTTCCTGCTTTTTCCTTTCTTTTTTTCTGTCTTCCGTCCTTCTTGTCTTCATTCTTTTGTATCCGTCATTCTTTCTATCCGCTTTTAAATTTATTGCCAAGTTCAAATCATATCGTATGGATTCGAACACTGAATTATAAATTCTATTGTAAATAGAAAAAAAATTGTATAAAAAATGTTTTTGTTATTGCTCTTCCTGGTTGATTTCTAACACATCGATTGATTGGTTAGTTGACCGGCTGATTTGTTGGTCAGTCTGTCGATTTTTTGGCTAACCGCCTTGAAATATGTTGATTTTTTGAATGTTTCGATTGATTTTTTGATTGCTTACTTTCTAGTTGGGGTCTACTGTTTCCTGTCATTGCTTATGATTAACGTTCCGCACTTTAAATTTATTTTGTTTCATTTTATTGTCTGAGAAATATTCATTCTATTTATTCCACCTCAAATACAGTTTCTGGCAGTCTCGGAGTGAACTGATTGACGTTGAATTCAATTGCAGACTTATTTCCTTTTGATATTTACCCTTTTCTATGGCAATTGAATAAGTCTTCTATGATTTCGATTAAGAAAATGCTAAAGTAGATTTGGCTACACCAAAGAAAATTTAAATTTGATTACCTTTTTAGAATACATTGAAGAAATATGGAAGGGAATATTTTTTAGTTTCGCTACATTTTTGCTTCGAAAAGGTATGAATTGTATGACAGACAATAATTTTACTTTAGTTTTTTGTTATCAATGAATGGGTGTATGCATTTGAAAAATTCATTTCCATAAGAAATTTATCATATACTTATTATAAAGTCAACGAGTGTGTAATAAAAATCGACCTTGGCATAAAGGAAAATGTAGTTTAGAATTGCTGTTTTTATAGTTTTATTGCCTCTCTATTATGTTTTGCATAATCATTATTTTTTGGATTTATGAGGTTTTTTTAAAAGATTGTATTGTTATTAATCAAAATGTTAGTCCAGTTCTCCAAAGGTTTAATTTAGTTGAACTTAATTAAAAGAGGAAACCAATTAAATAATGATAAATATTTTGCTCCTATATAAATAAAAACATATTGTACAAAATATATATACAATAACTTTATAAATCGTGAAAAAACTGTACTCATACAAAAGCTACAGTCGGTCACAAGCTCGTGGTATTCCTTAAGGGACCATTGCTTTCCCAATTTTCATTAAATTTTCATCATTTCATATTTCAAAGTTTTATTTTATTAAATGTAATTTAACGATTAATCATGCATTTTTTGTTAAGAGGATAAAATTAATTATGTAAATGAAACTAAAAAATAAATACGATTTCTTTGACATTCGTTAAATTTATTTGGCGGGAAAGGGAAACTTTCTCCATCCAATCGAAGTCAGAGTCACAGTTTAGTAACATCCTCATCATGGCGTTGATAATAATTGATCTGAACACTGGATCTGAAAATGCTTCATCTTATTCGAGGACCATAAATTTTTATAATGCCTTCAATCATAAAGTTTGATTGGACTTTTACCAGAAGTATGGCATAACCTCGTACATTTCTCCACGTATGGTCGAATGAAATTACGATTGGATTGACGATTGGATGGATGGATAGATAAATGGGTGGATGAATGGATATAAATATATATGACTGAATGTATACGATCTCCGTCAATTTCTCTCCTGGATTAAGGAACTTGCACCTGAACGAAAAAGTTTATGATTCAATTAAATCATTGCCCCAGGCAGACAACGACGGATGCTGAAGTTTAACGTTTTTCCCTATCTCTTCCTATCTTCTGGTGTCCCTTTACGATGCTTTTGGGCACAATTATGATGAAGAGTATGAAAGAAATTTTCTTTTAAATGCGATAATTATGCATTAAAAGTTCACCAAGAAATTTGACTGATGGATGGAAACTTCGATTTATACTTGATAAAAGGTAAAGTAACGAAACAAAAATAAAAAAGCGAACACAAAAGTGAAAAGGAAGCGAAGAACGTTTACAAAAGATCTCCGAAAAATTGAGAATTGTAAAGCAAAAGCTTCTCCAACTTTGAAGGGCGAGCAAGTAAAACGTAAGTGCTGTTAGCGTAAATATTGGAAAAGTATTAAAAAAACTTTAGTAAGTGGCTTATTAGTGGCTTAAAGTAGCTAGCTCTTAACGTGGCGGTAATAAATGAAATTATTGAAATTATGCAAAATATGCGTTTTCAAGATCATAAAGTTTTTTAGGGTCGAGTAGGAGGAGAAGAGAGGAAGGAAGAAGGAATAGGAGATAATTAAGGTATAGGAGAGAATAAAGGAATATTACATGATTATTATCATCATGGTAGACTCCTAAATATTCTTCGATTAGAACATTTTGTTATTTTTTAAATCTAAATATCTAAAAATATTTAGATATCTAAAAATCACCAAAATTTTATGACTGTCATAAATTGTAAATAATCGTTAATAAATTTGAGAATTTATTGATATCATTTCCTAAATAATTATCATCATTAATATCAGAAAAATAGTTTTTATTTGATTATTGTAATAATATATCGACTATTTCGTCACAATTAAATACAAATTACAACATTCAATACAAATGAGATGTTTTATAACTAACGATAACAACAAAAACAGTAGCAAAAATATTGGCGACAGTAATTACGTTGCAGCGAATGCAAATTAGTGCTAGTTAACAAAATTTTCTACGGAGGATTGACCCGCCCAATAATCTCGGCACTAGAATAAATACAAAAGTAACGACCGATAAATCCATCGATCGGCCAATTCCGACAACCAATAAAATTAAACTCATAATGGGTTTAATTTAAAGGCATTACATGGAGATAATTTGTGCAGAAAATTTTATAGTATCGTCTGGTATAATCTCCCACATAGTATTGTATCGCATAACATTGTGTCCTATCGCATCGCATCGTATCCTATCGCATCGCATTTATATCATACCGCGTCATAATAAAGTGCATTGAATTAAGAAATAAATCTGTTTGACTTCATTACGTCTGTGTCAGGGTTGCGTTCCAATTGTGTGTGATCATATACGTACACGTACACACACACACGTAAACTGAGTATGTAATATTTATTGAGACAAATAAACATATAGTGATTATGCAATGCTTTCAATTTAAATGGCTTTAATATCAATTAACGAATACTTGGCAAATAACAATTTTCAAATCGTTGAACAAAAAGAGAGAAAAATCTCCATTATGAAAACGATTACGATGGTTACCGATGATATACCCAATATATCCACGATTATAAAAGAGTTTAAGAGATGTTGTGCTGATTTTTATGGGAAGAGATAGAGGGAAAGAGGGGGCAGGGAAATAGAGCACAAAAAGAGTTTAATGAATAACTGGCTGAAAGACTCTAAGGCAAAATAAGATAAACAGTTGATCAAAGATAAAAATAGTTTGAGATTCAATGAAATCCTGAGGGACACAAAGGATAAATGTTTTAATCGATAAAACGATATCTGATACAAGAATTATTACAAACAAGCAAGAAATGAAAATAAATAAATCGTCCCGAAAAACATTAAACCGATAATTTTGTACAATACTTTCTCTGCAAAACCATTCTTTTATAGAAAATTATTTATTGCTTGTCTTTAAAAAAATTCAATAACCAAAGAGAAGGTCGATGCCGAAAAGACTAAGGAAAGTATTAACTTTAAGGTAAGTTAATGAAACTGAGACAGTCTATAAACGCGGTGAAATACGATGCATGGGGAAAAAGAAAGAGAAGAAATAGAGAGAAAGAAAATAGGGAGTGAATAGTTATCTTAATTCAATCCGCCGCTTTTACTAATGAGCGCCATAATCACTACATTCACCGTTATTAATTCAATTGCATTAATTTGTTCTGCGTATTTAATAAAATTGGAAATGCGAGTTATTCGATATAACCGTTATTCGTTTTATCGTTAATTATTTATAAATATAGTTATAATCATCGTAAAAGGCATGTTATGTGCATCCCCGATCTCCTTCTCCTTCCTTCAATTATCGCTTTTAATACGCCTGGCATTTATTCCTTTCACCGAATTCTATCTTCTTCTTCTTGATCTTCCTCTTCATATTTTATTAATTATGTAACTATTTTAATTGGTGTCTGTTTCTCTTGATTGATTCTTGGATAAATGCCATTGAATTATATAATTGAGATTGTCAAAGAACATATAGATCAGAAGACAGATGGAGCGCCAGTTCTCGCTCCGTTGGCTCAACCACTTCATTCTTCATTCTTGTCTCTATGCAAATATCTAAAGACATTCTTGAGAAGCAACGGTAATAAAGATAGTTTATGAGCTATGGCATCCGATGATGATGATGTTGATGATGATAAACGTGATTTTATTTTATTCGTTGCTTGATTCGGAGATAATGTTTACTAGCGTTTTACTGACTTCATCAAAATTTTATATTCTTTCAAAAAGTTCGTGACAGAAAAAGAATCAATGAGAATATCAACATCAGCTTTGTCGAAGCTCTTGTGCCCTACGCTCGTAATATATATTTATGATTTAAATCCAATTCACATTTTACAGAATAATGTAGTATTTGCGGGTGAGTTTGAAGATAAAATGTTGGTGTCAATTCCATCTACAAACGCTGAAAGTTAACTACACTTGTAGCTAAACTCATATTAAGTATTAGAAGCGAGACAGCTTATTCCGTAATAGAGAACATTTGTGCTAAATTTCATGAGAATATCTCTTTTCGCTCTCCTGTAATCGTGGTTCTTCAAACAGATAAACAGTCAGATAGACAAACATAGCTAAATCGACTCAAAAGGTGATTTTGAGCATGAATGTATATTTACTTTTCTGTGCGTTACAAACGGAAGAAACAGTTGAATATACCCTCTCACTTCGAGTGTAGGGTATAAACATATTTTTATTATAAAGAAGGCGTGCGTATTTTGCAAATGGGTGGGGTGGGGGGTTTGGAGTGGCAAAAAGTATTTACTTATAAAATTAAGCACCAACTGAATAAATTCTTAACAAAGCGTTATTTTTTTTAATTAAAATAACGTCACGATCGTCATCGTGTTTCTTGCTTTTAAATGTGGGTAATATGTACAATTTTTGGAAATTACAAAAGAAAAAAAATAATTATCATAAATACGTGAAAAGTGCATAAAGTTCTTTCGAAAATTTTTTTGTCAAAAAAATACCTCAATTAAATTGAACGAATACTTTGTTGGTAGAGTTTCATTCGTACGTTTGTTGTAAACTGTTTTTATTGATTTTCAATTTTTTTTTAGGATTTCTTCTAATCTGATCTGGTGATAAACTTTACCATTTTGGATGGTTTCTACTTTAGAGTTTACAATTTTTTATTTCGTTTTGGTCGTTCGAACTCGTAAATGGTGTCGTAAATACGATAATCACAGTAATTTTTGAATGCGGCGATGTTGCTACTGAGCGCTGCCGGTGCTGCTGCTGCCGCCGCTGCTGCGACGGATGGTCAGTGTTATTTTCAATGAGGTCGGTTGGGCTCAAATTTCAACATCTTAAGTGCTTTATGGCGTTGTTGTTGTTGCCAACGTTGTTTCTAGTGTCTAAGCTATTGTTGTGGTTTTCATTAATGTTGTTGTTGTAGTTGTTGTTGTAATTCTTACTACACAGTAAAGCCATTTAGATGGGAAGAAAAAAATTACCGGGTGAAAAAAGCACAAGAATAGAATTAAGAAGAAGAAAAGGAAGAAAAGAAACAATTAAATGCTTAAAACTTCAGACGAAATAAAAAAAATAAAAGAGAAAAAAAATCAAATGACAACTACGAGCGACCGAGTAAGCGGATAAAGGAATCAGAAAACCACAATAAACTGTTGGAAAAATGGGAACAACGAACTCTATAATTCAACTTGAACTTCTTCGCACGTATTCAATCTTCGTTGATTGAATAGACAGAAAATAAAAAACGCCGAAGATAATGAAAAACAACAAAATCTCACAAAAGCTATGGAACAAGAAAATAAAGATAGAAAACACATGGAGCGAAAAAAATTAAATTTGAATAAACTATCGAATGAATTGAATTCGTGTTTTAACAATCAATTTCAAAACAATTTCAAGATTTTCCGAGTCACTGCACTTTTTTAATATTTTTTTTTCAATAATGTCTTGTTGGAAGCTTTTAAGTCATCGCTTCCGTTAAGAACGGTTTGACCTTCTACTACTCTTTATTGCTTTTAAAATTGGTTACGAGTATTATGGATTGCGAAAACCAAATACTCTGCTTTTTTGCAAATCTCGTTGAACTCTAAGTCTATTGAATTATCTGTCTACGAAAAATCCCTATCGCCATTTACGTAAACTGCCAAATGGACACTATATCCTGAAAGTTAACTCCAATTTAGTTCTAAAATATTTTGAAGTTTTATAAACACTGACAATAATGTTGCCGCAATAATTTGCGATTTTCTTACATACTACTTTAAATCCTCCTCCTCCTTATTCCTCCGTGAGTTAGTGTTTGTCTACTCACTCCTATAATATATGATTCTATTCTATTGCCCAGCCCACCCGATCATCGATGAATCAATTATTCTAAGTGGTCTAAAGGATCTTAAAAGTAAACTAAATCCTAGTCTTGACAATATTATATCTTGCATTTTGGAGCTCTGCCCGATTGAGCTAACGCCACCTATTACAGTTTTATTTAATTCTTCTCTTTCTTCTCTAGCCAGCTCGACTAATTTCCTCGTGCTTCGAAATAGCCTTTTAATCTTCCCTGCCATAAATGTGGTAATAGGCATCTTATAGGTAATTGCCGTAGTAAAGCGAAACCCATTTGAAAAATTGCTCCCCTTGAACCCTTCGATAAAATAACGGATCAAAAACTCGCCCAAAGATACGAATGGGAACGTCGGTATTCCACGTCTTCATGAATGGTCTTACAACAGTAATTGTTAGCGAGAGAATACTAATGTTTGCTGATGATGTATTGTTTTTTCTCTTTTTCACTTAACGTATATCGATGCCATGCGACTTCAAATGTATTTGAATGCTCTTTCAAGAAGGTGTACCATAAAATGCACGAACTCGATTTGAAGAAATGCAAACCGACTTGATTTCATTGATTCGCAGATCCTTTAACGTTAGTTGGAAATTTTATTGGGTTGGTACTGCTAGTGATGTGACAAATATTCTTGTGGCAAACACTAAGTTATTCGAGTTAATTTTCGTAATATGTTACGAGGTTTTTCCAACGTTTCTTAAATATTCTTGCATTTAAATGATATAATTCAAGTCTGGTTTAATATTTTAGCTATACAACTAAATATTTTAATATATTTAAATAATAATTTGATATTAATTACGTACAGTTAATTCATTTGGAATAACTTTTAATTTTGATTTATTAATTTTCTTTTTTTTTATTTTGTTTAATTTTTTTACATTTACATTTTCTGTTAACACTTAAATTTAATATCAAATTTCATATTTTTTTCTAATGTTCTTATACGTGATTATTGAGTTTTATATTTTTGTTATACATTTTTTTTATTTATTTCTGTTTTTATTTCTTTTATTGTTTTTGGTTTTTCTTCTATTTGAAGTTATTTTTTTACAAGTTTGTTAAACTTATATTGAAATATGAATATATGGAAAAATATACAAGAAAAAAATCAACACAATTAAAAAGTATTTGATGACGCTAACATCAAACAAAATTGCGCAACTTCCACACTTGCACGAATACCGCAAAAACCAAAATTATTGGCCATTTAATCTGCTAATCATGAATATTGATTGGTGTCGGTTTGAATGGATGGATTTTGAATTGAATAAATGGCAGATTGGATGGACAATGAAACATGATTCATTGCAGCGAATTATAATATTTTGCAATTTCAAACCAATTACGTTTACAGTTTTTATACTTACAATCTATCGCATAAAGATAATTTGCAACAATAACACCAACAAATACATAAATATCGGAAACTAATTACGTTTAATTGACGCGTAGTTCGTGATATTTATACGAGTATAAATTAATAAAAGCATCATCGTTACTATCAGTTCTATTATTCCGTATTATTATCGAATGACAACAATAAGGGAAACAACAACAACAGAAGCACTTTACTTTTTTGTAATATATATAAAGCTCATTTAACTGCAATTCAACATCGAAACACCCGAATTATTCGTAACCAAAATCGGAAAATAAATTCCAAACAAATGAGATTGCTTGCTGCAAAAGAGCTAAGCTTTATTATCATTATATCGTTATCATCTTCAACATGTCTGCAAACGGGAGAAATGAGTGTTTTTATTATGTGAAGAAATATTGGAGAATCGTACACGAATTTTCATCAACGTAACTCGACTAGTGCTGACTCAGCCAATACCAATCACGTCAATCAGAGGCATTAATTTTCAACAAATCTGTCTCCAAAAGGTGAAGATTAGGTAGACCGTGATTTGAATTCGATGTAGTTTTTAAGGTAAATTTAAATTCAAAGTCAAATTCAAATCATTTTAAATTTTAAGTAGAATTATAGTCCGCCGTTTCAAAGGAAAATATCTCAAAATGTTTTACTATAGGTTGTAACACAATAGCTATAAGTTCAAAATATTCAACAATGTTATATATTTTAACAGCGGCAATATTATTTAAATCTACAAAATTTTGGAATTAAGGAAAATAATTTCAAAATTTTTAATTTATACCGACCAGAACTAAAAATATTTGGAATAAACGGAACAAAATCGTACATGCAAGAATTTTCGTCATTGCTTCGTGCATAAACAATTATCTTATCGAGATGTCAACTATTGATGGTGGTGGTTGGCATACACACCCACACATACACACGCATACACATACACATACACATACACACACACACACACACACACTACATATGTAATAATAATAGTCTGTTCAAAATTAATTCTTTGGCATTATCCATTCATTGGTCATTATTGTTGCGTCTGTTTTCCTCTCAAGCATTATTTTCATTGCTATTGCTGTTGTTTTGTTGTTGTTGTTGTTATTATTGTCGGGAAATGCTGTTATGCGTTGATACAGATACTGTTATTTTTGTGTTAGTATTGTTGTGATACTCACTTGTTGTCTTTGTTGTTGTTGTTTATTTTTTTATTGTTGCTGCCCGTGTTTGATCCGTTGTTATGATGCGTGTGTCACCAATTGTTGGTGTTCTCTTGTTTGTGCTTGCATTTTAAATGAAAACACAACTAAACTCGTCTTAAATCGCAGTTTGTTGAAATTTTATTTTGAAGTAATGAAAATCATGGTTGTTGATGTTGTTATTGTTATTACTAAATTTGTTGTTATTTTAGTTGGAGCCGTCCAACGCAAAATGTCATCCAGGTTGTTTCGTGTTGTTATTGTGTTGCTGATTATGCTAATTTTATAGTTTGCATTTTCTTTGTTTTTTGTTTTTATTGTAGTTGTTGTTACCGCTACTTTGTTGTTTTCTTTGTTGTTATATTTTTGTTGTTCAAACTTGTTGAACTAAATATTTGTGCCCACGTAAAATAGCAACATATAACAACAACAGTAATAAGAACAGTTACAAATCGCTTTAATAAATCCTGTTCTGATTTTAAATTTCGTCCGATATGCATTTGTCTTTATGTGGTTATATGCATGCGTTTGTGTGTGTGTGTTCTGATTTGTGTGCGTGTGTGTGTGTTCGTGTGTTTATGCGTGCCCTTGCATACTAACTGTTGTTATCGCATGGGTTTTTAAATTCCTTTGGCTTTGTGATAATTTGCTGTTATTGCTTTGCTGTTATTGTTTTGACCGCCTGATTTTTGTTGTTTTATTCTAATGAATTTGAATGCCATTATCATTAACTGTTATTGAAAGTATCATTGAAAATCTCTTGGAAATTTTCAACGTGAACTAACTTTATCATACTTACTAATACTTACTAATTATACGATAATATTAAATCTAGAATTAAAATTAACTCCTGTCAACCTAATACAATTGAGTCAACATTTCTCTCATTCTTTTTTAAAGGTGTTTTATATTTGAATCCGTAAAATAACGGGTGACAAATTCTATCACAGAAGCATTTTGTCGATAGCACAAACCCCAAACCTACCTCCCTCCCCTTGATAAATATTTGTAGCATTAGTGGGGCACGGAAAAGTCGCTGGAAGTTGGATCTGGCAAATAATTAATCTTCGGTTCCTAATGCTTGCAAGGCAGTCGTGAAACAATTTCATTCAATGTATCTTGCTTCTGAAGGCATAGTGTGCTTGTTTGTGTTCTGTTTATCTTAACGGTTATCCTTCTTAGTTGACCCATATTTTTAGAAATACTAAAACGCGTTATTTTTCTTTTATCATCCGAGACCCATACAAATATTTCCTTCAACGACACTTATATCACACACACCACACAAATATCACAAACCCTAAATAATGTGTGATGAGTTTTTTCTGAAATCATGATGACCTAGTGACCATTTCTTATCTTAAGGATGAATTGTTTACAGAGAATGTACTCATTTCATTTCGTCCTTTAGTCATTTAATCCCTTAGTATATTAAGGTATCCATCCCCTCCCCTCCTTGCCACAATTTTTTGTACCCAAGCGAACAATTCAGTGAGTAATTGAAACTTTACTTAACCGCTGTCACATTCATTCATTCCATTCAGTCATTCATTCAGTCATTTTCCTCTGCCGCTATGCCGTTAATCATACTGTCAGTGGTCTTCCTCCCACTTCTCTTCGTACAAAGAAGCTTAGAGATTTGAGAGTAGAATGAAAGAGAGAGAGAAAAGAGGAAAGCCGACGCCGAGAGTATCTGCTAAGCTTTTATGCTGCTACGATTAATGAATGTGTGTGCGTGTGTGTGCGTGCGTGTGTGTATGGTTGCATGTGTGCGTATATGTTTATGCGTGGCTGTGTGTTTTAGAATGTTTGCGGCGAGATATTTATAACATGAGCTACTACAAATTGTGCACTTTTTAGTAAAGCTCTGCGTCTGAAGAAGAAATATACGTCACTTTGTGATTATGTATATAATACGATAAAGGAAACCAAACAGATATAGAAAAGCACGTATATATTTTTACTTAGAATCAGCTCCTCATTCGATTAAGCTCCTGTCCAACCGCCTGACAAGCTGTCTCTCTGTCTGTCTATTAAAGTCACCTTTACAGAAGAACGAATAGGGGAATTGCCGGGAAATTTAGCATTTGGAAAATGGAATTAAAAATTTGATATAACTTAACATCATTTCGATATCCTAGTCTAAGGAAACGCAGTTCAACTCAGAGTCGGATTAGCCTCCAAAATTGGGCTCCCCGACTCAAAATTGTGCTTCCGTAGTCACTGTTTTCGTCACTATCATCGTTAGTTTAGTTAGCTTTACTGTTATTTGTATCGACAGTAACAAGAGCAACGAGTTATCATAGATATTTCCAGTCTAAATTAAAAGTCTTTGTTAAAAAAATTGTAAACTAGTTTCGACAGCACCAAAATGTACCAAAGCCATTAAGCTGGTATAGCTGGTCTGACTTATTTATAGATTGGCCGTAACATAAAAGAGTATTCGCATGTGTGTGTGTTATAAAATATATAAATACAATTAAGCATTTCCTTTACAATTTCTCAGTTTCAGTTGATTCAAAACTAGCTTTTAATTAAACGTGAAGGTAGATTTGAGAAAAGAAACTCCTTTAGCCGGAAGTGAGACATCAATTTGGTTAACGTTATGGTCAATGAATGAAGAGAAAAGCGCGAAAGAAATGGTAAAGTGGCTACCCGTATGATGGAAAAAACTTGTAGCAAGTATTTGAAAAACAATTTTAAAAAGTAGTCAATATTTTTTAAGAAACTACATAAAACAAAAAAAGTGTGGGAAAACGAAAATGTTGTCTGAAAATAAAAAAAAAACGATAGACAAAACGAAGAAAAAGGTGAAGAGCGAGAGATATGCTGTGTTCGAATGCTGTTGCTGGATTAAGTGAAATTGTTTAATTAAGTCAAGATTGTTGTTGTTGCGGCGGGAGCGTACTAATAGTGGATTGGTTGTTGCTGTTTTTGATGTTGTTGCTATTGCTGCTGATTTAGCAACCGCGATCAACTACATCTGCCAACGACGTGTTGTTGTTGTTGTTTAATTATGACAGTATTGCCGTGTATCGCAGGCAATCGCTCGCAATACTCGCTGCAATACAAAGCTGCTCGCTTTGTTCATTGTTGTTGTTGTTGTTGTTGTTGTTGTTGTTGTTTTGTATAATTTCCAATGTGGTTAGCATCACCAGTTCGAAGGCGCACATTTTTATATTTTACGATAATATTTTATTATATTTGTTTATTGTTGTTTTTGTGGTGTTTTTTGTCTTGTTGCTACTACGTATATAAATACATTATGTTTTGTAGGAATTTTTGTTGTTTCATTTAATGGCCCGAGTCGCATTAAAATGCAACTGGCCCCGCCTGCTGTTTCCACGGTTTCCCGATTGCTTCGTTATCGCCATTACCATCGCTGTCGCCAATACCACCGCCAACAACTTTTGCCGTTGCATTAGGTGGTTCTGTTGTTGCTGGTATTCTGTTTTGTTGTTGTTCTCATTGTTGCTGAGTAGTTATGCAATTGGTTTTTATTGTTCACACGTATGTTGCCAACAGCAATATACGTTACAGCAATGAATGGAGACAAATTTACAGCCAAACAGTTGCAAACACTCGGTCATTTATATTTTGTAAAATGTCGCTTTGACGTTTTCTTGCACAAAAAAAAACAATTTTTAATGCGGTTTTTATTTCATTGCTCTTTTCCTCTCAATCGTGTTTGCTCTTCATCTTGTCAGCTAGTTGGGTCGTATAGTAGTCGTTTTCGTTTTTCATTTTTCTTATTTTTATTTTATTATTACAGGCTCCATAACTTTATTCCTCTTCTTCTTCTCTTGTTCTTTCGACCTACCACTCCCCCCTCTACGTTTAATTAAGCGGATTTTTATAGTTATTCGCTATTGGCCTTCGGCGTTATTGCTCTTAACATTGTTGTTATTGTATTCGTTGTTTTTTCCGCTTTTATGAATTTCAGCAGTCATTTAATTGAATTGATGCTTCCAATATTTGTCTGAATTTTATTATTGCATTCTGTGCAGCAAAATATCATTAATTTCTTATTGGTGGCAGTGTTGATCTTCAAAGCATATCATTTAGCAATAATGTTATTGTGGCTGACGTTGTTGTTTGTTTCCAAAATTAATTTGATCATATTGAGGTTAAGAGATCAGACACTTCTGCTCGTCCAATGAACTTTGATTTAATTGTCAGAAATTTTGACATTTTCATTTTCACGAAAAGTCAATTTAAATTTCATTATTGAAATTTCGTTACCGCTGGCTTTATTGTCGCTCACCAAACACATCCAGTCAATTGTATATGACATACAGTAATAACGACAAAATCATCAATATTACCCAAAAGTAATAACAAGATTTTCATTCTGTCATTTTTATTCTAAAATATTTTCAGTGTTATCTCGTAAACCAAATTTTCTAATAAATATTTTAACGGAAATTTTAAAATGAACAATTTTTCTATGTCAACAACAACAACAACAACAACAACAACAACAATATTCATCCACTTAATGCATTTCTACGTGATCTACAAACGGTTTAGTTCAAAGGCAAGGCGAGAGCAGCCGATTAATTTATGTCATACAATGACAATCAGACATCAATAAAGCGATAAATCGATCAATACTGTGTATTCTCTTTGTTCCTTTCGTTTGTGTTTCATTGATATCTCTTAACCTTTTCATCACTTAATGTCAAAAACTATTTAATTATGATTGACATTTTTCACGCCAAAAAAATCAACATGATATGAAATTGAATTGGAATTGTTATTGAAATTAAGACCTTGTCGACTTGTTGGTTTTGTTGTTTTTGTCATTGTTGTTGTTTCATTTAAATATATTGCGTATTTTTTCTTAATTCATGAAGAGAAGTTTTCACTTTTTCGAATACGTCTGCTATCGCTTTCTATTAATAAATTTATCGATCAAATACAATCAGTTTTAAACAAATTAATTCTTTCAGGAATTTCATCAAAACTTGATTACTGCAAAATTAATCTCATTATAATTTTTCTTAATTGTTTTTATTCATTTCATTTCATTGATAAACAATAAGTTTTTTTACCAAAAAGATCTATTTAGGAAATTGCGCTAATAATTAATACTAAAATATATTTTAATAAAATAAAATATTAAATTAATAAATGTATTACATTAATGTTAAAATATGGTTACATATTATATATATATATATATATATATATATATATATATATATATATATATATATATATATATATATATATATATATATATATATATATATATATATATATATATATATATATATATATATATATATATATATATATATATATATATATATATATATATATATATATATATATATATATATATATATATATATATATATATATATATATATATATATATATATATATATATATATATATATATATATATATATATATATATATATATATATATATATATATATATATATATATATATATATATATATATATATATATATATATATATATATATATATATATATATATATATATATATATATATATATATATATATATATATATATATATATATATATATATATATATATATATATATATATATATATATATATATATATATATATATATATATATATATATATATATATATATATATATATATATATATATATATATATATATATATATATATATATATATATATATATATATATATATATATATATATATATATATATATATATATATATATATATATATATATATATATATATATATATATATATATATATATATATATATATATATATATATATATATATATATATATATATATATATATATATATATATATATATATATATATATATATATATATATATATATATATATATATATATATATATATATATATATATATATATATATATATATATATATATATATATATATATATATATATATATATATATATATATATATATATATATATATATATATATATATATATATATATATATATATATATATATATATATATATATATATATATATATATATATATATATATATATATATATATATATATATATATATATATATATATATATATATATATATATATATATATATATATATATATATATATATATATATATATATATATATATATATATATATATATATATATATATATATATATATATATATATATATATATATATATATATATATATATATATATATATATATATATATATATATATATATATATATATATATATATATGGATTATTTCATTATTGGATATTACATTATTGATGTATTTTTTATTTAGTTTTCGTTGAGGTAAATTAAAAAGAATTAGAATAAAAACAAGTAAAACTTCTAAATTTGGTCTAGCCAAAGCAAATAAACCTTCTAACCTTAATATAAATCTCTAGTTTGATTAAAAAAATCAGTGAGCATTACGCACCCATTCTGGAAGGACTCATCGTGATGTATCAGTAAGAATGAAGACGTCGGCAGTTGAACGCCGGGCGCCAATAGAAACCAATAACAATTTTCTGTTGATTTTTAATGATTACTATTTAATTATAAATATAAAAACGTTACGTCTACAGTTATTATTAAGTTTACTTCTCTTCCTTTTCTTCGTCTTCATATTGTTGTTGTTTTATTTATTATTTTCTACTTTATTAAAGACATCCATTCCAAAGTTTGGATTAATTCCTTTTCATACAAAATTTCTCGGAAATCCCGTTGGAATAATAGTATAATAGTTTTATTTCAATATCGCTTTCTTCTTTAGAAGCCTGCATTTTATAATTCTTTTAGAGTTGAGTAAGTTTGATAATTACCATTATTTAAAAAAAGTTATGCAATTAATCGGTCCCTCAATCTTCAGTCAGTCAATCTTCAGAAGCAAATTACAGTTATCCATACGCCACGTTGAACATAAACATTTTTATACGAAATTATTCAACCACCAAAACCGATAAAGTATTAATATTCTATAAAAAAGAGTGAGGAAGGAAGATGGAGAGAGGGAGAGAAGGAAATTGTGACAGATGGAAAAAATAGAAGCAACGAGAACCACAGACATAAATAAATTTGTTGAGAAAAATGAAATGGATTATGAATTTGCTTTAATACTAGAAAAGAAGTAGTTTTATATATTTCAGCGTGACATATCTAACATACATCACCAACGCATGCACACATACACCCAAAGAATATGCACATACATTATAACACTTCCTCTTCACACTTCCCACATCGAATAACGGCGTAAAATAACGGCGTAAAAGATTACGATACAAGGGCAAAAATACACTCATAAACAAAAATGTCATGAAACTTAATTTCACACCATTCAAAACTCTTGTTTGTGACAGGGAGGTTACGCCCATTCTATATTGCATTCGCACACAAACACCCATACGGATATGACTATATTATACATGGATACATACGTACACACCCAGATTTACAGCATTCGAGTGACCATTAAACGAACGGTGAAAACATTCAGTTGTACCGTTCGTTCGTTGCATCATCGCGCACAGGAATAACTCTACACATGCACTGACACCGTGACACATGATAGATGAGAGTCCTTTTGATTTACTTCGCTTGTTCTACACTTGTATTCAACTGTGCTAAGTTCAGTTGTATAACGGTTGCGTTGCTGTGTGTCGGGGTTCTTAATTCCTTTGGTTAGGTCTACTAACATAAAAATGTTAGTAATAATCTGTTGATGTCAAGCTTAAATGTTTTATGTGTTAAATGTATGTGTATGAGTGTGTGTATGTGTTTGCATCTAGGTTGATGAATGTGTATTTTTTCCAACGTACCACAAAATATTTTGTATTTTTTATATCAAGAATCTTAGTTAAATCTTATGCACTCGCGTGTATATAAATGTCATAACTGAAAACAATGTTGCGGCCCTTTCTTTGACTCGATGGAAAACGGAAGGGTGGCGGACGCACTCATAAAGCTAAAGGACCGTTATAAAGTTAATAAATATTTTCAATACTTTAGTCTATAAAACCTTTAGATTTAATATCAAAATTAATTTGAACTTCAGGAAAATGATATTGGAATTTTAATATTATTGGAAAATTATTATTTTATTTTTATTTTATTGGAAATTTAATATTCGAAATTTCATATTTCGAATAAAAAAGTATTCGAAGTAAAAAACGTGAATTTTAATATTCGAAAAATAAATTTTAATATTCGAATTTTTTAATATTCGAAAATAAGTAAAAACATGTGAATTTTAATATTCGAAAAATAAATTTTAATATTCGAATTTTTTATTATTCGAAAATAAGTAAAAAACATGTGAATCGATAGAAATTAAAAACTATCAAATTAGAAACGAACATTTCGAAGTTCACACAGCTCTGGCTTTAGTTTTTGAGTTCTTTTGACTTAACTCCTATAAATACAAAGTCTTAAAGTACATTTCTTTATTATATTTATTATGAGTTTTTTTCAATTATTTCAGTTACTCAATGTATTCAAATGAAAAAGTAAGCAACAGTCTTATGAGTTTTTGCACTCTGTGACGTCAAATGTGAAACAGTCTATCTCAATTCTATTCAAAGACCATTTGATTAAGAAGATGTGAATTTTAATATCTTGAAAAGGGAAGATATCTCTTTTCAACTTTTGTGTTTACGCTTTTGTATGCTTTGAATTACTTTCATTGCAAGAAATCCTCGCCAGCTTCTGCTTATGCTACTTTCTTTCCTTCTTGATTTTTTCATTCTTTTTCTTTTTAAAATTTTCTCTTCGCTATTTTATAAGCCACCAAAGCAAACGTATAAAAATTTAATTAGAGAAAAATGAATTGAATGATGAAAAGTTGATTTCTGGAGATCAAAGGAATGGTCTTGACTTTGATGATTTGAAATTACCACAAAGACACGTAGATATAGTACAACATATATAGTATAGGATCAATATTTAGAAATAAAATAAATGTCTTTTGCAAAATTTTACTGAGCATAAAATTAATAATTTGACAATTTTTTTTAAATATGAATTGTCTGTAACTTAACAGATTAATTTTCAATCAAATTACTAACAATCTGAGACTGAAAACAATCGATGAATGTAAAGCAATTGGACGCTTCGAGAGTAATGCAGTGCTCATAAATTAGTATACCCTCAAAGGTAGCTCTAGCATATAAGTTTTATTCTCACTAGAAATGAAATTTATTTTAAAATAATGTCAAATTAAGTTTCAATATCTTTTCACTTTTGAGTAGAAGCTTTCAATCTAAGATTTTTGTTACAAAATTTTATCATCTCGTGAAATTATCACTTAAAACTTTTATGCTATATTTGTCATGAAAGTAATTAGATGCATCAAAAGTGCGTCCAAACTATGTACCATTTTTCTTTGTGTCCATGAAGGTGATTTGTTTGTTTTACAGTTTTACACCCAGAGCATATATGTGTATAACAGAATTCACATAAACCACAACAAAATATTCACACCCATAAACAAACACAACACGAGAGGCTCTTGAAATTGACTCTGATCAGCAAATAATCTTCATTCCATTCTAAAATGAGAATCCATGCCATTCCATTCGCCCGTTTTAAACGAAAGGACTTTAGTTATCGTTAGGACAACGCAAATTGACAAGAATAAAAGTAACAAGGGATGAGACTCTGTTCGGTCATCAAATCCTACAAAAGTTCATAAGCAATTCTCATCTCTTCGTTCTCTCTCTGTCCTCTTGGGGAACATAAAAGATACTAACTAATAGTTTCAAGCATGTGTAGAAAGGAGTACAAAAGTGAAAAGGAGAGAGATAATCAGACCGAACGAGAAGGAATGAATATCCTAAAGAGACGTGTGGATAGATAAACATAAAATTTGGCAATGTAAACTCAAGAGACAAACGTATCGTCAAATATAAACTTCAAAAACTATATCTTTGAATAGATATTTTATTATACATAGTATATACTCGTAAATTAATTGTGCGAGACAAACGAGTATGCGTGAATGGGCGTGTATGTGTGTCTTACGAAACACACCAAGCAATTTTCTTAGCAATTCTGTATAAAAGCAATGAATTAGTGACGAACACTAACCATCATTCAATAATTACAACGGAGACAAACAATTGTTAATGTCTTGGAATGATGAGTGTGGTTAGGAATGATAATAAGAATAAAGGAATGGAAGCGAAGTCAATAATAAAATTGGATAATTTATTTCTATTTATTTAAACAAGGTTCTGCCTGAAAGTATGCAACACTTTTGCTCTCACAAATAGTATCAACCCTATTTTGAAGACCTCCCATTCAAAATGCAAAAAGGTTCTCTCCAAAATTTCTACCAGAGTTGCAACAATTTTAGATATAATTTTAATAATATATTGTACAAAATCCTTCGTTCCAATATTATTCTATAGTTTTTGGTGTTATCGTGAGTAACTTTATGGTATTCATGTCTTTCCATGTCTTCCTGTGGCTTACTTTTTAATATTTGGTTTTCTATCAAGACGTATTGATCTCGCTTGCCGCCATTCAATTCTCTGACAGGAACCACCATTTTGAAATAATAACAATGTATTTTTCTGTCAAAACCATTTTCAAATTTTTTTAAATTATTGGCATAAAATTTTGAATCACTATGTCATAAAAGTTAACTTTTCTGAAGAAAAAAAAACACGAAAATGAATTTCAAACATTTCAAAGTAGTTTTTGCTGGCAGAAATAAAATCGCAGGAAAAGAAACCGTTGTGCTTAATGAGGAAAATAAATTTTCAAATCCAGTCGACTGCCAGAATTTCTGACTAACATCAAGATAGAATAGAACTTTTCTTAATCTTTCATGGTTCCTTCTTCAACGGCAGTGGCTTTGTTTCCTTCTTAATTTCGAGTTTTAATTTCAAGTTTTACGAGATTACTTTTTTAATTTCGAGTTTCATATTTCTTTTTGCTGATCAATCAGCTAGTGTTAGTTGTTAAATCAGTTCGCCAATTCGTCAATTGTTCTATCTGGTTGTTCAAGACGGTCAATCAGTTAGGATCAGCTCAGTTAAATGAATTCAGTCCGCAGCTTCCTCTGACTCGCTCTCGTCTAAAATAGGTCAAATACATTACGTCGTCCTCTACGTTTTTTTTGAGGTTTTCGTTTTCACGAATCGTCCCTTCGACTTGACAGTCAGCAATTTCTCTTGGACTTTCTTCTTCGTCACGAGAAACTATTAAAAAAGTTTTCCCAAATTTTCTGCAATTCGATGCTGTTCAGTGAACATGAATAAAAATAAAGCTCCCGTTTCTGGTTCCGCTTTTTCTCGCTTCTACTCGCTCTTGTTTCTTCTCCTCTCTCTCTCTCTTTTTTGCCCTATTGTTTTATGTCTGAATTGGTTTGGGAGACTTAGAAAGACATTAAAGTTTGGAGGAAATGCAGTTTTAAATAAGCTATTTTTTACTTGAGCGCCTCAAAGAAAGCATTTAGCATTTTATAAGTGTTTTCTGGTTTTTTCCGTTTAAACTCTTCATTTTATTTTTTTCTTAGTCTTATCCCAATCTTTAAGTGTAACTATTTTGACTGAGGAGGGTCACTAATATTTTGGTTAAGGGGTTATTATGCTGATGGTTTTATTATATTGTGCTGAGTCTCGTTGAACGAAAATTTTTTAAAAAGCATAATTTTCTAAAATAACTTTCGTTTTCTCCATTACAAGCGGTTATTACACTCCATTACACTTTGAAGGAAAGTGATGAAATAGCATTGCATATTTTTTGGGGTATGTTAAATCAAATATCTTCGACGATATAAGTATTGCGCGCACATAAAACCCGTTATCAACGCCTTCATTTTTCAATTAATATTCGTTCCTCTATGAATACATCATCATCATTAATCACCAATTTATATAATGCTAGTTGATGACATTTATCTTTCCGATGTTTTACGTTCTAGATGTAGATGCGGATTGCTCTGGGAGGAAAAAGAAAGCCACCAGGCTTTCTTTTCCTCAACGGTCATCATCGTCAGAAAACTGATGAATTTTGCCTTCGATATTTTTAATTATAATATCTTATTTTTCTTCCCACTTTGGGTTTCACTTGAACTAGTTTTTCCATTTCTGTTCATTACCCGTTGGGAAAATGTTCAAGCGGAAACGGATGTTATTATACTTACGATTAATTGATGCACGCGCATTATATACCGCAAGTTGTCAAGAAGTTGATGTGGTTTATTTTATGTCAGACGGCTCAATAAATGGGTTTTACAAACGGCAAGAAAATGGTCGAAACTATTTTTTAATTCGATTCATGGAATTAAGCTAAATTCAGGTATCAATCATGCTTATTGCAATATGAAAAAGTTGAGAAAGTAAACGACATGCTGACACATGAAACTTAATTGAATTTAAAAGAGAGGGGTGGATTTAATTTTTAATTTTTTTTGGAAGCCTTTTATTGTTTTACTTGTTTATTATGATGATTACGAATGGACAATGGATATGTTTGTATATACGCACGAGTGTCTATGCACGTGTAATTGTTTGTGATTGTCCCACCATCGTGTTAACGTGTTTTTATTGAGTATTAATGTTTGTTTTGACGGTAAACTTTTCTCTTTAGATTTGTTCGATTTCTCTTCAATAAAATTGCTGAGAAATATAGCCCACGTATTTAATTGATAGCATATGCATAATTGGATAAATATAAAATCATACTAAAATGCGGTAAAAAATATAGAAAATTAATCCACGGAGGGTATAAAAATGTCAAGTTTTATAGGTATAGCATAGAACGTTTTATAAAAAATTTTGTAAAAAATATTGCACAATATACTGCACAATTTTTGACACAATCTATTATCCCAGTATATTGCCCAGTACGTCTCCTCACATATTTCACAATACTTGCCCATACAGCCTATATTGTATTGGAGACTATATTGTACAATATTTCGCCGAATGAAGTTTGTTAACATATAAGGAATTTTTTATAAAATGAAAAAAGCGATTGAATCATTTTTGATATTGAAAGTACTGCGTTCTCACTTAATATGATTACCTTCGATTTAAGTCTAGACGGGAGACGAATGTACATTATACAAAATCTGCATATACAAAACCACACAGATTTAATCGATTTTCAAAAAAACGCTAATTGATAATATTGTTTTTGGTTCCTGCTGATTCCGCTGACGCTGATTTTACTGTCATTCCCATTTCCTAATTATCAAATACTCTTCCTGTTCCCCTCCTCTTCCTCCTTCTTTATCTCCTTCTTATTTTTCCACACTTACCCTTTTACTCTTTAAGTCTTTATGTTTTTGTCAGGCACTATTGAACTGATTACAACTTAATTAAAATTTGCTTACCACATCAAAACCATTTCTATGCATTACTAATTTGCCTTTTTGTAGGAATCGGTTGGCGTGCGTGTGTATCTGCGAGAATTTGTGTACATGAGTTTGTGTGCGTATGTGTGCTAACCATAATAGTAATCCCATTTGAAATTTTACATTATTCGAAGAATCATAAATGTAATGATCATAAATGAATGAAAATAACTTTTATGTTCGACAACTTCAGAGAAACAAACTTGCAGCTGGATAATTTATGGATGTTTGTGATGAACGATTGATAATAGTAAACTTTTAAATCTAATTAAATAATTTTTAGTTTGAATTTAGGATTCCAAGTTTGTATTCAGAATTTCCTGTTTTCCTGTTAAACCATAATGTTATGGTTTAAATTCAAAGAATTTCTGGAGCATAAGTCTAGCAATTTTCTGTTTAAATTCATAACATTTTGGGATAAATTTAGAAATCTTTGATTATATTGAGAAATTTGGATAAATCTTCATTAAAAATCGAGATTCACAGACGAATAACATTATTAGTATTACAGAACTTATTCATGGAATAGTTTCATTATCATACAATTACGAAAAAATGTTGACCAGATGGAGAACTGATTCGTATCTTCAAAATGCAGTCCAATACTTGCTCCGATTAATCACTAATCGACCTTCTGGCATTCTATAAACTATATTCTATCTTTCTCTCCCTCGTCATTTTCTTTTTATTTCTCCTCTACCTCTCATTCGTGCATTCAATTGACAGAAATTGGATTATTTGTTTGAGAATTATTCGAAAATTTTGAACAATTTTTGGCAAGAAATGAAAATGGAAATTTCGTTTTAACGACATCTACACACATTTGCATGAGCAGTTGCTTTTCCTGCCAATTGCTCTGACAATGTTTTGTTGTTGATTTTTTCCGCTTGATGATGCTTCTGTCACTGCTTCTGCAGAGTTGCTAACAGTTGCAATTATCTTTGCCAAATGCGAGTAATTACCAGCATTTTTCCACGTCATCAACATCAATAACAACAAAGCAACAATGGAAATGGTAGCATTCATAAGAAAGAGAAGAAATAAGAGGAAATTAAAGAGCATGACTTGCTCAAAATTGTGCATAAAATGTGGACAATTTTCCTAAGAAACTGAAGAAACCAAAAGAAAGAACTTACTCGAAAAGTAAGAGATAAAGACTGTAATAAAAGCGAGGAATTAAAAAGGAAAGAGGAAAAGACAGGGAGGGGGGAAAAAGGAGGAAATAAGGGCAATTATCATTAATGTTGCAAATGGCAACTTATAGAAGGTTGCATTGCCTCAATTGGGATTATGTTGTTGGATTTCGTTTCGTAATTTCGTCACTTTTTTCAAAAAAAGAAAAAAAATGGAAACAGAAAATGAAAAAATTGAAAGAGAACTACTAAAGTATTTCAGAAAATTGTTGATGCTAATGAAATATGGAAATATTTGATAACTGTTTTTGTGGAAAGTTCAATTTGGAAGAAATTTCTTTATTTCGATTATTTCAAGGATACTATTTATTGATTATACAATGATGCAGTCTCATTTTTTGGGCTTAGTTTATAATATTTTTATATCGTTTGCTCATCTCGCCAATATGTCTTTAACTGTCTGAACATATTTTTAACTCGATGTTTAGCCATACAAGTTGAACATATTTAGCAACGTTTTTAATAACTAAACAACTTCTTAGACACCTAAAATTTAGCTTGAAGCCCTGACAGCTGACAAAAGTGAACATGTCCTTCATAAAAATTACATTATTACTGCCAATCTTTGTGAAACGAAAATATATGCGTAGAAGTCACACGATCACAAAAAATTGTCGAAAGGAAACATATTTATTAGTGCAAATGATTTTGTTTACCGCTAAATATATTTAAAGTTAAACAAACATTACACAGCTTGTTTGCTTTTATTTGTGGATCTTGTGGGGTTAGTAACAAAAGTGTTTACAATTATTTGACCTTTTACTTGGGGCAATAATCTCAACACTAAGTAAACAATACTTTTGTCATTTTATTAATTTTTACAAATCTATAAATATTATTTGTAGCATTTTAAATTTAGTACACTCTCGTTTCGAACCCTTTGGTTTCTGGAATTGTGTTGCTTCGGAATTTTGCTGTTAGGCAATTAGAAAATTTTCGGGGTTTTACCCGTAGCAATTTCGTCGTTCTAGATTTGGTCCGTCTTCCTGTTTGTTTAATTGTTTTTGTGTGTATACACAATTCAAAATGTCGCGAGTTTATTCGATTTGGTTCTACCATTTTCATTCCATACATACAAACGCATTTTAGTGATATTTACAAGTCAATAGAAAAACAAAAAATGAAAAGGATAATCAAGCAAATAGACAAATATTCAAATGGTCAAATAGTCAACCAAAAGCACCGCAATCGCATTAGTAGTAGTAGTAGTAGTAAAAGTAGTAGCAGTTGCTAGCAGGACCACATTCGCCCAAATTATATTCAAACAAGTTGCGGCGACGAGATCTTAATTGGCTTCTGGTGGTGGAGCAACCGAAAATAAAAACTGCATATAAAAAAAATGAGAAAACAGCTGAAAAGGATCAAAAAGAAGACAAGTGGATGCAGGATAAACAACGGGAACCTTGACAGGGAGATAGTATAAGGAGGTTAAGTAGAACACATTTACCCGTCTATTAAGAGTGGGCAAAGTTTTCTACAAGCTGATGATCCCCAAAAAATTATTAGGCTTTTTTTCGATGGCGGTTGTAACTTATTTGAGAAATAGCTTGTGATTTGTAATTATTTAGACTGTGCCTGGAAATTAATTAAACGATAAAAGTTAATTCTCAGTTAATTTATTTCTTTGGTTTTCGATAAATTCGAGAGATTTTTAATGATTAATCATTCGAAATATGAAACTCCAACGGTTTATCAATAATTTAATTGTTTAAAATTGCTAATTTTTGTTCACGCAGCATAAGATTTGATACTGACAACTACAGGGGAATATTTTCTTAAGGCTCTTCAAGAATTCGGGAATTCCTGAATACATTCTTTTTCATATTATTTCACCCGTTTTTATTTTGTTCACATAATAATTACTATTCATATAGTTCGGAACAGATGAATGTTTTTCTCACAAATGATGTTGCCCACCCCAGATTTGGTATTGCACAATGTCACACTACATCGGCTTAAATTAAAACAGCCGCAACTAAATTGAAGAAATAGATCTGCGTAAAACACACACACACACACATCAATAGTTGTACAACCATACACCCATATACCCACCATTCCACCTAGATACACACACATGCATGCGTATGTATGATACATAGAGGTCTGTATTAATAAGCCTTTAGTCAACTTTGCTAATTAGGTCTATTTGCGAAGCACAATTACGAATCGCGTGAGTGAGAAGAGTGCATTTTTTTACTTTTTCGAATAAATTAAAATCTTGTGATCTATAAAGTACATTTAAATGGTCTTTGAAACTTAAAAAATATTTCTAATCATCAAATATTAGAAGTTGTTCTAAATGATTTGAGCCAAGGCGCCATCTTCCTCCAACCCCGCCCCCTCTACAGTGTCATGTTATCATATTAGCATATTGTCGTTTTTCATATTTGGTGAAGAGGCATACGTACAAAGCTTCAATTTGCCTACTTTTAAGAAAAATATGCCGAATTGTGATGCGTCTCAAGCGAAAGTGCTCACAGTTCCTTCATCAAATACGAAAAAAATGACAATATGCCAATTTTCAGAATTCTCATACAAAATTTCCAAACATACAATCGACATATATGTAATGTAAAATCTAAAAAGAAACATTTGTAAAATTACTTGTAATAAATATTGAATTTCAATGCCAGAATATCTAAATTTTAATGAAAATTCAATTTTAATATTGTTCATATTATCGATTTAAAGAAATGTTCTTACAAAGGCCTTAAAATTTAGACGGAGCACGCAAGTATGTAATGCTCGCTGAAAAACACGAATTTAACTATTGCTCTTTACGCTTTTTCTCGATGACGTGGGTGCTCCCCACAAAAAAGTGGTCCGTGTCTTTGCTAAGTTAAATTCGCAAAACGTGAATTTAACTTAACGCACGTCCTTTAGTAATATGCCCTAACCTAATGCCAAAATGGCACAGTCGCAACAAGGAAAACAAATTTATGTATGTCTATAGTATTGGCCAGTGTTGCCAACTGTTTGTAGTATTTTTGGTCAATGTACGCCAAAAAAATTAAGTTATTTCTTGGGTAAAGCTTTGGCAATGTGTTTTCTAGCTGTTATTACTTTTGTTGGCAGACTAGTTCGTTGATAAGTTACTCAGGGCTAGTAAGGTGATGAAGTGGTGTTTGTTCGTTGATCGTTGGGTTGGTCGGTTAGTTTGTTGCTTTGTTAGTTGATCGGTTGGTCAGTTAGTCGGTTAGTTTTTATCTGAATTATTTAACTTTTGATATTTGTTTTGCAGTTACTGTTATTTATGCTTGTTAACCTTTTTTCTAAATTTTTGTTTTGCTCTTTTTTGTTTAAATACTGGCCAATATTTACTTAAATTGTGGGTTCACATGATTCAAACAAAACTCAACCTAATCAAACCGAAATTCTAATTTAAATCAAACCCACACCAACGAACGTGTATTCGAATCAAGTCGCTTTATTAAGTAAATAATCGTGGAGTGAAGCTTCGTTTTTAAAGTGATGCAGTAAGAGATTTTAGTATTTTAGGTTTAAAGCCAAAGAATGAAAAAAAGAATTAGTTTAAAAGGTAATTTGTTATAAATATTATATCAGGCTTAAAATATGTAGTAAATGTTTATATTAAATATAAAATTCATCAATTTGGAAAGATTAAACCTTATAAAATTTTACCTTAAGTAATATTTTCTAATTAAACATTTTTGTTTTTTAAAAATTCGGCAATAATAAAATTTCTCATATTTTCAAAAATTATTTTCGAATCTTTTCAATATTTGATCGTATTAATGTTTTTGTAATATATTCAAAAGAAGTAAAAAAAATTAACAAGTCTGCAAAACAATTCGAAATAAATAAAGTTCAGACAAATTGAGAAAACTATTGTTTCTTTGTATTTATTCTTTTTTTTCTGATTTTCAATTTTATTTTTCCTCAAAAAAATTAAACGAAATCGATTTTCGTAAAATAAAAACAAGAGAAAAACAAAACGTAAAAAAACGTAAATTGCTTTGCTCATTCCTTCAATATTTTCTTCTTAAGCTTCATATCTTTTTATTATTTTTTGCGCGAATATTATTTTGCTCCTGCCTTTATCTCCAACGCGATTGACACTTGCTGAAACTTGCTGACAGCATTTTGTCTGTTTTTTCTTTTTTCGATTTCCTTTTTTTTTTTGGTTCGTAAAGGAATGAAAATTTTTTCCAAGTAGAATTTCCTCGCGAAAGCATTTTCATTTCTCGGTTTATATTAAAAAAATACTGACTTCTTCATGTACTTTTTGCAAGTTTTTGAAAATATTAAACAAAAAGTATTTTGTAAATATAAAGCATAATATTTCATATCTTAATAAAAGGAACGAGTATGAACATTTAATGCTAGAAATATTATGAATATTATGAAATACTATAAATAAAATAAAATAAAATAAAATTTAATTAAAATCCGATACCACTTTACATTCATTTTTTATTACGTATATTTATTTTATACTTTATTAAAAACTCGTGAAAAAACTGTATCGATTAAAAACGAATTTTTTTATTTTTGTTTTGAAAAATTAACTGAATGAAATTTTAAAAAGGTTTTGAAAAAGCCGATTATTTTATACGCTTTTCGAAAAAAAGCCTCTGTATACGTGTGTATGATTGTATGAGCGTACGATTGTTTGGGGTGTTAGTTTTTGTGATGGTCCCCGAAATCAACCCGCGAGTATTCGCGATGAGTTTCCATTGTCAGCAGCATCAAATTAACGAAGACAATAATAACAACAATAACAACAACAACAAAACAGTGGAGATCCTTAAAAAAGTTATTTGTTTAAAGTTTGAACTTGTGCCAGGAGGATTATGTGCAAGTGCAGGTAATAAAAAATGTAGGCACAAAAAAGTGTCACCAGCATTAACAATAACAAAAACCGAAATAAATATAAATGAAAAATAAAAATTTAAACTGAATAAATTTTATCTTATTTAATAATATAACTAACCCGCCAACTAAAAATGGTTACAATCTAAGTTCTAGATGGGGAAATACCTCGGTCTTAAAAAAGACAAAAAGTACAAACAACAACACACACCAACAAAACCAACTTTTACACATTTGAAGGGAAAAAAATTGCGACAAGGAGTTGGAAAGAATTCGGCGAAGTCCTTTTGAAGTAAAAGTCATATTTTGTCAATCGAACTCAATTTAATGTAATGGAAAAAAGAAGACGAGAAGAAACCACGAGAGAATACTTTTCACATCGAGTACTATTGACTCTTATGAGAGACTTAAGAAACGAACTAGATATATATCGCAGCAGAAGCTGAAAATTGAATTATTGAATAAATTATGTATAAAATTGTCTGTAATTGGATAATTAGTTTAACGGTAATAAAGATTAAAAGAATAAAGTGAAATAACAATTAATCTAAATATTTGTTAATTCTATTTTCCGGCAAATTTTATAATAGAACTGTTCATTTGACGTCATTAGGGATTTTATTGATGAAATTGATGAAACTAATCCATAGGTTGCAGCCTTTTCCACGACTGGTTCCCGATTAGTTACTTTTGTTGCTACGATAGATGTTTAGTGATTATATAATAATGATATTATCTTTGTCTCTCCCTATCCTTCTTCCTTTTTATGTGTGTGTGTTTGTTTGTTTGTGTGTGTGTATTTGTTTATATGTGCGCCTGTGTTTTGAGCGTGAGTCCAGGCGTTTGAGCGGATAAACGTGCTTGCTTGCTTCTAATTCGTTCCATTTAATTTGTTTGATGTTATAACTTTCTGATATTGTAATCGTTGTTTTTGTTGTTGTTCTGTTTGCTGCTATTGCATGCTCCTGTTTACTCCCACCATTGCACGCACGAGTACGTGTTGTTGTTGCAATAGAAATTGTTAATAGTGCAGATATTATTATTATTATTATTATTATTATTATTATTATTATTAATATTATTATTACTATCGTAATTATTGTCATAATCCGGAAATGCGCAATTTAAGCGGAAGAATGTTTGAAGCATTCGGCTGAATAATTAAAAACGTTCTATAATAGACCAATTTTTTATCTCTTCATTCAATATTTCATAATCGTAATTATTATTTAATTATCTTTCATTCTTTATTACGTAAATGAAAATATTCAGCATTTTGTGAAAAAAATTAAAAAATTGAAAAGGATAATTATCCAAAAGAAGTAAAAGTAATTAATTACTCACAAAACGGCTAATTTAAATAAAATCGGATTTTTTAATGAAAATTTGCAATAATTAATAATGTTATAATAATAAGTTTATTCTTTTTTCTTTGATTCGTTGCAGGTAATTTTTCAACAATAAAACGATCTGCTAAAACAAAAATTTAAAAAGGTATAATTTTTAAAATTCTTAACAAAGAATTTTATTTTAATATTTTGCTATTTTTGTTATTTTTTTAAGAATTAAATTATTCTAATTTGTCTAAATGCATTAATAAAAATCAGATAAACTAAAAATCCATTTTACTCCATTGCTTTCGCTCAGAATTTTAATGAAGTTTCACTGTTTTCATTGAAAATCGATTAAAAGAAAATGTAGAAGTAAAACTCAAGAAAATAATGTTTACAAAACTAACAAAACAAAAATTAAGAGAACTGAATTCAGCTTCACTTTATTTTTCACACTCAACCCAGAATCCGACTTGTATTAACATGTGCTTAAACATTTTCCATCTCTCTCTTAAATCCACTCCAACCGTTGGTTCCATTTCAAACGAAGAACTTTTAAATGGATTGCATTTAAAAATGGGGTTGAAGCAACAATCCTACAATAGCTCTAGCTCCATTTCATTCGATCAATATTGTTCGATAACTAGAGCAAAATAGGACGAACCATATGGATTATTTACAATATATTTCGAAATAATCCGAATAAATTTTAATGCACATAAAGGCAGAAAACAAGTTAGGGGCAGGGATTCCTTTTATGTTCTTTAAGCAAGGACTTGTTTTCATAACCAGGAAATATTTAAAATTTCTCTTCACATAAATCTCGTCTCACTTTCGATCCCCATCCCCCACATTTCTCCTTCTCTGTACCTATTTGTTCGACATATAAAAATATCGACTATTTCCAATACTATTCGTTATGCCTTTGTTATTATTGTCGATATTGTTATTGCTGATGTCGCTACAATTAATTAATTTCACCAAAACGCATTACAAATTCAACGAGATTCCACTTGCGGAAATGCAGAAGAAAAAAAATCGTAATATTAATATAAAACGTGCGTGCAAGTAAGTCGAAACGTGACGTTGTTATGCGAATAAATGAACAAATATCATCGATACGGGTTCGTATAAAATTGCTTTTAGTCAATACAACTTACACAGACAAACACACACACGCCCATCCAAATAAACGCAAAATCTTAATTAGTGGCGTAATCGATTTCTCATAAATCGTTCATGAATAAATGATGAGTACTTTACTTTTCTTATTGATCATTTTCTCTTCATTACAATTCTTTTTTATTTCTGTGTGTAAAAGTCAATTAAGTGCAGCTCCTTCATACCTATCGAATGTACGAAATCGGTACAATTCGTTACCATTCAAAGCATTTATTGATGAAATTTCTTTTATGATTCGTTTATATGTTTCTAGAGACAAAAATATTCTAACAGACGTTACTAAATTAAGGCACGTTTTATTATCCTTAGTTTTTCGTTGTTCGATTGCTTGCTTTGTAAATTGCTTTCTCCTTTATCCGAATAAAGAAAGAAGTAAGGCCACAGAAAAATTATGTTAAAAACTTTTGATAAAATTTTTTGCTAAGAAGCAGACATTTATAAATTGAACATAGTGGTCATTGCTGAGCTTGCGTTACTCCCATACTGTATTGAATTGGTCAGACTTCATCATAATTGGTTATTTCTTATTTTTGTTGAATACAAGCTTTCAAAAATATTAATATTAAAACAATTTATGATTGATTTTGATTTTTTAATTTTAAGTTGTTTTAGACATCTCCCGCCTTAATTGAAAATATCATGATTTAACTATATCACTTAACGTGTTCTTCAAGCATATTTAATATTTCTTAAAAAAACAATCAGAAAAAAGTATTTTCCAAAATATGAAAGAAGAATAAAAATTTTAAAAAGTAATAAAAACATAAGGTTTCTTACATGAAAAGTGTTCTGAAAACTAAAGGAGAACCAGTTTTTGGAAGGAAAACAGTTAAATGGAAAATAAGAATGAAAAAATCTCAGGCATCGTGGGAGCTTCGAGGGAGGAGAGTTGTCTCTTTGAAACCGACTAAGTCGAGTAACTTAGTTTTGCATTTATTTCAAAAGAAGTTACTCCAGATTTCAGCACTTCCTAAGCATTTCATTTATTCTTAATTGTTACTTTGGTTTCTATCCTTTTCATTTTTTTCTCCTTCTTCAAATTCTTCTCTTCTCGCCTTCTCCACTTGAACTCTTCCAGCACCTTCGTGCAATACTTCCCAACTACCCAACCATCCGAAGGAGGCCAAACATTCAGCGTCCACTATTTCTTGGTAAACACTTTAAGGGTTAACTTTGGTCTCTCTTAACGAAAACGAAAAAAAAAGTGCTTAAATAAAGTGCTCAGCATTGAAATCATAGTTTTCATTTTGCTCCAGACACATTTCCGATTCTCTTTCGTCGGTCAAAAAGAAATTCTTTTTTATTTTATTTGATTTTTTGAATTTCTAGGTTTTGTTGGGTATTTAGTTAAAATTGCTTAACAGGGTGCCAAAAAAGGGTATCGTGGAATTATGTCATGAGTAGTAATGGAAATGATGATAGAGAAGAATTGGAAGGGCGGCAAATTGAAGAGAGAAGAGTCTCTTAGATCTGAAGAGACTCTCGTAATTAACTCCGATGAAAAAAAAAACCGAAACCGTTAGAGTCGCAACCGTAGCTCATTTTATTTTTGTTTACTTTTGATTTTGAATGAACTCAAAAGATATTTTCATTTCTTACTCTGAAATTCTTCAATGAGTTTTTAAAAATTATGTTTAATTATATCATAAAAAATTTTTAGTCCATAAAAAGTTTTTCCTAAAGAAAACCTGCATTTTTCAATTGAGGCATTTCATATTCATATTTCATACTCTCGCTGGAGAAGGAAGGACGCTTTTTGATTATATCTAACACCTTTGTGGAATTGATATCAGGTTTTATCTATGCATTTGAACTTTTTCTCTAATTTAATAATTTCCTTGGCCGATTTTATAATTAATAATGTGGGTTTAGAAGGTTGCGGTACCCTTAATAAATTTACTTTATTGATAAATCACACAAAATATGCCAACAATTTTGAAGTAGTATTTTGTTTTCTCATCCCACTGTTCCTTCGATAAAACATCATTATCCCATTCTACCCACCCATTGATCCCACCACTTATGCTTTCCCCAATAACTTTTTCTTTATTCTGCCTCTGTTCTACCAAACATTCCTTTATTGCTATCACCCTTTTCTTAAAGTTCTGAAGACTTTTCACTTTTTTCCCCACAACGTTTTCCTTAAAGTTTTTCCTTTTGTTTACCTTTCCCCTTTTTTACTCTCTTATTCCTTGGTGGGGTTGCCTTTCCGCAACCTTTTTTATCTAACTCTTCTTCAGACTTATTGCGTTTTGTTTTTGCGAGAGTGTGGTGTCCGTGTTCTGCTGCCGCACCAGGCAGCAATTCATTCATTACAAGAGACTTTTTTGAGTGCTGTCGAGTATTTAATAACAACAACAACAACAAAAACGACACGAAAGAGAAGAAGCAATGCAATTATTTATGTTTAGCCATTTGATTTTCAATGGTTCTTCTTCTTTTCTTTAAAGCAATAACCGAAAAAAATCATTTTTTTAAAAGAAAGCAATCGTCTGAAAATAATTTGGTCAATTGACAAATTTAATTTGAATTTTCTTCCAGTTAAAAATTTGCAATTAACAAAAAATTGTTTTACTATAATTTAGAATTTTTTTTTGCCAATAAAAAATTGTTATCAGGTCCATAAAAGTCATTTAGAATAAAATATAAAACTTTTTTAATTTCAAGTTGTTGAATTTTTTTAAAAACGTTATTACGTTTACCCTAGTTTAGATTTAACTCGTATCTAACTGCTATTAATTCTGAACTCTCCGTATTGTATGCGATTGATCTAAAACATGTTATCGTAATAACAATAATTTAAAATCATTGATCTTAATAAAAATATAGAAATTCGATCTTTTTCACAAACAAAATTAGTTAGTGTAAGAAAAATGTTCCTAAAACAAGATGTCCAAATTTTCAATTAGAAAACCACAAAAATTGAGAAATTAATAGTCGCTAAAATATCAAACCAAATATCGTTTTTGGTTTCCATTTCATTTTTTTTGTTTCTAAATAACTACAAGGAAAATGAACTTGTTGAATTGACTGATGAATTGACTGGGATTTAAAAACTATAACGAAAACTTTCATTCTTACTTTACCCATTAAATCAAAGCACCGTTAGAATAATGGGGACGTATTTTTAATTTACCAAAAAATCGGTCGTATATGGATCAAAATCCAATGACATTTGATACTGATAAGATAGAAGATAGTAAAAAATATAGAAAAAATATGTCAAAGTAATTGTTTTTAACAATTTTATAAAAATTTTGAGAAAAAAGTAAAAACACAAATGGCAACTCTTGCTTCCCCTTCTCCTATGATGGAGGAGTGTGGAAAGTAGAAAGCTGATGTGAAATATTCTGTCTGCCTGGACAATTACATCGACAATTTCATCATTTAAATACATTCTAAAAGCAATTTTTCTATATCAAGGAACATAACACTCATAAACTAGCGGCCACACACACACACACACACAAGCATACACCTACACAGATACAAACTGATGTTATATCGCGAAAATGTTAACCATCTGGCGCTTAAAAATAACAATTTGAATAAATAGAATAAAATAGAAGACAGAAAAAGGAATCAGATGGCACGTGTATTTGTGCGTATGTATATTTGCGTGTAGACGTGATGTGTTTCAAAAAATTTTGTTGAATCAAACTTTTAGATTCCGATGTTTTAAATTTTTTTTTAAAAAAATCAGCGAGAATTTAAACGAAAATTTTATACAATGCTTTTTCCAGTTGTTTTTATTTCTTAAGTAAGAGTTACACTATTTCGTTGCTAGTGTTCTCGTTGGTGTTGTTGTTGTTTTGTGCTGTTTCAGCTGTTGCTTCATCTGCTATGAATAGAAAATCAAAGAGTTTGCTAGTTTTTAATTAATTTCTCTATCGCGCTGTTTTGAACATCGAGGCACTCTTCACGGGAAGCTTAACAAAATTGCTGTCGGTGATTAAAATTGCAAAAGCTTCGAATGTCGCAGCATGTTTTCAGGCGCTTAAGTGAATAAATTTACCCTTCTCTCTCGCGCTCTCTCTTTTCCATGCTTTCCAATCATTGTTGTAACGGAACGCACCGACTAGACGTCAAAAGCAACGGACAAACGAACGAAAGAACGAACGAATGAGTGAACGAAAAAATGAATGAATGAATGAACGGAACCATCTATGTTTAAATGATGAAAATACAAAATACTAAAGAATAAAAATATTGAATAAACGAAACTGAGAAGAAAACGTTGAAAGAATGAATAGGAAAACCAAGAAGAGTCATAATTTATGTATTTGTTCAGTCTTTGTCTGGAAGGAACAAACCCGGCAATATCAAGCACCAGCAGTTGCAACACCATCAACACTGGTTCTCGGTCGATTGCTACAAAACTGGTTGTTGGTTGGGGGTCGGTGGGGTTTATTGGAGGCATCTGAGAGAGTTCAGTGGTTTCAAAATTTGAATTAATCTTTAATGCTTTTACATTCTTACTTTTTTAATTTTATTTTTCTTTTGTCCTCATCCCACTGTTGTCTTCTTTTTTTATCTCTGTTTCGTTCTTCTACATTCTGGATATAGCTTATTTTATTTTCTTGTTTTTTGGTAAAATAATACAAATGATTTCCACAAAACTGTCGTGCATCGACGTTATCCCATCAAGGTTTCAAAATGTTTTCTTCTTTTATTCGATGATTTTCATTGGTTCCAATTTATGACTGCTTTTTTCAATCATATCCATCGTGGTTTTTATCATGTTGGCGTTTTTGTCTACATCAATTGCAACAACAATAGACAGCACCGGTGGCAAGCGTGATGTTAACAACAATAGTAATTGTGAAATAGAATTGAACCAAGACTGAAAAACTTGCATAAAACCATGAAACCGTCCACATTTCGCGGCACGTTTGTACACATTGGCAACACTGCTTTAATACGAGTACACCAATGCTGCCACGATATTCTGAATATTCTGTGGTTAAATTCTTTATAGTTTTCTCCAGTATTGATTAAGATTTTCATATGACCCGATTGTAATCTCTCCGGGGGTATAAATCGATTATTTACAATTCCCCATCCCGTTCCAATGGCAAGGCAACCCTTACAGCTGAAGTGTGTCGAACGATGTCTATTTCATCACACAATTCGGTGAGCGGAATTTGTATCAAAGCATTATTATTGGCAAATGCATTTTTTTCTGGCAGATAATTCGGATTATTTATTTTGTTGATGATTGACAGCGGACACATTGCTATAGCATCGTCCCTTAAAAGATTGGCAAAATATAACCCAAACAATATTTTTGCCCCATACGAAAATCAATAATAAAAAATAAATACGTATTATGTAGCCGTTACTATGGTGGCTTTTTTTTTTGTAAAATTTTGCTTACTTTCTAAAACAATGAGCTGCCATCAAAAGCCGTCCGGGACCAGTCAAATCTTGACCACACAGATAAGTAGATTCTTCGCCGTTAGTAACAATTCTGCCATAGTACGGAAATTGTCTGTTGGTTGCGGAATTCTCTCTGGCAACTTGGCCTAAGTCGAGTTGTTATGGTTGTTGTGGTTGTTACCGGCTTTAACATTTGACACGGCAAAAATTATGATGTAGACGGAGAATAACATTATTGAGGTGTTTATTTTACTGAAGTATTGGCGATCAGGGCGGTATTACGTATACTTCTGTATAAAACAGTGGAGAAGATAAGGAAAGATATGAGTTCGATTTGTAGTTAAATCGAACAAACGTCAAAGGAACGGACTATAAGTTTATATTACAGGCGTAGGGATTTATAAGGTTCGGCTAGACCGAAGTTAGCGTCCTACTTTTTTATTTTATAATACTTTGTTAATTATTTTATGATTCGGAAATTTACTTCACACTTTTTATAGCCTACGACCCAAGATATGACCCTATATCATATAAAACATACAATTATAAACAACTTCCGAAATTTGGCAAGATATGTTGTATAAAGATAAACATTATAAGCTTCAATTATTAGATATATATTAGATATATTACGCTGAAGCTGTCGGTTTCACTGATAAAATATACAAAAGAGATTTGGAATCCAACCCAAATAACTGATAGTTTGCAAAGGCGTCCATAGCATACCATTAGTTCACCAACATCAATTAAAATGAATGGACCTCACATATCCCCGACACAAAAGCCTTTACATTCCTCTTTCATCAAACGGCCCGATATTTGGATCGAATAAAATCTCCTAGACGTATTACCATCAAAAGTGTTTCTTGGACCATCTTTTGACATGTCAATGATTGTACTCTCTTTCCTAAACTCCGCCTGCACATCCTTTTTTCTTTACTGAAAATCCTGTTCTTGGCACTCCTGACACTTCCTTTCTCCCTTTTTCACTTCGTTTTCCATCAATATCCTAGTCGTACAATATCTTCAGAATGTGTTACATAAATCCGATTACAATATTGTCTCAACAATTTTGTCCTTAATGCTCCGCAGATGGTGCATGTTAGTGTCGAATTAGTGCCAGTCAATATTTGCATAAATTTATCATCGATCATTGTCATAAATAACCTGTGGTGGACTTTGTATCCCCCCTTCCCTTAAGTATCTCGGATATAGAATATTCTAAACTATTTATTTAAACTTTTATTAAAGAAGCTTCTTTCCCTCCAGCGTCTCTTATCAGAAATTCTATTGGACGATGTCTTGATACATTTCCTGAAATTATGATTTTAAGAAAAACCTAAAAAAATTATGATGTTAAAAACAAAAAAAAGGAATTAGTTATCTAAAGATTACGGGAAGGTGATAATTATATTCAACGCAACATTAAGTTTAGTTTGCTTTTTATATTTCGAGTTGGAAAACAACATCATCTTGAAGAAGATTATTAATAGAAAATAAGTAGATATAATTTTCGAACAAAGAGAAACGGGTTACCGTGGATCATACGGATCAAATATATTTTGAGTAAATTTTTGACAACGCTTTTGATTTTTAGAAATTGTAAACGTTTCCACGTTTCGTCACGTTATGTTATGGCTTCCGCAACCGAATATTTACAGTAAAAGTCTTTCTTGAAAATATAATTTAATGTATTCTTGTGAGCCACACTCACAAAACCCTATGATGGGTTTTATTTTTAAATGGCCAAGATTGGACATGTCTTTTTCGAATTGGTAGCTCAAACAGTAGGAAAGTTATACGCGTTTCGACGCGGCGCAAACGTGATCTCCCACTGTGTTTCTGTGAAGCGGAAGGGTGATTTCGAATAACAGTAACAATTATGGATCTCAATAATTCGCTGACAGTCGTGACGGGACCTGACAAAATTACGCAAGAAAGTGGCTTGATACGAATTTATTAACGCGAGTAGTCATTCCTCATTTTCTATCAGTCCCTTAATTAATTAAAAGAGTTATTTTCGATAAATAAATGACTTGAATTCACTTTCTTTCAGTCAAACCGCGATTATTAACGTAGAGAAATTTAAAAACTAGCTAATAAAATTATTGTAATCTTTATAAATTTTTTGCATGACAACATTTAGTCATTTTATCAGACAAAAAATAGAGAGTCAGAATCTGAAATTTATTCTATCCGTGTTCATTTTATTTTCTTTTTTCCATTAGCATACTCGCCCCGCCCCCGTCAATTCGACGGGTTTTGTGTAGAATTCGATCTCCAGACGTAGAGTATTCGCGTTATTCGGTCAACCTGAAAGTTGAAACTTTTTTTTCAATTTCATTTTTTTCGATTCTCTTTCAAATTTCCTTGGTATTCCAGATGTTAATTATTCCTTTACCTACCATTTCTTTTTCTTCGTCGTCATTTTAATAATAGTCATATGTCGTTGTGGTTTGTCTTGTTGTAATTGTTTGTATTCTCGCTCTTGTTGTAACGCTGTTGTTGTTGTTGTTGTTGTTGTTGTAAAATGTATATCTTGCAATCGCTTGGTTTGGTAGGTTGGTCGGAGCCGACATTATATACTATAGTTGTTGTTTTTAGTGTTGTAATTTCATTGTATTCAGTTCGTTGCACTCTATGGATTTTAAGTTTTTTTCCTTGTATTCACGCTCCCTTTCGCACATCATGAAAAAAGGTTTTTTGTAAATTTTTTACGACGATGGTTTCATTCAGAACGTTTCGATTTAATGAATATGTTAATGATAATTAAAAACAAACATATACTAGTCAAAACAATTATGAACTTATTTATGATTAAAATAAAAAAAGTGTTGATAACGATCATAATAATAAGCAATGCTAATAAAGGCTGTCTGAAATTATTTTACTCTTCAAAATAAATAAATGGTGATGATTTCATTGGAATGAACCAATTTCAATAATGAAGTAAACTTTTTTGAATTTTTTTTTTCAAATTTTGGATTTATTTGGAAATATTTTCGCACGAATTATTTAAAAATGACCCGAATCAATTTTATGAAAAAATGCTATTAATGATTAGGGAAATTTTATTCATTTTCAATTTTTATGTTTTTTTTCCAATACGCACAATAATCCTAAAATATATCTTCATGAAAATTCTTTAATTTCACAAATTTTTTCAAAAATACTGACTTATACTCTTTGAGAATAAATTATCTAAATGATGATAATATGATGATTAAGCAATGATAGTGATATATTAATATATTATGGGCTCTATGATAGTACTTGTGATCTCTTAGTTATCTCTCTTGATTTAATTTCTTTTCACCGTTTACTTCTACCAACTTTTTATATATTTTCAATACAGCTTTCTTTCGCTCTTCTTTTTGACAAAGCGCATAATATATTCAATTCAAACTATCATCGTCATTATAATCATTAAAGATGCACATAACTCGAATTAACGTATCACGACCAGGCAGGAACCGTCTCTTTAGCTTCAAACACGTGGGTGTGTGAAAGGGCGTAGCAGCCACGGGAATAAGAGTAGAAGCAGGACGAGAAGGAGGACGCCTCGTCGAGGAAGAGCAAGTAGAGCAACGGCATGGGCGACAGCAGCTTCTAATACTGTTGGCATTAATTTGAATTTGCAATTTTTCCTCACTGACTTCCATTTACATTTCATGGATACGTCACTACACCAGCTTATCTCGTTTGCCGTTTTTTCTGTTTTTGTTCTTCCTTCGGTGGCCTTAATTGTATATTAATCCACGATTGTACGTGCAATAGGCTGCATGGTCATGACACTTTTTCAAAATACGCGTTCATGCCCGCGTGAGTGACTGCGTTCAGGAAGTGAATAACTCAATCAGTATTTAAATGAGTGTCAGAATGACTGATGAAGAATGTCGAGGAATAATATGGATTGTATTTGAATGTGGTTTTTTTAATGAAAGCCAACCAAAGAGTGGCTTTCAGAATGAATTGCTCTCTTGTAAAACCATTTGGGAATCATAGACAATATCTTATTCGAAAGCTACAAATTGAAAAAATAATAATTTTATTTTGTTTATATAATTACTTTAAGGTTTTTTAATCTCGGTAACGAACGTTAATGCATAATCAAAATTTTTATAATAATTCATTCTTTTAATAAAATTTAATGTTTCTAAAAAGACTATGCTTTCTCCTTTGATGATGGTAAACATTACATAACTTTAATATCATAAATCCTTCTATCCCCTCATTCTCTCTTTCTACCCATATCTCTCTTTCAATATCTTTGTCCTTTGCTCTCCTTTATAATGAAAAATATATCATCAACTAATCGACAAATCATGTCAAGAAAATTGTAACATCAAAAATGTCCCAAAAGCTCAAGCGAAAAAGCACATCAGCAACGTAAATATTAACATACATACTTAACAACACACATACTTAAGCCAGAAAGTCTTCAATCCTTACAAGTCGAACGAACAGTTATTGTGTTTGAGTAAAGATAAACGAATCGTATACGACATTTCTTTGTTGGGTTTAAGTTATAACTGATTTGCCCGTATAGATTGTCGATACGATGTGGATTTACTGTAAATGAGTTTACTATCAGAAGAACAAGACGGCCTTAGATAAACCAATTGGAGAAAAATCGCTGCGGTTTCTGAATTAAACCCAAATAATGGCATTTTGAGCCACTGAGAAATGGCATTGAATTTTAGATAAAAATAAATATATTAAAATATAAAGAATAAATATTAAAAAATGGTGACATTTTTGGGAGGCGGTGGAAATAATAAAATTTCGGTTTTGCATTTCTTAAAAAAACAGTATTTTTTATTCCATAATAGTTCAACGATTTTTCTTAAGCATTGTAGCGATTATTTTGGGAAGTAATTTTTGGAGGGTAAAAGGTTTTATAATTTGAATTTGTTTATATCTATATATGCGTATGATTATGAAGGAAAGGGCGGATGGAGGTTAAATGAAATAAGGAGTAAATCCGTAACAATTCGAGAATAAATCACTTCCTATCAAATGAAAGGCAATTTTATGAATTTTATCTCTAAATTTGTGAATTTATTTATTTATTTTGAGCAACATAAAACTGAAAGGATATTTATTTAATCTTACATCAACGCAACAATAAAAACGTGAATAATGTTTGACCCTTCCCTACACGGCTCGCTCTAACTCACATCATTTTGGGTCATTAAGATTAATATCATTATTATTTTGGTTTTTTGTTTTTATCATCATTAACACGATAATAGCATTATCATTACGAGTATTAACAATACAAGAAAATAATGACCAAACGAGCAAATTTATATCAATCTTCTCTTTCTAATAAGAATTCTTTCTTTTCTCTTCTTGCTATTTTATGACTCTGCATAAAATAATGAATATAAATGAAACAAAAATTAGTAGATTAAATTAAAATATACTCGTGTTTTTAGGAAAATCTGAAAATTTGAATGAGTTTAAGAAAAGAACTAACAAAACTTTAATAAGTTTGTTAAAAATAATTCAAGAAAATTTCACGGATATTGCCTTATGTTTATTACAATTTCAACCCTTAAGAATATCTGTTAAATTCAGTTTAATTTTTATCTGATATTGCCTCGTTGATGTTTGTAAATTTTTATATATAAACAATAATTTTTAATATATTTCCTTAAATTTTAAATTAATTCTATTCAAAAGGCATAGAAATTTTATTAATCTATAAAGGGATAATAAACAAACTCTCCTCTTGCTCTTTTTAATGAAAACGAATAAATATATATTGGAAACGGAAACGGATGAACAAGCGAAAAAAAGAGTTTATTTTAAGGCTTCGTTAGAAATTGTTTTTATATTGGTGGTGCAGCTTCCTGCAGGGATAATAACGTCCTATTTATGAGTTTATTTTAAGAGAGTTAGGAACAATGAGTTTTTATATTTAATAAAAATAGATATAATGTCGTTTTGTTACTGGAATTTTAAACACGAGCATGTTGCATGTTTTTTTAATGTTTTTTTTACTAAAATTGAATTATGTGAAGGGCTTTGCTTTTTTTGATTTTACTATATTTTTTCAAGCTTTTGAGGTTTTTCCGCTTACTTTTTCAAAATACATTTATTTAAAAAAATATTATTGAGACTTGAATAATTTTAATCGATTTTTTTAATTTTGATCTTTTATATAGTGGTCATATATTTTATTTTATGGGCTCTAAAATTCGACTCTACAATTTACTTTGAAGATATTAATTCAAGCTTTTATCGCACTTTTTTATCATGATTATAGTCGTACACAAAATATGTTTAAATTATGCAAGTTCTTTTTTCAAAAAATCCAGATTTAGTTAACTCGGTCAACGTGATATGAAACCATATAAAATATGTGTATGTATATTTGTATGAACATAGAACAGGATAGGAAAAGCTAGCACGAAAAAGCACGAAAAAGGAAAAATGAACTAATGGATCATTTATGACCCAAGGAAAAAATTATCCCAAAAATGAAGGGGATGCATGCATATGTGAAGATAGAACGCAAGAGGTGATGCAGACAGATGGTAAAGGGTGGGTGGAGATAGAGAGGGAAGATGATTTAAATTCAGGAAGCCTTCATCATAACCAACTATATTTTAATAACGTATATCTCATCACGTCAGAAAATAGCAAAGGTTTAAATTATTTTTTCACAAAAATGTATCCACTGCGAACTCTATAAGGATATATCCATTTATAAACATTTGCAAATACTAGACACTCTTAGCGAAAAGTTCGTTTTGTGACCAAAAAGAGTAGCCAACGAAACTACCCAGCAAAAGTACAAAGTGTAATTAATAAAAACAGCCATAAAATCTCTCGGCGACAAGAAAAGTTCGTATGAAAAATAACGGTATTCAGGTTGTATGAAAATTGTTAATTATAAATACCCGTAAGTTTTCTTAGGTAGAGCACCTCAGAGGAAGAGAAGGAATATATCATTAGAGATAATTTGAGTAAATTAAACTAGAATCAATTCTTGTAATCAATCGCTATTCCATTGATTTCTTTTGAAGCACGCATTAACATTTCCACTGGGTCCTTAAATTTAAATCCACAAGAATTTAAATCCACGAGAACCACACGTGCACGCACACACACACATACACTTAATCTTTCTCGTTTCCATCCACGACTCGACTCCATTTTGAAAGCTTTCAATCTAAAAAGAATATAAATTGTATTTATATTCGTATAATTGTATGCATGTTTCGCTTAGATGCTCGCTCGGGTGTGTATCCACAAAAAGATAACGGTGGTATGTTTAAGTATGTGTGTACGTTTGTACGTGTGTGTTTATATGCATACCAAGGTCTAGATGTGCTTCTGTTTCGAATTTTGTATTCACTCAAAAAAATGATTCAAAATTCATAGACGGAAATATTTTATTTTAAATATTCATTCAAGTTGATTTCTTTTCCTTTTTCTGTTTTACTTTTTCGATTTCTCTTCTTTTTTCCCGTCGCCTCTCAGAAAGAGAAAATGTTGCAAAGGATTTAAAATATAATTCTTTTCATTTATTCTTTTCATTTATTTACACTTAAATGAACAAAACAAGTGTGAACATATTTTTTATCTTTATTATTTTCCTCTTCTCGTCAGTAAAGAAATAAGTAAAATATTTCTGTAAAATAGAAACAATAAACTATTGAAAAATAATTGTATAAATTCTACTGCATTATCTTTTGCCTGCATTAGTTATCATCAAAAAATAATTTTTGTTGTTGTTTTTAATATTATTTCGTTGGAGAAGAACGAAACGAAAATTAACAATTTACTCTTAAACGAAAATTTTTTTAAACGAATTGTCGTAGAAGGCAAAAAGTATCTCCTCCAGCACAAAATATATTATGTAACAACAACAATAACAACATCAACAACTGGACAATTCCGACCTTGTAAAGTTAGCGGATAAACAACACCGAAGCATACAAAGCTTTGTGGGAAGCGTGTTGTTGTTGTTGATGATGATTTTGCCGCGTTTGCTGTTCCTCTCATTGTCTCCACTTCGCAACCTCATCATTTTCAGTCATCAAATGATCCTCACCATTATTTTTTTACTAAAAAATTACGATATTTTGGACGTTTTCGATACTCATTGACCGAACGACCATCAAGCAGTAAACCAACTGGAAACCACTACAGAAATTGCACGGGAAGGAGAATGAGGAGGAGAGCAGGAAGCCATAACGACAAACGGAAAATGGTATAGGTCTCGGTCAACAATGAACGAAATTGGCGTCATTGACCGACGTTGTCTCGAAAAAGTGTATTCTATTCGTCACTGTCTGTAGCTTTTATTGAATGAACGAATGAATGGATGGATGGATGAATGAATAAATGATGTCGTGACATCTTCATGGCGCGCCATTCATTGCCTTGCATTCTATGTCATGATCCCGGTCGCGATGGGAAGCCCAAAGTCAACCGAATATATAGGTTTAGTTGTTGTTGCCGTTTGTGTTTTAGTGTAATCGAGTGTTATAAATCGAAAGGAAAAAACATAGCTACAATTTTGTTTTTTTTTTATTTTAACGACTTACTTCGTGATATATCATGAGATTATGATAACGGTAAATGATGATGATATGATACGATAACGATGAAGTGATGATATAATATAACGGAAAATTAATGACTACTACGCAAAATTCTGTTACATTTTTGAGAAGTCAATAAATTTGGAAATAAATCTAATGTGATTCGAAAACGACATTATAAAACATTAAACGAAAATCGGAAGAAAAATGAACAAAAATTAATAACTCAATTTGGAAAAGTAAATAAAGCAGATTGAGGATTGCAGAAATAGAAATTGGTAAATAAAATGAATGAAATAAATGGAAAAGAAGAAAGAAAAATCGATAGACTAAATTTAACTTGACGTAAAAATTGACAGAAAATTGAAACAAAATTAATGAACTAAAACAAAATTGATATCAATTATTGAAAGAAAAATAAACGGAACAATAATTAAATGAATCAAAGAGGAATTGAAAGAGAAATATATTAAGAGAAAACAACAAATTGGTTAAGAGAAAATATATTACTATTTTAGTGAAACTAAAATATAAATGAGAAAACAAAATTAAATTGCATTAAGGTTTTATGTGATTTAAATTCAAAAATACATTAAAGGAAGCAACGCCAAATTTAGGGAAAAAAGATGATTTCAAAATAGGTAAGAGAAATAAAATTAAGGTCTGCATCAATAAGTTTGCGATACATAATTTTTTACTGATATTTCAATATCTCAATCAGTCTCAATTAATTGAACTCGAGTCTAATTAAGATCCGTTGCAAGCATCGAACACGCGCGTGCAATATTTCGAGCTAGAATGACTTCAAATTATTTCCAGAGCAGTCCTTGTTGTTTTTGTTAAGGCTTGTATTTCTCTATACAAAACAAAATTATTTAAACATCTCTTGTTATTTCTATTGGAGAAAGTTTTGACGAAAATCTTTCGTTAAAAAACTTGTTCCTTTCGCGAAATGAAATTTAAGCACAATCACATGAAATTGGGAAATGAAGTTTAAGTGAAGAATGTTGTCGAATCAACGAGTTTCATTTTAAATTAATGATGAATCTATACACACTCATGTACACATGCGCGCAAACGCACACACGATTATACTCACACACGTGTACAAGCACAGACGAACGCACAAGAGAACTCGTAAAGGCAAAGGAAAATTGAAACTAGTGCAGATGCATCCATTAACCTCCTTTAATAATGATTTGCAAATGTTGTTGTTGTCATTATTATTTCGTGTAGTTTTTGCTTTTAGAATCTTGTTAAATATATTCATACAAAATGATGTGATGATATAATGACACAGTGATTGGTCGTAGAGAGAACTGTCATACATAACATATTTTTTGGCGTTAAAAGTACGTTTGGAAACGAGAACAGAATTTATCATACTTTCGGATAAAAGCCTTCTCATTCATGAAATGATTTCGTCATTGATTCGTGAATGATGTTTTTCAAATGATATTTGACACTGACTTAAAGCGTGGCATTAACTTATGGCGAAACGGTAACAATATAATGTCGTAAAATTCCGCAAGATCAAGAGTTAAGATTAAGTTTATGTTTTGTTAAGTGCTGCATGTTTTTCAAGAGCTTAACAGCACGAGCAGCAGGAGCACCAGCAATAAGAGCAGCGGCAACAGCACTAGCATCAGCAGGAAATGATTAGCAGCGAATGAAACGTATAAAATATGCACGAAAGGATAAAAGGATGTCGTGTGTCGTGTATTCTCGTTTGTAGAAATACGTAATGGAATGAAATATGTGTGTGTGTGTGGCCGTGTGTGCATATATGTATGAATGTAGTCATTTTGTATTAATTTAAAAAGAAAATCCGGAAAATACGTAGGTACAAAAAAAGAAGAAGAAGAACATATATTACCTTCTTTCGCGAGAAGGATGTAGGTGAGGGTAAAGACTCTTAAACGCTTATAAACATGCACAAAAACACGTACAAACACACCCACATAAGACTCTTTAGCCTTCTTTGGCTTAAGAAAATATTTGAAGCTGTTTATTCGCTTATCCTAATTTGCCTCCTACTCAAATCCTTACATTTCTTTCTTAATCCTCACCATCTTCCTTTCTCTTTTTACTCTTGTCATGTCCTCATCGGTAACGTCATCATTAAATGTCGTTGATTTTGTCTGGTTTGATGGTTTGCCATCTGGTTTGCCTCTTCTTCTTAAATCGCCATCCTTCAGTCTCTCCTCTTCCATTCTATTTTCCACTATACCATCAGAACGCCCACTCTTCCCCTCCTAATAGATGACACTGTTAGAAGACGTTTTTTCTGCTCATAATTCTCTTAGAATATTTTTGTTTTACTATATACGCATTTTGTTAACGAACGTTTTTTTGTTTTAATATTGTTAAAGTGCGTTTACTTTGCCATTCATTTAAGAGCACTTTGGTTTTTTGTTCTTCTTTTTTCTTTTATTTACAAATATTTTCAAATCATCATCAGCAATTACACAAGCACACACACCAAGCACATGTACGCATGCAGTCACGCACATACACGAAAAACACATACAGACACAAACACACGCAAACACATACACGCATACACGTTGGTACAGAGCCACGCACGCACGCATTATCAAGTATAAATAACAAACATTACTAAATACTGTATAATCGAGAACACTTACGACTGTGCGGGAACACGCACAAGCACCCACACACACACTCACACATATGTATTCTGTTGCATTAAATAACAATTCCAACATTTTGATTCCTTCAAACAGCTGGCAACATTTATCAATGAGAACTCTATAAAATCGTTCTGAAGAATAATCGTTGAGATTAAATAAAGAACGATTTGATAAGAGAAGATAAACAAGAAAATTAAAAAGAGAAAGAAAGAAAGAAAAATTATAGGAGTAATTTCTTTAAATAATTAATAGCGATTCGTAAATTTGTAAAGGAGGTGAGACGCGATCAACAAAAGAAAAACATATTACATTCCAAGGAAATTCATTCCCAAATTCAAAATACTCTCCCACGTATCCTAAAAAAAAGTAAAATAACCTTCTCTTAAATCCGAAAATAAAATTTAAGCGCTTTTTCACGATTATAAATTATTTTCGGAGCAACTGTTTGTTAGGACTATAATTTCGTTTTTGTTTTGGAGACTTTAAGGATGTTTATGGAAAAACAAAATTAAAGGAGATTGGGCATTAAAGAATGATCTCTTTTGCGTATTCTAATTGCGTCGCTATAAATAATCCAAACTGAAATTTTAAATATATGAAATTAATAAAACCACGGCGTGAATATTAAATTTTGGGTCACACCGACATAAACAGGAATTTATTTCGATCCGTTTCTCTCCATAAATTTCTTCAATTCATCCCTCTGAATGAATTCTTCAGCTCTCTCGGTGAAAATTATTCACGTTAAATAATTCAGTGTGACTTAATTTCTGTTAAAATTATCTTAAATTAAATACATTTCATCATTAATGATCATTTAATCTATTAAACTCTTAATTCTTACATTTTTTTTGTTGAAAAATATTTTGTAGCTCTGTCGCGATATCGCTCAGAGCTCTGTTTTTTATATACATGCTGTACCGCTCTGTACCAATACCCAAAACCTGTTACGAAGTATATTTTGATGTTTGAACAATAACAGCAAAAACGGTCACGCCTCTGTCACGTTGACTTGAAATATTTTATAATATAATAAATATCAAACATTTGAAAATAAAGAAAGTTCTTTAAATATTATTCGGATTGCGGTTGGTTGGTGACTGTCTTTCTTTGTTAGTATTGTATCTTATTGTTATTGTTGTTGTTGTTGGGCCTGTTTTTATGATCATATTTCTATTGCGATTATAATATTTACAATTTTTGTCACGTTCGATCAACTGCGACGATGTCATTTAAAATATGCAAAGTGTTTAAAATTCGTTCGTGATTCGTACATTCATTTGTTTGTAGTCTTGTTCTTGTTTACTTTAAAATTTGTTTTTATATTCCAGTTTTTGCTTTTTGTTTTTCTATTTTGTTTATTTTTCTTATTATTTTTTCTATTTGCTTAATGATTGGCATAAACCGTGACAAGGCTTAAATACTATTTATCCGTACTAACATCGCACAGTGAGCCATAAATGGAGTCTATAAGTAAAAAAACCGTAAGGTCTAGACTGAGAAAAATTACTTTTACGCGGTTTTCTCCCCTCAACCGATGAGTGTCAACGCTATTTTAGGATCTGGATTGGCCACTATGCAATTGGAAAATAATTAGGTCTTGTAGGTTAAATATATGTTTTCTCGTAAGCATGTCACATCTTTTTTCACATTGTAAATATATCGGTCAAAGAAAGGCAACATAAATTGTCTGAGTCATTCCGACAACTTGTGAAATATTTACCCTTTTATTTGAGGTTTATTGAAAATTTATCCTGATCCTGAAAACAAAGGAAAATTTATAATAGGGTTTCTTAATTGAGCTTTTTCAAGTGTTCTCTAGCCTTGTAATTGTTTTGTTTGGAAGATACAGTAAAGACTTTGGCCCAATTGAGAGACTCGACTACCTAAGGTCAGGTACAAAGGTGTATACGAGATAACATCTAGACAAGCTAAATTTTATTCAGTAAGACACACTGCGTCTTTTTAATATTTATATTTCATTTTTTTTCTAAGAAAAATCTCATATTTGAAGTTTGACAACTCTATTTCTAGCATTGACATTAAGATTAAGCTCAGTTCCCAAAAAATCAAGCGCTTCTTAGTTAAATAGCAAGATCCTTTATTAAAAAATTTCCATACGTTCAAAAATTATAAACATTTTGAAGAATGGAATCCACTTCTTAACCACTGTAGGTTTAAGAATAAGATATAATAGCACACGTTGCAAGATAATAGTTTAGACACAACGCAATGTCTTGCAAAAATAGAAGAAAGAGAAAATAAAAAACAAAATTAAAATAAACGGAAATAAACGTTTAAAGGAAACAAAAAAAAAACAAAATCACCAAAAATTAAAAAGGGTAAAAATTAAAGTGTAAATATTCTTAGAAAAAATATTCTTTAAATTTTTTAAAATGATTTTATTCAGTCTCCCTCCACCGAAATTTTTTGGTGCTTTTTTTACTTTAAGTGTCGGTGATAAATTATATATCATCCTGAAATGAACTCACAAACACCGAAAAAACCCAATTTTTTAATCTCACTGTCTGTCAGAATTTTGGAAGTAAAAGAACAAAGAAAAAAAATTGTACAGACTCATTCGGTTCTTTCACCGGCTTTCAATGGCTATTACGTGCCACGCCTCCATAATTGACTATCGCTATAAAAATAAAGGGCTAATAAAGAGTAATTCTTTGTGTACTTTTTTGCAATAATCATAAATGTTTTTTCTCTTTTTGTTATTATATAATAAAACTTAATTCTGCACATTTGGAGTAAAATAGAAGTCATAAACCATAAAAAAGTCGAAATGTTCTGCTGTTGTTAAAAATTATCTCTGTTTCCCGTGCTTCTATTACTCCTTTTTTACTTTCTTCAGCTCATAAGCATCACCATCAAATTCCCATTCTCCCTATCTCTCTCTCTCTCCCCCTGCCACTGTCTCTCTCCGCTTCATCAATCTTCAGTTAGATTTTATGTGTTTTTATGATTTTGGAATACAAAGTTTTCTTTTAAAAATATTTTGATGATAATGGAAGTCATTTGCCGTTATCATTTTTGTTGGTGTTAAATCGTAGCTCGGATATAAAACAACTCACACCGTCGAGAAATAGTTTATTATCTAAATTTGTATCTAAATGGTGAGCGATAGGATAGTGTTTTCCTTACATTGATGTCCTTTTAGTGATGCGAATAAAATGGAAATAGATGTGTTTTGTCAAAAACAAGGTAAGGTACATGAACAAAAATTCATTAACGTAGTGTCAAACGAACGTGTTGTGTCGATTTAATTGACTTGATCGTTCAAAGTGGAACCTTTTCAATCCTGCGAATGATCAAATGACAAAATTTATTCATTCTCATAAACTAAAATTCATAAATAGAGTATAAAAGTCTATTGTATTTTATTAAAAAAACTAGGCAATGGCCCACCTTTTTGAAATATAAATAATTAACGTGTTGGAATCAATTTCTTATCGAAATACTACAAAATATTAAAAGCCTCTAAATAAGAAAATTTGAAGAACTAGAGAGGAAACTTAGCGAAAATAACAAAAACACCAACAGCTGCTAATTAATAATTAATAATTAATAATAATTAATAATTAATGCTAATTAAGCCTTCTGAAAGAGCTTACCAATCAGTTGAATCGTTCAATTTCACGGCAGTTGTTGCTGTTGTTGTTGTCATTTTTGTTTAAAAATTAGCCCACTTTTCTACAAGGTTGGCTCAGTTCTCGTCATTTCGATTAGTTTCCTATAAATTAACAATATTAGCAAGAACAATCCAACAACAACAACACCAATCCGTCACTTAGTATTATTCCCAGATGCCCGAAGATGATGATTATGATTTCTTCAGATCTCAGGGCAGATCTGATTGTAGCAAAGAAGAAGAAGAAGACAAAACACGATGAGAAATAGAAAAAAGTAATAAAAATACTGTCATTATTTTAGCACAAATTTTAACACTAAACCACTAGAGCGTTATATGATGTTGTCATAGATATTAAATGAGAAGAGAAGAAGAAGCAGAAAGCGAAAAGGAAGAGTAGGGAGTGTATTTACGTCCACATGTGTATACGAGTATGTATGCGCTTGTGCGCACTGAGAACGAATCCAGAGACAGCTTGGTGATTGTTGGCAGCAAAATATTTAATAAATGTCATAAAGCGTCATAACAATTTTTTAGAACGTTCTTTTTATAAATACTGGATTTACCTTTTTTATTTAATCCGTGTCTTTTCTGCGGTCAATAAATCATTTGATCTCATGAAGGATATGTTACAATCATTATCAATGATGATATATTACTGTTCGGCACGTCCGCAATTACTACAAATTATAATTATTTTCCAATTATTTTATTTCAATATAGAACTAAAATTAAAATTTCTAAATTAATTCAATTTCTTTTGAAACAAATTTATAATTTTATTATTTGAAATATTACAATTCAAATAATTTTTTTAAGTATAGACTAATTAAGACTTACAGTTGCTAATTGATGAAAACATGTTTATTAAACCTGTTTTATTAGTATAAATATTATTTTTTTATCAAACTTCGTGTTAATTTCAATTAAAATTATATAAATGCTTTTTGAGAAAAACTTAAATATTCTTATAAATTTTCAAGTATTTCAATTCTTTAATTCTTAATTTTTAAGGTCGAAATTTGAAATTTTTTGCAATACAAAACTCCTCTAACTTACACTAGAGTCTCTACGACTAGAACTTTCGATAGTCAATATCGAAATTTTTAACTACTCTACCTCTGACATTACCAGGAGTCCTTGCATGATTGTTTTTTTATAGATTTGTTTGCATACAATAAAATACGTGTACAAAATTTTCTAAACAAAAGAACTTAAGCCAATTGTTCTCGTGAGAATAATTAAAAAACAACAAAAGCAAAAACAACTTTTAGACATAGTTAGAACATTGCTCATACGAGATCTAATTAAATTTGCTAATTCTTTGATTGTATTTATTGGGTTTACATCTATAGTAATATTTTAAATTTGCCAATTTTTATTATTTGAAATTGAATTAGTTTAATTGTAGTATTTTAATAAAATGTTTGAATATTGATTAATAAATGTTTTGTATGCTTAATCCCACGAGAATATAATCAATACCCTACTTTTTTCATTCATGTCGAAATGATTTACCCAACTTATTCGACATAACAATATCAACTAATTTTCACGAAAAATTCTAAAAGTCTTTCCAAAATTTAATAATTTCACAACATTTGCTTCGGCTTTTCGACATGAGTCGGTTGAGGCAGTAATACGAAGCTAAATAAAATAAGATAAAACTAAGCACGAACGAACTAAAAAACACAAAAACACACACACACGCAAGCGCAAACACATACATGCACACAATCACGCGCACATCTCGTCCTAAACTCACAATTTCGGGAAAACCATAAACCGAACGACCGACCAAACGACGAACCACCAACTCAACAAAATATTCGGCGACTCAAACGACTAACCAACCAACATTCAAAAAGAAATAATAATAATAAGGATTACAAAAGCAACACCTCATACCAATTAAATACTCTCTTAATTTGGTTATCGTGAGTGTTAAAAAATATATCGCCGCAATTCAACAATAATCCCACGAATAAAAGTCGTTTGCAGAGAACGAACAAAAAAAAAACAAAGTTGGTCGACACTTTTAATTCAAGCAGGAATAATCTGAAAAAGCCTACGCAAAGGAACTCCAAACAAGCGAGATCTCACTACCATCCACAGCATCTCTACCAAGCAACCGACTACCGTTATTATTCCCGTTAACCTTACCATTATCAAGGCCACAGCCATTATGACAATTCATTTATAATGGCGTCTATTTCCGTTTCGACCGAAGAATAGTTCAGCACCGTTGACAGAATGTGTATGAACGTGTATCCACGGGGATACACGCACACAAACACCAGCTGACACTTCTCTCCATAATAAATATCAACCCACCCACAGACTACCACGCACAATCACACAAACACACACAAATAATACCGTAAAAGGGTTCGATTTGAACATTTGCTTAGAGGTGAACAATGCAAAAGAATGAGGAGAAGAAGAAAAAAAAACAGAAAAACTGGAAGTTAAATCCACAACAACAATAACATTGTGTCAAACCGCATAATTAAAAAAACAGTATCAGCAATGTTTTAAAGGAAAGAAGCAAGAACACTAACAGCGGCCTAGCCGAAGTTTATGTACCCTAAATCCGTAATATAAAATTTTGGTTTAATGCTAACAATCAGTGGGCGATGCACGTTGTTTTGGTGAATTAATTTGGTTGATTTAAATCTAAATCATATTCGACACAACTCTTCTCAAAAAGAAACACACGTCATTTTGTATAATAATGGGTGTGCCACACCCATTTTTATGGACTCATAATGTCAAACCCTGCAATTTTTACCCTAAAATTTCAGTTCTAAATTATAACTTCGTATTCTTGGGTGAGTTCCAGGATAAAATTCCGTCCAATCTAATGCCGTCTACAAATGATAAAAGCATGAAATTACACATGGAGATATATTCATATTATTTGTCATAAATGGGCGTGGTTCTCATTAGATTTCGCCCATTTTCAATATGAAACAGCTCACAACAATAGAGATCTTTTGTAACAAATTTCGTCAAAATAATTCCTGTAATCGTTCTCTTGTAATTGTGATTTCTTCAGACAAACAGATAGATAGACAGACAGAGAGGGGGACCGATGTACGAGCAGGAATAAATCTCCTCAGAAGGTAGTTCCGAACCTGAATATATATATATATATATATATATATATATATATATATATATATATATATATATATATATATATATATATATATATATATATATATATATATATATATATATATATATATATATATATATATATATATATATATATATATATATATATATATATATATATATATATATATATATATATATATATATATATATATATATATATATATATATATATATATATATATATATATATATATATATATATATATATATATATATATATATATATATATATATATATATATATATATATATATATATATATATATATATATATATATATATATATATATATATATATATATATATATATATATATATATATATATATATATATATATATATATATATATATATATATATATATATATAATATATATATATATATATATATATATATATATATATATATATATATATATATATATATATATATATATATATATATATATATATATATATATATATATATATATATATATATATATATATATATATATATATATATATATATATATATATATATATATATATATATATATATATATATATATATATATATATATATATATATATATATATATATATATATATATATATATATATATATATATATATATATATATATATATATATATATATATATATATATATATATATATATATATACTTTTCCATACCTGTGACGCCTCTTCTAACGCGTTACAAACAGACAATCGAACTTAATATAAGAACCCTACGGCTGTAGCGTATAAAGGGTTAAAACTCACGTGAAGAAATCACAAAAAAGTCGAGAAAACTGATAAAGCGAATAATGGAAAACGGCAAAACAAAAATGATTAAAACAATTTTCATACTGTCTTTTGTGTGTGTGCTTGCTTTTTTCTTGCATTCGTTTGCTCTTAATTGGTTCAGATTTTATCATTTTTCATTATTGTTATTCCTTTCGGTTTTCGTTTCCTCTCTTTATGATTTTCTTTTGTTAGGAAAATGTAGCAAAGGATAAAATTGAATATTCACAACAAAAGCTACGGCAAAAGGAGAGAAATCTACATGAAAAAAGAAACAATAAAACGATAACAATAATAAAGCAAAAACAAAAATAACAATAAAAACAAACAGCAGTGAAATAACTGGAGGAATATCTGCGGCAATAACAATAACAAAAAGAATAACAATAAAAATATATTCATAAATGTTTTAATAAAATAAAAGACTAGAAAATTATTGCAGAAGAGCGTGACAGGCCGACGGGGCGTATGAATCCGACAACTACTCGTTGGAGTTTATCCGCACTGAGTTCATTGAATTCTGAAGTCATTATCTGAATTTAGCGAGTTATCAAGATTTTACAGCGATTAAACTTTTTTTATCTTATCTTTATTTCTAATCGCATTGATGATTTAAGAGCTATTACAGCAAATCCACTTTTTTGAAACACAGCAAATCTTTCTTAAATCTTTAAAATAATTTTGTTTTAGAAAGACTAAGAAATAAAGTAATGGAATATATTAATCGTCATTACCACTAACTTTTCCCCTCTCTAATCTTCTTCTAACAGGTGGTATATCGGATGATGTTCACATTGATGACAGCGTCGCTGTCGGTGGCGATACGTCACTTGTCAGCGCCCCAAATGTGCCATGCCCGACAGGAATGTTTCGCTGTAACGATGGCAAATGCATAACGTCGTTGTGGGTGTGCAATTATCAGAAGGATTGTGAAGGCGGTGAGGATGAGCAGCAATCGTGTCGTAAGTGTTAACAAAAAAAAAAAAACAAAAAAGAAAGAAAGAAAGAAATCATCAACAAATCAATACAATCAAATCAGCAGTAATATCATTATTGGCTTAACAACAGTCCGCAATTTTACATCTTTTCGTCCATTGTTTTTTAACATTGTCTCTTGATATTTTCTATCTTTGACAGCATCTCCCGAATGCGAACCGGGCCAAATCCATTGCGGAAAATATGTTTTTAATAAAACATATTGTATACCACCCCACTACCGTTGCGACATGACCGAGGACTGCGAAGACAAATCTGACGAACTACAATGCAGTAAGTTTATGAGATATCGTTACATTACAATATTAATAATGTAGACAATATATACTATATATAGTAACTAACTAATAATTTGTATCATATTTATATTAAATATCGTAAAATTTGTTTCGATTCTTTGATAGGCATGAACACATTCATTTCCTGATTATATTATTTATAATAATTCTTAGAATATTCGATCGAGTATTAGTAAAGTATTAGATTGCATATTACTTTTCGTATGACCTTTACCATCATTATTATACTATTACAAATGTAGAATAGCAAAAGACGAGTAAGCCAGATAAGCGAAACTCATTCAGATGCTCCATCCTTTCACCTATTCGAATCCCTACCTAGGGATTAAGCAATAAACACTAACATGAAAATTCTTCCGAATTCAAAGGATGAGAATTTCATTCACATAAAATAATAATAAATACGTATTTACATAAATTTAATTTTAATTCAAGTGATAATTTGTTCGTTTTATTGTCACCATGTCTTGATATTTAATAAAGTAAGGGACCACTATTGACACGTCTGTTAAAACTGAAACTTAATTTCTGTTTCAACTATTAAATTAATTTGGCTTACCTTCCTCTTTTCTTAACGTCTCTGTTTCGTCATAACCACTGCAAAATTTTTCCTACGATTACAAACCAATTAGAAATACAAACATAAATATTTGTAAATTTGTTAGAACAAATGCTGTTAAGCAATCAAAAGATCAAAAGATCTGAATTTATTAAAATAATTAATAACGTTATCATTTTTAAGAATCAACTATTTTTACTTTCGACAGCTTTTCCAATTTTATGCAATAAATTTATTGTGTTTTAATTTAAGAACTTAATGAAATATTTAATAAATTGTAAATCACTTTTTCGAAAAATCTTTCCAAATTTATGTTAAAATCCGAACGTTTTTAAATTCATTTAAGGTCATCATTGAGATGATCATTAACACCATTATCTTCTCTGCCGGAATCAATGGTTTAATTAATTTTATTGGTTTTTAATATTCTGAAAATTTTTCCGTAGACTTTTCAATTAATTATAAATAATTACTAAGAGTATTTTCAGTGATGGCTCTTCCTTTAAAAGGATTTATTTCATATTTATTTATAGAATATCCTTATCTTACACATATACATATACATATACAGTCTTTTGACTATTCTCTCTTCGTTTCTTCCTTCCTATATATTTTCACCTCATATTTGCTGCGCCCGTTTCCTGCCGCCTCCGTTCTTCACAATCACAATTTGCGATCGATTTCTGAAATGTATTTATCCTATCATTTCCGTTCTTTTGATGACGTATTCAATACTGGTTCTTCATCTACCATTGCTCCAACTCAAAAAAAACCGCCCACAGCCTACAGAAAATGCCAATTCACCGACGTATTCTGTAATGCGCCGGATGGTGTTGCTCTTTATCACAGCCGTTTGTCTGGTCCGTGTGTGCCGAAAGAGAAGCATTGCGATGGCTATCAGGATTGTCGCAATGGACGCGACGAGGAAGGCTGTGCCGGCATATCATGTCGCTTGGATCAATTTCGTTGTGCCAATGGTCAGAAGTGCATCGATGCAGCACTGAAGTGCAACTATAAGGACGATTGTGGTGACAAATCGGACGAGCAAGGATGCAGTAAGTATCGTTGCAATGACTGCAATTAAATCGATTAAGGATGGAAATGATGCAGAGCATTGCCTTGCTAGATTTTGCTAGATTTACTTCCACTTTACTGTACTTTGTTTTCGTCTCAGAGAAAATCAGCAGTTTTTTTAAGTACATTCTACAAATAAATAAATTAATCAAGATCAATAATTTTATTAAGAAATAAACGAGGTCTACCCGGAATCGTTTATCCACGATAAACAGGTGGACAGATAAAGACAAAGCAATGTATTCCTTGCAAAGAGGCAATGCAGCGATCAAACCAATCATCAATTTAATACAAATCATTTATCCCTTGCAGACTTTCCTCCCTGCCACAATGGCCAATTTCGTTGTAGTGACGCTTTATGCATACCCTCCAACTTTTATTGCGATGGCTATCACGATTGCGCCGATGGTAGTGATGAAGCCAACTGTACGGCCATTGCATGTCCTGACAATAAGTTCCTTTGTCCGCAAGGCGGTCATGGCGGTAGTCCAAAATGCATTATGAAATCTCAACTTTGTGATGGCTATCAGGATTGTGACGATGGCAGTGATGAAGAGAAATCATGTTGTAAGTCATTCTCCACAAGCTATTCAATCAACTCGGTGCACGGACATGTTCAGTTTTTTTTAAAATCATCTCTCATATTCTTACTATTCCGTAGTCAGTACTTCCTGTCCCGCACTTAGCTGTGAGTATAAATGCCGGCCTTCGTTGACGGGCGGTATCTGCTATTGCCGTCCTGGACAATCGCTTTCCGCGGACAATCGCACTTGCGTCGATTTGGATGAATGTGCCGAATGGGGTAACTGCGATCAACTTTGCACCAATACCGAGGGTTCCTATAGTTGTTATTGCGCTCAGGGTTACACACTTATTAACAACTCGAAATGTGTCGCGCCCGATGCTGGCAATTTGCAACTGATATTTGCTTACGATCGTGCGGTCGTGCGTATGTCATCACACGGTGATGATCCGAGGATTGTTGCCAATGCCACGGCTGCGACTGGTGTAGCGTATCATTATCAACGCAATACATTGTACTGGTCGGATATAAAAACGCGCAAGGTACAATCACTACCACTGAATAGTTATAACGGTGCCATCGCACCTTTGGATCTTACGTTGCCGGGCACGTGGGCTCCGGTTGCTTTGGCTGTTGATTGGGTGGGTGATAAAATTTATGTTTCCGATCTGGTGGGTCAGAAAATTGATGTTTTTGAGCTGACCGGTAATTGGCACGCGGTGGTTTTGGGCTCGAATCTCACTGGACCCGCCGATCTGGCATTGGATCCAACAAGTGGCTTGATGTTTGTTGCCGATGGCGGTCAAGTCTTACGTGCTCACATGGATGGCACACATGCCAGATCGATTGTTTCTGAAGCGGCGTACAAAGCTTCCGGCGTGGCTGTCGACATCATTGCGAAACGTGTCTTCTGGTGCGACTCATTGTTGGATTATATTGAAAATGTGGATTATGAGGGCAATCATCGTGTTATGGTGCTGCGGGGACAACAAGTACCCAGTCCATCTCGCCTAACACTGTTCGAGAATCGTATTTTCTGGACCGATGCTACCAAACAAGGCATAATGTCCGTCGATAAATTCGAAGGTCCTTCATCCATACAAGTTATTCACAAAGGCAAGGATATACGAGAACCTAAAAGTATCGTGGCCGTACACGGTCTGAGTCAACCCCAAGTCTCGAATCCTTGTGGGAACAATAATGGTGGCTGCAATCACATGTGCATCGTAACAGCCGTAAAGGGTGCTCCCACCGGATTGGGTTACCGATGTGCTTGCCACACTGGCCATCAATTACAAACCGACTTGAAAAACTGTAAACTAGTTCGAGAATTTTTGATGTATTCACAGCAACGATTTATTAAGGGCAAAGTACTTGAACCGGTTATTGAGGGTTTCAGTGACGCCATACTGCCAGTAGTTTCGAGACGAGCACGTTTTGTCGGCCTAGACTTTGATTCACGTGATGAATTTATTTACTATTCGGATGTCCTTCAAGATGTTATTTATCGGGTACATCGTAACGGTACGGGTAGGGAAATAGTATTGGCCTCACAGAATGAAGGAGTTGAAGGCCTTGCGGTGGATTGGGCGTCGAAGAACTTGTATTACATCGACTCTCGTAAGGGTACCCTAAACGTACTCTCGACACGTAACGTCACTTATCGGCGCACTTTGTTGAAAAATCTTAAGCGTCCGCGTGCAATTGTAGTCCATCCAAATCGTGGCTACATTTTCTTTTCCGAATGGGATCGTCCAGCGAATATTACACGCGCTAACGCAGACGGTTCAAATTTACTTGTCTTCAAAAATGTTACGCTCGGTTGGCCAAACGGTCTATCAATTGACTTTAAGGAGGATCGTGTTTATTGGTGCGATGCATTGCTCGATCACGTGCAACATTCTAATCTTGATGGTACTGACATTAAAACGGTGAACTCACGATTGGTGCGTCATCCATTTTCAATCGTCATACACAATGACTGGATGTACATTACGGATTGGCGTCTCGATGCGATCATTCGTCTGCATAAATTGACCGGAGAACAGGAAGAAACGATGGTACGTGAACCACAAACGAATCGTTTGTACGGTGTTAAAGTGTATAGTCGAGACGTTCAGATAATTACCGATCGGCAACCATGTCACATAAATAACGGTGGCTGTGAGAAAATATGTTTTGCTATACCGCGCAATGAGTCGTCATCCATGGACTTGATGGCTAAGTGTTCCTGCCCGTACGGTGAACGTTTAGCGGACGACGGGACCACATGCGTACCGGATCCAAATGCAGAACCACCAGTACAAATATGTCCAAACTCATGGGATTTCACATGCAATAATCAACGATGCATTCCGAAGTCGTGGGTATGCGATGGCGATGATGATTGTTTGGACAATAGCGATGAAGAACAGAATTGTACAAGTAAGCGCCATTTATAAAGTAATCCCATTGATCATTCTCAATTTCGATTTCGATTTTTACAGAACCTACGTGTGGCTCAAATGAATTCCAATGTAAAACCGGCCGATGTATTCCACTTAATTTCCGATGTGATCAGGAGAACGATTGTGGAGATAACTCCGATGAATTTGAGTGCGGGAATGTGACTTGCGGTGCAGCCCAATTCGCATGCGCGAATGGTCGTTGCATACCCAACATGTGGAAATGTGATAGCGAAAATGATTGCGGTGACGGGTCGGATGAGGATGAATTTTGCGCTGAAAAAACGTGTGCCTATTTTCAATTTACCTGCCCACGTACTGGCCATTGCATTCCGCAGAGTTGGGTGTGTGATGGCGATGACGATTGTTTCGATAAACAAGATGAAAAGGATTGTCCACCCATCACCTGCCTGGCGAATCAATTCAAATGCGCCGACTTGCGACAATGCGTCGAAGAGTCGTATAAATGTGATGGTATACCCGATTGCAACGACGGTAGCGATGAGTTGGGTTGCCCTTCAACGGGCCCGAATCAGTGTAATCTGGAAAAACATTTCCGCTGTAAGTCTTCCGGTTTTTGTATACCCATCGCTTGGCATTGCGATGGTTCTAATGATTGTTCCGATCATTCCGACGAAGAAGATTGCGGTCAAATCACATGCGCTCAAAATTTCTTCAAGTGCAATAATGGAAATTGTGTCTTCAAGGCGTATATATGTGATGGTAAGGATGATTGCGGTGATGGCTCGGACGAAAGCTGGCAACATGCTTGTGTGCCCCCGCCATTTAAATGCCCTTACGGTCAGTGGCAATGTCCAGGGATAACGGAACGATGTGTTAATATGACTTCAGTATGCGACAATACTCCAGACTGTCCGAACGGTGCTGATGAAGGTGAAGGTTGTGATTTTGCCGAGTGTGAACATCAATCGGGTCTTTGTTCGAACGGATGCCAAAAGACACCGTTAGGTGCAACTTGTATCTGCCCACCTGGCTCTGAGATTGGCCCAGATACTTATACATGTATTGACTCAAATGAATGTGACCCGCCTGGACTCTGCTCTCAGCAATGTACAAATACTAAAGGTTCCTATTTCTGCTCCTGTACCGATGGTTATATTTTGGAACCGAATAAGCATAGCTGTAAAGCAGTTAATCACAGTTCTGCCTTTCTTGTCATATCAAATCGCCATTCGATACTCGTGGCGGATCTCAAAGAGCAGGGTCTCGAACGGGTACCCATTATAGTTGAGAATGTTGTAGCAACCGCCTCAAACATGCACACAGGCACCATTTTTTGGAGTGACATGAAACTGAAAAAAATTTCACGTCTCGATCGCGGCATGGAACCGAAAGAAATTGTCACAACTAGCCTGGATTTGGTCGAAGGCTTGGCTTACGACTGGGTTGCTAAAAATCTCTATTGGTTGGATAGTAAACTTAATACCATCGAAGTTTCAACGGAAAATGGTACCAATCGTTTGGTGTTGGTACGGGAAAATATCACCCAACCTCGTGGAATGTGCCTGGATCCAGCGCCGGATGCGCGTTTCATTTTTTGGACCGATTGGGGTGAAAATCCACGAATCGAGCGTATTGGTATGGACGGGACTATGCGTCAAACTATCATCAACACTAAAATATACTGGCCGAATGGTTTAACGCTGGATATTTCAACGAAGCGCGTTTATTTTGCTGATTCCAAACTAGATTTTATTGATTTTTGTTATTACAATGGAACGGGAAGACAACAGGTTTTGTCAGGTAGTCACTATCTGCTGCATCCTCATTCACTTTCTTTGTTTGAAGACACCCTCTTCTGGACCGATCGTCAACTAAATCGAGTTTTATCGGCCAATAAATTCCGTGGTAAAAATCAAACAGTTGTCTCCCATTTAATTAGTCAACCACTTTCGATTCATGTACATCATCCATCGCTGCAGCCTGTACATCCCAATCCTTGCGCCAACGCAAAATGTCAACATCTATGCCTATTGAGTCCCAGTGCCCCGGAGGGTTATTCGTGCAAATGTAAACCGGGTTTCAGACTTTTTAACGACGGGCGCTGTCTAGAAGAAGAGAATCCATTCTTAATGGTTGTTAAGGGTACGCAAATTGTTGATCTCCCATTGAATGGCGGGGATGCTCGTGCCGGTTCTTTGTCTCCAGTCATAGGTATTGAAAGCAGCACGGGACTAGACTTCGATAGGAAAGGAGAAACGCTTTATTGGATACAAGGGCGTGAAGACGATACCGAGAACTGTACCATATTCACGACACCGTATGGTGGTGGTAATAAGACACAATTCCTCGGATTGGACACGGGTATGGTTGGAGCGCCATACACCCTGGCCTTCGATTGGCTGGGTCGCAATCTTTATATTGGTAATTATATAGCGAGCAATATCGAAGCGGTACGTGTGGATGGTAAAATCAAATATCGCACAATTGTGCTAGCAAACAATGGTAACGTCACGTCTGTCTCCAAACCAAAACAAATTGTCCTCGATCCTACCGATGGCAAACTATTCTGGATTGATGAAGGAGGATTCGGAGTACCGGTAAAGATTGGTCGAGTGAATATGAATGGCGATAATCCAATAGTTCTGAAAGAAGATATTGAAAGACCCGAAAGTATTGCTCTTGACACAGACAAGAAGCATATCTACTATAGTACTCGACATCCGCCCACCATTTGTGTCATGAACTATAATGGAGACGATCATCGTGTAATTCTGACGGAGGAAAATGCTATTGCTAAACCTAAAAGTTTGGGTGTATTGGATTCTAGACTCTACTATCTCGATCCGATATACGAGAAGATTGTTCGAGTTGATTTACCACGAGGCGATAATCCGAAAATCGTTATCGATAACGAGCCAGATTTAAAGAGTATGATGATTTACAAAAAACGTTCCACCATGCAACATCCTTGCCAAACGAATAACGGAGGTTGTGAGCATATGTGCATTCCTGACGATGTCTCGTCGCGAACTTGTGCTTGTGGCATGGGCTATCGTAGAGAGAATGGAATAAATTGTGTCACGTATAAAACGTTTGCGGTTGTTTCACAACTGGATGTGACACGTGGTTACACCCTAACCGATAGCTCAGAGGCAATGGTACCGATTTCCGGTCCGGGTCATCACATTCTACACGTTGACGTTGTTTTCCGCGAGCAATGGATTTATTGGGTTGAATACAATCGCGGATACTGGAATGGAATATTTAGAACGCGACCGAATGGCACTGAATTGCAACATATTATTAAGAATGGTATCGGTAGCAACGGTATACGTGGACTAACCATCGATTGGGTTGCCGGTAATCTGTATTTCACAAATGTTTATCCACATGAAAATTATGTAGAAGTCTGTTGGCTGGATGGAAGCAATCGAAAAGTATTGGTTAAAACCACTAATGACTCACCCCGTGAATTGGCCGTAAATCCTATCAAACGGCTTCTCTATTGGATTGATTATGGTCAGTACCCACGTATTGGTAAGGCTTATCTGGATGGTAGTAATTGGATGCCTGTTGTAACGTCCGGCATCTCCAACCCACGCGATCTCTGCATTGACATGCAAACACACGATGTATTTTGGGTAGATTCCACGCTCGATACCATACAAAAAATATCCTTCTCGGGTGGTAATCGTCAAATTATTCGTCGTAATCTACCAAATCCAATGGGTATTGCTGTGCATTTGGGTGACGTCTATTGGGTGGATCGTAATCTTATGACCGTTTTCAAAGCCTCCAAATTAGCGGGGAATACTTCAATTCCGACAAGAGTGCGAACGAATTTACAAAAATTGCGCGACATTGCCATCTACAACATAAACAATCAGCCACAGGATGAAAGCAATCCTTGTGCTCGTCTGGGCAATGGTGGCTGCGATCAGCTTTGTTTCAGTTTTCCACCAGAATCAAATAAACCCTCTCGTCTGAATTATCGTTGCGATTGCGCCACCGGAAAGCTTAGCAGCGATGAACATAAATGTGGAACCGTTAATGAATATCTAGTTTTCTCCACACGCACCGAGATTCGAGCCGTTAATCTCGATCCACACTCAACACAGGTACCCTTCACCCCTATGACCAATCTAACGAATGTGGTCGGTCTTGACTTTGACTTTGCTGATAATCGCATGCTCTTTACTCAAATTCGTCCATGGGCAAAAATTGCTTACACAAAGGCTGACAATCCCACGACGGACGACGTAACTGTCGTACTGAATAAAGGGATCAATCCGGAAGGTATTGCTTATGATTGGACGCAGAATAAAATTTATTGGACGGATAGCGCAAATAAATCGATTTATGCGATGAATTTGGATGGATCTGATTTAGTTATGATTGCTCGAGTGGAAGTACCTCGCGCTATTGCTTTGGATCCTTGCAATGGCACGCTTTTCTTTACTGATTGGGGACGATTCGGTACAGCTGGTAGGATATTCCGCACCACTATGGCCGGTTCGCTTAAGAGAGCGATCGTTGAAAAGGATTTGACACAGCCTAGCGGTCTTTCTATTGATTATGACGAACGAAAACTCTATTGGTCCGACGCGGTACTTGAGAAAATCGAGCGTGCCAACTTGGATGGTAGTAATCGGGAGTTGTTAGTGATGGCTACGATATATCCCTTCGCTGTAACGGTCTTTAGAAATTATATATATTGGACTGATCTGCAATTGCGTGGTGTTTATCGTGCTGAAAAGCATACCGGTGCCAATATGATCGAGATGGTCAAGCGCTTGGAGGACTCGCCGCGTGATATACGTGTGTTTAGCTCGGAGCGTCAAAAATGCAATGTAAACCCATGCCTGATAAGGAATGGCGGTTGTGCACAGAGTTGCCATCCAGTACCGAATGGCAAAGCCGAATGTAAGTGCGATGATAATTCGAAAGTGGTGAACGAAGGACGAATGTGCGCACCGCGAAATAATACATGCGAGTCGAGCAAATTTTATTGTCAGAACGGTAAATGTATCTCGCGGATGTGGTCGTGCGACGGCGACGATGATTGCGGAGATAATTCTGATGAGGATCCCAACTACTGTTCGTATCATTCGTGCTCACCGAATGAATTCCGATGCAATAACGGACGATGTATTTTCAAAACATGGAAATGCGATCATGAAAACGATTGTAAGGATGGCTCCGATGAAATCGATTGCACTTATCCGCCATGCGTTGATGGTGAATTTACGTGCGGCAATGGACGTTGTATACCAATGTCTCAGGTGTGCAACGGTGTTAACGATTGTAAAGATAATGCAACATCCGATGAAACACACGAACGTTGTCCAACCAATACAACGTGCCCGACAAATCATCTAAAATGTGAAAAGACTAATATTTGCGTCGAACCATATTGGTTGTGTGACGGTGATAATGATTGTGGTGATAATTCAGACGAAGATCCGCTTCATTGTGGACAACGCACGTGTCCAACAAACAGTTTCCGTTGTCCGAATCACCGATGTATACCAGCGACGTGGTATTGCGATGGTGATGACGATTGTGGTGATGGAGCTGATGAACCACCAGAATATTGTAAGTCTGAGGGACGTACATGCTTTGGAGATTTGTTTACTTGCGATAACGGCAATTGTATACCGCGTATCTATATTTGCGATGGCGATAACGATTGTTTGGACAATAGTGATGAAGATAACAGACATCAATGCAGTGAGTATTTCTGTGAAGAATTTATTAATTATTTACTAAATTTCCTGAAATCAATTCATTTCGTTTCAGATGAAAGGAAATGCGATGAAGAGACCGAATTTACTTGCGTCGAGAATAAATCGTGGGGTCGTGCTCAGTGCATACCGAGAAAATGGATTTGTGATGGTGATCCGGATTGCGTTGATGGTGCGGATGAGAATATAACACTTCATAAATGCGCGACGCAACAACCTTGTGCCGAAGATATGTTCACTTGTGGCAACGGTAGATGCATCAACAAGGTATGATAACAAAATATTGTAATGCGTTACTTATTAATAATATCATTTTTTGCATTAATTTTTATTTCATTAAAAAAGGGCTGGATTTGCGATCACGATAATGATTGTGGTGATGGCACTGATGAAGGAAAATTCTGTAATTCAAAATATAAAACCTGCTCGCCACAAGAGTTCACTTGCCAAAATTTCAAATGTATCCGCAGTCAATATCGCTGCGATGGAGAAGATGACTGCGGCGATCATTCAGATGAGGTTGGCTGTCGTAAGGACAATGTCACCTGCACTACAGGTCAATTTGCTTGTACCAATGGTCAATGTATCGACATGAATTTGGTGTGTAACAAGGTGGCCGATTGCGCGGATGAATCCGATGAGCCAGCACACTGCAATGTCGATGAATGCGCTAAGGTCGAGATACATCAGTGCGGTCACAAGTGTGTAGACACACCTACCAGTTACTATTGCGATTGTAATCATGGCTACAAGTACGTAATTAATAATTACTTAAAATATATGCAATATATTATAATCGGTGTATGCGTTATAGACTTTTAGCCGATGGAAAAGCATGCGCGGATATTGACGAATGTCTTGAACTACCTGGCGTCTGTTCGCAACATTGTTCGAATACTCCCGGCGGTTATTACTGCAAGTGCAATGAAACCTATTACGAGCGTCAAATTGATGAACATACCTGCAAGCGTAGAGACAATGTTGAACCGTGGCTAATATTCACCAATAAATATTATGTTCGTAATATGTCCATAGACGGTCATCAATATAATCTAATGCATCAGGATCTTATGAACGTTGTGGCTTTAGATTTTGATACAAGAGCAGATGACTTATATTTTTGTGACGTCACAGCAAAAACGATTTTCCGCTCGAAATACGGGGATAACAACGAGAAGCCTGTTCGGGAGCCCATCATTCGGCATGATTCGCATGGTTTAGAGGGTATTGCCATTGATTGGACGGGACGTAAATTATATTGGCTCGATCGTCATTCGAAGAACCTTGATGTCGCTGAATTAGATGGCTCCAAACGTAAAACGTTACGTAGCGGAGTAGTCGATCCCCGTGCCATAATCGTTCATCCTGGTATTGGTTTCTTGTATTTCACGTCGTGGCATTTACAAGCTTACATTGCTAAAATGGGTATGGACGGCTCGAATTTTACTCGTATTTTAACGTGGGAAGATGATATTGCTTGGCCCAACGCCTTAACCATTGATTATTTCACCGATCGTATTTATTGGGCCGATGCCCATTTGGATTATATTGCCTACGCCGATTTGGAGGGCCGTCATCGACACATTGTGATATCTGGTCCTAAGGTTCCACATGTCTTTGCATTAACCCTCTTCGACGATACTCTCTACTGGACCGACTGGAATCTGAAGGCTATAGTGAGTGCCAATAAGCTCACTGGCAGCAATTACACGGTCATACGGAATACAACGCACCGGCCTTACGATATACACATCAATCATCCATATCGTCAACTACCTTACAACAATCCCTGCGGCACCACCAATGGCGGTTGTTCCCATTTGTGCTTAATTTCACCGCCTCCGGAATCCACTTATCTAAATATTGAAGGTTATATTGAAGAGGGAGCACCCAGTTACAAATGCGCCTGTCCAAATCAATTCTATTTGGCACGGGACAGCAAGACTTGTATTGCCAATTGTACAGCCGGCCAACACCGATGCGGGGGCAACGATGAGAAATGCATACCATGGTTTTGGAAATGTGATGGCGAAAAGGATTGCAAAGACGGTTCTGATGAACCGTCGACATGCCCGGCTAGGCACTGCCGTGCGGGTACGTTCCAGTGCAAGAATACCAACTGCACTCCATCGGCAACGATTTGTGATGGCACCGACGATTGCGGTGATGGCAGCGATGAACAGAATTGTGACTTGCCATGCCCCGATTCGGATTTCAAGTGTAAATCAAGCGGGCGCTGTATTTTAGATAGCTGGCGCTGCGATGGCGACGCAGATTGCAAAGATGGAAGCGATGAAGATCCGGCTATTTGTCGTAAGCAGCGACATTAAATTCTCGAGATTAAATATTGATTATATTTCCATATTCTTCTCTTATCCAGATAAACGAGCTTGTGATCCGGATACTGAATTTAGTTGCAAGAATGGAAGATGCATTCCCAAGTTGTGGATGTGCGATTTTGATAATGATTGTGGTGATGATTCTGATGAGCCCGCCTACATGTGCCGCCAACGAAACTGTACTACAGGTTGGCAACGCTGTCCAGGCCAGTCGAATTATAGATGTATACCGAAATGGCTTTTCTGTGACGGCAAAGACGATTGTCGTGATAAGAGCGATGAACTACCCGAGAATTGTCCGAAATGTTCAACCGAAACAGACTTCCAGTGCGGAAATAATCGCTGCATACCGAGGTAAGTAACGAGGCGATGGGCATTTTCATGGTCAGATCTTCATCTTCACTTTCACTCGTATTTAGACAATGGATGTGTGACTTCGCCGACGATTGCGCTGACGGTAGCGATGAAACCGAGGCTGTCTGTAAAGGAAAATATCGCGAATGTTCTGAATCGGAATTCCGTTGTGGCAATGGCAAATGTATTTCGTCGCGTTGGCAATGTGATCATGAAGACGACTGCGGCGACAACTCAGATGAAATGAATTGTGAGGGTTATCAATGCAAGAATGGTACATTCCAATGCAAATCTGGCCATTGCATTGCTTCATACTTCCGTTGTGACGGTGATCGCGATTGTCGCGATATGTCTGATGAGATTGATTGTCCGCCTCGTTTTCCGGGTGGTCGTTATTGTCCTGAATCACGTTTCCAGTGCAGCAATAATCTATGCGTTTCCACATCAGATATCTGTGATGGTACTGATGATTGTGGCGATGGTTCCGATGAAGATCCGAAGGTTTGTAACGACTTCAACTGCGATACGTTGCGTCGATTCCAGTGTGCTAATCATCGATGCGTAGCTCGTTATCAAATTTGTGACGGTGTCGACAATTGCGGTGATGGTTCCGATGAGAATAATATGACCTTGTGCGCTAGTAAGCAAAAGCCGTGCAATGTGTATACGCAATATCAATGCGCTAACAAGAATTGCATCGAGCGCTCTCAAGTTTGTGACTATTCGGATGATTGTGGCGATGCTTCGGACGAATTGGGTTGCCATCACACGAGCACCTGCTCAGAGGACACACGTGGCGGTTGCGAACATCATTGCCATAATCTCACAAATGGTTATATATGCACTTGTTATCCTGGATACATTATTGCCAGAGGCAACAAAAAGAAGTGCAGTGACGTGAATGAATGCGTAACGCGACAGCACACCTGCTCCCATCAGTGTCATAACCTTAACGGTACATACTCTTGTTCGTGTCGTGAAGGATTTCATTTAGTTGAAGGCATGTCTGGTAACTGTAAGGTTGAAAAGAATAATGTTGTTATAGTTTTTGCCAACGGACACGAAATACGCGGGCTGGATTTGAAACATTCGGACGAATTTGATGTAATAACTTCGGAAAAACGTATCGAGGCTTTGGATTATGACACGACGCAACAGATAGTCTTCTGGGCCGACAGTTATGACAAGACTATTAAACGTTCATACATGGTTAATGCTGTCGATGGTCAAGCTAAAATCGGTTTTGCTCAGGATCTCAACATGAAGGGAGGTTCGAAGCCAACAGCTGTTGGCGTTGATTGGCTTGCGGGAAATCTCTATTGGACAGAAGTCGACCGCACTGGTTCAAAACCACGTGGTCGTGTTATGGTAGCCAAGACGGATGGACGCTATCGTCGTTCGATTGTGAACGCTGGTCTCGAAGTTCCAACTTCAGTAGCTGTTAATCCACAAATGGGTCGCATTTATTGGTCCGATGCCGGATCGGCTCCTAAAATTGAAGTCTCCTGGATGGATGGTTCAAAACGTCGACCAATTATCACCGAGGCCGTACGCCATCCAGCTGGTTTAACCATCGACTACTCACAAGAAAACATCATCTATTGGGTTGATACTAAACTGAATACCATCGAATCAATGCGTACCGATGGGTCCGCCCGCAAAACCATCGTTAAGGGTGAACAACTGCATCATCCTGTTGCGTTGGATATCTTCGAATCAAGTATGTATTGGGTGACACGAGATACCGGTGAATTGATACAGCAAGACAAATTCGGGCGCGGTGTTCAAGTGGTTGTACGACGCAATTTGATTAATCCATCGGGTTTAAAGATTTATCACGAGAAAAGATACAATACCTCACTTCGTAATCCTTGCTACGAAAGCAGTTGCTCCCATCTTTGCCTGCTCGTTCCGGGTGGACATCGGTGTGCATGTCCAGATAGTACCGGTCCATTGCCATCGCACAGAAGTACCGCTGAAGTAATATGCGATGCACCAGCAGAACGTCCACGACAGTCACCGCGCGTCTGTCCCTGCCAGAACGGTGGCCTCTGTAAGGAGAATGACCGCGGAAATCTGGTTTGCGAGTGTTTGCCAGATTTTAGAGGTGATCATTGTGAAAGAAGCACAGCAGGTGCTTTTGGACCTGGAGGCGCTAATGTTGCGGCTGTTGTGGTGCCAATTATGGTTATCTTGTTAGTAATGTTAGCTGCTGGCGGCACTTGGTATATAATACGCAAGAGACCATTGTAAGTCACTTAGTTACTATTTTTAAAAAAAATCTGGGTAATCACATGGTCTTCTTCTCTCCTCCTCCCAGCGGTAAATTGGCTCGATTGCCTACACTGTCTTCTTCACAAAGTGTTACCTTCCGACACGGGACAAATGTCGAATTTAATGCGCCAGGCTTTCATGGCGGCAATACAACAACGAGCGGGGCACCAAATGATGTTGCACCACTTGAAGGATATAATCTGCAAACGGTAAATAGCAATAAAACGCGCGACTTTTCCAACCCAATGTATGATGCCGTACAATCGGGAACAACAGTGGACCCAAACATGAGCAATGGATCTGGTAAGTAATACGAAAGAGTATTTGGTTTCTATTTAATCAAATATCATTTTGTTTTAAACGGCTAAAGGATTGATAAGAGGAAAGAATGTTAATTCATATCACCCCCCCCCTTCAATTTTACTCTCTACAAAATAAAAGAAAATTCTAAAAGAAAATATTGATTGAATTGTTTTAGGAATATACGAAGTGCCGCATGATCCATCCAAACTGAAATCGATCGGTCCCTTTACAGAGCCTGTATCGGCCATTTTAGCACCTAGCAGCATAACGCACAAATCATCGCCGCAACTACAATTACGCACTCGAGAATTAGATCCTTCGGTGGATACGGGCAAGGATACGCAATACCTCGTCGAAGAGGATAAGTCTGAATGCTGATATTAAATGGTATTCGCGCTGTACTGTTTTGACCAAGCGATGAAACGATTAAACGGCAATATCGACGTATATAAATCAACGCATGCGTTCCACAAAATCAAAAGCGGAAATGCGTTAGCATGCGTTACATTTTATTATATGAGTGAGTGCGGGTGTACCGAACCGAATCCAAAATGAGAAAACATGCATATCGTTTTTCTAAAGGCCCTAAACAAAATAAGAAAAAAAAAGAAAGTAATGCGTTATGATTTAGTTTATTATTATAGAGATATTTTCTTTTACGAAATATCTTTCGGACGAGATGCAATAAAATTATGTACCATTTTATCGGTTGACAAGATAACATGAAACACAAGCGTATATATAAATGATACATTTCCAAATCCTAAAAGACAATATTCACACAAAAAAGTATGTATTAAAATTATTACTTATTTTTTAAAGAAACCATTAAGCTCTTGTGGCTTGAAATAATTCTATCGCTACTAAAAAAATATCAAAATATATTTTTATATTTAGTGGTGGCAAGAAGCAATCCTCAAAATTTAGATTAGTTCAAACAATCAAACAGAAAAACCAACAAACTAACGGACATCTTTTTAACAGTAATGTTAATGTTATTTTTTCTGTGTATATTGACGTTAATTTCTTTCTCTCATACTTATATTATATTGTTTTACTAAACATTTAAACAAAGTAGTACACCTAGAGACCATGATAAATAAATATCGTTAAAATATTTGATTTCGAAACATTCCAAACGGTGTAGTGGGTGAACACAACCAATAGAGCTGCTTAGAACAGTTTGAGAGTAAGTGGCTTCTAGTGATTTTTTCGTACAACAAATTATACATTTCGATGTTGCCACTTTAATAAAGAAAATATGTAATGGCAATTTCTATAAAGCGTAGTCGCAAGCAGCCGAGAATATATTTATCCATACATTGACAAATCAGCTTCACATTTCTTTACAATCACAAAATAAGCAAAGCTTTTAATTTAAGGAACAATTTTTTTTCTGTTATGGAGTTTAACAATTTTATGTGCTTCCCTTCACAAAAGCAGCTCGAATTTGTGCTAAATTTGTGCTAAAATTTAGCAGCTCACATTTTGTGCTAAATCAATCATTTAACAGCTTCAAATTAAATTTAAACTTGTTTTAAATGTTATTGAAAATTATTGTTTTCTCCTTTGAAGAAATCTAAACATAAACCGTATGAAATGTTAAAAACAGAAAATGAGAAATGTCTTTTAGATCTAAGTAAAAATTAATTTAAAATTATACGCGAATAATTTACAGCAAAAATAAAAATAAATAAAAAAAAACATTTAAAATAAAAATATTCGTATTAGAACAAAAATTATACTAGAAATATATTTATGTATTAATGTATAAAAACGATGTTAAAAGAAAGCAAAAAGTTTTATATATTTTTATATACAAGATAGGATAATGAAAAAATTGGAATATTTTATCAACTTTGAATATCAACGCGCCATTTTTTGTGCAGTAAAAAGGAGTCGCTTGTAGTGTGAAGCAGAATTAAATAAAGTTTATTATTGTTGAACATAAAAAAACTACTAATTACATGTAAAAATTGTAAAAAAACTGCAGAATATAAAAGACGAAATATTGTCCTGATATGCGAAGGGGAAAGCTGGAAGAGGAAGCGAGAGCGATCAATTAAGTTTCAATAAAATATCTCTACAAAATACAATTGTTTTTCTCTTGAAATATTAAGGTAATATTTATATTTTTCAAACTATACAAACTTTTTTATTCCTTTTATATTTTATCATTTTTGACACTTCATTTTGCTAAATAACTTAGTTGAAAGCACTCGATCTTTACGTCAAAGGATAGTTTCCCAAAACGCAAAACCGCAAAATGTTTTCGTTTCGTTTTGTTTGACAAAGCTGTGGCGATAATACATACCATTCGATGAGCTTAACCCACACCGAATTCAGCAAAATCGTTTCAAGATGTTGTTTTCGATAACAACACATAAGCATATGACCGTTTTTTGCAGAATGTATTAGTAGAGATGCCTGAAATACAATGCAAAACAGCCTATCATACTGCGTAGTTGAACACTAGTCAGTTGTTTTTCGAGGCCGCAAATTAAAATTGGTTTTTCGTCAATGCGCGCCAACCAAAACAACGGACTGACTGCAATATTATATTTCTTCCAACATTTTCTTAAACTATGAATCAAAACGTGTTCTGAAATTATGAATCAAACGCAATTTGTGTCTCTCGTTGTGGTTCCGCATTGGTTGTATGTAAATATTTGTTTTATGCTGTAAAAGAGACAAAATATTAGTAAAGAAGAGTAGACTATATTTTATTATATCGATAATCTTTGCTTGTGCGCATAGCATTCATTTTCACATGTGTGATTTACCTGTGTGTTTTGGACATTTTCGAGAGCATTGTTTTTCTAGTATTTATCATAGGAGACCATTGTTGACCTGGTGTTTGTATTTTGAGCAATATGGCAACACTGAAATAATACAATTGGCAAATCAAAGCTAAGAACTGACAAGCCATTGTAAGTAAAGCTGATTTAACGTTTAGGTGAATTCAGTTTGACGCTCTCCACCCAGCTGTTTCACATTGTTTTGATTGGTTTTACTTTGTATGCTGACAACAGTGTTGTTGTCCTCTTCCTTACAGAAGTCGTTGTTGATTTTTCATGGAGAATTGAATAGAATAGAAAAGGAACGTGGATAAAAGGTGCGATGTAATCTGTGATGAATTGAATAAATAGAAAATAAGAAAAGAATTTAAAGAGAAGACAAATCAGGTATAAAACGATTTCGTAATTATTTGTTGATCTTCAACACAAAAAGACGACGGTGGGCGGAAAATTTTATTTCCGTTCATTTTTTGATTTTATTTGAAACGTTAGAAAATCTGTAAAAATTACAACAAAATATCAGTAGTAATTATTCTGAAACTACAGATTGGTGGATCTATTTCAAACAAGGAATAATCACTATTTTTTTAATTCGTTTGTGAGACGAATCTGAATAACCGATACGAATAAAGAAAAACGCACGAGCTGCTGAAAAAGTTATGTCGCAATTAAAAATATGAATTAAATTCAAATTATAATTAAACATTTTTCAATTACAAAAAAACTCAAAGTGTGGAATAAAGAGACGTAGTGACGGTGTGTGGCGGTCAGGTTGTTTAAAGTGGGTGTGGTTGCTTATAAGCATAGAAATAGTCCAGAGGTCAAGCTAAGAAATCAGCCACAGTCAAGGCCAAAGCAGAAATTGGCTTCGGTCAACCTGGGACTTCTTCAAGAAAAATAAGTTGTGAAACTAATAGATAACTAAAAAATAAGATAACGTCTTTTCTAAAAGAAATAAAATAAATATAAAAATTATTACATAAATTAACAAAAAATTATTCGACACATTTTTAACAACAAATCTCGGATTATTGAATTTGGATAAAGGGATATTCGTCGATTTTTGTGCTTTTGAATCAAGTGAGTTTTGACTAAATTCATCAAATTTTATACATTTTTGAAAAATCGAAAATTCCTTAGGCATGAACAATCATCAAGCATTTGCAAGTATTTATTATTATTATTAAGCGTAATAAGCGTAGTTTCTCATTTGTAGTAGTTTTTCAGAAAAGTAAGAGAAAACTTAAAAATAGTAAGAGAAAAAATGTTTATAATTTCGTCAGTTTCTTCCAGGCTAAACAAACAATTAAGAACGCCAACACCGGCCTGGCCGAAAATTATATACCCTACAGTCGTAACTTAATTTTTGTTTAGTCCAAATAATCAGTGAACGGTGCAATATTGTATTCACCCTCACATGGTTTATTTAGATCTACAAATTCATTTTCACCACAACCCTTCTTAGAAAACTTAATATGGTATAGGGTGGTCGTGGGCATGCCACGATCATTTCTTTAGATTTGTAACGTCTAACACTGCTATCTCGGTCCTAAAATTTCAGCCGCATTATTTCAATCTAAACTGAAAAATGTTCCTTCGAAATTGTATTTTATTAAAATAAGACGTGGTACTGGCACATTTCGCCCATTTTTGATATCAATGTATAATAACAGCATGTTCGTGTCCTAATTCATGACGATACCTGTACTAATTTCATCATAAATTTCAGAAGATGATTCTGAGACAATCTCAGAAGATGATTCTGAGCCAGAATATATATATATACTTTTCCATATCTCGATTATTTTAATGCGTTACAAAACGAAGAACTAAACATTTTGGATTGACCTAACCCTTCGCATGTAGGGCATTAAAATCGGAAACCTTCAAATTTTCATTGTTTTTTGTCCTTCAAAATTTTGATTTAGCATGTTTGTTTGTGGTTGTCTGCAATTTGTTTTTTTTTTACTGAGCTACAGCTCCTAAATACTTTTTTTTGTATTTTAAACATACAAAAGCGAGATAGCAAATAAGTCGGTGTTAAGAAAAAACATCATAAATATATAATTAAACAAATACATTTGCAAGTATATATAAACTTATATTTACATGCATATAAATCTTAATATAATCATCGTCTTTTGCATGAGTATAATTAATTGTAAGCAAAAAAAAAACGTTTTAATCTTAACTTTGCTCTGTAGGTGCCTGCATTTGTATGTAAGTATTTGTATGTGTGTGCGCTTGTGTTTTGTCGCTGATATTCATAATTATATATACTCCAATTTGTGATATTCACCCACTTCGTATCAGGGCAAGGTGATCATTGTGGTTTTGATGATCAGTATGGGCAGTGCCGTAGCTCTATTATTGCGATACTTAGGGTGATAGATGGTGATTGTTTCATCCCTATGTTCCATAATATCAATTTCCATTAACTCTTAGTGTATTAAAAAATCTTGTTCCTCCACTAGATTTGCTCGGCTGTTACGTACCAGGGACTGAGGGGGGAGTATTACCTCCGTAGTTCCCAATCTATACATTTAGTGAGTAATAGCATATTAATTGTAGTTGTTGTTGTTTTGCTACAAATTTGGTATGCAGGTTTGTTGAATCCATGAAATTTATTCATTGTCAGTTTTAAAACATTCAATAACAATAAAAGTAATTTATATTTTAAAATAGAAATATATGTATATGTAATATTGAAAGAATGCATTAACTGTATAGACTATACAGACAATGTAAAAACCTAATAAATTATTTTATCGACGTTTTGTAAGGAACTGGCTTCGCACTAGTTCGATTGTGAATTGTAAAAAATTGTAAAACAAAAGAGATCATTCACTCAATCAAGAAGTATAGACATCAAAACAATGATTGCGAAAACAAACGCAACGTATTGTTTGCAAATTAGTTGTTTTCCCTTCTGTTTAAATCGAATTGAAGTTTTCTTGGGAGAAGTCCGAATTAATAAAATTTTATTGTTGCAAATTGAGACAGAAAAAGAGACAAACTTATACAGAAAAAGAAGTTTTTTGGAATAGACTTCTCTTTGATTTTTGGTTTGAATCTTCACAAAACGAACAGCTGTTTTAGATCTGAAACTATTTTGTACTTTATTTGAAACGTCGGTGATTTATTAGATTAGATTTATTTAGAACGTTAAAGCTTCGTGAGTTTTAATGAAAGATTAACCAATTAATCGCTTTTTTATAATAATTATAGTTCAAAATTACTAAACCGATTCGTTTTTTTAATTAGAAAGTTCGATTAATTGTTGGAGATGTTTTTGTGAAGCCTGCTACAGACGAGAATGAAACTAGTTCGTTAAACTCATTTGTTTATCTTTTCCCGATGCTTTGCACAAAATCAACAAGCGGTTACAACAAAATTTAGAGCAACAATTTTTTGAAAAGGGGTGCCATTGTTATTGCTATTGCTTTCTAGCTTCTGTTCTATTTTGTTTCTTGATTTTATTATTTCATTTTAATAAATTTATACATCCCGTCATATATCATTATTTTTATTTTATTGCCGCTCGTAATGCATTCATTAATGCATTTGCACAATTGAGTTTTTATGTAAAACTTTTCAATATATTTGAGCCCTCTCGTTTGAAAAGACAATATTCAAATTTACTTGTTTCTTTTTGGGTACTTGGGTTGGTATTTGAAGTGATTATTTCGTTAAGAAATGGCGATTATAAAAATCGTTACAATTTTTAAAACTTTATATGAAAATACTTGAACTAGATTAGAATAAAACTATTCTCGTCTCAAACATTGTGTGTGTTATTTAGACTTCTCACTTTTGATATAAAGGGCTCACCTACACCAAATTTTACTCTGCCTACGAGTATATCTGTGAATTTTTATTGCCTTGATTTGGGTTCGCATCATTTGCTTTTTTCGAGTGTGTGTATGCATGTGTGTATTTCTGCATATGCTTCACTTTCCTTGCTGCAACGAGATACCATTAATTCGAATGAATGTATTAAATATTTAAAGAAGATTTAAAGAGAAGTCGATGACTGAAAAGTGGCCCACGAAAAAAATCATATGTACATACTATATATAGAATATAGACAACTGCGTTTGTATTTATCAGTAACGACGTGTATTTCTGTGCAGAGATAGATCTGAAAAAATGATCTTTATTAAAACAAAAATACTTTTATTTAACATATTCAAAAATTATCTTCATTATTTTTTCTAACATTATTTTATTTTATATATTATTTTCTTTTTAGACTGTTTTGAAGTGTTGAAGAGTCTTTAACCTCTCATAATTTTTGATATAATTATTTGTTTATTTCATGCCCTCCCGTCTCGTTTTCTTGACCAAATCAATTGTTTATATGCATACATTTGACTATTCTTCGCTTCAAAAATACTCTCAATTTTATCTCTTCATCGAAATCATCAAATCTGTATTTTTTCTTTTCTACCATTTGCAATATTTTTTTACAGATGAGTTTATTCTATTTCTTTATTCTTGGTATTCGTAGAGTTCATTGTTGTTGTTTATTCGTCTCTCTATACCCATATCCATTCTTATGTTCTCTTTTCCGTTTGTGTTGGAGTACTTATTTCTCTTCTTTCTTTCTTTATCATCCCCAACTCCTTTCCAATGTTCTTCCTTGGTTTCTATTTCGTGAAGTATTTTGACGGAGCGCATAGCTGCTCAAGATTTTAAAAGAGTGGTGAAAAACATATGCAAACAAAAGAATAAAACACCATTTCTTTTGAAAATATAAAAGAGAAGTAAATTTTGATCAGAAAAATTTGCAATAATTAAAAAAGATTCCTTTCCCTAGAAATGCCTTAAGCAATAAATAATTTTGAAAGATTTCTGCAGTTTAATAATATTTTGTTCTACATTATAATTCTTTTGTTTTTATTTTTCGTTTCTTTATTATGCACTTTATTATTCATTTGGTTTGTATGGTGGTGTACTACAATTAGCAATTGCAGTTCACGCTAATTGAAAATAGCGTTGCCACACCAAAATTCCAATTTCATTAGGAAATATTTTTGAAAAACATTTAGGGCCTTATAATGTAAAACGAAACGAAAGCGTTCTTTCGTTTTTCTTGATTTTTCTCTGCTTTGACAGCTTGTTGATAGGGAGCAGATAAAAATACAGCTGACGCAAATAAACAAATATTAGTGCTCATCAGTGCATTCTAGTCGAAAACTGGATGCCGAAGCCGAATATTGTTGAGTGCCGGTGCCGAAGCAGTTAGTGAATAAAACGCGAGCAAGAAACCTTTTGCTTGGGTGTGTGTGTGAAGCGGCGTCGTAATAATTTATTCAGTAATATTCAAGACATCGGTCTTGAATAAATGGATGGCTAATGAAAAACAGACTTTACCTAAGGAAGCTGACGAATGTTTTGCATGATACAAAAATTTCGAGCGCCCTGTTAAAGCCATCGTCGCAGTCTTTCAATTCGTTTCGTTTTTCATTATAAGGCCTTTAAAAGCAGAAACAAACATTTTTGAGGTAGAAAGGAAAATATAATATGATAATTATTTAAAAAGGACTACGTCTGGTTTTACACCGTACTCCTGAAGGAAAAATAATATGACACTTATTGAGAAATATACATATTACGACTCACAATCAACTCAATGTAATTTAACCTTGCCTTGCCGTTCGTCAGTCTATCTGTTAAAATAATAATTATTACGAAGATATTGATATGAAATTTAGTACGATACCTCCCGGTTCTTTTGTGCTGTTTCGTATTGATAATTCGTGCAATCTAGCCAATGGCAAGACGGTCCTGTAATCTGTATTAAATCTGTATTAAATTTTACCGTGGTAATATCTTAATTTATAACTTGCAGAGCAATTTTGAAGTTTGAAATTGTATTTTCAAATTGACGTTCTAAGATAATATGTACTCCCAGTACCGGATGTTAACAGTTCCTACCCTGGTCAAATAATGCTCTTAAAGGAAGACGAAGACGAAACGATGATGCCTATTGCCGCTTTCGCCTGGAATGCATTAAAAGCAACAACAATTGTTTAAACAATTGTTTGTTGTTGTTGTTAAACAACAATTTTTTATTTCGTCTGAGACGAAATCGGCCATATTTTTATCAACGTCCTCAGATGAAACAAAGGAAAGCACAAAAGAGAATAGAATAAACGTCTTTCGTTTCGTCACAAATTTTGAGGGCATTTTTATTAAATGTTTTTTAAATTTTAATTAAGAGTTTTAGTATAAAAAGGCTTCGACCAGGCACCGAAAGGCGGTTCTCCTATTTATATGAACAGATCTACATATTATAGGCCTTAATGCACTTTCCCAAAAATTAATTCCCTTTTGTATCCACTTGCTTGCTTTAATTTTACAAAACAACTTAGTCGACACCCTACAATATATAAAGTATTTCTAAAATAATAATCACAAAAGTGAGGTCATCCAAATAAATCTTTATATACGTATTAAACTACTTTGTTTTTATAAAGATAATTTATTTTAGGAAGTAGTTATCCAATGACTTCTGCGATAATGTTTGACGACCTTCGAGAAAAAGAGGTGGTTTCCATTTCATGTGTCTTGTTATTCAAATAAGATTAAACCACAGTTTTTGAGTTACCACCGTTTTGAGAAAAAATAAGCTTTTATTTTATCATCGGAGAATATAGCAAGAATGATGATATATAGTAGTGTTTTATATGGAAGAGCAGAAGAAAACAAAATTATCAAATCAACAAACCAATTGCTCAAAAACAAAATCAACAAACAGTGGTGCAAAATTTAGGAATCACATACACTTTTTCTCACGGTTTGAGACAATGCGACATTGAGCTACTGTGGCTCTTTGTGTTTGCTACTTTTTTTGAAAATCGATGAAATAAATCAAATGCAAAGATTAAACAAAAATTCAAAAATAAGAAATTAAGAATTTATTTTTAAAAGATAGCATGACCCTGTATTTCTTTAATGTACTATACCATAATATCATACCATAATAAATAAGAGTACATATTTTATCGGTATGGTAACACTGTCACTGCTAATGACTTTTTCTCTTCTGGATATATATTTTATTATTTGTGCTTGAAAATTAGCTGCAGAAAATTTGTTCAGACGTGTTTTAACTTAACAACTTCTCACTTTCGTGTATAATTTTTTTTGCAACAATCATCTTATCGTCATCGACGCCGTGATTCATCACCAGAAAATAATGTATTGTGTCTATATTTTTTTAAATGCAATTAAATTCTTCATATTCAAGTATCAGCCATCGCAAAAGTCATAACAAAAACAAAGGAAACTTCTCTACTTGAACATTTTCAAAAATATTAACGAAAAAAAAAATCAAAGTGCGTGCAATTAATTTGTGATAAAGCGATGCAACAAATAGAGAGAAAACAATGATCGCTAAAACAACAATTAATAATCATGAATGTAAATTTATAAACGATTTAATAATATTCGTATAGCTTTATACAAAAACAACAACAACAACAACAACGAAAATACAATAGTTGCAAATATATATTAATTGTTTTTAAATTGCTGGAGGTAGTTGTTAAGCTTTAATAATTTCTGTATATCAAAATTTTTCTTTAATCAATATATAGTTTGTTCCTTTGTGTTGGGAATATTGACAACAACAACTACAAAAACGACAAACCCAACACTAACAAAGGTTTACTACCTCTACTCGAAAAAAATAAAATAAACAAAAACAATAATCATATGATTTGACGTTAAACAATGAGGTATATAATATAAAATCCACTCATGCATGCGTACAACATACACATGTGCACACATGCATACAGGCATTTATAAACAAAAATCAGCTGACCCACAAACAATAACAACAACACCGAGCAAACAATGAATTTTAACATCAAAAGTTCTTTTGTTTATATTTATGTATTCGAACTTTTAGGAATATTATTAAGCACGAATAAATAAATAAATACTTATATTCATATTATAAATAAATACTTCTGTTGTATCTTCGATACGAAGGTATTGAATTGAACAAAAAAAAAGAAACAATTAACGACTAAATTAACGAAGAAGATAATACAAAAATGTAAAACAAAATTAAAACACTGAAAAAGTCTTTTGATGAAGTTCTTTTGAAGAACAGAAATTTTAGCAGGATAAAATTAACTTTTAAAATACGATGGTCATCCATTGGATACTACTGGGTCTGAAATAATTCCGGTATGAAATTATATTATATATTATTATACATGTATATATTAATTTATTACATTATTTTAAAATCAACTAATAGATTCAAATGGTTTGCCAGAAGATCAATATCAATTTTAAAATTTTGAGAAAAAATGTCGAACAACGTTTTAAAAAAAAATGCTGGCACACTGAACCGAATGTCTATGTCTCAACTTCAGATTAATAGATAGGTTATCGACCTCTCCCGGGATACCTTGCTAACTTTTCTTGATTTTATTTATTTGCGTATACAATTTTTAACCCTTTCACATTCTGCACTAACAATTAACTTACTAGAAAACATGGAAAGGGTCATTTACGACAAAATAAGATGTTTGTGAAATAGGAAAAAAATTTGGATATTCATCCCCCTTATGTCGAATTTAACGAATAATGTTCGTTGTAGATGATACTTTGTTTCGTATCGATTAAGGTAAATTTACATGTAAACGGGGCGTGTCCATTAAGTAAAAATCTAGTGAAAAGCGATTCGTTTGTGTAGTTATATTCAATTTATTTTGACGTTTGTTTCGTATCAATTGCGTACATGTTTCATTTTACAAGTTCTTCTAAATTCCCAGGGTTGCATTAGAAATATACTGGATAATTCTTCCGATTAATTTGTAAGCTGGCCGAGCAGCGAGCAGATTATAAATTGTATGAGTAATCAAGAGAAAGTGGATGCGAATAATCTCATTAACATAATCGAGTAAGAGCAGTTAATCAGGCAGTTAATCTGCGATTTTTTAACATAATAAAATTCTTTTTAGATATTTTCAAGCTAAACATTTTTGGGAAAAGTACTGTCCCTTAATTTCAATAGAGTAGAAGAACGTGCAGGGTTCTGTAAAAGAGGCGACAAAGTATTACGATATTACGAAGTATTATCAATGGATTCGTTATAAACTAAAAATGTATGGAAAAATGCAATGGACTTTACTTAAAACAATTTTCATTTTTTTCAGTTCAAAATACTTTCTACTTAAAACAAATCAGAAATAACTAAAAGCGTTAGTATGACTTGTGCAAAGGGTTTGTTGGGTCCGCTTTGATGAAAGTTTTTCCTCATTAATTTGTTAATTTTACAAGATATATTTTATAAATATTATATATTTTATAAGTATGGTGCAATATAACAAAAATCAGTCATATCACTTTAACTGAAAACGCGAATCAAATATTTTTAATGAAATATCTTTTTAGAAATTTATGACATCATGCCGATGTTCTCTGGCTAGATATTTTAATTATTATTCATTTTTCGTTTGCCACACTTCCTTTTTGTGAAATGGAAATTATATATAAAGTCTTAATATTAGAGAATAAATTAATTAATTATGCTGTACAAATTCCATTGTTTGAAATTTTTTCTATTCATCTTTTATACGGTCTGTTCTTAATTTTATAAGAATTTTTTATTCCTGCAAATCGCCAAGTAACTATACACGTTTGAAATTATAAAAATTAACAAATTCTAAATTTTTTCCCTTTAAAAAAATTTAAGGAAGATCACGGAAGATCTCGAAAGACGGGAAAAGGGATTTAGAAAAGATTTTGCCCGTGTGTGTAAGCGGAAGAAAGAAATTAACGCTACCGTTATAGAAATCACGTTATATTACGTTATCGCGTAGAATTACGTTATCGCTTTCTTCATTTACTTTCTTACGCAGTAGAATTGTTTCAGTTTTTCACATTTTCTCTCTTATTTATATTTTAAATGTATTAGTTTAAAGTCTAATTTATGTCTGTGTTATATAGACTTAATTAATATTTTACACATTCCGAACCAATAAATTCCGAGCAGAATATTTACTGCGCCATATCAAACTATAATAATTTTAGTATTATTTTAGACTGTGTGTGAAGTACAATGTAATTATCATTGTAATAATTACGTTTGTTACTATGTCAAGATTTACCTTTGTCGCATGACGTTTTGCGCTTAAATATTTCGGAATATATTTCTTCCAAATATCTATTAGCAAATATATCACTGAAGTACAAAAGCGCGTAAATATAAAAGGAATATGAATGGGTTCATGGCTAATGTCATAATCATTATATGCGAGATAATAGTTTTTGACGATAACTGTTATCAATTGTAAGGTTAGAATTGGAAAAAAGTTCGTAATTATATATGGTCAGGGGTAGTTTTGTTTATAACTCGTTTAAGAAAATATAGGCCTAATGTTTTGAATGGCAATCGTCAGTTCAGGTAAAAACTATTTCATCGTATAATATCTATGAATTATCAAGTAATAAATCTCTAACCTCTTCAAACATTATTTCGAATATCATAGCTCTTAATGGTCATTGATATCGCAATTATGTGATGGATTAAGCGCGTCTTCTTCATCTAGATTGAAGCAAGAAAGTGGTTTGTAAATTTTTGGGTAAATGATTAAAAAGCTATTTAAGAAAAGTAGGATGTCTTTATAAACGAATTCATTCATTTATAAATTAATTATCTAACTAAATTTTATTATTGAAATTAAAAAAAATAGTGCAACAATAAAAATCGTTTTATAATTCTATTCGTTTACGAATCTTTTCAACTTTTATTTCAACTCGAAGTATTTGATATCAAACGATATCAAGAAGGATGCAAATATTATTCATACAAATATTATAAATGCTTTAAATTGTATCGTATATTGTATTTCGTGGTAACACCACCTGTATATTTTTCAATTATATTCCAGATACGCGTTTATTTGTATAATTGTCATTTACGTATCTAGAAAGTATTTAACAATTTGTCATACGAGATCTGATGAAATAAAATTTGTAAAATAATCAAATATTTTCGTACGTGCAAAGATGTTTTCAAAATACGAGAAATTTATTATCGAGGTTTTTGATTATTTTTTTCTTGTTACTAATTTTAACTTCAATTAAAAAATTATTTTCAGAATTATTCTTGCAAATACATTTTTACTGCCGATTACTGATTATTAGTTAATTAATTATGTATGTAATTATTATATAAATATGCTGCCGATAAATAGTTATACGATTAGAAACATTTAGAGAATTAAAAGGATTTTGATATTTATTTAAAACCTTGTTTAAATAATTAGCAATTTGTGATTCACGCAATATTATTTGGTTATAGTATATGTGTAAATATAAAACATCATTAATTTTACTATAATTATTAAGTTTCTCATATACTGATAAATAATTATTTTTTGCTTAAAAAACCACTACATGAAAACAGACTACGTATACAAAATAAGTTAATATGGATTAGTGTAAGATCCCGACAGTCAACCTACTTTCTTAAGTTGGTGTGAGTGATGACGAAATACTTGATAATTGTGAAATACAATTTTTATTTATTTTAATTGTATTTAATAGATTAAAGAATTAGTAAAGGAAATTATGGGAATTTTAAATTACGAACGTCACAATTATTTAAAAATAACTGCCTTTTGTGTGCTTAAATAACAATATTTTCGAACTTGAATAAAGTGTTAAATAAATAACATTTAACACCTGAATACCTTCAGCGGTGTTCACAGGTTTATGGGTTAAATTATAACAATATCATAATAAGTCTAACAACTTTTAATTCGAAGTGGAAAAAATGAAAAGATAAATAATTAATTATTTTAATTGTGTTTAATTACCGTGTTCTGTTTGATCATTACAGAAATTTTTATAAAAAAGCACAAGCAACCAAACGCAGCAGACAGCTTGTCTCCACCGCCATCACAAACGACATCAGCCTGTTACAACAGCAAAAACAATAACAACAAATAAAACCACAATTACACCTCACTCCACGCCGATCATAAATAAATAGAGAAGTGTGAGTGAGTAAGAGGGAAGGGTAAGACAATTTTACCAGCTACAGGAAGGATTGAAGCCTTTTAAATACATATTCTCGTGGTTTTTCCTTCGTCAAGCAAACACAGCACTCCATTTGGATCTTGGGCAGGACACCATTATCCACCAGTTTCATCTGAAATCTCTCATGAAAGCAATCGTAACCCTAAAGAGAATCAATTAATAATAATCCTCAAAAAAAGAGACCACACTTCGTGACGAACAAAATACTTTGTGACCAACAACAACAACAACAACCGAGCAAAACAATGTCTGCTGATTCTCCACGGCGTGGTATGGACAGTCGTTGTGGTGGACACACCATACCTTGCGTTGTACCCCCACAAATAGTTAGTGATCGTTCAATTCTTGATTCGGCAATTGGTTTTATCAACGATGTCACATTGGCTGCACATCAGCCACATAATGATCCTAAAAATACAATTACTTGGGCGCGTTTTGAATCGATGGCAGATATCAGTAATCCACGGTTTGGTGACGACTGGGAACTGGAAGGTAATGTCGCTCCGCCGCTTCTTCTTGTCTTAGGTTACGGCTTGGGCGTTCAAGTATGGGCGATACCTGCGAATGGTGAGGCGATTGAAGTTTTGTCTTGGCGTCATGGATCCGTCTCCACTTTACGTGTACTCCCTACACCATTGGTCTGTCACGAAGATGCTGAACACCGTGCCGATGAATTGACAGATCATTTTGCTGAAAAGCGTCCATTGCTGGCTCTTTGTGATGGCGGTGGCAATAAATTGGCCGGAAACGCACAACCGCAATTCTGCGCGGTGAATTTTGTCTCATTGAAAACAGGCGCTCAAGTGAAAACGATCAAATTCAAAAATACAGTTCTCGATATACTTGCGAATCATACATCCATTGTGATCACCTTCAATGAGCGGATAGCTGTGTTCGATGCTCGTACGCTTGAAGATCGTTTGTCTATAACGTCGTGCTTTCCGAGTCCCGGGTATAATAGAAAAATTATCAAGAAAAAAAAATGTATTTAATAAATTTTTCCAATTTCTTTCAGTGTTAATCCTAATCCGGTAGCTTTGGGCTCTCGTTGGCTGGCATATGCTGAGAACAAATTGATTCAATGCAAACGCAGTGGTGGTGGTTGCGATGGCGAGGCTGTTGCTAGCTACACGGCAACTGTACTAAATGCTGCAAAGTCATTTGGTAAGGGTTTGCGCGAGCTAGGTGAACAGGTTGCCGCTGGCTTAACAGGCGCGTCATCTAGTGGGAACAGCGGAAACAATTCAAAGAATAGCAGCTTCGATTCCAACAGTAGTGGTGATGTTCGTCAACCAGGAGTGGTGACTATTATGGATATTAAGGTAGTAGGAAGTGACTGTCAAGCTTCATTTCAAGAAATATAAAAACAGTGAATATTGTGTGTTAAAATTGAAATAAAACCTTGTATCATTTCTCTTCATATCCAGTATCCCGTAAACGATTTTAGTCCTACATCTGGCACTCCGATGGCCAGTAGTGGAAGCGATCCATTTGTTGCGCATTTCGTTGCTCATTCCGAGGCGGTCGTGGGAATGGAATTCGACAATTCCGGCATGCTTTTACTCACGGCTGATAAGCGAGGTCACGACTTCCACGTCTTTCGCATCCAGCCACATCCCGTGGGGTCAGGTCTGGCGGCAGTGCATCACTTATACGTGCTCCATCGTGGCGATACTAGCGCTAAAGTACAGAATATAGCATTTTCATTGGATTCACGCTGGGTTGCGGTCTCCACTCTTCGCGGAACAACGCACGTTTTTCCAATCACTCCCTATGGTGGTCCAATGGGTGTTCGAACGCACACATCCTTACATGTCGTTAATAAACTATCACGTTTTCATCGATCAGCCGGCCTTTCTGTCGAAGGCCGCTCCAACTCACCGATATCGCATTCCGATAGCACAACCTTTAGTCAATCACTAATGCCGTATCATAATCCAACACTGCCGCCATATCCTCGACCAATCGTGGTACTACCATTGGCACAATTACGTCAACCGTTTGTATTGGGCTCACCGCCAGGCTCAGCAGCATCGTTGTCAAAATCGTCGGCCAGCGCCACACCTGGTAATGTCTGTTCACAGCGGCAACGATTGTCATCGCTATCTGATGATAATGGAAAACCGCTAAGCGTGTGTTCGATTTTTGCCAAATCACGTTCGTGGTTATTGGATCCACCTAATGCAACCTGGGAAGCACCACATCGCATGCAACGTAAAGCCATAGATTCACTCTTTGTTATGGCTGGTCACGGTGCACTCATACAATACGATTTGGATACAAGGCTCGCCTTAAGTATGTGTCGAATGACGGAATGTTTTTTAGTGTACAAGGATTAAGCATTTGATACTACTTCCCTGTTTATTCTCTTCCTTCTCCTTCTTTGACTTCTTTCTTTATTTCAGACGTTGCCAAAGAGAAAATTTGTGACGATACTCCAATCGAACTTGAGGTGGAGGCTAAGGCGCAATGGAACCTTGGGCGAAAGGAGAGTTCTCAGGAAATCATGCCACCGCTATCTTCAGACAATTGGTTGATCAAAGATCGCAGCTCGTGCATGCTAACTGACAGTTCACGTCATTTTGATGAGGCTGACGATCGTGCAGATAGTTGGCTATCTCAAGTGGAAATTATAACGCACGCCGGACCACATCGAAGACTTTGGATGGGCCCACAATTTGTATTTAAGACATATAATTCGCCGAGTGGGTAAGTTCTTTCTTAGGTGGCTTAGAACTAGTCTGGAAAACCAGAACTACGTCACAATAAAAATGATAAGATTTACCTAATATGATTTACCCTTTTTCTTTTTTTTTCATCAAAACAGGTCAAACCTCAGTCATATTGAATCAGAATCTATTGAAATTGGCATCGCTGCTGCAACGTGTGCTGCTGCAGCACGAGCCGAACGCTCTAGCCCTTTGAATATGCCGCTGAGTGCGACTGGTCGTGCTAGTGTGCCGATCTTAATTGAATCGGGCTCATATAGTAAGTGAATTTATGGCTGTACATTATTGATTTTAAATGTTTATTCGGTTTTTAGGTAGTATTGAGCAGAGCCCCAAGCTTATGGATCGTTTCCATCACGATCATTTGAATTCCGATTTTGCTGTTGCGCATGGTGATACGCGTTTGAAGGAGGATTTGGCCGACGCCATGCGTGAGTCGCCTTCAGTTCCAAAGACAGTTGGGGGTAATTATTTATTTATTTATTTAATTATGATATTGTTGTGCTTATTGTTGTATTAGTGCTGCAAATTTTTTGAGTGGTATTAGTTAGTTGACAAATTGAGTCACATTAACCAATCAAAATATTGTTAATCGCTGGCAATCGCTTTCTTTTATTTAATTTTTTATTTAATTATTTAATTTCTATTGCGATTCTTGATCAAGGAGAAAATTATGGTTTTTTAGAATTGTAAATTTTTTTGTAAAAATTCTTTTCCTTTCATTGTATCATTTTCATTTTCAAATAATTTTCTAATATATTTCATTCAGTCTACGTTTATGTGTGGTTACCACGAAAATTTTTATATACGTACAACATTCTAAATATGAAATGAAAGTTTCGAAGACGCTTCCACAGGTGCAGAGTTCTCTAAACTATAATAAATCTCATTTTTGACATTTCCCTTCGAAACAGATGCACTCATAAAAAATACAACATCCTTAATAATATCACACTGATAATCAATATTACTTGTACAAAATAAGATTATTCGCTGTGATATATCCTTGATATCTTCTGCATGGATGTTGCTTCACTTCGCTTTTATTGTTTTCGGTTTTTTAAATACATTCTAATATACAATATAGTGTGTATATATATTTTAATAAACTTATTCATTGACGTCATATTAACGTGCTCTAAAGTTACACCTGTAGTAAATTTATCAATCTAATTTAATGGACTTAGTTAAAACAACAATTCATTAATTTGCTACGTGATTATTCATAGGAAAATAGGCGTCAGACTCATTCTACTATGCACATAGTCATGAAAATGATACCTTCGTAGTATCGTTCGTCATGTCAGAATACTTCTTTCTATTTCTTCTTTATGAAACCTCTTTTGGTTGCTTGTATCCAATTAATTTTTAATCTTATTTATAATAAAAGCAGTGAAAAATAATAACGCAGTGAAAAAATGCTAACGCTGGACTATCGAGTGATTTCCTTATAAGACGGCTATAGAAATGGTTAAATTAAAATATCGGTCAAAATTGCTTATCGATTTTTGCAATTTTAATGAACTTCGTGGGTGATGGGCGAGTTAATTTCATTGGAATTACCGCCTATCTATGCCTTTTTATGACCTTGTTTTATCGACCTATTGACCAAATTAATATCTCTATGAATTCGATATCTTCGAATATATAATTTTTGTAACTTTGCTGAAAAATATTACTTCAATAGTTTTAATCACCCCTTCAGTATTTGAGCTTAATATACATTTACACAAAACATGTTTCTCTCTCGCTCTGAATTTAAATCTAATTTTATTCGATATAACTTTTACTTATAAAAAACCTCTGTAAATGAGAAAGGCTAAAAAAAAGAAAAGAAAATGTTATTGAAAAGAAAAAAGAGCTAAAAAATAAATTTGTTTACAAAACAAATTCAAATCAAAGGCAGAATTTGTGCGGTTCTCCTTCAGAAATATTTCAGTATGAAAGTTTTCTTTACAGAGAAATTTTGTTTAGAGAATTTAATTACAAGAATATCTACTTAGTTTGCTTCATTTTGTTCAAGAAATTTATTTGAAAATTTTACACGCTTCAGGAAGAGAAAGAAAAGAATTTTAGTTCAAAGAATCATCAACATCTATCGCATGTAAAATTATTCAATCGGTCTCTTCTTTTCTTCAAACCTCGCCTACACTCATTGAAGTAATAACGTAATATTTAAATGATATTTAAAGTCATTATTGCGTCTTAGCATTATTGCTTTGCGTTTCTTGCATTAGTTTATTTTTTGTTTGTTTAATTGCGTTCGTTGTTAATTTTTTCGTTCGTAATCGTGTTTCTTACTAAATAAACAATTGCACAATTTTTATTAAAAACTTGCTGAAGTATTTAACTCGAAAATATATTTTAATGTTTCACAAATTTGTTATCAAGTCCTTTAATAAACTCGATTAAATCAAATTAAAATATCATTAAAGTGTCATTCATAAAGAATCTTTCTCTCTTAAAACACACACTTTCCTGCCTTTGGTTATGTCGCGCTCTTTTTTCTGATTGCTGAATTTTTCTCTTTCTTTTCCTTTCTTTTCTCTTTCTTAAATTATTCGAAAAACGTTTTGTGGCATCTGTAGAGCACTTGCTGACGGACTTCACCATAACGAATGAAAAGGTACCCTTTTCGGTCTCGTATGCCGATCATATTCATGTGGAGAATGCTAAGAATACTTGCCTGTCATCCCAATCGACCGTGGCGAATGCCGTGCCGAATATGTATTCATATGGAACTCATACTACGGGAACGGGAACTCATACTACTACCACTCCCATCGAAAAGGTGGTCAACCCTTTAGGCACGGTAACCACCATCATAACGGGCATACCAACGGAATCATCGAAGGATATATTGGATGAAGTGGTCTCTCAGTTAGCTTCTGAAGAGGCCGTAATACATGAAAATTGTGATGAATCGCTATTTCGTCCAGTGGTAGCTATTTTCTGTGATGAGGTGAAAAGTGCGGATCAGGTTGAAAAAGATGAATTACATCAGGAATTGTGTAAGCCTCCAGAAGTGATTGTCAATAAATTAATTGTGCCAGTAATTGAAAAGGAATTGGATGAAGAGCTCGCGAAGATTGAAAAATTGAAATTCGAATCAGCGAAAGGGAAAAAATACAAAAAAGGTATCACTAAAAATCTGGAACGGGAAAATTATGATAAAATTCAAAATAAAGAACGTTTGTCAAATTTCGCAGAATTAATTGAAAATCGTGATGTTGAAATGAAACCAAAGGCACCGCAAAATGTTGCTCTTACAGAAAAACCATCCGTAAGCGAACAAAAATTGAGTGAGTTTGTGAAATCGCACGAAAATATGAAAGACTCAGCTCCGGCCTCAACAGTATTGTCTAAAAATTTGATAAAGAACCCCGCTGAAAAGTCAGTGAAAAAGCCTAAAAATGTTTTAGAAAATGTTCCGGAGAAAAAGGCTAAAACAAACAAAGGAGGTGATATCAAAAAACAAAAGGATAAAAAATTTGAGTCTGGCACAACCAAAGAGATTAAAATCAATGAGCCGGAGTCACAGACATTCATGGATCAACCGAAGGATAAGCCGAACAATACTCACCGTCACGGTGAGAATTATACTACTGCAGAGCAGGAAACAAAGAGGACTGTTGAATCCAAAAAGACTGGCTCCCAGAAAGAAATTGATAAAAAAGTCGTGAAAAAGAATCAGGGATTTAATCAACCCAATGACAATATCACAGTCACAAGCGAAGATAATAAAGCGCTAATCACAAGCGATGGTGAAATTAAAAGAAGCGAGTTGGACTCTAAGAGGCGAGTGGCTGAAATAAATCCTGAAGACAAAAAGCCAACAAAGCTATTCCCTCTAGAACAGGGCAATGACCCAGTTTGCGGTATTCAACAGATTGAAATAAAAGAGTGCGAAAAAGAGAATACCGAATGTCTAGATGTGATCGACGGCAGAGGAGAAAATCCTTCTAAAGCCAAAGGAATTGATGAAAGTATGAAAGAAACAGATGCGGGAGAAATCAAACAAAATCGAACCAAAATCAATGCGAACCAAAAGAACAGTAAAATAGAAGAGATTGTTAACAAGACCTCTGAGGAACTGAATACAGAACACAACGCTGAAGAAAAAGCTGTAGAAGTTCTCGTACACAAAAATTCTACTCCTAAAATTACAAAATTGGAAGAAAAAATTCAAACCAAACTCCAAACAGACAAAAATCCGAAGTCTGGCAGTAAAATAAAGAAGGATGAAGAAAGTGTTAGACAGAGCCAACATAACAAAACTACGAATGTTCAGACGAAGTTAAAAACGTCCTCTCTGGAACTAAAAGATCGCACGGAGGAGGCTGTTAAAGGAGAAATTGAAACTGGTAAAAGTGGGAAACAAACAGAATTGGAAAGTGCAATAGACATAAGTGTAAATATTAAAAACAAAAAAGGACACGGAGGGAATGTTAGCGATCCCGTGGGAAGAGAAGTCCAGAACAACATGGTTGATGGTCCCCTAGAGAAGGATTCTGTAGATGCAGCAACACGGCCAGGACATGAAAATGACACAAAAAATGCTTCTAAGGATATGACTACTACTATTGATGATCAAACAAAAGAGAATGTGAAGACTTCAAAGGAATCATTAAAGGAAGCATTTGGGTTCTCAAGCAAGGAGAGAGAATCGAATTTGGCAACCAAAATGGAGAAAACCTCAGATAAAGAAGAGTCGATGGAGACAGGAGAAGGGATTGAGACAATGCTCGTAGACACGAATATTCAAAATAAATCCACAAATGTTGAAGGAAAATGCAGAAAATTGAATGAAAACAAATCAACGAAAAGTCAGAGGGGAAAATTAGCGAGTTTTATTAGCGAAGACATAGAAGTATCGACCCGCCCAACGCAAGGGGAAAGAGAAGATAAAGTGACAGAAAAGTTTAAAATTGCAGAAAGTGGCGAAGTGAAAGAATCCGAATTATATTTAAAACCCTTGAAAAAATTATCTGAAATTGATCAGAAGTCCGAGAGCCTGTCGCAACAAGAAAAGGGACACTTGAAAGAAGGGGACGATAACAAAACTAAACATCACAAAAAATTTAAGAAAACCATGAAACAATCAGAAGTTAAAAAAGAAATTGAAACGAAAAAATCTGGAAATAAAATGCAGGGAAGCACCAAAACCGACGAAGTGCATCTCGATCGTACGATTGCAGACATAAAACGATCATGTGAAATTATAAGCAGCGATCCAAAAACGTCGGAGTCATCTATTACAAAACAGGATGTCTGCTTGGTAGACGAGACAGACCTCTGGGAAAAATCTAAAAATGAAGAAAAATTAGAGCAAATAAAAGGAAAGCGGTCACCGAACCTGGTTAAGGAATTAAATTCTAAAAAAAAGAATAAAATTGTTATTCTTGATGAAACCGATTTCGAGACAAAACAGAACAATTCTATAAAAATAGACAACGAAATACAGGACGAAACTCTAAAAGTCATTAAGAAGACTTCACCCGAGCAAAAGAATACATTGATACAGATTAAACCATCGGTATCCTCGAAAAAAGTCTCCGTATGGCAGACATTAAGCGGTGCTGATATGATTAACCAACAATTAAATAAACCGGAAAGGGTGAAAGAGAGAGGAAGCGAAATTGTGAGCGATGTTTGTTCCTCACAATCGAAGGCGGTCGTAAAGGATGAATTAAAACTTGACTCCACAGGCGACTCTTCAGTATTAAATCCATTAGATACATTACCACCATTACCTTCACTGGAGCCATTAAATATTATTGAATCTCCAACCATATCTTATAATTCTAAGGATGCTGAGATCAATACCAAAGATTCGTCTCCAACAAGTCTTATAAATTTCGAGAGCCCACAAGAGATTAGTCCTACCTTGGAGTCTAAAATTACCCCACCACCTAGTGGTTTTACTGAAAAAAATCTCATCTTGGCCTTGTGTGGTAGCTTGCATTATGAAAATGAAAGTGACCACTCACGTTCTACGTCTGCAAACACCCGAAAATCAACAATGGATTATAAAAGTATAATTGAAAATATAAATGATGAACAATATCTTAGTTTAGAGCAAACTAGCAATAATACAACACCACGAGGGAAATCATCATCAACTTCGGCTAATTCTTCAGTATACGAAGAGGTCAACGTCGATAATATAAAGAATACGAAGGAGGAACGCTCGAAGAGGCAAGAATCAAAACAAAACGAAGCGCTAACTAAAAAATCGAAATCTATTCACGATGAAGATGCCGACGAGGATAAAGAGTATGAAGATAGTGATGGTTGTATTAATAGTGATAACAATAATATTGATAATGATGATGATGATGATGAATTACAGCCACTGATAAGTTTGTCGGAAACGCACATAGACTCAGATAGCGGCCCGATTAATACAAGACCTCAAACCACGGAGATTTACAAGGGTACAAGTCGTAGAAAGGATGGTGGTAGTATTACCACGGATAGTGAAGGTCCCATGGCTGCGACAACCACTTCGGATGATAATAATTATCACAGTCATAGAATGGGTACTATGAGTCCTGGAACGAACAGTGGCGCTAAAATTAAAACGAAAAAATTGGAACACAAAATTAATTTAATCGCTGCAATTGAGGCGGCAACTTCATCATCTTCCACGTCATCAGCCGAAGAGAGCGGTGTTGAAGGTGGCAACGGTGAAGGAGTTATTGGTTGCGTTGGTAATTCGGTTGGCGGTATAACTGTTTCAACCGACAGCACTGTCGTGACTATGGCAACCTCAAATATTGCCACACCCGTCATGAGCAACATACAATATCCACCGATGATTATCCAGCATGGTGCATCCAAGAAGAAGATCAAACGTCGTAAAAGATAAGAATTAGCAATTTGTTTGATATGTATCTTTTGTGTGACGACAACATATTATTTGTATTTTATATACTTTGCTCACAACGTTGACGATCAAAGTAGTGGTCACACTGGTCGCGGGAATAATAATAATAATAATAATAATAATAATAATGATAATGATAAACCGTCATTTTTGTCAATAGAAAAATAATACTGAACTTTAATTAACTGATTGATATAATGATGAAAAGCAATGAAATACTGTTGCTTTTAATAAAAAGCGGTGATCATTTTTTAATCAAAGTTTTTCTTCTATTAAGTCCTTTCCAAACTTGATGATTGGTAGACAAGAAAAAAATTGTAAATAGATTTCAATATCTCTCGTGTGTGGATATAGCGGTTATTAATATTAATTACATTAATATATATAAATATTGGCTTTCCTTCAGAAGCAATTTCGGTCACACTATTTAATCTGTAGGAAACCAAATCACAATTTTAAGCAATTTTGAATTATAATATCTTATGACTCTTTTATACTTTCAGATTTTAGAGAAAACGTTTATGCTAAAAAAATATATTACTAAAACTATAATAGGGAATTATAAAGGATTGTACGATATTATTGAAAAATTCGAAGAATGAAAATTATAATAGTAGTCCTCCAAATATGGACTATCCCATTTGTCATTCATGCAAAAAATACAAATCAAAACAATATCTTAATTATTCAATGCATGTAAGGTATTTAACAGAGAGAAACAGCAAACATTTATTTTAATATTTGTTCAATTTGTTAAAAAAATTAACTGATTTGAGAGACATTTTTTATTTATGCCTTCCAAAAAATTAATAAATGTAAACGCTTTACAGCTCTTCTCCTCTTTGGGATAGATCTCTGAAATAAATATATGCGTTAGACCTAAATTGAATTATAGGCCTTCATTATCTTGATACTGATCATTTCTTATCTTTCTTAATTGAAATTAATTTCTTAATTGAAGAAATCTACTAGACTAAACCCACAGATAAAATTCTCTCAAAATTTCTTAGATGTATTGAAACATACACATTTCATAGAACAAAAATTGGATAACTTTGCAATAAATGTTTGTTAAAAGATTCTAAAAAAAAGAAGAACCAAAATAAAAATAATAATAAACTTGTAAAAATAGAGATGACAAATACTTGCATATTTTAAGAAGAAAAATTATACAAAATTGTAAACTAATGAGATTTGTACTATCAAATTTTGGAATCAGTGCGTCCTGTAAAATAAGGAATGTAATATGTGTGTACGTATGTATAAAAGTAAGAAAAATATAAGAGATGATTAAAAACATAATACCTTCTTGTATATTCCCATCGTCATTCATTAGCCCGTATGCTAATTTGGCCTTGTATTTGTACGTTTTCCATTGGTTTTAAACAATTTTTAACCACCTTAATATGAACGCAAACCATGGCTCAATTATTTATCTTGCTCGGCAAACAGAACATTTAATTCATTTTTCACTTTTGTATTAAATTTTTCTAATTATGTATTATAGAGTGTTTTTAGGAACTCTTCCAATATGTTCTTAAATTATATTACTCTTAGTTATTTCTTTATTCAAATCTTATAAAAATTTACAATAGCTTTTACGTTTATTAATATATTTGCATACACAAGATGTGCTTTGAAAGCCATTGCTTATTTAGCTAAAATTTAATAAATTATTCTAATACATTATAATTTATATAAACTAAATAAAATAAAACTTTACAAAAAAATTAAACATAAAATATAACTGTGAGATCTTATCCAGTATTTATGATTTTAAGTGTTTGATTACTCAGTGATATATCAGAAAAAACTCGCTTTAAAAATGTATTAAAATATATATATGAAGAATTATTAAGATAAATTATGAAAAATATTAATAGATTAACTTTATTCCAAAAACAGAAAAGATAAAACTAAATTAAAATGTAATGTAAAAAGTAAAAAAAAAAATTAAAAGAAAAAAGCTAAAAATAAACAGTAAACTTTAAAAATATAAAAGCCTAATTTAAAGAGTTTTATTTTATTAAACTAAACTAAAATATACTAAAGGTTAAATCAACCAGTAATATTCGATTATTTAAGTTTTCACATGCAATATAATTTGACTTTTAAATCTTACTTCCATTAACGAAACTGTGGCAAAGGTTCTCGTTTGGTTTTCAAGATATTAACCTCAACACAAAAGATTTATGATTTTCTAATTAATGAATTTTTTACATGAATTTTCCTAGCTGTAATATATATATATATATATATATATATATATATATATATATATATATATATATATATATATATATATATATATATATATATATATATATATATATATATATATATATATATATATATATATATATATATATATATATATATATATATATATATATATATATATATATATATATATATATATATATATATATATATATATATATATATATATATATATATATATATATATATATATATATATATATATATATATATATATATATATATATATATATATATATATATATATATATATATATATATATATATATATATATATATATATATATATATATATATATATATATATATATATATATATATATATATATATATATATATATATATATATATATATATATATATATATATATATATATATATATATATATATATATATATATATATATATATATATATATATATATATATATATATATATATATATATATATATATATATATATATATATATATATATATATATATATATATATATATATATATATATATATATATATATATATATATATATATATATATATATATATATATATATATATATATATATATATATATATATATATATATATATATATATATATATATATATATATATATATATATATATATATATATATATATATATATATATATATATATATATATATATATATATATATATATATATATATATATATATATATATATATATATATATATATATATATATATATATATATATATATATATATATATATATATATATATATATATATATATATATATATATATATATATATATATATATATATATATATATATATATATATATATATATATATATATATATATATATATATATATATATATATATATATATATATATATATATATATATATATATATATATATATATATATATATATATATATATATATATATATATATATATATATATATATATATATATATATATATATATATATATATATATATATATATATATATATATATATATATATATATATATATATATATATATATATATATATATATATATATATATATATATATATATATATATATATATATATATATATATATATATATATAATTTCATTTATATATATATTTTGGTCTGCATTTACAGATTCTGAAGCCGACAGCAATAAATTCAATACATCTCTGAATACCGAATTATTCCCAATAATTGAGAAGCAGACTCTAGTAAATAAAATTAATATCATCGATATCACGAAGAATCAGAATACATCAGCATATAATGAAAGCAACAACACGCTACAAAAAAGTGACGCCACCTCATCTCATCAAAAATTTCAATATGAATCTTCAAGCAATGGAATTGTTGTAGACAATTTAGACATGTTTGGAGATCATCAACATCATCATCAACAATTAAATAACGACGGAATTAATACAAAAAGTCGCAATAGCTTGGATGCAACATCACTATCATCATCATCACCCTCTAATTCACCAACACCACATTTAACGAATGGGGAGATCGATGCTAATTTAATTCATTTTCCACTTTTAGATCTCAAGAATACATCGAACAGCAGCAATTGTAGTAGTCAGGGTGACAGCAAATGCGAGAACAGTAGCAGCGTGAATGGACCCAGCATGGATAAAATGGCAAGTGGCTCATTGTGAGAGTTACTGAAAAATCCTGCGTTAGCTAGGAAAACAATGAAAAATAAAAATTTCTGTTTAACTAAAGTTTATCAGAATATATTCAATAAATAAGATTGACGAGATGGTAATGTGTTCTAAAAAGCATGTTGAGAAGGTCGTTGAGCAGTCAAACACAATTGTTCCATGCGAGTGGTCAAATCATTTTTTGAAGAGTGTATTAACTGTCCATACGGCGACCTATTCACCAATAGTAAAGGAAACAATAAAACTATTTATAATTGACTTTTCCTTTAAAAGAAAACAATAATTTCGGTTGTCACGCTGACTACCATGGAATACCATTACCCCATTTCTAAAACGCAAAATGCGATCGAGAAGTCATGTAAAATCGAATTATACTCTGAGATTTTGGAGATCAGTATCACGGTTTTCAAATGGAACACATCCAGCTGTATGCGTTCGTATATTCGTGGTTCTTACTCTTTGAATATATTTGTGATTAATTTTATGTGCTTTTCTCTTAAACTTTGGGAGATCTGACTTAAATACTTAAAATGAAAACGATAAAAACGTGATTATTTAAATTATTAAAAAGTGATTACAATGAACGTGATAGGAAACAGAATGAGAACAGAGAGAAAGCGAAAAACAATTTCTACGAATTTTTGGCTAATCGTAGTTAGTGTCTAAGTGTGATAAATTGAACACTTTTTTTATAAAAACAGAATTAGATACACATTTTTTGCTAAATTATATATATATATATATATATATATATATATATATATATATATATATATAATATATATATATATATATATATATATATATATATATATATATATATATATATATATATATATATATATATATATATATATATATATATATATATATATATATATATATATATATATATATATATATATATATATATATATATATATATATATATATATATATATATATATATATATATATATATATATATATATATATATATATATATATATATATATATATATATATATATATATATATATATATATATATATATATATATATATATATATATATATATATATATATATATATATATATATATATATATATATATATATATATATATATATATATATATATATATATATATATATATATATATATATATATATATATATATATATATATATATATATATATATATATATATATATATATATATATATATATATATATATATATATATATATATATATATATATATATATATATATATATATATATATATATATATATATATATATATATATATATATATATATATATATATATATATATATATATATATATATATATATATATATATATATATATATATATATATATATATATATATATATATATATATATATATATATATATATATATATATATATATATATATATATATATATATATATATATATATATATATATATATATATATATATATATATTAATTCATACATAAATACGCACCTACATACACACACATTATATCATATATATACTATATAGTATATGTAGTTTCATACTAACTCTGATTTATATACGAGGGTTTATGGTATATAAATTAGGTTAATAACAATTTCTATGTCTATTTAGTATGAGAATTTATTAAGTCGGGACTTATATTTTAAATGATTACACGCGCAAACAGAAGAAGGTTTAAAAATTATTAAATCTGAATGTTTTCGAAAATGTCTTGTTTTACAAACAATCTTCAAATTTTCAAGACGTTTTTAATATTTTTAGTAAAGTTTATATTTATTTTGATTCCTTTTTATATATAAACTCTGTTCTTGTTCTTGTGGATTGATCTCACACATCCCGTTCATTTATGGAATTTATGATCATTAATTATTGGAATTCCTTCTTCCCTTTGGCGACCGGTGAGGAAAATCCTTAACGGAAAGGAGTTTCCAATTAATGAAATGGAGAAATAATTCTGCTTAAATTATGAGGCGTGCTTCAGTTTTCATGGTTTGGGATATTTTTAAAATTTTTTTTATTTTTAAATTTAATACAATTTCTCTAATTCGCACTAAAACGCGTACTCCAGCTTATTTTCTTTTAATTTAATCTCTTATTTTAGATGATGAATATTTAAGTTTTAATATGAATATGCTAAGAATATTTGGATAGTTTTATTTACAGAATTATTGGTATGTAGTTTCCATTGCAGACAACACTAAAAGATAAGCCTCTCTAGAAAATTAGTTAATTCAAATAGCAAAAAAATAGGCTAAGATTTTTTCTAATTTACAACGTTACGATTTTAATAAGCTAGACCAATAACAATATGAAATAGGCCATAACTTGATGAGTAATACCATGAAACAAATTTTGAAAATTATAAAATTATTAAAGTCGCATTTTATACGTTTCCATTTTCATGTATTTACCATATACCACACACACACAAACTCACGCACACAAACTCACACACATTTTTTTAATTGATCTCTTCTAAAGGTGCTTTGCATATTCTATTGTGTAATTAAATTTATGTTTGACAACAATAATTGCCTTCTACCAATAATAATCCATAATAATGAAATTGAAAATCAATTTAAATGAGAGTGTGCATTTCTATTTATACTCGCTTTTCTTCGAGTATATCAATTTAATAACACTTCCTTCGGAAAAACCATCGCAATAAAATAATGCATTTGTCATTATCGTTTATCAATAATCATAGTAAATTTATCTCTTACAAATACTATAATCTTTTATAACTTCATTAAATTAACTGCAAATATACACACAATAGTAAATGAAGAATAAAAACTAAAAATGAAAAAAAATGAAATCCAAAAAAGTATTCGATGGGGAGCAATTTTTTTATATTTAGTTTAGTTAATAAAAAACCAAATGTTTTTATGAAAAATACTGAAAAAGTGCTCCGCACAAGTTTTACGAATGCATTTAAATTATGCAAAAATAGTAAAGAATAGAAAAATAATTTTTATACTTACAAAATATTAGTGTTTGAAATTATTTCTTATGAAAGTTTTTTCCCACGCAATTGAATATTTTTAAAAAATACTACAAGAACAAAACAAATTATTCCATATGAAATTAATTTTTAATATTGTATAATTGTTTCAAAAAGCTTTGGTAAAAATTTTAATAAAAAAATGAATACTGAAAAATATATATAATGCTTTGATATTATTTCCGAATTCTTGAAACTCGAAAATTCAATTTTTTTTAATTGAAGGAAAATATTCTCAATAATAAACTTGACTGATTGCAAATTAATCTTTAAAATCATTTACTTATTCATACATTTTACTATTGTATAAATCTATTTCACTAAAATAAGTAAATTAAATTAATAATTTATTTAAAATATTGCCAAAATTTATTTAAAATATTGCCAAAATTTAAAATATAAATTTTTAAAAACAGATAAATTTCAAATAAAATAAAAACTGAACTAAAAGGTTCGCAATATTTACAATACTTATTTCAAACAATTTTTGATCTATCGATTTTATATATTATTTCAATTCTAAATTGTACAATTTTTCTAGATTTTTAAGATCTATTTTATTCTTGTTTTACTTTCTGTTTTCACTGTATTTTTTATTACTGTTATTAATTCCACTTTCGTATTAAAGAGTACGAACAATATAAAGAATTATTTTACAAAAATACAAATAAAAATAATATAAAAGATTTCAATTAAGCATATTTAAAAAAGGAGTACAATTTCAAATGTTGCTTTTCCTTTTTTAAATAAGTTTTGATAGAAATTGTTTATATTTTCAAACTCTGTACACAAAAATGTAAACATATTTATTTAACTAATAGAAAATTTATCTAATTTTTACTTAAATAAAATCAAGCTTTTACTATAAAATCAAAACCTTTTTTTAAAACCTTAACGAATTAAACGATAATTGAAAACTAAACCATTTACGGGCTTTCAAAAATAATTCAATATTATACAACAATAAAACTGTTTTGAGAATGCAATTTTTTGTATTGAAAACTCAGTTCAGATGGTTTAAAGGGACGTTATTTATTTATATATACAATACATTCAAAAATTTTATATTAAATCTACTTTTATACTATATGCATTATATTTTAACATTTAAAATGTTTAACAAACAATTACAAAATTTGCAATAGATCACAATTAACACTAAACATAATAAAGTAAAGGTAAAATATTTATAAATTTACTTAAAATAATCACAATTATTTACAGTGTCATATTTTTAGCAAAAAAATATCTCGTATAAAAGAATGACAAATGAAATCACTTTTAAATTAATGTCTGCAAAAGTTTCGATTAAAAATAATTGGACTTGAAATATTGAAATTTATTTGTTATTGTTATTATTATTATTATTATTTATATTGGTAACGAGGAACTCAAATGACACTGAGCTAATTTGATGATGATGTGGCACTGAAGAATACATTTATATTAAAAATGAAGTACATTTTAAATTGATGAGAAAACAAAACAAAATTTATATATATTGCATTGTACGATAAACTATTTTTTATGGAATGGAATTTATACAAATAAATTAAATGTGCTGCTGAGCACCGTGAGAAGAAACCCGAAAAATATTGCGTTTATTATATATAAAATATGAGATATACTATCGCGAAAAGGTAAATAAAAAGGCAGAAAGAGATTTAAATGGCTTTTAGGGACAGATCTATTTGTGGTGATTACTTCTTGTGTGTGTGAATATCCATGAATGTTGTCACCATAATATCAAAAATTGCCAAACGATGTTAGATTGTTCTCATTAAAGCACCTGAATCTAAACGAAATTCATCTCATGCCCCTCCCTAATATCCATATTTCGTAATACCTGCCTCCAAAATCGATTGAAAATGTTATCAGATTTTTAGAAATGAGAAACTTCAAATAGTTTTTGGTTTTCAAAATTTGTTTTTATATTTTAATAAATGTAAAAAATTGCCTTCTTGCATGAAAATATAACGTCTTCCATATTAATTTGAAAAAATTCTCATTGAATAAAGCGACATTTTTTGGATAATTATATTCATAACCGTGGTCGTGGGCCTTGCTCTGGTTTGGGTTCATGCGATCAATGTGAATGTTGACAATAAAACACTGAGGCAGGGTACTGGGGCCGTGGTATCGAACTGTGCGGATTGCGCAGAAATTGGCGGGTTGGTTAAAAATTAATAATTACCATTTTCGATTATGTCGAAACGATTTTGCAATTCTTGTATTTCCAGAAGAATCCTAGCAAATGGCGGCTCAGCAGCAGATGCTGTTATTGTAACACTCTTATGCGAGGGAATTATATTGCCACACAGTTTGGGGTTAGGCGGCGGTTTTGTTGCAACGATATACGATAGCGAAACAAACAAAATTGAAACGTTGATAGCACGTGAAACAGCACCGGCGGCTGCGCATCGTGATATGTTTATAGATAGGAAAATAACCGGTAAATTTAACTGAATTAATTATCATAGTAATTAAGCTGAAATTACTCATAGACTTACCTTTGCTTAGGGGCTATTGCGGCGGCCGTACCGGGAGAAATATCTGGTTATTGGGATCTACACGGTAAATACGGCCGATTACCGTGGCGAATACTTTTCGATGAACCCATCAAATTATGTACAGAAGGTCATACTGTTACGGATCAACTAGCCACGATTTTGGCTCTTAATACGAAACGCATTCAAAATGAACCATCTCTAAGTGAAATTTTCATAAATCCTAAAACTGAAGAAATATATCAAAAAGGTGAAATAATGTATCGTCCCCAACTGGCAAAGACCTTAAAAGTAATTGCAGAAGGAGGTGCTGCGGTCATGTACGAGGGTGGTCATATCGGTCGGATGTTAGCGGAGGATATACAAGAAATGGGTGGTATTATAACGTTACAAGATCTGACCAATTACAAGTAAATTAATAATTATAAAAAATTTCACTTATAAAAATGGTCATTATTGTTCAATTATCTTTATCAGGGTTCGTTGGGAGGAGCCCATTTTGGCACATATTGATGGCGGTTATTCACTTTACACCACTCCCCTACCAACCGGTGGGGCTGTACTAGCCTTTATATTGAACGTAATGAATTTATTGTATACCGAAGATCGTAACGTCTATTGGCAGCGCCTTACGGAAACGTTCAAACACGCCTACGGGCATCGCACTAATCTTGGTGATCCACACTTTGAGCCACAAGTTAAGGAAATGCTACAGAGAATGATTAGCTTGACATATCCTTGGGATATATGCTCTTTGATAAAGGATGATGAAACTTCGAAGAATTTTGAATATTACGGAGCGAATTTCACCAACGAGGAGGATCGCGGAACTGCCAATATAGTGGTTTTGGCGCCAAATGGTGATGCAATATCAGTCACTAGCACCATAAACAATCAGTAAGTAGTATCGATTGTAAGTATCGTGCACTGTAATCCGAAATGAATTGAATTTTCTTTCAAATGAAGCTTGGGATCAAAAGTTCGTTCACGACGTACTGGCATAATTTTAAACGATGAAATGGACGACTTCTCCACACCTGGATTAACAAATACCTACGGCATTCCTTCATCACCCTCGAACTATATCAAACCTGGAAAACGGCCAATGTCATCGGCATGTCCGTCAATTGTTTTCGATAGAAATAATCGAGTCTGTTTAGTGATCGGTGGAGCTGGTGGCTCAAAAATTACTACCTCAGTCGCTCAGGTAATTCAATCATTTAATTCATCTAAAATCAGATAATTTGAAATAATCTCTTTCTTAAATGGAAAATGAAAACTGTTTGAAAGATAGACCATTTTGCGTTATCTGGTATTAAACGAGAGTATGGAGAATGCCATGAGTGCCGCTCGTCTCCATCATCAACTCTCGCCCATGCACGTCGACGTCGAACGCGAAGTGAATGAAAGTATTATATCGTATTTAAAGGGCATTGGACACGATATTAATTACTTGTCAACTGATAAAGCCTTCTCAGCTCTTACTGCGATCGGAATGAAATGTAAGGAAAACCCAGAACTTGTTTGTGATCGTCGTCGCCACGGTAGTGCCGCCATTGTCTATGTAAATAATCAAAATTGAATTTTCAAAAGACCTTTCTTTTCTCCCAGAAATGTACTTTATTTTTTACATTTATTTTGTATCTTTTCCATACAAATTTAATAATATTATAGAAAAATAAGTTTCTATTTTAATTGTATTAAAATGAAAAAATACAATCTTTTTTGTTTTTACTACTTCTCAATTACTTTGTTTATTAGCTTTTGGAATTCATTTAAGCCATTTTCTTCATTCATTCGAAACTCCCAATTCTAGGAAGGGTTTAGAACTCAATGACAAAACAATACTCATACGCGAACCTCTTACGTCCGGGAAGTTCAACAAAATAGGTTCCTATTAGCCTTAGCTTTTATGTGGTTTCAAAATTTCTATTTCAACGATAAAAAGCTTTGGACGTTTTAAAACTACTTCTTAAACTTCTGATTTAACTCGTTATTCAAAAATCCCGAACGACTACAAAGTTTTTCCTCCGATGATACCACATATCCCTTTTTATATGTATTATAAAAGTCTTTCAAAAGTCTTGGAAGAAATTAATATCCGGTTAAAAAATGAATTTAAATTTTCCGGACTTTAATTAAAATGATAAATAAAACAAGGTTTATTTTGCCGGGCAAGAGTATAGTAAATGACATCGATAAAGTAATTAATGATATTTCATTTCATTTCTATGATCATTATTTTCAACCAGGGCGACTATTCCCTGGTTGAAAATAATGATCATAGAAATGAAATGAAATATCATTAGAAACAAGTTACGAAATAAGAAAGAGCTCAAATCCATTTTTCTCTTTTCAATCAAACAGCTCTCTTGCTTTTCTCTAATAGCATTACTCACTTATCTTAACGACCATTACAGATTATGTGATAATGATAACTGTAATGAAAAGTTATTATTTACCAGTTTTTGTGGTTTTTTTGGTTTAGGTTTTTAATTATCTCTTTCTTTGATATCGTCTGTTTTTCCATCTCTCTCGCGCTCTCTCTTCCTCTCTGTGTCTCACACAACGCTTCTAATTGCTCTTAAAATTCATGTTTAGCAGCGCAGTTAATTTTGTTCCATTTTATAATAAAAAAATACTCATACGTCATTTACAGTATTAACCGTTATTAAAGATCGTGCTAGCTCCTTCTCACCATTCTCTTTTTCTTTCTATTTCCCCCGGTATAGTCTGCAGATTTAGTTAATTTTTTTTTTTGATTTTTTTTTTTGAAAACAAAGTGCATTTTTTAAACGTCTTTATTTAACTTTTTTGTTAAATGCTATCTCTATTGTCGGAGTTAGTCTCGGATGTCTGCTGCGCTAATGCGACGATGTTTGACTAATTAACTTTAATGTCGGTTGGAAATGAGAGTTTATTGATCAGTTCAGTTTGAGGTGTCGACCGGTTGGCATGTGTGTGCAATAATATTCAAGAAACAATATTGAGCGCCTCCAATGATATCGATTTCTTACGATTCGAACTAAAAAATCAATTAAATTGAAAAGATTTGGTTTTACTGGAAATAGTTTATAAAAATATTTATTTACATCGGGGCTTTTTGTAAAATTAATCATCGCCTATCGACCTCACTGCTGTTTAATAATCATTAAAATAATGAAGTAAGTTTAGAAGAAAACCACACGAATATAAAAAAACTCACCACACCAACCCACCCGCGATCACTTTAAATAAAACTGACTGCTAAACAAACTGCAAACAATTCTTGCAGTATTGAAGCAGTATGGAGAAGAAGAAGAAGAAGAAGAAAAGAAGTAGAATTTTTATTAGAAAACGCGGCATTAAATTTAACGAAAACCTGAATAAAATTTTTCGATCGAATTTTAAAAACGACCGTTAATTATCGCATTTATTACTCTTTCATTTTGTTTATTGTTATTTACGTTTCTCATTTTTCATTTATTATGCAAAGATTCACAGCTTTTTTTTTGTATTATGTTAAAAATTCTTAATTAATTCAATTGAGCTGAATAAATTTTTAATAACGAGCCCACCAGGGTCATTTCACAAATATAAAACTCAATGTAATTTTTAGTTTTTTATTAATTTGCCGACTTTAAGATATTTCTCTATATACTATATACTTGCCCATATAGAGCTTACTCCACAGTCTTTTCAAATAGTTAGATCGAAAAAAAATATTAATTGGAATGAACGATTCTTTAATCAGTTTCTGTTGAAGTCTATCTAAAATCACGTTGATCGTAAAAGAAATTAATTGCTAGATAATTAGTAATGAGTTATTGAAATAATGCATATAAAAAAATAATTATATACCTTTGCTGACACTCCTACAGTCCCCGCAAACAAGTCATTCGATTTATTGGAAATTTCTTCAAAAAGCAAAAAGCTAAGAAGTGGCAAAGTTAAGTCATGTTTAATGAACTCGAAAATAGAAAAGTCGTTTTCCTAAAAGATCATTGCATTTCATCGCAATGCATTTCATCATTTCCGCATTGCTGCAAACATTTCACTTTTATCTAATTCATAATTATCATTATTATAGGAGTTTTCATAGCATTCGAGATAAAGAAATTATCAAATAGTGCAAGCCCGTCTATTCTATTTCCGTCTTATTCTATATGACCATAACCGTGATAACTGAATGCATTATAAATCGTATCTCATAGAGAAACGAGCTGGTAAGTTAGAATCGTGCTAATTATGATGATAATTTAGTTAAACTATAGAGTGGCGAATTCTAGAAAGAAGGAATATTATCAAGACAGCAAAAGAAACAAAGAAACTTCTTAAGGCTTTTAATAACCTTAACACAATCGGTAACTGTTTTGTACGGATTTTTGTTTTTAATTCTTTGAATAACTCTTTTAGTTCTGATGCCTAACTTAAACGAAGAAGTAAAAGGGCCGGAAAAATGTTTTCGTTACTAAATTCTATTAATTTTGAATTCTACTAATTCTATTATTCCTTTCAAATTAATCCGCTTTACTGAAAGATTTGCGCTTTCTTAAAACCTTTGGGTATTCATTAAACAAATAGTTATCGCAAGAGCACTTGTTAATTGAATGCAATCTAATCTACGATTAGTACTCACACCTAAAACTATGAAAAATGTATGACATTACCAAGCAATCCGTCAAGTAATGTAAACATTCATCAAGTAATGTAAAGAAAAGAAGAAATTAATAAAAAATTGATATTAATTTAATGTAAACCAAAAGTCACTTTTAATTTGCTTTTAAGAGAACTATTTTAATTATTTTCTAAACGTTAGCAAACTTGAGTTAAGAACTCTCCAATCAAATACTTTAATAAAAATAAAAATTAAAAAAGAGAATGAATAAAAATAACAATATTTCAACAATTTAAAAATAACAATGGAAATATTTATTTATAATTTAAGTGCTAAGACTAATTGGGCATTTAGTGAAAACCAATCAGTTTATCAATGACCACCGAGGACGATCTTGGATTAGTAAAATTAATGATTTCGTTGTTCTTCCAGAATCTATATAAAAGATCTGCGGATGGATAAAAGCGATGGTTTTTTAAAGAAATAATCAAAAAGCATTTAATATTTAAAAATAAGAGGACCAGAAGACAGATCAAAACGATATTACCTATGCATATGGTTTTGATTTATGTGCGTAGCAGATTTATTTAGCCTTTTCACAAACCATATTCAATTTCACTCTAAGACATATCCAAAACGTTCAAATCTACACAATTTCAAAAACTTCAAAATCTTCGAATACTTTTCTTATTTACAGTTTTCGTTTTACAAAGAATTTTACAAAATGGTCCCTCATTCTTGTGGTCATTGTAATTGTGATGATACTAGTTCTAGTATTCACCTTGACGAGTAAGAACGATAAGCAAATAACCTCTTTTGGGGGACATGGTGCAGTGGTATCTAATGGACGTGGTTGTGCTGAAATCGGAAGGTAGATCAAATTATATATCAATATCAAACCTCGCAGATCGATCTGCTTGTTTTAATTACGATGCAATATTTTCTATTACAGTCAAATTCTGGAGGATGGCGGTTCGGCTGTAGATTCTGCTATTGCCACCTTGCTCTGTGAGGGTGTTATATTGCCGCAAAGCATGGGACTGGGTGGGGGTTTCGTAGCCGTAATTTACACGAAATCCAATCGCAAAATTGAAACCCTAACGGCACGTGAATCAGCACCAGCAGCTGCTAGGGAGGATATGTTCATTGGAGCCACGTCTATAACAGGTTTCTAATCTTTGCCTTTATATGATAATTCATTTGTGCAGATTTTACTCCCAGACCTTCAAAGTACGACAGATCAAAGGTTCCAATGAACCGAAATTTTAATAAAATCTCTATAAATTCGTTTGATAAAAATAATTTCTATCTAAAAAACAATCGTAACAAAATCAATCGTATCAGTATTATTGCAGTGTTATATCAGTTATAAAATTCAGCTCGGATTATTTATATAGTATGTTTATCAGTAAAATATTATATGATAATACTTACCTTAGGTGCCATCGCTGGAGCAGTACCTGGTGAATTATTGGGTTATTGGGAATTACATAAACGCCATGGGCGTTTGCCATGGAAAGTACTTTTCCAACCAACGATCGAGCTATGCAAAAATGGTCACTGGGTATCAAAATACTTGGCTGGAGCGCTTGCTTCGAAAGAGGCAGCAATACGCGCAAGTCCCTCGTTGGCCGAAATTTTTATAAAGCCCGATGGTACATTATATAAAGAGGGTGATTACATGAAGCGCACAGTACTTGGTCAAACGCTGGAACAGATTGCCGAACACGGTGCCGACATTATGTATAATGGTGGCAGAATTGGTCAGATGTTTGTTGAGGATTTACAAAAAATGGGCGGCATTATAACAGAAAAAGATTTAAAAGATTACAGGTTGGTCAAATCGAACCAGAAAGAAACCAATTGGAACCTATCAAATTACTAAATTTCGGATATAATTGTAAAATCGAATCTCTCTTCCTGATCTATTCTTTTAGAGTTACGTGGGAGGATTCACCACGTGTGAGAGCGAATTGTTCAAATGATTACACCTTATACACCACTCCATTACCATCCAGTGGTGCTCTCTTAGCTTTCATATTGAATGTGATGAGCAGACTTTATACGGATAATCGAAACGTTTATTGGCAACGTGCCATCGAAACCTTCAAACATGCCTTTGGCCAGCGCAGTAATTTGGGCGATCTACAAAATGAACAGACTATGGCGGCGACTATAAACGAGACCTTTAATCACTTAGTTAGTCGTGAATTTTCCGAAAAGGTTCGATCACTCATACACGATGACAAAACGTACACCAATTACGCATACTATGGCGCTAATTTCACCGTGGAAAATGATCATGGCACTGCGAATATGGCTGTTTTGGCACCGAATGGAGATGCCATTGTCGTGACGAGCACTATAAATAATTAGTGAGTAAAGTAGTAATAAATATTTACTTCTGATGTTAGATCGCTACAACATCTTTCAACATACAGTTTTGGTGCCAAAGTACGATCTCCAAGAACGGGTATAATACTCAATGATGAAATGGATGATTTCGCTACGCCAGGCGTTGTCAATGGCTTCGGTGTACCTGCATCTCCGGCTAATTACATAAAACCCGGTAAACGACCCATGTCGTCTATGTGTCCAGCTATATTACTGGACAAACAAGGAAATGTTCGTATGCTGGTGGGAGCGGCAGGTGGTACTAAAATAACAACAACAGTAGCAATTGTAAATCAAATGCGGTTTTTCAATTTTATTCATTTTTTTCATTGAAGTTTCGTTTCGTTTTGTTTTAAAGACAATAATAAAATATCTGATATTTAATGAATCGCTTGAACACGCCGTTAACGATGGACGACTTCATCATCAGCTGGCCCCGATGCAAATTGATTACGAGGCAGAGGTACCGTTAAATACAAGAGAATTTCTAGAAAATGTAGGTCACAAACTTGAACTACTGCCAGTTGGAACTGGATTTGCTGCACTAACGGCAATTGGAGTGCGTGATAATAAGCCGGTACCTATCTATGATAGACGACGGGTTGGGAGTGTCTCCCTCGTTCAGGCCAAGAATAAAATGAATCATTGAGATAATTTATTGGTTTCTATTTAGAGTCGTATAAAATTGTATGTAGTTCAACAAGTCTAACTCCAAAGAAATGAGACCGAAGATTCTGTAATTTGCAGTTTTATCTCATTTCGTACTACTATCGATATTTCATACTACTATCGATAATTCATACTAATATCGATATTAAGTAATAAGTTTTAAGATCACAAAAGGATATGATAATGTTGTGGATATGATTAGGCTGTTTTTTATCAATATATATATATATATATATATATATATATATATATATATATATATATATATATATATATATATATATATATATATATATATATATATATATATATATATATATATATATATATATATATATATATATATATATATATATATATATATATATATATATATATATATATATATATATATATATATATATATATATATATATATATATATATATATATATATATATATATATATATATATATATATATATATATATATATATATATATATATATATATATATATATATATATATATATATATATATATATATATATATATATATATATATATATATATATATATATATATATATATATATATATATATATATATATATATATATATATATATATATATATATATATATATATATATATATATATATATATATATATATATATATATATATATATATATATATATATATATATATATATATATATATATATATATATATATATATATATATATATATATATATATATATATATATATATATATATATATATATATATATATATATATATATATATATATATATATATATATATATATATATATATATATATATATATATATATATATATATATATATATATATATATATATATATATATATATATATATATATATATATATATATATATATATATATATATATATATATATATATATATATATATATATATATATATATATATATATATATATATATATATATATATATATATATATATATATATATATATATATATATATATATATATATATATATATATATATATATATATATATATATATATATATATATATATATATATATATATATATATATATATATATATATATATATATATATATATATATTAGTTTTAAACTAACACTTGATTCCCGAAGTTTATTGATTCTCAAACACAATAATTAACTAATTAATTAACTTGATAATTAGCTAAACGCCGCCATAATAATGGAAAGTAGTGAAAAGTTTAGGTAAAGAAATAAGTCGTAAAGTCTAGGAATTGAGTACATTTTAATTTAAGACTATCTCTTTCTTTTTAAATACCATACTATCTAATTGTTTTGTTTCTTTTACATTTAATTATAATCGTATTTTAATTGTTGTAATATTTATGTAAATAGTTTTAAATAGATAATGAATGTTAATATATTGTAACCTAAATAACGATAATTCAATTGTTTTCCTTAAACTTCATTGATAAATTAATAAAACAAATTTTGTATGCAAAATAGAAAACCGTTATTATTGTTATAAAATCGTATACATATTTTAATAAAATCATTAAGCCACAAGTTTATATATGAAAAATTTCATTACATTGCCATCATGAATTCATTACAATATTCATTGGATGTCTTCATGGAATACTTCCCCTTGATCGATACCGTACGCTATCTTATTGCCTTTTCTATAAGCCCATGCCATACGCTTCGATGTCCAATATATACCTATTTCTCCTTTGCAGTCAATCGTTATTGCTCCCCCAGTACCCACCAGACGTTCCGTCATTTCCTGACAGGCCAATTCGGTCGCTTCTTGGGCTGTTTTATTCTGGTATCTGATTTTCTCCAAAATCTTTTGTGCCAAATTGAAGCTCATAATAGTTTCACCATGACCAGTAGTTGATACTCCACCCACTCGGTTATCAGCATATGTACCACAGCCCAAAAGCGGTGTATCACCGATACGACCCGCTATTTTCCCCGTTATACCGCCAGTGGACGTGGCCACAGCAATATTCCCGAGGCCATCAATTGCTACTGCTCCTACAGTACCGGTTTCATCTCGCGTCCCTTCTACTTGCGTTTTGCCAGACAATTCGGTGCGTGCAAATTTTGTATCCAAGCCAAGATTTTGGCGTTTTTTGAATTTTGTTAAGGCTTCGCGTGCGCTTTTAGTGACAAGCGAACCAGCTGCCAGCAATTGAAAACCTTGTTCTTGAGCAAAGCGCATTGCAGATGCTCCACCGAGAAATGTATGATTTGTGTTCTCCATTACTTTTCGGGCGACTGAAATAGGATGCATAATATCGTGCAGAAGCGTGACGCATCCAGCATTCAATTCACTGCCATCCATAATACTCGCCTCCACTTCTACATCTCCATCCGCATTAAGACAAGAGCCGAAGCCAGCATTAAAATTTTCATCCTCTTCCATGTAACGTACCGCCACCTCGACCGCTTTCAGAGCTGCGGTCGATCGTATTGCATTCTCTCTTTCAGAAGTCGGTGTTTGTTTATTCTCCATCAAAATTGGGAAGCCTGCACACAGAGCTTGTTTCATTCCATTTACTTTACCAGGTTTGCGATCATCGGAAATATCACCGGCACCGCCATGAACTAATAAAATCGGTTCCATTTTCGAATAGATCGCTAATGACCGTAAGGTTTTTATTTCTGAAAACAATATAAAACTATTAAACTTAACAATATAGAACTATTAAACTTAAAGGATTGCCACAATTGCTGATCTCTTCTTTCTCTCTTTGCTTCACCTTTCTGAGTTGGAAAATAGAAAAATAATCTCGAGGTTAGTGCATTGACTCGCATATATGTATCGTCTTTTTGTTTGTTTTGCTTTGGCAGTAGTTTTGATAGTGATTCCAATAAAAAAACTAATTTCAGAAAAAAGTAGACTGATAAGCGCAGAAAGCGTTGCCAAATGTAATGTACACTGCCGGGATTTGGTTAGAATAATATTAGCCAAACTTATCACATTACGTAATTAAGTGGGAGCGGTTATGAATTTAGAAAATTCTGTCTTCCAAAAACATTGGAAAATGGAAATCACACAAACGGGGTCTTTATCAAAAAGAATCGGTATAAGTTTTGTAACTCCATGTAATTCCGATAGGATGAAAATTTTACAATATCAAAATGCTGAAAATAAAGTATGACGAAGTGATCGTTATATAATTTATAAAGGTTTACACATTCTTAATAAAACTCTATAAAAATGAATAACAAAAGCTTTATGAAAATTTGTTTCCGATGTATTTTTAGAATTCCTTTAATATTAGAAAATTAAGAAAATATTTTTTTAATATATACAATATTGTTATAGATTCGGTCAGTAATGTGTTAGCAATGTTTTAAGACTGAACTTTTAATTTAATTCAAATAAATCCTTGTATCTAAATCTACAATCTTTATTTGTCCCTATTTACAAAAGTATTATTAGACTGATTTAGCATTTAAACGCATTATGCATATGTACCTACAGTTATAGATAAAAATTTATTTGAAAATTTTTGATAATGGCAAGAGAATTTTTAAATAAACAAAATTAAGAAAGCTCATAACCCTGACTGTCATGGAAATATACTTAAATATACGAAAATCAGTTCAATAAAATAATTTAACAGATTTCAAAGTTAAGAAAATGTTCAAGGTTATAATTTTTTTGAATTAATTTAATTTAAGATCTACAACTCATATATTAAAAAACATCGATATATACCAATCTGTTTTTCATAGCTATAATCTTATTAATTTACGAACCTCAGCAATTTCAGTTTGAGTTTCAAATAACAAGGGTTTCAGTATAAAAATAAATCCTATCATTTCATATAAAATATGTATGAACGTTCAAATATAATAAATAATATAAGAGTTCCAGGAAATGTTTTACCTAAATAACAAATGTATGCCCTTGCCATTGTTGACACTCACTACACTCATATGCAGCGCAATCTTTCTTTTCTAATTCGATACTGTTTTTCAATTTTATAGCCTGGCCATTTATTCCCAAGCAAATAATTCTAGGTATCCAACAGAAGCAATACCCTAAACTAAAAGCCTATGCTATTTCGTAGCCTCACTAAAACTAGTGCCCCGAAACACCCGATACCTCAAGTTGTGATTCATGTGCTTGTGTGGGTCCATAGCAATATTTAGCTGCAGGATCACGATAACGATTCTCATGTTGCACAGAATGCGAATTCGTTCGACACTTAACTAAACAAAGCTCAAAATGATCTTCCACCATTGCGTATACCATAGCCTGACGACCAGTAATCGTTTTGAGCACTTGCTCCAGCAGTGATCGCTTTGAAGGATGTAAACAACAGGTTACGCAGTATTCATAAATACCACAGCAATGATGCTCGTTGCAAGTTTCACAGGTATAGTATTTAGTATTATAGTGACTGGTATTGCAGCATCCATTAGATAGCATTTGTAGCCGCTCGCACAAATAGCCATTTTCATCCGCAATGAATAGTTTACCTTGGACTGTATTACGACATGAATGTTTCTGATCGCTAGTACGATTGCTGTCTTCATGTTGAACATGCTCTTGTAGTGTACGCCATATAAGAGGCCGCTCACGACGCACCACGGAATTATCATCGCCCAGCATGCTTGGACTACTCTATGGGAAAATAATGAAGGTTATGCAGTTTTAAAGTGGAAAAACTTTCATTAACTTACATTTCTCAGCAAATGCGTAAGAATATATATAAAGACACCAGCAAATATTAAAATTAATACAAATCGGCGGCGGAGAAATCGGCGAACCGCATCCAACCACATTGCCCCATGTAGCCAGCGCAAACATTAAGGATGCCATCCGATTCCAGATGTAATTGAGCACAGTGAGTGACAGAAACTTACTTGTGCTACATGCATGAAATCTAATACATTATTTATTTATATAAAACCTATAATTCGCACCAAAGAAAGTTGAATACACGCCGTCGATGTGTTTGTTTTCATTGTCAGTGGCGATTATCAGCTGTGCAATTTTCACAAAATTGCAACCAACTGATGCTGCCACACTTTGTTTCCATGTAAAATTAAATTACGAAACGGATTCTACATCGTGTTGCGTCTTTGGGTCACTTAATTTTACAAAGAAGAGAAGAAATCAATCCATCTTTCTCTTCATTCAATGTGCAAAATACACTTCCGCTGACATTTGACTATCGATTCCACGTTCACTGATACCCGTCTATCCACTGATATTAAACACACTTCCACTAAATATTATAAAAATCGTTGCAGTATTTCGTTATTTCCTAACACCTTATCTGTTATACTTTGCAATATGTGTTTAACTCCAGAAGGCAGTTTTATACGATGTAAGAACAAGCCCGCAGTTATCGCATTCTATTGGAAGTGTAACACTCATAATGCCCTTATTTGGATAGCGAGGTTAAGTAAAGATTACTCAACATATTTTGCTGAGATATAAATTGAATTTCAGTGAACAAACTGAAATATAAAACTTTAAACACAAGACCGAGCAGTCCAAAATGGAAACAATTTCAAATTATGGCAGAAAAAAACAGCTCGGCAGATGACAGTGATGTGGAAACAACGAACGTAATAACATGCACGTTAATTTTTGACAGTTGTGAAAATAAAGTTGTATCTGCCGCTCAGTCTATGTTTTTGCTTAACGGGGGAAATATCACTTTATGATATAAAAATTCCTAAAAGTCCATAAAAATTCCTTCATAATTAAGAACGATTGTTCCGAATTGCTGTACGGTGTGGAAACCAGTGATAAATTATCTTTGGTAGAATTTCAAATTGTCTCTGGTGGAAATTCTTTTTGATTACCGCGATAGAAGTAGTTCGGACGATATATTGAAATAATTTGGTTGTAGAATTAACATTATAGTTTATGGCAGCGAATACAATGATAGAAGTGTCTTCCATTGAGGCAGCATTGGATGAAGTTACACTTGAAGATATTGGAACTAGACATCGAAAAGAGCGCAAGGAATTGCAGGCTAAGATACAGGCCATGAAAAAAAAATGCTCCTAAATCAGATAAGAAAAAACGCAAGGAAGTATTGGAGGAAATTGCAGCTATGGAAAGTCAACTGGAGCAACGTCAGTCACAAGAGTTAAATAACATTAATGAAACGCTCATACAAAAAGAAGCCGAAGGTGATGTAGTAGACAGTAAGAGCCCATTTACTGAAGAACCGAAGCAACAGGCACAGACTCGTGTATCGAAGGCGCAGAAACGCCGGGACAAAAAGTCCCGCGAGGCTAAACAACGTGAGGAAGAAATACGTGCTTACCAAGACGAATGTCGGGATGAGACGAAATCAATTGAATTAAACACTATCAATGATATGCTTAAGGAACGTCATTTGATGTTGCATCTTATTCCATCGGACGGAGATTGTCTATATAATGCTGTCAAATATCAACTAAAGGCTAATTTAGGACTTGACTATACTGTTAATCAGTTGCGTGAGGAGACTGCAAATTATATCGCCGCAAATAAGAACTCTTTGATATTCTATATGACTAATACGAAAACTGGAGAGCCACTCAATGATTCTGAATTTGATACGTACTGCGAAAATGTACGTAGTACTCATGCCTGGGGTGGCCAAATCGAGTTAAAAGCATTGTCTTCCATTTTAAAAGTTCCTATAGAAGTCTTACAAGCAACTGGAGCTCCCACAATACAAGGTGCAGATGAATATCCTGGGCCAAATTTAATTATAACTTACCATCGTCACATGTATAGCCTAGGAGAGCATTACAATGCCACAAAACCACTCGAAGCTGAAGTAGTCGACGATGAAAATTGAATGGAATGAACATTTAAAAAATATCTACTAGGGAAAAAATTAAGAAAACGGAGAGCATTACCCAGGATATGATTTGATATCGCAAATGGATGAAATAGCTTATACATTCGATGCAAGAATGTCAACATTTTTTTAACTAATTTGGAATGAAATTTATCGCTGTTTGGCTTAGATTGAACTAATTCAAGCTGGGAATTTCTTAGTGCTGAGATAGCGTATATGTAGGAGGAATGTCTTCCTTTTGATGTAGTAATCCAGATTTGTACTTTCTTCATGGAGGTAGAAAATATAATTTTTCTATAACCATGAGATAAATCCGCGTTTTAATAAAAACAATACTAAATTTTATTGAGCGTTCTTTTAATTGAAAGTTATTTACAATTTGTTTTTAAAATTTTACCTATTTATAAGAATTCTGTTTTAAAGCTATTGATTTATTAATGGAAGATTTTAATTATTGTCAAAATTTACAAATTTTAAGCGATTGTTTATAATTATTTTTAATTCGGATAAATACGCAAAAGCATTAGTTACGAAATAATTTTTCAAGCATTTTAATCTATCTTTTTATCCATATTGCTAGCCAATAATTTTCTTTGATCCCTCGCTGATGCAGACTTTTTAGGAAAAATGACAAAAAGCATTAATTGTGCGAAGCTCAAACAGAAAAGGAAGAGATTTTGATACTGTCAATGATAATAAAAGATTATATTATTAGTAATATTAATAGGTAACTGTGGGATATTACTTACAATCATTATAGAGTTGCTTATGGAAATACCATATAATAGCCAAGATGCCGCTACAACAGTACCAGACAAAATAAATGGGAATGGCAAATTTTCAACACTCTTCTTCTGAACAATATCTCTCAGATTTAGAAGTGGTGATCCCACTAAAACCACTAGAATTCCAGTGAGTAACATACCAAAACGAAATTCAATTTTTCTCGTATCCTCAAAATTCGCATATGCCAAGCAAGCCATTGTAAAAATACCAGCGATGCCAATTTTTGCCCATAATTTTGTTTTAAATTGATTAGATGCATACCAATAGAAGATAACCATAAAAGCTACATTGATTGCAAAGCCGATAGTGTTCACTTTAATCATAGCCATGTCACCCATCAGAGAACCGAGTTTCAAACTCAAAATTGTGCTGTAAATAAAACAATTTTTAATACATTATGAAAATATATTTGGAAAGATTTTACGCTATTTAATTAATAATTCACTTCTTATTTTTAAAAATTATGAAATAATAATTAAAATAATGGAAAAAATCCTTAAAAAATCGACCATGCAGAACTTAATTAATACAAATTAAATCTCAGTACTTTACATAACTTTAGGTTGAATATGTTTTAGAGAATTTATGACGATATGGAAGTTTTAAAAAAATTCCGGAATTGATATTTCTAAAAAAACCACTGAAAACTGAGTCCTAATCTTGTTGATGAGAATGTAAATAACAAAATATAATTTCGGCCCCTTTACTTTTCTTCGACTTTGAGTAATTGTCGCATCGTAAGCTGAATATGCTGCGTATACTCTACATATTTGATTAGACTTTTGATTTAATTGAGATTAGTTTTCTAAAAACAAGTTTTTAGATTACGATACGTCTTTTGGGTGCGAAAATCATGAAATTATTTGTCTGTTTAAGTTACCAATTTTATCTATTTACCCAAATCTATATCTTTTAAGTTGTGTAAATACAAAGGGAGTATCACTCTTGGCCAGTGGCGTATTTAGGGTGTTGGTTGTTGGGATGCAGAGTTTTTGGAAGCTATTTGTTAAATATATTTTATATTTTCCTCATGACCTAATTAATTTTCTAATTTTTTTATGATAAAACAATCATATTTTTGCATTGCTAGAACACTGAGCATCTAATACCAAACACATTTTGATCCCGTGATAAATAAAAGCTAGTTGTGACGTTGCTGACTGTAAAGCTTCTTTTGCAGAATTGCTTTAATTGAGAGTATCTGTTCACATTGCAATTCCCAATGCATCAAATGTGCAATTCATGCGCTTAAATAAATTTCCAACAATAAATTCTTATATTTTTAAATAACAAAACCAAAAAAATATAAACATTCAAGAGAATTATAAATATACTCGCAGAAATAGAAGAAGTTTGAAATCAGTCCCGTTTTTTAAAAAAAATTGAATAATTTTCCTATTAATATCACGCACATTTGATAACACTATTGGGGACGATCTCAATAATTCGTCAATTTAAACACGAAATTCCATGGAGGAGAATAACAAACATATTTTATAGCTTTTAATATACGCCCAAAAAAAGTAGTGGTTACCCAGATGTACTTACAGAACTACTCCGCCAATTAAAGGATCTGGTGGAAATGAATCACTGCAGCCTTTTTTTCTTACATCGTTCAGTAAAAAGGCGCCGGATAAGAATTGTAAACACGTTACAATACCGGCGAATTTCGCGATTTCCTCTGTGTATGGGGCAAACAAATCACTAAGGCCATCCATGCTTGCCGTGACCTTGTACTTCTTTCGCTTCTAATTTTTTTGCCTTATACAATTAAATATTTGAGATACTAATGCAACAAATACAGCGAATTTTATATACTACGAATTTATCTTCGTTTATTTACGTTTCTAATTAAATAAGATCAAATTCACAGCACACTATATCATATTGCATTTCAATACGAAAACTAAAAACAATAATAAATTAATTTTACGCTATCTAATCGATGAGTACTCGAGCCAACACATGAATCTCGACTGCACATTTGAAGAGCAAGCAGGAAAGCTTGGGAGCCCGTTTTGCAAACAGCTTATTAAAATCTTATCAATTGTCTAACAGTTGCTAGTTTCTAGTTAATTCGTAGCTAAATAAAATTGCTATGAGTTTCTTGTTGCTTGATTTTAAGAACGAACTACACTGCAGTGAATTGCTAATGAAAGCTTTTTCAGTTCAAAATCAAGTAATTGCGCAAGGGCTTCGTGCTTTCATTTGAAATTATTTAATGCTTGGTAGAAAATACTTTAGATCAAACACATAAGTATCGAAAAATCCTATTTAAAATGTTTAGTGATATCTCGAAAACTACAAATATTTTGGGACATTTTCATCGATTTTATTGCTGCGAAATTTTGGGACACTCTGTACGTATTATTATCGCCTCCTGGGCTATCAATTTGTCTGTTTTATTTCTTCCAAGTTAAACTTCTCTCTTATTGCTTAATATTTTACCTTCCATTACAAAACTGACAACAATACAGCACACTTTGTATGTTGCAGTTACAAGAGATATTATATTTCTCGTTTACACTTGTCTAGAATACGTTTTTATTAAAAGTGAGGAATTAAAATAATAAACTATAACCTAGCAACAATTAAAACATTAACACATAAAGAACTATTAACTTAAAGTCGAATTAATCAAAAAATCGATAGAAATCATTAAGGTTTTATTAGAACATGTATGAAACAAGAATTCATAGTAGTAATATTTGCATTACGGACCGCGTAAATATCGTAAGAGTTCCATATCCTTAACCGTAAGAGTCACTCGTCCACGGTGCAAAGATAGAGTATACGCATCCTGTAGTTGGTATGTTACATACGTCTCAGCTGACTCCTGCAAAGCTTCAAGAGCTTTCAGTGTCATACGATTAACTTCACTTCCCAGGGCAAATAAGATTTCTTTTACTAATCGTGAGAATGGTAAACGTGGAATTAGAGTCTCTGGAAAATAAAAGTATATTCATAACTATGTAATACAAAAATTATGTATTTTGCTTTGACCCTTACTCACTTGTGGAGCTTTGCAGTTTCCTTATTTCTTGAAAAACCCGCACACGCTTATGAACCGGCTTTGTCCCTTTTCGACGCCCGGCACCTTGGGATTGCGATGTGGCTGTTGTGGTTTGTATTTGGATACTCTGGCGGCCGCTCTCTGTAGTACGCGGTATTATCGAAGTCCTGACACTCCGCCGCGCTCCTCGACCAGTTGATGGTCGACCGTAATTCGGACTGTAATCAGTTTGCTCATTATCTTCAGGAGATTGGAAATCTGAACCTGATTCGGACGCGTCACCAAGCAAATTGACACTATCCAAAGTTTTTCTAGGCATATTCTAATCTAATTTGCTTTCAACCTTAAAAGTATTAAAATCACTACAGCAATTTTTTACCGTATTTATTACCGTAAATAAATAAACCAGACGAACGTTCAAAAACGGAATTTGAATTTAGCGCATTCAGCGGCTTGCCAGCGCGTAATGTCATTCTAACAGATGTCAGGTTTAATGAAGCCCCATACAGTGGATTTTAATACCAAAATAATGAACAGAATCATTGCATTATTACATGTTGCTCCGATTTACACATTTGAATATAAACGGAGCAAGAAATTTAAAATACTGAGAAGACGCTATGATTTTTGTGTGCATTTAATTAATAAAATATTCAAGTCAAGGAATAAGCTGACTCTTGTAAAAACATCCGATCTACTTTTAGATAAAATAATAATTTCAAATTATCAGCCGTCTTATTGTATTTCAAATCCAAAATATATAATTAGTCTGTATAATATAATTACCTATAAAATATAAAAATACATAATTATGGCATATAATCATCTGTACTCTGAAACAAATACATTCGTCGGTGTCAGGCGCACGTTTTTCGCCCTCTTTGGTGCAGCATTTTAGGAAATAATTCATACTGAGGCAGTTGTCACGTAAGTGAATAGTATTATATGTGGATGGACAAAGGGGATAATGTATAATAGTCTTAAATTTGATGACATGGGTATAACTCGTTCGTGTGTAATCATGGTACAGAGCGGACCGGAAAATAGATGACGGGTGGAGAGCTCTTGACAAAATTTGGGGGTGATACTGATAATGCCCTATGAATTAAAGCAAATTGTTTTGAAATTAAAAATCATATTTTTCTGAAAAAATAAACATATTATGATAACTTGAGGTATTCCTTTAGGAAAAGTAATGAATTTTTTTATTAAATAGCAACACGTATATATTTAAAAACAATAAAAACAGTTTAATTACAATATTAAAATTTAAAATTCTGTATTCATTCTGTTGTACAATGAAAATATCTTTCAACGTTTTTATTCATCTGATAACACATTTGGTTGGAGTGATAGAGCGTTGTAATTAATTACCTTACGTAAAAATTCAAAAAATTCGAAAAGGCTGACTTCCACTAAAAATATTGACCCGCTCTTGTTTATGATATGCATGACGTATTTATTTCATAAACGATACACTGAAGCTATCACCACAATAAATATAATAAAAAAGGTAAAGAATAAAATAAAATCCGCCTGACCTCCTGTTCTGACTCATCACTCCTACTTAGGCTTTTGTAACCCAAGTAATGAAAGTAATACAAGAGGACTGTATAGAAAAAGACGTGAATTATTAGAATTTATTTTCTTAATATGTTTTCTGAAATACAATGGATCGAATAAATTTGGCCTTTTCAACTTTCAGCGATGTTCACGTATAAACCAGCCCATCAGTAATTAATTATCGTTGCTAATTTCACGAACGTTTTTGAGGGTGTTTATATTTTTTCCAATTCCAGAAGTGAAATTTTTCAAGCCATTAAAAGTTAAAATGAAAGAAGACATAGAAACTACTTAAGATGTTAACCATGGTGCTTCTTTTAAAATAATCTGAAATTAAAAAGAAAGAATATTATTTAACACGCTTCATAAGTTAGTTCAACGTATTGATTGTTCTCGGCAACTAGCGATTCCGTAGCTCGTATTGAGTGCGTTTGAGAAAAGTGCGTTTGACAGTAACGCAAAAAGAAAAACCTTCAATTTTTAGAACTCAATATAATATTTTATCAATAAAATATAATTGTTTGCGATGTGCTTTAATTAAAAAGTAAAAATCACGAATATGGAGGCATAAATACGATGTTGCCATTGAGTATCCGGAGTATACCGTATTGCAAATGTCGAGGTACACATAAAATATATTCCAAAATCTTGATCCTAAAAGTTGTTAAAATAAATAAATTAAACTTAAATTTATATTAAAAAAACCAATCCAATTGTTAATGTGCGTTAAATGGTGAAAGCTGTGAAAAAATGAAGACCGTTGCATACCTTCTTATTGTCTGAAGACGCTCCCCTCCCTTTTTGGATCATCCGTATTCTCTTTTCATAACTAAGCGATACTCCCGTCTTTCTAAGCGTCTTTCCCGTTTTTGCATTGCGCTGAACTGTTTGCAATGCATCAATTCGTCAAAAATGATAAGAGGTAACAAATACAATAATTATATTATTTGGAGAGGTTTAGTAAAATGAAATTAATTAAATAAATGTAATAAGCCGGCGACACGATTAAATATTTAATTATATAAAATTTAATTTACAATTGTTATATAAGTTCTACTATGCGTATCATCAGTTATGATATTGTTACTTCCTATTCCTTGCATATTCGGTTTTTTTATATTGTGTAACTTTTTTCTTATTTAGCTTATACCTTATTCCTTATCTGGTTCCTCCAAAAATATAACAGATTTATTTACTATTTGTTTGTTCAAAAAGTCGTTTCATTTCTTGGTAAGGAGATTCTGTCTTAGTAATTATTATGTTCGGAAAGTGATTTCGTTTTCTTAATTAAATCATGCTGAATTTGATCACTTACTTGATACATTTGAATCTCTTACTAATCTTATGAGATATTCCGTCAGCGTATCTACCGCCGGTTCTACTAATGAATCATCCTCATATATATCGACTGACTAAGTTTCTTGCTTGAACAGCATTTCCAACTCTCCGACTGTGAAAAGGCACAATACATCAAAAATGCTGCTTTCATTTGACCAAATTTAATAATGCAGAAATACAAATTTATCGTGAAGAATAGAAGTTAATTTCTCTCAAGTCAGAATTATTATATAACTTTTCGAGAAATGTCAATACCTGGCTTAAGTGAAGTTGGTTGGTTATGTAAAAATTGTCTTAGATTTCGTCTTGATCAGTTTGGCTATGTGATATCTCGTTCATACCTCTCTTGCCATTTTCCGTTTCCGTTTTTATGCCGATCACTTTTAATTCTCATTGAGAAGATTTAGAAATTCAAATCGTATTGGTGTTAAATCTTATTAGTGTTTTTTTATATAATTTTTTTAATATTTATATATAATCAGAATTAGTTTAGATTTAGTTTTAGGTCAGTCTCATTGCTAACTAAATGTTTAATTTGGAGAAGACAATTTAACAGAGTAGCATCAAACTGCTACTGAAGAGGAATAGCTGTTATTGAATATTTCGTGTTGTTGGCTGGTGGTTTAGCTAAGGTAACAGTTATACTTGCCTCTGTCTCCCCTTTGTTGTTCACGCATGTAACGGATCGGTGAAATGTGTACATCGTGGCCGTCTGTCTGCTATAGCGGTCTTAGTTCTTCTCCAGTTGTTTAACTTTTTATTGAGTATGTCAAGGTTATTTGTGCTCTGTGATTGCAAGTGTTTTATTGTTGTTGTAGTTGTTGTAGTTGTTGTTCACTTCGAAAGTTTCAAGTATGAATGAGTATTTTATGTGCATTTAGTGTGTGGGTGTGTGTGGGTGTGTATGCGTGCATTTCCGCGTAGATGGCTAATTCTTAGTGCAAATGGAGCACCAGCTACACCTTTCTCTTCTATTTCCTCCTTCCGTTTGTGACATAGATGTGGTTTATACGAATGGCGATAATTATTATGTCATTATGTGCTGTTAATTTTAATGGATTTGCTAATGTATTTTTTCAGGATATTGCTTCTTCTGTTTAATATCAATGAAAACATAGAATGATAGCTCTTTGGGAATTGGTTTACTTCGAAGAGTGAGTGAAAGATTGATAGATCGTAAATTGAACTGCATGGAAAGGAACATCAAATTGTGGCAGGAATAATATTTTTGAGACAATGTGCTGCCTTAGATAAATGCTACACTTTATTCGGTATACACGCACACCATTAGAGCTGGCCATTTTTTCCATTTAACGTCGCCATGGGAGCTACAACGTCAACTGGCGGCTATCCTGTGGTTACCTCAGCCAGTGGTGGTGGTTCCGCTTTATTCTTGTCATCAGCATCACCATCGGGTGGCATGACTACTGGTGCTTCAATCCTTGGTATTGGTCAAGGTGGTGGTGGTCCACATTTTCGGGAACAGCGTCGGAAACGGGTTACTGGATTTGCGACTTTAAAGCGTAAATTTATTCGTCGAAGACGATCATCTAAGGCTTGTGATCATGCGCGTGTTCTGCGCGATTTCGTTTCTGATTGGACGCCTTTGGAGTTGGCAGCACTTTGCGAAGAATACGAAGCACTTAGTGCTCTGCGAGACCTATCGGTAATTATCAAAATTAGAATTTAACTTGAATGTGTTATGAACTTTTACTTTACTTACATTAGGTTCAAGCGGAGTTGGCGCGACCTCCGGCGACCACTTTCAAACAAGATCTTGCAGCCCTCTACGACATGAAAATATCCACAGATTGCGATTTAGTATTTCGAGGCTCGATTTTTCCCGTTCATCGTTCAATATTATCATCACGTTGCTCATACTTTCGAGATTTATTAGCTGGTTGCCCGGGATTTGGTGCCCGTATTTGTCTGGAGTTACCGTCTTCACCGATTGATGTCCAGATGTTCTCATCGCTACTGCGTTATTTGTACACTGGTGATTTATGTCCACATGATCCGAGCATCGATATTAGTTTATTGCGTCAATTGGGCGATGATTTCGGTACACCAAATCCTTTGGAACATGATTTGCGATATTTGCTAGAAACTGGTGATTATGCCGACGCTGCTCTTGTATTTACTACAGAAGGAAATGATTTCCATCGTCCCGATTCCGGAAATTCCGAATATGGTTTTCGTCCTAAATTGGAATTGCCTTGTCACAAAGCAATTCTTAGTGCACGTTCGCCGTTCTTTAAGAATCTCATAGCACGTCGTACTCGTAACATGGATGAATATGCAGAACGGTCACTTCATGTTCCAACGCGCATTGTACTCGATGAGACGGTGATACCAAAGCGTTATGCTAGAGTTCTGTTACATGCGATATATTTGGACACAGTTGATTTGACTCTTATTTTGCGTGGTGCTGGGTCAGGAAATTCGGCTGGCTCTCTGGGCGAAGTGCACGCTCTTACTAATACAGGTCGCACACGACCGACACCTTTGGAAGAGGCTATGGAGCTTTATCAAATCGGTAGGTTTCTTGAATTGGATATATTGGCGCAGGGATGCGAAGATTTAATATTGGAATGGCTCTCATTAGACACGCTTCCGACTGTGTTAAAGTGGGGCTCACAGGTAAATATTTCCCTTTACATTTAATTGCCTTTATCAGTCCTGACTGGATTGTTTGCTCAATAGGCACATGGCTCCGCGTGGGTTTTTCGTCAAGCCTGCCAGTATCTGAGGGAAGAGTTTTCTGCTGTTTCGGCTTCGCCGGTGCTACATCAATTGGACAGAAGTCAATTGGTGCACATACTTCAAAGTAATTTTCTTCAGGCTTCAGAATTGGAAGTGCTTCAGGCTGTGCTTAAATGGGGTGAACAAGAGCTGATTCGTCGCATGGAAGACCGAGAACCAAATTTATTGTCATACACTGCCCATTCGGTGGCTCGAAAAGGCGTAAAAAAACGCGATCTCAGTGACGTCGAACTGAGAGAGATACTTTCCGAGCTGCTGCCACTTGTGCGAATGGATCACGTCCTTCCACCACATAGTGAAATACTTAATCAGGCCATTCGACGTGGTCTTGTGAGTACACCACCATCACACATGATTGGCGATGAACGTGAGAATCTACGCGTTAACGCATGGATTCGGGGTGGGAAGAATCAGGGATTATTTGTTCGTCCGCGTTTGTTTATGCCATACTTTGAGGAAGTCAAAGCATTACTTGAAGATCGTATGGCTTCAGCCCACCACCAAATGGAACTAATGCGTATGCGACGATCTCGTCATTTACCCGATATCCCCGATACGTTATACATGGTGTCACGCATGAATGCGGCGTCTGGCAGCGTTACAGATAATGGTGGTTGTGTTGGAGGTGGCGCTGAGAGCGTAGATGTACTTGCTGCTGCAGCGGCAATACCCCCGCCAGACACACAAACCATAGCCGCAATGTTAAAACGAGAAATTAAATTGCGTCAATCGCCCATGTGTCAGCGCGCTATTTTGTTACCGCTCTCTTCGAGACATGAAATTAATCGTCAAATACGTTTGCGAGTAGTTCGCGAATTTAACATGCCGGATGCTGTTTCAGATTTACTCGAAAACGCGCTTCTGAGTAGTCAAAACGGAGTGATAGATGACGTAGGTGTTGCCACGACTACACAGACTGATGATTGCATACTGGAAGATGAAAATCAAAGTCCACCACCATCGCCAGCAGCGGCTGTGGGATCAGGAATGCAACGACACGGCACGACGACAAACTCATCGCCTTATTTTAGTAGTATTGCCCCTGTTGCTGGAATGCATTGTGGTAGCAATAGTCACACTGATAGCAATATACCACCATGTTATAGCCGTAATTTAACATTTCCGCGAAACAGTGATGCCGTTGGAACGGTGGTAGATTCAAGTATGATCGGTATAGCTGGAACAGGTAGTTCCAGCGCAAGGCATACAAATTATGCGCGCCTTGGGGCATCTCACCATCGAAATGAGTTGCCGGCTCTGATTACTGAAGGAGATTATCGGTTTCCGCATGGTGGTGTATCGGGTCTTGATGGAGGTGCCGAAGGTGGCGCAGCAGATGGTTGTGGGGATGGTGGTGGAGGACTGTTGTCTGATATGATGCCAGATGTAGCTATGGCCACTGCCGCTCTCGGTCAATTGCATCTAGCTAATGGAGCTGGTGGTGGTAGTGGTAGTGCTGGAGGTGGGGGAAATGGTGTGGGTGGGCTAATTGGAGGTGGTGTAGGTGGTGCTGAAGTTGCTGAAAGTCTACAACTCGATTTGGGGGATGGGCCAAGTCATATGATGGGAGGCGGAGGAGCTGTGGGTTCGTCAGCATCAATTGGTTTACGTGGAATGCAGGTAAAGAAATACCCTTATCTTATTATACATATTATTTATGCCGGGCTGCATTTCTTAATACAAAGAATGCGATTTGATGCAGTTTCACATTAATGTTTTCTGAATTTTAATAGCATCAACTGCCAGGAAATAACTATCATCACTTTATGCAGCGTTCGAATTCTCCATTCGATATACTCCGGCAAGGCCAACATTCACCTGCTCTGCAACATCCTCCGCCCGGGACATACAACTCAGGTCCACCTCGATTTTTATAGAGTTTGAGGGTGGCCCCCGATGAGGGCCTTTATTTTAGCATGCCTTTTTGAAACACCTCCCAATATTTTAAACAATTGGATGAATATTACATAAAGTACGCTATGAAGGGACATTTCCAAAATCCGAACCTCTCCCAACAAAACCCAATACAAGCTAAAATAAAGCGTCAGTAATGAAGTGAAGTTCAAATAAAATAATTACAATAACAAACTTTAACATTTAAAGATATTATTAGCCAAATCATGTAGTGAAAATTAAAAAAACCAATTGTGCATAATTGCAAATACACTACACTGACAAACACCAGAAGTAAAAATGTGGAAGGGGAAAATTCTGATTTACAGCAAAATTAATAAAAAGCCTAACTAAAATGGTAGTATGAGCTATTATTTGAAAATTTATATGCCATAACCAACTGTGCTGTAAATACTACAAATATCAAAAAGCATTACGAAGAATTTTTACTCAATAAAAATATATTGAATGTTTATTTTTTTATAATTTGTCTTACCATATTTTGCGATATGCTTTTTGATCTCGTAATTAAAATTAATTTGAATTGGCACTTATAAAAAAATTGAAGAAATTAATCTTTCGATCTGTTCAAATTAATCACTTCTCCAAAAATGGTATATATTTATGTGGCATTCCTCTATTATGAATGCAGTGGCCTAATGGCGTAGTGTCATTCCAGCACGCCACTCCAAAATTAAATATGTTTTCCTTTTCTTTCATTTTGACCTGTTGGTTGATGCCTTTTAAATACAAAATTAGGCTACAAATTCACCAACATCATAGCTTTTTCTACTAATTTCCTATGAATATTTTTTCAGTTAAGTTTATTTCATTTTGTAAATGATAATTTTTAGGGTTTCACCAACTGAGTATCAAATGAATTCAAATGAATGTGGTGAAAACTTAAAATTGTTGTCTGTTGTCATACGAGACTTAAGTTTTCACTGTGAAACTCACAATTTATTATGATATTTATTCTGGAAAGAGAATTATGGATTTACTTACTGAAAACATTAATATCTGGAATTTATGCACAAATAAAAAATCATAACGTTATAATATTTAAATATATTTTCTTTATGCGAATGTAAATTGTTTAGCGCCACTTTTATTTGGCGATTTAATAAAGAATGGGTGAATTAATTCAAATATGCACAGTTTTTAATTTGCAAAAATACTAATATGTATTTATTTTCAAAATTTACCTTCAATTGTTCAAAACTAATTTAATGTAATTTCGTTAGAAAACTGCAGTACTGCAGTATTAGACCAACCCAAATATAAACAGACTGTATGCTTTTTTCATAATATTTTAGTATAAATAATATAGTATGAACGTATATATTCCCCGATATTCTGTATCTTAGATATATAGATATATTCTCGCGTTGAATTCCAAACCATTCATTCATTCATTCATTGTTTCCTCATAATCTTAAATAAAACAAAAAATGATAGCACGTTTAATAAATAAAACCTTAAAGATAGAGCCTCAACCTTGTAAAATAAAAATTTAGAATATTTCGTACGTTATAAAAAATTTGTGAATTTGTCATATAAGGATATAATCTACTAAATATTAAAAGTGAAATACATAAATTTATTTATATTTATTTGTCGCTTAAGTGAAACTTTAATTTTTATCTCTTCGTTGATATTAGTAGCCCTTAATTAAATTAATTAATTATTATTATAAATTTAAAAGTATAGTGTATTGTAAAGTATTTATAATAAATATTCAAACGTAACTAAAATAAGTAAGAAACAGACAAGCGAAAAGATGCAAACTTCAAATGTGAATAAAACGATTTATAATAAATATTAATTTTATTGTAAAATCTAAGGAAACATAATTATGCTTGCTGTCAATAAAACTAAAATTAAAGACAAATACAAAATAAAAGGCAAGATATTTAAATGAATTAAAGAAACAGACAGTTTCAAAATGTTGTATTTGAGGATTAAATAAAACAATAAAAGAAATATACGAAATGCCAAGAAAACAATATTTTTTTACTTACCTGGGACGGTTCAATTGATTCAGGACCTGTAAACTGATTATTGCCTATGATACCATTATTGCCTATACTAATTACCAAATGTTAGTTGAATCTGTGTAGAACTATAACGAAATCATTCCTAAGATTTGGGATACTACGCAGATATAAAATATTCTACCGTTCTCGCTTTCGTAATGCGAATTACAAGAAAAATTATTTAAACAAGTAAAAGCACGCAATTGAGTAAGTAAAAGCACGCAATCGCCATCTGTGTCATGCTTCAATATGGTTGTGTGGATTAGTCCCGATTAATATCGTCCGCACATGGTTATATAAGAAATGTACAACAATTTATGCGTACATTTTGAAATTTATTTTGTAAAAATGAAGTCTTGAGTAAAGTCTTGAGTAAAAGACTAATAACTTCGCGTGGATAGCAATGGTGTATTTAATACATAGAAAATGTCCCCTTTCTAGAATTATTATTAATCATATCAAAGTTTAGAAATAAATCTAATTAAATCTAAAAAAAATTAAACTTGACAAAAAGCGGAATTATCCTCTTTTCGTGGATTTTTCGGTTCAGTAATAGTAAATGATGCAACTAAGACGAGTTACTGACTAGACAGTCATTCAGACAATGCATCAATTGGGTATATTTAATTTTTTAAAATGCCTTTCAATGTAGTAAATTTTGCACAGTTAGGATTGTTGCACTTAGAGGCACACTAAAACGTTTTTCAAAATAGACGAAGACGAAGACGAAGAGACGAAGTTATCTAATTATCCAATCGATAAAGAAAATAATTTAATATAATATTCAAAATAGTATTTTTCTTATTGCACAATAGGAAGTTATTTTATTGAAGAAAGAGGAAATTAAATTAAAAAGAGGTTGGAGTGAGTTATCCTAACTTCGACCTAGGCGAAGCTCCATACACCCTACATCGGTAATACGAATTCATAGAGTAATTCTAACAACCAGTCCTCTCTCTATTTCTCTCAAATCTGCTCCAAAAACGGAAAAATCAATCAATCAAATAAAGCAAGTAGTCGTGACATTAGCCAGATTTCGACTATTTTTGGTATTAAACTGATTAAGAAGGCAAAGGATACACGCTCCAAATTGCACATTTTGTTCGTCTGGGATCATTAGTTCGGCAAACAGGGGTTGGTTCCAAGTTAGAATATATGCTATTTCCTATACCTGTAAAGTCTGCTTTAAGAAGTAATAATTCTAAATTTATCGAATTTATTTAATTTTGGAAATGTTTTTTAATATCTCTATTTTTTGAAATAGGCGTGGTTAGTTGTTTTTTTTTTGTAATGAATAACAAAAACTGATAGAATTAACTGTACTGTGTTGTACATTTATAATTAACATTGTGTTATAGTTAACATTAACATTAACAGTAATGTTAGCAATAACATAGCAGAATATCTTGACTATTTGAACGCCAAGTTGACATTGATCGGAGCAGCTTATCGTCATCATACGTTAATCAATTGAAGCTGTAAACTTGGCTTAAGCGTTGAATGTACGAAACAACAATTGCAGTTTGCTTCAAAGGCTGGAGGTAGTCGGTTTGGCGTGATCTGCGCGGTCTGCTTAAAAGTGCTTATTGTTAAAAGAAAAATAAAATAAAATAAAATTACATAAAAATATAAAAAGCTTAAAAAATATAAAAAACTATACGCACAAGTCAATTATTTGCCCAAAATTGTCGGTTTTTTGTGTAATAAAAAATGTGTTAACGACTTGAGTTTTTGGCTTCCATTTGGGAAAGAAGGAGGGTGTAAGGAGATAATAGTGCTAGGAGGTTAAACGTTTCTGCAACACAACGTTAATGTTTCAACACTCATTTGTTTACATAAAGTTTATCATTGACAATTGATGTTTTAAAATAAATCGTTATAAAATGCAAAAACTATTGTCGACACTATTGTTGTTGTCAATATGTGTGACTGGTAGTCTTTTCAATTTGCATTATGATTGCTTCTTAGTTTTGGCGCAAACTACCTCTCCAAACTTATCTCCACTTGCTCCTCAGCCGCAACGGACGGGCATTCTTTCAAATTTTGATATCGAATTATTCAATAGAGGCATAGCCTCGGTAGCAGAAGAAAAATGCTCTCGGGATTTGAATTCTACTTTGCGGGGAATACTCGATGGAGAACGTTGGGCTATTGCAAGTGAGTGATCTCCCTTTTCCCTTCCAGGATCTTACGATATGGTTTTAAATATTAAAAATAAAATATGAACCTAATTGTATAACACAAGTATGTACTAAGAGATATGTGCATGTATGTACTAAAACACAAGTATGTATTAAAATAAAAAATGCATATCGATGCATAATTTTTTCTGATTTTTTGCGAATTAATCAATAATTAATTAATTGCTTCACATCGATTAAAAATGTTCAGAAGTTACTAACTGGATATAATATATGCGTATAATATGTTTCGAGAAAAATAAGTAAAGGTACATTTTTATTTATTTTTAATTTTTCTTCTAATTTCAAGCTTTCTTTTAATGACATTTTGTTATTTTGTTCGAATTTTTTTTAACGAATGGACTTTTGAATTATTTCTAGAGTTTTGATTTTTAAATTTAATTTCCTTGTAAAAGTTTTTGGTTTTGAATTTTTGAAATAATAATAAATAAATTCGCGTGTGAAATCTCTTCATTTGGTTCGGACGCATTTCTTGATCTGTCCAAGATAAGTTTTATATTCAATGAGTCTACATGAAAATTATTTTCGCTTCGATTAAGCGCTAGAATAGGAAAACCAATATTAGTTAAAAACAATTATGCTTTTATATTGTTTTGTGTTGAATTCGTTTATTTAATAAACATTTATGAAATATACAGTTTTGTTATAATTATTCTAGGCTTCTAATTGTTTATAATATCACGTTTTATGCTTTATATCATCAGGTTTTTTGTTATCAATTTATGATTTTCCAATTAAGAATTTGTAAAAAAGTTACAACATTTCTGCTACGCGTTTACGTCTAATTTCCGGTAGTGGTTTTGATAAAATTTGATAAGGAACAATTTAAAATGATGCTTCTTTAGTGAACAAACTTTATGTAAAGGATAAAATATTTAGTGAGAATTATGATAGAATCATCATCGTCTAGTTGGAAATCAGCGTTGAAGATCAAATATTTTGATCAACAAAAGTTGATCCAGTTTGGTAAAATAATTTATTATACTTACTAAACTCTATTAATTATGCGCATATTTTACCAAAACCAATATTTATTGCCTTTTACTCAATATGAGTCGTAGTTCCATGTGAATGAAATTCATGGTTGGAAACAGCTGGTTTTTTTTTTGAATAAATGTAATTTTTAATGAAATGTTTCACAAAATATTTAGGATGTTAATCAATGATTTATTTCTAGTTTAAACGAGATAAACTAAGATAAATTGTAATAAAATAAGATGATGGTAAGATTTAGTAAATATATATGCAAATATATTAATTACATAAAACCCAGCCTGATTTAAAGCCGAGTAATTAATCGGTTTTGTTTCTAATGGGACGTTACGAAACTGAATAATTATAATAATGTAAAAGTTTACCGGATTTGCACATGTAAACCATTCATTTATGATAAAGAAAACCACGTCGATTTCCCCGAAAATTCTCCACTCATTGATGTAAATTAGTTTATTTTTTAAAGACTAATTATCCCAGTTTTTGTCAAACATGTAACTAAATTTATTTAGTTTTTCATATAAAATTAATATAATTTATATATTAATTTTATTGTTTTCATTTTATTGTTTTATATATTGTTTATAATTATTTTAAACATAATTAGAAATTATAACTATAATATATTCATATAATTATACATTTTTATAATTATTATAAACACATCTAGGCGTATAATATATATAATAAATACGACATATTCCTTAAGAAATCGTGATTGAATTTGAATCCATGATTCAGACGTTGAAACATGAAATTATTGATGAATCGATGGCTTTGTTGTTTTAGTAAAAAAGTAATTATTTATAAGTCATTATCATTCTTGAAACTAGTTTTTTGTATTCTATTAGAACTAGTTCATAGACCAGTCCGGCGCGAAAAGTAAACTTATGATCGTAAACTTGTAAATGAAGAATAACACTCACTAAAATTTAATTAAACTGATATAAAATCTGATGTAAACTGAAAATAAATACATTATTTTCAATTAAACAAAGCTGATTATGTTATTATCTAGATCATATTAATAATCTTCAACATCAATATATTTAAATTCTACATTTTCTTAATATGTTTTCAGTAAAGTTTTGTACCCTTGACAAATTTTGGCAAACCTTTAAAGCCATCTCAAGTCAAGGCAAATCAAACCTTAAAACAAATTCACTCACAAGAATTTAAGGAATTCTCGACTTCTTTTAAAGTAGTCGAGTAGTCTTTTAAAGTATTCTTCAAAGATAGAATTTGAACGAAATTGCACACAATAATTTGCAATTTGTACCAAGATCTTGCTTATAATTTATGAAAAAAATTATTAAGCTCGACTCTTTAAAAAAAGTAATAAAATATAATGGCAATTTCAAAAAATTAACAATAAAGTATTCAGAGCACGTAGAATTAATTTTGTAGACTGTCAGAATCGAGTTAGATAGATTTGAATCTAGGTAATACACTCCACTCGATATTTCCAATTAAATGGTTTATATTCTCACAAAAAAAGTAGAATATAATTATTCACATATATACTATAATATCAAGGTAAAAGAATCTATCCTTTTACTCGATATGAAAAGAATTTTTTAATAATCTACAGAAATTTTGCATTCCATAAAGAAATCAATCGAATGCATCGAAAGTATCAATTTTAATAAATTTGTTCAAATATGCCAAGAATGATTTATTAGATGTTCGTTTTTGCCTTGATTTATGATCGAATTCGGCTACGATCATTTATAATTTCTCTACTATAAAATTCAAAAAGTAATTTCAAAAAAAAAATTAAGACGTTTTCATTATTTTCCAGCATTATCGGAAAAGTAATATTGAAGAAAAATACAAATAATTACAGAGTAATAATGGAATAATATTTGTTTAATAAGGATAAATGAAAAATTCCAAGAAATTAATACTTACAGTGTCCAAAAGTGGAAGGGAGTAAGGGTTAGAAACTTCGGCGTAGTTGAAGCTGAACATACTCTACACCTACGGTATACACCTTGCTCTATATCTTAATTGTTGAAATAAAATTAATATTAACATTAATATTTATTTTCATTTAAATCGAGACATGTTCATTATTATTAATTTAAAACTAGATTGATTGGTTTAATTTTGTATACTAAAGGAAATGTTCACTTTGCGTACTCCTCTAAACGTGATTTCAAATAAGGAATTATTGGATTAATATTGGATTAATATTAACATTATTGGATGACCCATACCACTACTCCTTCAATGTGTAATGTATTGGAGCAAGAAAATGAATAAGAGTATTATTGTTTATTAGAAGACAGCCTACGCAAACCTTATTCTCTAAATAAAACACCTCTACACGATCGTAGAAAGATCGTAGAATTTTTCTAACTTCGGTTTTCCGTCTCCGGAATTTTTTAATTGCTTCAACTATTTAGTTAACTCTAAGTAAATGCTAAATGATATCGTAAATAGAAAGCTTACCGTCAAAAAGCATTCTTTCCTATGAATAGGAAAATAGTTCGCACTTTTGTCAAAAAGATAATATTTGTTTAGAAGACGTCACCGAACTGTATTTTCACTGATTCATTATTGATTAATTGCAATTGGCATTATCATTATTAGTACAATGTATTAAGTGAAATACCGTTATATGCTATTATCGATAATAAATATTATTACTTAATGCATATATTCTGAGACAATGGAATGGAAAAGTGGAAACAAATTTTATTTAGTTTGTTTGATGAATGGCTAAATATTTAACGAAAGGAAAAATAGCAATTATTTAATTTTGGTAATTTCTTTCTCTTTGGTAATTTTTGTTGAAATACTTTTAATTTTCTCAAGTTTTGCTTTTCTTCTTTCTATTAAAATTATTCTATTTCTATTAAAGTGTTCATGTAAAATTTAATTAATATGATTATTGTCAGTTTATTTCAATTCTATTTATTTATTAGGAGACAGCTCTAGAGCTTAATCGTATTGAAATAAATCGATTTTAATTGTTTTATAAATGCTATTCAAATCTGGTTTATGCACTTTATTAAATCGCGTAACTGCAATATTAGAATGCGATCATAATAGAAATGTTATATATAGTTTTATACAAATGTATTCCATATTTTATAATATGCAGAAAGGTTTTTATTGAAATTATTCGAGATTATTTAATGAAATTCTTTATAACATAAATCAACATTTTTATCTTCGTTCGTTAAGGTCAAGATGCATCTTCTTTCTTAGGGTTTGTCTTTTGTTATTCATATAATAATTCATGAATTATCTCTTAACGGTGTTGAAATTAAATAATGTTGAAATTTTTATTATCTCGACGTAAACATATACGACCACTCTTTTATTATTTTTTAGTGTATGATGCAACTGTAAAATCAGCTGTTGGCATTGAAAATGGTGTGACAGATCAATTTGGTCATTACGACGAATGCTTAAGCCAAGAGAAATTCATAATAAACGTAAACAACCGTAATTCAAACACTCATAAAGGCGCCCACAAGCCGATACGCGCACAGTATTGTCTTACAAATGTGACCATTAATGGAATGTCAACATATAATATTGCTTCGAGAAAGAGAACAGTGAGTATTATCAATACGTTTTTTATGTCAATCAATCAATGTGGAATTTATTTCATATAAACTATAAAATTTATTTTATAGTTTATTGTATTATTTTTGATCTATAAATACTTGTTGTAATCAACTATAAAAAAGTGTTGTAAGCGAATGTTAGACTATCGAATATTTAATTGTAATTAGCAAGAAATTTCTACAGATTTCATCAAATCCATACAGATTTAAAATTATATTTAATTTATTAATATTATGAAGTTTTATTAAGTTCTTATTAAGTTTATTAAGTAATTTAAGTTCTCTTGCTTTTTTAATAATTACAAAACACTCGGTAGTTCGTGATGATTATATTGTATAATTGTGTTAATCGGAAGATTTTGTAATTACGTAACTCGGATTGAGATAGAATGCGCAATGCGAGCGTATTAATTTCATATAAATTAAATATTAAAAGAATTAAATCCCAACAAAATCATTTACATCATAAGTCCCAATTTCGAGTATTTGAAATAACATTTATTTAATACGATCAGTCTATTTATATAAAAGTGTTATGGCATTTTAAATATCAAATTTATCTCAGAATTTAGTACGAAATTCCTTTAATTTTCGTTGTTTGTAACGTCTTCCGAATTTTTGTATTGCAGTTAATTTTTTGGTCTTTATAACTTAAACTATTAATCATTTAAATTTCTCTGACTTTCCAATTGCTCTTAGTTAACTTATTTAATTTCATTAAAGCTTAACGAATGTTAACGTAATAAACAAATAAAATTTGTTAGTTTTGTCTAATTTAAAGGCTGGTTAAGGCCGTGGTAAAAACAGTTTATAATAACGTCTGTAAGATTACAAGATAATTATTTAAAACACTATGTATATAACTTTCTCTTGGGATGACCTATTTTCATAATTTAGGAAAAATTGATTTATCCGTAAGAAAAGTTTAATACAGACTCATAATCCAAATTAATTAGGAGTTTCCTCGAATGCCTCTTAGGTTTCGTCGTTCATGATTTAAAGCAGATTTAATAAATATTAATGTTGGCAGCTATCGAATAAAAATTATCGATTCATAATTCAATTATTCAATAGTTTTTTCGAGTTTTTAGTAACTAAGAGATCGTTCAACGAGTGAATTTGTTTCCCAGAATTAGTAATTACTAGAAACTATCGAATAATTCAGCGATTCGCTAGTTCTTAGTAATTCAGAAATCGTTTAGTAAGTGGTCCTTTACTTGATATCCAATTAATCAACCAAGAGCAACGATTAATGGATTATGTTGTCGCCGCATAGGTTAATCAACTCGAACAGGTTGAGTGAATGAATGAATGAATGAATGAAAAGAATCATTCGATAGTTAAAATCATTCAGTAACTAACTATATTCAGTAGTTTCCAACACTAATAAATATTCCGATACGAAAAAAATCGCCTTAATTTCAAGTCCTCTGAAAAATAAGAATATCCTTCATTCCTATTGATTCTTTTCTACAAAATCACATACAATACATATTTAAGTATGCCGTTGCGAAACGAATCAACGACTGCTAAAGTCTTTCCACTATTTCACTACATTTTATAGTTCTTGTAAAGTTAGCTTGATTGTTTTTAAAAACGAATCTTATTCCAGTTAAGCACAGATCGTACAACATCACGTTGGGGGGCATGCCTACCAGCCAGTTGTAGAACAAGTGATGTTGCAACATTTTTGCGGAATTTCCTACAGCGACCGGTTACTGTCGGTGTCAGTGACTGTCAGCTGCACGTAACAGAATTGCATGTGACAAATGCAATGTTCAATTATGCGTAAGTAATTCTCAAAAACATTTGTTTACATCAACTTGATGATTGAATGATTATCGATAATTTCTTATGATCAAAATTTAAAGTAAACCAACGTTATATACTAGACGATTATAGAAATGGAAGTAATTCAGCACCATAAAATGCATCATGTATGTATCTTCCATATGTATCGATAAAATTGTAGACCTTTTATTGCCAATAATCGCCATTATCGTCAACAATAAATCAAAGCTAGTGCTAATCCATCAAAATTAGACAGTTAGCGGTCGTTAAACACGTAAAGAAAAACAAAACTTTTCAATAAATATTTTAAAAACTACAACACAAAAATTTTTAAAGTATATGTCCCATAATGACATTAGAATATATCGCATTACAAAACTATTTAATTTGTTAATTACGATCAATTTACAGCGTCGTAAACTACGAGAATGAATAAGTATTTCTGGCTTTATTGATTGATCGAAATACACAGCTCTCTGTTGTTGTTGTTATTGTTTCGAATACATTATTTACAATCCTCTTCCTGATTGTTATAACTGTCATACAAATAATTTCGTATTATACTTCGTTCACTTCCGGTATTTGCGTTAAGAGAAATCGTGATTATTCTGAGGTTCAAATCGACTCGTCTCATTTTGTCTCTTCGGTTGCCTTTCAACTGTTTGATACTACTATGGTTGACATGTTGCCGATTTTAACTATGTCAAATAATTGAAAGGCAACTGGAAAACTGGAGGCAAGACTAGACGATGTGAAACATGTGATAAGCATAAATGTTTAAATTGAACAATTCTTTTTTAAGAAAAAATATGTGTTTATGTCACGCCTTATCTCGTCTTGTATGTAAAAATATGTATGAAGAGTCACGCCTTATCTCGCCTTATCTCGCTTTATCTTGATCCAGATGCATCTCAACTCTTTGACATAGCAATTGACTCGCTGGGACGTTGTCTGTAGTGGTGATACACAATTAAAAGGCAATGGAAAAGAAAAGAACGATACAATGAAATGACTAGTGGGACGAATCAATTCAAAATTCCTGAATGATTGAAATTCTTTGAATTAAAATATTTGTAAATAATGATATTTATTAACAATATTGTAATTTCTTCATTCCGCAGTTTGGTGATATGCTTTTTTGTGTTCGTGACCTTAATGAGTACAGGATTTCACGCATACATTTTATCGATTAAACGCGGTGAGAAGGAAATAATGGCACACGATGTTTGCCTTTATCACGAAAACTGGAAGATGATATTGATATCCTTTTCGATAATTGGTACGAATTTGAATGTCGAACGGAATCTGTAAACCACGATATTCTTCTAATCACCGAATTATTATTTCAGAAAATACCAAGAAACTTTTCCAAGCCAGCAAAGATCAATTAGGTCTGAATTCGATAAATGGCATCAAAGCGATTGCTATGCTTCTGATATTGGCTGGTCATGCATTATCGTTCATCTACAGTGGACCCGTTTACAATTCGGAATTCATTGACGAGGTAGTAGACGTTTGTTGTTTTGCTTTTTCTTTCTTTGGCGAAAGACTTGACCAATTTCAAAATTATTTTCTACTATTTTTGGTTCAACACCCGCCCTCCCCTTCATGTTGGACAGCAAATTCAATTGCCAACATTTAGTTTTCTATCGAATTCGTTGCTGTTTGTGGACACATTTTTGTTGTTAAGCGGTTTCTTGTTCTGCCGCATTCTATTGATCGAACTCGAAAGGCGACGTGGCAAAATCAATGTTGCGATTTTATATACAGCCCGCTATATACGTCTTACTCCCGCCTATGCAGCCATCATCGGTTTCTATATGACATGGTTGCCACAGGCCGGTGATGGTCCGATATGGCATCAGCGAATGATGCGCGAGCAGAAACGTTGTACAGCGTCGTGGTGGTTGAATGTATTGTATATAAATAATTACGTCAATACAGAGAAACTGGTAAAGGCTGAGTTTAAAAATTTAAATTATATTTTCGTAAAAATATATTAATGTTTTTTGTATTTCTTTTTTGGAAATTTTAGTGCATGTTTCAATCTTGGTATCTTTCGGCAGATTCGCAGCTTTTCTTTCTAGCGCCTATGGTTATATTTATTTTATATAAATCGAGACGACATGCCCTGGCTCTTTTGACAGTATTGGTAACGGTGACCACGTTAATACCATTTCTGGTCACTTATTTTGAGAATTTAGACCCGACCCTATTGGTCTATGCAGAGTGAGCATGAAAGTAATTTTCCTTTTTACTCGATTTTAATTAAAAATCCTAAAAATTTTTTTACAGTGAAATAAATGATTTAGGTAGCAATACCTTCTATATTGGTTCCTATATAAAAACCCACATGCGTGCCTCTGCCTACGTGATAGGTCTGGTAACCGGTTTTCTGGTACATATTATGCAAGAAAAAGGGTACGTTTTACAAATGAATTGGATGTTATCTGTTTAATACTTAATTCGAATTCATTATAGCACAAAATTATCCAGCCATTTAGTTTGCTCCATATGGTGCGTTTCGTCTCTAGTGGGTATCGCATCCATGTACTCGGTCTGTCGATTCTATGCGCGTCCATTTACAAATCTAGAAAGTACTTTCTATGCCGGTTTTCACAAACTGGGTTGGAATTTATCGGTAGGGTGGCTCGTTTTGGCTTCCACGACCGGGCACGCCGGTTGGCTTCAGTGCTTACTTAGTCATCGACTTTTCGCACCCATCAGTCGTCTGACATACTGTGCGTATCTTTGTAACGGACTTGTAGAACTCTATCATTCGTCGCGTTTAAGAGAGCCTAAGGTTTTGGATTATTCGAATTTGGTAAAAAATATCATTTAATTTTCGATCGCAATTAGTCAGTTCTTACTGATTCATTCTATCTTTTCAGATTAACGATGTTCTTTGTCATATTTTGGATACTTTTATTTTGGCGTTTGTTGTTTGCCTTCTCTTCGAGTCACCTATTCATGCTCTGGAACGGATTCTATTACGTAGTGTCAATAAACGTGATAAACACGAGCAACAAAATAGATTGGAAAACAATTCGAATCAAACACCAAGCACATCCGAGGAGCAGGCGTAGTTGGAGGCTGTATTCTTATGAAGAAGATATTATTAAATGTATTTTATATTTGTAAATATTTCTAGATTAAAAAATTGCTCAAGAGCCGAAATTTGAGATCGTTCAGAAGTCGCTTTACAGAGAAAATTAGAAGCAATATTTTAGGATTTCCTAAAAAACCGTCAATTTTTGTTCTGCTTTTTCAAAAAGTTTAGTCAATTGTTTTCAATTTTATAAGTATTTATAAAATTTTTATTATTACAGATAACAGAATTGGTCAATTTGTTTGAGCTAAGATGTGTCTTTAACGTAAATATCATTTGGGGTGATTGGTATTCTCATTCACTTTCCTCACTCGGTGTCTTGCGTCGTTGTTTTGGAATTGAGTTTAATGATTCTGCAACGTTGATGACGTCAGATCTGGGTGTTGGTGATGGCGTAGATGACGTTCGTGACGTGGGTCTCTTCTTTATTTCCTCGTCTTCTTCAATATCATTTTCTTCCTCCTCCTCCTCTCCCTCCTCCATTTCTTCTTCTACAACTGACACATTTTTCAAAGAATTTCCTGTGGTTTTTACTTCTTCGGAATCATCTTTTATATCCTTCTCAGATAATGATTCATTCTTAATTCGTGTGTCTAACAATTGGTCGTATTCTTCTTCCTCATCATCATCTTCTTCTTCTTCTTCCTCTTCACCTTTTATATTAAATTGCAATTTTTCAGTATTTTCAATTGACTCCTCATCCTTTTCCACATCCACTTCTTCCTCCTCTCCAGCTGTCTTCTTGAATATAATTCCTTTATCTCTTTCTGCTTCTTCCTCGCCATTAATCGACCAAATTGTATCAGGTGGTTCTGGTGTATCACAGGCTACTTTATCACTTCGTTCCTCGGAGAGCTCTGCTTCAGACGGCTCAGTCCCGGAAAGAAGCTCCTCTTCTTCTTCTTGATGTTTCTGATCTTGTGCAGAACGTTCTTTAAAAATATAATTCACAAGAAGCCGTCGTATATTTTGCATTGGCACATCAATAAGAAAGGCCAAGGCAGTTCCGAAGATGACAATTAAGAACATCTCGTAGACATCGATCTTAACAAAATGAAAAACCAAACAGATAACTTTATTAACTGAACGGAAAATCAAGTTCCAGAACATCTTACCAAATTGTTGAAATTGTATTTCGTGGCATCGCGGGTACTGGCCGTGTTGTAGAGGACCATAACGTACATGACCAATTGCATTGGAAATGAAATACGAGACAAATAAAGTACCGGGCGTGACAAAGAGATGGTATGCAATAGAGATTGTTCATTACGTGGAGACATCAGAATAATCCAAACCAAGCCTAAACCGAACAACAAAGGACTCCAGGAGGCATAAGATGCAGCTTCAGTCGCCGAATACACAAAGTCTGTACGCATGCCGTTTGACGGCACCCAAAAACACCATACTATGCTTGCCATAGACAATAACCAGCCAAGCGATATCAATTGCCCGGATAGATCAAATTCACCCGCTTGGGTACGTTGAAAAATGCCGCCACCAATGCCCAATAGATAAGGCGTGGCACGACTGATGGGTGAAGCGAAGAGCATGTTAGCAGTGCGATAGAATTTGCTAATGCTGTTCAATAATAAATAATAAAAGGATAAATTAAAATAATTTCTTTCAAAAGCAAGAAAACTTTATACAAACTTCATGCCGTGAAAAAGACTAATCGAAAGCTGTTCACGGCTGGTGCGCGAGAATCTAGCCGCCACAGACATGGCATGAATGGCACCGTAGGCGAAAAATCCAGCATCAGAATCAGTATAATAAAGCCAGACCAAGAGAGGACTTAACAAGTACAATTGCATTTCAAGAGCCAGTTGAATCGTCATTGGAGAGCACTAGAAAAGCAATGGCATAGATTACTGCGTCCCGTTTAAGAAGACAACTGACCGTTTCCTCAACATCGATGACGTTTTGTACACTAAATATATTTCGCCATAATTGTCTCTCACACAAACTAGCTTGTTGGCCAATAATATTGCTCCACAATGGGCCAGAACCAAGATGAGGCAACAACCATGTTTGAAAAGTTAATACAAGATACACAGTGGGCAGATGGCTAGAGGAAAAATTTGAATATTTTTTTTTTGAAAATGGAACGATGATATTTCAATAAATACAAATTCTTTTAATTACCGAATTGTTTTCGCTGCCAAACGTTTCAGTAAATGAATGTAATTGTTTTGCTCCATTTCTTCAGACAGCTGGTGGGCAATGATGAAACCGCTCACCAATAAAAGTATATCGCTATAGAGCATTGGCAAGCGGAATACAATACTTAAAGGTTGACGGACGAAATGGACCAGAGTGTCGCGATTTGTTATTGGCAGGTGACCAATCATCATGTACTTCAGGCAGACGTAAAGCATAACGGTCGCACACAATTTCAACAAATGAATAATCGGAAATTGTACGTCGTTGCCATCCTGTTTTAATAATTCGGTACAGGTGCGACGTGGGGAGAAGGATTTATAAGAGGCCACCACAAGATTCATCAACGATTGCGTCTCTTCTAAAGAAACGAGAGCGTATATACATTCGTGAATGTAATTTCAAAGGATTTCTTTTTCTTTTACCTGAATCAGTGTCCTTGATATTCGTATCATTGGATTGGATTTCTTCCTCGACGTTTGAGGATTCATCTTTTGATTTTTCATCTGATTCTTCTTCGGTTATGAAATATTTTTGAATTCTACTTCCAAACTCCTTCCAGTAGTCAGTGATTAATGATGTTATTACAAGCATTATGAGCATTCCAATAGCATATCTTTGGATTGATATGAAAAAGTTTTGTATAATTAATTTTCGCTATTTCCAATTTCTTCTTCTTCTCTCGACTTACATGATCACTTTAGTAACGAATTCATTCTCTTTATTTTTCATGATTTTTAGGACATTTCGTTTACTCTGCCTGGTATAGCAATCTTTGTCGTTAACCTCGATATAAAATTCCAAACCGGTTACATTGTAAGGCCTTAAATTATTCTCGATCATTTCTTTTACGACGGCTCCCGTGCAAAGGTGGGGGATGCAGATACCCCAATTGGCAATGGAATAAAGCGGTATAAAATGGCTTGGCTAACATAAATAAATCATTTTTAATAATTTTCGTAATCTATAAATTAATGGCATACATTTCCAAGATGACCATTCCATAGTGTTCGGCCATGGATCATATGAAGCGGTACCTTCAAATCCGCAACTGTAGTCTGAGCTTCAACATGCGCCATACAATATTTTCCACGTATGCGTACTGACTCTTCAGGAGTTACCTTAACCACAGTCCTCGTCTGCATGCATAAATCGAAATCACCGAATTGATTGATGGCGCCATGTAAAAGGCCCGAGGGAATTTTTGCCGTAGCATCAAGCACTATTAGAAAATCGAAAATATTAGCCCTTTAAACAATTTCTAAAATATCCACAAATTTCAGCCCTTTTTAGCTGACTTACTCTGTAAAGTCCACAATTTGTTACCACGCAATTGCCGATGGAATATCTGGATCTGTTGTTTGCATTCGGGATTATTTCGAATGTGCGAAACATTTATAACGAAAGCAGGTAAAGTATTTAGAAGCGATTCGAAATGCTTTTGACTTATCGCTTCATCAGATGGTGGATAAGGAACACAGCTATCCCCAACGGCATCGCCTCCTCCTTTCGCTGAACGACGTCGTTTTGTGGGTTTCTCGAAAGGGAAGAGACTGTTAAATGGCCAACGATTTAGGTACGAGAGCCAATCATCGGTAGAAATTGGTGCTGGGGAAAGCGCTGCAGGAACGGAGGTAGTCCTTCCTAACTTTTCACCCAACCATTTCAAACAAACAATTATGACATTTCCGTTGACGCTGGCATCATTCTGATGATTCTCCTGAGCAGAAGAAAGCCCGCCATTTGGAGTTTCACCGTTGTTAACAAATTTTAATAGTCCTTTGGCAAGACTGAAAACACTTTGAAAGAATCCACTAAATCCGCTAACAGTTTCCTTGCTTTTGCCGTTGGAGTCTTTCGATTTTCGAGATTTCGATTTTTTTATAGTTGCTGTTTCCGAATTTTCCATTTTCGGATTTAATTTCTGTGCTCGATGAACACGTTCAAAATGAAATTCATCCTCTTGGACATTATTCCGTACCTCGTGATTGAATTCTTTATGATTAGGATCAACAACTTCGTTACTAGCCAATTCATCATCGTCTTTATTTTCCGATATATTGTTATTTTCATCAACATCTCCGTCATTATTATCTTCTTCGTCCTCATCATCTTCTTCATCTAAGTCTTCTACTGAAATTCGCTGGATTTTATGAAATTTAAATTTCTTCTCCGACAAATCGTATTTCTTTTTTATTACAATTGACTCTTTCGCATTATCATCATCATCACCATCTAAAAATTTAAAACTGAGCCCTTGAGAAACGCAGGGAAAGGAGAGAAAAACTAGTAAAACAACAAAAACGATCCATTTTCTATTTGCCATAATTTTAATGAATGCCTTTTAGAAGGCAGAGACGTTGGCAATAGAGAAAGCCGCGACCGTATCAGAGACGACTGTCTTCGATAACGACGTTGATGTTGTGACGGTCAAGTGATGTTAACATTTGCTAAATTGTTGTTGATGTTGAGAAAATATGTTGTCTGCAAATGCGAAGCAACAATTTTTGCATATATTTTGTATTATTTATTTTTAGATGCACAATAGGCGTTCTTTCTCTTTTTTTGTATTTATTTTCCCTTTCAATTATTTTAATTTATATGTGTATTTTATACAGAATTGCATATAATCGATCTTCATTCTTTTAATATTTCCTGCAGCATTTTTGTCTTTTTTAATTTTTAGAAAAATAAAGAAATGTAAATGTTTTTAATGAAGTTATTGAATTAAGTTTATTTTCATTAGTTTCCAACTATTGAATTTGCTCCCTTTTTCGTTTTTTCAATTTCTAAAAATACGTCTTAAAAATTCGGAAGGCGCGTAACACATTTGTTGCTGATTCTTTGACTTTGCCGCGAATACTAATTAACAAAAGCGAATACTCTCTAAATATTCGAATTTTTCATAATTTATTCAATCCTTGGCCACGGTGCTCTGCTTGAGCAATACTCTCGCATTCAGTTATTTTTAGAGAAGAGATAGCACAGCAATATATTCTTGCCAGTTAATATTACTCCAGTAAATTAAATGACATCTACAAACCGTGCTCTAGCTTGATAATATTGCAATCTACTTTTTATTTATATTTTGTTCAAAATTTTTACTATAAGATGTGATGAAAATGCCGGCAAGCGCTTACATAAAATATTTTCAGCAAAACGCCTCTGGCATTGAAGAGTTGAAAGAGTTCGTTATCTTCATATTATTTGAATAAATTTTCAATTTTTTTGATTCATTATATTCAAAGTGTTTCTACTACTTATTTCACAAAAACAAAAAGAGCAATTGTATTGATTTTTTTTAGTATATTATAATGTTCATTAATGTAACACTCAGTAAAATTCAGTGCAATAAAACCAAACTCTTATTGAATTAAAACTCAAGGACAAAATCTTTGATACGTGCAAAAAAAATTATAAAAAATTGTAAATTGTTGTGACAATAATTCATGAAATCATTAAAAGACCGAGGACTATTGAAAATTAAACATAAGACAAAACACTACTTAATAGAAGACAATCCGAATTGATAAATTAATAGCGAGCACTGTTAGAAAAAGAGAATGGATGTATTTTAATTACATCCACGTGTTGAAGTTATTGATGCTTGTTTCGGTAGTTGAAGTTTTCCTTCAAATTCGATTTGTTTCCTCTGCTGCTGTTTTGCCTGTGGTTGTCTAATTGACGTTGCATACGAGCAGCAAGAGATCCATACAGGAGGTACCATAATACGTTGCGCTGGATGATAATATTGTGTTGTACCAAATACGACATGGCTGAGAATATGGCTTTCGGCGAAACGTGATTGCGTTAAAGCGATTGGTAACAGCTTCAAAATAATGTATGGTAGTCCGTCGAAGCCGTTATTAAATGTCCATACAGGAAATGATGTGTACGGACGAGAAGCTAGAACGGCGTTGGTGCCAGTCGCAATAAAGCATAGAGCAAGCACAATTTGTGTGTCATTTAAATCATTCTTTAGAGCAGGTTTGTTGCGATATTTCGGCATAATTGTCCCAAATATTCTGTGACTCATTGTTACCCAACTTTGTAGATACGTGCAAACAGTCTGTGTACGAAATGAATCCTGATAAGCTTTAAGTAGCATCTCTTCATTCGCGCCTCCGAGGAGGACGACACTCCAGCTGAGATCAATGATTTCATTTAAATCAAGTTGCATATCTTTTGGTACGCCATAAGATGCAATAAATTCGACAACGTTAAAATTATTATTGACTATGCCGACTGAAAAAGGAATTTTTAGATGCGTAAGTTTGAAATCGGTGAAACGTTTTATTACCTAAATGTGCGCTATCCTTCTGAACAAGAAAGACATAATTGTAATCGGGGAAACTGCCGAGTATTTCGATTAGCGAGCAAACGACTTCGCACATACGTGAATGAATGTCAACCAACTCGTGTGACGACAAAATAAGGTATGTAGCGGTCATACAACCATTACAATCTCGAAGAACCACAGCACCATACTGTTGTCGTTCCTTTTCATAATATGTACCAAATATCACTATCGGTACACCCCAACCATTTGCTATGCATTTTAAGCGTAATACGGCGTCGAAGTCAGTATTTCTCATCCTGTGCAATGATTGTCTGAAACAATAAATAATACCAAGTTTTCTCTTCGTAACAGGTTGAAAGATCTATTACTGTTCAGACGGTTTAGCCCACTCCAAATCTAGGCGCTGGCCACACAATGTAGCGCCTTGTAATTGTTTCAATATGGATTCTGCAGCTTCGCGTGTTGTAAAATCAAAAAATGCGGTTGTGCGAACTTTCGAGATCTTACGAATGGTAGTACGTGGCACATGCCGTATAAGCATATCTATAATGTCCCGGTTGTTAACAGATAGATCAACATTCCGCACAAACAATGTCTTGGTCTAGAATGCAGAAAAACAAGAATAAACATAATTATCTTAAAATTAGTTACAGCTCTCACTGCTTTTGAAAGGTCAGCATCGCGTTCGGCATTTGCCCAAACAACCTTGAGATCACGTCCCCACAAACGTATAATGCCCGGAGTCGTACCCTTTTTTGCTTCCAACGCATCCGCATGTGTTGCAAAGTGTACAAATACGTGCCCGCGATTACCAGTATTTCCAAAACCGTTATCCATGTCAACAGCTGAAAGAATGCCACCCATTGGCGCAGCGTCATCAGCAATTTTGCTCTCATGCTGCTGCATATTCGAAGGTACAGCGGCACCGCGAGTAAAAATACGCTGCATATTTGGAAAAACCATGCGCAACTTTTCTTCTATTTCAGTTTCAGAGAGGTGTTTGGGTATATTATTTACAAATAACCGACACTTCTCATATGAATGTAGAATTTCTAGTTTATGGCGTGGTAAGATATAGAAATGACTGAGCACATCCATCGCGCATGCAGCATCATTTTCATTTGTATATTTCACGTAGGCATAACCACGATTAGCTTGATTAAAATCCATGGGCAATCGAAATTCATAAATCTTGCCAAATCTTAGAAATGGTTTAATTAATTTTTCGGCATCCAAATCTTTGGGTATGCGACGGATAAATAGCTCACAAGCACTGCTTGGCGGTGGACCCAGCCAATCTTCGCGTGGCCCAAAAACTTTGCGTCCATTCATTTGCATAAGAACGAGATCGTTATCTGCTTGAACTAAATTGTTATTATACGGCAGAGTGAAACACATTTGGCTTAATTGCTGGTGATTGTTGTCAACTTGGTAATTCATAATGGATCCAAGCATTGTAACTCGATCTGCAATATTAATGAGTATGAATTTATTCAGGCTTTTCAAATATAAAAACTAAATGCTTCGAAGCACTTGCTTGAAACACCAGCCCTGGGACTTCCTCTAGATCAATATTTCCATAGAATTTCGGTTTTCAGAATCAAATTTAAAACGAAAAATGTAATAGATTATATTGCGTTGTAACTGCATAATAATAGTCGTCCAAAATATATTAACACTTCACAGCGTGGCTCGAAAATATTAAAAATAAACTTTATACATGATAATATGCATTACCCTTATAATCGCAGATTATTTTTTTATTTCAGAAAAAAATAATTTAAACTCTGTTTGGATTCAATTGAATACTTTCTCAAGCTTTTTAGATTTCAAATTGCATCTTTTGTTCAGTTGTTGCAATAATAATTGTGTATTGAATGATCCAATTATGATTTGGGCTGAAGTTTTTCGTTACTCCACTTTTATATCAGGCAATAATTGCTTTCATCGACGAATTCAAAGATTGTTTGGAAAGGGGTAACTCTCGCGGAGGAAAACAAAAGAGTAAAGATCTTCGTTGATGAGAGGTTGGAGATCACGGGGCGAATACGGTCGAAAATTGAGTATAAATATTTTCTAATATAAAAGCAAACGGCACATCGGCTAGCATTTGTTATCAAATTTCGAATTAAAGTTTTCTGATGATTGTTCGACACTGCGGAACGGATTTCTTATGATTTAGTCTTATGATTTATTAAATTTATTAAAATATTTAAATTATTTTGACGTTAAGAGAAACTAGACCACAATTCAAGAAAGTTTCATATAACTCCGTGATCATGATTGCCCCACATGTTCGTTATTATCGATTTCCTATGATTTCACTTCACGATTTCTCTATTACCGCAACGCAGCGAATATTAAAACCATTTTACAATTTATCACTTTTACCCATGAATTTACTGCGCGTTTATTGCTCATATGTCGGGAATCCCCAATTTCGAAATAAAAGTACGAAATCTGTGTGTATTTGATTGAGTTTTTTTCAAATGTAATTTTATTTGGATGCAATTTTTTCTGAAAGGTTTACGATTTACAAATGGATGAATAAGGTATTTACAATAAAGTTAGAAAAACGCAGTATTAAATCTATCGCACACTAGTTTTCAAACTTAAATTAGTAAATCCGTAACCAGAAATGCAATTCAGTTTTCAAATTTATGGCTTTTTGGAATAACATTTCAAATAAATTTTCTGGAATATTTTGGAACATTTTTTATTTTAACTGGTACGCACCAACGTAATAGCTAGTCAAGATATAATAGATATAATATATCAAGATCAAGATATCAAGATATAATATATAGCTAGTCAAGTTAAATTGGAAATTTAAAAAATTTCAAAACCATAAATTTGATAACCATTTCGTATCTCTAGAAAGCCATTTCATTATTATATACTAATTAGTGTATATATTTATTATAATTAATTTACAAATTTATTTTTATTAAAAATTTTAAATTTTCATCTAACAAATATGTCTTCTTTCCCACTGTATTAAAATTTAAGATGCTGTAGTTTTAAAATTGAATCAAATTCCTCAGTGCTTGCAGTGCAAAAAATAATGTATAGTCAATTTATTTGCTATTACTAATATATACTTTTATTTGTGTTATAATTAATTATTATCAATTTACGTGCAAATATGCGTTTTTTTAATAAATGGGATTCGTTTATTTAAATATTAGTTATGCCTTTTATTTTTTAAGGATTCTAAAATAGCTTTACATACAATTTCATCGTATTTATCTCTTTTTTACAAGTTGAAAATTTTAAGATAAAATAATTTTATTGTATTAAATCTTATATGAAATCAGACTTCTAGCAGTACATTTTTGTAATTAGGATTTAGATTTTTAGTCACTTATTTCTGTGGTTCGATTCAGATTAAATCAAAGTATTTAAATATCAAAAAAATAAATAGCTATGAAGAGGAATTATAACAAATAGAATTTAAGAAATTAAGGAACTGAAAAAAATCTGACTTTCAAAAAGATCTATTTCTGAAATTTGTTAAAAAGTAATTTCTTCTAGTTTCATTAAAAGACTACATCCTAACAGGAATTTAATTTATATTTAATGGTTAATTAATTTCTAATTTTTATCGTGGTTAAGCTTACTTTATGTGTCGTAATTAGGTTCGCAACAGTAATATGAGGAATAAATTCACAAAAAATACTTAAGTATCCTAGAATCATAAGACTTTCGTTCTAGCGTATGATTTAATATTTTATATTTTCGTTAAAATTTTTATTAAAGGCTTAAATTTTTAATGATTATTATCATTGGCAAACGAATAATAAGGTTCACGATGATGGCGTTCAAGTGGTTTTAAGCGTATATTGCACAATGTTTTCTAATTTTATTTCTTAATTATGATAATTCGTCAAAGAGTTTTACGTGTTGGACACTTTTTATGATCGAATGAGTTTTATAAAAATTAAATTTTGTTTTTAAACCCATTTCTTTTTGAATCCGCCACAATGCTTTAAATGGAAATTTTTATAAATTCATTTAGATTATGATTAATCAATTGAGGAACTTATTGCGCTCCTTTTTCTTACGTTTCTTTTATTTGAATTGATTAAAATTTCGATTCTTTTTCCTACTGATTTTTCTTTTTAATTGTCGTTTCCTTCACGTTTTGTTTAGTGCGTCTATATAATATATTTTTGCTTATTTATTGTTATGATTGCTCTGGTTTCCGTTTTGCTTTTCATTTTGAAAAAATTCATGTTAGCTCTTTCTTGTTGGACCCGGTATTATTCCGAACAGAATGGTTTTTTGCTTTAATCCTTTATGTATTTACAATGTATTGCAATAAACTATAATATATTTACATTAGAAATACTTTAGAATGGAATTATTTATTAAAGATATTTATATTGGTTTATTATAAAATAAAAGTTCGCGATTAGACAAACAACTTTTAATGAATTTGCAAATGTTTTCCATATATGTTTTCCCATTGTTTAGAAATAAAGAAAATTATATAGTCTATGCAATTAATATAACTATAACTTTTTGGATAAATATGCGTAGAAATTTTTCAGAAGTTATTTTCTAGTTTATTTATATCGATAGTCGTTTAGACAGAACAAAGGGTCTAATTCGTTTGGAAATTGCAACGTTAAATAAAAAATGCATTTCATTAATTAATCCCCCTCTCTCTCTCCCACGCTCCCACACACTCTTAAGATTCTGATAGATAAGTTAAGATTGTCGACGATTTGTCTAAAGTTATTCATTTTTTATTTTTTTCTTTTACTCTAAAATAAATATATCACTTACTAATCTATTTTTATTCATATTTAATCTTAATACGGTGTCTATTTCTTTGTCTTTTATTTATATTATGATTTCTTAATTTTAAAGCATTGTAGTATTTTATAAGAGTGCAATTATATAACTCTTTATAAAAGATACTCTTATTGAATATGATCGAATTGAATTAGCTCTATCTCTTCCTATCATTCCAACACTTATTTTTCTAAAATTCTTTTTTATTCCATCCAATACTTTCACAAATTGTGAAAGAATCGAATTCCAGTTTTAAAGTAAAACTTCTAAAAAATTTGTTCTTAAATTTTTCAATTAATTCCAATTTCAATACCATTTGAATATTATTGATGTTTTTTATATTGAAATTAATAGAAAATTTAGCAATATTTTTGAATAATCTCATCCTAAATGCAAACAAATTATTGCAAATTCAGGGGCTTCAAAATGCAATAAATTGTTACATTAAAGAGAATAAAATATATCGCATTTTTTTTATGTGTTTTCGAAATCCATTTCAAAGATAATTTTTTAAAAAAAGATTGAATAAAATGCGTATAATGCATATTACGTTATTTTAATAAATTGCGTTGAAATTAAAATAATTTAATGTTAAATTTTAATTTTTTATAGTTAATGCTTACAAAATGTTTAACAGAATTAAACGTGGAAAAATCAATGCAATTTTTTAAAAATTTTTACATAATTAATTAGAATTCCAATATTTCATAAGTTTATGACATTTTTAAATTACATTGAATGATTTTTCTTCGTCGTTTTAGAAATATTTTGATTAATATTTAATATTTTCTATAGATAAATTTAAAATGCGAATTATTCTTTATGAATTATTGCTGTCAAATCATGTAATTTTTTAATTATTTAACGAAATGGTTTTAAAGGAATTGAGATTATATCTTCGCTTTTTTTTTAAATTTATTAAAGCTTAATAAGAATTTATTGGAAATTTTACACAATAATTTATACTTTGCCTCGCTTTATAATATTCTTTTCATATAATATATAATTCTATATAATTTTAATGATCTTCGTTTTAGGTTTTTCTTATTTGATTGCATAATAAATAAATAGATTAAATTTATGAATTTGATCACGGTTTAACTACTTTATACACAATTTTTCCTTTAATTTATGAAGTCTAGAAAAAAGATATCTAAAATTTAAAATTTCAAAAAAGCCAATTAATATTCGATTGAATTCTATTTAATTTTTAAATTAATTATAAATATTAATTGACATTATATCTTGCTTTTTGTTTAATTGAGTCGTCGGAAAATTACTTAGTATTTTCCATAGTGACGTAAATCTGAATAAATATGATTTTTTTCTTAAATTTTACACGTTTTGTTTCCACATTGGAATAATTTAGTGATTTAAAAAGTTATTTGCTCATATCATTTTTTTAAACTACATTCGTTTTTATAATTAATTCAATATTTCAATGAATTAAAATGTTTGTTATTTTATTATTTTTTTTATTTATTATTTACTTTTTTATAAAACTCTAATAATTTATATATACACACACTAATATTTTTAGTTTCCTATTTATTATACTTTATTTTTTAACTTTGTCTTTGGCTTTATTCTTTAACCGCCGATTAAACTTGAATATAAATTACTTACAAAATTAAATGAAAGTATTTTAGTTTACAAATAACAATCTCAAATGTTTATTCGCTTTCTCATTTCTTTTTGTTTATATTCTTTTTAGAATATTTAGTAAAATGTACACATTAATACATTTTACTATTTAAAAATTTCAATACAGTAATTAATTTTCAAATGTAGAATATTTTAATATTCTAATAAAATGAATAAAATTACAATGTTTTTGTTTATTCTATAGTATTTAACATCGTGTATTTGTGATTCTCAAAAGACTACTTATTAAATTCTTATTTATCGATTTTTATCATATTTAATAAAATTATGTTTTAGAAAAATAGAGATGATGAAATGAAATAGAAAGCAATTTGGAGAGATGATAACATAAGGTGGTTCCCGAAATTTCCCAATCGAGGTATTCTTGAACTCGCTCGATGCACACCAAAGTAATTATTGCCATTTTCGCTTCTGTTTTCTGTTTTCAATTTTTTTTGGAAGAAGTGTTAAAATAATAATTAAAGAATACTTGGTAACAAAATCGAAAAATGCCTTTATTAGATTATCATAAATCTCATTCAGATCTTTCGCAAGAAAATATCAAAATAATATTTAATTATAAATAGTTTTAATATTTTCGCTGGAGAGGAAGAATTAAATAATGTTTTATAAATATCAAAATTAAAACTAGTTTATTATTTATTAATTTTATAATAAATAATTAAATCATTTACAGTGGCAAAATTCTTTTCCTTAATATCACAATAAATAGTTTCTCCCGTTAATATTATTATTTTTTTCTTATATACATTCCTGATTAATAATGAAATTCATGTGAATTGAGTTCTTACGTTTTGTGTTTTAATAATAATAAGTTTCAGGGATACACCGATGCTTATTTATTACAATATTTTATTGTTTTTATATAAGGAAATATTTTAAAAATATAGCTGTATGAGTTCTAACGGTATCACTAACGGTAAAAAGTGTATTCGATTTTTGGGTTAATTATTTTTTACTGTTTAAAGTTAACTTTTTTCATTAAATCAACTTTATTTTAAAACTTTGCAATTAAAAAAATAGAAATAAATATTGCTTTCAATACAATCTTCTATTTCAATTACAAAAAAAAATTTAATATTATTTATTAAAACATTTGAAATACGAATAAGAGCGTTTTTTTGTGTTTGCAAAATTCAAAAGAATAATCAATAAATAAATAAAATAACATAAAACATAAATAAATAAATAAATAAATAAATGGCTGTTTTCTTTATTAATTTTTCGTTTATTGATTTAACATTAATTTACAGCGTGAATTCTTTAAGTGTATAATGCTAAAAAATTTATTGGATTTTATATAATTTGTAATTAATTTTTCTATTTTAATTTTAAGCGCTTGCTTGCGTACCAAAGTGCAAAAAACGCTCTTGATCTTAACCAGGAAGGAAAAGAATGGAATGTTTTGAAATATTTTTTTAAAATATAATTAATTTTTCATTGATAAGAAAATTCAATAATTTCAAATATCGAATTAATAATATCATCATTGTTTTTGTTTTTGTTTTAAATCCATAAAGTCACGTTTTGTGTGCATTATAAAAAAAGAGAGGAAGTGGTTTAGTTTTAATTATGGATAAATTTAATTTGCAATATTATTAAAATTTATATTAATTTCTAAATACTTTGAATATCCTTTTTTTCCTAATACTACTACTACAAACTTAATTTCTGTTTTATTGTAATAAAGGTCTTTTGTGTTTTCTTTAATTTTAGCATTACGTTTAGCGTTGAAGACTAAAACTAGTCTTTAGGACTAGTGACGAATTAAGGATAAGAATTTCTATGAGTTATTCTCAAACTTACGCATAAATACACGCTAAATGTTTTACAGATATACATCTACATATATTGACATATTGACAAATACAAAATTACATTCACATTTCGTACATTCAGACATAAAAGACATTTCTAAAAAATCCAATTTAAATGAAAAAAAGTAAAGTTTTTATTTCTTTTACCACTACCATAACGAAACGCATACAAACGCACGTTTCCAGGTACAAACACACTCACATTCAACAAACGAGTACGCGCAAAAATAAAAACAACACCAAAACAGGCTCAGGCTGCGTTTGATAGGATTGAGGTATTGAAGAATGAGGATTGATGGATTGATGGATTGATGAATGAATGGATTAGACGTGTGTTTGGGTCTGATGAAGGATGAGTCCTGAGGGATAGGATAGATGGACGAATTGGTTCTAATTTAAATGGATCCGGTAGAAGCACAATAAAAGCTTTCTATTGTAAGCTGAAAATAAATAATTCCTTTTAATAGTTCGACATTTTTTATCGATTTCTACGCGTCTACGATTCAAATTTAGTTTTATTGCGAGGACATCTTTTGCACAACTATTTCGGATAATACTTTGGACGTTACTTGGAGTTTATAGTTTGATAATTTTTGGTGGATGTTGCTCGGAGGAATGAAGCCATTACTGACGGTAAACACGATGATTCCTGATAACCGCATTGTGAGTGGTCAAAGCATTGGTGATGCATGCTCACGGTTGGGACGATGACGGTGCTGGTGGAGGTGTTGATGGTGGTGATAATTGAGACGGCGATAGTGTTGGTGCAGGTAGTGACAGCGGTAGCGATAGTAATGATGTTTTGGTTGGATGCAATTTAGGCGGCGACACATTCGTTAAGCGATCTCTAAACATTTCAGGAAGAGGGGGAGGAGATGGAGGAGCATTTTCAAGTTGTTTCTCTTGCTTACTCTCCAAATAGGTTGCTATCTCGTTGGCGTTGCGATTGAATGCCACCATCATCGGTGTATTTCCAGAAAAATCACGAGCTTGTAAATTTGCACCAGCTGCCACAAGCATGACACTAATATCACGAAATTTTTGTCCAGCAGCAATATGTAATGCCGTTTGTCCTCTAGCGCGAAAGAGAAATAAAATTTTATAGTAATTAAATTAGGTACGAATGGATTTATCATTTAAATAATTTCTAAAAAGTAAAAAAATAAAAAAAAATTAAAATAAGAAATAAAAAATAAAATAAAAAAGTAAAATAATAGTTGGATAAACTTGCTCTCACTAGTGGTTGATTGTTACGATTAAGGTTAGTAATGGATTATCATATGAATGGTTGTAAAAGAGTGTGAAGAGTTTTATAAACAGATTCATGTTACAAACGTTGGATAGCAGTTTAAAACTGATTAACTATTAATTAATCCCAATATTCATTAATATCCCATAAACCAACTTCCTCACAAATCTCATTTTCCCTAGCATTTCGCAAAATTCTTGATAATTTTGTTTTTCATAATTTTGTATATCGCACTAGTTGACAATTTTCCGAACCAATCCGCAATTATTTCATCGAAAATTTAATTTGGCTTACCTTTCATTCTCTGCCAGATTGATTAAACGACGCGATGCAAAGGCGATGATATATCGAACGATGTCCTTGTGATTGTATTTGCAGGCAATATGAAGTGGGGACAAACCGTCTTTATTTACTGATTGCAGTGAGTATCCTAGCTCATGTAGTGCACGTAACTAAACGCAATCAAATAAAAAGCAGAAATATTTATCATTTTTTAAAATTTTTCAAAAAGATTCGTCGCATTTTCTAAAAAATTTCTTCGAGAATTTAAACAATGAAAATTACTTTTCAAATCGGATAAAGCACTTTGCAAAAACAAAACGCAATTACGAAAAAAAAAAAACAAATTACGATAATAATTTATTGATACAAGAAAACAAGGAAAAATGTTCGAAAATCACAAAAAAGCATTATCACTCGAACATCTTCGATGCTAATTAAGGATACAATGGCACTACTTTTTATAAGTGTGTGTGTGTGAGTTAGGGATGAAGAAAATAGCACTATAAAACAATCACAATTATAAACATGCACCGATAACTATAGTGGAACAAATGCAACAAAAAACAAATAATTTATTCTGTTGATTATCTACCAAATTTAGATCACCGCTTTGGGCCGCTAGTAGTACGGCATCGGAAGTTTGTTCCAAAATAGGGCTAAAAATAAAAAGTTTTTGCGACATTAATTTCACGTAAATGTTTCTGTTATTAAGCAAATAGATTTTTTTAGAAAGGATATAATCATAATTGAAAAATTATAAATAATTTGCCGTGAACGGTATTTTAAAAATATTTTCTGTGCTAAAACGATATCATAGACGGTTTCGTTTTGATGCATTACAAAAATTTCGGTTAAAAATTTATTTATAAAAAATTAAGAAATTCAAATAGAAAATTCATATAATTCAATACAATTGTTTATGTAATTTTGGAAAACATTTTTATACCGTTTTTTATTGAAAATATAGTAAATAATTTTATAAATTGCAAAAGAAAATTTTATTCATTCTGCAAAGCATTAAAATAAATTCCATAACAAATATTTTCAGAGTTCGCGATTTAAAAATCTGACAAATTCTTTGGCAATGCTAAATTATTGTCGTTTTATTCAAAATATTCTACTTAATACATATATATTTATAAGATTTTATTATTATTTAAAAGAATTTTGTTTTAGTTAAAAGAAAAATAGATATTAAATTTTATACGAAGTGATATCTTATGAAATAACTAAATTATTAAAAAAAACTTATTTGTTGTAACAGACTTTAGAGAAATAAGCAATATTTTTAAGGTGCTGTACCTGAATCCAGCGCCGAAGACGTCTTCGTTGAAACTGAACAATCGGTCTTTATTGCTGCATGCATTTTAGATTAAGTTCATAATGGTTTTAATGGTTTATGGAATTTGAAATCTGTTAATATTAGTTTGTCCTTTACTATTTCTATTGCAAAAAACCACTTGCTTTCTAATTAATGCAAGGGAAGGGAAAAGAACAAGCATTTTACAACAACAACGAGAAGTGACTAAAAATAGTAATTGTGAAAAAGGTCAAGCATATAATTGGAATATTAGAAATTCTCTAATTTTAATATAGAAAATTATTCCGGCGTTGCGTTCGTGCCTTAAGTCTTCCAATACGCTCAATAAAAAACAACTTAATTTCTTATAGAAGATAACAGTACATGAGAGAGTGTTTGCTCAATCAATGTTATGAGAAAATGTAAAATGGCAATGTAATTATTAGATTTAATGCAAGAAATTATAATATCAGGACGTAAGCATATAATCATTTTTGCTAAGGAAGCAATTATAAAATATACCAAATATTATTTCATTTTTTATATATATGATATTAATAAATACTGAAATAAAATGGACTGTGACCGAGTTTGTCGGAATTATGAAAATAGAATTAATGAGGTAAAAGGCAGAATAAAAGGAAGGGAGCAAAAGTGAAACTAGAACTCGGTTTTACTCGAAAGTGGAGAAGTTGTGAAGGTTTCGATTCGAGCAGAGAAATTGGTTGTGAATGGAATTTGAAAGTAGCGTAACATAACTTTGTTTTACCTCTTAAATTTCGTTACTCGAAGAGGCTTCGAGCTCATGCGTACTTCATCGTCTTCAGCGATGTTTTGTTGTTGTTGTTGTTGTTGTTGGTTTTCAAACGAATAGAATATTTGCAAAATGGTTTTGTTTGTTATTAACTAATGGTATGAAAGGCCAGGAATAAATAGGTGAGGATTACGGAAAACGCGGAGGCTTTTAGTGGAATATAAAAAATACGAACTATATATTGTGTGAACCATCGTATGGATTTCTTTTGAGGTAAGGCGTTTTGGTGATGCGATTGGGAGTAAAACCTTTCTAAGATAATGCAAAGAGAAACAAGGGTGGGGTCATATGAATACTTTCTCGCACAATTAAACGGATAATTTCCTTTTCTAAATAAACAAAACCTATTGATAGGTATTAAACGGCATTTAGTGTAGTCTGAACTTTTAAAAAGAAACCATCCGATGGCTCACTTCTTATATATTGAAATAGGCTAGAGTAATTTTAAGATTGTAAAACATAAATAATAAAAGGGCGATTGGAAGTAAACGATAGGAAAAAGGATTTACAGAATTATAAAATAATCTTTTTTTAGTAGAGGAGAAGGATAAAAGAAATATGGGTTGATTTCCTTGAATGTTTGAGCGTAGAATACAATGCGCTTTAGTCTTCGCTTTGGTCCGCGATTTCATTTAATTGAAACTTGTTGTTGTTAGCACGCGATATCATGTGTTTACTACTTTGGAAATAATAAATTCTTGTAGTTTTCACTTACATACACAAATGTAAACTGTAATGACCGGACCGCGGCAGAGACTAAACTGTATTTAATTTTCATTGAAATCGGAAAAAATCGTTCTTGGGGTTTGATTTGTTTTTTCTTCGATTTTTTGGGTCACTTCCTTAGGAAGGAAATGCAATGGGGAGACTAAAAATACACGGCTAAAAATTTAGCTTAAAAATGTTCAACTTCTTTTTGGTAAAAAGAAATTTTCAACTTTTTTTGTTTTTGGTAGAGCTTTTTATATCGACAGCCCTTTAAATCCTTTGACGATGGAGCTGATTTTCTTAATTCAAAAACATTTTTTGGTATATTCATAAAATTCATTAGAAAAAGCTGAAATTTTTAAATAAAAATTCCTAACCGTGTAAGTTAGATTTTGCATATTTATTAAATATTTCTTAATAAACAAATTCACCTCCCATTAGGTTTTGTATCAAATAATAAAATAATTAAAAATTCTTAGATTTTTCTGAATTTTTAAAAATTTGCTTAAATTGTCTAGGTTTGCATGCAGCCGATATTTGAAGCGTTTTCTTACAAAACTGCACAGAAAAATAATGCATAACTAATAAAATAAGCCTAACATTAAATTAAAATGAATATTTTAGAGGTACGATCTATTTATTACTATTCCTTAATATCTTCCCCTTTTTTTCTGTGCATGCAAAATACGATTGTTCGTATATATATATGTGTGTGTGTGGCTTTAGATAAATATATCCTCAGACAAAAAAAAAAAAGAAAAGGGAAAATAAATTTGTTTTTTTTCTAAATAGAAAAATTTCACAACTCAAATCTTTTCTTTTTATAATAAAAATGGCAAAACATGCGTTTATCTACGTAAGGTAATTGCCTACCAGTGCTACCGGGTCGTCCCGCCTGCTCGAGATTTCGTCGCTCAATCTGGGCCTGTCGCTGCGAATAGGCCGAGAAAGAGCGATCCTGATCAGGCGTTTGTGGTAAAGTCGGAGCTTCATGATCAAGAATATACAATTCATCAATGGCAATATCACATATATAATGTAAATGCTCTTGAGCTCGATCAATACGAAAATAATGTTCGGCAGTACACGCTAAGAATGATAGAGATAAATGAGAAAGAATACAATAAATCATTCGAATTTTTTAATATGCATAGATTCAATAATTCTCTATATTGTCTGTTCTTACAATCAATAAAACACCAATCCTGTGATACTCTTGGATACGTATGGCATTCTTCAAATTTAGCATTGAGCATATTGCGCACTTGTTCAAGATCGCATTGTGATTCGATCTCACATCTGCCGAGCTTGTTCGCGAGCTTTCGCAGCATATCCTTATCATAATGATATTGTTGATACTGTTGCATTGTGATGCGTAATATGGTCAGCTGTAACTTCTCCAATGGATTAACTCTATATATATATAGGAAAAATTAAGAAAAAAGTGGTTAAGGAGATACGAACACAAAGTAAATTTCAAAATATTCAATCACAGAGAAAATGAGAAAAAATAAGAAAAAGTCGTGTAAGACTTAATTTATTGCATCGTATAATATACTGGCTATAGTGGCGTGTACTATTTTATTCATCTTACATTATATCTTTCATCACAAATTTTAATATAAATTAATGAAATCACGGAAAATTATAAAACAGGACTTCCTTCTTGTTAATTTTCAATAATTTAAAATCTTTTTTAAAAATGATTAAAAATAGTTTTAGTAAACATTTTATAATTAACTATATTTTATAAGATTGAGAAACATTTTTTCAGAAAATTCTTGATTACCTCGAATACATTCCTCACTTTTGTAGATAATGTTTTTCTCGTTTTCCTCACCCACACACTGAGAAATATCTATTTTTGTTACTTTATGAGAATTTAATTGTGCTGATGCGATTAAATATAACAAATTAATATTGCAATATTAAAAAAATTATAGCCTTTTGCTTGTTGGTTCGTGCTGAGGCGTTGGTTGGTTGTTTGAGGGTTGGCAAAAATTACAAAAAAAATGATGAAGTAAGAAGAACATTTATGATACTTCTTCTTCTCATTTGGCGGCCTTTAAGACATCCAGTTCATCATTTTGAAGGGACATAAATATTGTTTTTAATGACTGTCTTTTATCATACTATGTTGGCCAAATGGACATTAACCAAATTATTTTAACGTTTAAGGTTTTTAATAAGATTTCAGTTTGAGACATAACGATTATGGCTTTAAGTGAAATTAGTAAGGGTATCTAAAGAAGCGGGAATCGCTTAAATTAATCTCAGCTAAAAGCTTCTTTCATATAAAAATATTGAATAAAGGGCATTGTAAAAGAATTGAAGCCGTTTTGATACAAATGAGCTTTTGTTTTTAACGCTTCGATCTCGATGCGGTTCAAAAACTTAACATTTTTTCTTCATTACTTAGAACAAAAGTTTTCAGAACTTTTCTTATAAAATTTAAAAATTTCTGAATATTTATGATGTCAATAAATTTTTCTTCGAATTTTCCAAAAACCAAATATTCCGGATATTTATGAGTTTAATTAAGAAAAACGTCTGTTTTAGTCATCTATTTTTGAACACACGTAAGCTTACTTTATATAATTTCTTCGCTTCATTCGAAATACATTGCATTTCACGACACTTTAATTAAATCGAAAATGAATAGTTTTCGTAAATGAGAAAAAAAAATTGGAAACAATTAAGTCAGTACCGTCGGTACTATCGTCCGACAACGGATCAGAAGGAATGGAACGTATAATATGACACTAATACGACAAATACTAAGAATAGAAATTCCCAATAATACTTACTGCACATCACCGTGACCATGTTTACGTTTAGCCAGCATAACAGCTTTGTTGAGAAGGTCCATCTCTATAATTGATGGTTTCACTCGGCACGCCTCACCATCGACTTGCATGGGAATGGTCTTGGTGGTGACGATGCGCACCGTCTTACATTGGCAAATGCAAGTGCCATGCAAGCCCGCCTGAAGCATCGGTAATTGATACGTAGTCAGACCGACGACCTCGATGAGACCATCATCGATAGTTGGTTTTGATTGACCGAAAGAATCATTCCAAGGATGTGTGCCGCCACCGTAACTGTAAAATAGAAATGAAAAAAAAATACAACAGGAAAGGGATAAAATGAAGGTAGAAAGAAATATATGGGAGGATATATAAGAAAGACATAAATTTCAAGATAATAAAAATGTTCGAAGACATGAATTTGTCGTTCTCGTCGTTGTTACCGTTATCGGTGGCGAGTCAGTCAGTATGAATTGTGTAATAAATTCTCAAAGCAGTTTTACGTCATTGAAATTTATGTCGATGGCATGATGAGAAACTTCGAAGTGATATTTCGAGCAATATTAAAAACTCTTTCGCTTCGATTTTATTAGTTTTCCGATATCTTTTACCTTGGGATATTGAGAAAGAGCACTGCGTGACAACCGGCATCACGCAATTTCTGTGTATAGTCGGTGCCATCGCATTCGAGCGTCACCCATTGCGAGAGATTGCGATATTGACGCAGGATCAGATCCTTGCCACCCATTTGGCCGTAATACATTTTATTGCGTAATCGTGAATTAAAACGTTCTGGATGCGCTTCACGCGCTTCATGAAACTCCAATGCAATATGAGCATCGACACCGAACGAGAAATAATTATTGATCACATTTAACGGTACATTGTCTTTACTTCGATCCACATTATCGTCTTCTACGTCCGGATTGGGCCGAACTTTCAAACGAAAGCGATCCATTAGAACACATTGAGACATGCCGATTTCTCGCAGTATTTTCGCAATCGGTTCGTCCGTATAGCCCTTTGACGAAACGAACATTAAATTGAAAATCAAATTAAATCGTTAAAATTATTCTTAAGCTTACCCCTCCCCATCCTAAAGCTCTGGCAAGATCATTGCCGGTACCTAGTGGCAAAACACCGACAGCCGGTGGGGGTTGTATCGGCGGATTAAGACTGTCAAGTACAGAAAGTACCCAACCAACGGTACCGTCACCACCACAAGCTAACACACGTAAATTCGGAGCTTTACGAAACAATTCCAAGCTGTTTACGAAAGAATCAATTGAAAATGATAATTACGATTTAGTAATGAAATTTATAGAAATAATAAAATCAATAAATTCTCACCCCATTTTCGGTCCTCCTTGAGTTAAGTCAAAAACCTGTCGCGGATTAAGTAAATACTGAAATTTTCCTAATAGTTTAACTCCTTGATTACCACCCGATTTCGGATTGATGAACACAATCACAGGTATAACTTCCGGTGAAGGTATTGGCTTAACGATAAAAGCACGTGTTTCTTTTTTCTCATCCTTCTGTTTATTACGTTTACTCTGCTGTCGTTTTTTCAATCCAACACCGCTAAGGTTCTTGTTGTTGTTGGAACGTATTGAAGATTTGAAATTGCCTTTCGTCGGTAACTTAACGATCCATGAGGGCGGTACGATAATCGGGGCATAATTACCTAATTATTATGCAAAGGAACAGAATGTAAATTATAATTAAATTAAAAAACGCATGTCAACGAATGGATTGAGGCTTTGAAATTAAGGTTAATAACCTGAAGGAAGCTATAAATTAATGTATAAAATGACTTCTTAATTAACGAGAACGTTTCCCTCTAAAAGAACTTTCGAATTCACCAAAGTAACCAGGATCCCGCTTATAATAAACCCCTATGTTATGAAGCACATAAACACAAAAGGTAAGCAATAACTAAAACATCCCTGTCGTAAACAGAACTCTCCCCAAATGGATCCGATTAGCCGAGAACTACTTGTTAAAAGAGTGCTGATTGGTCCATAGTTTGGTCCATTTTTTGAGGAAAGGATTTTTTTGTTAATCCTGGAACATACGATTGGGATCAATATGCAATTACAACAATTTTTTCTTTCACACTTAGGAATGCTAAATATTTTGATAACTAAGGAGTTTCTCATAAAGGGCATAATAGAAATTTAACAGAGCTGAATGGGAAAAGTTTCATCAGAGAGGCAGAAAGGCTTCACATCATCCATTCCATTAAGAATGGCATAGAATCAGTTGATTTTTGTTGAGTTGAATATTTTGAATAGAGAATATTGAATATTAAATGAAAATGAAAAGAATCATAGTGAACATTATGAATAAAATTTAACTTAATAAAAATAATTAAATATTAATTGAATTACAAAACTATATAGAAGCTTTATAGGATTTTCTATATGCAATAATAGTAAGGTATAAATTGTATAATTAGTTTAGGTTCCTTACATCCTTTATAGGTGAATAAAGTGAAATTTCTTACAGGGACATTTGCCAATGGGTTCACGCATGTGCGTGTGTGTCGTCACAAAGGTTGAAGTAGCAAAAACCCACATAAATAAGTCACATATACATAATACACAAACATACATATAAGTGTTTCATTGACACAACGGCTCTAGTCGGATATCCTTTATTCATACATTCATTTTAGGTGTTGCTCCTGGAACTGCTGTTATTGCTTCTACTGTCATAAACAGAGATAATCAATTCGAGGCAGAATTTTTCAGCTGAGCTCTTTCAAGAGTTCATTATGAACAATCTAATCACAATTAAGTATTCCGAGAGAGTGCGTCATTGATAAATTCAACCTTTATTATGCCTTTATACGAAGTCATATGTCATACAACCATATTCGAATAACCAATAGGTGAAACCTTAAGTTTGAAAAGTTGAGATAAATTATTTTTGCAAGATAACACAATATGGGTAGTAAAATAACAAACTTTATCTTATCTTCAGGATTAGAGAAACCATTGAAGACGAAACATCAACGAAACTGATAGTCAAACCTTACAGGAGCTGAAGTAAATTCGTTTCAAATATTTAAAAAAAAACTTATTCAATCACAAAACAATGTACGAATATTAAGAAAGACTGCCTGCTATTGCAGATAATCCTACATGACATTCTTTAATAAATTCATGAATATATTTTTGCGTTATACTTTCTATGTATCGTTGACAAACCTACCTAAACTGCATTGTTCTCCAATTTTTTCTTGATTAAAACAGGACTCCTTATTATGATATACTTCATGGCACCAAGCGCACGATAATGCAACAATTTCCTTTGAGCCGAATAATTTTCCTTGGATGGCCTGCAGAAAATTAATTCAAAAAGAACGAGAAAAAATAAATGAATAAATTTATATTTCACTATCGTTCGAATTCACATTCACATTTATTTGGAACAATTTTTTTTAACTTAAAATTGGAAAGTTTCGAATAAAAAATTAATCTCATTTCGCTTAATGTGAATTTCATTAAACATGGCTTTTTTGGTAACTTCTATGATTATAATAATGGGTTAAAATTTATTTAATGCGGTATCTGTTATCTCCAATTAAAATCATTTAATCGGGTTTTCGGAATCGGAATCGGCCAACGCTAAACAATTAAACAATTAATTTCTAGGAAATTTTGATAATTATCAAACTCTTAATCAAATGTACGTGAAAATGAAGTTTTAATTAAAATCAAATATTAATTAAAATGAAATCTTAATGAAACTGCAAGCTTTATTAAAGCATTTTAATTAGAATTAATTTAATCAGAATTAAAATTTGTTTACAATTCAATCTTCGTTAAATTCACAGTTAGACCAAAAGCTTAGTTTTAATGAAAATTTCAATAAAGTGAGGTCATAATTATTATGAAATTTTTAATTGAAGCCAAATGGAATCCTATTTATGAAACAATTCTACGTAAATACTACGTAAGTCACAGTTAAAAATAAATTTTTATTAAAACCAAATCTTAATAAAAAAACAAGAAAAATAATTTAAAATAAAATACTAATCAAGATTAAACATAAATACGGAGACTGAAGATAATTATTCCAAACCAGTTTTTTTAATGAAAAGTATATCAATTTTTACGTTTCGTTAGGTTTCGCACTCACAAGCCTCACGCTATTAATGCAAATTCTAATGGAACTGTCAACAGCAGCTGCATCAATCGTACAGTTGACAAACAAATATGATGCACGTAGAAAGAGCATAATAAACACAAAAATATTTACGAAAAAGTGCAATAAAAATCAATCGAAGAGAAAGGAAATAAAAAAAACGCAATAAAATCTGAAATGCATGAATAAAATATAAAAGAGAATGAACGAAAAAAGTGAAATAACGATAGTAAAAACAATAACGAAGAAACTACGTGAAACAACGGAATTTTAAAAAACAGAAGCAGAAAAAAGTTAATACTACCGATACGATTATCACGTTAAAAACAATATGGCTGGTAAACCTATTTTATTATTCTGTTGTTAAAAAAAACCATAGCAAAAACAACAAGAAGAGCAATAAGGAAAAAAGGAAAATTGAGGTGAATGTGATAAAGTGTGAAAAGTTATGGACGAAGGAGCAAATAAATAAGTTCGTCACATTAAATCGGATACGGAAATGATGAAAGAATGCAGATATGGAAAAGAAGGTTTGGCGATAGAAGAAAGTATTATAGTAATGATGACGAAAAAATGAAGACGTTAGTTAAATACTCGCACGCAGTTATTGAAATATTCAAAAAGACCGACTCAGACCAAGCAATAAAATTATGTTCAGTAATGTAATCAGTCTGTGTGCGAGTATAAATGTGTGTGAGTGTGTGATCTCCCACAAAGGCTCGATGTGTTCCCTTAAACTTTAATTTTAATACTGCCATTCAGTCTGCAGAAATGTTCTCAAGTTGATAACGAAACAGTATATGTTTTTCCAAAAGGCACAAAAGTAAAAACAACATTTCTTGCATTTTTGATGATATGTAAAACTAAATAAAAAATGTATCAAAAAAATTGGAAAAGGAGGATTTCATTCATCGCATATTGACAATATCTACTCGCAAGAAGAGGATTCCTTTTGACAGTTGACATGACAAGGGTATGACATATTTATGTTAGTTATGCATCAGTAATCTACGTCAACCAATCAATTATCGATCAATTATTTAATTTAATCAATCAATTAAATTAAAATTAAACATCAAAATGATTCAACATGCGCTAAGAAAAAATAAAAACAACTTCTTTTTAATTAATTTCAACTTTTAAATATTACTTAAATATATTTTGTAATTTAGTTCAACACATTTCTGCTGTAGTTTCCATTATTTTGTTATTAACGCCCCATATTTTTGTTCAAAGGATTCAACTCATTTTTATGAAATTTTGAGATCAGATGCTCATTTTGATTTTCATTTTTAAATAGCAATTTATTTGTTGAGGTTTCTCTCATTAATTTTTCGTATTTATACACCTGATGATAATAACGTTCTTATTATTTTTCCTCAGCTTCAACATCATCAACAATAACAACAAGAATAAAACAAATGGAAATATATAATACCGCAAACACTTGGTAATAGTTTTGTTTGCTGTTGTTTGTTATTGCTTCCCTTGTTTTGATTAATTGTCTAATGTCGTACTAGCAAAACAGAAGACATCTATATAAATTAGTATTTTTCACATCTTGCACATTGTCTGATGGTTGATTTCTTGAAAAAAATATTTTAGTGTTACGGACATGTCGAGGGAAATATCACTTTGAAAAAGAGATGAATGGCAGTTTTATTTTAACGAATAGTATGCGAGAACAGAGGTAAGAATAAAGTAAACTAGGTGTAGAAGAAGACAACGAAACCTATACTGCTTCTATCCTTTAATGGAGAATAAATTGGTAAACTTTAATGGAAATTGAAATGTCTTGAACTAATTAAATTTAAGTTTTATATACTCGTATTTTCAATGACTCCGCGTAGTCGAAATGAGTGAGTAATTACCGTAAGAGGAGGGGATAATGTTAACAAGCATTCTTAAAAGTTAAATCGAATTCAAAGAAATAAAATTATTTAATTCCAATTTTTATATCAATAAATAATTTGAAGTTAATTAAAAATATTGAATTTAAAAAGATTACTTTGGCCCATGGGGGGATCGAACCCGCGACCTTCGCGTTATTAGCACGACGCTCTAACCAACTGAGCTAATGGGCCACACAAATTAACTCCAACGAGTAGCTAACTTAAAACTAGTGCTATGGCTGCAATCAAACTCGGAATAAAGTGTCTCTAATTCATAAGCTTAACCCATTCACGACGTAAATACTGGAACATCAATTGAATTGCCATGCAGAATAAGATTAATGCTTCTACATTGAAACTTTAAAAACAATTAATTTACATTTAATTTTGTGTTTATATAAATGTGTTTAATCAAATTTCCTTTAGCACAATTAATTTAAAAATAAAACGACTGTGAATATTTACGCCAGACACAACTTTACTCTCCACGAACGTGTTTCAAGGCGGTTTTTGTTTCACCGCATACACCAAATGAAATATTTGGTATGTACTGACGTAAAGCAAAATTGAATTTGTAACTTGGTTTTTGTTATGAGAAAATACATCGACATCGACAACGGCGCCTGTTTGAAGAAAACTTGCTACGTAGTTGCAAGGGTCGGTATTATCTATAACCACCTCACAAATGAAACGAAAAAGACACTTTTATTTTGTTTCGGTGTGCACTCTTACACACAAAGTGTCATCGTTTCACCAGACAAAATAACAGATTTCACCACATCCATTGTAGTTACAAGCTTGAACAATTTTCCACGATAACTGTTTATGACATAATTAGACCACGTTGTGGGGTAGACTACTTTTCCCAGAACAAAGTTTCTTTATAACCTTAAAGATTTATCGTAGAAAGTTTCTCAAGTCTGAAACCACAAAGGATGGGGTGAAATCTGTTATTGTAAATTTATGAATTTCCAAGTATAACATTATTTGAGTATACGATAATCTGTAATTTGTTGTTGTCAAGTCTTTCAAGATTTCAAGAAAAGTTGCAATACTTTTTTCATAAGAAAATCTATTAGTTTTATTTTTCTTTCTTTGCTCGAGAATTTAAGGATTATCGAATGTAAAAACTACTTTTTATACCTTTCCGCATTGTTTGCATTTTCCTTTCTCCATTTTACGATGCACCCAATGGTGGTGGGTCGTTGTTTGTTCACGATACTGTCGTACTCCCACATCGCGATACGTCGGCTTGCAGGCTAGTTGATTCTTCTCATTCACCAACGGAATGCAATTTTGATGAGCGATTAGTTGACAGGCGGAACATTTCATCCGTTGTCCACTTTTCTGTAAAATAAATTACAACTATGAAAAGCTTTTACTCATGAATTCATTACTAATTATTATGGAATTTCGAATTGGATAATCTGCCTGTAGAAAATTTATCTATCCTGTGAGAATATTTTGTCTGCGATAATAATTCAATGTTTGCCATATTTCGAATGTTTATCAAAAAAAAGGAAAAAGGTGGAAACGCATTTATTACTTATATCATTCTAAAGAATGGTTTCAATAATACTATTTTCAATTCAATTTCACAAATTTTTGGAGGTTTTATGAATCAGAAACGATTATTTTGTAAATCTTCACACATAATTTTACACTTGAATTGCTTTCGATTTGAACAAAAAATAAGTGGAGGAAAGCTTATCGTGGGTAAACGGTATCTTCTCATTCATCCATGAAATTTAAAACTCGGCAATATATCGTGCAAATATGTTTACCTGAATGCGTGTGTGGAGGTTCTAAATTGAGTTTATAAAACCCAATAAGAAATTGAATTGATTTATTTTTCGTTACAAACAGAAGGCGAGGAAGTACAAAGGAAAAAAGGAAAACAAATAAGAAAAGTAACAATGGGCTTTATTTCCTCAGTTCCAATGTTCACGTTTGTTGCAATTACTTTGGCCAATAGGATAATGATGTACAATGATGTTTACAAATAACAATAATTAGATAAATAGAGAAGTCTGCACGAAGTCCTACACGATATATATGTGAAGACCATATATATACAAGAGATATACTAGTTCAATAGTTTTCAATAAAAAAAAGCATTAAATTCCAAATACACTCCTAAAGATAATTAAATATCATTTGTACATCTGACATTAGTTTAGATCTAAACCTACTATAAGTTGTCTAAGATTTAGATTGTCAAATTCATTGCCGGGATATTTAACGGAAATTACGTGTAGATACTTTCAAATATATTGTATTCCATCGTTTTACGGTTTGACCGAAACTGATCTTAATCAATTTATATGAAATTAATTCGAAAAAGTTATTTTTTATTTATTCTCGATGAAAGAAATAACTTGCGATACTAAAGCGGGAAAAGCTATTGAGCCGCAAAAACCACATAGAGAAGAGATCTAGAGGTTTAGGAAGGAAAAAGGAAGAAAAATCGAAAATAACGAACAATGACTGACCCCGCAATTTTCTGAAAAAATCGTGTTTCAATTGTAATTGCCATTCTTTTCATTTCTGGGGAATGAGTTTCGAACTTTAATTTCGATTAAAGGCCTTTTGTAAGGAATCTTATCTTATTTTTTATATAGTATTTCCTAAGGCCTGTCGATAACTTTGTCCATTAAATAAGTTTGCACATTAAGCTTTTTTTTGGAAAATCTCATGAACAGAAAATTATTCTGAGTGTAAAGGGGTTAGAACATTTTTTCTTGCCTTCTTACTAAGCGCGAAACCAGATTTTTGCTTACTCTCCGGTTACGCAATCAACCCTTCCATTCTTTCGTTGCCCCTTTTACTTACAATGCACTCCTCATTTAGGCAGCACAAATCGCCAGATACTGATGTCGGTTTCCAATAATGTTCACCCTGTATAGCATTCTCCGTCCAGTCGGGTACAATGCGAATAGGCCGACGGGCATTACTGCTGCCTGCTCTTCTGCAAAAAAAACAGATTAAAATTTAATTAACGCTCAAAACACGGTGCGGTGCGCAAATAGAAAAGAAGATGAAATATTTCATTATAAACAAATTTTGTTTTTATGAGATTTTTAAAAGAAAAGCAAATAAACAAATTATTCTGGAGATTGAAGAGAATTAGATAAAGCTTTTTCGAAGGATACTTTTATGCGCGATTAATTGAATTAATTGAATGAGATCAATAACGCTGATAATGAAAAGGGTTTTTATTAATATTTTTTTATAGATTTTGATTTTCTACAATACATTTTTTTGTATAATTTTATGCAGTTTTTTTATATAATATTTAAAATTTCTTTTATGATTTTATAAATTGTTACCAAGTTGTAGTTATAATAGTTGTAGTTGTAGTACATATGCAAATAACTGTAAATTGTGGTTGTAAAAACAATTTATCGATAATAAGAGTCTGTACCAATAAAAGAAAGCTACCTGTAAATTGCATCCATATAAACGATTTATATAAAAATTATTTTCAAATCAAAATGTCAAAATAAAAATTGGAATATCATGTCGACAACAGATAAAGGCAAAAAAAAGGAAAGAAAAAAAAATTCGCAGAAAACTGCCCCCCCTTGCTTCAACAAATTCAATTCGTTGTTTCAATCAACCATCTGCTCAATCAGTTCTATTCTTTTTCATGACAATATATCGTTCGGCTGCTGTTGATATTCACGCAAATAACAGTGATGACACATCACACATATACATACGTGCACACGTAAGTTCACGTAGCTTCAGGATATTCACTAAAAAAATATACCCCACTCGTATAGACTACTTACACACAAACGAATATTCGGGCCATTTTTTCGGGACATGATGCTATAAACACATCCAAGGCGGCGTAGGGTTTTTACAGCTGACAAGTGTCAAAATTTACATTGCGCTTATGGGAATCGAGAGAGAAAATAATGCCGCTGAGAGAATATTTGCCAGCGGCGAAATAAGCCGTAGCCAGCTACGATCTATTTCTATTCTGGCGATGTTTGTAGCCGTGCTCTCTCTCTCACATGAGTAAACGTCACTTCGTTTCGGTTGGGAATCTAATTTTTTCGGCGGCTTTCTACGCCGGTGTTTTGTGCAAACGCTAAGAGAAGAGAGTAAAAACTTGTATCACGGCAAAAAATCGCCTTGGTTGTGTTTCAGGCATGACACAACCACACGCAGTGCAAACATTGCTTCGCGCACACACTTACACGCACATGAATGACACACATTTATCATTCAATTGCGTATGCTCGAATATGCAAATGTTGATACGAAGACATTGATCGAAAAGGACAACATTCTGAAGGATTCAAACCCTAGTGGAATGTATAGTGATTGTCATTAAACAATACAATCTAATTTTATGATAAGCCATGGCACAGATAGTAGACGAGACGGGACAACAGTTGGTTTCTTTTTGGAAATGTTACAGAAAATATTCTCTTTAATATTTTGCGATAAAATTTCACGCAAATTACCGGTAATACTTTGAACTTCCGTCACATTTTTACGTCTTACTGCAGCCTATGTTAGAACAGTGATTTCATTATATCGATCTTTGATGATTTCATGATATCAATGATGACAACGATCTTTAATGATATTCTACAGAACAGCCCAATGATATCGAACGATAACACGAAAAGTAAAACTCATACATTGATCCTCACGTATTTATTATTTTTTTTTATTAATTTATTATTTTTTGAATTATCTCTATCACACGATTTAGGATTGAGGAGATTGTGCTTTGAAATAAATTCGAAGTTTAATAAAGTTCTAATAAAGAAATGGGTCAATGCCCCCTTTCTAACAATTACCTCCTCGATCTTAAATATTTCACATTACCGTAAATTATTTAGTCAATCTATGTGAAAATATTTTTATCGCTTATTATTCACTTCAATACCACCGAGAAACACGTGCTCATCCGACTTGCGTAGGTGTTCTCCTCAGGGGTTTTTATTGCTTTCGTTTTTGTCACAAAAAACGAAAGGAAGGAAGGAAAGGAAAAGACGTGAAAGAGATCCACAAAGGAACATGTAGGGTGAAAAAGATTCTGAAATAGACTGCTTTTTTTATTGGAATAAAAAATTAAATGAAAAACATCTGCCCCAAAAATTAGTGAGGGTGGACTTTACGGATCATTTGAAAATTGAAAATTGCTGTAAGTGATTACGAATTCATTCTGCTCAACTTTTCTGTTTTACTTTATTCTGGTTTCAACAATCTTTTCATACACTTCAGCAGAATGTAAGGTCGGTTTCTGGTCCGGTCGGTCAGTCGCCATTATTGAAATTTTCCTTATTTATGCATACAAATGTTTAGCTTTTATAATTAATATTAATAACAATAACAACAATGGAACACATTGACAGCTATTCAAACAACAGAAAACAAGGCGTGTATTGACACGCGCCTTGACAGTTTCGACCCTTGACCACAAACTACTCACTAACAACTCCCAACTTCGGGTCTAACAAGAGGGAAAAAGAAGTGGAATTTCATAAGAATTATCATAGAAAGGTTACAAAAAGGATGCTTTAAATTATTGCTATTTATTATATTTTTTATTTCATACGGAGTTCATTTAAAACCTAGCGACTATTTTAAAATAACGGTTAAATCATGATGATATATAACTTCCCATCTAATGCTACCTAATATATATATCTTATCATTTTCTTCAATCATTCATTAAAACAATCTAATGGATAAGAGGAAGGCAATTATTCAATTTGACACAAAGAATTATTTAAAAGTTTTTAAACAAAACCCACGCAAACTTCTTTGGAATCTGATAAAACGCGACGGTTACAATATTTGCGCTTACACAACGATATTAGCGCGGGACAGGGAGAGAGAGATAAAGAGAGAGAGAGAGGAGGAAGGTAATAGAGACAACCACGAAAATAGGACCAAAAAAAGCGAGTAAAAATGATTTGGTTTAATTTTACTTTACGAGGATTAAGATGAATTTATGTATTTGGGGATTATAATGATGGCGGTGATAGAATTTTTGTTTTTGATTTGGGTGTTTTGTTTGCCTTTAAAATAATTAAAATAATAAAAAAAAAATTCTGTAACATAAAACTTGTTTCACAAAAAAAGGATAAATTGAAGGTTTTCAAAATGAATTTTATATCCCGCTAATCAATTTTTTCTTCTGGAATTTATCAAAACTTTGGTTTCTTTTTTGCAGGAGAAAACATTTTTCATAAACTAATTTTGCTTAAATTTTCTTTACATTTTTAATTTTGTGCTTCAGCTCGTGTGTCTGAAAATTTTATAATCCCAATAATGATAATAATTAATAGCTGCATCCAAACACATAAAAACAATGACAATAACAACACACTAATAATCAACTACCACCAACATCAATTTCATTCATCACCATCATCATCATCATCATGATAATTTTCGTCATCGTCATAATTGCGGGCAATAAAAAGAATATTGTTTAATCAACGATGCAACTGCGAAATCAATTGAAATCTTGCTTTAGCCCTGCTAAAACATCCCTGCAGGCCTCGTAAACGGCCTCCCCCAATTTCCTCCTTACCTCATCCGTTGCCACATTCCCAACGAGTCCACTTTACGATGTCGAAATGCTGCTTTACGTTGCATGCCGATGGATGATCGTCGGAATTTGCGTATTAGCAATGTATTGTTCATTGACTCTGGATGATGCGGATGCGGCTTTGGTACGTCAGAATCGAAGTCGTCGTCATTGTCGTCGTCGTTGTTGTCCGTGCAGCTTTCGATATCATTCACATTGTTTTTATTATTATTATTATTATTATTATTATTATTATTATTTTTATTATTGTTATTATTGTTATCGTTATTGCGGTCGCTGTTGTTGTTATTGTTGTAGTTGTCTAGGTCGTCGTCACCGTTATGATTTTCATCGCTACCGTCTGATGAGACTACAAAAGCATTTTCCTCTTGTACCGCTTGCAAAAGTTTCTCCAATGAAGACATATTATCTCTGATGCTATTATAGATATTGTAGTTGTTGTAGTTGTTGTAATTGTTGTAGTTGTTGCTATTGTTATTGCCACGAAGGATGTTGTCCGAATAGCGGTGGTTGGTATAAATGTTGGATAAAGTGGTATCGTCGCCGTTATTGAGGTTATTTGTGATAACGATGTTTTCGTGATAATTTCGAGGGTAATTGTTGTTGGGGCTAACGTTGTCGTTATCCCAACTGCTCACGAATTCACAATTCAGATACGAAATAAACATTTGCTTATAGAATATCCGCGTTTAAATTTGTGCGGAAACACTTTAAATTTCTATAGAATTATCCAAAACATTTTCAATTCTTAAAGGAAAATTTATATCAACGCCACACACTTTTTTCATTACTTCACTTTATTTTTTCACTTTATTTTTTCACTTCGAATTTGTCATTTGACAAAGAATAACGACTGATAACTGTCAGTCGCAATTATTCAAAAAAATTATTTCTCTCCTACAAATGTACGTGCAAGCACACACACACACACAGACATATATATTTTTGTTTTTAAAAACTTTATCTTATTATCAATTATTCGTAAGATAAATAGAAATATCTCGCTTATCTTATATTTCTTTAAACGAAAGCATTATTTTTATAAAAATAATTAATGACTTTCAAGAAATAGTTATATCTAAACAATTTGAACATCTTTTTCAGTGCTCGATAATTTGTATCTGTCTTTTTGGACCCAGATATAACCAATCTCTTAACTAATTCGTTTCGACAACTGAAACTTGACCACATTTTCTCTCTCCTTAACTTCTTCAGAAATCGGTGATCTTTATAAATCTCTTTTTATTCTCTAAATCTCTAGACTTTCGATTATATATAGAAGAACTCGTAAGAATTTTAATAGGTGAATATCTCTTAAAACTGACAAGAATAAGAATTGTATTTCGAGAATTTCGAGGAAAATTTGATTGAAATAGTTGGGCGTTATGGCATGGCCTACAATCTATCATCGGTCATCTACAAAAATGTTCATACTAAAGACGGCATTCGGAAGCATATTTCCGGGCGACTGGACAAGAGTACAAATTTAAACAAACTGACAGACGTCAATGAGACATAAGGTTGAGGCGGTGAAGAACAAACTTTGATCGAAGTTGTAATATATTTGGGTTTTAATGATGATGGCGATGATGGTTTTAAACTATTTTAATTGAAATTTATTTACACTAATCATATTTACAAATTTATTATATTATACTCGCGTCAATACTTTGAGGCATTAATTATGCTCGCAACTGACTGTAATAATAATATTGATTCAAATTAGTCGTGTTTCTTTTGTCGCGAGTATACGCTTATTATCTCTGTTACGAACTAGAGCAGCATCACCATTTATGAATATTGTATTCCGAGCTGGCAATGCCGCCAGCAACAAATTATTTATTTGAAAAATTCAAATCACGAACTATCTATTTTTCCTCTTTTAACGCCTAGAGATGTGTGTTTTCTCGATGAATTACACAAGAAAATTAAAATTGTGATTTTGTCGACACGCTTATTTAGTTGAGGTTAACGATATCTATCACCGCCAACTTATGTGACTACCCGTTTATTTTGCTTATACTGAATCACGACTATTGTCAACAAAACTAATAATATTTTATAGTAAAACGTACTTGGGAGATTAATTTTTTTAATATAGCATTTTTCCCTTTTTTATAAAATAATACAGCAAAAAAGTCTTAAAACACTCTTAAAATATTTATTTAATAAACATAACACTTGCAATACTGCTCAAGAGTAACAGCTGTTGTTCACTCTGACAGTTCTGACAATTGCATTTGACAATCAACAAACTGAAAAAATGAAACGTTTCATTCAGTCATTAACAAAACCTTACAACGAAGTTGTAATAGAAGATTGTGTAAAAATAATGGAATGTAAAGTGGCATCAAAAAAGAAAGGTTGTGTTTTTGTTAAAGCGGAAAAGGAAATTTCAAAAGGTTACATCGGTAACGCTTTTTTGAATAAATAACACAAACCCCAGTATGTTAAATTTTGATAGATGTCAATTTGATGGTCCTTTACATCACTAAATCGTATCAGAACACAAAAGTACTATATTTCAATACTTGGACTTGAATTAAAATCAAAGAAAGTAAGAGGAGTTAAGAGTACTTTACACAGGACAGCCTCTACCTATCAATAAATCGTTTCATTAAAAACAATAACGTCAATAAAATAAGCAATACTATCACCAACAAGTGTCTTTAACAAGTACAATGTTAGTAAAGGATGCGAGAGGCACGGAAAACGGATCGAACACGAACAACGAAAGAAATCGTAGCAACGTAGTAAACAATAATAACAATAAATATCATCCGTAACAAAAAAGAGCTTGAAGTATTTCTGGATTAGAATTTTATTTTCTAATTTTTATTGAAAAAGGGATTAGTTTTTTCTCACTTATAAAAATATAAACCACTTGTGAAAAGAATATATAAATTTTTCATTCTTGTAGGAATATAAAATTTACATTTTTAAAAAATATTAAACACTTTAATTTGTCAGATGTTTTAAATATTTATATTTATATAATTTATAATATGTCATAATACATTTTTTCAGTTTTTATAAACTTATAAATTTTTTCGCCATTTTCTATAAATATTTTTTTCAGTGGGTTGCATATTCCTAAAGTCCATTTGATCAGTTTAATTTCTTTCACTTTAAAAAGTTATCCAATAAATTAAAAAAACTTTTTTCTTCACGTTGAATATTTTGTTATGGCAGGAAGAATGTTAGAACTTTAAGATTATCTACGAGATGTTTAGGATTCAGTTCGACTTTCTGAAACATTGAATTGTTTCCCGGTGACGGCGGTTAAGGGACCGGAAACTTGTAGATTAAAAAGGTTAAAAATATTTCAGGGATGGTTTGGCGAGTTTGAAATATAGAAGAGATAATTGATTTTAAGAGAACTGGCGAAGAGTAAGTTTTGGAATTGCAACAATTCTCAATATAAATTATTTTGCAAATCAAGTATGAACTCTCGAAAAATAATTATTGTTTTTATATAGAAGATTATTTTTAAGATTTTGAGGGTTTAAAGTCAAGAGACCTATAATCTGAATGTCCTTTAATATGAATATAATTTTTTTGAAAGGAATTTTATGAGGAATAAATTGTCTCTGCATTTTCTAAATATTTTCTAAATATTTACTTTGAGATTCTTAATGAAGGCGGAAGGTAAAACGGTCAGAAACAAATTTCTTTTTCGCAATACAAAAAGAATAAAACATAAGGAAAATCACGATGGTATTAATCGACTGAGAAGTCAGGAAGGCAGGGTGAAAAATGTTCAAACGCTGATAAAAAGGAAAGTTAAAGTCGTAACTTCGTCTCCCGCTTTGGTCGCAGGTTTTGAATCATTTTAAGCGGCTTCAGAATACCATTGAAAATACATTCTTTCGAAACTTTCGAGATAGGCATCAAGTATTTTATGTAGAAATGAGCAATAGCGGTGCGGGAAACAATAGCAATGACTTAATGAAGCAACAACAATGACAACGACAATAACAACAATACATGTTATAACATTGAGGAAGACGAAGGAGTAATGGATAAATGAATTGAGATAATGACTTTATGAAATTTGTTTTGTATTCGAGAGACAATGAAGTGAAAAGTTTTGAGCTGGAATAATTTTAAAGGCGTTAATAACGGTAATAAGATAAAACGAATTGGAAAAAGATGAAAAATGAAAACGAATGTTTGAATAGAAACAATTAATTGAAAATTAAAATAAGAAATTCATCCTACTTCTGATTATGAGTAATAAACAATATTTCATTGTATTTTAATGTTAAAAAATGTCATCATTTTTTCCCGTTTTCTATACGTTTAATTTAAAATCTTAATTTTGAGTAAATTTTAATCAAAACTTATAGCGAACTATTATTAAAAATTTAATTTCTTCAGGTGCTAAATAACTTCCAGTTAAAAGATGTCGATTAATTTTTGTTTCCTCTTACAACAAATTTGCCACTATAGGAAGTAGAAGTTACAAAATTTGTTTGCTTCAGGAAATCGAAAGCTTTGAGAAACAAAATGAAAATTAATGTAATTTGATTGCTTCAGCTGATTTAATGCCCGTTCAATATTCTTCATCTTGTTGTCAAAAAGTGGTTTTAATTATGAGTTAACAAAACAAAAACGAAAATAACTCTTTCTTAAAACATTTTAATTTAGCGAATCAATTAATTTTTTTATTTCACTTGAATTTTTAACTTTCGGACTGTTGTTTTTATGCCCTACACTCAATCGGAGTAGGGTGTATTCAGCTTGGGCTTTTGTTTGTAAAGCATTAAAGAAAGCATGACGGAAATAAAGTTAGATTTAATTCAAATTGAAAAAAGAGCCTTGCGCGATTTCACAAAAGTCTCTAGGGATTTATAAATAAACAAAAATTCTTGACGAAAAGAATTTGTCGAATATATAAATAATAAATCAATAATTTCACCACATCCATATTTAAAAGTTCATCCACTCATTTTTTAAAAACTTTTATGGATGAAAACTTTTAAATAAAAACTCCATAAATTTGAAAAATATTAAATTTTCAAAAAAATTTTAATTTTTAAAATTTTATACAAATAAAAAAACAAACTTTTTAAAATTTTATACAAATTTTATGACAATATGCGCACAGTTACAAAAAATTGAAGTGTAGGCGAAATTTCGTTGATGACAATGATGTGACAGATAGACGCGAGCGTATGTGACATTAATTCTTCAACGCAATGAAAACGAACGAACGAGTATCGAATAAAGTAAAGAAAAATAACAAAATGTTTCTTTCAATTACGGCTATATTTACAGGGTGTCTCAAGGGGATACACAAATAATCCCCGAATGAAAATACGATAATGATATAATTATTTTTATAAAAATTGTGTTTATTCTCATTATATTATTTTTTCACTTGGTAAAAACGATCAAAAATATATTTATTTCGAAGCCTCCAAAATAATAAAGAACCAAAATTGACGACACCATTCCTTTTAACTAAAAATACTTTCTGCGTGTGTGTTGCAATTAATTTTAAAAATAATTGCTACACAGAAATTATTGTTATTACGGTACATAACCTCATTTTTTATTTATTTTCTGACCCTTTAAGTGATTTTTAATTTTTATGTAAGACAATTTCTAATATTTATAGACTGTTCTTTATTAAGCTTTTAAAAGTCTTTTATTTATGTAACTTATTTCAAAAAGATTCGAACTTATTTTCTTAAAATTTATTTAGAATTTAATTAAAAACAATTAAGAATCTGAATTTATTTTTTATTGATAAAATAACGAGGATGAAAACAGAAAAAGAGAAGAAAGAGTGTACGAGCGGAAGAGGTGAGAGAGCGGAAGAGATTTCATAGTGATTATAATTTTTTTCCTCTGAAAAAATCGTTCAAAATGCATTTTCTCGCTTTATGTTTATTCTCGATGATTTCAAAATTAAATCGATGATTAAAACATGCATCAACAGCATTAATGGCAGAATGGTAGACCATACGACCATGCCACAAATTAGCTTTTTCTTCTTCCTTTTCTATAAATATTTTGATCGCGTATGTTTTTTATTATTTTAAAATAATTTTTGCGTTTATTTGAATTTCTGCACAAATGTTGGTAATGGCAATGATGCTGACGATGATGATAGAATTGTTGAACATTTTTCGTGAAGCACTTTTTTAGTTTCTTTCATTTTCGCGATTTATTGTTGATTTAAAAAATACTTATATATTATCGCTTATCGAAAAACCTAAAAATCACGAGTGCATTCTTTTCCTTTAAGCATTTCACTGATTTTTTGAATTTGCTACACTTCAGATAACAATCGTTATCTATATCTGTTGTATATGAATTATAGAGAATCACTGAGAAACAATAATCATCGATGAGATGCCGTAAGAGCACTGAGAATTCACGAGCACGCAATACGAAAGGCCAACGATCGCAGAGAACTAAACAATGTCTGGTGGGTACGTCGTATGTACGATCGCAAAGATTATACGTCGCTGCAAATCAACAATTACGATCGTGTGCTCACTCATCCTATGCATATTTACGAGAGCTATGATGACGCACTCGTAAATATGCATAGGATGAGTGAGTACACGTATGTAGTGTTGCACGAATAAGAAAAATATAGAAGTAAAGGGTGAGATCTCGTCAGATATTTTTATTTCAATTAGCCATTTGATTCATGTGATTTGATCTTTTGATTTTGTGCTTGGTAGAGTTTCGTTAAATCAATCCGGAAAAATATATGACGATATAATAGAAAATGCAGCCGAAAAGTGGGGCAAAAGATGTTACCAATTAGAAGGTTATTTGTTTCTAGCAAAATGTTTTAAAGCTATAAAAACGTAATCTTTTCAAAGAATTCTTGAAAAGAGACCGGACAACGGCCCTTCTCATGTGTTATAATTTTTGCTCAATTATTATCAAATATTTCACAATTTTGATTGGTGTGGGGAATTATCGAACAAAACCGAGTTATTCGATAGTTGTAAATTATTTATTTATTCGATAGCCTTTTTCGATAGTTTTTAGCAATTTATAAATCATTCAACGAGTAAATCTGCTTTCCAGAATTAGTAACTATTAGAGACTATCGAATAATTCAACCATTCGCTAGTTCTTAGTATTTCAGAAATCGTTCAGCGGGTAAAGGCCGATTACCCAATTAATCAACCAAGACCAACGAGTTAGTTGATTACGATGTAAACACATAAGTTGAACTCGCATAGGTCGAGAGAGTAAAGGAATGAGTGAATGAGAAAGGTCATTCGATGGTTAAAATCTTTCAGTAGCTAATTATCGATGGTTGAAATCAGTCGATGTTTCCCCAACACTAGCTTTGATGATATTTGTATATGATTTTGCGGTTGGTGTCCAATTGGGTTTCAAGTCTGATTTAACCACATCATCATCAAATTGTTTCATCTTCATTTGTTTTGGCTGTGGCTGATATGAGCACTGTTGTTGTTGTTGTTGATGTTGTTTACATTTTTCAATCAGAATGATAGGTAATAAAATTTTCTACTGCTGACTTTCTTGTGGCGGCACGTTTGTGTTACGGATGTTCTATCTTGATTACTCTTCATACTCGTACTAACAGGTTGCCTACGTCAATATCCATTACGTAAGGTTTACAATTCAGTTGATTTCTATGGTTTCAGAAACCACAATTGACTTACCAAAATGTGTTATAATTCGAGCATGAAAGATTCTTTAAAAGCCAGTTGATGCATCGGAAGATGCCATAATTCATCTACAACAGTTTGTTTATGAGCCAGTAAGGATGATGAATTATTAAAAGTCATTGATATATCGTGTCTTCGAAACCGGTTTGTCTTTAAACCCAAGCTTCCAAGGGGTAACTCAATATAGTTTTTTAGTTTCTAATTAGTATCAATGAATTATTTTTTTATTTTTGAAGAAGCCCTTTTTTGTTTTACCATCGTACTTAATTTTGTTGTCGTTGTTGTTGTTGTTATTCATTAAATTATTCAATTTCTATTGTGGATAGAGTAATTAGAAATGTGAAAAAATGCAACGAAAGCAAATAGATTCGGAAAGCAACAACCATAATAAAAACAACATCATTGGCGATGTCGTTAAAATGATATTTGTATTTTTTTTTTGTTATTGGTTCAGACTTGTTTTAATTGACATTTATTGCGGTTGAAGTAATATTTACTTTCGATTGTGTTTCTCTTTTGATGAATTCATCACGGAGTGACGTCAATAAAACACACACGTGTCCGTTCACACGCTGCGTTCGATATTATTTGATATCGTTATGTCGATCTAAAAGCTCTTCATTTTACTCGACATGTTTGTGTCACTTAATCAAATTATAGAAGTTTCGTGCTGGTTAATGACGTTCGAGTATAAATGAAATGTATTAAAAACCATCAATTCATTGATCTCTTCCATCGTGAAAGATATATAATTTACGTATCTTATGAAGAAAGATGAAGTTTAGGCAACTTGAAATAAACGAAGACACACAATGACGATACGAATAAACACACAATTTTTTATGAATAAACAAAACTTTTACGAATGTGTTTTTTTTGAATATTTTGAAGTTACTTCTTACACAATACGATGCATTTGCTCGATACGTTTGTGTACACGTAGAAATGGAAATTGAGGGTTTTTATGATGGCTGGGACTGTGCAATAAAAATAGCGTAGACGCATGATCATCGATGGTTCTCAATGTTAACTAAGGAGTTACAAAGTCTTTATGACAACAAAGTTTCAACAAATCGCTATAGTATCTCATACAGCAAAAGCAACAAAGGCAAAACCAAAGAATGCCTTTTCTCATCTGCATAAAAAGGCGCAGGACCTTTCGTTAGTTTTTATTGCGAAAACTGATAAATATTCATATTTCATAATGACGAAAGAAGATGATGATGATTCGACATGATGAAAGCAGTATCGTCGACGATGTTGACAATAATGACGAGTCTGATTTCGAATGGTATAAAAACAAGACCTAATGATGAATGATTGTGATGATGATAGAACGGTTTTGGCAAGAGCGAGGAGAATATGCTAAGGAAGGAGACTTGAATTAAAGCAATGAGAACAAAGATAAAACGATTGTAATAATAATATTTATTTTAGGAGTTTCCAACAATGTTTTCGTAACTGCCGAAAGCGTGGTAAAATTGATGTTTTCTTTTAGAACGAATGAAAAGAACGGAATGAGCTACAAAAAGCGCATTATGCAGTTTATACTCGTATTAATATGGATGCAATATCTGTGAATTCACTCATTCATTTTTCAATATCCTACCAATGCCATCATTCATTCATTTATTCATTCCTTCAAACTCAGCTCCTTTAAATTTCGCTTCATCCCAACACTTTCATCCCAACAATCAAATAATCAATAATTATCCTCCCATCTACTAGAAAAGCGAGCCCTTTTCCAAGCAGTCCTAAATCAACAAACTAGAATTGATACTTGATATTTTGTCATGTGATATTAACGCATTGCATTTTCAAGGATATTCATTATATGATCTAAAGTAACCGTAACAATATTAGTAGAATTAATATGAAGAGGATGTGATAACAGTTTCATTATTATCCTATATGATAATAAATATTTGTATGACTAATATTGGTGTACAAGGACTTTTATTGACCCTATTGTTATGATCGTTGCAATCGTTTTTCTTTTGCTTTTTATTAGTTATGAAAATGAATTTATTTTTGATCATACTAAGTTCGTGATAACACACATGGTGGTATAATTTTTACTTAATTTGATATTCGAATTCTCTCGAAATGTTAACAATTTTTATAAAATATTATTTGTTTATACTTCGAAATTACATTCCAATGAGAAAAACAAATCCAGAGTACTTCGATGTTAAGTGAAATTCATTTAGATCAATTTCAAAATAACTGACCCAGATAACGAAGGAGACGCATATACAAAAAACGCTTTGTACTAAATAAAAATTGAAGAAATAAATAAAAAATAATGAGAATGTAGAAACTTATTTCGAAAAAACCCGTGTCCAAATCGAGACATGTATTGACAATATTTTCAATTACGTAATTTTCCCTTAAGTGAAACTTCACTTAAAAGTTTTCCACTTTAAATGTAATTTTATTTTTCGTACAATTCAATTAAAATCTTCACTGGTTTTTCTTTTTTTTTTTAGGTTTTCAATTCAGCTCTTTGCTCGTTTCTTCCTTTTCCCTCTCCTTCGTATCCGTTTTTATAAGAAAGGAAACAAAATGATGCGAAAATAGGAAGCCATCGGGCAAAACTTGATGACTTCCGAAATACTGGACAGAAATTTTTTAGTACTATAATAATAATAATAATAATAATAATAATAAAAGTAATAGTAATAAAAGTAATTTTTAATACAAAATATCTAAATGAGTTTAAAAATCAAATTCTATTGAAAAAATTTAAATTAAGAACAAACTTGATGTCTTAGCCATTTTACTGTCTGTGTCTTTAGTTTTAAACCAATTAGTTTGCTGAAGGTCATATTGAGGGCGAAAAAAAGGCGAAAAAATAATCTCATATTGATGCTAATTTCTTTTTTTTATTTCTCTCAAAACGTATAAGTCCAAATCCCGGTAATCGAAATTTTTATAAATGACACGGTTTTAAAATTTCAGAACATTTAAATATAGAACCTTTTCCAGAACTAAAAAAGTTAACAAGAATTTAACGGATTAATATGTTACTGGAATTATTTGGAATGGATGTCACCCAACAATCAAACAGGCGAAGAAAATTTGAAGCAATGTCTTATCTCTTACCAGCTTTATTTATGACAATTTCAAAATTTTAAAATAATTTTTAACTTTGAAGACTCGTGACCTTGAGGCCTTTATATTCTCAAGAGATATCGGAAATATAATATTCCTCTGTCTTTCGCAATAAAAAATCATACCTGCACACTCAAAGGTATAAACAATAAAAGCATTCAAAGGTATTCAGTTCATTGTCGCATTATGACCCAACGATTTCTACTTCGGAGCATTGTGTGCCGTTAAAAATACCACGCAGATTAAAATTCATATTATTTTATATTCTTAATATATCGGGTTTTCCCCCCAATAAGACATAACAATTTCATTGTGAACACATTTTTGAGAATTTTTTTATGATCCAGTCACGACATCTCAGTGACAAACTACAAGGTCATAATGCTTTAAGAATTTAAGATTTTTGATAATTTTTAGCAACATCGAAACTTCTTCTATCAGTCATTTGTGTTATGGTCTTATTGAAAAATCATTCATAAAATTCATAGAAGTAAGAAATAAAACACTCTGTTGTGATAAAGGGGAATTTCGTTCACGTCGCATAGAATTCTTGTAAAATCGTTTGCATGTCACGTAGAGCTTTCATGCTGCGCTCTGAATGCATGCACGTTATCGTAATTTATACCATCATTCAGTGATTTACGAGCTGTGATCAAGATAAATTCCATTCGTATTATTTTTCACGATATGTTGGCGTTAACGATTAAAATGCAATTATAAGCAACCATGCGACGAAAGATAAAGCGAGAGAGCGTGGACATGGAAGTATGTCGGAAATGGAAAGTGAAAGGTAAGAATCCAATGGAAACGATTAAAGGCTAAATATTCTACGTTCTTTTAATCGGTATAACATAAATCTATGACGAGAACGAGCGAGAGAGAGATATATGCGTGCGAGCTTCAATGATTAAGCTTATTAAAAAGTGTTGACGTGTTTAACGCATGAATGGATTCAGTGCTTTCGATATTCGTTTCGATATTTCTTAGAGGGCGAGTTTATTTCGTTACGCATAAAGTTATTCGTTAGTTTCATTTATTTGATCGGTTGAATGAATAAGTGGAACGACGAATGGAACGAATTTAAAAACGTTGAGGTTTTTCGAAAAATCACACAGAAATTCAAAACGCGAGTGAGTTTTCCTATATAATGAAAATATCACTCAGACCTATCTCCTTAAAACGAAAGAAGTTATTGAGAGAAAATAATATTAAATAAAAACAAGTTTAAAAAATCGAATTGTTTTATGATTAGAGTAAAATATTAAAAGGAATCGATATTTTCATTCATGCAAGAGCTTAATTAAATAGCGTATGCATTATCGCGTATTATGGTTTTTATTCGATTTATCACAGAGAAATATCCATTTATTTAAGCAATGACAATTTTTGGCGAACAAAAAAATATTTATATCTTTGAACGTACCATATCGGTGACAACGAGTAATTACTCTTGAAAATATTCAAATATGTTTTTGGGATTATCGCTCCATTAAAATTTGAGATGAATGCGTAAATGGATGCGGTGTGCGAGCAAAGAAAAAAATAAATAACGAGATAGTGAATATTTATTGGAAAGTGAAAAGTGCGCGTATTATTTGTTTGCCAAATATAATGCCCATAAATAAAGTTTTATCCATATGTAGTTTTAAAAATTTTAAATAAATTTTAGTTTCTTTGCAAATGATTGCATGAATTTTAAATAAAGTTTTAAATAGGAATAAAATGATAATAAATGCTTAACATAATTTGTAACAGACTAAGTCTTTCGTAATGGATCTTATCCAATTTTTACTGCCTCTGATAAATTCTGATAATTATCTCTCTCTCTCCCGTTTATTCACCCCATAAATATTTAAAAAGTTATTTATTCGTTCGGATTTGATACAATCAGCAAAAAAACCGTTATAAAAATTTTTTATGTTAGTTTTTCAGAATGTTTCAGATGATAGTTATCGAACGGACAACTATCACTTACTATACTTGTTTACTAAATACATTTAAATTTATTTCACTCGTAGTTTAATCAACCGTCATTTCTTTTTCTATTCTCTTTGAGTATATTCTTAGTTGAAGAGTAGAATAAAAAGAGAGCTTTTGGAAGTAAAGTTTTGACGATAACACTAATTTATCAGGATAATGATCAAAAGTCAAAAAAGTTAGTCCTTAAAACTGTACTTGGAAACTGTATTCAGGCGACGATTAATAATAATTGATGAGGATTATATAACCAAGAATAGAAGCTAAATATATTGTCTAAAGATACGATTTTATTTGTGTTTTATTTTTTTGAAAGAGAGCAATTTATTGTCTGGAACACAGAATTATATTCTCCTTTAATCAAAATCTGGCGTCTAAATTTGAAAATAATTGAATAAAATTTTATTTTTATGATAAATTGTATAATAATCATATTAAATAAAAATTGAAAGTTTTTATTAAATTTTGTCATTCTCGTTTTAAACTTGTTTTCCTATTTTATTATCATAATTTTGACAAGAAGATTAAATGCTAAGCCACAATGTTTTCACTAGAGGCAGAGTTAAGGAGAGTAAAAGCGATTTAATTTAAGCCACACAAGCGGCTTTTCATAGATTTTACAATGTATGCGATAAGAATCATTGTCTTTTGTTTTGATGGATAAACGTTTGAACATGTAAACATAAGAGAGCTAAACTAACATACAAACACACATAAACACACACACGCATCCAAATCCTAGCACGTATATACGTCTTATATTTAACGAGAAAAATGTTCGTTCGTATCATAGTCATCGAAGTTCTTAAGAATTTACATTAAGAGCAGTATTTATCAGTATTTAGTGAAAGTGCTAAGGAAAGCTGTCCATTAGTTTGAACTTCTCAACACTCTTCGTTAGAAAAAATATATTGGAAAAAATTCGTGTTTTTTTGTTTACATTATGAATTATGCAAATTTAAAATTTGTGTAATATAGAAAAGGTTATGGATTCGGGAAATCACTTAATGAATGACGAAATGAAAATTTAACCACAAACGAAAATAGTAAACAAATAAGAAAATAGTAAAGTAAAATTAAGGGAAAATAGGATTTATTTGATAATGAATATTCAATGAAATATGCAATCCATAAAAAGATTTTAATAACCCGTAGCGTGTTAAATGGGTACGATATTGTTATTACTTTTTAATGACATTTTTAATTGTTAATTATTATTTTCATTATTATTGCAATTTTAATTAACTTTAAGTTTTAAGAAAATTACTAAAACAAAATTTTCTCACTGGGTCGGTTCGGCGCTCTCAAATTAAACACATAATTATCATAAATAATCTCATCACTACCTGTGGCTAGATCAGATACCTTCTAACGTTTGTTGTATTATTTTTATAATCTGACCGTAAAGTGATTAACTGTACTTCGTAACCTTACTACAATATATTTCTGAGAAAGTCTGTAATCCAACAACAGACACTTTTTGCCCTGTTTAATATATTTTGTGTGTAATAAACGTTTCGCTCTCTCTCTATCCTTCTCTCTACAAATAGTCTGGTGAAAACTTGTTCTTCAGTGAGGTGTAATTGAAGTTAGGGAAAACTTGTGGCATGCTTTTAGGCGACCTTGATAAACTCTACTTATGAGCTTCTTTTTGAAGTGATTTTGTTGTACACTCTTCTAACTAACATTCTTCCGATGCTCTCGCCAAAAAGAAAATAAGACTAAACATAATTTTCTTCCATTCTGCATTATTACGCGTACGTGTGACAATTTTATGGAGCAATTTCAGTTTTGCGTGGTTTATCAAAAATTTGATTTATTAAAGATGATAAAAATAGCAAAGATAGGAAAATAAACGATTGCTATAACCTGGCAATTTTACGTTTTCAGCCTTATCCTTTAAGCAGCTTACACTTAAGAGAACATCTCTAATTGACTCTCGACATTTTATGTAATTCTCTTTTGTTTTTATATTTGCTCTGAGTTATACCCTCACAGATATCCCCTCCTTCATTAAAACTATTGCATTTGAATTTCTAACGCAATGGAAAAAGAACAATCAGAATTATAAATAACTCATACGCCACAGTTTATTCGTTCGCATTACCATTGCAATCCCCTCCACCCGCATATTTCTTCACTACATATATATACATTTTGTCTTTTAGGAAGCAATATATTAAAAACAGCTGCAATAATAATTAATAAAACGTACCCTTGTCCATATTGTCCAGAGGCGCCAGTCATAGCCAACGCCTTATAGCGAGCTTGTTCATCTGTTGGCAGCACGATATCCACCGAACGTGAACGCGTGGCATTTATATTCGGTACGGTGAGGAAGCAGCCATCGCTACTTGGTTGCACTTCCTCCGTTTTACCACCCGGCGATAATTTCGAGAAGCACGAATCCACTGAAGCAGCACGATCACGCTTCAAATCAGGTACAGTTAAATAAATATCACGAACTACGAACGACGCGTGCTTAGACGCTGTAGGCGAACCGTATGTTGCCACGATCGAAACCTCATCGATCGAATCGGCACCGGCATCAACTATCGTCACTGATTTGATCGCCTCCTCGTGTGAAACATTTTCTAGGGAATTGCCCGTTGGTTCCACGAATATGGCCTCCTGTCGCGAAATGGAACGGCGACGAGTACGCGATGTTTTATTGGGGGAGGACGAAGAAGGCGGAACGCAGTCGGAGATGTTTTTATCGGCGAATGTGCTGGAACCATCAAAAGCAGGTGGCGGTGGTAGTGGCAAATCGAGAGAAGGCGAATGTGGCAACAGTTCAAGTGGTGACATAGGCGGAGGTGGCGGCAACTCCAATACGGGGCTGCCGCAAACCGATAATGAAAAGGCAGGTGAAGGAGGCGGCGAGTTCGGATCGATCGGAAATGCATAGGCGGGTGAGTCGGAAGGGAGCCGAGGATAATCGTCTGTGGGCGAGAGCGTGAAAGTGATGCCACAAGGCGTTGTCTGAGGTGGTGGCATTAGCGTATTACCATATTGCGGAGATCCGTATTCCGATTCCTCTAAACCTTCATCCTCCGACGTAGAGGCGACTGAGCTGCCAATAGTATGACGGCGCATTTGACGCGGCAATCGTGCTCGTGATTCATCGATGGTACTGCCCAAATTTATACCGCCCAATCGTATATCCATTTCTATAGCGGCGTCATCGTCGTCGTCGATAGCGACACCGCCACCACCACCACTACTGCGACCATCATCGTCATCAGCTTCTTCATCAATGCCTCCCTCGATGTCAACATCATCATCGTTATCATCATCATCATCATCAGTGCTGCTGTAGCTGCAAATGAGAGTTTGAAGTTCGCGATGATCGATAAAATAACGCTGCTCGGCCGACACTTGACGTTGATACTGTTCCAAATAAAGGCAGTGAATACAGGGCGGTGGTGTTTTAGAAGAAGACCCACTACGTCGCATCTTGGGGTATCGGGCCACTTCAAGAAATGTCCCTGAATCATCACTGCCGGCGGTTGAATCAAAAGAGTGTGAACGCTGCTGATGAGTCGGCAACGGTACCTGAAGGAAACCGGCATCAGATGATCGGTCGTCGACTGACGAGCTCGATTGTTGCGTAAGATAGTTGATGTTAACGCGTTGAGTTTCCAGCTTCATTTCGTCAAAAGAAGCGGAACGAACCTGTATAACGTGACGATGAAATGGACGACAGAAAGAAACAGGAAGCATAATTTCAGGAGCAAGAATGAGGAAAACAAAGAGATTGGATTTCATTAATCACAATGTTAAAATCATTATTTGACGAATAGTGTCAACGAGGTAAAAAACTGTTAAAGGGAAACCAAAAAGTGGGTGAAATTGTGCTAACTGGGAGAATTGTGAACAATTGAAAAGGTTGCAGAGAAAAGAAATCAAAGCAAATCTTCGGGCAACAGCGAACAAAAGAATGTAAAGAAAAAAACAACGACATGCGACGTAATCTCATAGCGTGCGGTTTTCGAACACGGTTTTGTGGCGAAAGAAAAAAACATTAATTGTAAAAAAAATATACAACAACCTAATAGAAGGTTATATACGCTACAATCATATCTCCCGAATCAACGTCGTGTTAGGAAAATACAATTCTAATTTTTTAGATTTTTTTTAACTGAAACAATCTGGTAAAGAAATTATTTTCTTCACTATCGTGAAATTTTATCGCGTTATCTGTTTTTGTTGAAAGACTCAGGCAGAGGCGGTTAAAGGGGTGTACATAATTAGATCGAGTTTGAAAGATATTTCGAGCAATAACGTATTGCGTGTATGCAGTGTTGCCAACTAATTTATTAATTTATAATACCAGCTAGTTTTAGCTGGTCTCGGATTATTTTTGTTTGAGCCTCACGTTCTTTTATGCTTGGAATTTTTAAATTTTTCCAAATAATTTCTTTGAACAATTTGAATGAATTGCATAAAAAAAATTGTTTTTTCTTTTTATTCTATTATTTATTAAATCATTTAATTTTCTATCAATCATCCACCTATTTTTTTGTTTACTTGCAATTAAATTCTTTGCAAGCTTCCATTTCTATTCATTGCATTCAAAATGTTTTCTATTTTAAATTAATTTTGCCATTTTTAATTTCCAAATTTCAAACGCGGGCCAATAGAAAATAATGCGTTGGCAACACCTGTTAGAAAGCAAGCAGAGGTGGGGGACTAGGAAGGGCAAATGTATGTCACATCCGTTCTGACTACCCCTCTCACGGTATTTTTCTTCTTTTTTTTCACTCACTTGTTCTCTCTCTCTTTCTTTCTCTTTCTATCTACATTGAATGACTGAAAGTTGGGGGAAAAGTGGAGGAAATGGTGCTTGTCGTGAAACAGAAAAAAATGTGCGACGTGGTTAGAATATTGTGTAGGGTCATGCGATCCAAAGAGGTCGTGAAATGAATGATAGGCTTGTACTTAAGAATTGGGCGTGAGTCTTGGGTATGAGTACGAGGAATGCGAACAATTCCCGCATTTTATTAAATATGACACAAAATGTGAAATTATTGTATGAGCATTTGTTAAACGGCATTAAGGGTTAGACAAATTTTAATGTTTGTATTTCGTTTGGTAGGGGAAGGAATTGGAGTTGTTTGAATTGTTACTTATTGTTCGTATTAATATTGTAATATTTGTACTAAATCTCTGAGGAGTGTAATAAAATAATAATAATTTCATCATATGCCAAAATAGAACTGACCTAAAAAGCATATCGTAATGATATTTGGCCCCAGGGGAGAATTACTCAAAGTACTCTATTTATTTATTTTTTATACTTTATACGGTTTTCAGCAAAAAAATACTAAAAGTCTGTAAAAAGTATGAAATTTTTAAAAATAACAAGATTAAGTGATTCATGTTTCAGAGGGATAAATCGAAGAATTAAATACAAGTGATGAAGATTTAACCTTTTAACGGCGCATAAACCTTTGTTAAATTCTTTCTATTTAGAATTATCTTTTCGTAATTTTAGGTTAAATCGTTAGCGCGCTAAAACAACACGTCGATAGAACTTAAGAAACAACCAGTGCATAAAATTTAATACACTCAAAACAAGTTTCTACGACGAAGAACATTGTTAATTCCGTTGGAGCAGTAGTTCATTTATGACGAAATAACTCGTCATGCACAGTTAATAGGTTAAGGTTATATAGAGGACATTATAAAACAAATAGTTGGTAAAAATGTAAAAGTGCGCTTAATCTCATAGAAAAGAATGCATTGTAATGTGATTTCTTAACCAACAGAAGAATGTTAAGGATACTTTTAACGATTCTTATTATTAAAATTAAGACACATCCTTTTCATTATATTTCACTACATCCAGAAATATTTCATGAAATATAATTTCAGAAGAAAATTTTCAAAAAGTCGCCTGTTTAAATTGTTTAAATTTTTTCATGAAAGGAAATTGGGGCGTGCATGCTTTAACAGAAAAATTGTGCATGTTTTTAAAGAAAGAGTTGCGATTGCAAGAAAAACTTTAAAAAAAATAAAAACACCAAAAGAAGTGAGGTAAATTGCAGAAATGTATTGCAAAAGTGATATAATTTGTACATAAACTTATTCATATTTATGTAAAGCAATATGTTATTAATATCGAAAAAAATTTTTGAATACAAAACATTCATTAAAATTGTGCACACCTGTTTCGGCACTTCGAGACTATTCTGGGTTTTCATTTCGGCTCCGGTTGGTGTACGAGACCTTGTAAATGTTGCACGCAAACGATGCATTGTTCGTTCTCTTCTTCCTCTTATTTCTTCTCAATTGAATTTTCCAATTTTTTATATTCTCCAATAGACGGAAGTCGATTTTAAAATATTCCGCAGCCGCTTTTTTGTCCACAGTCGATTGATCGACTGAGATCGATTGATGAGTTTTTAATAGTTTGATTTATTTGTTTTATTTGTAAGGCATCATATACTACATATAAGTATATATGAATTATTTCTTCCATATGACGACCAGAATGACAATAAGTTTTGTAAAGCTTTTGTGAATGATCTATCCATTCATGTTGAGGCGCTTCGCCAACGGAAGAGGAGGCGAACGTTATGTTCGTATCCATATCGCTTTGTTATTATGAATGTATCTTCTTAGAGTTCGATCATTGATGATTCTTCTTTAATTTTCTTTTATTCTTAATGGGTTTGTACAATTCACTTTTCATTTGTTTTTCGTTCCTCCTAAAACGTGCAGTTTTTGTGTAAAAAAATAAGGATTTATTGAAATATAGTTAAGAAATTTTTACTTTTATGTCTTAAAATTATTCAAACGCAACATTAGGATTTGATTGATAATTGAGATAATTGAGATAATTGCTATAATTGAGATATACGGAATATTAATCTTTTGAAAATCCATATAACACAAAATAAAATATTTTCCACAGAATTTTCCAGAATTTAATATTCAGAAATTAACAAAACGAAGTTATGTTTTTTCCTAAATGGCTTTTAAATATTTTTATGAATTTTTCAAGGAGTCTCCAAAATTCTCTTTTAATGGTTTTATTTAACCCGAAAACATCTTAAAGCCTCCTCGATATCTTTTATTGTTTTAATGTTTTAAAAATCATTTTCTAAGTAATAAAAATTGTTGCTTTTAAGATCTTTCTAAAAATATTCAGTTGTAAATAATTCTTCCTCAGAACTTTAAGGTAAACAAGTAGCAGTGGAAGAAGAAGCAGAAGGAGAGATAAGCGAAGAAGAAAAATAAGTAGCGCCTTTACAAAAGTTTTTAAAAAAATTCAATTACAACATTTTTATCATCATCGCATCAAATTACTTGATATCGTAATGAAAACAACAGCAACTCCAACAACATTGATGAGCCCTCATTGAAGTTTATTTGCTAAAAGAAATTTTTTTTCGTTTGCAAAGTTTAAAGTTTCAACATAATACATTTTAGTGTTAAACACTATCATCATCATCATCATCATCGTCATCATTAGAACCATTAAAACAATTGCATTTTGTAAAAAGTTTTTAGGGGGCAATTACGGGTAACAACTTCTTACTGAAAAGTTACCAAAACTACGAAGAATAATACTAGGAAACTTTTTTGCTTAATTCGAAGTTCTTTTTCGAAAAACTTTCGATCTTGATCTTCGAAGACTGGAGAACCACGGCCAAATTAAATTATTGCATTTTAAATTAGGCATACTTTCCTCAGGAAGGAAATTATATATGTTCAATTTTAGTCCTTACTTCACTTTAAGATAATTTCAGTTTTCTCCGAAACGATTCAATAAAGTCCATAAAATTTAAAGGAAAAAAACACAAAAAAAACACAAAATATAACATTTTGTCTTTTGCTTTGATGATCTTTAGTTGCTTAACGAAATTAATTTCTCCAATACGTCCATCCTCTGGAATGATTTTAGAAACTTGGAATAAAACAAATGTGGCTTTAATTCAATTTGGCTTCATTCCATTTCGAACTGATTTCCTTCCAATTTTAAATTAAAAAATCATATAAGAGCATATTAAAAAAAATAAGAAATTGTTAGTTGGATGTTATAAAGTTTGTTGGAAGGCCAATAAAACATATGTCTATTAGTGAGAGTAAATAGTATTCTTCTCTGTCGAAACGGAGAAGTCGACCTTAAAAGGGTCGAATCTCATATCGATATCTCCCTCCTTCCGCTCGTCTGCAATAGTGGTTTCCATAGACAAACAGACAGACAGGCAGACGGACGGACATAACAAAATCTATTAAGGAGGTTATTCTGAATATACGCTATCCCTTTGAGTGTATGAATAAGGATATAAAGATATAAGGGTATAAAAAGGAAAAGAGCGCTTAGAAACCTTTTGGAAATTTTTGAAATCTTTCGCGGGAAACCTCAAGCATAACATTCTATTCGTCGAGAAAGCTTTTTCAGTTTTAATACGTGGCATGGATTCACGGATTTCATTCATCACTAACATTTTTGTCCTGATTTTTTCTGTTTTGGTTATAAATTATATCGAAACTAAGTGATGTTTTTTTTTTAAGTTTTGAATTTTGAAAGTTATAAATATTTGAAATATTTGAAAGTTTTTATTATGTCAAACACTTTGCAATCTTTGTCATAATCAGAGCAAAAGAAAGCAGTCCTAGAGGCATTAGGTGTATCTATAAAGATATAAAAGATAGAAATCTTTATAGAGACAAATAAGGAAGCCTTACATGTCTAACTTCACGAACATCATCCCACTTGACAAAGTCTACCAATGGGATATAACAAACTCATATTTAAATAACATCGTATTTATCTTTATAATTTATTAACAGTTCACCGGTGTGTTTGCCAGAGTGAACAATAAAAAATAGTCGGAATAAATAATTTGATCATAAACTTGCGACACCAAACCAGTGATAAGCCCGTGCATACTTAAAGACGCATTAATTTTACAGAAAGAAAGATAAGCAAGCATTTGTCATTCTGTAGCAATGCAAAACCATTTCTCTTCCTTCCTCTTTTTGTTTATTTTCTTTTTCTTTAAAGATATATCTTCCTTGATGATTGTTTGCTATTATGCCATACACCCAAAAGGGACAGGATACGTCCTGATTTATGTCTCCACTTATAACGTATTGCAGGAGACAAGGCAGATATAGGAATTCATATATAAACCGACATATGATAAGCCAGTCTATAGTGGATTTAAAATTGAAATATTATTTCCGATTTCAACTAATAAAAAATTTACTCCTTAAACCTGACCTGACATGATCGATTATTAGTATTAACTTCTAAATTTTGACTACTGGTGTAGGGTATATAAACTTCCACCGGGTCGAACCTGGTCTCTTTTTTTCGCACCTTTTGTGATTTTAATGCTCTTTTTAATTTCGGAACCGCCTTCAAACTATTTAATAAGCATAAGCTAACAATTTTTACGTTTTCCTCTTTGGGCCAGTCTGCCACTTAATCTCTAATTAACCAAATTAACGTTGCGTAATTTACATATCTATTATAAATTTTGTAATATATTTTCACATTACTGGTTAGTTGGTTATATGTTATAGATATATTATAATCCCTCAACTATCTGTGAGGGCATCGTGACCATTTCATAGCCGTCAATACAGTTTCTTTCTTTCTTCTTGGATTTCTCAACAGTATTGAACGCATTTCATAGAGAAGTGGCATTTTTTATAAAATGGTGCTAAATTGTTCGACATACATTTTTTGTGATAATTGTAAACTATTGACAAAAGTGCTAATCAATATGATTTGGATAATTGAATAACTAGATGATGTTTTGGTAATAGATCGCTTAGTACTCTACTATGCATACGAAAAAGAAACAAAGACGGCTAAGTTTAACAGACTGAATTAAATGGGCATGAAAACGTTAAGTAAATTGTACAGGAGAATGTTGGCTGTTTTTTAGTCTTAAATGTGATGCGAAGATTAAAGTACAGTTGAATAATTTTAGTTGTTCAATTCAGTATTTAAAGTGAACTGAAGTGTGATGGAGGAAAATACCGATATTTATAAATTTTGAAGGAATAAAAATATACAAAGTTTTTCAAAAAAATCTTAAAAACATATAAATATAAAATATAAAAATACCAAAATATATCAAAGTTTGTTAATTGAAAGAAATGTGTACAATAATTTTTGAAAAAGGAGAATTGAAAACATTAGAAAATTTGCTTTTGTATGAATTGGCAAGATGTCGGAATAGCTGATTGCTTCTAAACGCTACCAAAAAAAATTACGGCTATGCCTCATCTAGTCACTTAAAGCAATTGCTAATCAACGATATAACAAAATGATTATATTTGAGAAAAAACCTCAGAGAACATTTCTTTTTATTGAAAAATCAAACTGATTCTTATAGGATTTCATTTAAAAAATATCGGTTATAATTACTCGTTTTAAAGAATATTAGAAAATAATTTCATAAAAGAAAGACTGCGTATTTTCTGAAATTCAGATTAATCTCAATGTTCATTATAAACAGGATTTCAATTTGATTCGATTAAATAATTTTATTTTTCTCAATAAAATTGTGCTTATATTTGAATAAGATGATTTTAATCTTGTTGTTGTGATTGTTGTAATTTGTTGTATTGCTATTAAAGCAAGCTTTAATTTCCTCCTTTCCATATCAAATAGTTTTAATTTGCGATAACACTTTTTACTTCCTTTCATTTATTCATTTTTTTTTTGTCATCATATTCAAAATATAGTTTTCTGTTTTTCTAGAGTATTTTTTATAATTCCTTCATCTGCTTTTGCCTCTTACCACCTCTTTTTCATTTTATTTTGCGTCTCTTTCATCATATTCTCCACTTGCTCATACAATCGGTTAAGAACATTATTGTAGTTATTCAAGCATTTGCTTCAATTGCAATCAAAAGAAATTTGCTTTGCATTTGCAAATTTGTCGATAAGAAACGAAAGTATGTCATGTCAGGATATCGTTGAAGCGTAAAAAGGTGAGAAATTTCTTATTTAAACAAAAATTTGCAAGGGGGATAAAAAGAAGGAGAGACAGGGAGAGAGAAACGAGACATAAAATAAAAAACTAGTAGAAAATAAAGGAAGTAGTAGTAAGAGGTAGTAATGCAAAGGCTTTTCAATTAAGTTTCGAACAAATCTTATAGAAGTCGTTTAGTAAAAAGAATACCAAAGGATTTGGAAAATCATGTCATGGGAAATAGTAATAAAACCAATTGAAGAATGTGATGTAATTAAAGAAATTGATGATGATTAAATAAATGAATGACTTTAAAACATTCAATATTAAATCATAAGAAAATACATGTAAGGAAACTGTTTTATATATTATTATAAATAATTTTTTCCAGGCAATTATTTAAAATTAACCAAATTAATAATCAATTTTATTTTAGATTTAAATTTCTAAAATTTATAAAATTTCTGCGTAATTTCAAAAATTTTTATCTTTTGCTTTAACGCATTCTAAAAGGAATTTACTCCACAATGTTTTCTTATTATTGCTAAAATAATGTCAATAAATTTCTACATATCAGACCCTGGCCAACAAGATAATCAAATGGCCAAAACACAACAAACTACAACGAATTTTCTTTCACAGCACGTTCCTTCATTATTATTATCTTCATTATTATTTATAAACTGTATTATTTATAAACTGTTAGCTTTTATCACATATCAGTTGATTTCCAATAAAAAATTAGATTAAGTGAATACCACTTAATGTCAAGATTTAATCTATTTTCCCGCACGAATAATCAAACTTACCCCTTACAGCCTTTCACCCTCCCCCCACCAAATGTCATTCAAAATTTCATCCTCACAACACGATTTTAATTAATAACCAAATGTTTTTGCTGAATTAAAATGTTCGCTCATAAAATATTGATTTATTAATTTCAATAAAACGTCATGAATATATTTAAAATTCTCATTCGTTTTAAAGCCTTTAAATCGACTTTAGAATAATGCCAGTTTCATGGAAACATTAATGGAATGTGGTAAAATCCTCTTTGAATGAAATTATTTAAAATTTACTAATGATTATCGATACATTTTCACATTTTTTTTTGAAATAATTTAAAAAATTGAAAATATAACCGCATTACATCGCGATACGAACATTTATAATAAAAGGTTATTGGGCACGAGGCGGAGGGTGGTTGTGGGTTAAAAGCCAGACGTTTCGCGTGATTTCAATCGTCTGGTTTCTTTTTATGAATGCCATAAAAACGAACGAATAAAACGAACACCACTGAATATTTTCCAATGCCCTTTTTTCCTCGGTAGAGAAAATAAACCTCAGCCGGGTTGATTATGGCATCTATTCTGTTTTGTCATTAGAACCCTAATTCTTGCGCAATCACATTTCTCATACGCGAATATCTCTTGGTACCTTGGGGAAATGAAAATAGATTTGTAGGATCATGAGCAGATACACCATACTTATAAACTAAACTATACTCGGTTGATTTAAAAAGCAATCCATCCTTAAGATATCCAACAACCCTCAATTTTTGTTTTGCCAATTATATTTAATAAATCTTTATTAAATTCATTTCAAAAAAATGCAAAAATTCTCTTCCAGACAAATTAATAAATATGGAAAGGTTTTTTTACTTTACTTTGAGGAAAAGGTTAGGTATTTTCATATTACAACAAAAATAACAACGATCAATAACAGCAAAGTCTGCTGTTTGGTTGATTGCGATTGAATTTTAATAATCGTTTTAAGAGTCAAATCAAAGGCTGCGGCAAAAAGTTCTAGGAAGAAATTAAGAAGAGGGTAGAAACAAAACAGAAGCGACACCCGAAACAACGCCCGATACACAATTTTTATAGCGGTTTAAAATTGCTTTGACGTACACACTTTGACATACACACATATATACACTAATAACACGTCCTTTATGATATACGGATATAGTGTACTAGACATCAATTTATTTAGTGTTCACACACACACAAACAAATTGTTTAAATATCCTGCAGTTATACTGGGAACAAAAATTAATTGTCTATAGGGGGAAAATTTTTTCCGTAAAAAATTATTATACCGAAATTTGAAATGTTTTTGTTTTTGCTTTGACTAGAAATCATGAAAATGAAAAACTTAATTATCAAATTCGACTTAGATTTAAAAATAAAAAGAATAAAAACAAAATATGAGGAAAAAACTGCCAGCAGAAATCGATTGTGGTGAAGAAACCATAAAAGAAATTAAAAACTTAAAAATTTTTATGTATTTGAAATATATTTAAGGTCACAATAAAAAAAATATTCTCTCCCCTTTACCGCTGACAACAATTTTTTCCCAATTCGCCCAATTCTCTTATATTTCTTAACCAAATTTCGTGAAAATCTCCAAAGGGAATTCTCTAAGTATTCAAAATAAAAAATCACTAAAATAAGTAGTCAAAATAAAGATCACTAAAAGTGGATTGCTTTTTCCTCGAACTCGCTAAAGAATGTGCTTTATGTGCAAAACCATCCAAACCAGGTTAAAATAAATTTGACTTAAAAATTAAACGAATTAATTTTGACGAAATGATGAAAACGATTTTAATAATTGCGTTATTCAATTTTATTTAATAATTGCGTTATAGCTCGTGTTTTCTTCTTCTTCTTCATCATCATAATCTCATCTTGCGTCAATGCGGTATATTTTAATTCTTTTTACATTTATCATTCTTTCTTTCATTTTCTTCTTTCATTGTAAGAATTTTTATTAATCTTAAAATTATTCATTACTCCAATGATGTGGAAAAATATCTAGAAATTTTTGAATACATTTTCTCGCACTCTTTAAACATTTTCCCATATTTTTGCTTTTGTATTTAATGATATATTTATATATTCTTCTGTGAATTGCCCACGAAGAGGAATGCTCATGACCTTTGTATTGCAAATATCATATTTAATTTATCTAATAAAATATTCATCGGTACTGAAGTGTATATTCCATTTAATTCTTCATCACTGATGATGATGCTGATGATGATGATTACCTTCATTTTGAGTTCGCATTAATACCGCAAAGCTTTTCCAATACAAAATAAATGGATAATATATAATTCATGCGATTACGTTGGCCATTATAGTTTGGGGCTTCTCTTTTTTCTACTTTCATAAATTCAATAAAAATTGATCAATAAAAATTGATCAATAAAAATCTCTTTGCAATTTCTTTGATTTATCCTTTACGTTTCGTTGGGTATGAATGAATGGATGAAATGATTGAAGGATTTTCTTATTTGAAGTCGAATACTTATAGTGTAGTTAGTATTGATTGAGCGGCGTCCATTGTTCGTAACAAAAAGAATTTTATTTCACATTATTTGACCTACCATAATCTTATATCTCCCTCCAACCTCTAGACGAGTTTTTTTACGAAAATCTTTGGTATTCTTATATCAATATTTTTGGTACTCTTACTGATAAATAAATATTTTCAAAATTATTATTAAAGGATTTCCTAAAAATATTCATATAATGAATATAAACGTTTTATATAATTTCCGTCTTCTAATTTTAAACCGATTTTCAGATAATTTCTTTAATTATTTCTACGATATTTAGAATAGGATTACATTTAGAATTCAAAATTGTAATTATATCGATTTGTACATACTGTTATTTATATTGTTTAGACTCACATAAATCAAGAGAATTCAGATTTCAGTGAAAATTCAAAAGGAAATTCGATCACACCTGAATGCATTGTTTTTACACAATTGCACATATAACGAAAGAAAATAGCTAGGCGTAAGAGTGCTAAATAGCCCTAGAATTACTGCCAAAAATATCTAATTTTATTCCTTTCCAAACATGATTATAAACGTTTGTACAAAAAGTGAATTTTCATAAAAGGTCTCGTAAAATTTTGTAGAAAACGCAATAAATGTCGTACAAGGGAGTCATATACAACTTCAATATGTATGTTATTTAATTAGTCGTCTTCGACATAATATCTATTTATATGACGGAACAAACGAACATCTTAATGAAGTACAAACTTGAAATTATTAATGACAATACAATCAATCATATCCTTTGTAGATAAATCAAAATATTTGTCTTTAACAAGGAGGAATTTGTCGCCTAAATTGCATTTTTTATGTGTATGTGGAAATCATTATGTATGTATTGCCACAATTATCAACTAATTGATGACTTGTCTATTGCTTTCTATAAAATATGTGAGTCATATATTTTGAAAATTATTCATATAATTGCATATTATACTTATTTACATTCATAAAATGTTGAGATTTGAAATTTAATTATTATAGAAAAATAAAATTCGTTTGATGAAGACTGTAGAAATTTGCAATAAATAATTTTTTTTTCCAAATCTGTTTAAAATGTAAAAGCTACAAATTAAAGAAATTTAAAAACTAGGATATGCCCAACACGTTTCAAATAATTACCAAAATTTTATGAAATAATCAAGAGTTAGTCTACTTTCAAAATAAGAGGCTGTTATACGTCACCCAAATCGATTATAACACAAACTGACAAGCACTTTAGTTATTTGTGTGTCACAATTTCAAAGTTTATACTTGTTCAGCACGATGAAAATTGTATGATAATCTTACTGAATTTCCATTCTTAATGTTTTTTCCTATTCTGAATTCTATTCTATTCTGAATTTCGAATTATATATTTTGTCTTACTTGTATGGGCGAATTAATTGTAAGAGTCATTAAATTTGAAATGATATATACTTCGATAATATTAATGATGATAACAACAATGATGATTAGTCATAATTTCGAACTTTCCCTCGAAATTGTATTTCATACGAACTACTACACGCTAGTATTGTTTGGCTCGTACGCACTCTAAAAAATCATGAACTAATTTCCTTCGAAAATTGTGATTTCAATATCTGAATTCGTTCTTATTCTTTTCTGACTTTATAATATATATACACAAATTTTATATTGTAAGACAAATAGATAATTTCCATTCGCCAATTATTTTCCTCAAAGTTAAGGGAGTTCTCTAAGAGATACGAATGTCTCAGATTTATTTACTATTTGAAATTAATTACTGCTGCGAGAAGACTTATTATAGCATTTGTTTGTGCTGTATGTTGTTGTATTAACCGTTAGAATTATTTGATTGATTCTTTTACAGTGCCAAAACAAAGAAAAATAATCTCAAATGCCGATAATTATATTATATAGTGCGGATAGTTTTTTCTCGTATTGAAAAGTACGCAATGCATTTCTATATTTAAGCTATTTTTATTTCTTTAGAGAATTTCTCTCTTTTCGTTTCAGGATTCTTTTCTAGTTTTATTGAAAATTTTACGCATTAAAACATACTTCCCAAGAGTCAATTTAAAACATCCTTCACCTCACAATATATTTGTTTTGAATTGAAATTTATTCATTTGATGGTATTTTATATACGGTGTGAATATGTAGCTCATTGAGATATAATTGTTTATAAAATATTTATCACCTTTTAGAGAATTTTCTTTATCTTCTCTCCCACACCTCTCGCTATGTCGTCCATAATTCATAATTCATACAATATTGTAAAAGGAATGTATCAACAATATTGGTATTTTGTAATATATATATATATATATATATATATATATATATATATATATATATATATATATATATATATATATATATATATATATATATATATATATATATATATATATATATATATATATATATATATATATATATATATATATATATATATATATATATATATATATATATATATATATATATATATATATATATATATATATATATATATATATATATATATATATATATATATATATATATATATATATATATATATATATATATATATATATATATATATATATATATATATATATATATATATATATATATATATATATATATATATATATATATATATATATATATATATATATATATATATATATATATATATATATATATATATATATATATATATATATATATATATATATATATATATATATATATATATATATATATATATATATATATATATATATATATATATATATATATATATATATATATATATATATATATATATATATATATATATATATATATATATATATATATATATATATATATATATATATATATATATATATATATATATATATATATATATATATATATATATATATATATATATATATATATATATATATATATATATATATATATATATATATATATATATATATATATATATATATATATATATATATATATATATATATATATATATATATATATATATATATATATATATATATATATATATATATATATATATATATATATATATATATATATATATATATATATATATATATATATATATATATATATATATATATATATATATATATATATATATATATATATATATATATATATATATATATATATATATATATATATATATATATATATATATATATATATATATATATATATATATATATATATATATATATATATATATATATATATATATATATATATATATATATATATATATATATATATATATATATATATATATATATATATATATATATATATATATATATATATATATATATATATATATATATATATATATATATATATATATATATATATATATATATATATATATATATATATATATATATATATATATATATATATATATATATATATATATATATATATATATATATATATATATATATATATATATATATATATATATATATATATATATATATATATATATATATATATATATATATATATATATATATATATATATATATATATATATATATATATATATATATATATATATATATATATATATATATATATATATATATATATATATATATATATATATATATATATATATATATATATATATATATATATATATATATATATATATATATATATATATATATATATATATATATATATATATATATATATATATATATATATATATATATATATATATATATATATATATATATATATATATATATATATATATATATATATATATATATATATATATATATATATATATATATATATATATATATATATATATGCGAAATTTTACAAAATAGCTACATTTTCTTTAGATTTTTTATAATATTAATAACTTTTGTATTATCACGAATTTTTTTAAAACATTATTTCGAGCATTTTTTATATTTCAGAGACTAAAGAAAAAAAATAAAAAAGATATATCCACCATAATGCAAATTTTGAACAGGTATTAAATTATAAAAAAATTATTGCAGTCTATTTGGTAATGCTTTTTTTTTAAAATAATTTTTCATTAAAATTTAAGATTTTAATGAAAAAATTGAGCATTTTCATATTTTTATAAATCAAAATGAAGCCCTAAAAATATTTCAGAGATTTTCAGATTTCAGAACATAATTAAGCCTCTTATTTCCGTAAAAACCATTTTAAAATTAATTCAGGTTAAGAAAAAGATTAAGGAAGTATTATTTTATACATTTACGAATTGAAACAAAATACTTAAAATTATCAACTTTTGAACTTTTATCCAATTATTACTACTCGAGTTTTTAATTTTATTTCAAAGAGGCTTCATTTTAGGAAATATTTAAGCCGAAAAGTTTTCTGAGCAACCCTTTTACAGCTCACTTTTAAGTTAGTTGTGGATAATATTAATTTTTAATGGATTTCACGTTTTCATATTTGCAGCTTTTTACTGCTGTTTTTTTGTTTATAATTTTCATAAAAACCATCGCCGCAATTTCACTTTGTTTCCATTTTCCTTCACTTTTTGTTAAGTCTTCATAAATGGCAGAAATCATTTGGTAGTTTTACATACATACACACAAGCTCAAATACAAAAAAGAAGCAAGAAGCGACAAACGAAATCACGTTTCGGCGCGGTGGTGGCGGTTTTTGTTGTAATTTTTCGTGGCTTCCACACGCTGATTAGTTGAGGTTACTGGTATTGCCATTGTTGTTGTTTGTTGTTGGTGGTGGTGTTGTTGGTGTTGTTAGCGTTGATTGCTACCATTAAGTATATTTTCTCTTTCTCTCATTTTAATAACAAAAAATTATTAAAAATTCTTTGTGCTACTTCGCCAATTTAATTCAGTGGAAAATGTATAAGAAGGAATGAACGACATTAATGGAGAAAGGGAAAATAAAAGCAATGTTGGATAGTTGGTCGTTTGAATAGGGGGGGAGGGGAGGGAGGAAGTGATGAAGTGATGTGAAGAAGCGAATGGAATCTCTAATAAGCACCAAACCATTTCATTCTTCATTTCTCTAGACAAATTCTTGCTCATTTAAATGCGTCGCCCATTTTCGCACACTGCACATATACAATAACAATCACTACGGTATTGGTGTTAAGGGACAGCAGAATTTCTTATTAAGAAAGATTATTATTGAGCGCATTTCTGTGCACGAATAAAATTAGTTGTAAAATAGCATTTATGACGCCGAATGAATTGGAGGAGAAGTGTAGGGGATACGGTTGAAAATAATTGTAAGAAAGTCGATGTCGAAAAAGGATGACGACGATGAAGCGCTTGAAGCACTTTTACTTAATTAGAAATGTTTGACTGGCGTCGCGTTGGTTGCGACGCTTAGCGGAAATGCGGCGGCAACATATTAAGAAAAATATGTATCTATAGATAATCAAAAGAATACCAACAATTGAGTTTATAATTGCAATAGTAAGAGTAACAACAACAACAGCAACAACTGTAGGAGCACTTAAACCAAACGTCATAGATGAATACTTCTAAGCCATTTCCAACCACGTTAAGTTAACTTTGCCTTTTTATTGCGACCATTAAAAACAAAAAGAATAAGAGAATGACAATAAGCTCAGCAATAACAACAGGTACAAAAACAACGGCGAAAATTGAAGTAAATAAAAAAATTGATATTATCGGTCAGATGGAACCTCATGATACTCTACACCGTCAAGTATGTTCGTCGCCAAGTAGTATTGTTAATTGCGCAGTTAGTTGTGCCTATCTCGACATTCAGTCCGACTCAGAAAAGTCTTAACGAAAACTTTTATATATAAACTATTATACCATAATCTCTGCGTATAAATGGGTTGATCATACCTGGTGGCACGATAAACAATAATTATTATGAGTTTTTGATGAGAGAAAAAATGAATGCCATTCGGGCTGCGGGGCAATAAAAGAAATATCCTACGAACGTATAATGACAAAATTAGTGTTGTAAGAAAATAGCAAATTATTGTTGCTCCAGCAGCAGCAGTAAGGATAACAAAACAATTTAGCCTCAAATGATAATTGGTAAGAGCCAAAAGAACCATAAAATCCATTTTCAAAATTTAGGTTGCACGTAATCTAAGGATAAAGCGAACTAAACGAGCTCTAAATGGCTTTTTAATTTAAAGTTTTCTTTTCTCTTTCTTTCACTGCAAGTTTCCATTTAAATTCTAATTAAAAATTTAACAGTAATTATTTCTATGATTAAAGTTTCACAGAGAGTAGTCTTTTCTCTTTACGAAGAGTAATAGTTTTCGATAATAAGAAAAATAATTTTAGTGGGAAGGGTCATTTGCCAAACGATTTTAAGTTCATTTTTTAGTCTGTCGTCGCGTATTTGAGAGTGTTTCTCCTGACTCATACTTTGGAAAAAACTCATACTGAAGCCATTGTATATTAATACACTAAGCTTCTTAAATAGATTTTTCATAGCGCTCAAAATGAAACGGTTAAGTTGACTAGTCGGGCCTGTATTTTTAGTTTTAGGATTTAATTTTTCTTAAAGTCAGAATCATTTTTTCTCAATATCATAATAATGAATAATGTCATTAAAATTCATGTTTTTCGTGTATTGAGGCTACTGAGACTGATCCAGACACACTTTTGCATGAAGTTACATTCCAGAGAATCTTGGCTCCCCCTCTTCATCACTATCTGTCTTCTTCTTCCTCTTTTCTCCTCCTTAATAAAGTCGACAAGAGAAATTTCTATTATTTCAGTACAGAAATCATACAATGGTCAGGTTTTTGTTGTCGCAAAAATTAACATCTGGGGAGAATTACATCCTTAATATTTGCATTTTTGCTCGATCTAAAACTTTGTTTTCCTTAATTAAAAAAATACCGCACAATAAGAGCTGCGTATAACGTCTTACTATCCAGAAATTGAAGATTTATCAGAAGGGACTCCGTTATGCGTTCGTGTACGTGTCGGCATGTCGTTTTGTCATCGTGCAGACATAACGTACTCATGTTACCAAATGGTATGTAAGATTTCTCATGCTTTTGAGATACCATAGTAAATATTCGGAGATTACTAAGTGTACGTGACTTTAGCGCATGACACATATTATCGCCAATATCACCATCATCATCACATAATTTTTATCACGTATTGACTAACTTCTTTGCAGTGTGAAAGGCACGTATTTAATTTCATCTACTGGGAAAAAGCCTTAAAGAAACAAGGATTCTGCGAGATCATGGATTTTTGCTTGTGCGTCCTGCTAGTCAACAGAGAATCATATGTGAGCCATTTATTTTGAAAGTGAATGAAGTAAAATCAATAGAAACATTAATTTACGTTTCCCACTACAATTATATTAATTGATTACAATAGGATTACAATAGGATATTAATTGCGCTTCTATAAGACATCGACTTAATGCGCTTTCAAAATAAATGGTTCATTTATAAATTTGTGATGCTTTAAACTATTTTATTATATTTCTCGTTGTCAAAATTATTACAGAAATTCGATAATGCTGATTTTTTTATCCTTAATAAAATAACAAGAAGCGACCCATTTATTTCAAATTTGAAATTTTAAATTTATTGAACATTTTATTCAAACCAGTTAAGTTCTTACAAAATACCGCGTAAAATGAATTGTTACTTGTCAGATTGTTACTTTCTACTACTAAATTCTACTACTTTGTTACTTTCTCTAAAAGAAGAAAACAAAATAACTTTTCTCAGAGTTCAATCTGTGCCACACAAAAAAACGTTTCTGAAAATTAATGACAATTTCTGAATATTTCTGAATGTATACTCACGTAGGAGAGAATTTTTGTATACGGCTAAATCATATTCTATTTTAATCTCATCATACTTGAAGGTCACAAGGTGACCCAACTTAAAGTTACTTAAGGTGCAGAGTTCACAAGTTACAAAACTGAGCAGTAATTAAAGCAAAAAGAATTAGGAAATATCGTCAAATTAGTATGGTCTAACGATTCCCCGGGACACGAAATTGTGGTCTCTTTGTTATTTCAGGTTCAGTTGCTCGGAGAACTCAATTCAGACACTTTACCAACAATTCTAATCATAATAACTAGAGTGAAGGTATATAGACGTAGCCAACTGTAATAAAGAAATACCGAATCGAGGACAGAGAGAGACAGAAAACCCTACAGAACTAACACAAGAACGAGCAGCAGCAAGCATAACCGAATAACCGAATAAAAGAAATCACCGAATAACCCAAGAAGGAAGAGAGAGGCGATAGAGATGATGACAGACGAAATGCTTTATGATTTAGGGTCCTATTATGCAAAACGAAACGAAGAGGTTTTGTGCCTTTCGCAATTTTTCTTTGCTTTGACAACTTGTCAAGGCAGCAATCTTCCAAATTCAGCCAGCGTCAAAGACAGCGTCGCAGTCATTTCATTCGTTTCATTTTGCGTAATGAAGACCATACGTCAGAATACGTGAGAAGTATTCATGCCTTGGGATGTGTGAACATTAGAAGCGCCTAGCATGAAGACGACGAAGAAGAAGCATGAAGAAGACTCAACCTATGCAATATTCAAGAAAGACTTGTAAGCAGGCAAATAAAAAACATTTCAAAACAAAAGTTTCCACCAATTAACCAGAGAAAAATCGTTCGCTATTACCCCTTGCGGAAGTACAAGAAGTGATACGAATCATTTTGGATGAAAAGAGTGAAGGAAAATAGGAAGCATACCAGGCTGCCCGGACCCATTGACCGTGTCACTCGAATGGGCCGGCAACGACATGAAATGTAACTCCTGTAATCGATGTCTCTTCCATGTTTTAGTATTTGTAATTTTCTATGTTTCCTTTTCTTTTGGGTTTTGGTTTTTATACCCTACACCCGAAGGATTAGGGTATATTCACATACTTCTTCCGTTTGTAACACTTTAAAAGAGGCGCATGGTAAGGTATATATATATTGCTGCTCAGAATAACCTTCTGAGTCGATTTTGTCATGTCCGTCCATCTGCCGTCCATCTTGTAGTCGAACGGAGGGAGATATCGCCCTAAAATTTGTCACGAATATTTATTGTCATCGTAGGCTGTTTGGGATTGAAAATGAACTAGTAAATCGGATCAGATCCACGCCCACCTTTTATACAAAACCTCTTTTAAAGGCCGATTTATCAGTCTCTAAATAAGTTTATAAGCTCGATTGGCATTGGATATTATCACTATTATGAGATATTATGAGTTAGAAGATCTAAATTAACCAAAGAAAAGATAAATGTAATATTAGAAGGGGCGTGCACCGCCCGCTGGTTATTAGGAATAGCCAATAAATTTATATTACGGTTGTAGGGTATATAATGTTCGACCAGACCAATGTTAGTGTATCTACTTGTTTCTTATTGAGCTAGGGGACAATTAAAGCTTTGAGTCATGTGAGTGCAGTTATCACGTCATGTCATTTATAATTCCATACTAATTACACACGATTTATCATGTCCTCTTTATTGATTTTGTAATTAAGTTAAAACATATAAATAAGATTAAAATATATGTAACAGATCACAAATTTGAAAATAGAAAATTTTGCTGCCACAAACTGGTGGGGAAAGGGCATCTATTGGAGTCGCTCAAGGCAAATGCGATTAAAGGAATTTTATCTGCTCTTTTTATTTTTGGATATTTATCGTTTCTCACAAACTTACTTAAAATGAATTATATTATATTTAGAATTATGTCTTATAACCTTTTTTATCTCGAAATCATAGACGCAGACATATCCTTTCTTTTGAAAGGCTTTGGCTTCTAATTTCAAATATTATTTCATTTCTGTTGAAAATTTAATTCAATTTGATTATTTATTATACTTTCTTTAAAAACAAATCAAAAGAAACACAATTTAATTTCATAGCAATACATAGTGTACACAAATATTTAGCCAACATTTAGTTTATTCCTACTTTCATACTTGTTTTAGAAAGTTTCAAAACTGTTCATACATTAAAGTAAATAAAGTAAATTGCTATTTTACATCTTTTTCTCTTCTTCTTCTCCTCATTTTCGTGAATTTTTCTTTTCTTAAATTATCTATTCGAGTCAGGAAGAATATCTCGTCTAATATCTCCCTAAGCTGGGTCTCTTCGTTATCCCCCTTTTTAAAGTATTTCTTATTACAAAAATTTCAAAAATCTGCAAAAAATAAATTACACCAAACCGTCAATTACTCGACTGTTGTCTGTTATCGATAATACTATAATCGATAAACTCTTCAAAAAGCTTAACTTTATTTAAAAGATCGTTGGAGATACTTTGTTTTCTGTATCAACAGTTTTACAATCAAAAACTTTCAAAGTAAAACCAATTTAAACAATGCGATATAATCAATCTATTGTAAAAAAAACAACAAAAACAACAAAACAACAAAAAATAATAAATAAATAAAACCAGAAACAGGAGACACACACAATGTTGAAGACAAAAGATATCAATGTTTAGATTGAAACCGTAATGGCCCAGCAGGAAAAATTAATATTATGAATAAAAATAATGAAAGTAAAACAATTACTCCCTCCTATTGCACGCAATGTGGGCTTTATAAAGTTAATATAATTTGCCACTTTTGGATATCCAGAAAAGAGATTTTAATATTTACAAAAAGAGTTTCTCAATTTTCTAGGAAGGTTTAAAGAGACTAAGCAGAATATTTTGTGCTTCGTGGGGAAATTTATTATTCATCAATTCGGGTTTTAAAAAGATCGGAAATTATACTAATAATATTATACTGATATTTATCGACATCTAATCAGTATCAAAAATTGAAATACTTTTAAGTGCTAAAATGCACATTTCTTAAAAAAATATCTATACATCCTCCCTACTAGGACATTGTTCGTAAACGATTACTAACTCTAATAAATCAGAGAAGACTTGATACAGCCTATCAGTTTGTTTTTTATCCTATAGCCAATGGGTTTAGGGTATATTAAATTTGTTCCTTCGTTTGTAAAAAAGTAAAAAAGGATATGTATTCTGGCTCAGAGAAATCTGCTGAGTCGATTTAGCTCTGTCCGTACGTCTGTTTGATCTGTCCGTTGAAATCACGATTATGAGAGAACGAAAAGAGATATGGTCATGAAATTTAGATATATCCTATGGGTGTAGAGTATTTAAGCTTCGACCAGGCCGAAGATGATACCTTTAATTTTGAAGTAAATTTCCAAGTAAACTTTGGAACATTTTATCAAATACCCAACTTTTTAGGAATCATTTTTAATCGAAAAAATCGAACATGAAAAAATTGAATACGGAACGAATTATTTGATTTGTGACCCAATAGCTCCAAGGCTGCCTCTCCAACTGTCCGCTTTTAAAATAAACCTATAAACCCTTAGAGAAATTCCATTCCTTAGAGAATGGAATGGAATGATGAACGAGTACACGAGAATTTCATTAACTACTTCGGTCATTAGTAATCTTCTCCTAGTCTTTCACATTCCTTTTGTGCACGTTTTTATTAATCCATTCATCCTGTTATCGATCTTAACCTTCCATCTATCCATTCATCCATCCATCTATGAATACATTCAACGATCCATCTCAATAATTAAACCCACCATACTGCCCACATAGGCTAAAAACGAACACTAGAAGGCACGAGAATAGAAAAAAGACTTCATCACATCATCATAAAATACCCGCCCTCTTAGAATAGCTAACGGCTTCCGTTCAACAGGTGTCCACCCATCTTTTTATCAGAATTTTATGTTAGTTTTTTTACAAAAAATATTTTTTTTTGATAAAACAACTGAATGATGTGAACATTTTGCATTTGATATTTTCAGTAAGCTAATTTTCCCAAACGCAAACATTTTATTTTTCGTTAGAAGTTCTTAAGAAATCCAAGCAAATTTTAAACGAAAGAAATTTACCTTTAACGACTTTAGCTTTAACGACGTTAAGTCGTTTGTAATTTTCTTGTGTTATTTAAGAGTTTATTGCGATCGTAAAAATGTTCGACCTTGGGGTGAAAAAATTTATTCTCACTCAACAAACATCTAAAGTATCCTTGTATTTGAATGAAATTATAAAATTCAATCTCAGTATTATTTAAAAGTTTAATTTGATAAAGAACTTCTCTCAATTATCTTCCAAATAAACTTTTCCGATGAATATTTGATTCATGTTTGTAATTTCAAAAAACAAAATCTGTAGGAGAACACCATAAGATCCTTCGTTGACAGTTAAGTTAAAAAAATCTGAAAACCATAAAAAACTTCAAAAAAAGACTTTTTGCTTATTTTCCTTCTACGAGAGGAAAGACGTAACGAAAGGAGAATCCTCTCTCAAGGATTTACTTGTAATTATTCTTGATTAAATATTTGACTAATTCAGTTAAATTTTTTGTACAGTCTTCTTATGCATTCTACTACTTATATTCACTAATGCTTCTCATTCATTCATTCGCTACTAATCCTCTTCCTCTTATGGCTTCTTAAAAGCTCTATCGTGTTTTGATCTTTTTTGAGGGCGGTTGTGTAACAGTACTAAATATAATTTATGTACATTTTTTTTTGCTTTCCAGTTTTCCTTTTCCGTTTGCTAGTGGGACTAACTACCACCGAATACATATACGAACGAATTCGTGATTATTTCATTACGCCTTTGTTTTCACCCATCCCTAGCGTGCTATTCATTAAACCATACACCTATCCTACCATCTCGTTAATTAGCTTATGTCTAACGTATGTTAATGCGCTTATGTGTCATACTTATACAAGTGTCATAAATTAAAAACAGTTTTTTTTTGAACTTTTTGCAATCTTCATTAATATTAGGTGTGCCTCACTTCACTATATCATTAACTTTCTTATTATCATTAAGAAATATTAGCAAAAATTAACTAATGATGGTAATAATTATAATCAAGTAATGTACCTAAATTTTTACAAAATTTAGAACACTATGGTAGTAATGGCTTTGGTCATGTGTCTCCATTTCAAGGAAAACCTGAACTCCAGACGAATCGATTGATCATATAATTTTCTTATACAATAATTTATTTCTGCGTAAAGTAAAATTGTTATAGGACTATTATAATATCAGAAAACGTTACTATAGCTTTTATAACAACATTATTGTAGCTTATATTATATAAGCTTTTATAACGAGTATTTTTTGATCAATGTCATCCAAGTAAATTCCATTAAAGCATTAAAATATTGGTACCAAAAAAAATAATATTGTTCGATATATAGATGCTTGCAGATTTTGAGGCTGTTCTACCGGGAAATACGAATTACGGCTAGAATTATTGGGTCTTGTAACCGATTCTAGTTGGGAGTATTAGGACGCAAATCACGGAAGGATTAAGTATATTAAGATGAAAAAATAATACTAGAAATTTAGGCAGATTAATGAAAACTTAATAAATTAAAAAAAATAAAGAGATTTAAATAACGAAAATGAAATTAAGTGAAATTTTAAAATTTAAATAAAGTGAGCAGTGCCACGAGAACGTTTTCACACTATCTCATATTTGTTAAATGTTACAAAAAACAATAAAATTTATACTTAACTATTAACAACTTTTACTTAACCAAAACAAAAAATTCGATGGCAACGGCGATCACACATTCAGGACATAACACACTAAAGTTATTACATACCGAAGACATTAAGTAGCAATAGTAATTACGGCAAATGTAATATACGCATGTTGGCATAGTGTTTCCATATCAATTTGCGGCCAAATACTTCCCAAGTGATTTCAATGCTCGCACATCAGAAACGAATGATTTCCCCGTCGGCAAACACATTGCCATCACAAAATTGCTTTTTAATTTGAAAATGATAACGATATTTCAATTTATATTGATATTACTACTTATACTTAGAAAGCTCATAAATATTTTTTGATTTTTTACCACAAAATAAAAGACAAGCGAATTGTATTTTACGGAAGAAAATGTTCCCTTCGTGGTTTATAATCTCTCAGAGATTTTTCGTAATCTTTTTATGCGCTTTGAATTATTGGCTAAAGTGAAAAATTCAAATTCAATGCGAACGCAAATAATTTTAAGCTGTGATAAAAAAAACGAAATGTTTTTAATTATAACTTTTAATGTGAATTTTTTAATTATAAAATTTTCGAATAAGAAATAAATTCTTAGATTTGTTCCCATTACAATCTATAACTATACCAATCAATACATACAAGAATTTATAAGCATCAATTACTAATTATAATAAACGACTATTAAGACACTATTTGCTGAAATTTGATGATGATGATGATTTAGTTTGGCCACAATCCGGATCAATGGTATGTCATTTTTAAAGCGGAGGTAGAATGGAGGCAGAAATCGACGCGAAATTTGGCAGGAATATTTATTGTCATCATAGATTGTTTAGGGTTTAAAATGGGGTAAATTCCCTTTGAAGGCCGATATAAGTTATCAGGCTGAAATTCTGTAGACGAGATTAATTTTCGGACAACATTTAAGTAATATCAAAAATTTTCCCATTTCGAAAAATTTCCAGAAAATTAACGAGGAAATTAAATTTACTCAACAAAGTAAACAGCCATGTCATAATTAAATTTATGCCTTTCATTTAAATAAAATAAATCCATTTCCACAAAGTCATTTTACTTCAAAATATGAACGAGGTAGAAGTACTCTCAGAATTGCTAATTTAATTTTAAATAATTCTCAATTAAATTTTTGAAGGAATATGGAAAAAGAGTTGAGTTATCACGGCTCTTTCATATTCTTTAAATACAGTTTGTAGTCAACGTTACTACGATTTACTGGCAGATGTATATCCTCTACTTCTGAAGAACTTTTTCCTTTGAGTCGTGTTTGCGGTGAACAAACTTTTAAAACGATTTATTTTTGGTTTACAAAACTTTAATCTTTCAAATTTTTCAAAGCAAAAAATATTTGTATAAAAAATATTAATTGACCAACTAACAAACGTGAACATATAAAAACCGCTAAGCGTACGTTATGGCCATGTTTCTATGATGGTCTCTTGCAATGTTTGACTTTAGTTTCCCTTTAATCACGTGACAACGAACAAATAAGCTCGTCTGTCCATTTTGGTGGTCTATCAGGATGGCCTAAAGGAATATCATAAACTCTGGCGTAGTAAAGGATGAAGGAGAATTGTTAGAGAGTTGCTTAAAATAAAATAGCGCTCACATAACAGTAAAGTGGTTAAGGGAATACCTCCTGCGATTAAATTCGGATTCACCATGTGATGACTTTTATCTTTGGAAGGAGAGGAAAAGAGAACAATACTATTACAGGAAGCAGGAGAAAGTAGTAAATATTTACCAGGAATAAAACTATTTGGAGCTATTATTGAAGCTCTTCCAAAGCCTTAATGTGAGGATGACTCTGTGCACTCTCCTGACTGAGTATGTTTTTATGGCTTCAATAAAAACCTGATCTCCTAGACATTTTGGAGTTTGTAGATTAACGGTTACGGCTATGAAATTCACATTAATTTCGTGAATAAACGTCACATAAATAAAAAATAATATTATAGTCGGAGGAAATTATTTAACGATAGTTTTTCAGGAATATTCATGAACATTTTATTGGGATGCAGCCATTATTTTTTCTATAAGCGCAGCGAACAATTGTCGCAAATAGTTATCATTACTCGCTATTTCTAATTATAAAGCGCCTTTATGCAAACAATTCTTCTCGATGGAAACTTTAAACCTGAATTTTACGATTTTTTATTTAGATAGCTCGAAAATCATTTCCATTTGGTATCACATAATTTTTATTTTTATTAGAAAAAGGATTTTAGAATTTAAATAAAATATGTTTAAGTTTTCTTTAGGAAATTTTCTCATTTAAGTCTTCACTTTGACTGCTTGTAATTTTTTTTGTGATATCTGGAGTACATTATTTATGAATATTTTTATTTTTATTCCTTTGGTATTCTACTACGAATATTCGACGTGCAATGCACGAATTCTTTCTGCTTTAATATGAGTTCTAAAATAAAGAACGAAAAAACAAGGAATTTACAATCACTCAGTATGTCTGCTTCTTCTTTCCCTTTCTCTCTTCTGTTACACAAGTGATGTCATTCATGCTTTATGTTATTCTTGATGTCATCCTAAAGGACATTCTTAAAATAACATAAAAAACGTTTTAGAAGGAAGAAAGAAAACGATCGTAAGTCAGAACATTTTATTTTCTCTTTAGTTTAAAGCGAGTTTCTTGTTCTTTCCGTTGCGATAAAATTTTAAAGTTATTTTTGATGTTGTTAATGTTATTCGTTTGTCTTCACATTTCTGTGTAGAGAAAAACTAAAATTAAATCATAAACTAAAACGTACAAAATTGAAATTAATTGAGAAAAACTAAATTTGAAAAAAACCATTTCATTTTAGTATTCGATCTTATAGCTTTTAATTACAAATAATTATATATAATAATTATATAATATAATAATTATAATATAATTAAGATTTAATAAAATTAGCTTCTAGAAAATTCTCGGCTCAAAAGAATTTCTTAAAAGGCGGAAAAGTCTAAGAAATACAAATAATTTGAAGAATTTCTTTAAGAAAGATTACTCGAAATTGTACAGTATTTTTTTCGAATTGCAAAAAGTGCAAAAGCACGAAAAAACTATGTAAGAGATAGTCTGAATGTGGCGGCAGAACGGATGTATATATATGTGTGTGTGCCTGCTTGTCTATTTTATCTTTTCCTTTTTCCCTCTTTCTCTCTCTCTCTTTCTCAGCGTGTGTATGTGTGGGTGAGTAAGATTAACACGTGCACCGGAAAATGTAGACACTACGATCAAATTGCAGTGAGAACTGTCAGTTTCCGTCATCACAGCGGTAAAAAATGTAACAGAGCGGAAGAATGAAAACGACACAACGATAACAGCTCAAAAAAATAAATACTAAACCAAACAAAAAATATAAATATACAAAACATCATGAAAGACCAAAATACCATGAAAGAGAACAGAGACAACGATGTATGCATGGATGCCTTTGTGTGTGTAGGTGTGTGTGTGGGTGTGTGTGTATGTAGTTTCATACGGTTAAACATGAAAAAAGAAGAGAATAAAATTTAAACAAGTTAAATGTAAAAAGTTAGGATTCAAGAGTCGAAGAGAGTAATAACAAAAAGTAACAAGCAACAACGGCGACGACAACAACAACAACAACGTCAAACTCAACCAATGCTATTTAACATAAATTACAGATAAAATTTCCGAACAAACTATTAAAGCTGCTAAAAAGTTTAACAAGAACAGACATCGAAAGAGAGGGAGGGAGGGTATGAGAGAGGGAGAGAATGAGAGTGAAAAGAGGGGAAAGAGAGAAACAGACTGAAGCTGAAGAATGAGGAAACCCTTCTAAGAACAGCAGTTTAGACACAGCCAGAGCCAGCCAGTCTATAATGGTTACAAAAGATAGAATTTACAAATGTACAATCAGTGAGGAGAAACATTACCATTCTATTCCATCACCATTACCACCATGATGGTGTGATCATCAACGCCATATCTAATTCTATGTGTTCTTTCAACGCCTACCTAAAGAATTATAACAAAAATCATTCGAAACTATAACAGCTATTTTGCTCTTGCCGTTTTTTATTGTTGCCTTTCGGTGTCCTTTGCGCAACAAGTTGTCGGTTATTTATTGCTATTTCTATTGTTAGTTATTACTTCTGTTGCTGCTGTTGTTTATTTATTATACGGTGTCACAGATTTAGCTTTACGAAACCTGTTATCAGATGCAGGCAGAAGAAGAAAAAGAAGAGAAAAAGATAAAGTACAAAATATTTGTATAAAGTATCATTTCATGCAATAATAATGCAATGTATTTGAAAAAGGTTCAAAAAAAAATCTCGAGCTCCGAATGAAAAGTTATGAACAAAAGGAAAACTTCAACATGAAATCACCGAAAAGGGAAAACAATGTACAGAAAAAATATGCCGCCCTATGGGAATAGTTGCATTAAAATATTTATGACAAGTTAATTATAAAGGTTTATGCTATTTTCAGATATCAAAGAGATATATATATATATATATATATATATATATATATATATATATATATATATATATATATATATATATATATATATATATATATATATATATATATATATATATATATATATATATATATATATATATATATATATATATATATATATATATATATATATATATATATATATATATATATATATATATATATATATATATATATATATATATATATATATATATATATATATATATATATATATATATATATATATATATATATATATATATATATATATATATATATATATATATATATATATATATATATATATATATATATATATATATATATATATATATATATATATATATATATATATATATATATATATATATATATATATATATGTATATATATATATATATATATATATATATATATATATATATATATATATATATATATATATATATATATATATATATATATATATATATATATATATATATATATATATATATATATATATATATATATATATATATATATATATATATATATATATATATATATATATATATATATATATATATATATATATATATATATATATATATATATATATATATATATATATATATATATATATATATATATATATATATATATATATATATATATATATATATATATATATATATATATATATATATATATATATATATATATATATATATATATATATATATATATATATATATATATATATATATATATATATATATATATATATATATATATATATATATATATATATATATATATATATATATATATATATATATATATATATATATATATATATATATATATATATATATATATATATATATATTATTGATTTAATTCTAATAATGAACATCCAAGGCAAAATTATTTGCCGAAAAATGGGTGTGATTGTAGACCGTTTTGCAAAGGAATCGTGATTGAAGAAGAGCAAGCTTCTTCGGCCAGGACGAAGTTAGCGTACTTATTTGTTTCCTTATTTGTTTATTTGTTGATTTCTTTTGCAATATTAGTATTTTGTTCTTTAGTTTGTAGAATTAGAATAACTTTTTCTGTTTACTCGAAGCCTTTTTTAATTCTTTTATTTTCACTTGGCTGTATATTTTTTTCTTTCTTTTGTCTTGAAGATTTGCTCAAACTTAACTTATATAAGTTTGGTATTGACTTAGCTTTGGTCATAACTTTGGTATTGGCCCTTGAATTAACTAAAATGAAATGACCAATGGAAGAAAGTTGACAAAATAATTTTCTTGTAAAAAAAATTAAATTTAAAATCCTTTTCTTGTTTAATAAAATAAAATTATTGTTTTATTTATGAAATTTAATTATTTCATTGAAATTTTCACTTTATTGAATTTTACTGATAAATTTAGGTACGTTAAAATAATAAAAGAAATATTTGAAGTAGCAAAAAACGAAAACGAAAAGCAAACAACGGTCGAAATTGAAAACTTCTAAAATAAAACAATGTCTCTCTCTGTCTCATCCCATAAAAAGTATTCCGAAATTTTCTTCCAAAAATAATGAATTAAATTTAAAAGAATTATTAAAATTTAGCTTTAAATTTTAATTAAAATAACTATATGGGTAAATTATGTTAATCGGTGACCTTTCAATATTAACTGCCAACATCCTGTCCTTACGCAGAAAGTATCCTTTCAATAACACTGAATAATTAAAAAAATTTCTTATATTCTTCTACGTGACTAAATAAAATTTAATTTGATTCCCAAGAGATCATCATCAGTAAACAACATCCAATAAAGAGCTACCAATAATAAAGCGTCTGCGAGAGTCTAGAGAAATTTAAAAGAAGGAAAAAAAATTCGATTTAGTTTCGGATACGCCTTTAACTACGAATCGTATAACCACTCTCTCTATTTTCCCGATTAATTAATCTTTGCCAAATCCTACACGACATTTTGCGACTCAAATGAAGGCACAAGCGGCGAACGATTGAACTTTGATGAAGAGGAAGAAAGGCATGTAGAAAGGGTCGTTTTTATAGAGGTAGACCTCACTTGCTTTTTGTATAATAAGCACTTTTCTAACACTTTTCTAGAAACGTCATTAATCTGATTACATAAATAACTAAATCGGAGTTATCCGAATGTAATGTAGCCTTGTTGATTAACGAGGTAATTATCAGCTGAAATGAACTAACAAATGAATGTAGGGACGATTTTTCAATGATAATAAAGACGATAATGCTTTGTCCTTTTCGTGCGCTTACGCTACTTTTTATGTTTAAAGATTTTTTTTTTGTCAAAAATTTTTAATGAAAACGGGTTTCGGGTTAGTATCACAAAAATAAACTCCCATAAAAAGGATTTCAAGTGGCTTGAAAGCAAACTGTTTTATTGAATAAAATTTCTTTAAGAATTAAAAAAAAATTATTTAATAATAAAAAAAATTTGTTAATGTTAAAACATCATAATCAACACGCGTACATTCGTATATTTTATCTACCTCATTGGAAATTTTTAATTTTTTCATTAATGAAACAATTTTTAATTTTTAATTTTTTTCATCGACAATGATTTTATCATAATTTCCTATTAACGCTGAATTTGTTATCAGTCAGTTTGAATTATTATGGACCGCTAAAACGCTAATTAGGATTGCGGAAAATATTTTTGTACTAATTTTATCTGCCAAAAAAATATTCAACGTTGATTTATGTTTAAATACGTTGCAGCAATACGAGAATTAATTGCTACAATACGAAAAACTGTTATATATATCACAAGAGCAAAAATTTTTAGAATAAACTGGAATTAGTTAATACCATGATTTACAAAATGTTTAAATTAAACCATCGTTTATAAGTTCAATTGTTTGGCATTAATATAGTGGTTAGAGAAACCTCATAGGAGTGCCGTGGTTTACAAATATTACGATTACTCTCTTGCTTTATTTAAGCATCTTTATATTTTTCCACAAAGTAATCATTGCGTTCCACTGGCACTTCCTTTTTGTGGTCGTTAAATTTAACGACGCGCCAACGACTCCAACAACAAAACTAACAAATCGGCGTGGAAAAGGTTTCCTAGGAAAAGTAATGCCGTGATTAATTTACAGGTGGCAAAACAATAAAAATATCGACACGCAGAATATAAAAGTTCTAAACCAAAATCGCTTTTATAATTCTAAAAACAGCAATAACAATAGTCGGCAATGGGAAGGATCCTCTTGTTAGCATTTTTCGAGATTCAAGCAATAAAAAAACAACCAAATAAATAAAAAAATAATGATAACATGTTAAAAATATAATGCCAATGCATTAAGAAGGAGATTCGAAAAAGGACTACAGAAGCGATGGATAAACACCAAAATATGTAAAATTATTTATGCTTCATTAGATTTGGATCGGAATAGAGTATAAAATTTCTTAAACCGACCATGACAATATTTTATCGTTGCTAGATCTTTATGTCTAGAAAAAAATATTAATAAAATGAAGAAGGAAAAACTACTATTGGGTAAGCAATATCTAATTAAAGTTAGAAGAAAATTTATCCGATCCAGCATTATTCAAAAACCAAAAAAAATTAATTAGCTTTCCGTTAATTTCCGCCACTTTTTTGTGTTTCAACGCTTGAATAGATTCTGGCACAGAATCATCTTTCTTTCATTCTATTCCATTTTTCATTTTGTCTTCATTTTTATTTTTGCTCCTTCTAATCAATTTCGCTTTTAGCTCATTCATCAGTTCCTTATCCATTAATATTAAATTGGTACAGTGTGTTTGATGATGAGGCAAACTTTTTTCCAACGACGAATATATTTTGCCAACTCATCCATGACAAAATGGTTACGGAGTCAAAAGTCAAAGAAGGCAAAATTTGTGTATAAATAAGCACGAAACGCTAACAAAAAAAATATTATCGTTACTAACGTTGAGGAAAAAACAACAATTATAAACAAAAACAAATACGGTATCCAACTTTGGACTGGCCTTAGCTTATATGCCCTACACTCGTAATATAAATCCATAGTTTATTGCATTTCCCTTTTCTTCATTAATTTAGACCAATTAATTCATCTTTACCACAATTTTTCCCAAAAAGCAATCATAATAATAGTATATATAATAATAGTGGCTAGTATAATAGTGGTTGTGACGTCCATTTTTCAAGATAATTTTATATTCGTGGATGAGTTCGAGGACAAAATTTTACCATTAAGTTCCATATGCAAACGCTAAAAAATGGACTACGCATGTAGATGTACTCTTGCTAACTACAAGAAAGGAATGGGCCTCTCCTTAAGAAGCGACTTACTGTCCTTAAAATAATTTTGAATAATTGATTATTAAATTAATAATTATGTTGACTAAACCGTGAAAAGGTTTAGCACAAAAGAAATACACTCTGAATTTAATTTAATCTAAAAACAAATTTGTTTAAAAAAAATTTACGCGAAGCATTATAAATTACAATGAAATAAAATAGCAAAATCAATCAAAGAAAGTATTGCATAATGCATTGAAAAATTCCACAGTATATTATAGGTAATATTTCATAGTATATTGAAGGGAATTGTTTTTCATCTAAGAGATTTACAAGTTGAGGTAAAGTTCAAATAAAAATACTTTACAATATATTGAAAAAAATATTGGAAAAGAAATACTACATGACATCTTGCATTTAAAATATTAGTACTTGCTTTACATTAAGCATTTTTGCTTTACATCAATTTATTATTATATGATATAAGAATTTAATTAGTTGAGGATTAATAATTTATGAAAATAACAGTTTCCATCTTGTTATTGCATTAATTCCAACACTGTCCAATTATTTTGTCCAAGGAAATAGGTAAACATAAATTATAAGTAAATCCTTTGGTAATAAACTCCTACACTCCAATAAATAAATCTTAATCTTTAGTTCACTTTATTTGCTTTTCGTTATACTCTTAATTCCTTCATTCACAAATTAACAAACCCGTCAATTAACAAAAAGTGAAGAAGATAACAAAATTAAACCGACACCAAGAAAAAGCCACGATATTTTATGCATTTTAGAATCTCTGTCGAACACTTGTCAGGATTAAATTTATATGTAACGAATTAATGACAACAAATATTGACAAAGCAGGCAATCAAACAGACGCACGCTCATGAAATAAAATCAACAACTACAAATTGTTTTAAAGAAATGTCGTGCATGAAGCGGTTATAACATCTTATGCATTTAAATTTCAATAGACAATGATTTACGTTATCTTTAATTTCAAATAATTTTAAAGAAATAAATATTTCTTTTCGATTATTTTATATTTCTTTAATACAAAATATTTTTCATATAAATTCATCTAAGCACACCATTTTCTCTAATTAGAACTCTCATTCTCGTTCCCGCCACCGCTGTTGCTTTAAATGTTTCACTTTCACACAAAAAATCGGTTCAGATCTTCCGAAGAGAGGACAAGCTCAATGTGATGGACGAATTTGAGTGTGTGCGTATGTGGTTGTATGTAAATCTTCATGCAGACTCCAGTGAGGACTCTAAAATGTCATACATGATTCGTTGATGATTTCGTTAAAGCTTGAACGACATTCAATAACAAAAAACACCAACGCATAATAATGTAGTTGACTGTGTGGTCGCATTTGTGAGAGAGTGGGAGAAGTGGTACGTCAATGCAAAAAACAAATAATCAAAGCATATTTTATGGCGCTATAGAAAATAACAGCGTAGAATAGTTTCATAGCTTCTTTATAGCGGGTTAAAAGCATAAAAGCGTTTGCTCTAAATATCTAAAAACCCCATCCATTGTGGTTCAAAGTTCAATAAAACACTTAATTGTCTAAAGTTTATTCTCCCTCACAGTGCACAAGAAGACCACGGACTGAATTGTTTGACTGACTGGCTTTGCTAATAAATTTTGGAAATAAAAGAGTTCAAGTAGAATTAATTTCAAGATAATAAATTTTGCATTTAGGAGTAATGAGAAATGAGGAGTGAATGCCGAAAATTTTGCCTATAAATGTTTTTCAAAGGAATTGAGATGTTGGTATATTCATATTACAGTTTTTAATTTATAAAAAGAATGTAGCGAACATTTTTCTTAATTATTTTATTTCTCTTTTAGTTAATTCACAATAAATAGAGGAATGGATGAAAGAATAACTACATTAAAGTTTTGGTTGTTTTGAATGGTTACTTTTAATTGCTTTTAATAAAATATTTATGCTTTATTGTGACTCTCTTTTTATTTGAGGAAATTTAATCAAAAATATACTGCCATCTCTTTTGCTGGCACGGAAGAGTATTCTAGACAAAAAACCTGTCTTTGAAAGAGAAATTTATATTAAAATTTCATGAACTACGTTAGAAATTTTCAAATAATTATACTTTTAACACGCGTTTAATTACAAAATATTATATTATAAAATATTCTCCTGAAAACTTATTTCCTTGCATAAACCGCAATTTCGTAATAAAAATGGTATAAATTGAGTTGAAAAATTATTGCTAATTAAATAACCCAAATCGTTTGCGTGAGTTTACGCTATAAACACACAAAATTTTGTCGTTGACAAAAGTCCCCGCAGTGAAATGTCGAATATCGTTATATAAGCTCTTACACGAAAGAACGAAAAAATTAGTCTAGTGCGAACAAAATAAAGATAATTGATTTTCGGTGTTTCCGGCGCTCCTGCTCTTTCCTCTTCGTAACAACAAATACGAATTTTTAACATATGACAACGATGCTTGTCATCGACAGTCCGTTGTGAGTTTATAACTTTAGTTTTGATATCGTTCAGTAGCGCGTCCACCAACTAACGAACCAACAGACCAATCAAACAAGCAACAGTTTAATCAAATATCCGACGCGGTACGTTATGTAGTGTGTGCCGAGGACTGAATGAATGGTATACCGCAACTTAATTCAATTACTTCGCGCGGAATGAATATTTGGGTAAGCAATTGCTTTAACGAATCATAAGTTAATGATTTACGACATTTTGAATTGGGCGGTTTTGATAGTTCCAATTGCTTGAACTAACACTTATAAATAAATCGTATTCATATAATAAATCTTGGTCATGCTTTTTATAATAGATCTCTTTGGCGATATGGCGTTTTCAATAAAACCAAACTTAAATTTAAATTTTACTCTAAAGCAATAAACAACAGCACCAAAATATTTATAATTTCCTCAATTTTATATGCCACGAATTTCTATATTTATTCAGGCTTTTATTATTTATAGGTAAAACTTCATGGAAATGCAAAGATCGTTGCCCGTTAAGGCGATCTTTTCATTATTTACAATCAAGCGACAAAATGTACATCCCTAAATATAAATAAAGTATAAAATGGCATAAAGTATAAAAATAAATAATACAAAGTATTTTTATAAGTCTCGCTTTATGCGATTTAGAAGCATATTAGCTGCAAATAAAATTTCAAATATATAATTAAATTCAATATAATTTATAAAAAATAATTGCGTTAAATCAATCTAAAAGGCAATTTATACCAATGATTTTATCACAACTCTTTAAAATACTGTTTATTTTCCATCCTAAATTAATCTCTTTATGGAAGTAATCAACAACATGGCTATAAACATCGCTGGAAGCCATTTAAGCAATCTGAACGTTGACGTTATTAATTACGAACCAAAATTGGTTCTTTCGAGACGCAATCTTGTTTGAATAAATGTATATCGAATAGGAAGGAATGCATCGTTCATGAGAATCTGACCACAATGAAGGCAAAGACAACGAATAGTAATAATGCTCAGTTTTCTAGATTACAATTTCATCTAAATTCATTCATCCCAAATTAATAGAATATTTTATGAGAATAAAAAAATTGTTGGTTCTTCCATTAACTACATTTTGCTTCAAAATTAGTCACATAATTCGAGATTTAATTCTAAAAAAATTTATATGAGCTAATTTGCCTTGTCTGTTGTCTATCTCTCTATATCTACCTCTTTCTCTCTCTCTCTTTCATTGCTTCTCAAATCTGATCGAATTAATTCGCAAATGAATAAATTTATAGTAAAGTAAAGTATAATAGAATTAATATAAATTCATTTACGCTACAAATTAATCCCTAATGCAACAGCAGAAGGCGAACGATATATCTTTAATTCAAATATAATTTAATTCCTAAAATGTCGGTAACTACATCAGCATATTTAATCGATTAAGAAGCGGAAACGAAAAGTACCAAACAGTCTTCAACGCTATTGGATACACTCCCTTTGTGAAGAGACGGATATATATCGTATATAAATATTAGGCAAAGACATCCAACGTTTAGAATGTAAGCAATTATTCAGATTTTAAATAAACGAACGCGTTGCATGTGATTCGCTAAATATAAGAAGGCAAAGAAATAGCAAAAATTATTTGCGCAGAAAAGTATGCAATAATTTTAGCAGAATACCACAATATCAAATATGCAATATATTCAGAATGTGGAAAAGGGTAACGTCTTAAAAATGACATCGTCTGTTATTATTGTTATTACCATTAATAATAATAATAATAATAATAATAATAATAATATTATTATTATTATTATTATTATTATTATTACTATTTTTATTATTATGATTATAATTATTATTATTATTACCATTATTAATATTATTATTATAATTATTACAATTATCATTTTTATTATTATCATTATTACTATTATTATTATTATTGGTATAGTTGATACTGTCGCAGTTGTGTTTACTGGTGGGGCTTTATATTTGGCTCGCCGTGATGTACGATATCCTTTTTTATCGTGGGTGAATGCGCTTTTTGACCTACTGAGCCTTTCTGCCTTGGCTTACAGCGTCAGCAAAATCTACACTGGCACTGAAACTAACAATAACAAAGAGAAAATGCAATCAAAAGAAAAAGAGAAAAATCAACACAGAGAGAAGCAAGAATAACAACAGACAAACGAAGTAAAAAAAAAATAAGTATAAAAGAAAAATTGCTTAAAGTTATTGAATAATTGCTTGAAAAAATTTGTGTAAGACCGTCGATTAGTATCAGATACACACTCGCACACACGCCTACAGACCCATACAAACATGAAAAAAATAAATACATGAATAAATAAATAATAAATAAATATAAAAGCAAATGCTTTCAAAATTCTAAACATGCTCGATAAACTGAAAAGTAAATTGTTTCCACTTCAGAAATAAAATCAAACGTGTTGGCCTGCTTTCCTTTCACACCCATAAACCTACACCAACACACACCAACGCAAGTACACTCACCCACATGCTTACATTAATCGACCCCTCATGCACTTCAAAACAAACGCACACAAGCCATCCTTTTGTTATTTTTCTCTTTCAGCTTGGTTCTTCTTTCATCAATTTACACAAGCCTTCTTTTTATTATAATAATATGTTTTGTTTCATTTTCTCTTACTGAATAAAGGCGACATTTGCTGATGCTATTGCTTAATTGGTACAACACCTCAACGCGTCCCACGGCGTTCCACACTAATCCTTCCTCCTCTCACGAACTCTTAACCTAAGCTTTCGTTCTTAACATATTTCTTTTATGCACGAATGCAAACGCCTATAATTACACACGCACAGTGGTCTCAAAATAGACATGAAATGATCAAAAAAATTCACATATTTTTTCCGTCACCGTAATTTGTTAGTTTGCCAATTATTTTTAACATTTAATTAACATTTAATTAATTAATTTTCAAAACACGCCATAACAAAAATTAACTAACAATTGGTTAATTTTTTTGACTCTCTGTCTGTTTCCAAGGCTTCACAAAAATCATATTTCATAAGACGACAATAATTAAAAACCACTACCGTTTTGAAGGCAAGGCTGGAATGACGAGGTTTTTTCTCTTCGTTTTGAAAAATAAAAAAAAATTCGAAATCTCGTATTAGGCTGTTTCTGCACATATATTTGAATATGTACATATATGAATATAGATGTATGAGCTATGCGCATAATATCTATATATACTAGGGCTTATGTGTAAAATGCTGAAAGCTTAATAATTGAAATTACAAAAGCAATAAAGCATGCAATCAATACAATACTTTTCTGTTGATTGCTTTCATCAAAAGATACTTCGATCTTACTACTTTTTTCCTCTGCTGTTTCATCCCTCCTTTATATCGTTATCTGATGAGAATAGTACTAACCATGTTATTCAGTTTGTAACGCATTAAATAATGAATAACAGACATAGAGAAGTATTCTCAAGTTCCGACTCAGAACTAGCCCTCTATTTCATTCCCTAACCGTTCGGTTTGTCTGTTCGTTGATTATGTCTACGTCTGTCTGTTAAAAAATCACGATTACAGAAGAATGAATAAACGTGGTATTGCCTTAAAATATGACATAAATAGTCTTAGACTGTTTGGTATCAAAATTATGTGCCTTCCGCTTAGTTGTTCTGGTTCTTAAAGCTCGGACTAATGCCACGCCTAGTTTTTAAAATAATTATGAGTTTGTCCGTGCTTTTAGCTAAATTTCAGAGCCTGTAAAGTAAATATAAAGCTGCAATATTCTATTGGACATCATCACCTAAGGCCTATATGCACTCCAAACGTGGAGGCACTCCATTACAGGTAACAAGGATTACAAGAATACGAAATAAGTCGAATCGTTATGAAATTTTAAATATATTTTCATGCATACTTGTAGTGAATGTGGAAATAATCAGACCGTTGAAGCGTCCAATCCTAACGCTAATGTCCGTTTATCACCTTCTGTATGAGTAGCTCAATTTCTCTGCTTGTAGAGCAAATATGAAGCCACAATTGCCGTTTGAAATCTAACAATTAAGTAAAACTTTACTCTTATAAATAGGCGTGATACGACCATTGACACGACAAAGTTTACAGTTACCGAGTGTAAGTTGAGTCCTGGCCAAAGACTGCCTTCTTTGGTATTTTCTTTTAATTTTCGTTTGCTTTAAATAGCTTCTTTTATGCTGGCAACACTGCAAATATTGCGTTCAAACATTTCAGAGAAAGGAAGAAAAACATAACAAAAATAAAAAAGAAACTACGAGTGAAGGAAATTGAGGTTAAATTAATTTTCGTACGTCATTTCATGCCTCTGAGGTAGTTTGAAAAAGGTGGGCACTAGTAATAATTGCTACTCACTTCATATTTGTGCATACACGTAGCAACAACAACCAACAACTGTACATATTCGTGTATGTTTTTCGTCTATACTTGCACAATGTCATATAATACAATTCTAATATATATTAATAAACTAAATGTAAAAGCTTTCATTTAAATTTTATTAATATTAAAAATATTGATTCGGAAAATATATTTTATATCAAAATAAAAAAATTGTCCTAAAACAATTTAGTAAACCTCAAATAATCTATGTATTTGATTATTAATAGCTAAAGTGAAAAATAACTTTAATAACTAAAGGGAAAAAATAAGAGTGGAAATAATTTATTTATAGCCTGGGAATATATTAAAAAATAATTAACGGCTAAAAATTTTATTTGAAGTCCGTAACATCTGTACAGAATAATTAATGTTTCCATAAATTCTATAAATAGTTAAAGCTGCATATTTTATGGTAAATCTAATTAAAAAAAATAATAATGAAAAATCAAATTCAACTTTATAATCAAAGGGCTTGTATGATATTAATATAGTATTATACTTATCTAGGATTCCAAGTAAATTGCTGTGGCAATCCATCCTTTCTATTACGACCCGTAATTATCTTTCTCTCCCTTTACCTCTCATTCTTTCTTTCATCTCTCTCTCTCATTTAGTAAGTGCTTAACTGAAATTAATTGACAACTAGTTACAAATTTATTATAACCGAAGTCAAGCATGGTTCGCCTTAAAAGAACAAATAAATGTGAATTTAAACGTGTATTTAATAATATATATATATATCCCTAATTTCTTCGTATGCTGTTAGTTAACAAGGATGACTGGCCTGGAGAATTTACAACTATAATTTCATTTTAATTAATTTATGAGTCATTTAATTTTAATTAACTTAAGTCGTTTTAATTAATTTAAACAATTTAATTGGTCATTAGCTGCTTTACAGGATGCAAAATAATGACAAATAACAGTCAGTAGCAAGCATATTCTATTAATTTCGATATCTGGTAAGCGGCAATTATTGCTCGAAAAGATTAAAGAAGATTATATTTAGGTTTAATTAATATTAATTGTTGCCTTTTGGACATTGGATGGTTTCCTTTTGAACGTCATTGCTTCTTTAAAGAAGTATTGTTTTTCGTTCTTCTCATAATTGTCGTTCAGCCATCGATACTATTTTTATTATAGAAGTTTAAGAGAATAGAATTTTATTTAATAAATTTGGAGCTTATAATTTTTACTTCCTCCACGAATGCATTACATTCAATATATAATAAAGGTCAGCAGACACTTCTCATATAAAAATTATTTTATAAATAATTTCATTGAAAATAACTTTTCTGTTTGGCCACCGGTGACTCCCTTTGATCACCAGGGTAACCGCCTGAATCAATTTTCATTTAAGTTTGAACATTTGAAAATTTCTGTTAATCTAAGCATAAAATATGCATTTTATGGCTAGAAAATTATACCTTGCGTGCGTCATGCAATGACACGAATGCAAGCAGAATGCGAATATTCAATTATTCAATAACACACTGACAACAACGATTAACAACAACAACAACAACGACGACGACAAGAACGGCGGCGACAATGAAAACACCGTTAAAAATGCCATCTAAAAACGAGAACACTACTGTCAAGCGAACATCTAGTGATTAGAGATAACTGTTATAATTAAAAAGTCAATTTGATCGCATGTTTTACGGTTACCCTTTTCGTTCTCTTTTCCCTGAAGTTTTGAATTACAAAAAAAATCGAGATTGTTAAATCATCCATAGACAATTTTTATTGAGATCACAGATCCTCAGATACCCCGCCCCCCAACTGAGAGGAAACCTATGTATGGACTATTATCGGCAGGTAAATATTTCGACTACAACAAACAGCTGAACCAAACAAGCAAATTAAATAAATAAATCAAAGAAATTCTTCGACCGAACAATAAAAGAATGAAGGAATGAGCTGTACACGAAAATTGCATGAAATTTTAAAAAGATTTTATAAATTAATTAAAATTTCTAAAATTTTAACCTACAATCTTTCACTTGAATATTTTAGCAAAGCCAAATGAAAGGAAAAGCTTGAAAGTGTTGTAATGCAACTGTTGTAATCAGTCAGTCTGAAGTTCCAAATTGACGATGATGTAAGTTTGTGATACCTGCCAGCCAAGGCATGTCACGACAGCAAAGTTACAAAGAAATGCTTACGGGCACGTGATTATCGTCATCGTCATCTTCATCTTCATCGTCATGATCACTTTTGTTTCTATTCTCCTCCCAAAAAGATGTGCTGGCGTAATTGAATGAATACTGAAGCAACGGAACAAACAACAAGATAGATAGATAAACAGACAAACGAGCAGTCAGATAGGCATACAGGCAGAGAAACAAATACACCGACACACGGAGACGAGATATCTTGAAACTTCTTCATGTGTCGACATTTTATAACAGATTGTTAATTTAGAAATGTCGAAGAAGATTTTGGAAAAACTTAAATACATTTGAAAAAAAGTATAAAAGACTCGTATGAATCCCGTCGCTCCGCAAGTTTGCGTAAAAAGAGGATGATAAGGGAAGTATTGAAGGGCAGGTGTGTGAAGGAGAACGATGAATGATGAAAAATGATGAGAAAGCAAGTGGCACAAAGCTGACAACAAACAGACTATTAAACTAGTCTGACAATAAGTGTGCAAAAGCTGCATACTCAGGCTTGGATAGTCCGGGGGCGTTTATAGCTTTAAGCGGTACAAGAGTTCACGAGGTGGCAGTCGAGAATTTGCTTGAAATACTCAACCTATTATCTTCTCCCTTTATATTTTTCTTCTATCCTTCTAAATGTGCTACAATTTTGTCCTTGTTAAAAAAATTTAGTGCAAAAGCTTTTAAAGTGCACTAAACAGTGAAAGTGCATTTTGATGCCAACGCATATGTGATCGAGTGTGTATGAGTATATATAAGTACATATACTTATAAATAATCACTATACTATGAAATCATATATACGAGTAAGTCATTAATGTCATTCAATAGAAAGAATAACAAGCGAGAAGGAAATATACTCGTGAATAAATTATAAATCTTAAAATTGTAATCAAATGAAAAAAAATTCGGCAGATTATAATAATCGGCAGATTACAATATATATATAATAAAAGAATTTTATTCAACTATGATATATTTTTATTCATAGTAAAACAAATATTTAAATATATACAAGTATTAAATTTCAAATATAACAGTAATTCTGCCTCAATTACATTCCAATTAGATCAATAGTTTCATCTTAATTAACAATTTTTAAAACCAAAATGCATTACATAAAGACGCAATGCTTCCAAAAAAGGAGAAGACCAATTTATTCTCATTTTAAGTGCGATATCAACGACACTGCCGTGTCCTTTCATCGCAAAACATAAAAATTATATAAGCATTTGGTCATAAAGGCAAAAGTGTGGGCGGAGTAGTTCACCAACTGGTATTGCTGACTTTACAGCCGACCAAATGAGCTAATAATAATTAGACCAAAAGCGTAATACGAAATTCAATTTGTAAATGGATAGGCCCACAAGCGAATAAAGAGGAAATCGCACAGTCACTCACAACCATTTCGATATAAGTCTAAAGTTTGTATCCAATGATAGTTAATGTTCTTGATGACCGAATAAAAGAAAAGAAGGAAATGAGAAAAAACTTAAAGAAGTAAACAAGACGATAATTAGTCAACAGCATCAGCACTTTAATGTTTCCAATACAAAAGTAATAGACAAATATATCATGAGGATAATATCGTAATGAACACAAACACAAAAACAAAAAACAAAAAAATAAAATGAAGGTATTTAAGAAAAACGCCTGAAAATGAACACATATGTTTAAAATGATTGTTTGAGCATGACGATAAGAAAGAGAATTAGAATTGGGCCAATTTAACTTCTATACTGCCACTTCATTTTCACCTGTTTCGCCTATTCGTTTTTCATAGAGAACGTTTACAGTATTATGCTTAAATCGCTCTTTCAAAACAGTGCAATGCTCGTGACATTCCACCAACTATCTACCAACAACAAATTCATTTCTAGGAGCCATAATATAATTATACTTAATAAAGTATAAATCAAGTTGATTGTTGGAACTAAAGTCAAATCATGATTTATGCACTTTACCCAATTATTATTAACTTTCAAAATCTCACTTATTGTAGTTTCTGCAATAACTTTTCATCTTCTTCGTTATTATTTTTATCATTATTATAAGGTCCAACCTAGAAAGAGGAACCAGAAAGGTAGTTCTTTTAAAAGGAATTAATATTACAAAATAAGTTTTAAATTAAGAACACAATCGAAAAAGATTGTCAATATTATTGACTCTATAAGTTAGTCATAATTAAAGAAAACAAAATATTGCAATTTAACTGTATCATAAAATGGTCAGTATCATAAAAGGACCACAAACAAGATAACCCGGATTAAGACTCTAACGACAATATATGGTACCTTTCAACATTTATGCTGTTAAACTTTGAGAATGTACCCTCTTGATACGTTTATGGTAATGGTTAAGGTCCTTATTGTAAAAGTAATTGTATTATTTATTTATATATTTTATTTTGTTTTATTACTTTGTTTTCGAAAATATTTCGTTATATAAAGGAATATATTTTCGTTATAATATTGTGAGTAATATTCAAATTGGTCTTATAATTAATTTTATAATTTTTAAATTTTTCTATAATTCAAATTTAAAAATACTAAATTTCATTAAAATTCTTTTGAAATTTTTGACTTTAGACTAAACGCGAAGAAATTTAAATTTTTTGGCAACAAGTTGTTCAGCAGATTGTATTATTTGTGTGTGTGTGTGTTTATATGTAAGATTTTATAGCATAATTAAAAATATATTTAGATGAAATTGTTTCCCGTTATTATAATAAAAAACAATTTAAATATAACTCAATCAACATGCCTTCCTCCCACATTCCACCGCTCTCCACCAATCGTATCAATACTCTTATTAAGAATAGAAGGAATATAGAAGAAATTCATTATAATTGACGTGTTTTCCTAAACGCCTGAATTAATTTACAAATAATTTAATGTCCACTTTTTATTTTCGACGCCTTATTCTTACAATCGCACGTCGTTCCACCTACACACGAGCTTTTCATATTTTTTTATACCCTACACCCGAAGGGTGAATATAGGGCATATTCGATTTGTATCTCATTTTGTAACACACTAAACGCACGGTAAACATTAATGATCATTTTCATTGTGATCATTTTTAATACCAGACGACTTAGGAAAGCAGAGAATATTCATGCTAAGCTTCGTGACTATAGCTCTACTAGTTCTGCAACCGTGCAGGATTCCTATAGAGACACAATTTGTCTGTTTTTGTCTCTCTCTCCCACTCTCTGTGGAAATTGTCATGGACAACCAAAGACTTCTATGATAATTGATACTCCTAAAGATTGATCATTATTACAATGGAATTACAAACTTATGTTGCGAGTGTAGGGTATACAAACATCTTCCGGAACGAAATTAGCCTTCTGGTATAGTTTTCCTCTCCTACATTTTTTCGCATCATTCTCTTATCGGTTGGTAATTTTTATATATTCGCCTTCTTTTGTGTTTATGCATTTTCACGATTTTGCTTTTGCATTTTTTCTCTAAAAATTTCAGATATTAAAGATTTTTTTGTTTTATAGCCATTACTTCAGGCAAAAAAATAAATGAAAGAATCCCGTAACAAGAACAAGAGCTATAATTAAAAATTAAGAACTGAGGTAATAATTTTTATGAGAATCAAAAAGAACTTTTACCAATTAATTCCAAAGACGAAATGATCTTGCTAACGAGCATGTTCGGCGAATTCTTCAATTTTCCAACAAAATTTTTTCGAAAGAATGTTAAAATTCGCTGAATGTTAAAAGAAATAGAATTTTTGAAAATTTTCAACGTCTTGACGTTACTCAGATTTTACTGAACTTTTTAGTCATTATATATTTTTATAAATTCTTTCGAAAAATACTTTTCCAAATTTCAGAAAATCTTTACATTTTAAAATATTTTTTTAAGAATTCCTTAATATCCAATACTTTTAATGAGCTGCCACTTAAGCGTTATTTTTTATACCCTACACCCGAAGTGATAGGGTATATTCACTTGCTTCTTTACGCTTGTGAGGCATTAAAGAAGGCGTGACAGGTATAGGAAAGTATATATTAAATATTTAAATAGGCCTGGACCACCCACTGATTATTAGGATTAGACTATGAAATTAGATTACATTTGTAGGGTATATAAACCTCTGCCGGCCTGAAGTTAATATTCTTACTTATTTTTATCTCATTTTCTCTTTAATTATCTTCATTTTCAAAATATATTCCTTGTTTCGTCTATTATAGATTTTATTATATTGGTGAATGCCACTTACTTGACAGTTTTACTCCTGATTCAGATTAAATGATATGAGTCGTTCGAAAATGCTATTGATGTGTATGTATGTGTTTGTGTATATAATAATAACCCAACTTTTTATTGGTTTTTACAATTCCGAATAATATATCCGCATGAAACAAAAACAGCAGCGGCCAAAATAAAATAATTTGTAACTTATATATATATATATATATATATATATATATATATATATATATATATATATATATATATATATATATATATATATATATATATATATATATATATATATATATATATATATATATATATATATATATATATATATATATATATATATATATATATATATATATATATATATATATATATATATATATATATATATATATATATATATATATATATATATATATATATATATATATATATATATATATATATATATATATATATATATATATATATATATATATATATATATATATATATATATATATATATATATATATATATATATATATATATATATATATATATATATATATATATATATATATATATATATATATATATATATATATATATATATATATATATATATATATATATATATATATATATATATATATATATATATATATATATATATATATATATATATATATATATATATATATATATATATATATATATATATATATATATATATATATATATATATATATATATATATATATATATATATATATATATATATATATATATATATATATATATATATATATATATATATATATATATATATATATATATATATATATATATATATATATATATATATATATATATATATATATATATATATATATATATATATATATATATATATATATATATATATATATATATATATATATATATATATATATATATATATATATATATATATATATATATATATATATATATATATATATATATATATATATATATATATATATATATATATATATATATATATATATATATATATATATATATATATATATATATATATATATATATATATATATATATATATATATATATATATATATATATATATATATATATATATATATATATATATATATATATATATATATATAACAAAAATATTAAATACATCGAATTTAAATGAAAACGGATAATGCTTCACCTGCCAGATTTTAAGAAATTAAAGAAAAGGCGAAGTCTTTTTATGCGAATCTTGAAAAAAATTTTGAAAGTGAAATTAAAGAATAATATTTAGTTTTATAAAAAAAATCAATTAAGTAAAGTGAAAATTTGAAAAGAAAGAATGCAAAGCGAACAAATTTTTCATCGGAAAACCACTGGAAAGTCCCCTCTGACACTTTTCTCTGTAGAATGCGTATTTGAAAAGAAAGCCAATGAAGAATATGAAAAATTAGAAACCTGGATATGGCAACTAACTCCACACAAAACAGCACACTGGCATGCCAAAAGAAAAACCCACGAGTCAGTTTTTAGTCCTACTAGAAAGTCATACTTTCCGGAAAATTACTTGGAAGCCACGAGCGAGAGAAATTAATCTACACTGCCGCCTACTTGACCTGCGTCTATGCTTCTCCGAAGTAATCAAAATCGTTTTAAAAAAAATGTGGAAACGATATAAGGAAAACAAGAAAACTCGAACGAGGTCAATTAATACAAACAGAACCACTCGTTAACAGCGTTTTAAGTGGATTCTGTGGTTTCAAAAAGAATAATCAATTGATAAGGATTGCGTAGAGAACTGAGGGATAAGTGAGGTGAGGAAAAACTAGGCATTTTCAATAAAGTTTAAAGAATGAAAAAATGCAGACTCAAATCGACAAGCCAAGCAAAGTGCTGTCGACATCCTCCTCTCTCTCCTAAACCTTATTCGCTTGCGTTCTATTTTGGTAGTTCGTTTCTCTTTTGATTATAGTTACGAATAAAAATCCCAACCTCAATTTCAACAAATCTCATTGAGTTTCGCTCTATAACAATTCAAACATTTCGATTTCGTGGAAATTCTGTCGTATAAGGATTTCAGTTCATTCAAAAAAATCGTCCTTATATACCAGAAAAATTTTATCTTGTATTAAATTGTTCGTGTTCCTTCGAATTGCCCGGTTGAGGATTTCGTATCGACTGAGAAAGGATTGTCTCAAATAGAGATTCTATTTCCGTTGAAACTCTTTGAAAAATATCCAAAAATTTGTTGAATTAAATTCGATTTTGTCTCATCTCGTCTCGGTACTCTTTACGACATCTCGTTTCGGATGCGGAAGACAGTCTTTTAAGGACTCAGAATATGTATTGCGTATAAGTCTATCTTATTTCTCAATTTTGAGCAAATCGAAAACTTCCTTGTTTTTCGAGAATAATCCTACTCTCAAAACTATTCCATTCCACTCCATTGACCACATAAGTCGCAATATAGTCGGTATTACTATCACTCCAACACGAATACATTCTTCTATCGATCAATCTATGCATTAATCAATCATCAGTAAATTATTATTAAACCTTTGGTTATTTTAGGCGTTATGTTGACACATCAGCATACTAAACAATCAACGATAATCACCGTGACCACATGTCCAGAATTACGTGTAATTATTTATGAAATGGGAAATAATGGATAAATATTTTGATATGACACAAAGAATTGACGAAAGCAAATTCATTTCTTTTATATCCTTAATTTTTTTTTTTTGTTTATTTGTAGTTTCAGGGTTACCAGAAGTTTCATTTTGATCCGGACGAACAATGTGTTAAGATTAAGAGAACCTTCATTATGTATTGTAAACATTATTAACTCTTACATATGACGAGTCAAATCTTCAAGTGTAATATATTTGAATGAGTTTCTGTTGCTTTAGTAATATTTGATATTATCCTATTGTATTTAATTTAAGATTTCGCAAAAATATTCGCTTTGGTTAAAGGATATAATGATAATTACTTGAATGATTATCATATGATATTGATTAACAACACGATTATTATTAACACTATTGTGAACACTAAGAGTATAAGTTGCTGACAAATTAATACACTTTAACCCATAATTATTGCCATTTTCGGATATTTTTTGCAATCTTAATACTCTCAATCTTTTGCATATCCTTTCTTTCCTCAAGGTCATAAATCCCTATGGAGCCTGTCAGTTTGCAGTGTTAAACGATAGAGATCATTGTTTATCATGTTTATCATGTTTTATCGAAATTTTCTAATTTTTTCTTCAGATGCCAAAAAAGATTTAATTGATTTTTTTAATATTTATAAGTATTGACATACGTCTCCTCTTCTCTGTATACGTAGATCTATATTTTTTTATTATCGATAGAAAGTAAAGTGATGTAATTGACTTCATTAGCATCACAACGTAGAATATTATTATATTCTGACGATGACGATAATGACGATGATGAAGGTGGCAACATTATAATTATTATGATAGCGTAACAACACAATATACCATCACAATTAGCATTATTGTTATGTGTTCTGCTTTTTTTGCCGTTATATTTTAGTTTAAATTATCTCCACAATTTTTTCAGATTCATTCCCAAAAATATAACACAATACGTTTCTCATTTCGACTTTTCATGAGATGTTTAACATCTGCTTTTGTTCAGCGTATTTATTTTTATAAATTAATTCAATTTTCTGTTTTGTTTTTTGTTTACTTTTTACATTCTATTCAATTTTATCTTGCATTTAATTTGTTCGTTTAAGCTTTTTCATAATTCGTAATAATTTTAAATAAATTTCTTTTTAATTGATGCGTTAAAAGCTTGAATTTAATGTAATGAATTTACTATAAATTATATCTTTATGATTGAGGCACTTTTCTTTTTGATTCATTCAATTTTAAATTTTAAATTGAGAAAAAATTTATGTAAGAGGAAATTTAAGTAGCAGTTTTTCTTTAAAATTAGATAAAATAAAATACTAAAAGTAAAAAATACTAAAAAATTACAAATAAGTTTTAATGAATGCAAACTAAACTACAATTCTCATTTCTTTTAAACTCCTGAGAAATATCTAAAATATTCTTATTTACAACATAATATCATAAGCGTTATTGCTTATTATTAAAGATTATTTCAGTAAATATATAAAAAATTTTAACTGTGAAATTATAAAAATAATTTAACATTAAAAATCGTTTTAAGAGTAATAAAAATTAAATTGATCGCCATATAAACGAAGCAAGAAAGCAAAATAATCATAATTTAATTTATTCAAATCTTATTAGTGCTAAAAATAATACTTTATATAAACAATTTGAGATTTAAAATTTTCAGAAAATCAAAGTGAACGATACACGACACACTCTGAGCGTTCTCCTTCGAGCCGGATTTGAACCAGCGACCTATGGATTTCTCTGTTCGCCTCTGACGGTTAAGTCTCGAGACAATTTACAGTCACACTACAGTCCACCGCTCTACCAACTGAGCTATCGAAGGCGATGGACGGGGTGCGCCCTAAGACGAACAATCTGTAAACTATATATATATAAAATAACACAACATTTTTCACAATAAAGTAAGAGAAAACAAAATATATTAAATAAGAAAATAATAAAATTTTGTCATTTAATTCCGCCTACGAACGTTGAAAATGAACCACACATGTAGACATACGCATAATAGGTATCAAAAATAAGCGTAGTTCTCATTCACCCAATCTTCTTATCGTTCTTCTGTAATCGTGATTTCTCCAGAAAGACAGACAGATAGACAGACAGACAGACGACAGACAGCCAGATGGACAGTTAGATAGATAGACAGACAGACAAGGAGACGGACGGACATGACTAAATCGACTAAAGTGTTTAATCTGAGCAGGAATACATATTCTCTTCCGTACCTGCCACACCTCCTTTAATGCGTTACAACTGGAAGCAATAGATGAATATACAGTTCGTGAATATATAATAATAAGAAGTTAATATATAACGGGTGAAATTTTTTAATAAAAACAAACGCCATAAATTCAAAAATGAAACAAATTCAGAAAAAAGAAATAAATGTGGATGAAATAAATTCAGGAAACTAATAAACGAAATAAATTAAATTCAAACAGAATAAATACAAACATGTGAACAACAAATTAAAATTAATTAATAAATTTAATTAATTAATTAATAAATTAAATTATCAAATGACGAAGATAGCTTAAAGAGAAATAATTAACAAAGTAGCTTATAAAAGTGAAATTAATAAAAAAAATTAAATTAAAAATCGAATATTTAAATAAAAAGAAGATTAATTAAAATTTTATTAGAACAAAAGCACCAAATTAAAGCATCAAATTAAACATTTATAAATATGAAAATCAAATTTTAAACAAGAAGCATTAATGAAGAAATAAAATCAATAAACAAGGAATATTCAATTGAAAAAAATGTTGTTTCTAAAAATTTTTAAAATAAATAGAATTATTAAATTGGCAATTGCATTATCAACAACATCGACAAATAAAGTAAATTACGAAATAAAAATGAATGAAAATATTAAGATATAAAGCAAAAAAGTAAGCAAAAAAAAGTGACAAAAATACCAAATAATTTAAAAAAATTAGAATATTTAGAAACAAAACTAATAAAGAAAATAAATTCTTTTAAATCAGAATAAAACTAAATATAAAATAAAGAAATAAAAATTATATAAAAAAAGTGATTAATATGTATTAAAACACATAAATAATACTAAATAAATAAAATAAAATAACAAATGTAATAATTACAAATAATGAAAATAATATTAAAAAGCACATAATGGAAAAATTTGTTAATCATTAATTAATAATTAAATTAATATATCAAAAAATAATTTTTCTAGTAACATCTACAATATATCGATTTCTTTGTTATCTTTGAATAACTGCTTTTATTTTTAAGGGACTTTTATAATATATGACGTCAAGCCTTCCCTCCCGCCTTGCTGATTATAAAACAAAGAAAAGCATCGCCAAGGTAACGATGTTATTTGTCATTTGATCATTTCCCTCAATCACCAATAATATTCGAACGAATAATTGAAACGTAATAAATAAGAAAATATTAGAGACATAATTCCAGACGAAGGATTTGATTGAGCGAATCGAAATTTGTAAAAGGAAATTTATTAATCAGAATTCATTTAAAGGTCGTTGCCAAACAACAAAGTTCAGGTTCAACGAGCCATCTTCGGTTCTTCTTCGGTACATTGTTTTCCACATCATCGTCACATGTTGAGGGCGATAAACGCTGGTTACATTTCTGGATAAAATCATTGAATTGTAACTGATTTAGTCAATAAAGTTTAGATTCTGTTGAACTCTGTGAGAAGTCAGAAGAGGAGAGACATATAAAGACAATGAACTCTCAAATTTCTAGGAAAATAGAAACTAAAAAAAAGTAAGATGGAATAAGAGAAAGAGGGTATGACGGGGTGATAGGGAGATAGCGAGGGAGATAGGCCAGTAAACCTAAAGGTATAGTACACAATGTCTCTAGCACGCTGACCCCATCCGGCGGGATGGTTTGCCCTTGGTTGGCTTTGTTTATAGCTTTTCAGCTAACCAGCTGTCAAAAGGGAGTTAACATCCTACAACCTCAAAAAATAAAGCAATAAAACCGAAATGAATAATTTCCAAATTTTCTACGGCTCACTGAATGTATTAAATCTTTTGAACTTTCAACCAAATTCAACACTTCTTTGAATGTTTTTGTTCACTTGGGTGACGGGGCCTAATCGTTATGAATAAGTTTAACTTGTAGATTTTTGACCTTTCGTTTGGCTTTTTGCATTTCAAATTTTACTTTCAACACCTACTTGTTCTTCGCAAACATTTGGACAATAAGAACGCAATAAAAAGCTCTTTAACATATTTTTGGTTAAATTATTTAACTTACAAGATTTGAAATAAATTTTAAGACTCTAACAGGCCTTTTCTTTGGATACATTTTGTATTACTTTAATAGAAGAGATTCACTAGCTGACAATTTGTTAGGAAAGAAATTTTTCGAAATGACAATGAGGAAACTATTCAAAAGAGTTTAAGAAACGTGCGTTACGATGAATCGTGAACTGAAGATGATTGGACAATTTCAATGAGCGTCAAAAATTAAATAATATTTATCACACGAAGCACGAGAGGAGAAAGCCCGTAGATATATAAAACATCCAGAGGACAAAGAAAACTAAACAAAACCACATAAACGGAAGCGAGATAAAATACAAAACTACAAAAGGCAAACATTTTTGTAAAAAAATCAGATATAGTCAAGTTATTAAGAACTAAGAGCATCCAAAGAGAGGAAAAGAGCGACACAACAAAGAATGAGTTACCGTTAGACACTTCTGTATTAAAAGATACGCTTGACACCTTTCCACAATATTGATAATAAAATAAAGGCTATTATTTTCAGCTTCATTCATCCATCCATTGACTGATTCATTCATTCATATATTCATGAAACTCTTCAAAGTCGCATTAATAGAATGCATACAATATATTTATGATCATTCTACAACGACTAGAAAGTTGTAACATGTTGTCAATCGATAACATCGACGCTCGTATGTATTGTGTATTGTGTATTTATGTATTATGCATTACGTATTGTTTGATTTCAATTTTCTTGTGACTATTCTACTTTATGTTGTTTCTTATCACTCGCTTGTTACATAATATATCACAGAAAAAAAAACAGAGAAAATGCTTCAGCAAATAATCATAGGTTGATTGCTTAACAATTATATTATTACGAGGAGCACTGAATGTATTCTGGTTATCAACGTTGTTAATGCTATTTTTATTTTTCAATGTAGTATTTGCCCCCCTCTCTCTCTATCTCTCTCTAATCTTAATGCATTTATTACATCTGGACATTGACCTTGAAATATCCTGAGAAATATTACTCCGCTTCCTACAAAATTAACATCAATTGTCTTTGTCATTGGAAAATCATTTCCAACGTCTGTTTTTGTACACTTATGTTCTTCAAGTTTTGTATACGTATGTCCTTTTTTCAAACATAGAAACATAGAAACACTAATCACTATGGGCTGTATTTACGCTGTAGGATAGATAATTAGTTTTCTCGAAGCGACATTCTCGCACACTAACCATCGAAATCGCTGTGTGTGAACGAGGGGGCATTGCCATGAAGAAACAACCCACCGACACGCATTACACTACGTATTTTTCCTTTGATTGCATCTCGCAAATCACGCAAAGTCGTTGCGTAGGATGATACCTTAATGGTTCCATATTTTTTTTTGAACTCTATCAGTAAAATTCCCTTCGATTTCCGAAACCATGGCTGCGACCATGACTGAAAGAGTGAGTTTGAATTACTTGGTAGGGTCAATACTCTCTTCGTCTCACTGTGTGGACTCCTGCTGAATTTGAGGGTCATAATGATGACGCACATTTCATACCGAAAAACAATTAGATTTAAAATACTTGATGGATTTCGACCACAGAAGTCTAAAAAACTCTCAACATTCCTTAACGCTAACCGTAATTTATTTTAAGAGCGATTATAAAGAAATAATTTGCAAGCTCACGATGGCAGTTATGTCTGCACTCTCACATAGAGGTAGTATGGAATTAAGTAGTCAAATTACTACTAAATCACCCAACTCCGGCACCTGAAGAACATTAAATGCTCTTTTGATGTTTACATTAACTGCCTTATTATTTTTAATTTCGCATAATTTTATGGGCACAAGAAATGTATACAGCCCTAAATAAATCAAATTAGTGATTAGGAAAATATAGACGTAAAAACTAAATCCCTTAATCCAATTCAAAATAATAATTAGTATAACTGAATAACAACGTATGTCAATAAATGCATCAATGCTAACGATTAACTTAGACACAATTACAATTAACTAAGACATTTGATATTTCACAAAATAATTTTAAATTTAATTGCTCGGTTTTTCCCTCAAAAAGAAAGGGATTTTCCTCATTGGAAATTCACGTTTCTTCTTTCACGCACTTTTGTATACACGTTTCCACCCTATTTAGAGTACAGTGGACTAAATACTACGCCATTAATTTGTAAATTGTGAGATTACATTGTTTTGTGGTTATTCGATTTACAAATGATTGTCGTTAAACCAACGATGTGATGTCGGTCAACAACTCTAATTATCGAATCAGTAAAATCTGACCGCACAAAACGACAATAATAACAAACAAAAAAGCTACAACCTAAATATGTTACAAATTTTTTTTATGTTGGAATTATTTGATTTATACATGTAGAAAATTAAATTGTTATTTCTTATAAAGCTGTGAGAAAGTTTAGCGATCCTAACAGGGTGTCCGAAATAGTGAGTTGTACTAAATTACTGGGGAAAACCTTACCCCTTGTCAATTCTATAACGCAATACAAAATGTTCTCCGCGAATTCAAAATGAATTACCGAGAGTACAACTCTTGAATACTATTCAATATCTTACAGAATATGTATGTATATAATATCGTCATTGATCTAGAGTATTATCGTCAACATCATTATTATCCATAGAATGTCTCCGTAATTTTGACGAGCCAAATTATATTTTAGTTTGTCATAAGATTTGGAATTAACTTTTAAGGGATAAAACAAATCTTTCCCTTAAAACAAATAATTTTACTTATATAATCAATTCGAATTAAGTTCGCTCGAATGAGGCGCACTAAAAGAGAATTCGCTAACCGAGACCCTTAACAAAAACTCAAAAAAATACATTGTATACTCCTGTGTTTACAGGATAATAGGATAAAGTTATTAAGATTGTGTAGGATGCAAAAGATTAGCAACTCATAACAGAAGTCCGCTCGTTAAAAAAATACGGAGGAGATCTGATAATGAATTCAAATTAAGCCAAACAGATGTTCACGACACGGAAGATTGAGCAGACAGATAAGAGGATCTAGACAAATTGATTATTAAAACTTACAGACAGGGAGACTGTAATCAATAAAGAATTTTTGAGAATTTTATTTTTAGAGAAATTGTTTATACATGCAAGAGATCTGATTATTTATACGTGCCAACCTGATATTTGCAACAGCATCCTTCCTGGATGCTGGAGAAATAATAATAATAATGATTGCTACTTTTTCCAATTTCAAAAACTTTGGACATTTTTAGGAGAAAATTTGCTTTTCCATTTAAAAATCACTCTAAGGAATTTAATCCTATATGATAATTTCTTTATTTTCAGAAGATCCAATTTAATTTTTATTTCAATTCAAACCAGTTGTTCATTGTTGTTTATCTTTTATTTTTTTTTAATTTTTTTTTTTTTTTGGTTTTTTGAATCTATCGTGCTAATTGTAAAAATTTTAAATTTTCGTTGAAATTAAATAGAATTTTTATGTTTATGACACTTCCCTGTGTCATAGACATATGACTTTTGTTTACAATTTGTTTGTAATTTTTTTAGGTAAAAATAGACGAGCCAAACTGAGCATAACTGCTTGTAACCCCGTTGCTTAAAATCTTGTTTTGTTGTAAACTCATGGAGCTTTTTATCAATTTTAATCTATTATACTCGTCTTCTGATAAAGGTTGATAATCCATTTTAAAGTGTGATAAGAATAAACACACAACTTATTTTTGTTTTTTTCTGTATGAAATAAACTTAAAAAGACTATTTATCTCAACGCCTTCTTCTTTAAGTTATATAGAAATTAATTTTATAATAATGTTTCAATACAATTAGAAAAGTAAATCCTTTTAATAATTAAACGATAGTATTTATTCATACCTCTCAACTTTGTAATGTTTCGATACTGATCAAAAATACTTAACACGGAAAAATTACGAATACTTCGTTTATTATTTATCAAAACTTTTTCTCACATTTTAAAATTATTTTCATAAAATAAACCTTATTAAACACCAAAAAATTTAAACAATTTCCATTTAAGAAGTACAGAAAACCTTTTATTTTATTTTATTATATTTTACTTTACTTTTATTTAACCTTTTATTTTATTTTATGTGTTTATTCCATTTGAACCGTAATGTTTTGAAATTCTTTCAAATTTTTGTAAATATTTAATTTACATTAAAAGACAACATTTTCCAAATCGAGTTATTTTCAAATTTTAGAATATTTCATCCTCTTTTCTACGCGAACACTACACGTCTAGAGTTATCCGTTAACTGAATGAATTTAAACAAATACTCGAGCTGATAAACCCTCGGCTCCGTTACTTTCATCATCTAAGGCCAAAATAAATTCACAAGAAAAATTACTTTCGCACGTTTTTTTAAAGAATTAAAAGCTTGCAGATTGAGAACGGAAAAGCTCGGGATGAACAAACGCACAGAGAGAAGGCGCACACTGAGATCAAAGAAAAGCGAGCGCACGAGAACAAAAAAAATTAGAGAAATTTAAGAGAAAAACAGAGAAAGAGAGAAAATTATTGGTAATTATTTTTTTAAAAAAGGATAATTTATAAATTTCGTTGGTTTTGGTAATAAATCATAAAACTGGCTGCGAAGGAAAGCGTACTAAATAATACACGAATTTAATACAAAACCTAGGATTCAGTTATTAAAAAATCATTTAATTGTGTTAGATTTTGACCGTTTTTTTTAAGTCAAATGTTTCCATTTTCGGAAAGAACCAGAATTAAGACTCGTAAGGTTCGTAAAGAATCTGAATTAAGACTATGTTATAGGCGATGTGATAATTACTTTAAATCGAAATTTTGAAATTAAAATCTACAATTATCATAAGAATCCTCTTAATTTATTAATCACTTAGTTTCGATGTTTTCTTCGCTTTCAGATAGTTTCATACACCATGAATAATGTTTTTAAGAAAGTCACGTTTGATCGAAGTTTATAAAATTTTATAATTTGTGTCAAAAAAAAAAACAATTTGAAGATTCATGATAAATATTTCGTAATACGAATTATTTTCGTAATTCATCTAATACATCGTCTACTTAATCTTGCGATTATTCATGACGTTTTATCATAAAACTGTAAAATTATAAAAACCAAAATTATTTCAATTTTACACAAATTATTGAAATAATAACTAAATTATGTTCATTTCAATAAGCGGTCACACAAAAATTCCTATTCATTCAAAAATTTCAAATTCTTGGCCGATGAATTTTGGCGCATTTCTATTTGAAAGAAGATTAAAGCATTTCAATTATATTATTTAAGTAATAACAAAATTCTGGAATAAGCAAAATTTCGACATAATTTAAACAACTTGCGCAATATTTGAATATTTTCTTCCCTCAGGTAGATTTCAGTAAACCGGACCTCTGCCAAACACAAAGTATAGATGTTTCGATTTTTTATCGGATTAATTATATTATGGATCACTGTGCGCCGCAACAAATACCGGATTGATTTAGTTCCAAATTGACTTTTCTTTCGGTTTTAATATCTATCTGCATATGTATTTCTTTTGCGTTTCTATCTCTCCTTCTCTTTCCTTCCTTTGCAGCTTTCTCTTTACTTTTGTGTCTCATTCTCTCTCCAGGAAATCGGCTCTTTTATTACAAGTCGCACATAATACACTTATATGAATAACTACAATAACATTAATAACTACAAACGATAACAACCCACCAAAAAGCCGGCATACTCTATTTACAAAATCCTTCTTTTCACTCCTTTTTTTCCTCCGTTGTTTGTTCTCTTATGACAAACAGTCACGAGTGTGCGAGTATTACAAGTATAAAAAAAGAAAGGAGAAGGAAAAAGCGAGAGATAGAGTTGTATTTTCTTTGAAAGTTCTTGAATTGATGTAAATAAATGTTTTCTTTCAAAAACGTAGCTCCATAAATAATAGAATTTTTTATATTGAATATTATTAAAATTTTTTAAAATGAATTTACATTATTCGAATTTATTATTTGAGAAGGTTCATGGAATGAAATACAAAGCAGGGAATATTTTTCGATTAATGGAAGGCGCGGCTTTTACTAGTATGGATTGGGTTTATGGTAATCAGAGTATCAAGATGGCATTTACTTTTGATCTTTCTTCAGCTTTTGAAAGACAATCATTAAAAACTGGAATGCAATTGCCATCATCACAAATTAAACCAACCGGTGAAAAGATGTTACAATCTTTAGTTGCCATGATGGATACGATCAAGAAATTGGGCTATTTTTAACAAAATCCGAATTAACAATAAATTAGTACATACATATATAGATAAATAAATAAATAAATAAATAAATAAATAAATAAATAAATAAATAAATAAATAAATAAATATATATATATATATATATATATATATATATATATATATATATATATATATATATATATATATATATATATATATATATATATATATATATATATATATATATATATATATATATATATATATATATATATATATATATATATATATATATATATATATATATATATATATATATATATATATATATATATATATATATATATATATATATATATATATATATATATATATATATATATATATATATATATATATATATATATATATATATATATATATATATATATATATATATATATATATATATATATATATATATATATATATATATATATATATATATATATATATATATATATATATATATATATATATATATATATATATATATATATATATATATATATATATATATATATATATATATATATATATATATATATATATATATATATATATATATATATATATATATATATATATATATATATATATATATATATATATATATATATATATATATATATATATATATATATATATATATATATATATATATATATATATATATATATATATATATATATATATATATATATATATATATATATATATATATATATATATATATATATATATATATATATATATATATATATATATATATATATATATATATATATATATATATATATATATATATATATATATATATATATATATATATATATATATATATATATATATATATATATATATATATATATATATATATATATATATATATATATATATATATATATATATATATATATATATATATATATATATATATATATATATATATATATATATATATATATATATATATATATATATATATATATATATATATATATATATATATATATATATATATATATATATATATATATATATATATATATATATATATATATATATATATATATATATATATATATATATATATATATATATATATATATATATATATATATATATATATATATATATATATATATATATATATATATATATATATATATATATATATATATATATATATATATATATATATATATATATATATATATATATATATATATATATATATATATATATATATATATACATATAAAAACTGAATTGTATTGCTGATTATAATTTGTGTTAATTTTTAATATTCTTCTTCTTCCCATTAGAACGTCAATTTTTATTAAATATTCTAAGATTTAATACTTTTTACTACTTAACACCGCCGTAATACGGCATTACTATTGCCTTCAAATAAATTAAATTAATAATAGATTTTCATAGAACCGTCAGATGTTTCAACTGCTTTCGAATTTTTACGATTTTTCTTTAAAACTACAAATAAATTTAAAGTTTTTTATACATACATACTTTTCCTCTTGTGTTAAATAATATTCTCCCTAAAGTAATTTGTCCATCATATTCGTGTTTCCGTAAATGAAATAATTATAATAATTTTTTGTATCTTCACTTACGTATCACTGAAAAGAGAAAGAAGGAACGAAAAATATAATTCAGAAAATAAGTAAGAACAAAAATTTTAAAAAATTTAATGATACTATACTAGATATATTATTGAATATTTTTTATAATTATTAACTTATTTATTGAATATAGAAAATATGTACCATTATGTATATCACTATATTTTTTAAGATTTTTCACGATTTTTCTTTAATAATTTAGATTTAATAAATTATTTTTGATAATTCTTTATTTGCATCTTGTAAATTTTCTAAAATTACGAAACTTTCAAATTTTATCCAAGGATTTTCGACTGGATTATAGAATTTTACACACTCAAGGATTTTATCATACGAGAACGAATCTTATTTAATGATGAAAAAAAATTATGTATAGTTGCTAAACATTTCAGACACGAAAGCGGAAAGGCTTCAGTGATTTAAAAAAGCCTAAAAATAAATTCGATTAATTTTTCTCCTGAATTTCTATTTTGAAAATTTCGAATACAATTTTACAGCCCTAGAGTGCATTCACTTTGGTCATACTTTGCGTTAGCATCAATCAATAATTTACACGTTCAATTGCAAAATCAATATCGACTTCCTCTCCGAAATTTCTTTAGTATTCTTTTTCATTTTTTTCTTAAGGAAAATATTTAAATTGGATGATCTTGACAATGTGTTTCACTGACCTTGAGATTGAATCAATAATTAATTAATAATATTATCCACTTTATTATTGCACATTACTATGCAATCTTGTAACAAATGGAAAGGATGAAAACGAAAAAGAGGTTAAGATCCTGATAAAATTTCAAGGTAAAAAACATTTGAAGGGCAGAAACATTTTAAATCGATTGTGATCGATTAAATTGATTGAAAAGAATTATAATATTCCTCTCATAAACCTTATAAACACTTTCATTATGAAGTGATAATTTAATAAAAATTAATATGAAGTCAGTTACCGTAATAGTGATAACAATACAATGAATTCGACAATGATATTACAAATCATTAGAAATCAACCTCTGGCCATATTTCTCCAGAATTAATTCGAACGACATCAATCAACCACAATAAGAACGCTAACTTCAGCCTGCCCGATGATCATGTACCCGCGTATCATATGTTCATAATTTGATCCTAACCATCAGTGTGAGGTTAAAGGCGCAAGTTATCCCGGTTATGAAATTGCATCTTCAAAACTGCGCTATAAAATGGGAAATCTTGATTAAGACCATGTTAATTTTGGATTTTTATCTAAAGGTTGGAGGTGCCAGTGAGCTGATTTTTTTAATTTTTACCAGGAAGCAAGCATTAATGGTGGAAACGCCACCTAATTGCAAGACGATCGGTTTTCCCGTAGCCATGATTTCTGTTCCCAGTAGGGAAATTAAATGGATTTCCCTTTGGATGTTTATCACGAAGAATATAAAACTAGTAAGAACGTTATCCTCGCCCTGGCCGAAGCTTATATATCCTGTTCCAGAATCTCTTGATAACAACGTTCAAATAAAAAAATGTCGGCGGGTTATATAAATATATTATATGTTTATATTTAAATTATTATATTTACATTTATAACCAGCCTGTGATAAGAGAGAACATACGTGCCAAATTTCACGGTGATAGCTTTATTTGTTCTTTTGTAGTCGTGATTTTTGCCCATAGAGGGCGTACCATGCCCATTTTTTGTAAAACAGCACGCATGTCACGCCTATTTTCAACATCACCCAGCCTATTATGATAGGAAATACATGTGCCAACTTTCATGGCAATATCTCTATTTTTACACCTGTACACCTCTCTCTAATGGGCGGACTACGTCTATTTTTTGGATTATATTTTCAAATGAGGGAATAGACACGGATATATAATTTCACCTTTAAGTTCGTACTTAGAGCTGAGAAATTGAACTCTAAACACGAGTTAATTCACATTAAATACCAAAAATGGGCGTGAAAGTAGTCTGATTTCGCCCATTTTCAATATCAGCCAGCCTATCCTAACACGAAATATTCACACCAAATTTCATGATTATAGCTGCTTTATATCTGCTCTAGAAACTAAGAAATTCGTCACTAAATATTTATGAGTGGGCGTGGCAAACGTTCAACAACGCGCACGTTCACGAACACAGAAAAATTGTAAATATTTCGTTTATTATTAATCAAAACATTTCCTCGCATTTTAGAATTATTTTCATCAAATCTTTATTAAAAATTAAAAAATTTAAACGGTTTCTTTTTATGAAGCACGGAAACGCATTTGGTTTTGTTTACATTTTTAAATTGGTTTTCTCGACTTTATTTTATTTTATTTTTTATATTTATTCCATTTGAATCGTAATGTTTCGAATTTATTTTCAAACACTTCGACTTTTTGTAAATCTTTAATTTCCATTAAAATACAACATTCTCCAAACCGAGATATTCGGGTATGTTTTGAAATCCGCATCGGATTTGCTGACAAATCGGAAATGAATTCCGAACTGGAAGTGTTCTGAAATCCGATCGAAAATTAGCTATAGCGCTCCGATTCGGACATATGTTCGAAAGTTAAAACTTTTTGAACACGCACTTTCACAGCAATAGGTGTGAATCTACTTTGGGGTCGAGATACCCTTGAGTGCTAATGCATTGCTGTGGCTTTGCCAGCAAAATAAATGGTTATCACGGTAAAAAAATCTGTGCTATTTTGTTGCCGACAAAACAAGAACAATTTTGACCCATTTTTAATTTTATTTAATTTTATTTTTTAATTTTTAAATTTGCTTCCTCCGTAGAATACTTTTACACAGAATAATTTTACAATCTAAAAAGCTTGATGGATTTATTCCGGTAAAAATATCCGACAAATCGGAATTCAAAACACCTCAAATCCGATAAAAAACTTACATTGGCTTTTAATTTAAGACTATTTCATTCTCTTTTCTACACGAACACTACACGTCTAGAGTTTTTGTGGTATGAAGTAGCGTGTGTGTATTTTTTAAGAATAGTTGGCCACTATTTTCAGGGAGCAAAGGGATTAAATTCGTTCGCAAGTGCCCATACACACCTTAAGCATAGTTTCGTTAAGCTCGTTCCCTCTTCGTTTGCACATGTTTTGCACAGAGAGAGCGATCTGAACCATAGATTCCGTACGGAAAAAAGCTACCAACCTAGGCCACAATAGTTAATAAAATTTTTTAACAGAAATTCAAAGAATTTTATCTATAAAAGGCAACATTTTATGTGTTCTATTTAGAGGAAATTTAGGATCAGGTCGGATTTCAATATTTAACATTTACGTCCTAGATTCAATATTTAATCAAAAATATAAATCACAAGATAATTAATATAATACATTTTGTTTGAGAAATTGGCAACTCCAATGAAAGCTGTTTATCGTGATCTCAAATTGAATTTTTAAATTTGGAAGAAATAATGAAAACATTATTTGCCATATTTATACGTAACTTATGTTCAGTATGGTTAGTAGAATTCTTATACATAGAATAAGTGAAACTTTTCATTAAGCTACTCTGATCTTTCATAGGCTTGCATTTGCCGAGCATAGTTAGGTCTATAGCGATCGGTTGCGTCCCATAAAGGGACATTGAGAGAGAGCGAATCACAAGCACATCGCAATGTATTGTGCTTTGACAGTCTCTCTTCAGGAAATCTTTAATATATGTCGCAAGAAAACTTTATTAATTTTCAAAAACAATGATCGCATTTGCAGTAGTTCTGCAACAGACCAAACCGTTGTTTGCAGCAGCGAGAAATTTTGTCCCAAGCCCCTTTATTGACATGTGGTATCGATTGGCGCAAAGTAATTTTTTTTGATAAAAAACTCCCCTGCCATACCAAAGTATCTCAAATCCGTTTCGCAACATTTCGCAACAAAAAACCCCTTCCACCCCTTTCGGCAGGGGAGTGTACCCCCCGTATCACCATAACCCAAATCCGTTTCATGGTATTTGCTATCGATTGGCGCAATATAATTTTTTGTCAGAAACCGCCCATTACGCCCTTTTGGTGGCGTCCACTACCCCTCCCACCTGGTTTTATATCTACTTCGCGACATTTGCTACTGATTGGCGCAGTCATTTTTTCGTAAGAAATGGCCCATTAGCGGTATTGAGTGGCCCCCTCCCACTTGTCTGTTTCTTAATATTATCTATATTTTTGCATCTTCTAACCACCAACTAAGATCCATTTATTTCATCATATCGTTGCTCAAGGTTAGTTCGTATTGACCACCATCTACCTCATCAGCAAAAGATTTTTATTACGAAAAAGACTCTTATTCTCTTTCTATAACTCTTATTGAAAAACTTTTAAAATAAGTGTAAAATCAACTTTTTACTTTTATTTATAAAAGTAAAAGCTAAAAATAAGCTTTTACTTTTACAAATAAAAGTAAAGGTTAAAAGTAAACTATTACTTTGATAATTAAAAGTAAAAGTCAAAAGTAAACTGTTACTTATATAAATAATACTAAAAGTAAAAAGTAAACTTTTAACTTTTACTCTTAAAAATAAAAGTTTAAAGTTCATTTTTAAATAAAAGTTTTGAAAATAAGAGTAATTTTCGAGCACTGACTATAATATTAATAACTACAATAACAACCAACCAAAAAGCCAGCATCCACTATTTATTTATTGTTTGATTATAAGAAAGGAGAGCAAAATTATAAGTACGCTAAAAAACGAAAAGGGAATGAAAAAGCCAGAGATAGAACTATATTTTCTTTAAAAGTTCTTGAGTTGATCTAAATAAATATAATTTAAATATTTAAAATAAAATACAGAATTTACATTATTTGAAATTATACGATATTTGTACTCAAATATTACAAATTTTGTTACAAATTTGTTATAATGGTATCACTAAGAGAAACTAAAACTTCATCACCGATTGGTATAATGGACAGATGTTCTGAAGTAGGCGTGGACACTAAAAATGGGCGGTAGGCCACGCCCACTTCAGAACATCTTCCAAATCCGTTTCGCGATATTTGCTATCGATTAGCGCAAAGTAATTTTTTTGTAAAAAACGCCCTTCCGCCCCTTTTTAGTGTCCACGCCCACCTCCCACCATGTTCCAAATATGTTTCATTATATTTTATATCTATTGGCGCAATAAAAAAAATTGGCTAAGAAACCCTTTTGTGAACACTTAGCTTATCACCACCCATTTCCCAGCGCCAATATTTAACGAATTGTTATTTTACATATCAACGCTTACCAATACATACACGTTTCTTCAATCTGCTCACGAGCGCTCGTGAGCTGCATTTGTAGCTCACGCTCTGAACTTGCTCAGCTCATGAGCGCGAGCTGGCTGAAGTTCTTCTTCGGCTCACCGCTCACGAGAGCGAGCTATCTGATTTGCTCGCAACTCATGAGCGTGAGCTGAAAAAAATTTTGGTTGGCTCTCGCTCGTGAGCTGCGGGCTTTTTGAAATTGGTTGGCTCGCTCATGAGCGAGCGCGAGCTGAAATGGGCTGCTCGCTCGTGAGCAATTCCGCACTCTGATTTTCGAGGTCGAATAATCATTAAAGCAATAATTTTTTTATTTATTGATGATGATGAAATATCTTCTAGTTTAAAAAACAATATCGTAAAAAGTACTGTCAGAGAAATGTTCCATTCAGCCAGGCCTTAGCTTAAATACCCTACACGACAGCTAATATAGCTTGAGAAATTATGTTAAAAACAGGTGGATGATCCCACCTCTATACGATGAACGTGCTACGTCCATTTTTTGTCACATGACTACCATTAACGTGGCACGCCCGAACTGGAAGCTTAAAAAATACGGTCAAATCAATTTTGTAATGGAAAAAACTATAAAAGTAAGTATGGCAATCTAATCGTACTTAGTCTTATTTGCTCCATGAAAGGATCTTATATGTAGAAAAAATTTCGGTATTTTTAAAAATGAAAAAAAAATATATTTCAAAAATGATTTTAGTTCTGTAAAAACGATTTTTGTTGCCGGCTGGCAACATTTTGGGAATATAAAATTTTAGATACGAGCTACAAGCTAAAAAATTAAGAAATAATAAAGGAAAAAGTTTTTGACTGACTTTGACTAAACAAAATCAGAGAAGCGATTCTGTCGAATTCTATTAAAATACTTCAATTCATTCTTCCATGATTGTGGAAACTGACAGAACTAATTCAGCATAATTAGCGACCTTTCTATAATGCCTTACAAAATTAAGCACAAACAAGATATACCGAATTTCTCTAAGACATAGGAAATAATAATAAATTCATGATTCGTATATATATAATATATTATATAATTTTGTTTTAAAAATAAAATTCGCTTTCAATAAATGCAAATTATGATTTACTTTTTATGAATGCAAATTAATGGAAACTGAAAAACACACACAATAAGAATTTAAAGACTGGAAAGTTATTTGTCACAAAATTAACAATAATCGTAGAACAATTGAAGTTTAGTTTTAAATAGGTCAACTTAAATACACAAAGTTTGTGAATGCTTCAACAAAAAATATCATAAGTACATAAACTGATACCAGCAAATATCTTCCCATTATGGCCTTATTAAAACGCGGGTATATAAAGCCAAACCCATCAACGTCCACACTACTTAGAAGTAACGCTTAATTTGGACAATACAAAATGTCGATAGTTCTAAATACTGGAGGGATATTATTGGTGGCCACCATACTTGTTCTAACCAGTCTTTGCTTCAGCTATAATTATTCTGGTGGACAGCTTTACCAAAACTATAAAGTCTACGAAGTGATAAATGATCGCAATAATATAACTAAAATTTTAGAGAATTTTGCCAGTAAAAGTGGTTCGATTATATTCCCATATGACTTTGAAATAGTCGATAATGCTAATCAAGTAATTGTGGCGCCGCACAAAGTTGCAGATTTTGAAATGATTTTGGAAATGAATGATATCCGATATAATTTAATTAGTTCAAATCTACAGGAAATTCTTGATGAAACTGGGAAAAATATAACCATTGAAGATAAAGTTATCACCAAACGTTCTTTATTTAGTTATGATTGGAAATCCTATAAAAAACTCGAAAGCACTTACACATGGATGCGGAATTTAGTGAAGAAATATCCCAATAATGTCGATCTAATTAAATACGGTGAAAGTTACGAAGGCAGAGAATTATATGTGGTTAAAATATCACGTAAGGACAATACAATTAGGCCCGGTATTTTCATAGAAGGAGGCATACACGCACGTGAGTGGATTTCTGTAACGACGGCTACTTTCATTATTATGAACTTATTGACAAACCAAAGTCCTGAGATTAAAAACTTGGCTAATAACTACGACTGGTATATAGTACCCCATGTCAATCCCGATGGTTATGTTTATTCACAAAAGATAGATCGTTTGTGGCGTAAAACACGAACGCCATACCGTGGAGGATGCTTTGGTGCAGATCCTAACCGAAACTTTGATTATCATTGGAAGCAAATTGGTGCTAGCGACGATCCTTGCGCTAATAATTACGCCGGACCAAAGCCTTTCTCCGTAAAGGAAACTCTGGCGTTATCGAATTATATACAAAGTTTGAATGGCAAAATTCAGGTTTACATCGCTTTACATTCCTTTTCGCAATACATAATGTACCCCTATGGATACAGCCATAATTTCCCACCAAATTCTCTTCATCTCCATGAAGTTGTCAGTGCTGCTGCTGAGGCACTGGAGAAGGTTCACGGAATGAAATACAAAGCAGGGAATGTTTTTCGATTAATGCAAGGGACGGCCGGTACTAGTATGGATTGGGTTTACGGTAAACAGTGTATCAAGATGGCATTCACTTTTGAACTTCGTCCAATTTTTGAAGGACAATCAATAAAAGCTGGTATGCAATTGCCATCATCACAAATCAAACCAACCGGTGAAGAGATTTTACAATCTTTAGTTGCCATGGTGGAGAAGATCAAGGAATTGGGTTATTTTAATCGAAATCCGAATTAAGCGTGAATCCAAGCATATATATATATATATATATATATATATATATATATATATATATATATATATATATATATATATATATATATATATATATATATATATATATATATATATATATATATATATATATATATATATATATATATATATATATATATATATATATATATATATATATATATATATATATATATATATATATATATATATATATATATATATATATATATATATATATATATATATATATATATATATATATATATATATATATATATATATATATATATATATATATATATATATATATATATATATATATATATATATATATATATATATATATATATATATATATATATATATATATATATATATATATATATATATATATATATATATATATATATATATATATATATATATATATATATATATATATATATATATATATATATATATATATATATATATATATATATATATATATATATATATATATATATATATATATATATATATATATATATATATATATATATATATATATATATATATATATATATATATATATATATATATATATATATATATATATATATATATATATATATATATATATATATATATATATATATATATATATATATATATATATATATATATATATATATATATATATATATATATATATATATATATATATATATATATATATATATATATATATATATATATATATATATATATATATATATATATATATATATATATATATATATATATATATATATATATATATATATATATATATATATATATATATATATATATATATATATATATATATATATATATATATATATATATATATATATATATATATATATATATATATATATATATATATATATATATATATATATATATATATATATATATATATATATATATATATATATATATATATATATATATATATATATATATATATATATATATATATATATATATATATATATATATATATATATATATATATATATATATATATATATATATATATATATATATATATATATATATATATATATATATATATATATATATATATATATATATATATATATATATATATATATATATATATATATATATATATATATATATATATATATATATATATATATATATATATATATATATATATATATATATATATATATATATATATATATATATATATATATATATATATATATATATATATATATATATATATATAAAATAGAAAATATATATAATTATATATATCATAACATTTTTAATGTTTTTCGAGGAATTCTCTTTAATAATTATAATTTAAATATTCTTGATAATTTTTTATTTGCTTCTTGTAAATTTTCTAAGAATACGGAACTTTCATATTTGACCCAAGGATGTTCGTATGGATTGTAGAATTTTTTACATTCAAGAATTTTGTCATGCAGGAACGAGTCTTATTTAATTATAAAAAAATTATGTATATGTTGTTAAACATTTCAGACATGAAGGCGGATAAGGCTTCAGTGAGTAAAAAAAGCCTAAAAATAAATTAGATTAATTTTTCTCCTGAATTTCTATTTTGAAAATTTTGAATAAAATTTCACAGCCCTAGAGTGCATTCACTTTGGTCATACTTTGCGTTAGCATCAATCAATAATTTACACGTTCAATTGCAAAATCAATATCGACTTCCTCTTAAGGAAAATATTTAAATTGAATGATCTTGACAATGTGTTTCACTGACCTTGAGATTGAATCAATAATTAATTAATAATATTATCCACTTTCATTATCATGTACTAATGATCATTTACTATGCAATCATGTAGCAAATGGAAGGGATGAAAACGAACAAAAAGTTAAAATGCTGATAAAATTTGAAAGGCAGAAACACTTTAAATCGATTGCAGGGAATAAAAACTTCAGGCGATTGATCGATTATAATTATCACATTCCTCTCATAAAGCTTACAAACATTCTGTACTGTATTTTTTGGTATGATTAGAGTAGCATGTCTGAAATTTAGTGTACTCTTTAAGAATAGTTGGCCATTATTTTCAGAGAGCAAGGGATTAAATTCGTTCGCATGGGAAAAATAAAATAGGACCTATCGAATTCCGCAAGCGTTAGCGATTGGTTGCACCCCATAAAGGTAGATTGAGAGAGAGAGAGCGAATCACAGGCACGTCACAATGTATTGTGCTTTGGTAGTCTCTCTCTGCAGGAGAGCTTTAATATAAGTCACAAGTAAAACACCTGTATGAATAACAACAATTATATTAATAACTACAATAACAACCAACTAAAAAGCTGGCACGCTCTGTTTATAAAATAATCCGTCCTTTTATGACAAACAGTCCTCATAAGTTTGCTTGTTTGATTATAAAGAAAAAGAGCAAAATTAAGAGTACGCTAAAAAAAGAAAAGTGGAAGAAAAAGCGAGAGATAGAATTGTATTTTCTTTGAAAGTTATTGAGTTGATCTAAAAAAATGTTTACTTTTCAAAAAGTGGCTTCATAAATAATATAATTTTTCATGTTGAATATTTTTGAAATTTCTTAAAACAAAATACATAAATCATGCGATATTTGCATTAAAATGTTATCATTTTTGTTATAATTTAATATCTTCCATTGCATCAATGATGGCATTAAGAGAAGCTAAAACTTCATCACCGATTGGTATAATCTGTGATGCGGGCACTTGCATTCCGGGTTTTCTTGTATTGTCTTTTAATTTTTGTGATGGACCCAACTGATAACCGAATGCAATTTTTTGATTTACCAGTGGATTGCTGTAGATCCAACCCAAGCTAGAACCTAGATCTTTTACACAAACTTTCTGCTGACGATATTTAGTGCCGTACAGACTGGATAGAGCTTTGACGGTAACATTGAATAATTTGTTATAAGCTGATATATCTTTTAACATAACGGACGGATATTGTAAGAAATTTGAAGAGCCATGCAGAGAGATATACAGATGAATTTGACGGTTTAATGAATAGACGAATTGCGCCATTTTTCGTGTTTCCTGTTCAGAAAATGCTGACGGTCCAGGATAGTATTGACTGCATGGACTGCTATAGGGCAATGCATCCCAAATATAATCCCAATTTCGAGTCAGATCTGCACCAAAACAGCTTCCGTAAACTGATCTTGTCTTACTCCATAAAGGATCAGTTGTGCGTGTAAATTCATAGCCATCAGGATTCAGATGGGGCACGATATACCATTCGTAATTGTTCAACAGGTTGTTACGATGGTTCAGTGCGTCAGGAAATGCCAATTTATCAATAATATACATAGCAATAGCAGGACCTATCCATTCATTTCCACGAGCTCCGGCTTCAATTACAACAGCTTTAGTATTAACTGTATTCGGAGATAGAATTTTAACTGCAAAAATATCACGTCCCTCGTAGCTAGGCCCAATTTGAAGAATACGAACAAACGAAGGATATCTGTCCGCTAAGTATTTCACCCGTTTGTAATTCTTTTGCCACGAATAATAAGTAGTCAAGTTATAAACGATGCCAGAATTTATCTGTACTTCACCCATCTTCAAAAGATTCTCTAGATTCGGTTCTCTCAAATTATATTTGATACCATTGCTAGACATCACCTCTTCGAAATCAGGCACTTTATGGGGCGCTACGACAATATTTGACTCATCATCTTTGGTGAGGGCATCATCGAGAAATATAAACACGTCATTTTCTCTACGCAGAGAATGCAAGAGATTATATCCTTCCGCTGTCGATGGCGTCACACTATAAACTCTATAATTTTCATAGCTTAAACGCTGTATATACTCTTTATCGTGTGTACCCTTTGTAGCTGTAGCCCACTCCAACAAAGTAACAAGCACAAAACCGATATTTAGAAGTAACTCTAACGGCATAATCGTTAATTGACTGTTAGAAACTGATTAAAATTTTTTGGTATCCCGCCAATTTATACACCAATCGTGAAAGAAATGTAATCTATATTGCTATCACATAATCAATTTTCGAGGTCTTGTAATCTATAAAACAATAATTTCTTTTTCATTTATTGATGAGGCAAAAAACCCTCAGTTTAAGAAACCATATCGTAAAAAGTACTATTAGATAATTGTTCAATTTGGCTAGGCCTTAGCTTAAACACCCTACACGATAGCTAATATAGCTTGAGGAAGTGATGTTAAAAACAGCTGGATGATGCCCCTATATGATGTACGCGCTTCGTCCATTTTTTGTCACATGACTTTCATTAACGTGGCACGCCCGAACTGGAAGCGTACAAATACGGTCAAATCAATTTTGTAATGGAAAAAACTATAAAAGTATGTATGCCATTAGTACGATTAGTCTTATTTGCCCCATGAAAGGATCTTATATGTAGACAAAATTTAGGTATTTTTAAAAATGAAAAAATAAAAATATATTTCAAAAATGATTTTAGCTCTGTAAAAACGATTTTTGTTGCCAGTGAGCAAATCGCAAACATTTGGCGAACATAAAATTTTAGATACAAGCCCTCCATAACCTAAGAAATTAAGAAATAATAAAAAAGAGACTATAAAAGCGAATGTGAGACTGATCCAATTTGATCCGATCTGATTTTGTCTAAACAGAATCATAGGAAAGCTTCTGCAGAATTCTATCAATTCTATCATTCTTCCATGATTGTGGTTTAGCTACGTAGATGCAAAGGCAGGTAAACTAACAGAACTATTTCAGCATAATTTAGCAACCTTTCCACAATGCGTTACAAAATTAAGCACAAACTCGGATACACCGAATTTCTCTAAGGCGTAGGAAAAAAAATTTATAACTCATAAATTACAATTAGATTAGATTAAATTACAATTGTTATAATTTTGTTATAAAGATAAAATTCGTTTTCAATAAATACAAAATTTTATTTAGTTTTTATAAAAGCAACTTTATGGAAACTACAAAACACACGCAATAATAATTTAAAAACTGGCGACAGTTGTCATAAAATTGTAATTAGCACTAACAATCATAAATGGATCAACTTGAATACACAAAGTTTGTGAATGCTTCAATAAAAAATATCATAAGTTGATAAACCGATAAATCAACACACACAAATATCTTCCCATTATGACCTTTTTATCACGCGGGTATATAAAGCCAAAATCATCAACGTCCACACTAATTATAAGTAACGCTTAATTTAGACAGCACAAAATGTCGATAATTCTAAATACTGGAGGGATATTATTGGTGGCCGCTATACTTGTTCTAATCAGTCTTTGCTACAGTTCTAATTATTCTGGTGGACAGCTTTACCAAAACTATAAAGTCTACGAAGTGATTAATGATCATATTAGAACAACTAAAATTTTAGAGGATTTTGCCAGTAAAAGTGGTTCGATTATATTCCCATATGACTTTGAAATAGTCGATAATGCTAATCAAGTAATTGTGGCGCCGCACAAAGTTGCAGATTTTGAAACGATTTTGGAAATGAATGACATCCGATATAATTTAATTAGTTCAAATCTACAGGAAATTCTTGATGAAACTGGAAAAAATATAATCATTGAGGATAATGACATCACCAAACGTTCTTTATTTAGTTATGATTGGAAATCTTACAAAAGCCTAAATCGCACTTACAAATGGTTGCGGAATTTAGTGAAGAAATATCCGGATAATGTTGATCTAATCCAATACGGTGAAAGTTATAAAGGCAGAGAATTATATGTGGTTAAAATATCACGTAAGGACAATACAATTAGGCCCGGTATTTTCATAGAAGGAGGCATACACGCACGTGAGTGGATTTCTGTAACGACGGCTACTTTCATTATTATGAACTTATTGACAAACCAAAGTCCTGAGATTAAAAACTTGGCTAAAAATTACGACTGGTATATAGTACCCCATGTCAATCCCGATGGTTATGTTTATTCACAAAAGATAGATCGTTTGTGGCGTAAAACACGAACGCCATACCATGGAGGATGTTTTGGTGCAGATCCTAACCGAAACTTTGGACATTATTGGAAGGAAATTGGTGCTAGCGATAATCCTTGCTCTAATATTTATGCCGGACCGAGGCCTTTCTCCGAAAAGGAAACTCAGGCATTATCGAATTATATACAAAGCTTGAATGGTAAAATTCAAGTTTACATCGCTTTACATTCATTCTCGCAATTCATAATGTACCCCTATGGATACAGCCGTAATTTCCCACCAAATTATCGTCATCTCCATGAAGTTGCCAGTGCTGCTGCTGAGGCACTGGAGAAGGTTCACGGAATGAAATACAAAGCAGGGAATGTTTTTCAATTAATGCAAGGGACGGCCGGTACTAGTATGGATTGGGTTTACGGTAAACAGTGTATCAAGATGGCATTCACTTTTGAACTTCGTCCAATTTTTGAAGTAAAATCATTCAAAGCTGGTATGCAATTGCCATCATCACAAATTAAACCAACCGGTGAAGAGATTTTACAATCTTTAGTTGCCATGGTGAAGAAGATCGAAGAATTGGGTTATATTGATTTGAATCTGGCGACCAATGACACAACTCGTTTATAACAAATTTGTTATAATTTTTGTCATCCAAATTTGTGATCGGTATTCTGGTTAAGCGGTGACAGCACGAAAGCTCTTTATATTCACCATTGTTGGCAATTATTCAAGGTTCGATTCGTTCTGTCTCATTTGCTTTTTCCGGCTGCTTCTCAATTACTTCATATAGTTATGCTTGGGAAGATATCGCACATTGTAGTATTTAAAAGTTGAAAAGCAACAGGAAAGGTTAGACGAGAAGGTATGATTCGAACTTTGAATAAGAATATTTTCTATTAATTTTGACGTATAAAAAAATAGCAACAGGTTTTTGAAATAATTTTGAAATAAAATTGTATTGGTCGGATTGGCTAACTTTTGAATGCAACATAATTCAAAATGTATACAGAAAATGTTAGAATAATGAATACACATGCTATTTCACTGGATATCTACCATCGCAAGTGGTTTTTTTTGTTCCCAAAACCTGATTATATTCTTGGTATCTACTTCTGAGATAATAACAATAAAAATGACATCCGGAGAGCTTTTAAATTTTAACCCGAATAGCTATTTGTGACATAAGTCATTGGAATGACATGCGTCATTGAGTTGAGTTTTGTCACTCAACCAGAATAAGGGGGTTAATAAATTTTTTATTTGCTTCTTGTAAATTTTCTAAGAATACGGAACTTTCATATTTGACCCAAGGATTTTCGTATGGATTGTAGAATTTTTTACATTCAAGAACTTTGTCATGCGGGAACGATAAAAAAAAAATCATGTCTTATTTAATGATAAAAAATGATGTTTATGTTGTTAAACATTTCAGACATGAAGGCGGATAAGGCTTCAGTGACTAAAAAAAGCCTACAAATAAATTAGATTAATTTTTCTCCTGAATTTCTATTTTGAAAATTTTGAATAAAATTTCACAGCCCTAGAGTGCATTCACTTTGGTCATACTTTGCGTTAGCATCAATCAATAATTTACACGTTCAATTGCAAAATCAATATCGACTTCCTCTTAAGGAAAATATTTAAATTGAATGATCTTGACAATGTGTTTGACTGACCTTGAGATTGAATCAATAATTAATTAGTAATATTATCCACATTCATTATCATGTACTAATGATCATTTACTATGCAATCATGTAGCAAATGGAAGGGATGAAAACGAACAAAAAGTTAAAATGCTGATAAAATTTGAAAGGCAGAAACACTTTAAATCGATTGCAGGGAATAAAAACTTCAGACGATTGATCGATTATAATTATCACATTCCTCTCATAAAGCTTACAAACATTCTGTACTGTATTTTTTGGTATGATTAGAGTAGCGTGTGTGAAATTTAGTGTACTCTTTAAGAATAGTTTGCCATTATTTTCAGAGAGCAAGGGATTAAATAGGACCTATCGAATTCCGCAAGCGTTAGCGATTGGTTGCACCCCATAAAGGTACATTGAGAGAGAGAGAGAGAGAGAGAGCGAATCGCAGGCACGTCGCAATGTATTGTGCTTTGGTAGTCTCTCTCTGCAGGAGAGCTTTAATATAAGTCACAAGTAAAACACCTGTATGAATAACAACAATTATATTAATAACTACAATAACAACCAGCTAAAAAGCTGGCACGCTCTGTTTATAAAATAATCCGTCCTTTTATGACAAACAGTCCTCATGAGTTTGCTTGTTTGATTATAAAGAAAAAGAGCAAAATTAAGAGTACGCTAAAAAAAGAAAAGTGGAAGAAAAAGCGAGAGATAGAATTGTATTTTCTTTGAAAGTTATTGAGTTGATCTAAAAAAATGTTTACTTTTCAAAACGTGGCTTCATAAATAATATAATTTTTCATGTTGAATATTTTTGAAATTTCTTAAAACAAAATACATAAATCATGCGATATTTGCATTAAAATGTTATCATTTTTGTTATAATTTAATATCTTCCATTGCATCAATGATGGCATTAAGAGAAGCTAAAACTTCATCACCGATTGGTATAATCTGTGATGCGGGCACTTGCATTCCGGGTTTTCTTGTATTGTCTTTTAATTTTTGTGATGGACCCAACTGATAACCGAATGCAATTTTTTGATTTACCAGTGGATTGCTGTAGATCCAACCCAAGCTAGAACCTAGATCTTTTACACAAACTTTCTGCTGACGATATTTAGTGCCGTACAGGCTGGATAGAGCTTTGACGGTAACATTGAATAATTTGTTATAAGCTGACATATCTTTTAAGATAACGGGCGGATATTGTAAGAAATTTGAAGAGCCATGCAGAGAGATATACAGATGAATTTGACGGTTTAATGAATAGACGAATTGCGCCATTTTTCGTGTTTCCTGTTCAGAAAATGCTGACGGTCCAGGATAGTATTGACTGCATGGACTGCTATAGGGCAATGCATCCCAAATATAATCCCAATTTCGAGTCAGATCTGCACCAAAACAGCTTCCGTAAACTGATCTTGTCTTACTCCATAAAGGATCAGTTGTGCGTGTAAATTCATAGCCATCAGGATTCAGATGGGGCACGATATACCATTCGTAATTGTTCAACAGGTTGTTACGATGGTTCAGTGCGTCAGGAAATGCCAATTTATCAATAATATACATAGCAATAGCAGGACCTATCCATTCATTTCCACGAGCTCCGGCTTCAATTACAACAGCTTTAGTATTAACTGTATTCGGAGATAGAATTTTAACTGCAAAAATATCACGTCCCTCGTAGCTAGGCCCAATTTGAAGAATACGAACAAACGAAGGATATCTGTCCGCTAAGTATTTCACCCGTTTGTAATTCTTTTGCCACGAATAATAAGTAGTCAAGTTATAAACGATGCCAGAATTTATCTGTACTTCACCCATCTTCAAAAGATTCTCTAGATTCGGTTCTCTCAAATTATATTTGATACCATTGCTAGACATCACCTCTTCGAAATCAGGCACTTTATGGGGCGCTACGACAATATTTGACTCATCATCTTTGGTGAGGGCATCATCGAGAAATATAAACACGTCATTTTCTCTACGCAGAGAATGCAAGAGATTATATCCTTCCGCTGTCGATGGCGTCACACTATAAACTCTATAATTTTCATAGCTTAAACGCTGTATATACTCTTTATCGTGTGTACCCTTTGTAGCTGTAGCCCACTCCAACAAAGTAACAAGCACAAAACCGATATTTAGAAGTAACTCTAACGGCATAATCGTTAATTGACTGTTAGAAACTGATTAAAATTTTTTGGTATCCCGCCAATTTATACACCAATCGTGAAAGAAATGTAATCTATATTGCTATCACATAATCAATTTTCGAGGTCTTGTAATCTATAAAACAATAATTTCTTTTTCATTTATTGATGAGGCAAAAAACCCTCAGTTTAAGAAACCATATCGTAAAAAGTACTATTAGATAATTGTTCAATTTGGCTAGGCCTTAGCTTAAACACCCTACACGATAGCTAATATAGCTTGAGGAAGTGATGTTAAAAACAGCTGGATGATGCCCCTATATGATGTACGCGCTTCGTCCATTTTTTGTCACATGACTTTCATTAACGTGGCACGCCCGAACTGGAAGCGTACAAATACGGTCAAATCAATTTTGTAATGGAAAAAACTATAAAAGTATGTATGCCATTAGTACGATTAGTCTTATTTGCCCCATGAAAGGATCTTATATGTAGACAAAATTTAGGTATTTTTAAAAATGAAAAAATAAAAATATATTTCAAAAATGATTTTAGCTCTGTAAAAACGATTTTTGTTGCCAGTGAGCAAATCGCAAACATTTGGCGAACATAAAATTTTAGATACAAGCCCTCCATAACCTAAGAAATTAAGAAATAATAAAAAAGAGACTATAAAAGCGAATGTGAGACTGATCCAATTTGATCCGATCTGATTTTGTCTAAACAGAATCATAGGAAAGCTTCTGCAGAATTCTATCAATTCTATCATTCTTCCATGATTGTGGTTTAGCTACGTAGATGCAAAGGCAGGTAAACTAACAGAACTATTTCAGCATAATTTAGCAACCTTTCCACAATGCGTTACAAAATTAAGCACAAACTCGGATACACCGAATTTCTCTAAGGCGTAGGAAAAAAAATTTATAACTCATAAATTACAATTAGATTAGATTAAATTACAATTGTTATAATTTTGTTATAAAGATAAAATTCGTTTTCAATAAATACAAAATTTTATTTAGTTTTTATAAAAGCAACTTTATGGAAACTACAAAACACACGCAATAATAATTTAAAAACTGGCGACAGTTGTCATAAAATTGTAATTAGCACTAACAATCATAAATGGATCAACTTGAATACACAAAGTTTGTGAATGCTTCAATAAAAAATATCATAAGTTGATAAACCGATAAATCAACACACACAAATATCTTCCCATTATGACCTTTTTATCACGCGGGTATATAAAGCCAAAATCATCAACGTCCACACTAATTATAAGTAACGCTTAATTTAGACAGCACAAAATGTCGATAATTCTAAATACTGGAGGGATATTATTGGTGGCCGCTATACTTGTTCTAATCAGTCTTTGCTACAGTTCTAATTATTCTGGTGGACAGCTTTACCAAAACTATAAAGTCTACGAAGTGATTAATGATCATATTAGAACAACTAAAATTTTAGAGGATTTTGCCAGTAAAAGTGGTTCGATTATATTCCCATATGACTTTGAAATAGTCGATAATGCTAATCAAGTAATTGTGGCGCCGCACAAAGTTGCAGATTTTGAAACGATTTTGGAAATGAATGACATCCGATATAATTTAATTAGTTCAAATCTACAGGAAATTCTTGATGAAACTGGAAAAAATATAATCATTGAGGATAATGACATCACCAAACGTTCTTTATTTAGTTATGATTGGAAATCTTACAAAAGCCTAAATCGCACTTACAAATGGTTGCGGAATTTAGTGAAGAAATATCCGGATAATGTTGATCTAATCCAATACGGTGAAAGTTATAAAGGCAGAGAATTATATGTGGTTAAAATATCACGTAAGGACAATACAATTAGGCCCGGTATTTTCATAGAAGGAGGCATACACGCACGTGAGTGGATTTCTGTAACGACGGCTACTTTCATTATTATGAACTTATTGACAAACCAAAGTCCTGAGATTAAAAACTTGGCTAAAAATTACGACTGGTATATAGTACCCCATGTCAATCCCGATGGTTATGTTTATTCACAAAAGATAGATCGTTTGTGGCGTAAAACACGAACGCCATACCATGGAGGATGTTTTGGTGCAGATCCTAACCGAAACTTTGGACATTATTGGAAGGAAATTGGTGCTAGCGATAATCCTTGCTCTAATATTTATGCCGGACCGAGGCCTTTCTCCGAAAAGGAAACTCAGGCATTATCGAATTATATACAAAGCTTGAATGGTAAAATTCAAGTTTACATCGCTTTACATTCATTCTCGCAATTCATAATGTACCCCTATGGATACAGCCGTAATTTCCCACCAAATTATCGTCATCTCCATGAAGTTGCCAGTGCTGCTGCTGAGGCACTGGAGAAGGTTCACGGAATGAAATACAAAGCAGGGAATGTTTTTCAATTAATGCAAGGGACGGCCGGTACTAGTATGGATTGGGTTTACGGTAAACAGTGTATCAAGATGGCATTCACTTTTGAACTTCGTCCAATTTTTGAAGTAAAATCATTCAAAGCTGGTATGCAATTGCCATCATCACAAATTAAACCAACCGGTGAAGAGATTTTACAATCTTTAGTTGCCATGGTGAAGAAGATCGAAGAATTGGGTTATATTGATTTGAATCTGGCGACCAATGACACAACTCGTTTATAACAAATTTGTTATAATTTTTGTCATCCAAATTTGTGATCGGTATTCTGGTTAAGCGGTGACAGCACGAAAGCTCTTTATATTCACCATTGTTGGCAATTATTCAAGGTTCGATTCGTTCTGTCTCATTTGCTTTTTCCGGCTGCTTCTCAATTACTTCATATAGTTATGCTTGGGAAGATATCGCACATTGTAGTATTTAAAAGTTGAAAAGCAACAGGAAAGGTTAGACGAGAAGGTATGATTCGAACTTTGAATAAGAATATTTTCTATTAATTTTGACGTATAAAAAAATAGCAACAGGTTTTTGAAATAATTTTGAAATAAAATTGTATTGGTCGGATTGGCTAACTTTTGAATGCAACATAATTCAAAATGTATACAGAAAATGTTAGAATAATGAATACACATGCTATTTCACTGGATATCTACCATCGCAAGTGGTTTTTTTTGTTCCCAAAACCTGATTATATTCTTGGTATCTACTTCTGAGATAATAACAATAAAAATGACATCCGGAGAGCTTTTAAATTTTAACCCGAATAGCTATTTGTGACATAAGTCATTGGAATGACATGCGTCATTGAGTTGAGTTTTGTCACTCAACCAGAATAAGGGGGTTAATAAATTTTTTATTTGCTTCTTGTAAATTTTCTAAGAATACGGAACTTTCATATTTGACCCAAGGATTTTCGTATGGATTGTAGAATTTTTTACATTCAAGAACTTTGTCATGCGGGAACGATAAAAAAAAAATCATGTCTTATTTAATGATAAAAAATGATGTTTATGTTGTTAAACATTTCAGACATGAAGGCGGATAAGGCTTCAGTGACTAAAAAAAGCCTACAAATAAATTAGATTAATTTTTCTCCTGAATTTCTATTTTGAAAATTTTGAATAAAATTTCACAGCCCTAGAGTGCATTCACTTTGGTCATACTTTGCGTTAGCATCAATCAATAATTTACACGTTCAATTGCAAAATCAATATCGACTTCCTCTTAAGGAAAATATTTAAATTGAATGATCTTGACAATGTGTTTGACTGACCTTGAGATTGAATCAATAATTAATTAGTAATATTATCCACATTCATTATCATGTACTAATGATCATTTACTATGCAATCATGTAGCAAATGGAAGGGATGAAAACGAACAAAAAGTTAAAATGCTGATAAAATTTGAAAGGCAGAAACACTTTAAATCGATTGCAGGGAATAAAAACTTCAGACGATTGATCGATTATAATTATCACATTCCTCTCATAAAGCTTACAAACATTCTGTACTGTATTTTTTGGTATGATTAGAGTAGCGTGTGTGAAATTTAGTGTACTCTTTAAGAATAGTTTGCCATTATTTTCAGAGAGCAAGGGATTAAATAGGACCTATCGAATTCCGCAAGCGTTAGCGATTGGTTGCACCCCATAAAGGTACATTGAGAGAGAGAGAGAGAGAGCGAATCGCAGGCACGTCGCAATGTATTGTGCTTTGGTAGTCTCTCTCTGCAGGAGAGCTTTAATATAAGTCACAAGTAAAACACCTGTATGAATAACAACAATTATATTAATAACTACAATAACAACCAGCTAAAAAGCTGGCACGCTCTGTTTATAAAATAATCCGTCCTTTTATGACAAACAGTCCTCATGAGTTTGCTTGTTTGATTATAAAGAAAAAGAGCAAAATTAAGAGTACGCTAAAAAAAGAAAAGTGGAAGAAAAAGCGAGAGATAGAATTGTATTTTCTTTGAAAGTTATTGAGTTGATCTAAAAAAATGTTTACTTTTCAAAACGTGGCTTCATAAATAATATAATTTTTCATGTTGAATATTTTTGAAATTTCTTAAAACAAAATACATAAATCATGCGATATTTGCATTAAAATGTTATCATTTTTGTTATAATTTAATATCTTCCATTGCATCAATGATGGCATTAAGAGAAGCTAAAACTTCATCACCGATTGGTATAATCTGTGATGCGGGCACTTGCATTCCGGGTTTTCTTGTATTGTCTTTTAATTTTTGTGATGGACCCAACTGATAACCGAATGCAATTTTTTGATTTACCAGTGGATTGCTGTAGATCCAACCCAAGCTAGAACCTAGATCTTTTACACAAACTTTCTGCTGACGATATTTAGTGCCGTACAGGCTGGATAGAGCTTTGACGGTAACATTGAATAATTTGTTATAAGCTGACATATCTTTTAAGATAACGGGCGGATATTGTAAGAAATTTGAAGAGCCATGCAGAGAGATATACAGATGAATTTGACGGTTTAATGAATAGACGAATTGCGCCATTTTTCGTGTTTCCTGTTCAGAAAATGCTGACGGTCCAGGATAGTATTGACTGCATGGACTGCTATAGGGCAATGCATCCCAAATATAATCCCAATTTCGAGTCAGATCTGCACCAAAACAGCTTCCGTAAACTGATCTTGTCTTACTCCATAAAGGATCAGTTGTGCGTGTAAATTCATAGCCATCAGGATTCAGATGGGGCACGATATACCATTCGTAATTGTTCAACAGGTTGTTACGATGGTTCAGTGCGTCAGGAAATGCCAATTTATCAATAATATACATAGCAATAGCAGGACCTATCCATTCATTTCCACGAGCTCCGGCTTCAATTACAACAGCTTTAGTATTAACTGTATTCGGAGATAGAATTTTAACTGCAAAAATATCACGTCCCTCGTAGCTAGGCCCAATTTGAAGAATACGAACAAACGAAGGATATCTGTCCGCTAAGTATTTCACCCGTTTGTAATTCTTTTGCCACGAATAATAAGTAGTCAAGTTATAAACGATGCCCGAATTTATCTGTACTTCACCCATCTTCAAAAGATTCTCTAGATTCGGTTCTCTCAAATTATATTTGATACCATTGCTAGACATCACCTCTTCGAAATCAGGCACTTTATGGGGCGCTACGACAATATTTGACTCATCATCTTTGGTGAGGGCATCATCGAGAAATATAAACGCGTCATTTTCTCTACGCAGAGAATGCAAGAGATTATATCCTTCCGCTGTCGATGGCGTCACACTATAAACTCTATAATTTTCATAGCTTAAACGCTGTATATACTCTTTATCGTGTGTACCCTTTGTAGCTGTAGCCCACTCCAACAAAATAACAAGCACAAAACCGATATTTAGAAGTAACTCTAACGGCATAATCGTTAATTGACTGTTAGAAACTGATTAAAAATTTTTGGTATCCCGCCAATTTATACACCAATCGTGAAAGAACTGTAATCTATATTGCTATCACATAATCAATTTTCGAGGTCTTGTAATCTATAAAACAATAATTTCTTTTTCATTTATTGATGAGGCAAAAAACCCTCAGTTTAAGAAACCATATCGTAAAAAGTACTATTAGATAATTGTTCAATTTGGCTAGGCCTTAGCTTAAACACCCTACACGATAGCTAATATAGCTTGAGGAAGTTATGTTAAAAACAGCTGGATGATGCCCCTATATGATGTACGCGCTTCGTCCATTTTTTGTCACATGACTTTCATTAACGTGGCACGCCCGAACTGGAAGCGTAAAAAATACGGTCAAATCAATTTTGTAATGGAAAAAACTATAAAAGTATGTATGCCATTAGTACGATTAGTCTTATTTGCCCCATGAAAGGATCTTATATGTAGACAAAATTTAGGTATTTTTATAAATGAAAAAAAAATATATTTCAAAAATGATTTTAGCTCTGTAAAAACGATTTTTGTTGCCAGTGAGCAAATCGCAAACATTTGGCGAACATAAAATTTTAGATACAAGCCCTCCACAACCTAAGAAATTAAGAAATAATAAAAAAGAGACTATAAAAGCGAATGTGAGACTGATCCAATTTGATCCGATCTGGTTTTGTCTAAACAGAATCATAGGAAAGATTCTGCAGAATTCTATCAATTCTATCATTCTTCCATGATTGTGGTTTAGCTACGTAGATGCAAAGGCAGGTAAACTAACAGAACTATTTCAGCATAATTTAGCAACCTTTCCACAATGCGTTACAAAATTAAGCACAAACTCGGATACACCGAATTTCTCTAAGGCGTAGGAAAAAAAATTTATAACTCATAAATTACAATTAGATTAGATTAAATTACAATTGTTATAATTTTGTTATAAAGATAAAATTCGTTTTCAATAAATACAAAATTTTATTTAGTTTTTATAAAAGCAACTTTATGGAAACTACAAAACACACGCAATAATAATTTAAAAACTGGCGACAGTTGTCATAAAATTGTAATTAGCACTAACAATCATAAATGGATCAACTTGAATACACAAAGTTTGTGAATGCTTCAATAAAAAATATCATAAGTTGATAAACCGATAAATTAACACACACAAATATCTTCCCATTATGACCTTTTTATCACGCGGGTATATAAAGCCAAAATCATCAACGTCCACACTAATTATAAGTAACGCTTAATTTAGACAGCACAAAATGTCGATAATTCTAAATACTGGAGGGATATTATTGGTGGCCGCTATACTTGTTCTAATCAGTCTTTGCTACAGTTCTAATTATTCTGGTGGACAGCTAAGTCTACGAAGTGATTAATGATCATATTAGAATAACTAAAATTTTAGAGGATTTTGCCAGTAAAAGTGGTTCGATTATATTCCCATATGACTTTGAAATAGTCGATAATGCTAATCAAGTAATTGTGGCGCCGCACAAAGTTGCAGATTTTGAAATGATTTTGGAAATGAATGACATCCGATATAATTTAATTAGTTCAAATCTACAGGAAATTCTTGATGAAACTGGAAAAAATATAATCATTGAGGATAATGACATCACCAAACGTTCTTTATTTAGTTATGATTGGAAATCTTACAAAAGCCTAAATCGCACTTACAAATGGTTGCGGAATTTAGTGAAGAAATATCCGGATAATGTTGATCTAATCCAATACGGTGAAAGTTATAAAGGCAGAGAATTATATGTGGTTAAAATATCACGTAAGGACAATACAATTAGGCCCGGTATTTTCATAGAAGGAGGCATACACGCACGTGAGTGGATTTCTGTAACGACGGCTACTTTCATTATTATGAGCTTATTGACAAACCAAAGTCCTGAGATTAAAAACTTGGCTAATAACTACGACTGGTATATAGTACCCCATGTCAATCCCGATGGTTATGTTTATTCACAGGAGATAGATCGTTTGTGGCGTAAAACACGAACGCCATACCGTGGAGGATGCTTTGGTACAGATCCTAACCGAAACTTTGATTATCATTGGAAAGAAATTGGTGCTAGCGACGATCCTTGCGCTAATAATTACGCCGGACCAAAGCCTTTCTCCGAAAAGGAAACTCTGGCGTTATCGAATTATATACAAAGTTTGAATGGCAAAATTCAGGTTTACATCGCTTTACATTCCTTTTCGCAATACATAATGTACCCCTATGGATACAGCCATAATTTCCCACCAAATTCTCTTCATCTCCATGAAGTTGTCAGTGCTGCTGCTGAGGCACTGGAGAAGGTTCACGGAATGAAATACAAAGTAGGTAATGTTTTTCGATTAATGCAAGGGACGGCCGGTACTAGTATGGATTGGGTTTACGGTAAACAGTGTATCAAGATGGCATTCACTTTTGAACTTCGTCCAATTTTTGAAGGACAATCATTAAAAGCTGGAATGCAATTGCCGTCATCACAAATCAAACCAACCGGTGAAGAGATTTTACAATCTTTAGTTGCCATGGTGGAGAAGATCAAAGAATTGGGTTATTTTAATCGAAATCCGAATGAAACATAAATTTATACATGCATATAGATAAATAGATAAATAAACATATAAACATATAAATATATATATATATATATATATATATATATATATATATATATATATATATATATATATATATATATATATATATATATATATATATATATATATATATATATATATATATATATATATATATATATATATATATATATATATATATATATATATATATATATATATATATATATATATATATATATATATATATATATATATATATATATATATATATATATATATATATATATATATATATATATATATATATATATATATATATATATATATATATATATATATATATATATATATATATATATATATATATATATATATATATATATATATATATATATATATATATATATATATATATATATATATATATATATATATATATATATATATATATATATATATATATATATATATATATATATATATATATATATATATATATATATATATATATATATATATATATATATATATATATATATATATATATATATATATATATATATATATATATATATATATATATATATCCGAATGAAAACATAAATTTAAGTGGTTTAAGTGGAAAACATAAATATATATATATATATATATATATATATATATATATATATATATATATATATATATATATATATATATATATATATATATATATATATATATATATATATATATATATATATATATATCCGAATGAAAACATAAATTTAAGTGGTTAAGATCGAAATCCGAATGAAACATAAATTTATACATGCATATAGATAAATAGATAAATAAACATATAAACATATAAATATATATATATATATATATATATATATATATATATATATATATATATATATATATATATATATATATATATATATATATATATATATATATATATATATATATATATATATATATATATATATATATATATATATATATATATATATATATATATATATATATATATATATATATATATATATATATATATATATATATATATATATATATATATATATATATATATATATATATATATATATATATATATATATATATATATATATATATATATATATATATATATATATATATATATATATATATATATATATATATATATATATATATATATATATATATATATATATATATATATATATATATATATATATATATATATATATATATATATATATATATATATATATATATATATATATATATATATATATATATATATATATATATATATATATATATATATATATATATATATATATATATATATATATATATATATATATATATATATATATATATATATATATATATATATATATATATATATATATATATATATATATATATATATATATATATATATATATATATATATATATATATATATATATATATATATATATATATATATATATATATATATATATATATATATATATATATATATATATATATATATATATATATATATATATATATATATATATATATATATATATATATATATATATATATATATATATATATATATATATATATATATATATATATATATATATATATATATATATATATATATATATATATATATATATATATATATATATATATATATATATATATATATATATATATATATATATATATATATATATATATATATATATATATATATATATATATATACATAAATTCAATTTAATTGCTGATTAGAATTAGTGCTATATTTACTATTCTTTTTATTCCTATTATCGGAATACTATTATATTCTATTTATTTCTATAATTATTATTCCTATTATCCTATATAGTGTCAATTTTTATTAAATATTCTAAGATTACTTTTTAATACTTAAACCGCCGTAATACGGCATTATTATTGCCTTCAAATAAATTAAATTAATAATATATTTTTATAGAACCATCAGATACTTCATTTGCTTTCGTATTTTTACGATTTTTCTTTAAGATAATTTTTCTGAAAAAATAATTAAGAAAATAAGTACAAAAATTAAAAAAAAATTTTTAGTTTGAAGATTTCAAAATTATACTATGTAGAAATATTATTGAATATTTTTAATAATTATTAACTTATTTTTTTAATATAGAAAATATATACCATTATATATATCACTATATTTTTGTACCCTACACCCGAATGGTCAAGGGTTGAGTTCATCCTTCCGTTTGTAACGCATTAAAGGAGGTGTGTCAGATATGGGGAAACTATATATATTCTGGCTCATAACAATCTTCTGAGTCGATTTAGCCCTGTCCGTCCGTCTGTCTGTCTGTCTGTCTGTCCGTCTGTTGAAATCACGATTACGAAAGAACGAAAAAAGATATGATCGATATTTTTCACAAATATTATCTGTTACTGTAAGCAGGTTGTGTTGAAAATGGACGAAATCTGTTGATAAACACTCCTACTCCTTATATGAATACTTATACGGGATTATTATATAGGATTATATACCCCGCTACTTATATGGATGTATGCATATACGAAGCTCAGTTCCTATGTTTATGAAGCGAATTTGAAAACAACATTTTGTGCTGGAACTGAAATAAAAATACTAAATTATCTTGCAGAAAGCGGGCGTGATCCGCGTCTCTACTAGGAATACGGATTCCTCTACTAGGAATATACTGTGGGTATAGGGTATCTAAGCTTCGGCCAGGCCGAAGATAGCGCCCTGACTTGTTTGTTTTTTCACGATTTCTCTGTAATAATTAAAATTTTATAAATTCTTTTTGATAGCTTTTTATTTACTTCTTGTAGAGTTTCTAAAAATTATGAATCTTCCAAATTTGACTCAAGGATTTTCGTATGGATTATATAATTTTTTACATTCAAGAATTTTCTCATACAAGAACGAATCATATTTAATGATAGAAAAAAATTCTGTATGTGTTGCTTAACTGCTCGTTATGTAATGAATTTCACCATTTAAAGTGTGTTGGTTTGACTGGCAGAATCGATGATAAAATCGGTGTTTAAGTCGATTTGCGTTGGTTTTGCCTAAGGTCTAGAGGTCTCCCTCAAATAAGCAACGCTATTATAAATGCGAAAGTATTAATGTTTGCAGATAATATGAAGCTTTTTTTATCATATTTAAATTGAAGTTTCATTTCGAAACTATCTTTGGTGGCTGTTGGTTGGAAGTTGGAAGTGGTTGAAGTGGTTAAGTTGTTGAGAAGTGGTTAAGATCGTTAATGATCTTGGTGCAATTCTAGATCAGAAATGACGAGCAGAATAAACAGTACATTGGGTTTTATAAAACGTTTGGCAAAAGAATTTGATGACCCATATATTACTAAATTATTGTGCAGAGAGATGCAGATGAGGAAAGACCAATTTTGGAGTATGCTGCCCCTGATTGGAGTCCCAGTTATAGCTGCTACATCTCTTAGATGGAGTCGGTACAAAATAAATTCCCATATTTTTGCTTGCGAAACCTCCACTGGGACGAATATGCTATCCTACCGCCCTGTGAGTCCCGGCTAAAATTAATAGATTTACCGTCACTCGCCAATCGTAGAATAATGCTGAACGCAATGTTTATCGTAAGCTGTCTTTCTGGCATTACGCATTCGGCCTATTTGTTAGCCAATATCTAGATCTTTATTTATCTGCTTCTGCAGATCGTCGTACCTTCGACACGAATCCCTTCGTAATGTTTTTTCAAATTTTAAATTTAGATTCAGTAATTGATTTCTCTGATTGAGTTTCGGTGACCAAAAGGAAAAATTTTTTATCAAATTTGTGAATATACGTTTTGATGTAAACTACAAATGCATTTGCGCTTAGTTTGTTTCTTTGCAAATAAATAAATTAATTATAAAACCCTAAAAATAAATTAGATTAATTTTTGTCATCAATTTCTATTTCGAAAATTTTGAATAAATTTTTACAGCCCTAGAGTACATTCACTTTGATCATACTTTGCGTTAGCATCAATCAACAATTTACACGTTAAATTGCAAAATAAATATCGACTACGAAATTTCTTTATTACTGATTTTTTTTGTTGTGGAAAAAATTTAAATTGGATGATCTTGAATGTATATCACTGACCTTGATGTTGAATTAATAATTAATTGATATTATCATCCACTTTCATAATTATCTACTAATGATCATTTACCGCGCAATCGTGTAGAAAACGAGAAAAATAAAAAGGAAAAAAACGCTAAAATGCTAATAAAATTTCAAAGGCAGAAACATTTTAAATCGATTTCAGGGAATAAAACCACACAATTGATCGATTAACCTTATCACATTACTCTCATAAAGCTTACAAACATTTTTATTATGAAGTGATAATTAATAAAAATTAATATGAAATTCGCTAACGTAGTAGTGACAACAATACAATGAATTTAACCGTGATATTTGAAATATTTAAAAATTAACCTCTGGCCATATTTCTCCAAAATTAATTCCAGCGACATCAATTTATATCAAGTAAGAACGCTAACTTCAGCCTGCCCGATGTTCCTGTTCCTGCGTATCATAAGTTCGTACTTTGATCCTAACAATCCGTGGGTGGCACATGGTATTTTTTGTGGTACGTTAATGCCCAAACAAGTTATCCCGGTTATAAAATTTCATCTTCAAAACTGCACTATAAAATGGGAAATCCTGATAAAGACCTTGGTACTTTTGTGTTTGGATCTAAAGGTCGGAGGTGCCAATGAGCTGATTTTCTTAATTTTTGCCATCAATAAAGTATTAATGAGGGGAACACCGCCAAACTACAAGATGATCGGTTTTTCGGTCGGCAGCTATGATTTCTGTTCCCAGAGGGCGGGTGGCGCCAATTTGTTGGAAAATGAAATGAATTTCCCATTGGATGTTTACCATGGGAATATAAAATCAGCTTTATATCAGCTCTAGAAACTAAGGAATTCTTCTCTAAATATTTATGATGTCATGATTACTGTGAAAAGTGGGCATCACGCACGTTCAATTTTGCCCATTTTCGCCTTCTTTAATACGTTACAAAGGGATGAAGCAACTCAAAATATCCTATCCTTTCGGGTGTGTGGTATGCAAACTATGTCAGGATATTGCAGTTTCATATAGTTTCTATTACTATAACTTTTCGCCCGTAAATTTATTAATTTATCAATTAAAATTTGTTTAAAAAAATCAAAATAAAATGTGAAAAAATATGAAATTTTGCTTTATTGATCGCATTTATCTATACGATTTTCTTGCTGGCGAAATATTTTACTTACTCTTCCACCATTTCAATATCATCTTCCTCCTCTTCTTCTTCACCCAATTCACCATCATCTCTCATATCTTCATAATCCCTAACGGTACTCGGACGTCGGCTTCTATTCGTTTGAACACGTATCCCAACACCTTGATTAAGCTCTTCCTCTTCATCATCTTCAAATTCTATTTCAATCATATCGCGACCATAATCCGGCATTTTTTTTTTTTTTGTTTATTCTAAACTTCTTTAAAGGTTTTCGTCAAGGAATTTTTAATAATAATTATTTTTAACAATCATTAAATTTTATTTTCCACAATATTTCAAATTTCAATTTCAATTTATTCAGAATTGAATTTTAGCCAATTTTGGTATAGAATGAAAACGCTTTAGTTTTAGTTTGGTAGTATTGTTGGTGTTTTTGGTGTTGTATTTTCAAAATTTAAAATCAAACGCAACGATAACGAAAAAACCAATTTATTTCATAAAGGAAATCTTTTATCCTTTAGAAATTTAACCGCAATTCCGTTTTATAAATCTCATTCGATTTTACTCGCGAAATTATTGCAATTAAATTGCCGTTTTCTTTTTTAATTCATCGATTTTTTTAATTTTTTCACTTATTATTTTTTTTCTAAATCAACAATTAATTGAATTTAATAACATTTACTTAATTGGGTATTTTTTCTAAATATTACAATTTGTTTCAAAGTGGCTTTTTCTATATATTTATTATTTCTGGAAATGAATAACACTTGGCCGATCTTGCACTATATCGTAAAAATAAACCTCACGTATACGATTGCAAATTGAAACTATGCTTTTGTTTTGAGAATATAAATGAAATAAGACTGACTGCCCGACTGCATCACGACTAGAAAACCGTGATACAAATTTTTGTTTGCAATTTTTATGGTTTCATTTAAAAAAGTTTAAATTAGATTAGTGTCATGTCGAATGTGCTGTTCAGAAACGTAGGAGAAAGAGGGGATAGGGAGTGGGGAGTAGATTCGAGGGTAGGGCGATGTGAATTCAGTTGTGTCTTTACAATTATATTGTATGTAAATACTAGAAACTAAATTTGTTTTTGTCGAAATGAAATTTCAAAAAGGAAATGCATTTGTTTTTGTCGAAATGAAGGCAAGATTAAAAGAGAGGCAAAATAAACGTGTAAATAGAAACCATGAATGGTTGGTCGCGTTTCAATTCCCAAACAAATACTATGTATTCCAAAAGAAACCTTTAAAACGTTTCCTATTACTATTTGATTTGAAACGGAACGAATCGATTTAAAAACAAAACAGTTTCTAATCTACATATCATTCTAATGTTAGTCTTGATTATGAGGATTGAAGCAATTGAAAATGTATACCAGTTATTAATTGGAAATTTATTTAGAATATCAAAAAGCACGATACGCCTGTTTGAGAAATTAATTTCAAAAACTTCGCCAAACCTCACGTTCAATGTATTCTCGGAATCGATATGAAGAATAGGGATTGCATTAATCCTCTCCTAATTAAGCTCCCTGATTGGCTCAATATCTCAAAAACTAATTTCACAATATTTATTTAAATCAAGGAAATTATTTTAACACGATTCTCTTTACACGAAATCTGTTATTTTTAAAATAATCTGACACTGCCAATATCAAGGCTGACAACGTCAAGGTTAAATACGCTTCAACTCGCATGCAGTTACCATAATGGCTTAATACTTAAATAAAATACTGGACACATTAAAAATAATCCTAAATTTTAATATCACCCCTATTGCCACTGCGGCAAAGAATTTTTTATTTGGGTTTAAGTAGCAAGTTTTTCTTTTAAATAATAATTGCAATATATAATTAATTTGTTTAAATTATTAATAACTGAATTCTTTACATCTTACATTTTCGAGAATCAACAACAACGCAAAATATCTTGTTAAGGCTTTGAATACAAACAATTCGTATTTACAACATTTGGTTCAAGAAACTAGCTGGCTTTCAAACGGTCAACTTGTTTCTTCTTTATCATTTGAATGCAAGAAACTTTATATGCCCGTTTTTATATAAACACATAAATTATTTCATAAACAAATCACGCACCAAAAGTTATTCGACCTTTCGAAAGTTCAACAAAAATAAATTATTGATAACGTCAATATCGTCAGTATAGCCGGCATGACACTCGAATAAATGCCACGATAAGCGACTAGCCCAAGCAACGTCATAGTTAATGCAAATGAAAACAATATAATCGAGTGCTTTGAAATGCCACACCCTCTGTAGTCGCCGACGTCACAAACAGCCAATGTTATCACCCATTGAAGTTTGCGCTAATTACACTTAAAAAATGCCTATTCCTTAAATTTACGTTTATGAATAGCTATAAGAAGTTAACGACTGATTAACTGTAAACTAAATAAACTAATTAATGATTAATGATATTTACTTTTCAGTTTCGCATCGTTCTAATCTATCCAACGCAGGTGGTGGTGATGACATCGGACGGTAAATCAATGGTGTCACATTTCCATGGTCAGCCTCATTCAGGAAGGCAACTGACGACGCATTTCGGTAATCGTTGCATACAAAATGCGAATCACGAAACGAACTATTAAGAAGGCAGCGCAGAATAGGCGCATGATCAATGGGTGACTAGATAAAAAATAAGAAGAGGATATTAGGACAAATGATATTAAACTAAAGTAATTAGGCTAAAATAAAGCGAATAGCAGAACTGAGAAAATAAATGAAAGAAATAAATCAAGACATTACCTTTTGTGATCTGCCAACTGTTCTAAGGTTCATAGCATTTTTTCAAGCTTTTCATTTTGAATAATTATCAATCAAGAGAAGACTACTTCGTCATCAACAAAGTTACACCACGATGTTTTAATTGGGCAACAATGCCATCTTGAATTCACGGCCAAGAACTTTAGGAATTTCTTAACTAATTTTTATTTTAATTGGTAAATATCAAACAAGTGTATTTTAATCATCACTTGTTAATTTTAAACTATAATCACCCATTCAGTATGTTTTGACTACAATTCTTTAATGGGATTCCACGAATAAATACACAGCGCACTGTAGAAAAAAAACAGAAGATCACGGTAGAAGAAAAACGACTATGAAAGCAATAGGAATTATTTGTTACTTCTGAATATATTTTGTTTTCAACGGCTTGATAATCAGCTGCTCACTTTATCTTGTCAATAATCAATTAAGAATTTATGTTCACCACATGGTATTCGATCTCTCAAATGATCAAACAATGGTAAGCAACTGTAGGAACTTTTATTTATATTACTTCGAAATGTTTTGAAATATTACTTCGGAATGTTATTTTGAGAAATATTAAATATTAAATATTAATTTGAAAAATGTTTAATATTAATAATTAAATATTACTTTTGAACTATTACTTTGAGAAACATTACCAGATATATCTAATTGTTAAATGTTATCAGAAACGTTGATGTAGGCACACAACAAAGAAATATCCCCCATACCTTATCCACACAGATGATTAAACGAAAGGAAAAAGCAAATAAATTTTCGATAATTCCAGATAACGATCTGAAAATAACTCGAAAACCGCCTAGCAATTTGAAAGTAGTATAAGCAGTTCCATGCGCAAAATTGTGTGATTGGGAATACATATAACGTACATTAAACATTTTTAATTGTTTTTAATTACACAGTGATCGTATTAATATTAAGCACTCTTGAAAAGGCCAGAGTTTATTAAAATTCTCTTCATACGTCCTCCTAAAGTTTGAATTTTTTCTTTGTCTGGCAACACTGCAAGATTCCAATCACATCCCTGGTTCCTCGCGATTGTTAATTAGGAAAGGGACAACAGATGTTTTCAGTGTAAACGCGAGCGAGAGAGCTGACAGTATAATAAGGCAACTGCTGTCAGATTAGCCGCTACTAAACTGACAATCCCATCGTGTAGAAATTGAGTCGAGTAGTAGGCGTTCATTTTTCCAAAAAGGAAATATAAACCTGAACGGATTGCATTATATAGTTTAAGGTGAGATAATATATACGAAAAAATTGTAAGGAACGCTCAGGATAAAATTAAAATGCTCTCCAAAAAATCGTAGGAGTACCTGTTCTCGATATACACATTGGCATAAAGATGTCACATACGATATTACTAGTACAACCCGGGCTGCGTCCTGAGACTCGGACGTACAGTGACTACGAAAGCGTAAACGAATGCATGGAAGGCGTATGCAAAATCTACGAAGAACACCTGAAGAGGCGCAATCCAAATACACCTACCATAACTTACGATATCAGCCAATTGTTCGACTTCGTTGATCAATTAGCAGATATTAGCTGCCTGGTTTACCAAAAATCTACAAACACTTATGCGCCTTACAATAAGGAATGGATTAAAGAAAAAATATATGTCCTGCTACGACAAGCGGCTAGTGGCGGCGACTAAAGAATTCCACTTTACAAGCCTCGTTTCGTCTTCGAGCTAATGTTTTTGTGTTGGCGATTTATGTTCAATGAAAAACTGCATTTAAATGGTCGGAAATATTGGTTTAGCATTTAATATAATTCTGGCTTCCCTTATATCATATGTATGATAAAAAGCATTATAAATTTCCAGCTTTCAGGTAATTATATTCCACGGCAAAGTAGCACCGGTAAATCCTCTCTATCAGGTTAATGTTGGTAACAAAAAATCTCAAAATTAAAATTTTTCTTTTGTCGAAAAAAAAAACTGAATTGAATGAAATGAATTTTTACAACACTATTTTTTTCAATTGATTTAAGATTATAAGCCGCTTAGCAAGTAAGTAATTAATTTTATAACAAAAATAAAACAAAAATAACTAAAAAAATGAATGCAATTTATAATTTTCGTATTTAGATGGAGTGATATTTAAGAAAAAACGAAAAAATTTTGAAAAAATACTAATTTAGTTTTAGATCTCTCAAAGAAATGCTTTTTTAGTTCGCTTTTTCTGACCCTTTATCCTCCCCATACAATAAGCTCTCATCGAATCTTTGATGACCTTACAGAGGGGTTGTTTTTTAAGCATTTGCACTGATAGCGTTTTTCTAATTTTGCTTGAAAAATCTTCAACTGGATCAAGCAGAAATCAATATCCAGAAGTGATTCTCGATTAAGAATTATATCTTAAAGATTTACGATTTGTCTTTTTTAAAAGATAAAATTTTCAGATTGCATTAATTGTACTTTTCATATCAAACTTTGGACATATTTATTTACTAATTTATTGGTTGATTTTATTACGGATTAACGGAGCAGGAGAAGAAATCCATGAGCTGTTCTTTTTGGACAGCAATGACTAATAAATTTCTATAGTCAATACCTGCTTAAATATATAATAATCATATAAAATTGAAATTACAGATAGAAAGCATATTGATCAAAGCTTGTATGCTGCCTCAGTCCTTTCTATGAAACAATTAAATTTAGAGAATATTCGGTATCGCGCTTTGTAGAAGGTATCAATTCCATTATGTGTTCACGATTTTACTGTAAACCGAGATTAATAAAAAAGTGTGAACTTAATTAAAAATTTAGCAGCTCCAGATAAGCTTTTTCGATACTTTGAAATGGTGCCCAGTGGATGTGGAAAGGGTGATAATGGAAAATGAAAGATATTGATTGATAAGTATATCTGATTCGCACATCTTTTTTGAAAAAACATATAAAATTAAACAAAACATGAAATCATGACGTACGAACATGGCGCCTAACAACTTTGTTCGAATGTCACCTCTTGGGGAATGCATTAAATTATTGCCTCACATCCGGTCCTCCACCCGCAAGGCAGCGCTATTAATTTCTATAATTTTCTTATAAAATTACTAATTTATTAAAAATATTAAAGTTTATTGTTAAATTTTAATTGTTAATTTTTTAGATAAACAATTTTGTTTGAATTCAATTTCAGTAACCGGTTTCCAGTTTATCTCCATAATGTTGAAGATTTTTTAAAAATGATAATGACATTGATTATTGGGCGAACTCGATGCCGAATGAATTGAATGTTACTGAACCTTAATAAATTGTAAATAACGAATTACGTCATAAATAATATAAATCCATAATACCGAGCCAGATTTAGAACTCGAATTGATTCCATTTTGGACTCGAAGGAGAGGAGTAAGTTTTTATTTATTTACTTAAATTGCCATTTTAAATATTATTTCAAAATCGCTAAAAATCCACTTAATTCTAGACTGACGCCAGAAAAATATTTGTACATTTTTTTGTATTAAAAAAAATTATTTTTTCTTAACATACTTTTGTACTCGCTTAAACAATATGGCCATATCCAAAAAAAAAAACACGATTTTCTACAAAAAACTTGATTTTTCCCAATTAAGCGTGCAATTCTCATACGTAGCTTCTGATGGTTATTTCCATATTTAGTATTTGTTTGTTTTCTTAAAAATTAATAAAAAAACAGGTTTTCTCGATTGATGCTGGTGTTCCGTGAAAAGCTCGCCAGAATAATTAAATATTTATCTGACATAAAACTATTGCAACAACAATAATTTTATTAAATATTGAAAACTTTCCATGGTTTTTTCATTTAGTAACATTTTTATTAATGAAAGTTCATATAATCATTTCCTAATTTATACGATTAACAATAAATCATTACATTTAAAAAAACGAGAAGAACCATATATACCTCAGTGACGTATCCTTTGCCTCTCTGACGCATTAATCTCTGTCTCCATTTCATATTCAATTTCCACTCTCGGTTTCTTGAGGCCACGTTTTGTTTTAGCGGTTTTTGTCGAAACACCGTTCGATTTTCTTTTAGTTTTACTAATGTCTTTAGGATCCTTAGGCGCCCGGACAAATGCACCGATAGTTCTATGAGTATCCTATTCAACACAAAAACGATATAATTTTGCGGTGGTTTTTAAAAATTATTAAACACTAGAACACAAAATAACGAAATAATTAAAATAATTTATCGTTATTCTTTTTTTAAGCATATATTCTTTGAAGTTATTAATTGCCGATTCAGGTAAAGGTTTATCGTTAAAAGCGAACAGAAACTAAACTGATTTTCCATTGTTTTCATAAAAAAAAGTAACAATAATAACAGTAACTGGACTCAATAAAAGCCGCAAAACAAATTATAATGATCGGATAAAAACTAACAAAATTTGAAATCTTTAAGCACGGAAAGAATAATACACGTAGCGAGAGAATCACTCGTTTTTCAAGAGAAAAAATCTGTTGTGGGATATCGCGATAACAAACAACAAACGACTAAATGAATGAATATGAAAAGTAAGCAGTTAAAGCAACCCAAATGAATATGTTTTAGTTGAGAATTTTGATTAATTCACGGCAATTAAGAAATTCTTCGGCTTAAAAATTATTGTAAAAACTTCGATTTTCGTTTCGGTAATTTTATTTTGCAATCCAAATGATCGATGTTTATTTATAAAAATTAAATTAAATTAAAAGAAAATTGTCGTCTAAATCATATGTTTGGGAATTTAATAATTATTTAGTAATAACCCGTTATTAAATGATGTTAACGTTATAACGTTGTACTAGCTATCATTCAGACCTTAAATTAATCAACGTGAATTGAACGTGAAAGCAAAACACAATAAGTTATTATGATGATCGTTAAGGAAATGACATAGCCGTTTTAACTCTACCGTTCGATCATTATCAACTAATTTAATAATGATTGAAAGTGATTAATAACCTAAAGGTAACTGTAACTACTTTAATTTTTTTATGATTCATTTAATGAAACTATGTTAATAAAACTATGATAAAAGATAATTAAATGGACGCCATAAAAACTGAATTTTTTGCCGAATCTGTTTATACTCACCTCAATATCGGCTTCGGAATCATCCTTATTATTATCATCATCATCTTCATCAGTATCTGATTCAAAATCGCTTGGTACATCGATTTCTTCTCTTTCTCCCGGTTCACTTTCAAAACCATCCTCTTTCTCATCTGCATTACCATAATCATCGTTATCACTAATTTCTTCTGACTCATCGTCCGTATTTGCTTCGGCAAATTCTTCATCGAGCAGAGCACGACGTACATCTTCATCCAATTCCATTTCTTTTTCTATTTCTTGCGTATCTTTTTCGCCAGTTCGTTCAATTTCATCCTCTTCCTCTTCGTCTTCAATTTCTTCCGCTTCCAAAGCTTTATTGAATGCCGTTTGAGGGAAATTGTATATATCCTGATATGTTCCACTCTTTAAACGTTCCAGCAATTCCTTTTCAATATGATTATCAATTTTGGCAGCAATAAGAGCTTTCTGTTCACGTCGCCGTTCACGGCGTTCGATTTTGGTGGAAAGCGGAACAATAAGTTTTTGTCTACGTAATTTCAGTTTGCGCATACGAATCAAATACTGTGTTATTTTGACAAAGCGTTGCTTATTTTTTGCTATCATATATTTTGGCCAGAAAACCAAATTCTCGTTGATCTGTTGTATTGCCTTATCGAAATTACGCGACAGTTTCACCCGTTCCCACAGTTTACTGGGCATGTGTGAACGTTCAGCGGTTTTCATATACAAATAAATTATGCCTTTTTCTTCACGGACGGTGGCATATTGACTGTTGGCTAATGGACATGTTCGACGTGTACAAAGGCCAGTCAGATTATACTCATGACGACAGAATGTTCTTGTATCGGTCCTACAGAAGAATATACAATACAGATTTTTATTTCAGTATTTCAATTTATTGGAAATATCCATTCATACTTCACTTTATGCGAGCAAAATGATTTGTTTATGATGCTCCAGACAACCTAAGAAAAGAAAGTAAACGGCTTTACTAGATATACAAAAAATTGCTTGTCCATCATATTTACTTACATCGTCGTGCTGCATTTTGTTATGATATCAGGGAAATATATATCAATTAAATCGTATTCGCTAACAAATGATCCACCACACGTGTATAATACCAGCGGCTAGTTTGAAGTTTTCAATTTTTGACATCTACTGAGAGCAACATAATTATTTTGTAGCGTTGCCAGATTGAGATTAAAAACATCGCCATTTACCTTAATCGATATTAGGCTCGATATTTTGGCGTTCAAGTGCACATACAAATTATTGTATTTGTAAAATAAACGTCCTAAGTTAGCGCCGATAGCTATCCACGTTAACTCAATAACTATGTTACATAAATAAGAGCGTACGGCGTCGCGATCCTGTCAAAATGAAATTAGAATATGCAATCTTATGAGCGCGACCATAATATACGACGCGCTAACGCATAACTATTTGAATTTCTAATTTTTATATGCGCTGCAAAATGAAGTGAAGAGCCAACATATTTCGATTGAGTTCCGTGATGGTCTGAGAAGCCAGGTCACATGAAGTACAAAGTATATTGTAGGCCTTTCTTTATAGCTTCTATAAAAGAGCGTCAAATAGCGTCTATTATGATCAAATATAGCAAAGCAGACCAGATAATCTTTAAACAGTAAATGAATGAACAAAATATTAACGAATGTTTTCTTATTCGTAATCATAATACAAATTAAATTTATAATTATCCATTGCTTGCAGGCAGTTCCCCTATTGAATTGGTGTTGACAGTTCATAATGACATGCTATCTCTATTTGAATTTCTGCATTGAGATTTTAACTGATAATGCTTGTAACTATATAAACCGAAAACTATATATCGAAAACTACAAATTCTTTAAGGTTTCATAAACGTGGGAGGGGAACTCGTAAGAAACAACCGATTTTTGCTTTGCCTATCGTTCGTCATGCGTTTGTATACTAGTTCAGTCAGAAACCACTCGTTTCTTTATGCGTGCTATATGACACTTGAACGCATGAAGTCGAATGTTATGGAATTCGTGTGTTTTCGGAAAATCTTTCGAAAAGCATATAAAGTAGCAAATACATACGTCACAAAGACATGGGATGGGATGCGTTCAAGTTTATTTTTTTTTTGACAACGGAACATCTGTTTTACGAAAATAACAAGAGGATAGAGAATAGATTCGAACTGAACGCAGGATGTGAGTTTACAGAATAACCTGGTGAAGTTATGTACAGCAATAGTGTACTAAAACAAGACTCGCGAATAATTTCGAGGTGGCAGCGCTGATTGCAAAAGCACTGGAACCTGTTTTTGAAGTAATTGCCGGGATCGTACTAAAGCGTGTGTGGTGAAGATTTTATTTCATTCGCGGAAATTTCATCGCGGCGGGTTTGGTCCTCAATTAATTCAAATGGTTAAAGAGTTGTGAGAAATATAAAAGGAAAGTTATGAATAATAACTACATAGTGTCCTTCGTCGGCACCGCCCTTCCAATTTTGTCAATTTCATTTGTTTTAACTCTATTGTGCTATAAATTTTATATAAAATTACGGTAGGTATCGAGTAAAGATAGTGGAATATTTGCATGAATTCTTTGTTTAAGTGGATTTTTATTAATGATGGAATCCAGCGATTATTTTGTAAATAGTTTATACTTAAAACTCCCGCTACACATTCAATTCACACGCTTCTATTTTTAGCTCGAATTTTAATGCAAATGTCAATTGTTGGTTTTGTAATCAAAATGCGCGGGTACCGTATTTGCAATCGAACAGCTGGACTTGCCCAAATTGTGAACAATATAATGGCTTTACCAAGGATGGCGATTATAATCGTGAAATATTTCAACATCGAGACTGCAGCAACATTTCAGGAACGAGGACCACCTTAGTCGCTACTCCTTCAACGTATGTACCACCTTGCAATGGATTTTGTGACAGTTGCAATGAGGCTCAACGTCTGAAGATAGAAAAATTGGGTCAATTTGAGCCAAAGAATGAGTCAAATTTTGACAAAGAACTTAAAGTATTTAAGTAAGTAATTATGATTATAATTTATACGATGGTTTAACTTGAGATTATTTAATTTGGCAGGGCACAACTTGAAGAAACTCATCGTCTCTGCTCAACTTGTGATCGGCATTTGAATAAAGTGTTGCGTGAAAAGAAAAAAATGGTTCTGGGTTCAAAGTTCCTTGATTTTATAATTAGAGGCGCCGAAAACTTAAAACAGCCCCATTTTAATCAATTACGTTGCATTCGTCAACAACAATGGAAGCGACGCTGCTCAAGAACTATAATAATCTTTGCAATATTTAACATCATTTGCCTCTGTAGTGCTCTTCCTGCTCTAAATCGTGACATTTTAATGAAGACGTTTGGAGAAATGCTCGGCGCGCAAATATTTTTTATTTACTCACACGTATTGGCTCTGAGTAGAGTGTTTTATTCATATGTTGAAGGCATCGTATCACATCCTACCGCCATAAAAACCAAACTTTTCGTTCGCACACTTTTTATGATTATGCTCTATTCAATGGGTTTGAAGTGGCCACATGTAATTAATTTTCACTTCAGCAATTTATACGTTCTAATGTGCCCGTTTGTACTTCTGAGTTTCGCTTTTGCATATAATGTACTCGATGGTTTCAAATTGACGCGATATACATTTTTGATGGCAGTATGGAGTGTATTTGCTGGCGGTTTAATAGATAACAAGTGGTTTTTATCAGAAGATTTAATACAGGTAATAAATTCATCAGATGCGATTGAATAATTTAAAATCTACTTAATTAGATTATAATGTTTAAAATTTCACAGTTATTGGCTTCATTTGTTACTGTCATGCTTTCGGCAACTTGTAAAAATGCCATTTCTTCTACCAAATTATCTGACGAAAACGGCAATGGTAGTTTTCATAAGATTTACTCTGAAAGCTACTGTAGCGATGATGACTCCAGTATATCAATGGCGGACTCTATAAACAGTACTGCTTATCAATCCGGGCTTTATTACAGGTGTTCTTCATTATCCCCGAGATACAGATATTCAGGGGCTGGTGAGGTAGCCGCAGTAATGCCGAATTATCGCATGATTTCGTCTCCGGTTTCAACGCCTCTTCACTTCCCAAGAACGTACTCAGGAATGTCGTATGCAGCATCGGAAAATGCATCTTATAAAAGCACTTACGCCAATAGATATAATACGAATATTGGTTTTCCATACTCTCCAACATTTCGAAATTTCTCCACGCATCACGACCCTTTGTCACCAAATACGACGGAAATAAACACAAATTGCTCTCACTTTGTACCGAGATCGGGTTACAATAGTCCAGTCAGCGTTGGTGAGACAAATCTGCAGAAGTCAACATTTCCTAATTCCGATGGTCTCTTGTCACCAATGTTACGCAGTACGATTAATAACTTACACAGTCCACCACCTGCTTCTCCATTTTTGATGGCTGGTAGTTCGGTAAATCATCCGAATGGGAATAAAGTTTTAACACCCTCTCGCTTCAATAATACTTGTTTCCATAGCAATAATGCATCCACTACCTCTTCATCTTGGCTATCTGGTGGCTACTTCAATCAGCGTAGTGCAGTTAATATTAATCCGATCAATAATAAGCAAAATAAATACTTGGTGAGCTATCCGCAAAATGGATTAAATAGCTGTGTGGAAGACAATTTTTCGCGTTCCTCCTCACATTCATCAGGCTTTGAATCTCAAAATAGTCGCCCAACGAATGCATCCCGCGACAATTCAATTAGTCCCGAAGGAAATCGTGATACAGCGGAACACATTATTGCAGCTGCTGATAATGTAAAAGGATTTCAGCCGATTGAAAAGGAAGTAACTAATCCATCATATCCTCCACGTACGATTTCTGCATTGTCGGTAGGAACCCAATGTCATAGGGGGCGTAACATTTTATTTAACGCCAATCACATGGATTCATTTAATTTACGAAAAATTGATGAAGATTTACCAACAATTAAATGCAGTGATTTGCATTTGCGTTCATGGAAAGGACAAATTTTAGCTTAATATATCGCAAAATAAAAGGACGGAGAGTTGTGGTTGAATACAATTATAATCAATTTTTGCGTTTACTAACGTATTTGTAAATATTTTTATATTTTAGTACTTAAGGAATTTTTCTAAAACGTTCAAAAATTTAATTTTACTTATGTTTAATTTTTCTTTTTGGAAATATGATTGTTTCGGTACTAATGTGAATTGATTGGACTGTAGAACCAATATCATAATATGAATGCTGCTACGTATGCTGCCATTGTATTCGTTAATATTTCATATTTTACTAAAAAGTACAATAAGCAAGTTTGTAATAAAAGTGGAATCTTATGAAACACAAATCTGTTTATCATTCGTCTTTATTTTCCTTATCGATAGCATGATTTTCATGATCACCGATGGTCACGTATGTTTTGCACTCGTTTCTAAACACTTACTTTATATTTAATCGATTCGTTTACAGGCTGCGCTTAATTTTTCGGTAAAGCTTGGAATAATTTTCAACAAAAGGGAAATTGTTTCTGGAGTCTCAAAGCGACTGATCTGGTTTTCTCGTTTTCATTCTGGATAAACACGGAAACAATTTCAGCTTTTTAAATTTGGTCTGCAAACTTGGCAATTGAGCACCAGGGTCAACTAAAAAATTATTTCTTTTATTCGTTCCCCTGAATACTTAACTGAAAGATTCGTCTCGCGTGATATCTGAGCCATTATATATATCCACGATTGCTTATCATCGATGAAGGTGTTCGTAAGTTAATAAAATGTCTGTTCTAGAAAATACTTTATTCTCGTTTCGGTTAGTGTGTGTTGACGGAAAATGAAACTGAATTTACGTCTTTTGTTTTATTCTTCCTTCATTAACAACCAATCTATATGCTGAGCAAGCGATTTTACCTTTGTGCATTTGGATACGCTCTTCTGCGCCTTCGCCTACTGACAGAATAAATGTATTTAAATATTGTCTTCGAAAAACAACTGATGTCATCGATAATGGAACATACTGTCGTGTTTTGCTAAACTTTTATCTTCGTATGCAGTTTGGAAGACGCAAATGTTTAAAACAAAATCATCACGGTGTGGGCTCGTCACTTGTAGAGATCACAGATCGCATTATCGACAATCCGTCAAGCGAAACGAAGACGGATTTTGGTTTCATCTACTTCGGAATGTGCTCTCCTATAAGAAGGGATCTACCATTGTTTTATTATGTAAAACGTTGTCGCATTCGGTGTATATCAGAGTAATGACAATTCGACCTACTGTAGTGCAATAATAAAGGAACCAATTTACTCTAGCGCAATAATTATATTCTCTCCTTCCAAATATATTTCATAAAGATTATTTTTATTCCAACGGAAACCCGGTTAGAACTAAATTTATTTTATTTTATTCCAGCGAGAAGTGCAGATACATTTATTGCTTCCCTTTTTTAAAAATGTGTTTCAAACAAATTAAAATTAAAATAAAAATAAATGTTTTTGTTTTTAATTAAATAAAAAAATATGATAAATAATTGTTGTTTTTCTCCTTTGCAATGTATAACACTTTGATGTCGAATTTCGCATACATTTTATTTCCAGAATTGAATGTATTTAGTCAAAAAATCCCGTTAATCATGTATTTTTCATATATAAAAATACATACATACATACATATATATATATATATATATATATATATATATATATATATATATATATATATATATATATATATATATATATATATATATATATATATATATATATATATATATATATATATATATATATATATATATATATATATATATATATATATATATATATATATATATATATATATATATATATATATATATATATATATATATATATATATATATATATATATATATATATATATATATATATATATATATATATATATATATATATATATATATATATATATATATATATATATATATATATATATATATATATATATATATATATATATATATATATATATATATATATATATATATATATATATATATATATATATATATATATATATATATATATATATATATATATATATATATATATATATATATATATATATATATATATATATATATATATATATATATATATATATATATATATATATATATATATATATATATATATATATATATATATATATATATATATATATATATATATATATATATATATATATATATATATATATATATATATATATGTTGTTGTTTTTTTATTACAATAATAATAATATGATAAAGTTGTGAAACAAAAAAAAAGGGAAACGAAAAAGAAGACAAAGCATTATGCTTTCGTTTTTTTTTTTGTCTTGCGGTTAATTTTTTTACGTTTAATAATACATAATTAAATTATACAAAATATTTTTTGTTTGTTTTTTTAAGTTTAATAATATAATAATTAATAAGTATGTATTGTGTAAATTGGGTTTTCTTGCTTCGGATGCAAACATTTCATTAAAATTTATTGTATTTGTAGAGAAACATAAACTATGTATTTCTTAAAATTAGATTTTCTTTTATGTTTAATTTTTTTCTGTTGTATTTGTTGAAGTTTTAATACAAGTTTAATAAAAAATAATAAGCTTCTTATTCATCGATAAATAAGAGAGAACCAAAAAGATAAATATAATACGTATCATCCATCTTCTGCCTTTTAATTTTATGACATCTTTAGAAGATTAAAAGGCAAAGATTTGATAATGGAGATTTTTCAATTCTAAGGGATTTTACTTCACCAAAAGTTCATTAAATATTTAGGGGGGAAAGATTGACTTTAATTTCTTTTTTAGACGGTTAGGAAGAGTTTGTTAATGCGAAGAAATGCAAAAATTGGTCTTGTTTCTTTTTTCGTTTTCTTGTTGTTTTATGTTTTGCGTTAATTAAAACGTATTATTGTTTTTTGCGACATCGAATACAAAATAAATTGATCCTTCTTGTTTAGAATTGTTGTTTTGTTTTGCGTATTATTTTTTTACATATTTTCAAATTGATCCACACGACGTTTTGTATTGCCCTTTCGTATTTCTCGTAACGTCTTATATTTGTCACGCCCTTGACGCACATTTTCTCGATGAATTTTATCATTTTGTGTTTCCTTGGTTTCATCACGTGACTGCGCCAAATCTTGTTTAAGTGCCTGTAAGAAAAAAGCAATCATTATGAATTAATTGAAATGCGAAATTACAACTTCATTGGTATAGATAAAATAATAGATAAAAAGGCACACTTCGTAATTACCTTTAATTGATCGTGCAAACGTTCATTGCGTTCGGCCAGTGTGCGTCTATCTTCAATTGGATCCTTAATGTCTTCGTCTGTGTCTAAATCGCGCGAAACATCGCCACAAGCATCACCGTTCGTTAATTCCTCTTCATTCTCGTTTTCATCTTCAGCAACATGATGATGTTCCGGTGTGGAATTGGCAGCCAAAAGAGCAGCAGCAGCTTCAACCTAATGTAATAATACACGATGATATTAATACAATTCATCAATTTTATTTAAAAAAAATAATTTCTCATTCATTTCATTCAATTCATTTTCCATAGACATTTTTTTCTTATCAATTCTACCTGTTTGCGTTGGGCCTCTTTAACTTCATCTTGTAAACGTTTTGTCTCCTCATCCTTCAAATTAACTTCATCCTGTATACGTTGCACTTCCAATTGTTTCGATTGAATTTCCTCTTCGAGCTTAATTTTCTCTGCTGCTTCCATATTCTTGGCTTCCTCCAGACGTTGCAACATTTCTTGTAGTTCTGTTTGATGTAATTCGAGCTCATCCTTTGCTGCTAGGACTTGTTTAAGCTGATCTTCAAGACGTCGTATCATTTCTTGAGCTTCCAAGAGATCCTTTTGTGAGCGTTCATTATCCTCTTGCATTTGCCTGAGACGATCCTCATACTCTTGTTGCTTCTTTTCGGCACGTTCACGTGCAGCCAATGCTAATTTCAGTTTCTCGCTTTAATCAAAGAACAATTTACATTTATTCAATACGAAATGTTTGCAGTTATATAGAAGAGAATAATGATGATATTACGGAGGAATCGATAGACTCACCGTTCTTGTTTTTTATTACTTTTCTCTTCTCTGGCTTGTGCTTTCATCTGCTGCACATCAATGGTGTCCGGCTTGCGTCGACGCATATACAATTCGTGATTACCCATACATAGCGCCAAAACGCGTTTATTAATTCGAACGCGTGGCGCAAAAAATACAAAATCAGGTGCTTTTTTATCGATAGGTTTGATAATAAATTTCTTATCTGAAAATGAAATATTCCTTATCTCTGACCAGGGGAAACCGATTTTGGGCGTTAACTTATCATGTTGTTCGTAAATATTTAAACCGAGCGCATCTACGCCCAACCAAAGATCGGTGCCTTTTTTGTTACGTATTTCGAAATAATTAACACCGTACATTTCCAAATCTTGCGCTATCTTCAAATATTCCATCATAGCATCTTCGCGTATCATATTGCGATGTTCATCCCACCACGACATAATCGATAATTCCCATTCTTCTTTCGATTTTTTATGCTGATCAATAACACGTTGAGGTAGCAAACGGTCATTGGATAAAAAGCCAGGTGTATGAATAGCTTTATTATAATCACCGTGACGTGCTTGGACGGCATACGAGGCCAAAAGGACCGAAGTTTCGGGAGGTGAATAGATTTCATCCGATAATATGGCATTCTTTACTTGCAAATAGAATAAGCGCAATGTAATGTCTTGGATAAGTTCTTCAGCAACATCCTCCGGATAGAATTTGGCGCGAAAACGAAATTGCAAAGGATTTTCCTTCTTGACGTCTTGATTCATTACCTGAATAGATGCGTTGCGATGGATGCAATGGATGCGATGGATAGATGAATGAATGAATGGATGTATGAAAGGAAGACAGTTAAAGATCAAATAGAAAATTGAAAAAAAAAAATTAGAAATATATCGAAAATATACTTTTAATAAAATACACACTAAATATTCAAAATGAAATTAATTACAATTCATTCCATCAAACCAAAATTTGGTTTTACGTATTTTTTCCATACAATTTTTTTTATATCAGTTTGTAAAAATTTACCCAGGTGGAGAACGGCATTGATCCAGACTATTTATGGTAAGCAATTTATTTAACGAAGAAAAAGAAAAAATATTTATCGAAAACAGTTGAACAATTCCATAATTTTTTTGAAATTAATTGTTGTTTTTTTTTGGAATTTATCAAGGTAGACTACAATTAAGTGAGAATGAATACAAAATGTACGATAAATAAAATTTGATGGGAAAAATGAAGAAGAATATAAAAGAAAAAAAAATCAAATAGAGAGAAGGCCATCCATTAGCAATAATAAACGTCATGAGTTTTAGCCATTAAAACAATTTAACTCTTCCAACTAAGATTTATTCTTCAAATTTTTTTTGGAATATTTTTGAAAATTTATTTTATCAAATAGTTTACTATTCAAGCACTATGACATGTGGTGAAAGACTGATCGGGGAGGCGGGAGACTGGTATGGGAGAATCGTTCATATCGCTCACCATATCATCACCGTCGTCATCTTCATCGCTACCATTACCTTGATGCTGAACGTCGGTTGTTTTTTTATCAACGTATTTTTTAACTCGTTTTAAATATTTTATAGTTTTCAATGCCGGACTTTCGGGCTAACATATATATTTTGTTTTCGATTTTAGGCATGCCAACAATTAGTGAAGACAATTATTAGAAGCAAAAACAATATTTATAAGAACATTATTAGAAGGCAGAAAATGGAAAAAAGCCAAATAATCAAATAATAATAATCAGTATATACTATTTCATAATCACGATATATTCATTTTGTAATGAAATCATCTTTTCATAACGAACATTTCTATTGATAATAATGTCATTCCTTCTAAACTTTCAAATGACTCAGATGATTCTGACGAATCATTTGACAGATCTGTTTGATAGATTTGACATTTGTTTTTAAAACTTTTTAACAGTTTGCGATAGAGTTAAATTTTATGTGATAATTTCTCACAAAATAATAAACTTTTCTAATAAATATCTAACAAAATTCAGAATTAATATTTGATTTAATTAACGCATTCGAAAGGAAATTGAGAATTACCAGGAATCTATTCCTCAATTTGAATTACTTTTTCAGTAGCACCGTTTGATACAAATACAAACGATCCAACGAATTGAAAGGCAAAATCAATGACATAATAATAACCGCCTAAAGTTCGTGAATTGAAACGTTCCCAACAGATCCGGAACGTGTTAGTAAATTAAAATAAGTCAAATCTTTTAAATAAATAAATGAAAAAATTTTTAGACCTAAATTTAAGAAAAAATTCTGAAAATTATTTACATTTAATTATTACCTTTTTGTATAATTTAATCCATGTGGAATCACCTTTTGAGTCCGTATATTGTAAGCCGAAGAACCAAACTTCTCGTAAGCCAATCGTTTTGACTACCTGATCGAAAAGCTGTTTGCCAGTAGTTGTGTGCTGGATGGCAAATTCCAGCTCGGCGTCCATTGTGATAACGCGCACATTGAGCTAAAAGACAAATTCAGATCACAAACAAAAAGAAGAAAATTCAAAAAAGGATAAAAATATGGTTAATAATTTAGTTGTATCTGGTAGTAGTTCAATAAATAATGCTGGAAAATTCTATTATAAAATCGATATAAAATATTGATTGTTAATCTTATTGCTGATTGTTAATCATATTGCATGTGATACAAGAGTGATATAAATAATCACAATGATAAATAATGGATAGATAATGATCAATTTGATTATCATCTTGTTTTCCTCAATTAAAGGCGTAAAAGGAAAAAAAGAACAGATAGGCAAAAAGAAAATTAAAAACAAAAAACACAAATAAAAATAAAACAAAAATCCATGCATTATCAATCAAATATACACGAGGGCGCACATGCGTTCTGTATTTGGAAAGTTGAACTTAGTCACACTTTTTTCCACGTGATGTGTTACAAACACACACGCATTTATAAACGGTTTGTGATACAAAAACAAATAAATATAAAAATCGATTACTAATAAATGTGCCATGAATAAATTGATTGTTTTCTTTGTAATAAAGAAGTAACGGTTTTATTTGTTAAGAAAAGAAAGGATATAAGCAAAAACTTTATGGACTGAGTTAATTTTAATAAATGTAAGCTTTAAACGTCAGTGTTTAATATTAAGCTCTCAGCTAATACAATTCACAAATATTATTTCCGGTAAAAAGAAACCTGTTTAATACTGTGCAAGAAAACGCGGGAACTTTCTAGGTAACCAGACGTTTTTATTTAAAGAAACTTGTAATTTTTCAACGTTGCCAAAAAGGATTAATCATCAATTGAATGATTTAATACGAACTTCTCCCAAAGAAATTCGCGAAGTTTTAATAAAAAAGCGAACAATTAAATCAAACCTTTTTTGAAATTATTTTCACCCTTCAAAACAAACTGTTTTCGTGTGCTGAAATTTTAATCGTATATAATAAAACTTATGAATTGTGAAAAATGTGTTGTATAGACAAAAATCGTACAGAAAAAGTAACGCACAAAAATATATGTTTACTCTTGGACTCATAAACAACGTTATCATAAACAACGTTATAACGTTTAATCATAAAGTAATTAAATGAAAACAATTAATGGAAAAACCATGCTTTTATTATTGCTATATAGAATTTAGAAACAATGTACGACGTTTAATAACCAACACTAAAACTAACAACAGGTTGGTTGGTTAGCATTGGTGAGACTACTACCAACCCCGGTACACATTTAGAGATGGTGACAAATCCAATTAAGAATTTTTGGGTTAATGTTTTCTAGTTACTTTCTAACTGCTTTATTCTATTCGTTCGTTTGTTTTGCTGAAGCAGTAGAACACAAATACACAGATACTAGCACAAATACACGGATATACCGAATACACAAAGCAATTATTGTTTTTGTAGAATATACTGAAATCGAAGTTAGCGAGAGTAATAATTTGTCTTGTGAAAATTCTATATAATAAGCATTCTTTGCAAAGGTGAAAAAAATAACTAGAAAAATGAATGAAGTCGTAGAAATGCAGTTTTTGCTGTTGTTTTTTTTTTGCAAAATAATATTTGCGATTTTAAAAGAAATTAGCAAAAAAGGATTCAAAACGTACAAAAAAAATTAATAAAATTTCAATTTTCAATTTACAAATAATTAATAGATTTATCTTAACAAAATAATTATTTGACTAAAACACTTTGGGACTTTTTATCAAAAGATAAAGGCGGGAAAAATCTGATTGTCTTCCATGTATATATGATTATATCTTCCATATATCTTCCACATATCATTGGTATATGAGCTATTTATTACAAAAGCACTAAATGAAGCAAATATTTACTTTATTTCTTTTTCCAAAATTTATAAAATATTCTTCACAAAAATGACTGACTGGAAACCAAGAAATAATGTATTTGCTCACTTCCATAATAAGTGGCTCATAAATATTTAATACAGTTATTAATTAATCACCAACCGTGTTTTGCTTAAGGTTACCGTTAAAACGTGACAAACGTACTCGATTGTCGGTCATAACCATTTTGGTAAACGTTGGTAAATGTTATTAATTTATTAATTGCTTATTATTTCTTTTAAAAAATTACTATAATGAAATATAAAATTTCACTTTTTTTTGAAATTTTTTCGAAATTTTACTTTGATATAATCAAATTATTTGAATTTTTATCACTTCTAATAACTTTTTCCACTTCCAGAAAAGTCTGTTTGAACCGAAATGAACGATCGTCAGTAAGAAACTGAAATGGTGGAAAATAATGTCCGTACATTTCATTTTTCTTTCTTTCGATTCAAGTAAATGGACGGAAATGCTCGAGAACTCTGCCACAATCGTCATTATCATCATCACCACATCAGCACAATCCATTCATGCATTGCATGGAAATCGAACCCAAAACTCATTTTCTTTATATCGCAATTCTTCGGTCACCATTTAACAAACACTTTCCAACCCTTCTACTACTACAGTTGTTTTAGGCCTTTAGTACTTTGTGTACATATCGTTTAGTGTAACATATTAATTAGAGTGAAAGGGAAAACAATATTCAGAAGAGCGGTGCAGTATCTTATTGTAAAATTGTTATTCTGTTATTTTTTCTCATTGTAAATAAAACAATTGCTTTTTAAATGCTGGTCTCTCCTCTACTCTTATTCTACCCGCCCCCCCTCCTCTTCCGTCATTGCTTTTGTCTTAATCTGTTGAACGTTGCAAATAAATTGTCGAAGTAGGCCAAATAAATAATCAAGTGAATAATGCTTAAACAGCCTTACAATATTTCGCATTTATATTGAAGGAAAAAAGGTGGTGATGGCGAGAGCAGAGAGGGAGAGAGAGAGAGAAAGAAAGAGTGGGTGTAACTTTTATCAGGGGTATCCTTTTGTGGATAATTGAAACATTGCATTAAAAAATTAGGAAGTCATTGAAGTAATTGCAGTAAGAAATTAAGACTAATTGCAATCAAGTGCCTAAGAGAGGGAATACCTTTAGATTCACAACGGCTAAGAGAAAATTGGGAATAATTATAAAGCATTTGACAAAAGTTATATTAAATCAAGTGGATTAAAACCTCATAGAATGCTTATAAATTCATAACTAATAATTCAAGCATTTTGACAACATATTCCAAAGTGGAGAAATATCTAAATCTTATTCGTTTAACTGTTTCATTAAACGTCTTATCCTAAACGTAGGAGAGGTATACATGCCACCAGACTATTTCCACACCTTTCATGCTGAAAATTCCTCTTGAGGACCATGACAGTTCTATCCCATTCCTTATTTATTAAACACAATAATTAGTTAATACACCAACCAGACAGGAAGCAATCAAGCCCCCTGCATATACTGGCACAGGGATAAAAGGCAACGACTACTTAACAAGCCAAACTCCTACCTGATGTAATTGTGGAGGTTCGTTCTTTTATAGACAGTTAAATACTGTGTGTGATTTCGAAATAATAATAAAAATATTAATAATAAAAATTTGAGAATGCGACTGCGAAATAATTAAAGGACAAAGGGAGGACAGTGTGATCTAATTGCCAGTTGTAGATGCTGTTAAAGATCATATGGAAGTACGGTAATGGTTGATGAACGATTTACCTATTGTCAATCACAAGACCCAAACATAAACATCTTGTAGAGAGGCTATGCGATATATGTCGGGGAATATGTCTGATATTCACTCATTCCTACAGATTAGGTTAAATTCCCAGCGAATTCTCCAGGAATTGTGGATAATCTGAGGTGAAGAAGATTGTGGAACATACGCTTTAAAATTACGATTCGGGTCGAGGAAACCTTTTTTCTGGAAGATGCGGCAATTTCGCTACGGGTGTTTCAGGCAGGTATCAAAAGATTCACTGGATATGCTTTTGATACTTGCCACATTTATCAGAAAGGCATATTTCCCTCAATCCGATCCCTAATTTTAAAGCGTATGTTCCACAATCTTCCTCACTTTAGATTGTCCACAATTCCTACTGGATTCATCGCTTGGTAGGCAGTAATAAACAATTCCTGCTTTAGAAGTACCTTATATACTTCTTGAAGTCTGTATAATATAAATCCTTAAAACTTAGGGAAATCCTTCTAATAGCTCTTTGGCTTGTTAATACGAATACGAATATGGTTATGTTTCTTTTATTCCTGTATGACTAAATTATATTAATATTATTACATTAAAATAATCATAATCCTTATATAACTTACCGATTTGGGCGACATTTTGTGTGGCAGTAATTTCTTATTTATTTGACAATAATAATGTTGACAGTTTGTTTCCTAATGGCTTCAAAATATGAGTGTTGTAAGAACTCTGTAAAGAAATGAAAATAAAGGAAATTTTTTTAGTAAATTTGCACAGATAATATAGTATATTATAATATTTTTATTAAAAAAATATACGGCGTAAAAGGAATGGGTTTTAATGCGAAGATAACGTACGATAGAAAATTAAGCCTCTGATTATGAACGAAATGATGACAAAACAGCAAAATTCTGACGATTGGAGAAAATTATTCACATTCGAATTCAAGCATTTGCAGACAGTATTGGAAACATGACTAAAAAAATTCACGCTCAAGTAAACATACTTTTAAGCATCAATATTCAATAAATATCAAAATTGCAAGATATCGAAATTAATGATAAAGATAGTACGAATACATCAAATACTATTCAATATTAGGAAAAATCAAATATCTGCGTCTCTTAAAACACTTCATTATCATTAGTTACCTATAATAAATTTTCTAAAAAAACCCCTCATAAATGTTTAAACTTCAATCATCGAAACGAATATGAAATAATTAATCATAAAGATCATTAAAAAAAATAAACTGTAGAAAATGTTTACCTTGACTTGAACTTGATTTTATTTTAATGCTATTTATTTTTAGTTTCTTTATTAATGATGATGATGATGAATTTTTCTAATTTCTGTTTTCTTTTGTAATGAAAAATAATTGAAAAAATCTTTATTTACATACATTTATCTTTAGTTGAAATACTAATAATTGCTTGGACATTTGCCAAAATGAGAAAATCTTCAGAAATCTTCAAATTTCGCTTTCTATGGGTATTACTTTTGTGGATCTATCCATTAATTTATCCCAAAAATTTCAATTAATATATCTTTAAATTTGTTCGTGTCTAATATTTTTTCAATGTCCGTGGGTTGATGTCTATGCTAAACATATGAACGAATAATAATTTTTATTTAAAAGTTGTTAATTTTAAAAAATATCTTGCAATACTTGTAACCCTCGTGTACAAGAGACAAAAATCACCGCGGTTTGTTGTCACAAGTAATGTAAATCAATTAAGCTTTTCCGATTGCCATCGCTCCGCCCCCTCTCCAACCAAATCATCATTCTTTTCAGCGCACGTATGAAAGTAGGAATTAAGTAAAACAAGTAATAAAGCGCCCTTTAACTTCACCGAAGCTCATATGCCCTACAGACGGAGGAAATAATAATATTTTAATTACAGAAGTAAAACGGTTACGACGGTTACGGTTTTATTAATATTGATTTAAAAGAAAGGCGTGGCTGCAAAATATACTCAATTTTTTATACTAATGAGCTTCGCGGAGAATATACACGAATATTCATTTCATGATGATGATTCGATTCATTCTCCCGTAAGCTCTGTGGATTTTATAAACAATGGGCGTCTTATGTGCATTACATCAGTCTTATGGGCGGCATTATATTAGAACAAAACGTATAGACAAGCATACGCATTGTAGACATGACGGGCTTATCACTTTGAGTGTAGGGTGTAAAAACGTTATTTTCCCCCACGATGCTTTTCCTCAAGGAATTTTGCAAATGTGAAGAAAATGATCAGAAATAAATAAAAGCGGGGTGACACATTCCCAATAAAGGAAAGTAAAGCAATAGGAAAAACATTGTTACGGGCATGATCTGCAAATAGGCGTGTAAGAAAGAGAGGGTACATCGACGACAAAGATTGTGGAAGTTATGCAGATTAAAAGAAGGAAAAAAAGTACGCAATGTATTATGAAGAACGAAGGATGAGGAAGTGATGAAGAGAGAGAGAGAGGGGGGGTGAGAAGAGTGAATGAGTGAGTGATTTAAACGATTATATACGTCATAAAAATCGTGTCAGTCAAACGGATGAATATTGACACAGAATGATTCAATTTATGGGCACGAGATTTTTATAAAAACTAGCAGTAGCAGTAGCAACAACAACAACAACAACAACAACTATAATTTACGGATCGATCGGTCGATAACTCGTCTTAACAATCAATTCAATTATAAATGAATAAAAAATAATTAATTAATGCGAGTTACAATAATGTAACGAGAATGACTGAGAGAGGGGGCAGGGGGAGAGGGATGTGGTAAAGAGAGCAAAACAAGAAATAAAGAAAGAGAGGACGGGAAAGATTTAATTAATTAAATTTGAATTAGCTTTCAGTTTCAATGATGGCGAAAAAAATGTTCTAAAAATATTACATTTGAATTTTATTTATTTTTTATTTCAGCGATCACGTAAATGTGTCAAGTTCGAGATTATAACTTTTTTTTACTGACGTCTATCGAAAAAAGCATATATACATATAAAGCGAAATAGAATACTAGAAAATGCCAGCAAAATCCTATATGAAAAAAAAAGAAATAAATATAAAAAAAAGTTCAAATAAAACTCCAAAATTTGTTCCCCTTCATTAAAAATACATTAAAAGCAACAAAAAATTAACAAACGGAAACTAATTTTTTAAAATGATTCAACCGATGACATCATCAAACATTTCAACAATTCTTTAAGTCTGCGATGAATAACAATTTGAGAAAAAGATATAATATAAAAAATTAAATTGAACTTGGTAACAAAAAATATGATAAAAGCTCTATAATTTATACGTGACAACGAAAAAATGATTTGACCAAAGAAGAAAAAAAAAAACGACTCAAAAACTGATTAGATATCACCGAGAGCGTATTAAATTCTTAAAGGAAAAAATTGATAAAAACTACGTTCTGTTTTGACGAGAGATATTTTATAATTTAACAAAACAATTTTACAGATAATTAAAGAGATATTGTGTAATTATAAAAGGAGAAGAACATTTAATTATAGTAATGAATTAAACATCAACAGATTTCTGATCAATAATTTGTTAAGATACGAAACGTTTATCGTCCACGCTGTTTCGCTGAATTTCTTGTATTTGTGTTTTTTAAAAACACGATGGCTTTTCGTATAAAAAATAAAATATCTTATTTTAAAATATTCAGAATTTATTATATAATATTTTAAAGAAATGTAATAAAAAATTATCTTTAATAAATACAGTATATAATTTTTTAAAAAATCCTTTTATAAAATGTATACGAATTTTTATCAAAACGAATGAAAGCGAATAATTAAAACACGATTATGAGATTAAGTATAATGAAGAATTAAATTAGCATTTAAGTGTTCGTATAAATCGTCATCGCCTTAAGAGAAACCGATAATATCAGAGAATCAGTTTTATAAAAAACATGCGATCATACGGGAAGAAAAGGAATAAACGACAAGCAAGAAAAAAATAATATCTATATTAAGAAATAGGCAAATATCTCGAGACAAATATAAATAGACCTATTTGTATGGACATATGTTGGAGTAAAAGAAAATGAAAAATGGTGATGAAGTGGCGAAAAATCAGAAAAGCATGTCTCTTGTCATTGAATTGAAATGAATTCTTTTGTCTACGCAGGACTATATAAAAACTATAATAATAATTATATATTTATGAATATATATATTAATGTTTATAATAATAATTATATGTTTATGTTTAATTATATGTTTAATAATAATTATATGCTTATGAAGCCATTTAAAAACTAAAAGATTTAAGCTGTCATTGAATTAAAATTTTATTGCGTTATTAATTTTTGAATTTATTTAAAACTTAAGGTTTTCGAGATATCGAAGATTTAAATTTTATTTTAACAAGAAAAACAAAAAAAGGACCACAAAATAAAGGTATTTTTTTAAAAATTCATAAAAGAAATTCAAGCTAAACTAAAATTAAGAATAATTTTATAACTATTTATGACTATTAATATAAATATTTATAAAACAAACATCATTAATGAATAGCACATTGATGTAAAAGATTGAATAATTTTTAGTACAGTCCCATCATAGTTTTTTTTGAAATAACTGATACAGCTTCAAGATAAACACGAAGTTTAGTTTTCTATTATTTATTTAAAAAAATAAGGGAAACATGTTTGTCTTAAAAAAATAACAATTTTAATATGAATAAAAACTTGAAATATAATTATTATTTAGCTCTAATTTGCATTACCCCCTTTCCTTCTCTCTGTCACACCCAATCTAGCATTTTTTCTGCTTCTGCTTAACAGTCAGCCCAATGGCACGTTAATTGATTTTATCAATTGCACACTTGTCGAGATAAGAACGAAGTATGTGAATGCGTCATAACTGTTCTAAGCTAGACTAAAAAATAGTCTTTACAAAAAAAAAAGATATTAAAAAACCTGATTTAAAATATATAAGCTTTTTCCCATTTTTTGTAAGGAAAATCAAATTTATTAATTAGTCGGTACGAACAACAAAATAATTACCACAGCAATTGAGAAGTCAAGCTTCGGTCTGGTGGAAATATTTATACCCTGCAATTTATGCTTGTGATATCTGTTACCAATAGTCGAAGTGAGCAAATTTTTGGTAGTGCACTTTTTTGCCAAACAGTATAATTGAGAATATATATTAAGCTTCGATGATTATGACATTAATCGTTCTCTAATCAACCAAAATTCTAACAAACCAAAATTGGAAAAAATTAAAAAAAATAGTTTCCTCTTTCGATACGTCCTAACGTATTACTCTTAAAACAATTCTTAACGTATTACTTTAAAACAATTCTGAAGGGGGTAAAAGGGTTGAAGATGATGAGTTGAAGATGAGTTAATACATCTAAATTAACCAAGATAACGGAAATGTAGTATTACAATGGGTGCAGGCACCACCCACTGATTACTAGGATCAAACCATAAATTAAATTACGTGTGTAAGATATATGGAGTTCGATCAGGCCGAAAGTAGCGTCTCCTGTTTTCTTTCTTATTTGGATTTGCCGCATAAACAAATTTTCGTTTTATAAATTTCGAATATTTTTTCCATATTTTTCTTATAGAGCATGAAAAAAAAACGCATAACTTTGGATTTTCCCCAGTGGAAAACAATTAATTAAAATTAATTTCTCCAAAACAAAAATAATAATAATAATTAAAAAGTTTGCTAACATAAACACATTTTGCTATTTCTGTCACGTCTATTAAATATTAAAAATTAATTTATTTTTCAACTTCAAAAATTGTGATTTTTAACGCAATCGATAACGGACGACATTGACCATATCGTTCGCCGTTTCATTGAAACGATGCACGTCCAAGTTCAAAAGCGTAACCGTCCGTAACGATCCGATTGAATGGATTTTGGAATTATTGCGTTATTAACGGCTTTAACGTGGTTTTTCACGTGCATTTTAATAAGTCATTAACTCCTAACTTTGTTAGTTTACTATATATACATTATATAGATAATTTTCTAGCTATCAAATCAATAAAACGATAATTATACGATTACGTTTGAGAAAAAAATGTCGATATCAAAGGTTAATATAAATTAATTTTTAATGTGTACAATACTCTAGAGTACTTCTAAAGCAATTAGATATATTAATTATTACAATAAGTCATTTAGTGTAAATAGCAATATCATTATCACGTAAAATTTTATCTCACGTTTTACACCCTTCACCCGAAGTGTTAAGGATGCTAGATGCTAATGCTTGCATTTGTAACGCATTAAATAAATGAAGGCCGATTAAGAAAAATGTATAAAATCCGAGTCAGAATCAGACTCTAAGATACAATTTAGGTCTGTTGGCTCGTCTGTCTGTCTGTGTGACGATCCGTAGAAATCACGAGCCGAAAGAAATTGTCGTCGAATTTGGCGATATTCTCTGCTTCCTTAGGGGAAATCGGATTGGATTAAACTACAGTCTGAGATTGTAGCGGAATCGTATAACGCAAGGTTTTGATGTTTTGGAACTTCTGGTATTTCGATCAACAATTTGTGACAAATCTAAAGAAAGGTGCAACAATTTAATGAAGAAATAATTTCAACTCAATAATTCAATAATCAAACATGAGGAATAATATGATAAATATGTTTAGAAGAACTTCAATAATTAACATTATTATTATTATTACCGATGATTATTGATAATTTATTAATTCATATAAAGGAAATTTATAAGCTATTCTTAAGATACTTTGAAATAAAAGATTGATATTCTATACATAATCTATGTAAAAAATTTATAATAAAAAACAAGAGAATACAACAAGAATAAGGAAACAAATATAGGAAATTATGCCATAGATGTTTTCCAGAGATAGAGACGTAACAAATCAAATTTCCAAGGTTTACTACTTTCGATAATTTATTAATAGAGTTATTAATTTTTTAACGTAATTAAATAATCATCTCATTACAATTTCTATAGATTTAAAAACACGTTGACGCGTTTATACAACGTTAGTGCGCATTTCTGAAAAATAATCTAAAAATATTGCAAACAACTGAAGCTGAGAAATATTAAAAGCAAGCAAACAACAATTGACAACCTTAGACTTTGCTTTGCTTTTAAAACTAATTTTGGATTGGTTGAAATTAATTTTTAATTATTTCAGAAAAATTCAAACTAATTCTACAAATAGGTTTTCTTATAAAGTTTACACAAATGATAAAAAAAGGATATGAAAGCGCAAAAAATATATTTATATATTCGAGAAAATTAAGGATGCATTGGTGAATAAAACAAAAGCAAAACAGCACTAAAAATTTAGAAGTGTAAAAACGTCGAGAATTGTTATGATTTTAAGAACTTATGGATTTATCGGATGCTCAAAAAATTAGCAAAAACTGAAGCATAATGAAGCTTCATTCTGAAACCTTTACACTGACGCTTTGTTAGGATTGTGACAGAGACTTTATTACGCTTTTACGCTAATACGTTACGCTGTAATACGCTTACATATTCGTATATGTTCGTATATATCAACAATATATATTACTAGAAATTATATAAATTGCTCACGCCACGATGACATAAACGAGAATGGACTTGAAGTTTTTTTTAATAACTTACAATTTTTTTACAACATATAATAAAAAATTAATGGATTTACTTTTTCAGTTTTAGCGTTCCTTTTTATATATTTTTTGTTTCAAATATACATCCATTGAATTGCCTCGATTTTGACAGAACTGATAACTTACTTTCGCAGTAGATTTCAAAATGTTTCAGCCGATGGCATGACCTTGTGTATTTTTATTCTATATACGAATATAAATATGTATATTTGATGATGATACAAAATTATTTCCAATGAATACTTTATATTTAAACAAAAACAATCAAATTATATAATCCTTTTCAAACTTTGAAAAACCTTTTTCAAATATTTAACTGTGCTATTATCTATATATTCTCTCTCAATTTTCTGATCTGACTCACTCTTTCTCTCTCTTATTCTGTATTCCCAGCTATTCCCACAAGGGGAAGACTTTTTTCAGTGATTACAAAATTTCTTTAGTTCTCCATCTAAAAATCAATAAACTAATCAATAATCCGAAAATTCAATATGAGAAATTCAATATGAGCGTCTCACCATCATACGATCAACTTAGAAATGAGATGATAATGCGATATCGATGATGATGTCATTTATAGAAAAAATCTTAAAAATTGAAAAAAAAATTTCGATTTATAAAAATCTTTTTTGTTCTTCTTTAGAATTCTGCCATAAACCCAAAAATATTATTAGCAAATATGTATATTTATGAAAAAGCAACAACAACAAGTAATTATATTGAATGAAAAGAAACACGCGGTACACACAAGCAAGCAATATATAATATATAAATAATAATTATCTCAATTCATGAATGAATGATTCTGAAAACGAACAAGGTTAAAAGGAATGAAGAGAAAAAGAAGTAATTAAGAAAAAGATAAATAATAAAGAGAAGTGAACACAATCCAAAACCGAATAAATTCAGAGCGAAGAAACTATTTGTGAAGAAAATGCAATACGAAAAAATATTGAAAACGAAATGAAATGCCGGAGTAAATCGAAAGTATATTATTCAATAGTATTCAATATTCAATAGTATTCAATATTCAATAGTAATAATATTCAATAGTAATAATATTTAATAATATATTCAGAAATGAAATACTCTAAAACGCAAACGATCAACTTCCTCCAATCATTAAAAAGAAATACATGTTTCAATTCGTACGTGATGAAAGGAATCAAACGTCAGATCTTATCGTCTCGACCTGAATGACTTTAATTGTCAAGGGAGAGTTAGGTTTGACAAATTGATGAGTTTCGGTAAATAAAAATTTCAATAAATTAGATTGAATTAATTAAAAGTCGAACTTCCAATGAATTCAAACTGATAAAGACAACAATTTCTTTGATAGCCTCTCGACATTTTCACATCTCGGGGTCATTTTTTGTTGGCAAACTGTTCATACGAAAAGGGCACGCGACAAATTTCAAAAAATATCTTTCAAAATGATGGCATGTTGGTTCAACAAACTTTTCTAATACACTTCGTTTATTTGCAATCGCGAAAAATTTCGAAATTCATATTTCATCGCATATATTACGTCGTGATGTGGGCTGGTATGTATGCATGTATAAAGTAGAAATTGTGTATTTAGGCTTGTTTCAACATCTCCTTGTACATCTTGATGTTTGGGTTATAAACGGTTCTGCCTAACGGTCATTTTTCTTAAAAGATTTTCAGAATTTTACCGATAACTCGAAAACTACCAGCCACATCCTCTTCCGGTCTTTAACTGAATGACCTTATCAATGGATGATCAATTATAAATGTTAACAATTAATATTTCATATAAGATTTATTAGAAATATATAAATGTCATTTAATTAATAGTTGCTCAAGGAAATCACGTGTTGCACGCAAATTGTTTTCCTTCTAATTAAAATTCTTCAAAATTTGTTAGAAAAACTCTCCATCTTTAGATCAATTAAACCTAGAAGGTGAGACTTATGCAATTCATAAAAAAAATCAATTTTAGAAAAAATCGAGATTTAATCGAATTGCAATTAAGGAATATTATTTCCTGTTTCATTTTTTTTTGAAGATTAGAATTAGAAACGTTAGAAATTCCGTCGGTAAATGGGAATACCTTTTAACGGGAATACAACATCATGACAATGACAATGATAATAACGTATATACAAATTAGATACATGCGAACTGAATGAATGACAATCAACAAAAAAGCGATATTTCTGAAAAAATCAATTCATAATGAAAACATTAAGAAAAATCAATCGATCGCATCATTCTCTGAGGCAAACGTGTCGAATATAATTAATCGAATGACTTTTCGAAACACATTTCTTCATGATTCATGCAGTTTCAATAAAAACAGTAAGGAAAATAATGAAGATACACACAATTCATGCAAGTATATTAACAAATATTGTAATTATTCAGTGAAATTATTGTTTTTTATAATATTATATATAATAACACAAAATTATTATAAGACTTATCAAGACTAAATAAGGGAAATTTGAAAAAATTTTCAACTACTCGAGATTAGAATTATTGGAAATAGTATTGATCTCCATTACCTGTAAAAAAATATACCTGTATATAATTATATGTCAATACCTGTAAAAATATATATAAATAAAGAATTTCTTAAGTCATCTACATTCTATTTATATCTTCTATCCTACACACGAGGGGTGTAAAATGCGTGGTCTGTCAACTAATACAAAAGTTAGCGATATCTCGTAAACGGTTGGAGATATTTAGATTAAATTTTATACAAGAGCGGGGCCCATCCGCCTGATGGTCCTTATGGATGCACGAAAATGGGCAAAATTTTATTTTTAGTTCACCCAATCTTTTATTCAAAATTCGGTGACATATCCAATATTTTACCATACCGATATCGATGAAGTTTGAATGAATCTAAAATAGTAAGAATTTTGAATATTGCCCCTCCATTGCTTTATTTTTTCAGGGAATTTCCAATCTTCTTAATTAATTCCTGATTTATTCAAATTGTTGATAATTACAATTTCTTTGAAATATTCAAAATTCTTCCAAAGCTATTTCTCATAACTCCTATACACACAGAACCTTTCCAGCAAAAAGATGAGCTAATTATCTCGCTAGATATGTACGTGTATACTTGTATAATTATAATAATAATGATAATTAAGAATAAATAATATGAATATATAATATAAAATAAAGAATTCCTAACATCGAGCATTAATAAGGCGCACAGCTAAAGCAATCTCATCATCACGAGGCGGGCGACAAAATTAAATACCTTGAACTTTACACAGTCGTATGGAATGCAAAAGTGAGACAACAGACAGAAACGGCAAATCTGATCGACTTAACTTGTGAAGAAGAGTAGGAGGGTAAGGAAGAAGAGGGGAGAGTAAAAAGAAGAAAAAATCATTTTATTCAATTTCGTTGATATTTAGATTAAAAATAATTATAAACATCAAGAACCTTACATGCCTTCATGAAAAGCCTGTACTAAAGACTTGATTAGGCAGTGATAATCTTAATTAAGATTATTCAAGTTATGAAGAAAACATCTGCTAATTAATAATTTTTATTTATTTAAAAAAAAAATTTGCAAAAACAGTTTGCAGATTCGGAAAACATTTGTTTAAATCATAAAGAGATATTAAAAAGATCCAAAAAAAAGAAGAAAATACAAAGTATGAAAGGAGGATATTTTTAGAATTATTAAAACTGCGTCACAATTTGAAAGAATAGCATATAGGAAAGTTAACAACGTCTGGCAGGAATGTATACACCCTACATTGGTATTATAAATTTATAGTTTAATTCCAATAACCAGTAGTGAGTGGACCAAACCCATTTCGAAGAAAATGTTCTATTGAAATATTCTATGTGAGATATAAATACTCCATATACATAATAAAAAAATTTCAATTTTTTTACAAAAAGAGTCCTTCTTTTACGTAAGTGCACAAATTTAATTGTTAAATTAATAAATAATTTTCCAATGGGTTAATGACATATAGTAATAGTGTAGATGGTATTATCTATATAGTATATATTAAAATCATGCTCAAATCATTGAAAATTAAGAAGCAAAAACTAAGATTTGAAGAATATATAAATATAATGTTCACCAAAATTAAGAGCAATAACAACAACAACAACATCCAAAACAACGCCATCAGCAACGAATCGAAATCCTTCGAAGTTGTTTTTGGAAATATTGTATCGTGCATGTATAAAAATTGCATGACACACGAACAATTGCATGATAATTACATTTGTTGGAGTTAAATATTTTTGTTGTAAATATTAATAATGAAGTTTGATTACGGATTATTTAGATGCCGATAAAAAATCATGTATATCGAAATAAACTAAAAAAAAACGAAGGTCAATAAAAAGTGAAAATACACATAATAACAGAATAAATACCAAAACACATGATGATGATGATGGTCGTGAAAGATTTTCAAGGAATGCGTGAGACTTTTCGAGATGTGACTGATGATAATCACTTCGAATTTTCATCGGAATTAAAATATTCAGAACTGATTTGGGATCAAAGTTGGAGAAGCCTGGTTCGTCGTGGATTTTTAGATTGAGATTGAAGGCATGGTTTTATTACGAAATCACGAAATCTAAATAATGTTTCCGAATCAATATTGTCTTGACTAACAATTTTTGACACTCCCCTCAGCCATTTATAATGATTTCTACATTTCCCCAAATTCCCACGAGAAATCCTCTCGAGATTGCTTCCATTGAAAATTAATTTATTTTTATTAAAATTCAAAAATAATTACTACAAAAAATATATCACGTCGTCAATGCTTAAGAATTGATTGCTTTTTATTCAAAATAATTAAGAAAAAGATTTAATACGAAAATATTTTTAAAAGGTTTTCAACTATAAAATACAAACACATTCATTTTATATTAAAATTAATTATTTTACGTGTATTCAACAAAACAATTGAAGCTTTCAATGAAATCGTCTTTGAAAATGTTGAAATATTTTACCAAGACTATTTATGGAAGACGAAATTATGGAACAAAATATTTCATCATAAATAACCGTTATAAAATTGATGATTATGAAAGTTGAAAAAATGCAACGAAATCATGTCACCGTAATCATTATCATCACTTTGTCAAAACTGCAATGGACAAAAAGCAGTGAACAAAAAAACAACTGAATAAAAACGGCGCAACAAAACTATAAGAGCCATCAGAAATAGGTCTCACTAACCACTTGTTAATTGTTAAGCTAGTTTAATTTTCATACAAGCACAAGTTCATAAAAATTGAATAAAAAAATTAACAAAGAAAACGAACAATAAGCGAGAGAAATGGAAAATAAATCATATGATAAAAATTGATGATTGTTCTGACTCAGCTAAACGTTATCTATCTAGCATCGATAACTAATGCAAGCACAAACACAGAACTAATACGAAAAGGAACAACAACAAAAAGATTCTGAGATGAAATTGAATTCAGAGCGAGAGAGAATATTGAGGCCGGATGGGATGAGCAAACGAAGGTTAAACAACAAAACTTTTCAACATTTGTGAGAAACAACAACAATAACAAGTCGTAGTAGTCGCAGCAGCAGCAGCAGCAGCAGTGGCGGCAACCACAAAAAACTCAGTAGCCGGTCTGGTTTGACTTTGAAACAGCCATGGCAACAAGCACACACACTCACACTTACACTTCGTAATGAATAGCAGTGCCGTATATTCATAACACCTGTTTTTAGTTTTTAGGGTGCGGAGAGGGGTGGTAAAGAGGTCAAGTCGAAGTTGTATCCAATGGGGAAAAAATTCTTAATATATACAAAATTTAATATTTTTTCTGTGGAATGCGAAAATTAAAAAAATTTCTTGTGGGGAGAGAGGTAAACGCCCCTCAATACGCCACTGCTTGATACAAGTATTTCTTTACTAAGCATTCAAATAAAAAACTTCTAGACAATTCATCAAATACATTTATTTATTTCTTTTTTGCTCTTTTGTTTGTTTGCAATTTTTTGTTTTTTCAGTAATTTCTTTTCGTAGAAAGTATGTCAGCAAAAGGGGGAAAAGGGGAGGGGAAACAAAAAAATAGCAACAGGTAGGAAAATAAAATCTAAATTTTTTCATTCAAAGTCGATTTGAATAAACTTTAGTTACTCAGTCAGTCACTTATTCACTCATTTAAGATTTTTTCTTGTTTCATAAAAAGAAAATATTCAGAAAATGTCAAATTCTGACAATGTTTTTTTATAAAGAAAAAAGTGTAAACTTTCGCCGGAGAGAGATTTTTATCAGCGAATTGGGAACAATTTGAAGATGTTCGACTTCCTGATAGAGAAGGCTAGAAATATCGGTTTGCGAGAAATATGAAAAATAGAAATAGTTCAGAACGATCCCAGCCGATCGGTTAGATAAACGTTATGTTTTATTAACAAATTGTTATGTTTTATTAACAAAAAAAATTTAACGAAGATAACGAAGATTGTAAATTTCCTAAAAAACAAGAGTAATAATAAACAAAAGCAATAAGCGATTACCTTCGGCTGAGATGAAAAAGCAAGGTTTTTTGCTAACAAAACGCAAAGAAAGAAATCCAGAGAAATAACATAAAACTGCAAGCAACACATACACTTATACGAACAACAACAACAGCGAAAATAAGATTATCAATAAAAACAATAGCAAAAATATCAAAGACAACAACACCAACACCACACCACCGACACCAACTCCAACAACGATACAACGCCAACGATAGCACGCACATCACATCGAAACCAACACCAGAAACAAGTTGACTTAACTCGTCTAACGAGTTTAGAGCTGAAACGAGCGAGTAGTGCGACGACCATACGATCATACGCGGCATTACTGCCAACTTTATGACAGAAACCAAGAGATACCAATGACACTTCAATACTGAAACACATATATACTATATATATACATATACAAGCGCAATTATAAATATTATTATATATGCCAGATACAATTGTACGTATATTCGCAGTACGATATAAAGAAAGTAATAACAGAAGAGAAACCTAACAGCAGAAGAAAAGACAAAAAAAAAAGAAGAAGGCAGAATGATAAAGAATACTTCAAGATAGCAAAATAGGAAATATACGATATACGATATCGTTACAGAACATGAGCAGATATCATATTTATACGATGTGTCAAATTATAATCAATCCAATAGAAAATAAAGTATATAATTATTAGATTCTGGCTAGAATATGTTACAAATTGACTTTGGGTTGTTATCGTGGTTATGCCCATATAAAATTTAGTAAATGAAAGGGAACACCTAGCTCAGAAACACATTTGTGCTTGAAAGGAAATTCAGTCTTCTCGAAACAACTTAAACCCCGTAAAAAAAGAAACCGAAGAAAATAAAAAGAAAGAAAAAGAAGAAATAAAAATTGCTAGAACAAAAGAAAAAATTATTAACGTTTTAACATCATTTGGAAAGGGTGGTTTCATATAGCTACGATATGACTCAATTTAAATTGGAAAACATCAAGATATGAAAGATACTGAATACAAATTTATCAGATGCATATCAGAGTTTTGTAAGCAACAGACAAAAGTCAACAATACAGCATATATCTGTCAAATTTATGTAGAAAAAAAAACATGTCAATGACTCTTAGCAAACACTTTCATTTGATACCACTTTCTGTGAATCAACTTCAACAGCCCTAAAAGGAAGATGCCTCTGCCTTATAGAGATATCAAAAAAACCCACTCAATATAATTTTGCCAAACTTGGAAAAGCAGATTAAGGTTATTTAGGTAATAATAATAACAAAATCAACATGTTTAATAAAAATGAGAGAAAACCAATAAATTGAAACAAATAAAAATGTCTTAAAATATTATATAAAATATATCCAGGAGAAAAACAAAAACTAGTAAGAAAAATATATCTAAACTTTATCAATAAATTGTTTATAATATGACATAATATGACAATAATGATAACACTAATATGTAAAAAAATTAATTATTTTCAATTTCATAATCTACGAAAACGAAGATTAGAATTTTTAAGAAAAATTAGAACTTTACTTCAATAATCTTTTGACATAAGAAAAAACTGTGATGTTTTTTATTTATTTGTTAATAAAATTGACGTCAAGGTAGTTTGATAAGATAATCAAAGCGACGGGATTAAAAGAACAAGTAAAATAAAAATCAGATAAAAAATACTGAAAAAAATAAGAGGAACAAATGTTAGCCAAGATTAGGGTTCGAAATTTTACGAGATATTTGTTCAAACCGTCCCAATTTCTGAGAGATAGAGATAGAGTCAGAGATTGTCGTTACAAAAAAAGAATTTTTAAATATTTTATAATACTCGTAGTTTCTCGGTTTCACTATTTCATATTTCAGATTAGTTTTTTTAAAAATAGCCGATAGAAAATAAATCGGCTAATTAAATTTTGTATTCCTTTAAAAGAAAAAGTCAAGAAGAAAAAATGTTACTTTCCAATTTTTTAAAATTTTGTTTAAAAATTAAAAAAAAATTTAAAGAGCACACTGAATACATCACACAATTTTTGTTTTGTTTCGATTGTAATAATTTTAAAATTAAATGAACTTTCTATAAAATACTTACAATTGATTTGTTAAATTTTGAATTTTGGATTCGAAGTTTTTTGATTTATCGTTTAATTAAATTTTTTATTTGACTTTCGATTATTAATTGCTTTTTCAATTTTAGAATTTTTTCACTTTTATCACAGCCAATTTCTTTTCAAAAAACTAAATGATATTGTATTTTAAATGGATTGATCCTAACAACGCTTCAATACATGAGATTATCTGCTCGTAAAAAGTAAAAAACCATAAGGAGAAAAGAAGGAAGGATGGGTGTGGATGTTGTGAAAATTGTAAAGGAATGGTAAAATTTAAATAAAAAGGAATTAACGAAATGATTATTAATGAAATATTTTGGCAAAAACGACGAATATATTAAACGACACTTTTCAACACTTTTTGAAGCGATTTTCCTTCCTTTGGCCAAGCATAATTTCAACGAATATTAATAACTTTGCTTCGCAATTGTTAATCAAATACACTTGGCATTAACATCATTATCATCACTACAATCTAATCAACTACATTTCTCTTAATGACATTTTTATATTATGTATTATACCGTATATTTTTTATATTTCTCTCCATAAAAAATTATCGTTGAAATGAATTAAAATTCAATACGAGTTGAAATTAATTGAGTGGCTTAGTGAATATTATTATAAAGTTAAATCGCAAAAATACAACGAAAATGTACGGAAGGAGAGGAAGAGTGCGAAGAGCCAAAGCGAAAAATAAAAATTACTTCAAAATTGTTGTATTTATCGAATGATCGATGAGCACAAAGTTGATCACAATTCACAAACTGGTTAGTAAAAGATATAGTAGAATCCACTATCTAAACAAAATTTCTTTTTGTGTTTATTTTCAACCGCAATCCAATGCAAATAATTTCATTCACGAAATTATGTTTTATAAATAATTCACTTTCGGCGAAAAAAAAACCATCAGGAGAAATATTTATAATTATTGATGATGTATGAAAAAATACATATATATGTATTAAAAACTTGTTAAGTTCAAAGACACGTACACAAACACTAACAAAAACACGCAGAATCAACTGTCATCAGAAAGCAAACTGCCCGACTCAGCAGCCAAATGAAAAGTGAGAAATGAGAAAAATTATTGAATAGGAATATAATCACCAACTTTACTCTATCAATCTCTTGCTCTTCTCCACTTCACTCCAATTCACATTTGTAGGACTAGAGTCAAAACTCAACTTGTTGACTCAACAACAACGCGATCGCACCGCACCGAATGAGTCAAGACGAATTTGCTATGTATGAGTATGAGAAGAAATTCATATTTGTCTATTTGTGAAACTATAATAAAGTGATGCCACCGTCAAGGACAATACTTCCATTGTTTATAAATTTTACAAAATAAAACAAAATTATTTAAATATTGTTGATTTGTGTTAATTGGTTTTTGAATAATTAATTCAGATAAATGGTTAAAGAACAAAAAGCGAATATTTCGTTGTATTTCGAGGTAACCAATTTGTCAATACGGCGACTAAATAAATTTAAAAATAAATTCTAATTTCTCTTCTAATCACTTATTTGTGAAAATAATTTTGCCGGAATAAGGAAACAGCCAAAACAATGTCTGATAAAACAATTGTTTTTTCTGCTATTTATTGTCACCAATGGTAATTATTATGAATAAATCTAGATATGAAATTGATAATCTCATTGGTAATAATTAATCGAACCCTACATTTTTCCTCAATGGCTAGAAGTTCAAATTCTTGCCGGCGCCATACGAAAGCCAACCAAAATTAGAAATTTCAGCTGATCAAACCACATATTTCCTCACATAAAATCCGTAATTTTTTAAAATTATTCTCTTTAAATTCTGTGAAATTAAGAGAAATCGTCAAAAATCAAAAATAAAACAAAAAACGGAATATTTGTCTAATGCTTTTTCCATTTATAAAAAGGTGGCACCACATACCGTCGTTGTCGTATTACTTTTGAAGATAAAATATATGCAATCATAATGACTACCCGAAGTACGTATTCATGCCGATCGCGTCTGCATACGCAAGCATGCCCATACACTAAAAATGATGACAAGTTCAAAAACAAATCAAAAGGGATGAGAAAGATATGAGAGAAAGAGAGAGTGATCCGGTCATGTGAGCAACTTCGAACTTGATTTGGAGAGAGGTGTATTAGACACTATTATTTAGTGATTTGAAGGAACTTTTTTTAACAGGTGGGCATTGATGCTCACCAGCGGCAAAATGAAAGAGAGAGAGAGATCATTATGATTTTACTACAATGCAAAACTCTTCAAAATTACAATATTAGAACCCATACCAATGCCATTAAGAAAACATTTCCACGCACCAAAAAACAAAATTAACAAAGCACAGATATAAGCTATACAAATGCACACGCATTTTTATCTAAAATTCAGTATAAAAAATTTTGAGCAATAAAATAATTACTTACTGTTCATGCATCTACGATATCATGGCCCATAAAACGGCTTTTATTATACATATAAGGTAAAAATTGCTAAACGAGCTTGTACTGACTGAAGAGCTACACTGTCTATCGTCTATCATTGTACGTTACCAACAAATTTATGAATTTGACAACGTTATAAGTACAATAAAAAAGAGAAATATTATAATATATAAATGTTGAAAGTGTTGAAAACCAATGAAGCCTCGCTTCATTGAACTTAAATATAAAAATAAAAACTTATATAATTTTTTCCTAACATTCCAAGAAAATTACACAAATAATGACAAATAATCAATAAAAGACTGAAGTTAAAAAAAGGTGAAAAGAGCCAACTTAAAGGAGGAACCGGTTTCTCTCGTATAATTGAGAAGGCTACAATTTCTGAGATAAATAAAACCTTGTATATTGCCCATTTTCACTCTTTCTTTTAAATATCACGTTAGGACGACCACAAATATTGCAAACATCGTGTTTGTACGAATATCGTCATATTTTATAAGATCACTTTTTAACGATGATGTGACTCGTTTTACTAATTCTCTCTATGTTTTCTGTTTTCAATAAACGTCGGAGCCAGTCATAATTTATGTATGGCGGCATATATCGCGGCTCGAGTTTGTATGCATAAGTATGTATAGATTGTTTTCACTTTTTATTATATTGATTTTGAATGTGTGATGCGATCTCTCTATAAAAAATACACGGGCATTCGCATTTCGCATGCAATGAAAATGGATTTGCATGCATATTCAGTGTACGTTTTCATTATTGACACTGTATTAGTATTATAGGTTTTTTGAATATGCCGACGATTTCAAATTTAAATTCTAGGTATTTTTTTAATTCAATGATGGCTTACTTTCTCATTCTATTGTACTATAAGCAAAGGGTAAAATTACCAAAGCTTAAAATTGCCAACAGCAATAATAATGAGGAGTTTTTATTAATCCACAAGGTGTCTGAATCAATTAAAAAGGTCTATCTAATTTGTTAAAAATTAGTATTAATTGTTAGTCAAGTTTACATAAAAAAATTAGTCTTGGATAAATTTAAATTTTTTAAAAAACGCTATTTTTGCACATTCTGAGAAATTTATCTATTGTCGAAATTTATAGAAAATTAAGTTATAATAACTTTGTTATGCTTTACCAAAGTTATGCTTTGGTGTTAATTTGACTTAATAATGTTATAAAAAATGTAGGAATGAGCGATCCATTGAGACATCTGCTGTTAAATATTATAATTTCCGCGAACTGTTTTAACAGAACAATCAATTTAATTTTATTGGTTGTTGATTATTTTCAATAATCCTCTTATTATGATTAAGAGATTTTTTAGAGCATGATAGTATCCAATTATCTAAAATAAAGACATTGTTAGTACAATAACTCAAAATCAACATACAACCAGGATTCCTTTATGGATGAAGTACCTTTCCGAAAATTAAGAACTATAAAGAAGGTATATAACAAACTTTGAAGTGCACACTTTATTAGAACAGAAAAGAAAAATTTATCAATTCCGGGAGACAGCTACTTTCATAAAAATCTTTCCATAATATAATTTCCGTTTTCGCGTTTCACAGACTCTAATTAAAGCATTCTTTATTAAGAATTTCAAAATAGCCAATGCTCCAATGAATAGTCTTAGAGCACCAAATTTATGGGAACCGCTTAAGATCTAAACAATTTTATAATAAAAGAATATTAAGATGTAAAAATTTTATAATAAAAAATATGCAACACGTGCAATTTCATACAAAAGTTCGCATTAATCCTCGAAATTTGTCAACACCAACCAACCAACCTCTGAGCTCGTTGAGCACCAAGCCATTTTAAAGGCTTACAAAAGCCGGCGTCGAGACAGGTCACTGGCAGCAGCGTCCGTGACTCATATGCCATAAACCGAATTTCAATTTAGAACCACTTGTAATCAGTTCAAATACATTTTATTACTTACCGACAACTAAATATTAATATCCTCAATTATTAGAAAACACGCATTTGCCACGAACAAAAGAAATGATTTTGAAATTGAAAAATTCCGATAGAAACTAAGGAACGGCGAGTAATTGACACTGCAACAACGTTGGAGAGCAATTTCACTGAGTGAGACAACAAAGTGTACACGAGCAAATTGCTAGCGCTTCGTTGTGATTGTATTGGCGGGCGCGACGCAGCGTTCAAACAGTTTTTGTATTTTCGATGATTGTTAAGATTGACTGTATACGAAATCAATTTGATTGACTTTAATTTTTCCAAAGCAATTTATTATATATTAACAGGACAGTCACTTTTCAACTTTGACAAGGAAAACCAAAATCGAAATAAAAAATTAAAGAGAAAACAAATAAGTGCTGGTACGAAATTCGTCAAAATACTATGACACGCAACGCTTAACGTTATTCAAATTAAGTCGGAAACAGAGATACCAACTTTCTTTGGTATAAAAGTATGTGAACAATTCATATTCTATTAGCAAATTCCCTGTCAGAATTTGGAATCACTTATTTCATAAATTACTCCATAACTGCTAACAGTATAATGACTAGTGTTACTAAACCTCATGTTCCATATCATAGAACTAACTATTTTCAAATTTCAAATTCGCTAGAAAGCATTTGTGTAAAATCACTCGCTAACGATTTTTATTCAGAATTATGTGTTTTACAACCAACAGCATCCCCTTCAGTTACAGGATGTAAAGTAAGCGTTAGTATCTGCCAATATTGAATAACATATGCGTAATCACTTTCGTAATATTTGCATCCTGTATTGAGTTGTATTTTCACAAATGTGTACAAAGGCACAAAAAATTAATATACTAATTTATTCAGATAAAATATTTAATTAATTTCTGCAAATATCTGCGGACCAGCTGAACCTTTATAAATAAAATTTATACTAAACCAAGAACCCAATCTGTTGACGTTTGTTATATATTGTTATATATATTAAAAAATAAATATAAATGGTTAGGGTCTAATAACATCAACACTGTAAGTGAGCAATGGATTTTTGTGTTTCATTATATCCTTCAATACTTCGGTAAATTGGCATATCTGTTATTAGCCGATAATTTAACGAACCAGTCATTTTTTCGATAAAATTTTCCGACGAGATTGTGTACAAAACTCAAATCGAACGAGTATCAATTACTAGCTGAAATTTGTTTAGCTAACTAACATTCATGTTTTGTTGCCATTTGAAAATATTAAAGAACGAATTATATCCATTGTAACTGGTATTTATGATGTTATCATTAAGTAGTTCCTACTGAAACTATATACTCCTATTATTAAATTGTTCTCTCCCATGTATGTTCTCAAGTTACTGAAATATGTTTTATGAAGCGAAAATTGTGAAAATTAAAAATTAATTTTAACGAAACACGTATTACATGTTCGGCACTCAATTTTAAATATAGTAAGATAATATGGTGACATTTATTTTTTTATAAACTGATTACTTGTTATAACGGCGGAATTTGCATGCAAATTTCTTAATAGGATGTAAAATTCAGTGAGCGTTTGTTTTTGTTGGAATACGATTTAATCGTCGATCCACTAATTGAAGTTTTAATTATTAGATTTAACTATTTAATTTATGGAGAAATTGAAGAAACAGTTTTCCCCTGGCGAACTGTGACACATGCCACTTATATGTTGTACTTCTAGTCATTTAAGTTTATGATCGGTATTCTGATCAAGTGGGGACATTCAAAAGCCTCTAATATTTACCGCGATGCGATTTGTTCCGTATCATCTATTTTCGACTGCCTTTTAAGTTGGGACGAGAAAAAAAATTCGAACTTTGGATATTCATATTATTTATTTATTTTGACACATAACAAATATCGACAGATCTTTTCAAGTAAACATGAATTTTAATATAGTGAATACAAACATTTTGTTGAATTTTTATTGGTGGAAGTTGTTTTTTGGTTCTCAAAGCTTGATTACTGTCTTGTCATCTGCGTTTAATATCATAACAACAAAAAACAAATGTTGTGCGGAGAACTTTTAAATTTTAAACGGAATAGCTATTTGTGACACAAGTCATTGTAAAAGCTTGTGTCACAGAACTGATCATTGAAAGGCAACCAGAATTAGTGGAGAGGGGTAAATCAGACCACTAAATATGTAAAAAATAAAATTTCTCCCAGTGTGTAGAGACCTCATTATTGCCATTCTTCTGCAAAGAGTTGCCAGTAGCAGGGAATTCAAAATGTATTACAGACTTGCCGTAAAACATTTGTAGAGTAGAAATAATTAAAACAGAGAGAAGTCAAAAAGAAAATCATTTGCTTGCTTTGTGTGTGGATGTGATGTTGTTTTTTGTTCAATTATTTTAAGTGTTTTCCTTTTAATTTTTAACTAACAACTAATTTCGTTTTCATTAAATCATAAACGAAATAAAATTTTTCGAAAACGGCTAAGCAAATGTGCTAGAAAAGATGTCGAAGAATAAGTTTAATGCAACGAATGCATCGGAAACAAAAATAATCGAAGTGAAATCCAAGGTGAATGTAAAGAAAAATTTGTAAGAAATGCATATAGAAATAGTTTTTTTTTCATGGGATAAATAATTAGATAACCGAAAAATGTAATATTCGGTTTAATGTTCAAGGTTTTCAATTATATTTGCCGAAAGCGGTGAATACAAAAAAAAATCAGCGAGAAACGATAAAACTGAAGCTGAAACTTCGCTCCCTTTTCTCCGCTTTGTAAGAAACACTATTGCTGAAGTTGTTTTAATTATTATTTTTGGAGTCACGCAACGCAATGATTCATACTTGAACCTGGCCATTATCTATCAAATATGGCTTTAAGAGAATTCGAAGAAATGAAACGGAAATCATTTCTTCCGCGGAGACGATGGTGGGTTTATTGATCCCATTGTGGGCCGGTTTGTTGGTCCTACTGCGGTAACCATGGTAGCGGAAAGAATCAACAGGCGTTTAAAGCACTTTTACCGCGATTCCTATGAAACTTTTATTTAAACGTTAACCTTTAAACGTCATTAGCTTAAAATTGTTGGTTTCTCTTCTCAATCATATTAGGATATAATTTATGCAATTATTTTCCTTGGTGGGAAACGTGACGATTATTATAAAAACTAATTAACACGTTATTAAATAAATCTAATATTTAGTACTCAATGCTCAATGCTTTAATTTGTCCACTTCGTATAGTCGTAGCCGTAAACGAATTCACGAAGGGGGTCGGGATTTTGTACCCTCAGAAACAATGTTCCTGAAACAAACAGAAATTAGACTCTGAAGAAAAAAAATCTATTTTGAATTCTTGATTATTGACTATTCCACCAAACGCAATTATTTTAATATTTCGTGAAATTTTTCAGTTTGATGCAGAATTTCGTCGTTGGAGCTTTAAGCGCCATGAAGAACCTCAAACATTTGAAAAATTTGCTGCCTTAATTGAACAATTGCACAGGCTTACAAATATACAATTTCTTATTTTATATATTGATCCCAGAGATAATGATTTATTGCCTATTAATAATGATGACAATTTTGGCAGAGCCTTAAAAATAGCGCAACCTCTATTACGGATTATATTACAACGCAAGGGTAAGAGAAATGAATATAATAATCATCATTGATTATATTTTTTAATGATGATTTTCATACTCATTTGCAGATGATTTGGAAGAGTTTTCTGGTTATGGTACCATGAAACCACGTAGTAATATTATTAGCAGTATTTTAGGCCAGACACCAATTAAGACAAAAGCTCCAACTATATCGATACCGCATGATTTTCGTCAGGTTTCAGCCATTATTGATGTAGACATTGTACCGGAAACTTGTCGGCGAGTACGTCTACTTAAGCACGGTAGTGACAAACCGCTTGGATTCTATATTAGGTTTGAAATATTGCTTTAAATATTAATTCCTACTACCTTTGAAAGTATATTCATCTTATAGGGATGGAACTTCAGTTCGAGTAACGGCGAATGGTCTTGAAAAACAGCCCGGTATATTTATTTCACGCTTGGTTCCTGGCGGCTTAGCGGAGAGTACAGGCCTACTAGCAGTTAATGATGAAGTATTAGAAGTGAATGGTATTGAAGTTGCTGGAAAAACTTTGGATCAGGTTAAATTTTCTAATTGAATTATAATGTGCTTAATCTGCTTCACTTAATTAAACTTTACTCATTCACTTAATATTACTTTTCTTTAATTTTCACTTAATTCACTTAATATTACAGGTGACCGATATGATGGTAGCGAATAGTTCGAATTTAATTATAACCGTTAAACCAGCGAATCAGCGTACATTAACATCCCCACGTCGTGGATCCTTCTCAAGAAACAGTCAATTATCAAACGGGTCACATCAAACTACTCATACTAACACCTCAGATGAAATTGAACAAGATGATCAAGATGAGGTGGTCGATTTAACTGGTATTACACTCGAAGATGCCCATTCACACACACATCCACATCATCAACAGTCATCATCTATGGCATCAACGGTTGCAGCTTCAGAAACCAAAGATGGTAGTGTTTTACATTTTTAGTTAAGAAGCTAAAAAAGAGAAAAGAACGCAGAAGGCAAATCAGTGGTTGATTTGAGCATATATGGATTTGTCTCTTATACAAGGGATATTAGTCCAATTAAGAATTAAATTAAATTTGAAAACTTGTGAAGGGATCAACATTTCTTGTAGTACATTTTGCAATATTCTTCAATTGTTGTAAAATCGCGAGTCCTTTAGCGGATTGCAAATTGCGATGAATGGTTAGATTATACAATTTATTAATGGAGCAAATTAAGGTTACACTTTTGATATTTCTCTACGTCATATATTTGTTTCTAATTGTTCATTAAGTAAACGTAACTATGAATGCTCTCTTTAAAATCGTTTATAATCGTATAAAGTTTATTCCTTTCGGTTGAGAACAATATTCAATTGAGAACATTCCAATATCACCACTGTTTAAAACTTCAGTATAATAATATTTTTATAATTATCGTCATCATCATCATCAACCAACCAAACTCTATCGTTCTACATAAGAATTAGTCCTTAATGTTAAAATTTAAAAGAAGATACCTCTAATTTTACGTTAAAAACAAAATATGGAAACTATTTAATTATTCCGCCCACCCAAGTACATTCCAACCGCCCTAAATGCTTACAAACACTATTTAAGAGTTTACTATCATAAGACTAAAAGATTTGTATTTATATAAGTATTAAAATTGTGGTAAATAATTCCGACATTATTTTGCATGTTTTCCAATTGTGTACTTAATTTGTTTTAAAAAGTAATTCCTTACTTCTACGGCTGCAGCAGTGTTACCATTAAAAGAATAAAATATTCTTCTATATAAAAAAGAAAGGCTTTGAAAGAACTAAAAGATTCTAAAATAGTTTTTACAACGATTTACATCTTAAATCACTTTTTCACTGCCTGCAAGAAAAACACTCTCTTTAGAAAAGATTTAAAGTAAAACAAAACAACAAGCAATTATAATATCAAGTCTATAAAAATGTATTGTGAAATCAAAAGCAATAAAAGAACAATTTATGAAAAGAAAATTAAGTCTATATATGCGATTTATCGACAATGATTAAAAAAAATAAAAGTAATAGAAATGTTATTTGAGCAATTTTAGTTACATCTTAGTTTAATTTGCTGCTTTTATTACCATCCTTGAAAGCATACACGGATTATTACACTAGTAAAAAATGCGATTATAAAAAATACTGAAATTTTTAATTTCAGTAAAAATTTTGATTTGTTTATTCTTAAATTAATTTCGTGTTGAAATATGTACGTTTGCACAGGCACAGTCTATTGATTTCGACAATTAATCAGTCAAATCAATCTCAAATTAAACGAAATATTCGACTGAAAAAAGAATCCTGCTAAACGAAGGGGAAGAAAAAGGAGTTCAAATTTGTGTTCTCTTATTGAACTTGACATTGATTGTGAATGATAATAGACCTAATTTCTTAGTTATCTTCATTACAATCGCTATTCCTATGCTCAAATTAATGAACCAGGAAAGGTAAGGAGAGGAAAAAAGGAGGATAATTTGTCATATATATTTTCATAAAATGATAAGCCCTATATTAAATCGACGGTACGTCTATATGAAAGCGAAATTGTATTGTGGTATACATTTTGTGCCTTTATTAGAAATGGAATAATTTAATTCCTTTAGTTTATTACTTAGATGTTGAAGTCAAGTCGTGGTCTTTATCACAAGTTGCCAAGACAACAGAATTAAACAGTACACATATGTTAAAATCGTAAAGATATATCAATAACTTAAAGGGAGTGCAAATCGATGTATCGAATAGTATATATGAAAATATACAAATACATTTCAATAAAATTAGTTTAAACGTAATGTTTAAAAGTTTTGCAATCTTCTGCGAACGGACAGCTTTTAAAGAGACTCTAGTTGAATATTTTCAAAAAACAAGTTTTAATGGGTTTGGACTTTTATATTACATTCGTCGAAGAAAATATCAAAGGTAAGAACTTAATCGATTTCTCTCTTTGAAAATTTTTAAGAAATCAAAATACAAAAAAAAATTAATTTTTCGTAGAATTTTCTGGTTTTGCTTTATACTGTTAGGAATCAGTTTTGCCGCTTATGTTGTTGTTGTTACATTAATGGATTTTCTGGAGGATCCAACCGTAACGACGCTACAATCACAACTCGATCCCAACACTCTTATACCATTTCCAGCTATTGCGATTTGCAGTGCGAATAAATTAAGTCGTAGATCTACGATGGATTATATAAAATGGCTGTAAGTACTTGCAATTAATTAATGATATTCGACGATAATATAATACTGATAATATTCCAATCAGTTCTGAAAGCTCATCATCACCCACTTGGTCTCGGGAGGTTTGGTTAGATAAAATGCATTTATTTGCCGGATTCTATGACAGCGAAATAGTCGTGGATTTTGATGAAGCTTTAGATTTTGAAAGTCAGTTGAAAAATTTAAATGGAGATAATTTTAGTGTTTCAGCAATTCTACGAAGAGTAAGTTATATAATGATGACGATCAAATATTTCTTTCCTGGTATTTTAACACTCTTATCCTCGCTTATAGCTCGCTCCAGTTTGTGAAGACTTGTTACTTCAGTGTTTTTGGTCTGAGAATGAAAGGACTTGTAAAGAAATGTTTACTTTGCAGGCAACTGCTTTGGGCCATTGTTGTCTATTTAATTATGAATTTGGAGAGAGGTATTTTATAATTCATAATTAACTTTATTAGAAATAAATTCAATTCACAAAGAAGCGAATTCGAAACCAAAAATCAATCAAAGCTTTTATCCAGGTCCGTATATTCTCAAAAATCTATAAACAGATTCCTTTTTTGTTGGGGGCGAAGTATATTTTATATACTTTGAACATGGAAGATATCCCTCTAATTGGAAAAAGTTTCTGTTTTCGGTTTAGAATGATATTTTTGGTCCGAATTTTTTCCTTTGTTTGTTCAAAACTCAATTATTTTCTCTCTTAAATTTTTAGCAAGGAATATCTAAACGCCAACGAATCGGAACAAACCCTTACGGTCCTTTTAAATACTTCGAGTATTGATTATCTTTATACTGAACGCAGTTTCATCGGTTTTACTATACATTTGTTTGATAACAATCATTTTCCTGACTCGTCTACTGGAGAAGTTCAGGAGCTCTTCATCTCGCCCGGTGAAGATGTTTGCGTCCATCTGACAATTACCACGCAATTGAGCTCATCGGACGTGCGAAGTTACTCACCAGCAAAACGGCGCTGTTATTTTCCCGATGAACTTAATCATGAATATAATCGTTCGTATAGTAAAGCACAATGTTTGACTCGTTGTAAACTGCAGGCGATTTATAATTTCTGTCAGTGTTTACCATTTTATGCTACGAGTGATCTAATGGGTCTTGACTTTACTCCAAAATATTGTTCTCTGGCCGACTCAGAATGTTTGTATCGATACCAAAGTAAGGAATTAAACGTGCAATTCAATTAATGTGTCTGTTAAATTGAAGTTTTATATTCTTAGTTGCTTGGAGTAATTATCGGACAGTAGATGAAGAAAGAGATTCCCAAACAACGCAATTTGCTCTTTTGTGTCCTCAATGTCTTCCTTTGTGTTCCTATAATTCCTATCATTTCGAAAAGACAGTTACAAAGTTAACAGAATTAAAATTAGGAGCATATAAGGAAATCCCGTAAGTATGGTTTTGGTTCCATATGATTTAATTTTTAAATTCATTAGACTGTGATCGTTCATTCATCCTTTATTCGGACCTTTCAAAGAGGAACTCCTAATGGTTTGGATAATTTCAGTTTGCTGAAATTGTACTATTCGACAGAGAGATCAATACAATATCGAGAGGATGTGCTCTTCAATTGGTACCAAATTTTGTGTAAGTTAAGAGGACAGATTATTAGTGGGTGTATGAATAAATTCAGAGGGCTGTTTTCCGTGACTTTATTCAGAGAAATTGCTACAATGTACGTATGCCTTCATTAAATATTGTCGATCTTTCGCCACGTGATTATCCAGACAAAAAAATTACCTCGTACTTTAAATTAATGACAGGAAGTGAACGAAAGCTTCCATAAAGGCTTCTGCATTATGCGACCTATAATTGCTTCAGTTATGATGCCTATATTTTTTGAGACCGTTCGGTTTGTAATAACATTGAGCAAATTATTAAATAAACTAATGTTCCCTTGGGTACCCTTTAGAGTAACTGAATTCAGTGATTTCACATGAGGTTTTGGTTTCACCAATGCTGTAACTCTCCGAATTTATTTTTGTATTCATTACCAGAAGAAGCTGTTGTATTATTATGTTAATAATAATTCATTTATTGAAATAAAACTTTTTTTCAAAAATACAAGTTTTAAAAAATACGTTATTACCAAATACTGACAAATTATATCTTATTAATTATTGTCCATCTCTTGCAGCAAACATAGGCGGTGTTCTCGGTATTTGTATTGGCTGTTCTTTTATTAGCGGTATTGAAATAATTTACTTTTTTGGAATTCGATATTTTCAGAATGTAATGCGATTGCGCAAAGAGAACAAAATATCACCGTTAGAATAGTCGTCAAAGTAAAAGTATTAAAAAGATTTGTCCTTAAAAATTGTACAAGAGCGCACATAATTGAATATCTTAACATTTACCATAGGTTATAAAATTCTTATATTTTATTTTGCTTATCTATTTCTTGTAATGACTGATAAATAGCTTTGGCTGTCGGTCTATCTTCAGGCAATTCATTTGTGCAACAATAAAATAATTCTACAATGCAATTATATTCATCTTTTAATTCAAAGGCTTGCGGTAGTGGAGGTCGTGTTCCACAGGCACGATCCATGTCTTGCATTAAAGAACTCTCATCAAAAAAGGAAGAGCTCTCGTTTGAGAAGGAAGAGTTATTCATACTGCTTGTGCTTGTATACTCGTCTTTGCCTTTTCCATCTTCGCCACCATCGGTCAATTCATTATCGTCAATCACGTTTAAAGTATGTGGCGGAACAAGAGCTATGGTCTCATAGATAACTAACCCAAAACTAAATATATCTGCCTTAGAGTCTATAGTCTCGTCTTCATCAATCACTTCCGGTGCAGACCAAAGATCGGTACCTGAATATATATATATATATATATATATATATAAATCATATATAGATATATAAAATGCTTTTACAATACTCTTTAAATGCCGAGGCGGGGGAACCTACCGGTATAATTTGACTGTTTGCTTAAGTTGACTAATCCGTTCTCATCCAAAGGCAGACTGACACCGAAGTCACAAAGTTTACATATTTCAAATTCACCCTTAATCAGTATGTTATACGATTTAATATCGCCGTGAAGAATCCTTGCTTCTGTGTGTAGATAGTCTAAAGCATTACTAATATCGATGGCTACCTTTAGTATATTTTTGGCAAGAAGTGGCCCTAGATTTTGTTCGTGACGTTCCTCAAGCAAACTACCGAGTGATGTCGAGCAACATTCCAAGGCCAGAGAATCGACACCATCCTCAGCTTTGGCTACACCCCGAAAACCAACAATATTCGGATGTGAGAGTTTTCTGTAAATTCATCAATTTACGTTAATTTGTTAATGCTTGATTAGCTCTTTTAAAAATTAATTGCTGCAAACCTTAAAATTTCAGCTTCTCCTTGAAGTCTCGCGTTAAGTTTATCCCTACCAATGATTCGAGACTGTTGTGATACTCGTTTCACTGCCCACGGTGATCGTACTTCGCCACATCTTGGCGAACGCTCCAACCGATAGACATTTACGCCAGTTCCATAACCAAGATTCTTCATGAACGGTGATGCAGGAATATGTAGAGGTGTACTAAATGTTGAAACAGTGTCCAAATGTCTTTGGCGTTTTGCTCGTGGCGTCTCCATTACTTCCAAACTTCTTGCGATGCGATTTTCGATGAAAGGATTTCTGGATCGAATTGATATATCTGCGCACTCTTAAAATATCCCGTTAAAATATTTAAATGCCGCGCTGTCAAATTATATTTTCTCTTTGAAATATAGATGGCGGTAGAAATATCTTTAGCACTTTTTGCTAGAGGTTATTATTTTCACTACACGAGGGGAAACAATTTAAACAAAAATTTAAAAAATCATGTGTAAACGGTAGCTGTGTTGTTCTAATGATCTGGGGTTTCGGATCACGAAAAAAACAGTGGGAAATTTGTAAATGGTTTGACAATTCAAAAGTACAAATTACACAAAAACGAAATTGTCGCAATTTCTGTGCAATAAATTTGCTTACATGAGTTGGCTTAAAATTTTTATTTTCAAAATATCCTTAAATTTTTTTAAAATAAAGACGTTTTTCACCGTTCAGGAGTACTTTGATTTGGTGCCAGCTTTAACGCCTTTGCTTTGCTTACGTTTTTCAAATATATGAAATTGGATGGATCCAAAAAAGTAACTAGTGATAACATTCAATTTTGATGTTCAATTTGATTGTTCAATTAAAAACATAAAAACAACAGCAAACGGCTGTTTAACAAACGTTAAAACCACAGCAAACAGCAAAGAAAAACAAAAGTTCAGTGGCCAAAATTGGAATATATTTGCATGATCATTCTAGGTCGGTATGCGACTTAGTATGCGAGGTTTTAATTGCGAGGTCGACGGAGACATCACGGTTATAACCAAAAATTTGGCAAATGAACAGCAAAAAACGATTTTAGCATGTATGATCTCCATAGGCGCCTACGAAATTTTCACGCTTAATGCTTAAAGTACCCTTTCCAACCGTATTTTTCAAATTAAATGATAATTGCACTCGCCTGGCAACTTCCTCAGTTTACGCAAATTTGTAAACATATGTTTGATTGTTTATGTTTAATTTCGTTATCAGTCTAGTAAAGTTTGTAAAGGAAGAGAAAGGTAAATGGCAAGCTTAATTGGGCCAAAAGTATCAGAATTTTATAAACCAGTATGTGAAAATCTACAGCTGTCTCAAATAAATGAAAATTTCGATCAATACTTTATCAACGATGCGATTTATAATTGGCGTAATATCGGCGAGTTATTTCGAGAGGAGTTTAAAATTGGCGTTACCTCACATCCGTGTTGGCGCACATTCAATTCGGGTAAGCAAAAATGCACCTGAATATTTATGTGCGTAATCTCCCTTTAACTTCTAAAGAATTTTCTAACAGAATTTTCAAATCTACGATATGAAAGTTTCCAGAGTATTACGGAAAAATTAATTCCAATCTTTATAAAGAGTTTAAACTCGTTGCAAAACGTTGGCAATGTTTCGGTTTTTGAAACTCATCAGCACTGGCTGGGACCGAACGGTGATATTTTGCAACAGTTTTATACTGATTATGCAGGAACTAAATCAGTAACATCAAATGTCGAATGGGCTTTACTGCTTACATCACTTTTAGAATATGGTATAGGCAACATTTATTATAGTCGGGCAATGAAAACTCCTCCACATTTACTGCGCGATTTGTTGAGCACCGAAGAAGTGTTCGAAGTTTTTGGTTGGGAAGCGGTAAGAATGGAATCGCATGTTTGTAAATAGCAAGTATTGAAGCACGACTTTATTGTACGCAGATATGCTTTCTAAAGATATTACTTGGCACTCCAATTTCCATCAATTTACGTAATATTGTGTGGCACGGATTTCCTAAACCGCAAGAGATATCAGAATATTACGTTGCTGTTCTTATTCTTGCGATAAACTCTCTTGGCCACACGATTTTAAAGATCAATTTAAAAGTGCAATTACGTCCCCAATTAAGTCAATTTAAAACGACTTTAATATCAATTAAAGACCAGCTGTCTAACGACGTTTCAATAGAAGTCATAAATACAGTTTTATTAAATTGTGACTGGCTTAGTCCTGCACATAAAATATTTTGGCAACGACTTTTGTATTATAAAAAAACTCAAAAGTATTGGAAATTTACTCTTCTCATTCTGCCACAAATTGAATTACTTCTGAGACTTATTTACGCTCAAGCTAATAATTATGATGTACGTGCTAAAATAGATGAGTATTACATTACAATGGACTCCATTTTCGAACCAAATTTGCCATTTCCATTCAACGGAAAACTCAATATGCTGTTACAATCTGGTGCTGAAAGCTTGGATGAGAACTGTTTGAAATTAATGTATGATTTATTTGTATCACCTCATGGTCCTCGAATACGCGACAAAGTCAGTCACGGTGAGGTTACGCTAGAATGCATAAACAACGTAATATTGTGTGATATATTACTGCAACTCTCCCATCAGTTATTCATGTACAAAAAGTCGCCGACATTTGGAAAATATGAAAGTGAATATCATACGAGCAGTTTGGTTTGGAAGAGTATAGAAAATGCAAGAAAAATTTTCTTAATGCAATTAACATTTTTGGCGAATTTAAAAATATTAGCTTGTGATGAAACAATTAAATATCTCCGGTGTCCATTAAACGTCGAAAGTATAAAAATTTTTCATCGTCCTAAACAAGAAACGGAACTAATGCAAATTATATTGAAAATATCACAATTATTGAGTCTAATAAGCATAAATTATAAAAGTTCTATAAGCGAACGTTATGTGCTTTATCAACAGCATCGACTGTATTCTAAACGTCGGAAAACATTTGAAAGAATGGTAGAAACATTGCCAGAAATCTGTTCTACGATACGTTCGATTTTATGCACCTTGGGGATTATATATAAACACCTACAGCAGGATAAAAATAATGCAGTTTTCTCTCAAAATAAAGAATTTGAAAGATTGCGAAGGTAAATTGCAAAATTATGCGTAATTTTTTTTGTTGCAGTTATTTCTTATTAGTGACGCAATTTAAAAACTCCTTACAGATTTCTCAAACAAACATTGCAGATTTGCGAAAATCTTGTGAAGTGTTCATCCAAAGAAAGTAATGAATGGATAAAAGCTTTAGAATTATGTAAAAAGTTTCAAAACAGTCGTGAAAATTTAATTATTGACAAACCATTTGCGGAGCAAATAAACTAAACGAAATTGTAAAAAGTTTTAAAATATGAAAAGTATTATTTATTGAATTTATCAAAGCGAATTAATTTAAATTTATATTTTGTTGAAATCAATAAAAATTTTAAATATTCAATTGAATAAATCTAAAATTTAGTAGTAAAATATAAACCTTATTTAAATAAATTTCACTATAACGTGTTGTCGAATTACAAGTACTCATCAATTAAATCTGTTTTATATTTTCATAACAATGTAAGTCAATTTATATAATTCCTATGCTTCTAGTGTCGGTGTGAAAAGCTCCACAACTGCAGCATAATTAAAATAGCGGCTCTACGGATGAGTGGCCATTTTTAGCAGCTGTCACCCCTCCCCTACCCTGATGATTTTAACACAAGTAACAAAAATACAAAATAACCTAAATATTGTATTAATTTCAATTGATGGGTTTGGTTAATGTAGTTGTGAAGGGGGGGGGGCATTGGAGGCATGTAGGCGGCCTTAATAAAGGAGGCCTTTTATAACAAAAGGGTGGTGTCATAAAATGGAGGCGTGATAGTGGTAACTGGATTGCATTCGGCCCAAGAGTGCTCCCATATTGACAAATATAGATGATCTTTTAGAATTGTCCTAGATTTGTGATAACCATAGACAATCAATCGTGAATAGAAAACCAAGAGGAAACAGCCTTCATTTAATGCAATTGAAATTGAAAAAGTTTTAAAATTATCCGAATTATTCTTTCAGGAAATTTGCATAGTAAAATATTAGTTGGAAGATCTCGATGTCGATGTGATATCATATGTGTGACGATGGTAACTACGTCGATGAGGTTGAGTAATTATTATTCATATTAATCTATCGCATTCATGGAAGCGATAATAATGATGTTTGAATATATCGTACCTATGCCGACGAAAGGTTCGTTGTCATCGTTAGCGTTGTTTTTGTAATTTCTACCATTATAAAAATACTATTTATACCAGCCGTCATTTCATTTATCCAATTATTCTTATCCAATTGTTTTATTTTCGTATTTTATCCAATCGTTTTATTTTCGAATTTCTATTTTTTGTATTTTATTGTTGTTGTTTTGGTTCTGGTACGATGGAAATCTATTGTTTGTCAACTATATAATGAGCAAAGATTTATTTTCCGAGCTTTCTATGTCGTTCTGATTTTGATTCAATAAGAATATGTCGTTGATTTCTAATTCCATTCAAAGTTTGGCTTTCAATCAGAAAGGACTTAATCAAGAGATAAAGTTTTTTCAATTTAACAGAATAGTCTAAAGCGCAGAGAGAATTTTGAAAGAGTGGTTTTTCTGTTTGGTTAGTTTTAAGAGATGAAAAAGTGTAGGCTGTGTCATGAATATAATTTAAAAAGAATTGAATTTAATGTCCAATTAAATGTGAAAAAATAAAATAAACCGGAATAACACATAGAAATGAAAAAGATTAAAAGAATTAAATATTATTAAAAGAAAACAGAAATTTCAATAAAAATTCTTTAGCAAAAGTATATATAGTATTAATAATCGAATTAAACAATGTTTATGATCACACATTTTCTTCATATATTAGTGATAATCATATCACTATTGTTCCTAATTGAACATTTTCATCAATTAAATGCTTTAAAAATTCCTCAAGATGTGGAAATTCTGCATGGTTACGAATTTGATGATTCAGATGAATATTATCCAACCGAAGCGGAATATTATGAAGCACGACATTTTATTAAGGGTCTGAAGAAATCTGTTCGCAATAAACGTTCCATGCAGGATAATAAGGATAAAGTAAAAAATTCACCACCAGATGTCGCTGTTGCTGCACCTAAGGCCGTTGAGAAATTCGGGGAAAGTATTGAAAGCATGGACAAAAGGCAGTTGGAATCAAATATCGCTAATCGTCAGGTTGAAACGAATGAGAGGAAAATACGTATAGATGAAAAAGAAGATTTGGAATATTTGCCTAAAGCCGAGCGACAAATAATGGATCCCGACTACGATTATTACTCACAACGACATATTTCTGCATGGTCTGACACTACAAATCAGAAAATTGCAACGGATAGTGAAACGACCGGTAGTTTGCGTAATAAAGAAAAGAATAATGATAGTGGTGATAATAATGATGATGGTGGCGATGGTCGTGTTATTGGCGATATTCAAGGACAAGCAACTAATAATTTTATTGGTCGTCGCAGACAGGCTCGTGTTAATTTCGTTACACAACCGCAAAAGGATGTTAATGTCAATGATGATGAAATAACTGATGGTAGAACACCAGCTAGGATACCACTACCGAAGTTGCCATTTTATGAGGGTAAATATCGTTTGGCCTTTCCTTGGTACGATTACGAAGTGTCTCCATCACGATCTTACGCTCCATATTTGAGACGTTACGATCGGTAAGTTCCGAAGTTGCGAATGTGTGGAAGAATAATCATTTCAGTATAATTGAATACCGGACATCTTTGGCGTAAAATCCTTCTCAGAAGACATGTTTTGTATTGTTTTTTCGTTACAGTTTCGATGAACAGTATTCCCGTTTTGATCCACACAGTTCCGAAGATCATTATCTCTATCGTAGGCATTATGATCCTTATGATAGCTATAGCCCACGAATTCCACGCTACCCGGAACCATACTATAATTATCCGGATCAACGTTACGATATACCCGAACCACGCGATTACGCAACGCCCATACAAAATAACGATCTATACGATCATGAGATTTCTTCGTATTTACCTTTAAAAAATTCCAACAACTATCGCTTATCCAATAATTATCCAAAGCATCCTATTTATTTACCGCCTGATGATCCTTCACCAAAATATCGAACGGACTATCAACCATTAGGTTCTTCACCAAAATCCTATAGAAGTTATCCACGCAATCAACGCCGCATAATATACTACGCCCATTTGCCGGAAATTGTTCGAACACCTTATAATTCTCCAGCTCGTTATAATCGTGAGCGTGATCGTGATTACGGCATTGATGATGTGTCACGGGCGATGAATCGTAACAAAACGAATAAGGAAAGTGGAAAACCATCGATTGATGGTGGTAAAAGTATGGTGGGTTCAGCCCCAGGATCGAGTGGCGTCGATCACGGATCATACGAATATACAAAACATGATAAAAATATGTATCCAACACCCAAAACAAATTGAACATCACAAGCCGGTGCATGTGCATGAAAAGAAACTTCGGGGCATCCACGGGCGTTTTCACTTTATGAGACGATTTAATCGGTCTCTGAGTTTGGTACTATTTTTTATAATAAGCGTTTAAAAAGCTATTGTTTTTTTAAAAACTATTTCTGCGATTATAATTTCTTTCGAGATTATATTTAATTAAAATATTATATATTTATTTACGTCATCACATCAATGAAAGTTGTGTTTTTTTAGTCATTTTGACCTCCAGTAGTTCACCCTTTTGACTCACAATACCAATATCACAATACTCACAATACCAATACCAAGTTTTTGATCACAATACCAATTACTCCGGCTTTCATTTCATTAGGTCAATAACAAAGTAAAATGTAATTCCTTAAAACCTTTAAGAATTGTTTAGGAGTTATCGGCATACGATTGATTTTGAACGGCGTCTTGGAAGAAAGATTGAATGCAAGCAAGTAGGCGTACTAATACATTTCATTTGAGAAGAAATCCATCTCATGGCCCATTAATTTTAGCTTTTCCCATTTCATCCACTTTCCTTCCCTCAACGCCTCCTTGAAAAGAAACGTTCCCATTTTTTATGCGATTAAATTTGAAAATTAATTAAAAACGCATTAAAATAACTATTAGGCACGTTTATTTCAGTTAAATAATCAAAGAGATGTCGTGCCCACCATTACAACCCCCCTCCGCCCTCAGACATCGACCAGACTCCACGAGCTAACGATGTTGATTTTAACTCGGTGATAAACATCTTTTGTCATCAGGACAATGTAAACAATGTAACAAACAAGTCAGTATTTGTTTTGTTAGTCCTTTTTAACCCTCCGTTAACCATCCGTTAACCTTCTGTCATTTCCTTCACCCGTACCCTGCCGGTCGACTAGTCGACGAACAACACGTTTGTGGGTTAAACTTTTGTTGGTTTCAATCCAATGAAATCAAATCATTTCCCTTCATTCGGTTCAGTTTCAGCAAATAATGAAACATAAATCAAAAAGTTTTATTAAAATATTCCGGTCAATTTGAATTGAAATTTCTACGCAAAACAAGCCTTCTCATCGTTTTTGTTGGTTTAATGGTTGACGCGGTTTGAGGGGTTGCAGTGTGGGTGGTTCGAGGGAATGAAAAAAGTGGAGGACTGGTAGACGATTTCTTTTTAAGCTCTAACAATGTTTGTGGGAGACTGTTTTGTCTGTGGTTTGTGGCAATGACAGTAGCCACAATTTTACTTCCGGCGGAAAATTACGGAAGTGTGCGTTTAATCTCGCGTTACTAAGTCGGTGATAAAGATGGCTTGGCGGTGACAATGTTGTTGACGGCGACTTGTGAATGAAATGGGATGCTTTCCGAGAGCGCGACAATTTATTTTCGTTGAGAAAAATGGGAAAATAAAAGCAAATATTTTGAGAAAAAAGTGACTTGCTCGAAAATTTGCCCAAAGGTAAATACGTTAGAGGCAAAATTACGTTACCGGTATAAAAACTACACTGCAAATAAAACAACAACAATTGCAACAAATGTAACAAAATCACGACAATTGTATTTAATTCGGTTGTGCTTCGTTTGGTACGATATCATCGCCCCAAACTGTTGCAAACAGTGCCAACAACAACAACAGAAACAGAGTTCTTACATAGAGTGAAGTCAACGTTGAAGCGAAATCTTGTTTGTTCAGCTCAATTGGCATCAAAGGCATTTACGGAATTCTTAATTAAATTTACAATTAAAATTTTGTAAATGCTGTTCAGAGTAAGCTACATTACCAGCAACATCATCAGCAACAGCATTAGCTTTTAACTTCAATTTCAGCTTTCGTTGTGGTTGTGCCTTCTTCTTCTTCTTCCCTTTTTCCAGCTAGTTGTTTTTTGTTGTGGGAAGAGAATTGTTTCATCTTTAAGACGCGAGGTGTTTCTCCGTATTGGGTCAAAAGCAGAATTTTCTTAAAGAAATTTTGAAGAAAATAAGAAAACCAAAAACGAAATGAAATGGTAAGGAATCGAGGAATGCAATTATTTAGGTAAAAATGTAACAGAAATTTTACAGTCATTACAAAAAATGTCTCGGTACGTTTTGCGGTTTTTTAAAAATTATAAAAGTTAAATATTGTATTGTTCGGGAAGTAATTTCGTATGTTCTTTAGTCAGCATGCACTGACGACTTCTTTGTAAATGCATTTCACTCAATCGTAAATAGTTGAATCCTATATATTCAATATTCAATCTATATCGAAAGTTGATTCTAGGGCGTTTTGGAAGAATTAATGTGTTTCTTTTGCCACGATACAAAATAGCTCGAAGATCAAGCTTTGTCACGGGCGTGGTATTAATTTATTACCACCATAAGCACGAATATGTTTTGATATTTGCCGGAAAACATTTTTAACATTTAAATAACAAAGCTCTTTAAGCTTTCCAAAGTGTAAAGAAACATATATCAAGTCTGTGGTAGAAGCGTGATCTATTAAGTCTGTAGTAGAAGAATATAATAACCTCTTTTACGTAGCGGCATTATTTTTCGAAAAATTGACTATTTAACATTATAAAACAGTAAAACGAATATTATATTTAATATTTATGTATTTATTGTTATATTCAATAACAAAAATTATCAAATAATAAGATTAATTGATTAATCGAATTGAGATTAGAAATCGAATTGAAACAATGAATACACATCATTCAGAAAGATTCGAATTTTAAATTTTTTTGTGGTGCGCATTTAGGCGCACATTGAAAAACGTTTTCATTTGTATGAGCTGAAGAAAGTAATTAATGTTTACACAATCGATTATTCGGAATTTATAACGCCTTTTATTGGTTCAGTTGCGTACACACATTAATATTCATATCCGTTTGCCGTAGTATTCATATACTCATATTCGCACATCATTTATTTATAATTCATTCATCGAATTTGTTTTTTTTTTGTTTTTGAAAAATTTCATTATTCCCACATTTTTGATGTTCATTAGAGCGAATTGTTCATTGTGTTACGAAAAAGTGGTGGGAGGTAGATCGGGTGGTAGGTGGTGATGGGATTAAATTAACTATAGGCTGTGTATATTAATATATGCATGCAGAAGTAATAAATAACTCGTCCGTAAATGTACATTTTCTTTGGGATATTTGTAATTTATTCGCAAGAATTAGCTTCGATTATATTATTAACGTATTGAATTGGCAACTCTCAGTGGTGAAGTATTTCCACTTGGGTAACATGCTCTTAGATATTCACACACATACTTGCACATCATACAATATTCTTATGTACATCTATCTAATCAATAATTCAAATGAGATACTTAATAATGAATTAAACTCTCAAGCTCCCGACAGAAGAGCTTTTATAGAAAGAGAAATAGAACGCGCTCGCAGAACACACACACACACACACACAAACTCAGCCATTCACACACGCAAATATAAAAAATATAATTGTAATATTAGGTGTGGAATGGGCCAAAAAGGAAAAAGTTGATAAGTTAATGAAATTTAAGGGATCATCATCAAAGCATTTTAACTGTTATATTTTACCTTCACATCATCCTTATTTGAGATTGGTTTTTGATTGCCTGTTATTGAGTATCTTGGATTTTGTAGCTTAGGAGTTATGACCGAGTTATTCGAAATCTACATTTCTCACACCTCTGCGGTATAAGGAAAAATATATGATCGATTAAAATGTCTCTACTGCTTGCAGTTATACAATTCTGGTCATTATTAATGATGTTAGACTATAACAATTTTGGTTGACTACCAAATTGTGAACGAGAATAATCAGCAAAATATTTCAACATTCTAAGTTTTTTGTCAATTTGGTAAAAATTAATAAAATAATGAAAGGTTTAATAACCTCAAAGTTAAGCAATTCCATCCGGATCTAATACAGGCTAAATATCGTGAGCATTCGGGCATTTCGGGCTAAAAGTCATTGAATCGTGAAGGATGTCGGCACCACAAATAATATTATATGGATGAGGGACGTACAAGAATAACCATCCCTATAAAATTTTGCAAGTCGTTTAAGAAAACTACACACAATTTATAAAAAATATTAAATCAATAATTTTTTAAAAACTTGGTAAAATTTTATAATAATTTTATAAATAATATGTTTCCCTAAATATTAGTTTTGCTTATATTTGGTTCACATTTAAAATGTTTTTAAAGGTGATTTATAATCCTTTGAAACACAATTTTCTAATTCAATTTTTCAATTTAATTTCTTTTCTTAATTTTATTCCTTCTGTTCTTCCTTGAAATTTTATTCATTTTTACAATTTTCTGAATAAATAATGTATAAAACAGATTGTATATGAATTTCAGTTAAATGAAAAAAAGTGTGAATAAACAGAATACTGTGGTAAGAACTGACAGCATAATTTAATAAGTTACCAGCCTCGTGTCGCGTCTTGACATTAAACTGTCAAATAAATAAAAATTTATCAAATTAGTTATGAACGCGTCCGGTCGGGGGAAGGATGAACGAATCCTAGGTTTCCTTGAAGAAGATGGGAATTTTATTAGAGTAGGAGTGAGTTAAAAATGATAATAACAACAAAAAAAACAACAACAATAACATTAATAAACACCTTTCTCGCAGTTACTTTAATGTCGGCATCTCCCGTCGGGCTTATTTGAAGCCGGGCCTTTGCCCATCTACACCATCATTGGGGATGATTTCAGGGTTCAACAACAACTAAAATAACAACAACAACAACAAGAACAATTGGTACAAGAATTGTCAAAATATTAGCTGCCGCACACAGCCGTTTAAGGGACAGTTCGTAGGCGGCGGGAAGGGTGAAAAGGCTGGGGGATAAATAAACGGAGTGAAACATTGTCGGACAAAATGTAAACAAATTATTCACTGTTAATAATTTTTTCCGCTCTGGAAGCTCTTGACTCTGCAACTATGACAACATTATCTTTGTCATGGTTTGGTCGAGCCATTTGAACGTTTGCCAAGGATTACGAAAAGCGAAGACATCAGAACGGCGATGTTAAGATAAATGATATGCGAATAAAAACAACAAATTTTATTCTGTCAGCGTCGGCGTCACCGTCACCGTTACTCTCTTCTTCTATGACATTGTCGCCGAAATAATTCGCGCTGACTGTGGCGGGTTTTTTTAAAGTCAACCTTCCTACTCCATAACCGTATCGCCATTCCGTCTCCGTCACCAACACCACCCACCTATCTTTGCATCTCTAGTGGAACCGTTTGAAGGATTCGTTTGCCGTTCACATAAAAATGAATTATTTGTATGTCATGGATATATTTTAATATTCGCCTCAGATAAACCTACATATGAATGAAAATGTTTATATAATATATAATATATGTGTGTTACATCGAGCATACCCGGAAGCGTAAAACAATTTCAAATAAACCAACAAGCAATTTCCGCTTTGGCGTAAAAGAAAACGGCACGGTATGACACCATCCATCCACCAACACATTCATTGTTCAGCGTGCAAAGGAAGTAATTGTTAATTCTTCATGACAGTTCAAACATTTCGTCGCCGATGATAGATTAAGGATGCAACGATTGCAAATTTTGTGGTAGCAGCGGGTGGGTGCCTACGGGATGATATTGTCTTCACGAAATATCGCTAGAGCCGCGCCATTTACAGTATTTTAAATAATTGAGCAAATATTGTTCTTCCTTGAGTTTATGCTTGATTCAAATAATTTATGATGTAGCTTCAAGTGATCAATCACTGAATACAGGGTCCTTTATAATTAGGTGATTTTATAAAACAGACGAATAAAGGGTAATTATGTGCGCTTAAGTCAAATTAAAATATAACGAAGTGTTCGAAGAAAAAATAGATTTTTTGTAGAAGAAAAAATATGTTTTAAAGAAAAGATAAATGTCTATAACTCACGTTAAGAGTAATAATCTTAGATGATTAAATCAGTTTATCGAAGAATTTTTATGTCGTAAAAGAGCCTAAAACTTTACTTCACTTTTATTAATAATCCTGTATCGAATCGAAACGTAGAAGCCCAACTCGCGAATTTACGCGAATTGCCCCATCCTTCAGTGAAACTCGAGGGATTTCCATTGAAATTTCTTAAATAAAAGTAAAATGAAGTGAAAATGTTGAAAATGAATTTCAACTGTTGCTTGTGGCATTGTCACCGGTATTAATGTTGAAGCCAGTCGACCTTTCTTTGATTACTTGTGAAGAGGGTGAACTTCATGAATTTAATTGTTCTCTTTCCATGTGAGTCATGGAAGAGGGGACGACAAGAGGCAATATGCAAAGATAAGTAAATTAGACCGTATTTATTTTCGAACGGAAAGGCACGCCAGAGTTTCTTAGAAGATACCATAGAAGACTTTGATCAGAGTTAACATCTTTTTAAACACCTTTTATTTTTATCAAATCTTATATGGAAATATTATATTTATCCATCGGGCGATATTATTGTATTTTTATTTAATTCAATTTTTTTAGTTTAATTTATTTTTTCCACTTTACTTTGATAAAGTTTGTTATATTATTACTTAATTATCACTTAATTTTTTTTTAGTTTGTTAAATTATTACTTAATTTTATTGTAATTTGTTTGTTAGTTTTGTTAGAAATTTTAATGAATTTATTTCACGCATTCAATATGTTTTACTTATTCACTAATTTCGTTGATTTTATGTATTCGTTGTGTTTCTTTTATTTGTATTATTTAATGATTTATTTAGTTAATTTTATCATTTCAAATAATTTATCAGTTATTTTATTTTAGCTATTGATTTTTCTGGAATTGTATCTTTGAAATTATTTACATAAATAGATATTTTTTGAGCTTTATTAAACCGCTTGACGTCCGTTCGTCTCTCTAATTCATTTATCTCTGTTTTGGTCAGCTTCTGCTTTGATGATCTTGTTCTTCTTTGAAAATAAACACGTTGTGGGCATTTTTATTAATTTAGTTCAAAATTACATTCAATTTTTCTCCGATCATTACGGTCCACGTCTTCATCTACTCTCTCTCTCTACATCCCTCTTCCTCGTTCTCTCTCGTTCTCTCACTCTTTTCCTTATCAATATATTTTTACTTTGCTCATTTTGCCATTTTGCGTGTCAAATTCTAATTGTCCTTTTAGTAATTATTTTTACATTTCCTCACTCTTCTTATTAACTGCCATCACACCACCCGCCTACATTGAATATACTTGGATCTGTCAGGCTAACCTTTTTTCGTCCTTCGAAACGACACAATGATTGTCCATCTGATGTCCATTCGTAAGTTCACACAGTCGTAATGAGACGAGCATTAAATTCTTCATTAATCTTTTTCGTTAATATCCTTTTCAACAATTGAGTATCTATCGCTTTCAAAGGAATCGTCCTCAACGAAATTTACTAAACTTTCGTTGGGAAGGGTGGGGAGGGGTGGAGAAGGGCGAAGAGCAGGAGGATGAGAAGAAGAAGCAACAGAAATCGTGGTCGGAGAAGGTTTTATCTTTTCTCTTAATTTATTGTTTTGCTTTGTTTTAATAAATTGCTGCAAATAATTCTTGGACCGACTTATTGGAAATAGAGGTTTTTTTTAAAATTGTTGTTCGTCAGATAATTTGTCAACTCGTCACAATAATTTGGTAATTTGAGAAGATAATTTTTTAAAGGAAATTATTTATTTTTAAGTATGTCAAATTGTCGAATCTCCCGAATTTATCTTTAATATTCGTTCGTAGTCACTGTAAATGGCTGTTAACTTTTAACAGCCTTAACTTTAACAATGTTAACTTTTAACATTGAATCCTTTAATTATTTAATAATTGATTTCAATAAAGTTCATTTTCATTGTGTTGAAAATTGTGAAATATTCATTTCCACGTCTTTTCTTAATTCCTGCTTTAAAATCATCCCGACCTAAACTTTAGAAAAGAGAACTTATGAGAAGTTTTTGAAAAGAAAAATCAAAGGAAGTTTCAGACTTAAAGTTTTCAGGGGGAGGCGGCCCACTACTATTCATCAACGCCAACGGAAAAATCAATAACACAAAAAGCTATAAGAGAGATAGTAAAAAAACAAAAACAAAAAGCAATTGACGCCTACTCCTAACTAATAAAATGGTTCAAGTTGTCTGAATTGGGTAGGAATAACAACAACAACAACAACTCTATCACATAACTGAAATAATACAAGCAACATTCAGAACTCTATCCGAACAGACGTTATCCCCACCACGACCGACTCTCACCACGAGATCACCTACATAGGATCTCTCAGTTTGATGCACAAAAAGCGCCATTTTTGTTTGCTTTAAAAACGAGGAATTTTTGTAGGGAATGGATGGGAATGAATGAATAAAAAACTCGCATTATATTTTATATAATATATATCGTACTATATATGAAGATATAAAATTATTATATACTATCGTATATACTATACATCTGTCTATATATTCATCTCTTTGAAATTATTTTTATACCGACTAAAGAAGAAGATAATTGATTTACGAAGGAATATTAAATGTTTCTTTCTTTTTCTTTCACAACCATACTCTTTTCTCGCAGGGAGGGAAATGGCTAGATATCTATGCTTCCACAGTAAATCCTTATAAATGGATAAAATTGTATATACATTCGTATGTACGAGTATTTTTATATTATAGAATATAGGGACACATTTATTATATAGATACATAACAAAAACAAAAACAAAAATAAAGAAGAAACCGAAATATGTCTTTGATTTTATTGGCCAGAATTGGTTTGGAGCGACAGTGACCAAAGTTGGAAACTTACTAAGGACACAATTGGTTTGTCACACGGAGTGTCCTTAAAAAATTGTTGTTGCGCACCAGGGAGGAGTGTCACCAGCGTTGTCGGTTGGCGTCGCTGCAATCGGATGCTGCTGAGCAGAGGAATTTTCTATTTTTTTTGCACAGAATGGATAATTCTGTGGCTCGGGAATGACGGACTCGAATGCGGTGTGTATCCAGACGTGCTTTCATAGTCGTGGTTAATTGGCTATGTGTGTGAATGTGATTCAATTCTGGTAGAATTTTTTGGTAATGTGAAATAAAAGTTTGCTTAAGAAAATAAATAAAAACAAGTAAAATGAAGATGAATAAAAATAAGGTAGACAGGATTTCCTCAGATTTCCAACAGATTTGGGTGTTGTTGTTGTTATTTGAGTTATGAGTATGAGTGTAGTTATTTTAGCTGATGCGCTTACGTGTACTAAAGTATCATAACAAGAGAGTGAGAGAGAGAGCAATGAGAGAGCTGCAGTACTGTTTCAGAATTCCTGAATATGTTGACCTGTAAACAATTCTCTCGAACTTTTCTCTTAATAATTGTAAGCAGTCTCTTTCTAGGATGCTTACCGAATAAGGGAATTGAGAATACAGGGGCAACAACAACATACAGAGCATGAGCATGAGCGAGTCGTCATTCAGTTCAGAAGGATTCTTCTGATGATGCTTTTTTCTTCTATCCAACAACGGTTAACAGTAACGGCTAAGCACTGGGAAAATATGTTAGAAAGTTTAGATGTAAAATATTGAATAAAATTTAAGTGATTTTTCGATTAATTAATTCTTAAAATTGATATTTCAAAAAATCTAATTTCACTTAAGATAAAGCCAATTTTTGTTAAACGGATATTCGTGTTGTTGTGAAGAGTATTAATGATTTAGCGTTCCTTTCTTTGTTTTATTTTACACCCGGGGGGCAAATTCATCGGTTTAGTACTTAATAAAATTTTCCTTTTGCATTTTTCAAATTTCTGTTTTATCATACAGGATATTATTCCTGCACTTTATTATATATAATTATATAGGATTAAAATTTTATCGCAGGAAAGTTTATTTGTATAAAAAGAACCAAAAAATTTCTCAATAAATAAATATACTTTTATACTATTTTCAATAATTGTACATGCGAAAAATTTTTAAATTTAAACGAAAATATACATTTTGATAATCTCTAAATCCTTTTTGATCAGTTTGGTCGTGAGGTCTCTCGCATAACTCAGAAAGGACCAGCCGTAGAAAAGCCGTTGGAAGTTATAATTATTTCGACTGATTAAGACTTAATTTATTCAATTTTAAATAAAATTTCTTTAAGTTGGATTTTGTCACATAATTTTTCTAACTCTTTGAATTATTCAGTAATTTGAAAAAAGTTTGATGTCGGAACAAGAAATTAGGTATTTGAAATTTATCCTTGATATTCGAATTGGTATACGTCAGAGGTTACGAGCTTTTAAAAGCTGTAATTAATATAATAATTTAGCAATTTAATACTTTAACAATTGAATAATATTTTATTTTAATAAAGTCGCTAAAGAAATGATAATTTTCTGGATTTTGTTTGATTTGTCCTTTATAATTATTTCATTCAGAAACTTCAGAAGAGAAGAAAGAGAAGATTTTCACAGACATTTTGGGAGAAGTTTGTGTAAACAAAATGAAGATAAACTTAACGTTTTCAATGAAGGGGTGGGGTCACTATTTGTCAATGTCAACGGGAAAATAAATAACACAAAATGTCTCTGAATCCTCTTTGGATAGTTTTGCCGTGAAGACTCTCTTAAAACTAAAAACCGTCACATTTTTCTTATAGTTATTTCTGCAAATCACAAAAAAGGCTGTAGGTGGAGAATGAATATTCGGTATCCTGGATAGCATAAGACTAAGTAAATACTTCCGATGATAATGATTTGAAAATCGTTTATGTCACGGGAAATCTCTTCCGAAGAAGTTCTCCAGAATATTCTTAATACACGCCTAACTCTAAAGAACGCCCAATACTAGTAAAAACCATTTAGAATTGAATTAGAGGGCATATAAAAATTGTATCCCGAAAAAGTTAATAAAATCTTTGTAACTAAAAATTCCATAAATATTTCAATAAAACTGCTTAATGCAAATATAATTATTTAAACATTTTTTCTCTAACGAAATATTTCTATCCATAAATATGAATTAGTCCTTATTGCGTACTTACTAATAACTTGCTACTTACTACTAAAAGAGTAGAAAGGATTAAAAAATGGATGCTGAGAAGTCAAGGAAATTGCATCCATTAAGCATAATCAAATCCAAGGCTTTGAGGTCTTTAATGTCTCTCAATTTTGTCGGCAAGAGACAAATTATATCATTAAATCATTACAACTGAAAGAGGAAATTAAGAAAGAACGGCCCAGACCGCCACGCCACGTCTCAACGAACAATTGAAACCCATCCATATCGTAATGGGCCCCGGTGTTATTCCGTCGCTTTTCAAAGACCAAATGAATTGCAAATTAAGTGCGGTGTCATGTTTCACAAAATTTCACACCGTATTCGAGCCGGAATTATTTGATCCCTCATTACGTCCAAATTAAATGGAGGAAGGTCTTTTTTGCGTTTTCTTTCCTTTTTTATTTTGTACCGTTTTTGAGGGGAAACACCCTAAAATAATTGTTATTGTTGTTGCTATTCTTCGTGTAATTTTTTGGTTTTGGTTTAGCTTGATGGTTGAAATACTTTTCAACGCGAACTTGCGGTTTTGGCGCCACATGTCAACCATAATTACAACAACCAATTTATTTTAAGATGCTTTGGAAAAAATCTCGTGCAGTTGTCAGATGATTAATGAATGCTCTTGGAATTAATCGAGGCCAAGTAAAATCGTAAGGACCAAGCAGAATTAAGGGTAGTGTTGGGGAGATTCTGTTTTTAGGGATGCGGATTATGCGACAGTAAACAATGTTGTAACAAAATGTTCAATTAGCTAAAGTTGAAGCGAGGTTTTTTGTGGGATTGAGAATAATCTTTATGTTTTATGACTATTATTTTTGCCTTAAATGGAAAATCTCATTATCTGTAAATGAATTATAAATCACGGTAATTACGATACAGATTAGCGTTGATTTGAAAATAAGAATTATAAAAACAAGAACAAAACAATTTGAATAAACCAACATAAATTGAAAGTAAATAATCTAAAAATAACGAAAAATTTCATATATTTTATTTTATAATGTATGAAATATTTTATAATTTATATTTATGTGGTTTATTTTATAGTAAGAAACGGAATTTGGTGTTTGGCGCAGCTGCCGAATTGCTCATCGAGCTCATCATCATTGCTCTAGATGGCTCGCCAAGCTGCGAGGTGCATAGCGGATGTTTTCCACGGATTGACTTGTAAATTGAGAAATAGGTGAGAAGGGTTGACAAAAAAGGGTATGGGGCTTGACGCTAAGATATAGGAAAGTCATACATTTCATTATATCTAAGACCATACGTATTATTCATTATGTAAATTATTTTTCAAGGAAAGTGTCTGAAATCTGTTTAACGCCGGTTTCGCTAAATCAGCTTTGGCTTTCGTCAAATCAGCCGGAAGGCGCTTCAAAAAGGGTTCAGAGACATTTTGTGTTATTGATTTTTCAGTTGACATTGGTGTATATAGTGACCCTTCCGTTGAAAATGTTAAGTTTTTCTTCATCTTGTTTTCACAAGCATCTCCCAAAATGTCTGTGAAATTCATATCTTTCTTCTCTTATGATGTTTCTGAATGAAATTATAATAAAGGACGAATTAAACAAAATTCTGAAAGTTATTATTCCTTTAGCGACTTTATTAAAATATGTTATTAAGTAATTAAAACATTTAATTAAATTTCTTAAAAGTGAGTGAGTAGATTAAGAACGATTTTAACGTTTTTGAATGATAGTAAATAAATAAATCAAGAAATAAGTCATGATTTAATTTATATTTTTTTTAATTTATATGTTTGCAAATTGCTGTCTTTAATCGTCATACATTATTCCAAGCTTCCACGGCTTCTATCAGTGTTTTCTTCAGCAGCAATCCAAATATGGATTGGTAGCCATAGAATGTTGCAATTTTGTAATTAGATGATTGCTTTAACATGCAGTTGTGTACTCTTGTTATAGCGGCTTTTCTTGGATGTGTTGCATCCGTCACATCATGGGACACTCGTGTCATTATCATTTTATATTTCATTGATTTTCTGTTGATTTTTTTTGCTTAATAAGAATACGAGTATTATAAACATTTTGGGCTATTAATAGCTTTATTACATATTTTATTAATATATCTTTTAATACTTAAAATTGTTATTTGAGACGAATTTAGGTCATCCCTTGTCAAGTTTATTTTGGAGACCAACCCTAAAACTGTCACTTAAAGTGATTAGGATTAATATAAGAGATTAACTCCTATCAGTCTGTAGGACTTAACTTAAAGATATATACTTGTTTTTCATATACATAATTGTTTCAACGTCTATGTCGTATGCCCTTTGAGACGACCACAAGATCCTAAGTAGCATGAACTGAACATATTAATAGCATATTAAGATAACTCCTAAACTATTAATAAGGTTGCATAGATAATGTCTATAAATCTTACTCGATCTTTTAATAACTTTAAGCATCGTTGTATATCGTTGTATATAGTACCCTTTTTGAATACCTGAATATGTCACACAGTTAAAAATCAATTTTAAAGATTTAATTTGTTTTAAAATTTTATTGATAACGTGATATTTTTTTAAAGTGTTACAATTTTTCCATATTGTGAATCAAACAAAAATCAAATCAAATACTTATTTTGATACAGCTTACGTCTGCTATAAGTAAGACTACTCTTAGAGTAAAGCTTCCGATTTCAGCCCTGGAAGAAGGTGTATCCAATCTGCATTCTTAATAAGTCCCTTCACGAATTTTTTAAGAGCATTAAATTACTGAAAATGCGATTTTTATTATACTGAATGTGTGAGAATCACATTTTGAGAATATGAAAATTATACAAATGACTAAAAGTTATTGCCACAACCTGCCGACAAATGACAATAAAGACGATATGGTGGTGGTGGTGGTTATGTTTAAATTGTTTTTATTGCCGAACGTGTGTATTAATAAAATGTTATGTACATTCACCGACATCATATACACCCATTAGACAGATGGCTGGAAGAAAAATGACACTTAGAAGTCATACGACGATTGTCAAAAGTCTTAAGAAAGTGGGAGACGATGTTCCTTCTCAAAGATTTTTATTCTTTCTTTTCAGTCAATTTAATGTCGTATTAAATATTTACATTTATGACATTACATTCGATGTCATTTTCTTTCTCACTCTTTCTCATTTCTCTCTTCCTTGCTCGATGCTTTTGAACCTGAATTTTTTTGATGAGATTTTTGGCTTTTCAAAAAAATAAGAAAAAGTTGAGGCAGGTGAATATCGTTAGAACATAACTGCAGTTAACTCTGGCACAATTTGTGCTTCGCGTTTTTATAAATTACTAGCAATAGAATCTATTCAGGGTTAAATAAAGGATTTCCTTTGACGAAAGCTTTTGAAAAAATTTCATATAATTTCTATTCGAATTGGATTTAGGGTCTAAATGAAAGTGAACTCTTTTGCAAATTTCGGCGAATATAAGAAAAAGTAAGAACGCTATCTTCGCCCTGGCTGAAGATAGCGTTCCCAGTGGGAGGTTCACAATCATTTGCTGGGGAATAAATTTTGTATTCTCATCCATGGATGAGAATACAAAATTTTCTATTATGGGAAATATTGGAAATATTGGAAATATATAAATATTGGAAATATATAAATAAAACTAGTTTTCTATCTTCTCTGGATACTAAGAACTTCTTCCCTAAATATTCGTGAAGTTGACTTTACTATGAAAAGCCGGCGCAGCCCATTTGCTCATTTTGCTCATTTTCAATTCCACTCAAACTATTACGACAGAAAATAATCGTGCCAAATTTCATGTCGATATCTCTTTCTGTTCGATTGTAATCGTGCTTTCCGCAGACCGATACACGGACGCGTAGACACATAGATAGCCAGACAGACAGGGAGACGGAGAAAGACTAACATCGCTAAATCGACTCGGGAGGTGATTTCAAGCGAGAATATATATACTTTCCTATACCTCTTCTGGAAGAACTTTGTGAACATTCAAACGAGTTTTGAAATGATTTAATACCACAAGCCGGTTTTTAAAATTATTCCCGACATTTAATGGGCATTTATTATAAACATCGCCACTGCTAAGAAATAGACTACATATTAAGTTATTTAAAAAAATTGCATTTGCTTTTTTCTTAATTCTAACAATACTTTAGGAACACCAAGTTTTGTAGAAATTGTTTTGAAAATCCATTTGTAAGTATTAGCACTTTGAAGTAGTGTATTTTCTTGATATCTAGCGCAAACTCATGCTTATCATCATTCATTTTTGCCAGAGGCGATGGGCTGTAATTGTTGTTGTTGTTGTTGTTGTTGTTGTCGTTGTTGCCTTGATATCAAGAAAAATTGTATTAATGAAATACGCAAATGGATTTAAAATAAAGAATCATTCTTCTTTCGTCCATCCATCCATCCAATCATCATTCGTTTTAGAAGCGTCTATTTATTTCCCTGGGGCGTTTATCGGACAGGAATTCTTTCGAAATTTCTGATATAATTTCGAAAAATAATATTAAAGTATAGTTTCAAAAAACTTCACAAACAATAAAGAATGAGTTTGAAAAAAACTTTGAATCAAATGGATTTCATAGAATTGAAATGGATTTAGAAAAGTATGCAAGAACTCAACAGCAATTGCTGGGCTAAGCAGCAGCATTTGGAGCAGTATTGGTAGTAGTTGATGATTATCCACAGTTGACTGAGACGGCTGGAAATCAAGTAGTTACTAAATAAAGACTTCACAACTTGATTAAGCCAATAGCAATAGTCAATAATCAAACTTTTCAAACAAACCTGAATGCTCAACAATTCAATATTCCCTTTCTTTCATTCATTCCTTCCTCCTTCCTTTCTTCCTTCGCTCATTATTATTCCGTCAACTAGCTGGATTCATTGACATACGGAGTACTCCGAGTCTATCATTGTGACAGGATCTGGAGGAACATCTTGCTATGAACTGAAAGTGGTTTAGGGGAGTGAGATGAAAAGCGTATGTGAATTTTCTCATTTTCACTATTCCGATATACGACGTTGCAATGTATTTGTATTTCAATACATAAAACACTTAGAAAGAATGACGTTTAATTGATTCCGTGATTGAAGTTTTAATTAAGTTGCTGAAGAATACTTCAATGGTTCTGGAATCTATACATAGGATATGCTTGACTCTCATATGCGATCAACCAAATGCGAAGCTAAGGGAATAATTTATGGATTTCAGCGGGTTTCTTAAAGACTGAAAGATTGCATGCCTTTGGAATTAATATGGCTTTAAGAGAAATCGTTTTTCCTCGAGATACCTTTAAAAGGATTGAATGCAATTATTGAAGACTGATAATTTAAGCTCTTTTTCATTTCGTAAGAATTAAATACAATTGATTTTTTTAAAACAATGGTCATTAAAGTGATCCTATACTAGAATTGAATACCATTAATTTAAATACGCACGCAGATCTAAATAGCACTCTTTACGTCTCCCTTACTCTCGTCATCTCTAATTACTGTACTCTTGCGAAGGACCAAATACACTTACGTCTCTCTTACGACAAAAACTTACATTTACACGAGGCTATAAATGTCAAGAAATGTTGTTTTATGTCTTGGAGGAACGCCCCTCTCATTGTATTTTGAAAGGGCGAAGACATCTATTGTCATGCTTCTAATGAGCAACCACAACCATCGCCAGCGCTGCGACCAACGTCCACGTAAGATCACTCCCGTCATTTCGCTATCCATTAATGCACGGCGTCCTCCTTGGAAAATGTTCTTAAACTTCATTTCATGCGAAGAGAAATAAATCTTTGAAGGTTCGATCGCTCGTTATTTGTCCATTGTTGAGGCGATTTACGAAAACACCTCAACGCATTATTATTATTATGTGAGAGAAACGCGAGGTACATTCGGTACAGGATGGCACTAAAATACGATGGTACATTGGTACATTTGACCCAACAATTCTGTTACGGATACCATCGATTCTCATTAAAAGTCCAACAAAGTATGAATACTAAAGGAAATGAAGAAGAGGAAAAGAAAACTTAGGCATTAATGGATAGGAAACCGTGTGTGCGTGTGTTTGTGCAGGGGGCAAGAATTCCTAGAGATAGGGGCGGCAGAATCGTAAAGAAAGCATAGAATCGCGTGCCACTGTCGCTTTAATGGGGACAAAATTACCGATTGCCCCTCCTTACCGATTTTCATTATTATTCTACGGAGCTAATAGAGATGGAATTCCCTTCGAGCTTCCTTCTCCCGCAGCTTTTGCCAGTGGTTTGGTTTGTGATGCTATGCGGTGAGATGTCCCTTAAGTCGTTTTTACCGGAAATTTGTCAAATTGCAACGCAACATTAATTAGAAGTTGGACCATTATAGCGTCCGAGCGCACTCGGAAAATGAACGGCAAAAGTAGTTCCTGAGTTATTGCCAGGATGCTGTATAATTTACAAACTATGCGAAACTGCTAAAGCCGAAACATGCCAATGATTGAAGGAATAGGGTTACCAGGTGTATAGTTCTCATTAGGTTTGTGAAAATGGTAAAGTATTTATATACTAAGATTAATTTTCAAGGATACGTATAAAAATGTAATATTGTTGTGCGCTTTTTGGAAACCATTGGTACAATGAGAGATGTTTTTTAATGTGATAGTAATGCGTTTCAGGTAATCGTTATTTATAAACAGTACTCGTTTTTGATCTCTACTACCATAAATATATTGATGTTAACTGATATTCTGGCAATACACGCACATAAGACGCAAAATGAAAAAAGTCAATTCGTTAATACTTTGGCAACTCTATTTTCTCGTCTGCTGAAATATATTTTGATTACGTACTTACATGCAATACTTGTTAGAAGAGCATTCATTCACTCATTAAGTAGGCGGAGGTGATTATTTCATACAGTGGGAACCATACCCAAAAAGGACAAAAGGACACAACAGGACTTATAAACAACGAACAAAAGGCAATAACAATAACAGCAGAAATAATAAACTAACTAACATAATAAAGCAAAATCATCAGCAAGCAAAGGACAATAATGGTAACAAGAATACGTAAAGACTCGAACGGCAAATAGCTACAACAACAACAACAAAAGCAACAAATCAAATGAGAAGAAACTATAAAATAAACGAGAATAAATCCTTGAGGAATCCTTAGTAGACAAATGTCCAGCTTCATTCATTCGATGATTATTTTTATTTTTCGAAGTTGGCAAAAGATTTGCACGTAAAATGTCGTGAGCTATGTTATGTCATTAATCTTTTAGCACGCCATAAAACAAAAGCAATTATACGCGTATTTATTTTTCGCTCGTTGAAACATTCCGACAGCCAGTTCGATTCGGGAGTGCCCGTGCGTTAGTGGTCCAATTTTTTGAGGTACTTTTAATGAGAAAAGTGTAGGGAATTCTATCGGTGGCAGCGCGCTTAGGGTAAGACGAATGCATGAAGGAATTTGAAATTAATGAGATTTTTTCGGTAATTTTTAGTAGAATTCTTACCGAACTATATTGCTTTGCTTTATTTTTGCCTTAGACCAAATCACAATTTATAGACGGTTTTTTAATTGTTCCCTCCTGACCGACCGACTGACCACCAAAATAAAATTATTTCACTAAAATGAAATAATTAATGAGTACAATAAAAAACAATATGTAGAAGGAATTTTTGCCTGACGCTCTCCTTTAGATAATTGGCGAAAATGGAAACAAAGTCTTACTGGCGGGCTCATTGAAATTGGGTCAGCGGTACTTGGTCCAAATAGGGACCAAGCTTTTAAAAGCTTTAGAAAAATGCGGTAAAAATACTTTACTGTAAAGAAACGAAGTGATAAGAAGAAACAAAAACTGACAGAAATTGATGGAGCATGTGAGGACGCGCGATATCCTCGAAGACTTCAAATGAAAAGAATAAGCATAAAATTGGTTTTTGTTGTTTAAGAGAGCATGAAATTTCTTTGCACTTTCTTTTATTTTATCATATTTTTATTTATTTTTATTTTGACTGATAGAAATCAGCAATGAATGTTCTAAAAATTCACTTTAGAAATGTTTTTTTCTCACTTTTCATTCACGATGTAAAATTTATTGAGGTCGAAAAGTTCTCCAATCCTACAATATTTTCGTTGGTTACTGTGGTGTAGATCCTTTCATGCGTATTGAGCCAATTTAAATCTTGTAAACACAAAAATATGTGCGCATATGAGTGTGATTATGAGTGGATGGAAGGATTCCTTTATATACATTTCCTTGCCTCGTCGAAAGTAGACGACGACGCTTATTGAGTTGCTCTAGAATTTATCTTCCTTCTCCTTTTCAGCTTACCAACCTTCAGACGTTTTATATGCTTGAAGAATTTTAGCCACAAAGAGTCTGGTCGGAACAGGCCATCCCGGTCTGAGTACCAACATCACATCGCATTGTTATCCCGTATTCCTTTCAGGCCCTTTAGTTCGAACAAGTTTGCTATCTCAGCATGCAAGTCATGAACTCAGCGAATAAGTTGTGTACCCAAAAACATTTTCATTCCTTCTTCCAACTCACATTGCGATCACCCTTTGCCCTTTCCACAAACTCAAACCATTTGAACTATACGAAAGGTTTTCCCAAGAAGATATTCGGTAGTAGACGCGCATTCGTCATCGTGCGGTAATCTTGGTAAAGCAGAAAAGCAAAAAAAGAACATTTGTGAAGGATTTAATGGCCTCTAGGCGTCTGAGACTCCGAGACTGCGGAATATGTATGGAAATTCTGTATTAGTTCGGACTGAAAGTCGAAACAATGCGTGGAAATGGTATGGTTTTGAGTTGCTCAAACCATTTCACTTCCATCCAGCCACGTATTCTAAACCCAGGTAAACCCTTTCTCTGTCTTTGTTCCTAACCAACTAAGACATTTCTACCTTCGGGGAATTCAGTTAGGACTCTTCCTTTGTTTGCCATAAGTGTAAGGAAATGATTGTATCTGTTTGTTTGTGTGCGTACGCATGTGCTCCGTTGCTCTAATTGCTCTAATAATCATAATCATAATCATCATTAAACGTTAGCTAAATCTTGCTTTTATTATACTTTTGTTCCTTATTGTTCACTAAATAGTTTACATTCGTTGGATAATGAAAACGTTAAACAAAATTAGATTTTAATGAAGGTTAAAGGATTTGTCTAAACTGTTTTGCACAACCTGTTGATTGCGTCTTTTGAATTGCGTCTGTGTGTTCAAATATGTGCGTTTTTCTAATTTATGTAAGAATTATTAGAAAATAACTGCGGGGAACACAAAGACGTCATTAAATTTTGACAAATTATAATTACTTCAATGGAAAATTATTGTCTAAAATAATTTTAAATGACTTAATCAAACACAATTATTTTTTGTTTTTAAATCCTTTTAACTCTTCTTAATGATTTTCAAGTTTTTCATGGGTTTTAAAATGTAAAAATGTTTAAAATTTTCTTCAGATATTTGAAAATATTCAACTTTTGAAAAATAGTTAAGCCTTTTGCATGTTTTTAAATGCTTTAAAACCCATTCCGAATTCCCTTTAAGTCTACTAAGGATTTCGAAAACATTCTAAAGTGTTTTAAATGCTGTCATTCTCTATCTTTTTAAAAAAATTTAAGCATCTCAGAATGATTTTTATATTTTATGTAGGTTCGAAGTGCTTTTTAAAAGTCTTCGCAATTAAAGGTTTTAAAAGGTTTTGCATTTATCTGTTGATTTGGGAAATTTCTGAATGACTTTTAAGCTTTCTTTGGGTTTCTAACTTTTGCAAATTTTCCAATTTAGGAGTTTCTAAGATTATATAGAAATCTATCTAAATATTTGTGAAGCATTCCTGCTTTTCTAGATGAATTTTAATTACATTGTTGCTTTTTAAATATGTTTGACCGCTTCCAACCTATTTTTAATTTTTTGCAAAATTTTTAAGAGAGTTTTTGTTATTTATTCACGATTTTCAAAGGCCATAAAATTTTTGAAAACTTTTAAATAGTTTTAAAAAATTTCAAATAATATTTAAAATTTTAAATAAAATTAAATTTTAAATAAAATAGTTTTCGACACAACTAAATGCTTTATAAGGATCGAAATCATCCATAGGCTTCATAATGATTTCTAAAACTCTTGAAATTTTTTTGAAATTATTTCTAAAATTTATTCTATTTTTAGATTTTAAAGCTCTCTATACATACAAAAAATAACCATTTGTCGTCATTCGTAAATTTTTGTTGCATCAAAACCGGGTAAAACTGTTTAAAGGATATTTGAAATCTGCCTTCAAACCTATTTTTTGAACGTAGTCTCTTGTCCCTTACGGGCTTTATTGCATTTAGGAAAGTTTTCCTAAAAGGTCTTCGGCACAGAGACATTACTTAAATTTTTGTAGGCTCTTAAACTTTTGACTACAGAGACAATATGCACATTTTTCGTAACATCACTATTGAAATTTATGCTTTCTGGAAAGTTGTTTGCTTTTCCTGTTAAATTTTCAATTCTCAAAAACGGCATATTCATAATTTTTAATTACACAAAACCCGAACCGGGGCATGCTGAACGATTCGCCTGTTTCGGTAACCCTTACGTTACCTTACCAAATGGCTTAATTTTCATTAATTTAATATTAACCAGCAGGCAAATTTATCTCCAAAAGTCCCCGGTGAACACTATAATGTACAACCCGTCGTCGGTTGGTCCTGCTACTAGCGGTTACGGTTGCGATTGTATTCGGCAACGTTAAGTCAACACATTGCATAATTAGGCGGCAAATATTAAACGCTGCCAAAGAGAACGTGGCAGCAAATGACTAAAGTTTTGGGAATGGCATGGCAGCAACAGAGCCAGAGGTGTTGGAGGCTTGCAATTAGCAGTTCGTGGTTTTAAGCGGTTGCCGCGGGACTCTGCGGGATTCCTAACTCTTTATTCGCTTGACATATTAATTTTACAACATTTCTGAACTCAGTCATGCCTCCGGGGAAATCTTAAAAATACTTACCGAAATATTCAATGAACTTTTTATGTGGAGATTCTACCTGAACTGCGAGTCGGTTAATTATTTCGGTAACCGTTTTTTGTTGTTTTACGTTTTACAATTGGCTCAAAGGAAAGTAATTAAAATTTGAAATTTTTTGTCTTAGCTTGCTTAAGGTTGAAAAAAGGTACATAAAGTATACAAAGGTCGCACCGCCCACCCTTTTGTAGCCCCATCAAATGGAGACAGTATTAATAGTCGAAGAGACACGGCTGGAAATAAATAATAATTATAGAAGAAATATGATAGTTATTTCTTTAAATAACTGAAATAGAGATAATTTTCTTTATTGTCTATTCATTCATGTTCCTTCCGGTTGGGTGTAACTTTTTTCCAATATAATTTTTTGGGTAATTTTTCCCAATTTTCATCTTCAATTTTAAATTCTTTCATGAAAATAATCACAATTCTCGTAAAAAAATATCACTAAATACTTTTAAAAAAATTTTTTGTCTTTATTTTTATTTCAAAACATATCTTTGTATCGCCCAAATGATACCATTTGCTCAAAGAAGAAAAATAAGAAGAAAATCCCCAGTGACATTAAATGGCGTAAAAATAGAATGTCGTCTACAAAAAACTTATTCCTCCAAAAGGAAACTTATATTATCGTCAATCAGTTTTATATCCTCTTTATTTCCGTTTTTCTTTCTGTGGCTTCCGGTTAAAACTCTCTACGGAGATCATCAACCGAAAAGCATAAATTGGAATAATAAAAAATTGATGATAATAAAACGTTTAGGTTGACATTTACTTTTACAGCTGAGAAGATTTGTGCTGAAGTCTTTAAAGTGGCAAAGCATATTGAATATCTGAAAGGGAAGTACCCTACAACCAGCCCTGCCCACTCGAAAGATAGAAATCTTTATTTTTAAAATAATTGTGACATAACAACCCAACCAACCAACTAAACCAGAACTCTGAATGTAGAGGCAAGCGATATTCGATCTGACCGGATCTGAATTTTCTCGTGTAAAAAAAACTTAGAGAGAGGGGAGATATTTGTGGGAGAGTTTTATCAGTATTAGCGAGTGATATTGTATACAAACACATGCATACATACATATACCCAAACGTGGGTAAGTACACACGTACGCATCTCCATTCGATTGTTCGACGAGTGGTTGCCACAATTTTGAGCTCCCATTCGTGTTACAGTGAATGAACTAACAGACGAACAAACAACAAACCGATTGTTAAGCATAATAGAAATGGTTAACCGACGTTTGTTGTTGCCGGTTTTTTGTGTTTCTAAAACAAACGGAAAAATAGGTTTTCTGGTTTGCTTTTGTGTTATTTCATTCAGACAATAAAAAGCGACTGCAAGAAAAAAGGAAAGGTTAATAAAGGTAATGGTTTTTAAGCGAATGAATACGACTTGTTGATCTCTTGAATGAAGAGTAAGTTTCGGAGTATATAGAAAATCAATATTCCTTTGTCGTTAATTTCTTTTTTCAATATTTTAGAATGTTAAAGCTAAATTTTTTGAATTATAGAAAGTAGCACTTTTTATTTTTTGAGAGTAATAATATGTCTCTTTTGTTGACATTAAAACTACCCACAAAAATAAAATATATAATATTCTCTCTATCGAAAATTGCCTCCGGAAAGATAAACTAATTTGTTTGGAAATTAGTGCTAAATTTGAAATCTTAAGGAAGTCTTTTAAACGAATTGACATTTGTCTGAAGAGCTTTTCACATCACTCCTTGTGATGAGTCCTCACTTTATTACTACCCTTGCCTTCCCTTCTCGACACGTCTGAGTTAATTAAATGTCAGTTGCAAAAGTGAACATTCAACAATCAACATTCTGCATGGATGGAAATCATTATAAATCACATTCATTTCAAATTGGCTAAATAATAAACATAAACGAACAGCAGCAAACAACAAATACAACATGGTCTCTAACTGGTGGTATATACCGGCATCCCTTACATTCCAAAATTGGCCATGTCACTTCCACAAAGCTTCTTCTTCATTACGACACATTGTTTCGATTTTCGACGAGTTGATGACGATTTGGCATTACTTGTAATATATGAATCACATCATTCTATTATATTTTCAATTCTGTTTCTTATACTTAATTTTCACTATTCTTCCTCTTCTTCTTTCTCTATTTCTTCTTATTACTTGCAAAATATTTCACTTAATGCTCACTTATTACGCTCTACTGAACTGAAAATGCGAAGTCACATACTTTGACACCCTCCGGTTATCAGTATAAATCATTCGCATCCGCCCTTGCAGTAACGAAGAAAAAAAATCAGAAAATCATTAGAAACCGCCGAAAATGTCTACAATTCAGCTTCTATGAAGTAGGTGTTAGAGGGGGAGGGGGAGAGGTTATTTAGAAAGATTAGGGAAGTTTTTCAGTGTTAGATTCTCTTATGAAATTCTTGATAGTTCTTAATCCTGGTAATCACCCCACTGGTAGTAATAGACGGTAAACTAGTGACCAACTGCTGATTATCGGTGGAAATACTGGCAATGATTAGTATGCTCAATCATGTTGAATTTCTAAACCTATCTAAATCCTGAGCTTACGCATTCAACATATCTATTATATAACTCTTCCTATTTATTTAGCGAAATTTTTGTTTTGTAAAATTCAGTTGCTTCAGAAATTACTGATTTTATACCATAAAGATTCCATATCTTCAAATAATGGTGATAAAAATTGGGTTATATTTCGAGCTCTTGAGCTTTCCTTTAAAATTTAGGACCAAAATTAGACGCATCTTTAGAAAAAATATATCTAGATTTTAAAAAATTTTATATGATTTTAACAATTTTTGTTAATTTTCGAAGGGTTTTTTCTAGAAATAAAATTTCTTAAATTCACGAAATTTTTCAGACATAAATTTTCCGAACTCGAATTTCTTCAGACTGGAATTAAGCTCAGTTTCGAAATTCTACTAGCTCGAGTTCTTCGATTTAATTATTACAAAAAAGTTATTACCGAAAAACAATGAAAAAAAAATAAATTATTGCAACCATTCATCAAACGACTTACGAGCAGAAAGACGAAGAATGAAAGACAAGCTTATGGACGGATTACGTTTTGTGATACAAGAAGAAACGTTGATTGCACGAACAAGGACATAAATAATTAACTAACTTGGCCCAAATGCGTAAGATAAGTTCAGCCAAGGAAAAATTAGTAAGGAGTAGGGTGAGAAAAGGAAGAAAGGAGGATAAGAAGGAACGATGGAGGCTCTTCAGATAAAGGAGTAATACGCGAAGGAAGGAGGACGGAGAATAAAGGTTGGGTGGTTGGGTGATAAAGAAAAATTGTTGCCATTTGAAGTGTGAGATAAGGTCGTTTAATATTTATGACAAAAATACAAAAATTTTATCACGACCCACGATACAACTACTCTTGCGACAACGAAGTGATTTACGATGACGATCATAAAGGAGCCGAGCCTCTTCTTCACGCCCTCTATAATACGCCAGGAATTCAGATTGCAGTATCCCGTAAACAACTCTAAATCAATGACAGAAATGATGAGAGCCTCCTTCACGTATTGGAACGAACTGAAAACTAACTCGTACCTTTTGCCAGACGTGTCCTTCTCCACGAATAAGATAAGAAGGAAGAGAGAGCTACTACTCAACTGATTACATTTGTACACAAACAAAAACACATCCATACACACATGCATTCACACTCACATCCAGCCAATCCATTTCATAGTGCCAAAAGTCAAGATCAATAATGACAAGTTCAATAAAGATTTATGACTTATGGCGAAGAGAAGTGTCGGAATTCGCTAGGGAGTTGACAGAAATGGCAAGAAAAAAGATGACCGACTGACCACCAATATCCATTTGTTGTTATACGCAATACTAGCTCCTGCCGCGCTCGCTATAAACGAAGCAAGGAAATTATTATTTCGGACTCGGAAATTAATATGACCACCTCATAGTCAAAGCGGTGGGCAGCAAATGTTTGGGCATGTGTCGCTCGTTATGCGTTATTTATCATTGACCCTGCTGAATAAGGCTAAACAACAAATACTTGATTTTATGTTCATGTCAATTCATAAAATTATTGCTGTTATAATAGTTATGGCTATTGTTTCCGTTGTTGTTGTTATTATGGTTCTTGTTGTTATGGTTGGTCTTGTTTTTGATATCATTGGTTTTGTTGTTGCTGAAGTTTTCACTACTAGACTGTAGCTAAATCTCATGCGTTCGAATAATCATTTTGTTTATGCTCTTCAATTCATTTGATTCTTGGACGGCTGCAGGACATGACTTGAGACTGCGAGTTGACTACTTCGGCTTCTGAGCAATAAAAATTAGAATTAATGCAGATTTTGAGTTACTTAAGATGCGTGTAAAATTGTGTCAATTGATCATTTTGCATAAAAACCCAAAAGCCCAGACAAAAACAGAGAAAGAGAAAGAGAGGAAGAGAAACACAGTGATAGTTAGTTGGAAGGTGGAAAAGAAAGAGGGGAGGAAGTTACTTAGAGCAATCCAATAATTGTGACGCGCCAACGTATCCCGAGTGTATTAAGTCGTCTGTCGTTTTAGTTACCAGAATGCCCGAAAACCTTCTCAAGATCTTTATTAAGGATAAAAAGTTTTGATGAATTTATGTTGGAAAAACTTGATACATGATAAATTCATTAATTTTGATTTATTATTGAATTAAGAAAAGCAGAAAAATGTTTAATCACCCTATGGAACGAATAAAATGGAACGATTTAATAATTTGTGGATGCGTTTCAGATTTATTGAGAAGAAAATTATATATTACACTTTTTAGGAGTTTATAACACACAAATTAAATAAAAAAAATCGATAATAAAGGTTTCATTAAAAGTGATTTTTGCCTCCTACTTTTTATAGCGAAAGCTTGTTTTTATTTTGGTTTTTCTTTAGACAAAGTTATTTCCAATCTGCAATATAATTTCAAAAATGTTAAAAAACAGGCATTTCGCAAATGAAGTTCGAAGTGATTAATAGTTTTGCAATTATTTAAAATTTTTTTGATTTCTTTTGTCATAGTTTTTCTAGTTTTAGAAAATTCCAACAGTAGATGGCTAACATCTCCATCTTTTCTTTTGGGTACCTTTACGAAATCGTATCTTCTGAATAAAAATCAAAAGTAAGCAATAAAAATTTGAGATGTTTCAGCATATCGTACAGAAAGCCTTACGACTAATTAAATCCTCATTAAGGAGACAATAAAAATAACAAAGAAGAAACGATAATATCGTACAACCGAAATTGTTAAAAAAGTGTGATGGTTATTTCGAGTACGTTTCGAACAGACGAATAATATTGACAGCTGTCTATTTGTTAGCATGCTGGCAAGTATCAGACAAATGACGACGATGACGACGACGACGACAAAATAGAAGCAGAAGAAGAAATAAAGTATTTCGGTAATGAATGAAACTAATGAAACAAAGAAATTATATTCATTATCATCAAAATATCTATAAGAACCATCATTGATTTGTTCTCAGTAAATCAATATAAGAATAAAACCCCTTGCAAGAAGACAGCAGTGTTGTTGGGGGGCATAGGGGTGGGGGAATTGATGTGTTGGCAATAGTGTTCATCCGTATTGTGTGCTCGCAACTGATAAAAATTTCATGTCACAAACGTCCTTGTTGTTTATTTCTTAAGCTTCCTTTCGTGTGCTTAATTGCTTTCTTCATCGGATGGCATTCGTCGCAATGAAGCTCGAAAGCAAAGAAAGAGGGAGAGAGTGTATGCGTGGTCAGGGAATGCTTTAATGGGTGAGAACACTTTTCTGCTTTTTATGAGATTATCTTGTACCTCGAGCTCGAAGAGATGTAACGTCGTCTGACGTCCGACGTTTGAAGTTACTTCTTTTACTATTTCCTATTTCCGTCACCATTGTTGCCAATGCCTGTGATAATGAGGCGTAGTGTCTCTGCTAATTCAGTTTTAGCAATTTAGATCGAAAAATTAAGCACGTTTTTATTATGCGTCGCATTTCACTTCAATCGCACATAATCAAGAAACTAATCCATGTCATTCAAACGAATTTATTGAATGTAAGACCTTTTCGTTATTAGGATATATCTTTTCAGGATTAGAAAACAATGAAAAGGGATTGCTATGAATATAGTATAGGACACATTTACGATCAATTGGAAACAAATATGAAAGGTCCCTAAAATTCATTTCTATTTATGATTTCAAAAATAACGAAGGTTAAAAAATTCTTTTCTATTTTTAATCTTCTATTTAAATTTATATTCAAAATTGATTAATTCCGTGGGGAATAATCAGGAAACAATCTGCCATTAATGGATATATAATCAAAAGACGATATATACTAATTTTTTATATTTCAATAACTTCAGAAATGGTTTTTCGCGTTATTTGTTTTCTTATGCCCGAAATATTTCTAAATGAAGGTTTGTGGCATTCGCTTAACCACTTTTTTGTGGGTAAATAACCATTGGTGATACCCGTACATCCCGTGTGAACACACACACACACATAAATGTCTGCCAACACACATGCCCTCACCTTCACTTTCACCCATTTAGAAGTTTATTTATTTGAAAAGAAACGCCTCAAGGTGCCACAAAATCACTTAAAGGAATGATAATCGCTCTCTACCCAAACTTTCCGACATACGTGGGAATGTCAAGTACATACATAGATATAAGTATACTTGTATACCGACAGGAATGAGGTCAAGTTTAACATCAATACAAACACAATGAGAGCTTGTAGTGGATTACGGAGTAGATTAAACCACAAAAATACACTCGCGTAACGAATAAAATGTTATTGGGTCCAACTGAACGTTCATTGCGGGAGGATGAATGGAAAAAAAGAGCGAGGAATAAAAATAAGGTTACAGGACTCACATAACATCGTATGATATCCTAACAGTATCGGAATTCTTTTAACTAAAGGAGGAAGAGCAAAATGTTCCATGGGATCGATTGAGGGGTTGTTCTTAAGAAAGTAAAGGTTTTTAAGAATACTTTCGAATGTAATTTTCCCGAACAATCTGATCAAAGTTAAATTCACCAGCGGCTTAACAAACACCGGAACAAAAACAACAAGAAGTTAAGAGAAAAGTAAAATCAAAAAATTGATACAAACATACGCGATACTGAAGAAAACTGAATCATAATCAGAGTAAAAACAACAATAACAAAAATAAGACAGGTTGCTATTGAGATTGTTGTTGTTGTTGTACTCGTATTGTGTTTACAACAATGCGAAAAAATAGAACATTACCGCAGCCAAACATCTTGAAAGTTCAATGAGTTTCTATTTCTTTTGGGCGACGAGCATCGATGGAACGAACGTGAAATGTTTAAATAAGCATGCATGAGAATGTCGATACCTTTTGGCCCCCTCGTTACTCCCCTCGTTTCTCTTCTTTTTTCCACTCTAATTCAATTCCCTTTTCCTCCGAAGGATTAAGGATGATTTTTATTAGGCTTCAAGAGGTTTACTTAAATGCTCACTTCAGTGAAAATTCGGTTGGGTCGGTTGGTCGTTCGGTCGGTGAGGGTTCCTTGCTTGCGAAAGTAGTCGAATATATTTATTAGTCTTGTAGGCATGTGTGTATAGGGTCTTGTGTGTATGCGTGCGTGTGTGTATGTGTCTGTCATGTGGTTTTATTAGCATTATAACATTTATCCTGAAGCAATAATATTTATCAAAGGATCGTAACATTTAACTTATGATACACTTAACGCTTTTTCAATTTGCTAAAGCTTTTTCAATTCGACTACATTTTTTTACTTCCGTTTATCGTTCTATCATTCTCTTAGTACCGTTTTTTAATCTTTAAAAAAAGGTTACAGATTGATTAAGGACGAAAGCATTGGTGGAGAGAAAAATGGGGGAAATAAATAGTAATTTCAATTCATCAATTAATTGGCAATATGTAAGAGTTCATAATTTTCTAAGAGTACTATTATAAATTACTAAAACTCATATAAGTTTTATAGACGTGATCCTTTCAGGTAGACTTTATCATGTTTTAAAATCTCTTGTAAAAAATAATAATAAACTTCTACTTTTTTATTAAATATCTAAGATCATAATTGACATCTTGCAGCTACACAAAATTTCGTATAAAAACAACTTACAAAATTGATCGGCTAGGTTTGACTAATGGTCAATTAAATGATTGCCAAGGCAAAGTTCAAGTTCAAATCCACCGACAATCAAGGGATGATCTAAGGAGAATAATGCGGGGAGCATACGAGTTAATATCGTATTAATTCCTTCCTTTATACTCACTCCCTTTTCTGATGATAAAAAATGAATGGAAGTCCTGTGACGGCACCCGCTTCGATCTCGATCTTCTTAATGTTCGGCTCAATAGATTGTTTGACGGCTTCTTGTTTTAATGCCTGCTTTCTGTTGTTTTATCAGTTTTATCGGATTCTTTTATCCGAAATTAGTCGCCGTTATTTGGAATTCGTTGGGGGAAGCTACAATAACTTCCTTTTCACAATTCATTGGGCCGATTTGGTGAGAGAATGGGTGGATGGATGGAATGGTATGTATGTCTGTAGCTGGTGGTCAATTGGCCTGATAGTCAATCGGCCTACTGGTAAACATCACAAAAATCTATCAAACCGTCAGTCAATCGGGATATAATTCAGTCCATCATTTCCTTAACTGCATTGATATTGGCATCTTGTACACACAGACACACACACATACACACACACACACAAACGAACGAATGGACAGACGTACCAGCATGTGTATGACAAATGATCGCATTGACAGAGACAACTGTTCGTTACTGAATTTGTACATGTTGTTAGCCTTTTTTATTGTTTTTTAGATGCTGTTTTTTGTGCCAGGAAGGATGACCAGTTGACCATAACGAACATTCATTTTGTCAAATTGCCATTTGTTTTTTTTTTCTTCTGGTTTTGCCATTTTTTTCATGATTGCGATGAAAAAAAAACACTCGAAATGGATGAGAAAATACTCGAAGGGGAGTCATTTGAATGGAATGGGAGAAATTAAGAGGGTTTGTAAACGCGTAACAAGTGTTACGACAATGATGATGATGATTTATTATCTTTGTCTGTTGACAGTTTTTTGTTCTGTTTTTTGTTGAATCTTCGTAAAGGGAGTGTAAATGATTTGGGTTTATACGATGAAAATAGAAATCAATTAATTTGACAGGAGCTAACTTCGCTTGTGAATTGAAGCAAGTATCAATTGAATAATGACGTTTGTTTTTTACGGATAGTATATTTTCACCTATCGATTTGGTTCACGTTGACCCAGTGGGGCTAAAAGTACTTTGGCTTTTTAAGGTTGAGGTTTCTTCACCCTGATCTTGTCCCTTTTGACTTCTGTCACTTCTTGGAACCCGCGTCCCTTTTCGCTGCCCTTTTATTCTGGACGGCTCCGAGACATGTGTCCCATTTTTTTTTAATTTCCATCTCAATCCAACATCATTTCACTTTTATGAAATTTAAGATCCGTAATAAGGTCACTTTGTATTACTTTTGCAGTTTCCTTCCACGCACAAAGCAATCATAAATTTATCACACCCCATTCGGTAGAAAAAAATTGTCATCCGTACTTTTGTCTTCTCTTCCCCCAAGAGAGAACATCCTGGCAATCTTATTATGGCCATTAAAATATCAAACGAAAAATATTGTAATTCTTAATATTGTTCATTTTTTCAGTCTCGGCCTCGACCTCGGTCTCGACACGGCCAAACCCTTGGGAAAAGAGGGTAATATGATGGTCTTTGGGGTTCAAGACTGATTCCGAATGCACGCCACAAGGATTTTTTAATAAATTTACCGCAATCAGCTCAGAAAGAAGTCGCAGAGATGCGAAGGAAGGCGAAGTGAAAAGAGATGAAAATTGAAACTAATATCAAGAATAACAGAAGTAAAGAAAGCGGTTGCTGCGGAGCTTAGACTCTGTCGACGGCATCAGAGATAGAAAAAGGGGCGTTACTAAATAATATTTAAAAACTATAAGCGATGTTGAATTGAAACAAATTTATTTAGACGATACACCGAAACACCACCAAGGGTGAGACGAAAAGGTTAAAGGAAATATGGTTAAAATGCAAATATATCCTCCCTCCGCCCCCCCCCCCCTCCGGCAAGATATTCAATAAATTGTTTCTATTACTGCAATGAAGCGTTAAGAATGCAATTTCAGAATTTAAGCCAATTTGGCAACGCACTGACGCGGAGCTTAAAGGATTTTAATATGCAAGGATGCGAATATAGTAAAAGGATATGATGAAAAAAATGGGAATGAGAGGAAATTGTGAACATAAAAAAGCCGAAATTGTGAATATAAAAAAATTACCGCACTCTTTTCACGGAGAGTACAGCATCGTACAGCGAAAAAAATTCATAAAATAAAAAAGACATTCAATTCAAATTGAATAACTGTAATATTTTTCACTGTAAACTTATTACGATTTTCGAGGATTTAATTGAGTAAAAGGTTTGAAAATCTACTTTCTTGCGTTCGTAATTTGTAGATAAAAAATTGGAGATAATTTTAAAATTTCAAGTTTTTTCAAATATTTTTATAAAGTTTCTTTTTGAATTATAAGAGTGGTTTTCTTTATTTCAGTAACCATTTTTAAATTCAAACCCGCGCAAACGAATTTAGCCTTCTAATTTTTTGCTTCATAGTTTGTAATATTTAATATTTTCAGTGTATTCTTCGAACAAATAAATAATAAGTGAGAACGGATGGTATGCGGCAAAACGACAACAAATGCAAAAAAGTCGAAAATCCGAGAAAAACTTTTAGAATATTTTAAGAGGACAACTACGCCCAGACCCGGTAGAAGGTAGCGTGGGGCCCGTGGCAAAGGAAATAGTTCGTTTGCAAGGAAATTATTGAAATGTATTTTTAAAATAATATCAAATTATTTTATAAGAAAGTCATAATACGTTTATAAATCTAAAGAATACCTACTTTAAGTACGAGTCCCATAAGGTCTGCTTTATCCGTTGTAAATCCAATATGGCCTTGACCGCACTTTCACCGTGACCCTCCCGCGAGCAGTGGTCAACGGGTCAAAGCACGTCCTCTTCTAAAATGGATAACGATGCTTACGATGGATATCCAATATAGCAGATGATGCTGTTACTACTACTACTACTACTGTTGTTGTTGTTGTTGTTGTTGCCTTATTTTTTAAGCATTTTTTGTATTTTGTGATCCCAATCGGAATGATAAATATCGTCATATATAAAATATCAGTCTTTAGTGGCCAATATGGGCAGACGAGTTCGCTTTGTGTTGGCCAACATCCGGAAAATCGTATCGAAGCACTACAAAATCGCATAAAATAAACATAAAATAAAATTTATATAAAATGGACTGAAAAAAAGTGGACTTTTACACCCCCCTCCCTCCCCCCACCTAACATCAATGAACAAACGACCCGATAAAGTTGGGATTTGCGGGCAACCTATTTCGTTGAATTTTCTTGGTAGTCAGTGGTCGAAGTATACGATGATGTTGATGGCGATGATGATAATGGTATTGATGCTGGTAATGGGAATGGGTTTTTTTTAATTTTTAAATCCACTTCTTGTGTGAATTGAATACCAAATGAATCGTAACTTCTTGGAAACACATTGGAAATGGAAACCAAGCAGAAGGTTGAGGTTTCGATATAACGCCACGCCACTTCATTGGGCATTGCCAATTCTTTTTATGTTTCGAATAGTGTAGGAGTCAGTTGGGTAGAGGCTTAGTATACTCTTATATTCATCAGCAATTGATTGTAGTGTCGCTGTTAGCTTAACGGTCATGTCATTTTGTTGGTCGCGATAATCCTAACATCCCCATGGGCATCGTTATCCGATACCATTATCATACAATTTGAAATTTTCGTTGAGTTCAATTTTTCTTTTGGTTTTTATTTGGGCCACGTTTCTTTTTGACGGTTTTTTATGGTTCCAAGTACTCGGAGTAGAGTCTGTCAGAAATTACGAATTACCGCAGTTGACCGTTCGAAACCTGGATTGACCACGGGAATTTTATTGTTATTGAGGCTGTGTACTGAATTTAATAAATTTCATGTCGATTTATTGCAATCTATGAAAATAAATGAGCAATATTTTAAAAGCAATTTTTATAATTAAATTTTGAAAGTATTTTCGATTTTTTGCAACTTTTGCAATTACTTTCTTTTGCAATTATTTATATTATTGTTATTGCAGTTTCAAAATATTATTTTATTTTATTATTTAAGCTTCAAGTATATAATTCAAAATTTCAGATTTTTAATTAAACAATTTTTCCAACATTGAGAAAACCTTCGAGACATTCGGTTAACAAAATGTAGAATAAATTGTATCCTTTTTCAATATTAGAATCCTTATAATTTACAAAATGCCAGCAATTTATTAAACAGAATTCGAAAGTAAAAGGTGGAAGAAAAGGCTCGGGGAAATTTGTTCCTTAAAATAACTGGACACTCAAATCTATCTATATTTCCTAATCCACAAGTATCTACATGTACATACCCACACCCCCACACACACATACGTCCATTAGCTAACTTCGAGCGGGTTAAGAATCGGAAGTATTCATTATGAAAATAACCGGTGCGCATAAATTTATTTAGCTTCGGTTCATCTCCCTTCAGGCGGCGGTGTAGCTAGCCAACCGTTCAACCATCAGTTGGTTTGTAGAGGGTTGTGTAATGTATTTGAGGCGGACACACACTCATATACATACGTACACAAAAACACCCACATACACACATAAACACACACACAATTTTACGCACTAATCCTCCCATAAGGGTAATGGATTCCTCAAACAAATGCCTTTCCATTTAAAATTCATGCATAAAATGCCACGAAATTGGCAACCTTTTGGGATTTGACGATTATACTTTATCATTTGCTACTTCGTTTATGAGCATTTTAAGGACATTTTGATTGTCCAAAAATAGTAGAAGTTTCCGCTTTACACACACACGCATTTGCTTGCGATTCATACCGACGTCCTACAAAACGTCATACAAAAGCTCACACATCCCGAATAACTTTCCACATTCGTTCACACAAAAATTACTCACATACACTTATACATACGCGTACTTTTCCACCCACATAATAAATAATATCACTTTAGTACTTTCCTTATTATCACAATTTTTATGAATCTTCTGTTTGGTATTGCTCAAAATCAGAAAGGCGTTGGTGAAGCACAAACGGTTTGGGGGAGGGCTCGTCTATTTTGAATAAGAAGACAGGAGACAGGAGATGCGTAGGTAAAGTTAAGAGCCTGTCTTTATGGTATTGGTATGAATATCGACCATATAAATGCGGTGAAGGCAAATGAGGTTAGAAAGAAAATCTTTATAGCGCAAAAGGATGAATTGAAATAAACCAAAATTATTCAAAAATGAATTTATGGAATGTAAATGGCGTAATTTTACGATCAACTGTCGGTAGAAACGCGAGAATTACCTTTTTAGTTTTGGGATTGAATTTATTTATTTATTTTATATCATTTCGTTTTTCGAAAAAGTTTTTTTGATGAAAATTGAAATTGACGGGAAGGAAGGGGAAGATTGGAAATTGTAGAAAAATAGAAAGCGGTTAAGTTAAGTAAAATGATTTTGATGATCAGATATTAATTATTAGCATTATGGGTGGACCATTAGTTGGTTTCTTCTTAGAAATGCAATTAATTATTTGTCAATGATTTTGAGATTCATTTTAAAGAAGCAGATCTTTTTTGTAAAAATCCTTAAAACTCTAACCCCAAAAACTCATTTCCAAACGAAAAAAAGTACTCGAATATATTTATATTAGCATTCCGTTAAACCTTTCTTTAGCTTAAGCTCATTAAGTAATTAATTCTCTTTCAGCGAGTAATCACTGACGGAGGAAGCAGTGAAATGAGAAAAATGGTGTGAGAAAATGAAATAAGCGCTCGCAATGAGAATAAATGAAAATTGAAAAAGGAGCCTTTCAAATTAGCCTTTGACATTTTACCGCATGAAAAAGATGAAGAAAAAGCATTTTCCGTTGCTCATTTCTCATATAAAATTCATCTCTCTCCTTCTTTCTCTCTTCGTTTTCCACTCCCTAGTTGCGCCTCTTTTCGTTTTTATATGTGTGTCGTTTACATTTTTAATTTTCTTAATACGTTTACCTTTTTTGCTTTCGTTTTGTTTATCCGCTGGTTCGTTTTTTTGCTTTTACTTGTTTACTTTTATCTAAAATCTTTTGAAAAAACATTTCTATTTGATGTTAAAATTAAGAATTTGTTTACTGCAACAGATGAATGGGGCGAGAAAGGGCGAAAGCAACCCTCGTTTCTATATGTTTTTTTTGTGTCTTGCTCATTCCACGTCATTTCCGCGGTTGAATGTCAACGATAATGAAATTGAATGGAAATTGTAAGGCAAAAATTGCTATTGATGGCAATATTGACGATTGATACAACTATCTCCTTATCACTTCTCCTTCTATTCCCTTTCCGGACCACCCTCTTCTTCTGGTTTTGGTTAAGCATTTATTCTGTCTTTATCGAAATTTCAATAAAACTCTTAAAAATTTTATTCATCTATCTGCAAGATCTTAGATTAATAATAATGAAAACAACAACAACAACATAGACAACAATGCCAATGACGATAAAAATCGGAACAATAACCCGAACAAAGTTATTTCGAACTTTACCGATCTGGTGATGTCGGTCGGTCTTTCGCCCTTTTTGTTGGCGCAAAAATGCCACAAAGCGTTTCAAAGTCATTTTTCAGCCCCGATTGAAGGCAAACACAAATATTTACACACACACATACATATACTTAATAATATATCGAAAGCAAAAAAAAAGTTGAAGTGAAGATGAAAAAAGTTTATGAGATCTCGTTGTGATTGTTGTTTTCGACGTCGTCTGTCGCCGGCGATGCCATCGCTTCTGAAATATTTGATAAATTCTTATCAAATGGATGACAAGTTAATAATATAAACGTGACACATGGCACGATACGAAGTTACGCGATGGTCAGAAAATCGTTTGTCATTTTTGTTTTTTGTTTTTTTTTCTCTGGCTTTTAATGTTTCACTATTTTAATGTTCTCTCACTAAGAAATACAATATTAAAGTGCAGGCACTAGAATGCAAAGGCTTATAGAGAGAGAGAAAGAGAAGAGAAAGAGGGAGAAAGACGAACAAAAGAAAAGAACGAAGAGACGGAGTATGGTTTTTTGACTCGGAAAGGATGAATTCAGGAAAGAATCGTAAGAAAATTAAGTAAGAAAACGAGTTATAGGCTGTCAAGAGGAAGGAACTCCAAAAAGAAATAAACAAGAAATTTTCGATTTAGTTATTTATTTTTTATAACTAATGGTTTCTCAATATTCAATATTTAAAGATATTTCATTTCGAATTGAAAAACAAAGAAAATGAATAAATTTGCACCGGATACAAATTAATTCCAAAGTTAAAGTGTTCCACTTCATACTGTCTCCTTGTGAATGAATGGGCCAAGGTGAAATTGTATATTCTCCTCCTAATATTAAATTACAAAATGAGTTAAAGGGTTGAGAGAATGGAATGAGTTAAAAGTAACTCGTACTAACTTTCGTTTCAACCAATTATTGTAATCGAAACTTGTTTATTTTAAGCCTTTATGGGCGAAATGTTTCCACAACAATCTCCCTTCCAACCCCCCCCCCACCATTTTATCAATTTACTCGTTGGTTGGGAGTTGGCAGTGTTGTAACAGAAGCAATTCGTTGCCTTTGTCTTCTTCACTTTTAATTAATGACATCAATTTGTCTTTTCTGCCCAATTGTTGACTCATTACAAGTGTTGGAGAGTGTAACCATTACAGAGTGAAACAAAACACAACAACAGCCCAAGGAGAAACGGCAATGGCAATAAAAAATCGCAGCTTTCGTTGGAGTTCAAGTCGAAGCTTTCAAATGGCAGCGCACTTTTTGACCTACATACAAAATTTTGCTTTGCTTGCTGTCGCCCTTGTCATTGTTGTTGTATTCCTTACTGCTGCTTCTTTTGTCATCCTTGTCCGAAGTTGCTTGGTTTGTTGGTCGTAAGTCATTTGCAGTGATGGATGGCGTGTTAACAAGATTTTATTTGGATTTTGTGCCCTTTTCTTTGCTTCTCTTTACTCGAGCATAAAAAATTTCCTTTGACAGTGACACTTAACGCTTTACATCGAATTACATCGCACTCTCTGTCATTCCGGTAAACAGGCTCCTTCCGATATTTTACAAGACTGAGAGAAATGGAGAAGGCGAATGGCATCGGATGGCGGATACTGGATGAGTTAATGAGTTCCAACTTCGCAATTGATTAATTGCTCTTTTGTATACGACTAATTAAATGGCCTCTCCGCGCAGTCATTGTGCTGCACCGTCAAATCAACGACGCAACAGCGTTTCTCTTACGCATTTCATGCTTTGTTTCTTATTTTGTGTCTTACTTTTTTACGTTCTCACGTTCGAATTAAATCCATGAAAAATAATTACAGGATAAACGGGAAGAAGAAGATGAAGAGGATCGTGATCTCGTCACCCTCAATTACTTTCAATTTTTTAGAAATTCCATTTGTGGCGCCTAAAATTGTGCTCGTTTCAATTTAATTTCTTTCAATTCGTAGACCGCAAATCATCGTCTGGCTGTGATGGAGCAGATGGGAGTAACGTGGACAAATAGAAATGGTTGAGATTATTTCTGGATAATCTGAGCTCCACAAGGAGCTTTTTTTCTCAAAAAAGTACTTACCGTCGGTTAGATTTTTTAAAATAGTTAAGAAACCTTTAAGAAAGATGAAATTAAAAACTTCAAATTACATTGAGTCGATATTTATTTGTTACGTTAGTTTTATTTATGACATAAATTTTACACGTGATAAGGTCTCGAATTATCCTAAGGTTTTATTTCCTAAGTTATTCAACTCTTGCGTTAATTTATTTATTGCCCCTTGTAGAACGTTCAGCTCGTCTTGTGGTTTAAATAGATTAGTTTTATTCCTTATGTGCTCCTTAAACATCGCTAGCTTGGTATTATTAAAAAGAAATATCCCTGACGCGCTCTCGAAGATAATGAAGAATGCAAAGATGTAAAAAAGAATCAACTGGCGTGACATTTTTACTGGGAATGATGGATTTTTAATGATTGGGGAAAACTGAAGAATTCAGATGACCGAAATGTATAATAGTTTCGTTTACTGTGATATTGTTCGACTGAATGCACTTGCTTTTATACCGTCAAATTTGTTAATAATTCGATGAAGTAATCAAGAAAATGTAAAAGTGTCAACAAACGTAAGACAGGCCAAAACAACTGAATAAATAGAAAATGTAGGGAAGAATTTATGTTAAACACAAGAAGCTTTTGTAACGCATCGAATGTTGCAACTCGACATCGACACAACGGAATTTTTCCATTTCAAAATTATTTTGAAATTTGAATGTCGTTGTTTTCGATGGAAAAGATAGCGAATGATTAGTGAACAGATCGCTACAACAAGCGTAAATATAACCCAAATAAGAGGGAAATATTTGGATGGTTTCAAAATTTACGACAATTACACTTGAGATGACAAAGCTGCTCGAGAATAACTTCTGAGGCGGTTTTCGAAATTTCAAAGCAAACATTTCTAGTCTTACGATTAAAAACCTCCACAATTGACAACTAACTCATAAATTTAATAACGAAAATAAACAAACAACTTTCTATTATTCCAAATAATTGCTAACAATTTCTATTTCTATTTCTTTAATAGGTTGAGCTCAAAACTTTATAAAAAAAAAGCAATATTAAAAGTGCAGACAATTGCGGAGAATACATTGAATGAGCCTCATTATTTTATTATTTATGTTAAACGATGTGAAACGCCTTTCGGAATTTTTAAATAAACTTGTATATAAATAAACAAAAAGTGAAAAAATTTAATTGAAACAAACATCGATATATCATTTTTAGTAAGATCTGTTTTATACGTAATGGTAACAGTAATGTTGCAGTAATGTTAACATCGTGTAATTTAATTATGAAATATATGTAGTCTCGTAAGAAAAGTATCTGGTTTTAACATATTTAATCTGTTGATTTAGTGGAAAATTAAAAAAAAATAGAAGTACTCCATTCGGAAAAATTGCTTTCTCTTGCAGAAACGCCAGCCGTAATACCGAATACGAATCGTAGCAATTAAAGGAGTAGGGCGATGCAGGAGTTGGAGGAAAATGAGTGAGTGCGTAGGTAGAAATAATGCGAGCTTCGAGGCAAGTATGTGTGATACTTCTTGTAATTTTCATTAAAACCAGTCACAACATAAAGTACACGTCAATACAATGCTTCTTCTTTTCTTCCTTCCTTTAGCCTCTTCATCTACATTTTTTCCTTCTGCTCGCCAGAATAATTTTCAGAAAAAATTTTGAGGAAAACTTTAAAGAAAGGTCAATTTTATAACTACCGGTAACTCCACCAACAATTTCACGTTGGTCGCTGGCGGGTACATTGGGGTGATTTTAGCCCTAGAGATGGCACACCCTACAGCATAAAATTTTCAATCAATTAGGTTTCTTTAAAGTTTTTAAGATTATGTTTTGTTTTTTTTTTGTTTCATCGTATCCTTTTAGGATTTTTTTCTTTGGCTTGGAATACTTTACCTTGCTGTGCTTTGTACTCCTTAGTTATTTATTTTTCCTTTGCTTTTTAACGTTTGCCATACCTTCCCCTGCTTTGTCCTGCTTTCAACGGACCAATCCCTTTTTATAGAAATTTAATGTTTTTGTGGGAATATTTGTTTATGGTTGGGGTGGTTGGTTTGGGGTGGGAGAGATTGGTTGGTGTGATTGTTGTTGTTGCCGTTGTTGCTTTTGCTTCTTGTTCATGGTAGTTGGTTTGAGGAACTTTTTTTGTTGTGATTTATGCCTTTTTTAATGCGACCAAAGTAAACGACATTTAATTTTGTCTACTTTTAAGTTTAATGGAATTTTCGCATTATATTTGAATTATTTGAAATAGAATTAGGAACAGATAGGGAAGAATTTCTGGGGAAGAGGAGGAAAGTATTCCAAGAATGACTCTTTGATGGAATAATTCTGTCGTTTCCGGAATAAAAACTTAAATCGAAATGAAATTTTTTTCAAATTGAAATGTTAAAAATTTTAACGCGGTGAATGAAAATACTAAATATAAATACTAGTATAAATACTAGTATAAAAAATCTGAAAACTTTTTTGTTTCAATAACAAACTTTTACGAAAATTATGAATCCACAAACAATATTGAAATGTGCGTCAAGAAATATGAACATATTTTTTCTTAGACTTAAATCACTTCCTTAGCGACCTTGTGTTCATTCTTTCCCCTGCCCATCCTCAATTAATAAGAAGTGTGAAACAATTCGACTACTGTAAAATTTGATGCAATTGCATAGAATTACAATTTCAAAGAAATACGTTTCTTCGTTTTAATTTTAAGAGTATAATTAATATTTTGTGTTTTTGAATAAATTACAATTTTACAAAAAAAGCAAGAAATATTAAAATGTTGAATTTAACACTAATTTTATGCGTAAAGGATTAATTATCTTTTTTTAGGTCACAGAACACGGTATAGTAAGTTGGTCCAGCTTTCTTATTTTATGTTTTTATGAATTTTTGTTTTATGACTTATTCTCCCTCCTTTTTATTTTTGACTAAAAGCTTTAGATGCGTCACCTGAAAGGGTTATCCTTGCTAGTTTATTATACTTAACAGTCACTGTCTTTGTTCGCTTTGTTTCGTTAATTGTTGCCGTTCTCGTTGTTGTTGCTGGTGGTGGTGGCGATGTTGTTTTTTTTGTTTCAATGTTGTTGATGTACTTTTTACTTAAACGTTGTCCTCTTGCGTTCGTTCGCCAGACTCCTTAAAAGTTCTCAATTCATCCTCCCCCCCCCCCTCTAGAAATTTAGCTCTTTGTTTTTTACTTACGTGCCGGCCCTGACCATTTTGAAGCCGTTTGTAGAGCTGACAACTTCGCAATTATTATAACCCTCGCCACCGGTATCTTTCAACAAAGAAAGGGATCATTTCGTAAATGAATTCCCCTTCTCTTTTGTATCACAAATTGTGGAGGGGGTTTTGTTTTGGTATGTTCGGATGTTGTAACCTTCTGCAGACTGCATCGTTCGTGCTTGTTTTGTTTATGTTATTATCGTATGATTCTCATCGTTTGCAGTGTCACGAAAAAAAGCAGAAGGAAAATTTTGTCTCGGTTGACTTGAGTTTATTTGCGAAAATTGAAAATTTTGTGCGAATTAGAAAAACCCAACAAGTCTCTTCCGCCTTAATTTCTCTTCCAGTATCGAGCGTAGACTATGCTCGATGCAAGCGGTCCGTTAAGAAAAGTATTTATGAGTTATAAAATTTTATGTTTTCCGTAAATTCGTTTTATGTTCATTGTATTTTTTGTGTTGTCGTTTTTTCTTTTATTATTACATTACATTGTTTTGTGCAATTTTTGTATATTATTTTTTAATAAATATTTTATGAGGAGTTGGTGGTGTGCCAACTCGAAGTCATTCCAAAAGTATACAATTTTTTGCAAGGATAAAAATATTCTTCTTTTCAGTATAAATGGTTAAAGCCACAGCTTAAAAGTATGCTTTACTTTTTTGAGAGAGCAGAAGCGATAATTTGCTTAGATAATTCCAATTCTGTTGCATATCTCTGCGGGCATTGTAATCAAGGTGTCAGATCGGTTTGAATGAATTTTTTGGTTGTGTTCTTTGGTGAGCTAATAAGAAGAAATATCGATTGTCGATATCTCGATAGTATCGATGTATATATACTTTAAATATATTGAGTTCACGTGGGCTCTTCTTGATGATGTGAGCTCCCCTTAAATGTAGGCTAATATATTTTTCAAATACACTGCACATGAATAAAATACATAACTTTAATATTTAAACAGGAAAGTAGAGGTTAAATAAAAAAGAAAATCATCAGCAATTATAAACACCATTTAATTATTTTCCATGTGGAGGGAAAATCATAAAAATAATTATGTATTCTTTGTAGAACAAATATATATATTTTTCTATTATTTATTAACTAAAACTTATGAGAAAGGAGTAGTTAATGAGAAGGAGAGTTTTGACTACCAAATTTGTTTGAAATAAAGAGGAATTAAGTTAAATTCAAATATAATCAAATATAATTTGCAAAAATCAAAATCTAAGTATTAAATAGTCAGCCTCAAATTGACAATTTTTCGTATCAGAGGTTTTATTTATTATATTTCATTAGACAGACATTATTTTTCACTTTAAGTGCAATGAAAATTATTTCAATATCTCTTTTCTTGTTTCATTTTTTGGCTGTGGTTGATTTTTCAACATCATTTATGTTAATTCTTTTATTTTTTCTTTATCGTTGGCTTCTTTTTCTTCTAATTAAAAAGTTCGGAAAGTTCTTTTTCATCCTCAAGTCGATCGGTTGGTTGATTGGTTCTGATTGCTTATTTATTGAATGTTTGTTTTTTTTTTCGTCGTGTGTTTTTCATTTTAATCGAAATTAACCGAACTTAGCAGAAGTCAGCATAAGGCAAACGTCATTTATATCACGCTCGAAAGTGGATAAAAGTGGATAGAAACAAAAAACAAACAAAAAAAAGCATTTCATTATTTTTTATTTAAAAGTTGCAAGAAAAAAATGTATATATTTTCGGTGTTCGGATTTTCATTAGCTATACCACGATTATAAAAATAAAAATACACAAAAAACGACAACAAAATTTTTTATGATCGTCTCAAGAGTTACGCCCACGTGCGCATTATTGCTAAAATATTTTTTGCATTTTTTTTGCTTCCTATTCTTCTTCATTTTCTTCTGTATTCTACATTTTTGTATGATATTTCCTTTTTCGTTTTGAATTTCTTTTTTTGTGAACTTTTATGGCTTCATTTGCAAAGTCGTAAAACTGCTAAAAAGGAGTCGGTAAAAAGTAGCCGACCAGCCATTTGCATAATTATTTTAATTGCGTGCACTGCGTTTGTGGCGACTCGTGTTGACGGATGCTCAGCGGTTGGTTGACGATATACTAAGGTGGGATATAACAGAAACAGCAACAACTGCTCGTACAACTCGAGAGGTCGGGGAGAAAATACCGGTGAAGTGAAGGTAATCTTAATCACAATCTCTAACCGATTCTTCTTCTACTACCTTTTCATTCTTTTCTTTCTCTTTACTATACTTCTAATTCTATTGGACAAAAGCAACAGAATGTTAACTTTGGTCGTTACGAAACTCAAGCCGCTACTGCACGCAACATTTGTCGGTAATTTTAGTTTCTAAAGCTGAAATAAAAAATCGCTATAATGACTGCAAGCGCGACAGACACAAGAAGAGCAACAACAACACCAGTGGCATTATTAATGCAAACACCTTCTAAACACCTTTAAGTACACCATTAGGAAGCTATGACTTACGCGGTAATACGCACTTTTAGTCAAGTAAACATTTTTTTGAAACGACTTTTGCATCACGGGTCGAGACGACACAGCGTAAATTTACGCACATAAGGCGTCTCCCATCGACGTAAGAGAAAAGACCACTGAAGTGTTAATGACGGTTACAATAATCACAACTTTCTTATTTATACGATAAAAATTACAACAAAAAATAATTTATAAAAAATAAAGAAATACGCGTACTCTTGGCAAAATTGTGTGTGTGTGTGTGAGAGAGAGAGAGAGAGAGAGGAGAAAGTCTCATTAACAATTTTAACTGATTTTAAATGATTCTTCTAATTAATTAAATCAAAAAAACGTTCTAAAATTCTGAAAAATAGAAAGGCTGAGATAATTTCTGGATATGATCTCTTAAGCGCTTCTACATTCCGAAATTAACCGCAAGGAAAACGGGTCACGGAAGCAACAACAATAGCAATAACAGCTATGGTCGTATGAGATAATAAATAAGAACAACAACAATATCTGTCTGAGCCAAAAGCAGGAGCAATTTACTCTACTAAGTAGTTTGCTGCACGTGCTAAATTGCTGGTTTGTTTCGACGGTTCAGACCTTTTGAAATGGGGCACCTTCAATTAGGCCGAGATAAGCGTCCATAAACGGAAGAAAAAGTATATCGCGAATAACGGATAACCGATAACCTCGAAATAAATTGTAATTGTGAAAAAGTTCAATAAAAGAGAAGAAGAAGAACAAGCATTAAAGAATAGCTCTGTTGGATTCATTTATTGTTTCGAGATAAAATTACTGTTAGCTGGTCTTAACCCATTTTTTGCTACTTTCAATTTTTATAAAAAACCTTTTTTATTTCAAATTTAGATTTTTATTTTTATCCGTAGAAGCAGACAAAAATAAAATCTAAAATCGAATTAAAAAACGGATAGATCTTCTTGAATAATTTCAGTAAATCTGACGAAATGCGAATTGGGAAGGGTTCGGAGGGGGGGTAGAAAGTGGGAAGTACACAAGAAGTAAAATATTGAGAAATATTTAATTATCATTAAGCAAATGTTAAACAAAAATTGTCAAGGAATCAAATCACGACTAAATGCATTTAAGAGATTATATTTCAAGAAGAATTGTCGAAATTGAGGCGTGCATTGAATCGAACTGTGATAAGTCGCAATATGTTTGACAGTCGAGCACGTGACAAGCAATGACATAGACCAGAAACGAATGACAATTTTTCCATTAGTGGATGGTGTGACAACATGCATTTTAAGTGATTGACAGATAATGACAAGCAGCTTTTGTTGGCGACTAATTGTGTCATCAAATTGGTTGTCACAATTTATTTTGACATATTTGTAAAATTACGAGAAGTACGAGAATTACGAAAGCGTTTTCGGGAGATATTTTAAGATTTTGTATATATTGAAACGGCATAGAACATATAGGAATAAGTTTAAAGTTAAGAGAAATAAAAAGATAACAAAAATAAAGAAAATAAAGAAGAAATGTTTTCTTCATCCATAGATGGATTTCTCTATCACGATAGTCTAAAATTGCGATTAATGAGTTGAATTTCCCAATAATGCTCGTTGTCAAACAAATTATTGGTAGAAACTGCCAACATCCAAGCACCCAAAAATTAAAACGATCGATTTCTAATCAATGAGATTGAATTCTAAACACGAGCAATTTATTGATTGATTGCTCATTGACATGCAAAAACAGGGTTTGGAATGAAACAAAAAAGATAGCAAAGAAAGCAAGAGAATTATCATCGAAGAAAAACCAAGAATTAGCGCGGAAATTTGACTGCCGTGGCGGAAGTTAGAAAATGGTATTAAAACAAAAGTAAATAGACAAAAAGGATAACACATGTACCTACCCATTATATCATGCAAGAAAAACATAGAGAGACCTGGGGGCGAATGTGAAGAGCACGGCCAGTATAGCGACTTGACATTGGGGTGTCATAACACCCGCACTTATTTGTGGATCGTAGTAACCATACGCAAATCCATAAACCGATACATAGAAGAAATTCTATTTGTTTTTAAATCATGGTCTGCTTTTCCTTTTGGTTCGGTCGTCTGTCACTGACCGACGTGCTGAAATGATTGATGATTGTCACGAATTAGTAGAATAATTCTTTCCTTCTGATTGCGCAACTGACGTCACATAAAAACAATGCTAACACGGGGAAAACAGCCGGAACGACGAACAAAGCTATGTCAACAATATTAATAGTAATATTAATAGTAAGTGTGTTTTCTTTCTCGCATACAAGACGCTTGTCATGATTTACGCATTTGTTGTGAAAAGATTTTTGTGACCGGAACTGCCACAAACGGAAGGAGCGCAATGGAAATGGAAGGCAGGCAAGCGAATAAATGACGACCGACTGCAAAATCATGAGTCATTGGTGTCTAATTAAAGTGACAAAGAAAAAATAACAATAACAAATAACAATAAATAAAATCGAATTAAATAAAACTGAAGAGGAGTTTGACTTCTTTCAGACTGATTTTCTATGAGATGACATAACTTCAACTACGAAGGCGTTCGTAGGACCAATTTAATATGATAATATTGTTTCGATGTGGCAGAAATTGCGACGCAATTGTGACACAACAACTACGTAACTACGATATTGCTGGTTATTAAGCGGTGCCATTTAACGCACTAAACCGACTGACAGAATCGTACAAGCGGAAAAATGATTGCCATAAACTTTCTCATGTCACTGAATCATTAACGTAGAAGAAGAATAATGACAACAGGTAGTTCCCGACAAAAAAACGCGAACATTAAAAATACACTAGTAGTGGTCTGGAATCGGAAAAGATAGATGAGTTTTTGGTGGGTTCGGCGGTTATTCGGTGCTTCTATGCATTGTCTATAATAAAGAATGAAAAATCGCTGTTTGCAAGGCGTGCATCAAAGACCGCTCGAAGGTGACCATAATCAAGAGGATCCTCACGGTTCAATTCAATCCCCTACGCCCATTGTCTCTGAAGAATGGGAAACAATAGCATATGATGGGACTCAATATTGGGTTCGTACAAAAACAGATGGATATGCGCAGTGTGGAAAACAGTGTGAGAGAGAGACGGACGGGCCCGGCCGGCTAGGCAAGCGACTAACAAACGAAATTTTTAAGGACATGATACAATTAATTGGATTTGCTTTTTTTTGATTGATTCGTTCCAGAACGCCATCAAACATGATGACCGTGTTTATATTGAAGAAAAATTGATCACCGACCATCAAGAGCCACATATTTATTTTGTTAAAAAAGTAACAATAATTGTGAGACGTCTATCGGAGTTTTTTTTTGTAGAATAAAAAATTTTAAAAAAGTCTCCTTCTGCCCGTCGAGACACATAATTTAAAGAATCTTTTCGATTGTTCTAATTCATTTTTTTTTTTCATTTTCGATTTTCTAAGAAGTCGCGCGTATTTACTTCTTGAGTCGTCTTGTTCCGTCTAGTCGTTACGATTGTTACTACTGTTACATCTACATCCTTCGGGACCCTCAAAACTATTACATACAATAAATGCGACGACGTTTCTCAGGGTTAGGACCGAGCACCCCGCGCAATTAAAAATGATCGCGCTTAAAAGGGATAAAGGGCTCGGATTATGCAATACAATAACAAGAAATCATCAAGCATCGTCGTTTTCATCGTTCTCCTCGCCGACATCATACACGTCATCATCATTATCGTTGCATTCACTCCCGTAGTCGTAATCGACATCATCATTATGATCATTGTATCCTTCAAAATAATGTTACGTCATAAAAGTCGCGTTGTGTCAAAAAGGCTAAGGAATAAATAGACGGCGCGATCTGTTTCACGATTCTCATCTGGATTCGTTCTTATCTCATCTCGTTACGCGCCAAACATAAACAAATCCTTATACGAATACAAGTTCTTGGAAATTGAATTGAAATTGTTTTAAATATTTATCCTTCTTCATTGTTATTGAGATATTGTGTCATTGATCCTTTGCAAACATTTAGAAGCGAAATTGTATGAATTTTGTCGTGAGTTTGTGAACTATTTTCCTTGTTAAATATTTAGACGATTAAGAACTGAATGAAAAATCAGTTAGGTTTGCTCCTTGGCTGTTATCGGGAGTAAAGGACACGCACGAATACATTTGTCCGTAATGATTTAGGACTTTTAAAACGTTTCGATAAGAATTAAATTTCTGTTTTTTGGGAATAATTCGTTGTAAAAATATATTTTAAATAATTTTATAAGGATTGATTAGTTTATTCTTAATATATTCATTATTAATGAATATCATGTATAGTTTAATATTTATTTTATCCTTACTAATTTTAAAACTGATTTTGGTACCTGTGGAAATAAAAAAATGCCAAAGAAAATTTCAAAATTCTTTCGACAAATACTAAATATATTTAATAATGATTCAGACCACCAAGATTAGATATTATTGATCATACCATCCAGATGTAAAGACTCTTGTGAAAGAAGAAAAGATAATGGAAGATTTCTATACGATGGTAAATCGAATTCACATTAAATATCATCTCCTTAAGCATCGAAAAATAATCATTCCCATTGGTAACTATTTTTTTGGTGTCATAAAAAAAAACTATAAGAATATTATCCGAATCATTAAATTTGAAAATTTTGTCACATCGTTCTAAGAAGAAAGACCAAGGCGAAGAAAGTTAAAAGGTTAAAAAAGAATATCAATAATAGAATCCTGCGTACTTTAATTAACGTCACTTTTATGTCGTTGCCATTAGTGTTTGTTGTCTATCCCCAGAAATCATCTTGTGGATTGTTCCCGATTGACATAAAAACCATTGCGACACTTTAAAAAAAAATGTGACCTGACGAAATGACAATGACAATACAAAAAAAGAGAGCCACCATCAAAGTGAAGGTCAATATACGAAATATACTTTATTATCCGGAGGTGTCTTTGTTTCGTGTCTTTGTTCGTTTCTTTGTTCGAAATTCTGAAAGAGAACTATCAAAAATTGTGTCAATGATCGATTCGACACAACGTTTCGACTTCTGAAAGTGATTATCTTGATCAATGCGCGCAAGTATGTCAAAGTGATTACCAGACCAACGGGTAAGATCAACAGATCTGAAATTGTCTTTTTTTTGTCACAACTAATCCTAATGATCGTACTCTGGTGTTAGTGTCATTGGAGAATTCTCGCCTTGTCTTTTATATTCTTCATTTCATTTTGTAAGATTTTTGACAATGTAAGAATATGTTATTGTTGTTGTTCTTCTTCTTGTGTTATTATTATTGATGCTTTATATTTTCGTTGTTCTTTAGGAGTTTAGTAGAAAAATAAAATTCGAACAGGTACTCCCAAACAGGTTTAAGATCTTTTTCAGCTTGTTAGAAAATTACTCTAATGTCATTCCAAGTGACTTTTTGATTTTTCCTTAATCTACGCACACGAATGGACAGACGAATGAACCCATGAGGACACTTATTTTCCATTCGTTCCATCTTTTTTTCTGTTCCACTTCATCAACTGTTGTCGTCCTCTTGTCACATCCAGAAGTAATTCGTCGTCGAATGATTTGGTCGATTCGACTTCGGTTCTTTACTCTCTGAAATTCCACATGATTTTCAAACTAAAGAGATGATTTGATTTGTGTTTTTTTTTTGGTGTTTTTTAAATCTTTTCATGGTACGGTGCTACACCTTTTGTTTTTGCCATCAGTGAAGTGACGGGACGACGATCTCATCTTCAGTTGATCTCGTATAGAAACAAGTGATTTTTTGTCTTGTTGTTGTTGTTGCTGTTGTTCTCTTTATTTGTCGTTGTCATTGTCATTGTCTCCGGCATTATCATTGCCCTTCCTTTTCGCCTTTAGTTCGTTTGTTCATTCGTTGGCGTTTGTCCTTCTAATTGTTTTCGCAGTTTGTCCCTTTCAAGTGTCCTTTTCGCTGTCAGCTCATATCTTAACCGATCTGTTGTTTGGGTGCTGTTTACATGGGTTCCTCTTGTCCTCCTCTTCACCCATGCTGTTTTTTTATATTCGCTTTGACCTTCATCCTATGAAATTGGTCACTTGTGGGCTCATAAATTTTTGTTTTTCTTCATTGCTTTGTATTTTGTATTATTTTTAACTATTTTTTCTAGCAGAAAAATCTTATGACTTTTTTAGAGTGTTGTCAAGTTTCGAATTATGGGCATATTTTAAGATTATTCTTGCGGTTTCACGGTTCTTTTGAAAAATGACAAATAAATTTGTGTTATATTTTGTCACTTTTCGGTCAAAAGTATTGCTAAGTATCCTCGAGAATTGAGTTTGAAGTGCTAACCACTTAATTTGTATTTATTTTTAAATCAGTATTTTATTATTTCCAAATAAAATAGTCGGTAAAATTTCAAAGAATAGGATTAAAATTATTACTAAAAGGATATCTAAAAATCGTTTTTTTCAGGATGGTTTTTTGAGATAGATATTGTGTACTAAAAGCTGTAGAGTTTGTTTTATTTGGTTCAGAAACCAAAAGCTGGTGAACTGACAAGAGAAGACCCAACGTCAATAATGTATCAGAAATATTGAAAAGGTAAAGGAGTATAATGGTTTAAGAGATATAAGCATATGCTAAAGATATCTTAACTATTTGACCCCATAGTAGTTTTGTGAGAGGGACCAATAAGTGGGGTGTTGAAGAGGTTCAGAAATGTTCACATCTGTGATCCCAGTAGTCACTCTACGTAAAGTTAGAAGATTTGAGTAACTGACTTTAAAATTTATTATTCAAATACGTACAAATTGCTTGCATTTCCATACGCTGAATATTGAAAAAGAAATTAATTTTCATTTGAGTTCTTCTTCTTACCCTTTTCCCATTTCCGTTTTTCAGCATCTTTCATTGCTTAAAATTATAACAAAAATATTGCACAGTTTCTGCTCTTCAGCCATTTTTCGTATTTTTCCTCTCAATTTTTTTCCCTCTCAAGCGAAGGGTGCTCCTTATTTTAACCCGTCATCATTTGCTTCCACCGTCGTCACCGCCATCATCATCATTATTCAAAGCATCATTATCATCATCATCCTTTCATATGACTGGCTATTGAAAAGGTTTTTGGTTTTCATTCTTTTCAAATTTCGTTCTTTCATTCTTTTATGAGGAAAATGTTAATTACAAGGTATGTCTGCTTTCTAAAAGTTCATTCATTCATTTTTTTTTACGTGGCGACCATGTTTACGTAACCACGAGTACGTACGAATGCGAGCAGTGAAGTGTGTATCGCAAAATTCGCAAAACGCGACCTTTTCATTCTTATTAATTTTTTCTTATTATTTCTGTATTCGAAATGAATGGGTCCTTTTTCCCACGTTCAAAACCACACTTGACCAGGACTTGACTAGGCAATGTATTACATGGAGATATATTTCAACGGGTAGTATTTGAGTATTTGTTAAAATTGTTTGGCTTTAAAAAATCTTGTATGATTTTGTGTGGATGGAATTCTTATTTGCAAATGCTGATTCTCTCGAAAACCAAAAGTGAGTTTTCATTCATTTTTATTTCTTTAAAATGATTGAATTTGAGGTTGAATTCCTCTGCAATAAGCCAAACGACGATTTGCATATACTCACTTATACTATTTTACCATCATTCTATGCAACATGTCATTAGGTGTTGTTGTTGTTTTAATATGGGTGTCTATCAAATGTCTCATAAACCATTCTGAGTTGTCTATAAGATATCATTTCCTTTTCTTCATCTGTTTTAGTTTTTTTTGTCTTTCGGGAGGATACTTGAAAATAATGGCGTCGTCGTTGTTTCCTGTCCTCCATCCTAATCATAAAATTCTTCATATAACTCTTTTGCGTAATAATAATGATTGACGGATGAGCACTTGAGATGTCAAGTAATAATTCGGCCATTCTATCAAACGTCATATTAAGCATTTCAATTCTTTAAAATGACGCGGGGAAATATATTCGTCAACCCTTAAAATGCCGCCCCTTCCTTATTATTTATTCAGCTTGAGATTAAAGAAGGATTTCAGTTTGGCAAAGGCCTTTTTATTAAAAATATATTATACATATGTACGATATATAAAAAAGAAGAGAGTGCGAGGCATATATTGTCAGAGTATATAAGAGATATTTAATTGAATAGACGAAGATGGATGTATTTTCATATGACGCACGCCATAACGAAATGCATTTTATAATTACCGCAATCACATCGTCACATCAACGGCTCAAGTGCTTGTCCCAAAAAATCCAACCATCTCAACAGACTTCAGCCCCTTATTCGTTCGTTCTTTTATTCGGTTTGAGATTCGGATTGAGTGTGTAGTGGTGGTGGTTGGCGATTTAATAAGAATTTCCTCTTCACAAATCCCTTTGCATTTTGTTCCTTTTGATTGTCGTGCTGACGATGATGTTGATCAAAATGATAATGACGTTAATGGCATCGAAGGTGCTGTTGCCATGGTTGGTTTCTGTTGTTATTGTCATAGTCAGTATGCAGTGATTTGACTGGATGTTGTTATTGTCGTTTTCATGCTGCTTCACCGATGTTCTGTTTTATTTGTAATACCGTTGCTCATTATATTCTCATATTTTGCATAATGAATGTTGTCATTGAAACTGCTAACAATATATGTAAAAAGGGGGCTGGTATCATAAGCAGCAGCATCAACAACAGTAACAGCATCCCGGTACAACCCTGTGTAAAATAATAAAGTTTAATTATGAGCGTAGTAAAAAAAGGGTGAATTCTCTTCCTTGCCCTCCTCTCTCACGGATTTCCAAGTGGTGCTCGGTCTGCTCTACCGTTTTTTTCTTCTCTTAGAAGCGTATACAAATGAGCTACACGCTACTTTCGAGCTGTTCATACTCGTATGCAAAATAATTCAATACAAACAACAACAAGCATAGCGAACGCACGAACGACAATCAAAATTTGCCTTACATGAACGAATGAAGAAATGTATGAATGAGTGAGTGAATGAGCGATATAACATACGAATAAAGGAAAATGGAGGTAATAATGATGACTGCAATGTTGATGATCATCATGCCGCTGGAATACTTAACATCACAATTAATACACGAATCTATCCATTCGCAGCACACGTATCGCAGCAAAAACGTCAGCGGCATCAGGGTAACGTTGGCTGTTAAAACCTACATAAGGCAAATAACACTAAAGTACAGATTTGCACCCTCTCCTCTATCTTGAATGGTATTTAGCCACGAATAATCTCATCCCCGCCGCCCATTTTGCCGTTTGTTGTACCGTTAATTCATTTGAAAATTGAAATGGACAGAAGTATGTCATTAGCTTGCTTGGCGCACACACACATATATGCATATATGTCATACATAAGGATTTCGTATGCAAGCAAATACAAATGTACACCGCATGAGTATGAGCGGTGTGAACTTCATAAATAATGCAGAAGCTATAGAAGGGTAATATAGGGAATGTTTGTAATTTCAATGCATTCAGAGGGAAATCTCTTATAGATTAAATTGAAAATCTCTTAAAAATCTCAATGAAAATAATTAAAACATTTTTAAAAAATATTAAAACAAATAATATAAAACAATAATGAAAATTAAAAAACTTATAAACTATTCTCAAAATCAACAAAATGGCAGAAAATGGCATGCATAAAAAACTTACAAATTTATAACTAAAAAAATAATAAAAATATTAAATAAATGTAAATAAATAAAAAATGTTTATACCAATTTGTATAAAACTACAATTGTTTCATTACAGGAAAAATATTTTATTGAAATGTTATCAGTTTTGCAAACAATAGTGAAACAATTTTCTAATTTTGAATAAAGATTATCTCGTATTGTTTTTTCACATGAAAAAACACATTTTAAAAATTTGCAAAAGTTTTGTAAATAAATGCAGAAGATCCTAGAGACGACATTACGTCGCTGAGATTAATTTGGGACTAAATGAAATAATTTTTCAAGTATTATTTTAGAGAAAATTATGCCTTTCTTTCGAAGGATTATTTTAATCTCTTGCTAATTAAATTCAACATATTATTTCTTCTCGCCAAAGTGTTGTCAACTTGTATTATTATTACAAAACTATGGTACTTGTGTCTATTTCCGAACTTTTATTTTCTTCAGCTTTAAAATAGTTGAAATTAGTTAATAATTATTAATATATATTTTTGTTCGATTGACCGTCATACCATACCGTCATACGCCTTTGAGAACAACGCTCGATTAATGAGTTCCCAGAGAATCAATTTCACAGCAATTTAATTATGGACGTTATTAAAGAAGGCACAAAACTTCATTACTGAAACGAGATTTCAATTTATAATAATTTGAAAAACTGTCTTAACATTTTAATGATTCTTTAATGAGTGAGCAATTTTCTTTCAAATTGAAAGAAAAATGAAATAATGAAGTGAAGTAGATTTTAAAATTACAAGAAAATATTGCATTATTAATCATATTTTAAGAAACATATTTTTTATAATGAAAATATGTATTCTGCGTGATTTTACGGTTGGTTCATAGTGATCCGATTGATCAAGTAAGAAAGTGAAAATGCAAAGACAGTCAGAGCGCGAGTGATAAAGCATGTATGAGAGGACCTCCAATCATTTGTTGAATTTGTGATAAAAATATACTAACGCCACTTGCTCCGTCATTATCCCTCCAAACTCCTATACCAATAAAACATATCGGCAATTCTGATCTTACGACATTGCCGTCTGTACCATAAATGCGTAAACATATTCTCCATAGGTGGCGCTTTTAATCTTGATCACTATTTTCTTTCAAAGAATTTCCTAACGAAATTAAAAAACCTTTCTTCTTTCTATCGCCGCCGAAAAAGAAATTATTAGAAAGAAGAAAGAGACACCGACAAGGCAAGTAGCTGAGCCTATAATTAAACCGATCCGTGATCGTGCCGATGATTTAGGCGTTTTTTTAGATTTGTTGGCTCATAATCATGACCATACACAAAAAAAAGGAGGAAAGTCCGAATGAGAAATCACCAATGATGGATTGAAGGGAGGTATACATTGTGACTATGATCTCCAGGGACACATCAAGTTGCGCGTTATACATCAATGATCCTCCGTATGCTTCTGTGTTCTAGCCTTGGTTAAAACGTATAGTCATTAAGGACTCGAGTAGGAAGCACCACTTACCTCATTCCTCATGTGCAAAAATTACTATTTCACACTGTTTGATTAATGAAAAGATGCCAACTGAATACATTTACTGAAGCGCCATACTGTCATCGTCGTGACATTAGACGATTATTGGGTGATGCTGAAGAATAAAAGGAAAAAATTGTGTGTGTAATTTCACATTTTTTTTGAATCTGGTATAAAGAAAATCGACTACTCCTCTTTGGTATAAAGGAAAACTACTGAAAATGCCTGACGATTGAAAAGTGAGTTTTTCTTAGTATCTTGCACCTTGCGTAGTGTGGCTGACAAAGGCTGAAAGGCACCAGACTAGTAAGCAGGCAGACGAACAGGCAGAAGGATTTTAAAACAGAAGCAATACCAAAAGGACGACAGGTTGGTTGACACTCATTCAATCACTTACGACTTTGCGAAAGGATAATTAATATTATTTCTGCTTGTCTTTTCCTGCAATTTTCATCCTTCTGTTGTAATTTGCCTTTTTTTGTAAAAAAATACTAAATGTTTTATGCCTTTTTTTCTCTCCAACCCCTTTTCAGCTCGTTTTCATTCTCGTCACTCTGCATGCCTTTTGTTCTGTTTCTGTTGGATTAAAACTGTCTTTGTTTTGCATTCTTGACTGGCGTTAAAACCGACAACAAGATCTTAGCAATATTCGATGATCTATACGGGCTTCGACTGTTACTCTCATTTCCGTCTCTGCATGAATTAGAGCCTGTGCCTGGCGCTAAGCCTACAAAGGAAATACAAAATCCCGTAGATTTTTCATTGTCCGCTCGAATGATCTATTTTTGTAATTATTCATTCGTAACGCCAGTAAGTAACGCCGGTGAAATTTACCTTTGTATGAACTACCGCGATGCTGGTTTGAGCGTATCGAAAGGTAAGTCTTCCAACATGTCCACTCGCAATACACAAAAGAGATGATCATAATAATCATCAACTTCTTTTTGGAATAAATAAAGAGGAGAATTATAATTGGCTTAAAATTTCTCATCACAAAACGAGGCCTTTAGGAGGCATGTGTAAACAAAGGATCGATGAATATTAAAATAGTATTCAAGGTAAGATTTAGCTCTGATCCCAAATTTATTTATGTGCACTGTGGATAAGCACTTCCTGCTTTCTATTTTGAATATTCTTAGTAGACACCGACCGAATTTTCCAAATTGTTTAATAAATATAATAAATATATATATATATATATATATATATATATATATATATATATATATATATATATATATATATATATATATATATATATATATATATATATATATATATATATATATATATATATATATATATATATATATATATATATATATATATATATATATATATATATATATATATATATATATATATATATATATATATATATATATATATATATATATATATATATATATATATATATATATATATATATATATATATATATATATATATATATATATATATATATATATATATATATATATATATATATATATATATATATATATATATATATATATATATATATATATATATATATATATATATATATATATATATATATATATATATATATATATATATATATATATATATATATATATATATATATATATATATATATATATATATATATATATATATATATATATATATATATATATATATATATATATATATATATATATATATATATATATATATATATATATATATATATATATATATATATATATATATATATATATATATATATATATATATATATATATATATATATATATATATATATATATATATATATATATATATATATATATATATATATATATATATATATATATATATATATATATATATATATATATATATATATATATATATATATATATATATATATATATATATATATATATATATATATATATATATATATATATATATATATATATATATATATATATATATATATATATATATATATATATATATATATATATATATATATATATATATATATATATATATATATATATATATATATATATATATATATATATATATATATATATATATATATATATATATATATATATATATATCTTTTATAAAACTCTAGCGCGTGTTTCTGAACTTACTTCCATCGAGAGTTAATATTTCGTTAGAAAATATATTTTTAAATTTCGTTTAAAATATGTCATAAAGTTATTAAATAATTTCCCTTGGAAAAGCTTAATCCTGGCTTTATTTTAGTCTAATTTTTAAATGATGATGACAATCTTTTAAAAAGTTTATGTGAACGAAAATGGGAATTATTTATCGTGTGCTGTTTAGAGAGGGTTGACCGGGATTCTTTGGAATTTCTAATAACCTAAGAAACACACAATAAATGTTCATTTTCTGGCAATCATTTGATAATAAGCTCTGACTTCTTACGCATATAAACATTTCTATATGACGAAATAACAAATTTAATATAAAAATAATTCGTAAAGTGGATCCATCTAAATCTGTCATTGTCAGTGACGTCTGTTAGCCATCAGTATTCCTCCATCCCACAAACCACCACCAGCCATCCTTCTTCAGTCTAATCATCATCATCAGTCAATTCAATAATATTTAACAAGCCTGGCGTCATTTCTTTTCTGATGCCGTCAAGAAAAATGGTGTTTTTTTTTCTTTAACTCGAACAAAATTATTACTGACTTCATCGAACAATATGCTCTAAAGTATTCAATCAAAATCCATGAACTCTCAATGCTCTGACAAGGTTCATTATTATTTTATTGTGTCGACTTCAATACTACTTCTATTTTATATTTGTATTTGTAATTATTTATATTATGTATTTTCTAATTCTGCCTTTATTGCGTCAATGTGTTAACGACGTAACACTCATTATAAACGCCAATGGACGGGCTTATCAAAACGAAATTCACACGAAATTCTCAATTAGTTTCTCAATTGACGCGTAGGTTATGATGATCAAGAAATTATAATTATATTGTAAGTTTGGGAGGCATTCCTTGAAACTTGAGCGAATGACAAATTCACAAAATGTGACAAAGTTATTTGCTTAGAAAAATGTTATTGGCTTTTGATGACTTGTGTGTGGAGTGCCTTCTGGTCGTCGAAAGTTATTAACTAATAGAGTTTATTTTAGTTTAATTTACAGGGGAATCTTTTTATATAGCGAGTAACTGTCACGCATACCGTAGTGCCTTGCGTGAGAGCTCTAATTTTATAAATGCGATTTCCTATAGTTTTTGGATTGGGAAAGTAATTGGCAACCCACCTTGGCAATACCAAAAGGCTGAGCATACACATTCGAGATGACTTTAAACGACAGCTATCTCGATGATTGCCCTTAAATCGTGTCTTAACTTTCCCCAGTTTGACTTGAATTACTTTAGACTTAGTTTATCATTTTAGTTAATTTTAGTTCAGAGAGTTTATAGGACGTGCTCTAGTGGTTGTTGGCGATAGACGCATTCGATTTGGTAGGGATAACGTAAATTGTTGTTCACTATCCAGCAAAACACTGAGCCAGATCAGACTATTCGGTGCCAACTAGCGACATGTTAGAAACAAAAAGCTTCGAGCACTTCGCATCGTTTATACGCCTGAAGACCTAAACAACGAAGGATGTTGTGGCAATGGCGGTATTCTTGGAAGTCCGACTTTATCGCTGACTAGAATCTAAACCGAGATATCGAGACGAGAAGAGAAACGGCAACGAAAGAAGAAAGGCGAGCCACATACACGAAGGGAGTATTTTTATTGGAAGGCATATCACATAAATGTGTATATGTGTGCATATGATTTTGTGCACAAGCTGGTCCCGCATTTAGCAAGTGACCAAGTGAGTGTTCAAACCGTGAGCAATGAGACAGTGAGATGGACTGAAGTGTATATTGAACATTTGAAAATTCCATTGTATCGTGATCTGATATGCATAACTAACTGCTGGACTTCATTGATTATAAACAAGACAAAAGACAAAAATTCAACAAAAGCAACAATAACTAAATACTTATTTGCACGCATCGTGCTGGGAGAAGGCTAGAACTCACTTCATTCCTCGATAATGGCAAAACCTTGTAAGTGAAGATTTGTTGAGCTCCAGATTTGTTTGTTTGTTGATAACAATACTCATTGCGATTTTTTCTTGCTTTCCAAAATTTTTAATCTACTCGTATCTACTTGCTAAAAACATTTGAGTGCTCGTTGACTAGTTCGCCATAGGTTCAACGGGTTTTAAAATTATTGTCAGTTTGTAATTAAACAACAAGAAGAAAAATGCAAATTTTCGCGTCGTGCCGGCTGATTGTATGTAACTGCTACTCGTTGTTAAGCATATGTAAACAAGTCACTCTTTACCACAATCTCGCCTTCTTTCGCTAAAAAAACTATTTACTCGTTGTCGCAAAACATGCATTTGCTTCATTGATTCTTTAACGGGTTCAGAAAGAAGCTTGATGTATTAATTACTCCATGAATGAATTACTCGCTGAAAGATCTGATAAAGTGTCACCGTTAATTATCATAAATTCTCTACTTGAAACAGTTTCAGCAATCTCAAATAAAAATCAAATTAACTGGGCCAACAAACTGCTTCGAACGACATTCAGTTGAATTGAATTTGCGAAATCGTACAATAGTTGTCTCTACAACATCAACAACATCGACAAAAACAACCCTAACAAAAACAAGAATACTCATTTTTTAAAATGTCGCCTTTTATCTGATCCCATCTGATCAGATCTGAGCTAATGATGATTAAACCCGGACCGTTTTTCAGTCATCTTCTTCATCAAAAACTAGTAGTGCTACTGAGTGGAACAGAAACGGGAAGAAGAGGAAGATAATGATGACGATGACGACGACGATTAAAAGTCAAATTAGCAGAGAATGAAAAGGACGATGATGATGGCGGTGATGATGATGATGAAGCGACCAACAAGTTCTTAGTGTACCGTTTGATTATAGAAATTCCTCAAGGCGCTCGATTGGGCGACATATTCTGTGTTAACACGCAAATTGGTAATTTTGTTTGTTGGCTAATCATGCGTTATGTCGTTGTCGGCTACCGCAAATCAAATTGAAACGACACTCACCACCAAACGACCGACTGACCACCGAGAGCAATAACACACTTTAAGTAACGATTTTATATAGAAAAAGTGGAATGTTTGAGAGCCTTAAGCGAAATGGGGTGTTAGCAAAATTTTAATGATATCTACGAAAGTTTATAATCATTATTATGGAGTACAAATTACCATGCACTCATTCATTCAATTCTTTATTAACTCAACACATCCAGTCATTAGATTATCAGTCTATTTATTATTGAAGTAGAGAAAAGAACGACGGTGAGTAGAGAAAAATCGGGGGAGGGGGAGAGGGCAGAAGAAGAAAAGGAAAGATGGAATTATTAAAATTTATACCATACGGAAGGTTACTTCAATTAGGCCCCGCATAATTTTGAATTAATTGCTGAGAATTCTTATAATGGTTATAGAAAGCCTACAAGAGGGGCATAATAGATTTTCACATAAATATCCTTTAATTATAATTTTAACTCTCATACTACAATTTCTATGATTTATCCCTCTAAAGTTGGGTGGGCTAAAGGCTCCCTATTAAACTTTTTTTAGTAAAAATTTGGCACACATAATTAAGTTGTATTACAGATGTTTTAACGCGTGTTTAAGATTTAAATTAGACCTATTTTCATTGCATCTTGACCGCAAACCTTCTTTACTTGTTAACAAAATTCCAGTCAACTGATTTGTCCCAAAAATGGAAACCCAAATCTGTATGTGAAACATCTCCGAAAACCGCAATGAAATCGTCACAGCTTACGGTTTGGAAAGTTTTCATTCCAACCGGTTATTTATAATGATCGGTTGGTTCGAGCATTCGCTTTTTATAGAAACTAATCTGTTAAAAATCTTTCAGTAGCTCTTTTATTTAACAGAAAAAGAAGACCATTAGCGACATAAAGCGAAAAATGCGGTTCTTTAGAAATCGGCTTTTGTAACGACGCAAACAATTATTGTTGGTTTGAGCTTTCCAAGGAAATTAAATCACCAACGACAGCCGCAGTGGCAGCAACGGCACCATTGTCATCATCATTAAAAAAATTAAGCTAAAAATACTCGAAGAAATCCATCGAAGAAAATACTCGAAGAGATCTTTTATACTTATGAATGAAATTATTTTAGATCGGTCACGAAAGTCATCAGAACTCATTACAATTGAATTACCAGACGTCAAATGCCGGATGCAAACGGTCAGTTAGAACGGACGAGGGCCAGGTTATTATTGATCATATTGTAATTTCTTAACGAACGGCCGAACGACCGATTGTCATTTGTCGCATTGTTCATTGTGCTCTCGAACAGTAATCGCGGGCAACGTTAGGGTATTTTGGGATGCCACCGCAGACCAATCTGGGGACACTAAATCTATTTGAAACGGAAGCCAATTCGTCGCATGTCATTCTCTAGGATTCAATTATGGAACTTTTGGAGCTGACGGAGGAGAAAAATTAAAAAAAACGATTTATTTGAAAAAAACTGGTCCATCGAGTAAGATTTTACCGTCCATTGTCTATGTCATTAAATGGCATGAGATGAATAAAGTCAATAAGAATTTTTCCATGCTATTCAAAGCGTGCTACTTTCATTTTGCTACGGCAAAACATTCGGAACGACTATTTAATGACATTTAATGAAGCCCACTGTCAATCATTGCTCACGACTCTATTGAAAAAAGTAACCGTTTTCCTCTCTGCCAAATAACAGCTCCCAACCACCACTCCCCACGACGACAATGATCCGTAAAGACTTCTTGGGCCGACGATCGTTGATGGACCGATCGAGTTGAAACGGCCCATTAAGACAAAGAGGAAATCTGCGTATGTCCAGTAGTAATCATTCATTCACTTTGTTTGTCATCAAGTCTGTCTTTTTGTTTGTTCGCCTCTCTGTCTCGCCGTTTTGTAATTTAATTTGACTACGATTATCATTTGACTTAATTGGTTCTGGAAGATCACCAAGCATCCGGTACGAAGATCAACTTTGTCACATTCCTCAGCAATCTTTTAGCATAGAATTATTAATTAAATGAACTTTGCTTCTCATTCATTCAACGAGAATGTCATTCGACTAATGTATGGAAATGTATTTGCAACCAATTAAATTATTCACCGTAAGTCTCGTATTTTCTCACAAACCGTAACTAATAAATTTAGCGTACTCTCAATAATATAATTGATCAAGTTCAAGTTGTACGAGTTGTATGATATTCAGATTAAGCCATTTATTTAATATTATTATGAATCGATTAAAAATACTCGATGATAATGAACAAAATTGTTATTATTTCGCGACAAGTTATTATAAAACTAGTATAAAAAACCAGTATCCGTTTGTCTTCTAATTTGATGCTTACATCTATCGACAATTAATTAATTGATTGATCGTACGATTAAATGGAAATATTGTATTCGATGACGGCCAGCCCGCACTGATGACTGATTAATCGATACTGCATGGTAGCAAATTAAACAGCTCCTCAAATAGATTTATAATTATTGATTAAGATTGAGGGGAACCAATATAGACCCGAAGGTTGAAGTCAGGCTCAAAATTAAAATGAATATATTTCGAGCATTATCCTCAAGGAATATCCCATAAATTCACTATTTTGGAAGAAAAAATGTATTCGTTAGGTCGTATAAAATTACATCAAAAGAATATATATATAACACTGTAGGATATATGATATCTTGGAATAAGTATAACAAAAAATTCTGTGCGATTAGTTAAATTGATTCATTTTTCTTTGATCCGGCACAGACCCGATGATAAACCGATCTCTTTCTTCGCTTTGATCGTTCCTTTTCGTGACTGATACGGATTGAATTGTACGCAGATTTTATCGATAATTTAATTATCGATGATGGAATTAATACATAAAGCAACAAAAATTAATCTTAACGAAGTAATACAAACCAGAATTACACTCAAAAGGATCAATAAAAAAACAAGATGCAACGCCAATGCAACAGAGGCAAATAATTTTACGAAACATAAAAAGAAATTAAATTAAATTAACAAAAAAAGAGAAAACAATTGAAATCTATAGCTCACAAATCAAATACAAACAACAATGAACAAATCAAATACAAAATATGAACGTGGTCATAAAAAATGGGTCCCTTTTGGTTTCTTTTGATTAGCGCAAAACAATGAGGTTTGAATGCGTCCGGTCTGTTGAAGGTCCTGCGGTAAATTAAAAACAACAAGAAAACATTTGCACCCACATCATCATCGAAATTATGATACCGTGTAAAGATTGTAGTATTTTTGAAATTAAATGCAAAAAGCGAAAAAGAGCAGTAACATCTGCAGCGGTGAAACTGATTGACATTGGCGAGGCATAACATTGAATCATTATAAAACCGAAGCGAGGTGAACTGGAGTGAAGTAAAAGAGTAATCGTGAGAGTGAGAGTGAATAAATGAGTACATGGATAATATGTGAAAGATTACAATGGCGCCGCGTTGACCACATGATGGCGATGACGATGATGATGATGATGATGATGATGAGTTGGTATTTTTCGCTAACGATGATTGAAGTGATGTAAGGAATTGTAAGGGATGAAATAAAATCATTTTAATTTATATAAGGGGAGGGAGAGAGAGAAAGAAAACATTATTAATCTGAATAAAAAGAGCTGAAATTTAATTCGACGTAGGTTTGCCCGATATGAAAATTATAAATTTTAATTAGAATAAATAATCCTGATACTTCTTTTCGTTTCTTCTTATATGAATGTAACGGGTTTTAAATGCCGTAGATCTGTGGCATTGTCGTCCATTGTAGCAGGAGAGTAGCCTGCTACAATGCTAGTAGTATTATTAAGAAATCATTAACGAATCATGTATGACATTTCATAAACTACCAACAAATTCAATCAAAATCAGTCTCGTGGATGAAAAATGGAAGAAACGTTTGGTTTTGTAAAAGATTCTATTCGACTCATTCAGAATTGATTTTAAAGAGAATAATTTAATTTAATTTAATTTAATTGATTATTCTTATCAGTTCTACACAAAGAGATATTATCGTGCTTCAATTCGTTCGTTATTTTCCAAAATTTTTGAACTGAAAAATATAATAATTAATATTAATATATATCTAATATAATATTTATTCGTTATCTCCCTGAAAATATTAAAGGCCACCAAATTGTCTCTTTCTTAAATAACCGAATAAATCAATAAAATGCCTTAGATTTTAAAAATTTTCCTTAAAAAATATTGCAACGAATTCCTGTCATTTTTTGTTAACTTTGGTTTGGGAACAAACCGGTTTCGGCGATGTGCTGTTTTCGATGTTTAATTTCGATTTGAAACTGAGAATTTCAGAAGGGAATCAGACATTGAAGGCGATCGCACATCGCCTAAACCGGTTTGCCTTCTAACTCAACTTGATAATGGATAATGAAAATTCGTTTCGATATATTTTCATATCCCAATCCTGTCAAGAACCCCGACGAATATTAACATATAAATTATCTTAAATTTTACATACTTTCTTTTACAGTCATTCAAAAATTGAAAGCGTTTCCGTTTGATTTTAAATATGAGTCTTTGTTTTACTAAATGATCATCACAATGTAAATCTCCTTGGCCTAAAGCTAAGTATTCTGAAGTATTTATATAAGACAAATTAAGATGTAATCGCATTGAATAAAAAGACAAACAATAAAACAGAAGAAATGTTTCAATGCACTTAAAACAGAAGAAGAAGAAGAAGGAGATCGGGTAAGGCAATCAAACAAACGAAAACTTCACCAAAAATTCTTCAAATTAGCCAATTTAAAAATACTCCCAGCTCAAATACAATCAAGGTCCTTGAAGTATAGAAAGAAATTATAGAAGAAGGAGGAAATGAAAGAAGGAGGAACAACTGCAAAAGAAGGAAAGATAGAAATTAAGGAAGGAAAACGAATATTAGCTTCTCGCTAACATTAAAAATAAAACCAAGAATCGGTGGGACCTTTTACTGTTCACAACCGCCCACCTCCCTTCACCACCCTAAGCCCCATTTAAAACAAAACAAGAAAAGGTCATAATCAAATCAGTGAAGTAAGCAAGGCCCTTGAGATTTTACAATCTCGCGATATAATCCCCAAATTTTTACAGCTTTATTAAAGGAAAAATAAAGAAGTAACATGATGATTTGTTCCCTTTATTTCCCTTTTCAATTTTGGCAACAATGGTCACTGCCACCGCGCTATTGAAATAACTGACTGATTGAATATCGTTTTTATCGTATTTTAACAAAATATACAAAATGTGATTCGGAATTTCTACTGCAACAACAACGATAAATACAACAACACCAGCATCAATAACGATTTAAGCTTACAATAAACAAATAAAGTGATGATGGAAATGACAACTACAGTGGATAAGAATGATTTTCGCTGAAAATAACTGAAAATTTAAAGAAAATATTTCATAAAAATATCTTAACCGATTTTATTTTCGTTTTATGCATTTCATGTTATAAAAAGGATTAAAAGATAATAAAAAAATTTAATAATAAATATTTTAACAATAATAATATCCATATTAATAACTAAAGAGAATTTCAATTCTTTTGATAATTTCTTTGCTTATTACCAAATCTTCACCGAATTCATTCCACTGTGCATTAAAAAAACTGAGCTGAATTCCGTTCAGAAGTTAAACGGAAAGAGGGTGGAGTAAATTTGAGCGATAGGAGAAGGAGAGAAAAAATTATGGAGTGTAATGCGAATCATTTGTAGATCAGAACATCATCAATGACAGCTTCCCAGCTCGTGGAGCAAAACAACGAAAACAACATAAGAAGCAACAAAACAAAAATAACGATTACAAAACCAACAACGCCACGAACAGGACTAACCGCCATCGACACCAAAGAACGCTATCGGTATCATTGTTCGACCCCCACTTGGTTTTTTCACGCTGTTATTTTTTGTTTTTGTTTTTGCAATTCTTGTGCAATTATTTGTACCTGTTTTTTGAGCTTCTTCTACTTTCATTGATGTTTTTCACACAATTCTCGAGAGCACAATCAAAATATTCCTGATATATCCTGTTGCGGACTCTGATTGCACGACATGACGTCTGGTTCCTCCTCTCCTTTTTTATCAATACTCACCACCCCCTCGGATGTTATCCCATTTTTTATACTTTCGCTTGCTGACAACTTCGGGAACATCATCAATGATTTGCATGATTGGTGGCGGTGGCGGCGAGGAAAATCATTCAATTTACGAAATTTTTTTTACAATCAAGTCTGTTGGGGATGTATCCATGTTAGCTGGTGATCGATGGCGGGAGGTAAGGAGAAGGTTTAAACGCCTCTGTCTAATTCCCTTTTTGGGAGAAAAAGCAAAATCAATTTAAAATGTTTCGCGGTTTTTTATACTCGTACGCTTTGTAATTGTTACAAGATATCGTGTGGGATTAATCACAAGAACAACAACACTAATCATAACAGGATCATTGTATCAATCAACGAAAATAGTAATTGTTAAAGGTTTCCAACAGTTTTTTGCTGACTTTAATGTGTTTGTTAAGTTTTAAGGATTTCTTTTACTAAATTATTCTTTTATTGTAGTAGTATTTGTTGTTGTTGTATCAGTTTTTTTGCTATTGGTGGATTTTGAATGACTGTGTCTGTGTGTGTCTAAAACAGTCCAAAACGCATGGATGAAATCTGTTGAGATATACTTGAAGGGAGGGGGAGGACAATATACGTCCAATAAACAATGTTAATTGTTGTTCATTTACAATAACGAAGATCTTTAATTCTTCATGAACTCAAATATTTATCTTTGTATGAATGTTACGTACCGTGCATTACTTTATCCTTAGGCATTATTTTATTTCGTTTCACGTCCCTTCGCGAACAATACAAAAAGGTTTTAAGTAAACCCTTGTTCACTATCACAAACCCACAACACCATCACCAATACCACTTTTTATATCTATGTCATCATTATCATAATTATTACCATCATAAGTATTATCACCATCATCATCATCATGATCTCCATTATCAAATACTTCAAATTCTCTTCGCAGCAGCATCCGGATTAGAAGTAAAAGACAAATAACAACAATAACAACTACTACAAATAACTTTTTAATGGAAATGATAGATATCAAAAATGCCTAAACTTAATTTTTGTGAGATTCTGTGGTCATGGAAACTCATGGTGCGTTGTGCACATTGTCAATAACTGAGACGACAACTCATCACTGCCCAACTATGTTCATGGTTATGCTAACACCGCTATCACCACCACCACCACCACCATCACCACCCCAATACGACTACGATATATGCGCCGCCATTAAAATCAAAGCAAGGGTTGATTATTTAATTATTTGCATAGCCTCGGAAAATGCCACGCTCAGGCTCAGCCTCGTGCAATACGATATGCGTATATAAGATTTTAAAGAGCATGTGCCCGACTACCGTGACTGAATGCTTTATAAAAAGTACGCCCCTTGTGTGCATGTGCGTGTATTTGCGTCAAAAAGGGGGTTCTTGATTTTAATAAAATGCGTTTACCTAGCTCTTTTTCTTCATTTAAATTCAGCCATTTTAAAAATTTGGTTTGGGTCCGTTGCTTTCCTTTAGGTTTTTTTGGGTGACGTACGTAATTATTATTATTATTATTATTATTATTTGACATTTGAGGGAAACCCAAGAAAGGATTGAATAGAATGTAACCCGATAATGATAAACATTTACAACGCGGCAATATTTGTTTTTAAAACACGGTGAGGAAATTAAGAAGGAAGCTGAATAACGTTTTTAGCGGTAAATTTTCTTTATAAAATTTTTGAGGGGTGACAAATTCAAATCAGGATATAAAAATCTTATCCAATGCTTTTAAAAAATGGTAAATTTATTACAAAAAATTGAATTTTTCTTAGAAGTTTCATTAATTACTAAAATTTTAGTTTTAATTTTGGAAAATAGAAATATTTTTTAAAAATATTTTTAAAATAATTTGGAAAGCCAAACAGAGGTTTCGACCTGCATTGAAGGGAACATCTTCTTTGTAATATTTTGTGCTCCAATCGATATTTTATATTTATTTCCCTTAGCACCACCTCCTTTCACTGCCCTTCACAGCACATCTCTCTTCAACTGATATTTTCTCATTTCCCCCTTTTACGCTGTCTCTCTCTCTATCCCTCTCTGTTCCGAAAGGAGTAAAAAGTGAGCCGTTCAATAACCGTTTGTTCGTTCTTTATTTAACGATTAAATAGCTCGAAAGAAGCAAACTTTATCCTCGACAATGTCTGTAAATACCTTCTCAAGGATATTCATTCAATCAGTCAGTCAGTCATAACGCGAATTAGTGAGTAAGTGAGCCATTTTGTCAGTTATCCGGCGAAGTAATGTAAATGATGCTCGAATTTGAAAGTAAGAAAAAACATCGTTAAGACATTCGTGAAATAAATTAAGCAAAAATGTAGCAACGTCAGCAGCTCATTAAAAATTTATAAAACGAGAAAAAAGAAAAACGAAGAGGAGGAAGAAAATAATTAAATAGCGGAAGAAGAACGCGATTTGGAAGTACGCGACAAATTGTTGAAACAGATACCAAAAATATTGAACCGTACATTAAACAGAAACAACAAAACAGCAACAAAAAGCAGGAATTACAACAACAACAACAACAGTAAGACCAAATAATACTTGCTGACTTTTAATGTTCGATAGCTGAATAAATACAAGCATCACCTATACCACCAACAACGGAAACATCAATAACACGAAAACGCATGCATTCGTTGGAAGTCGAGAATCGGCGACATTCCCCGGACGTTTTGAGAGTCCGGTGTAGATGCAGGAGACGTCGTTGCTATTTCTTTGGTATCTTTGTTGTTTGGGGGATGTGCTGCTACTGATGTTCATACGTAACCAAGTTCGCAAAAGGGTTAAGAGTTAGCTGGAAGCTTATTGTAATTAAATCCCGGGAGGAAGATGATAATGATGGTACACTTCGTCCACGTACTTCCGGACGATTTCTTAGTTTTTGCTTTGGGTTACACAAAACACACACACAAGTACATGCACACACATACTAATACATACACTGGTGCACGTTCATTCTGTATCGTATAGCGACAGCAATTAAAATGCAAAGGTTATCATCGCGACATGGATGGAACTTTCAGGAAGTTCCTCAATGCTCGGTTTCAAAATTAATGAAATGGTTGCTAAAGTTTGTTCTTGTTGTAATTGTTGGATTGAGCGTTTCTGGTGGTTGTCGTTGTTGTTGTGATTGAGGGGCATGAGTTAGGTAATTCTTGGTGAGGAAGCGAAGCAATAGCGAATCGAAAATCTATAAAACAAACTCCCGCGGCTGTTTTTACTTCAAGAATAGCCAACGAAAGCAACAAAAAGAGTAAACACACAGTTCTTATAAATATATATGAATGTACTATATAATAATATGTATACACACACACATAAATATTGTATTTTGTTCAGTAAAATCGTTTTTCTCTTTATTGCGTTCCGGCCGTGAGAATTTGGCATAATTTACAAAATGAAAGTGAAAATCTGTTTCGCTTTCAAAGAAAAACAATAACAAAAACAATAGTCTCAGACCTAATAATAACAACAACAACTATTCAAGAGTATTTTATTTTAAACATTTCCAAAATATCAATAAAATATCAATAGAAGGTTTGCATAGCAGTCGAGGAAGTCGATCTGCTCCGGGTGTAATATCCGGATAAAATTTGAACGATCGCATTATTGCATTTGGGCAAAGTCTTACGCGCAGCAGAGACTACATTACTGTCTCTGATCGAATATATCCTAGGCTAAGCACATTAGCAATGTTTTGTTGGATTGGAGGTTTTAATAGGAAATAGCTCTCGAGGCATATCTGTTTCTATTAAATATATACTGTCTAAGGTCATGGAAATAATCCATGTGTGTGTAGTATTTTTCTATTGTAGTATATATATATCTTTCTGACTTTGGGTTCATGACTGACGTGTGATCAATGATCATATGGTGCTTTTGAGCGACCTAAAGGGTTAAACAAATATAAATCCGATAAACACATTAATTCATCACTTTAAATAACAAAATCTTATGAGATGATTGTTTGAAGATTCGAAGATTAAAATGCGTTTAATAAACTATCAATAAAGATATTATTTTGGTACTAATACGAATTAAGCGAAGCGTTTTATCTTATTTAGAAATCCGAACTTTTATTTATGATCTGTGATGGATCTGCCACGAATTCCGGAGACAAAACAACTTGGTTAAGATTAGTTCTCTCTAAAGCCGCGACTGAAGGTAAGAATATCGTTATTACTATAATAAAAACTCATATTTTAAACATAAATTAATTGATTTGAAAAGATCAAAAGAGCCGAAAAGTGAAAATGCATTAATTAAAAGACATCCCCAAGTCAATAAATGAGCAAAAGAGTCTTTGTCAGGTGTTTGAAATCATGTTATCCTTACGATATTAATAATACAATAGTTAATTACAATTGATTTTCTATCGATAGGCGACATAAATTTCTCTAACAAATGACACACAAAAAAACGCACACTCGATGGACGAGAAAATTTGATAATTGTGACCACAAAAAGGCGTTGACAAGCGCACAAATCTTCAAAGGAAATAAAAGATGAAATAAAGGGAAAACACAAAGGGTCCTAACACTTGTGCGTGTGTTAAGGTTATACATTCTACAAAACAGAAACCAAAAAAAGAGGTTAAAGACAAGAAATGAAAAAATGTAGTATGATAGAGAAAAAAAGATTGGTTTATCCGAAAAGGACACGCACACGCTAATTATTCGACTAAACATGAAAAGAAAAGGCAAAAAGGTCACAAAAAATATGTCATTGTTCAGGTTTTTTTTCGTGTTTGTGCTTATGTCCTGCGATGACATTTACTGGTTGTGGATGTGGTTGGATACCACCAGGACGATTTTCACACAGGTCCATCCTGAACATAAAATATTTATTGTTTAATTTTGAGGAAAGAAGGATAAAATAATTGGAGAAAAGGCGAAGAAGGAGGAACCAACCTATAGTTCAAGTCGCCCCTCAAAAAGAAAAGAAGCAAAGAATATTAACACAAAATATGGAAAAATATCCGCAGCAGGAATCCTGCCGCATAATTAGTATTATAATGGTTACATCATTGCTCAAAGACAGCAATACGCCTTCGGGATTTTAGACCTAGTCTATATTCCTGTATCACGTTGTTGTTGTATTTTAAACTGCAGTAAGGATTTCTTTATTATTGTTATTGTAATCTTTGTCCTTGCTGAAATCTTCACTGCCTACTCTTCTTCTCTAATCGAAGCAGATGCGGTGTTGTTGTTGTTTTTCTTAGGATTCCGTAGATTTTCTTTGTTAGTGCGTGTGCGTGTGGTCGGTGTAAGAGTTATATCATATCATTTCCTTTGTCGCCGTCATCTGGGCACAACCAAAGGACCATTCTAGAAAACTACCTGCGAGAATATCCAGACTGAACGACTGACCTGACCGCCAATTCTGGAAGTTCTAGATGCAATCTCGGTTCTGGTGTCTAATCGACGATCAACCGTTTTCCGTGGAAAAGGATATTAGGCAAATGTCCAGATATAAATTCATAAAAGTAAAAGGGTTAAGGATTCATTTTAAGCCCATGTTTTTGCATATTTATTAACCCTTTCGTTGCTTCAACCGTCATAAATACTTTATAACTTCGATTGCTTTACTGTGTTTGGAATGTGCTTTTTAATTTTTAACCCGTTCTCTATACTTTGCTCTCTTTCTTCCTTGTTTCCTTCGATCACCATTTCTTTCTTATCTTCAGCGTTTAATCATGTTTTGGTACCTGTTTTGTATTTTTCTCGATTTTCTTATTTTTACAAAAAAAAATTCCAAGTTTTCTTTAAATCTTTCTAAATTAGAGTAAATCAAACTATATATCCTGCTATGTCCTTCTTTACTCATCCTTTTTTGTCTTTCGTCTCGCTCTCTCTTCTTTCATATTTTCAGTTATTGTTCAATATTCTTCCTTCCGCAGGTAATCATTGTCACATTGTTAACCCTTTCGCGACCCTTTTCTTCAAATGACCCATCATTAAATAGTTTTAGATGACATTTCTTAAATCTTTATAGAGCAAGGTCTTTCTTAGTTTGGTTGAAAGGATTTAATCCTTTTTCAGTTGGAAAAAAAGAAATGAAATAAAAGAAAACAAGAAGGAATTACGTACTCTTTAATGACTTTGAAACTTTGGTAACTACGTCTCGTGGTCTTCAAGCTGGCAAGCGTTTTCCTTGGCAAAGGATGTTCAGCAGAATTTTAAAATTTGAGTTTCTAAAAGAAACTGCTTGATAATTTGTCTTACTGTTAGGTCTTGAAATCACCGAAATTCTGTGCTTCGATAATCTAATGAAGTGAATACATGTTTTGTCCATTTTCCTTAGAACATTTAATTTATTTCGCACGAAGTTATTCAGAGTTCTGAGTAAAATAATTTTTTTGGTTATAAAAAACAAAACTATCTCCGCTTGAGGAAGCGATAGTAATAACATTTTTAAATATTACAAATTCTGGGATAATATATACGGTATATATGATATAAATTATTGATTCTAACATTATCTTTCTCATTGTTTTTTTTTTGATCAATTCTTATCGAATTTGATAAAGTCTTTAACTTAAAGTAACTTTTCCTCTTTGATTATTTCTTAAATTAAACCTTAACATTCACAAAATCTCTTCTCCAGTAGCCATTTTAGAAATGGCTCGTCTGAATCCATTTCTAACCCAGTTTTTTCTCCTGATAAAATTTTTTCTGCCGTTAGTAACCAAAGGGTGAATTCATATTCATGTTGGTAGACGAAGTACGTACGAATATAAAGCACCTCTTTTTACTCATAAATGAAGGAATTTATGTCTGACTTACTTACGTACAAACGGATGTCTGTATGTGTGAGCAGTTCTCCCAAGCTTGCTTTCAAAGCTCCGCCATTTAAATTTGATAAACTCGTGCGGAGACTTCTGTCAGGGGAGACGATAACAGCATAACCGTTAATAACGGCTGTCTGAGAACCAAAAACTATTAAAAACAATTTCTCAGGCAACAATCTAGTCTGGAATATTTTCACGGTTTAATTTGTGTGTAAATTTTGGTTGCTGCGGATACGCATTCAAATCTTGACGACCTTTATTGATAACCATTTAAAATGCATGCTCCTAAAACTTATTCTCATGAATAGAGTAAAATCTAATGAATTAATTCAATTTTCAGTATTAGGGTCTTGCAGATTAAAGTAAGGATATATATTGATATATTATGAATCGATTTTCATGGAAAAACCGAGAGAATTCATCATGTTTGCATAAAATGATATTATTATATAAAATTTCGTTTGATCAAATAAAAATTATTAGACGTGTAATGAATTAGTGAAATATTGGTATATATATATATATATATATATATATATATATATATATATATATATATATATATATATATATATATATATATATATATATATATATATATATATATATATATATATATATATATATATATATATATATATATATATATATATATATATATATATATATATATATATATATATATATATATATATATATATATATATATATATATATATATATATATATATATATATATATATATATATATATATATATATATATATATATATATATATATATATATATATATATATATATATATATATATATATATATATATATATATATATATATATATATATATATATATATATATATATATATATATATATATATATATATATATATATATATATATATATATATATATATATATATATATATATATATATATATATATATATATATATATATATATATATATATATATATATATATATATATATATATATATATATATATATATATATATATATATATATATATATATATATATATATATATATATATATATATATATATATATATATATATATATATATATATATATATATATATATATATATATATATATATATATATATATATATATATATATATATATATATATATATATATATATATATATATATATATATATATATATATATATATATATATATATATATATATATATATATATATATATATATATATATATATATATATATATATATATATATATATATATATATATATATATATATATATATATATATATATATATATATATATATATATATATATCACAAATAGAACACATATAAAGATATACTAATGGATATGTTTCGTCGTTATGACAATAAGCTTTTGGCTGAGAAGAAATATTTAACGATAATCATTATTCAATCCATTAAAATTCACCATTTTTCTTAAACAATTTCATGCCTTGCTGCGTAAAAGGTCTGTCGTCTCTTCAGTCAATTGTTGAAAGTTGGACTTAATTTTTTTATCATTAAAAACCATAAAAAGAATTCTTTTTAAAAAATTTTCCCTAGCAGCGTGACAGTTTGATTGTAGTCCATCATCATAAATAAGAAAATTAGAAAACTATTATTTGACGATCATTAATCAAATATCGATTGTCTCTTTCTCTCAATTTTGATGATTTATTTTTCCTCTTTTTAATTTTTAAAATCTTTTGTTCGCGGTCGCTATTTCTTAAAGATTTCTCAGCCTTTAAATAATCATCTTTTTTTGAATCGAGATAATTTATCGATTTTGATTTTTCTCTAAGACATAACTAAAAGTTGAAGATTTCATTATCATGAATTTGATGTGGTTCTAACGAAATAAAAACTTTAGAATTCCTAAAAATTAAACTTCATTACACAAAACAAATTTAAAAATTAAGGTCGCTATTGTTTCTAATTTTAAAAATAATGAAACTGAAATCGATTATAATTTGAAACTTATTATTAGTTAACATATGAAATAATAAAACAAAATGTGTTGAAATGATTTACCTCCTCCAATGCTCCATGAATTTTAAACCCGCTTCGGAAAACAAAAAAAAACCATATCATCAAATGGAGCAAGGCGATTGGTTCATATCCGTCAGAGACCAAATAAATAACCTCCTCTTGCTTTTAAAAACTATAAACGCCAAACACGCACACAATCATACCATTAATGTCGCCAAAAGTCAAAGAACCAAACGTACTAAAAATATCAAGGCGACATTTACTAGGAGTGAATGCAATGACAAAAGGCATTGAGAGCACATGAGTGAACGAAATAGTTTATTATAAAGCATGCTACAGAGAGGTATAATAATCTCATCTACATACAATAATAAAACGTTCACTTTAGATCATAGTGTTGTGCCACACAAAACAAAATACAACCACACAAAAAGAGGAAATAACACAACTTTATACAAAAAGAGGAAATGACAATATTTAAATGGCTCGTCTCGTAAATAAAACGTGGAGTAACAGAGATCGTAAATGACAACGTTGGTAAAGTTTTTTCAGTTGAAATCAGAGAGAAAACGAGAGATGAGACTCCTTTTCAAAGTATGTAATGTTATTCATCACTTGCCAACACATGCACATTGGTGTAAAGGCGCCTACAAGAGACATGAAAAAACACAGTTCGTTAGGGACGATATCGATGGGGACAAAGCGTTGACGACTGCCGACGAAAACGACGCCGACGATGGTGTGGAGAATTGGGGCACACAAATACAAAAAAAGGAAGAGAAAAATATCTGTCGCCTCTAATCGGTATCATATAAAAGAGCGAGACATTTTGTTAGTGAGAGAAGGTGGAGATTATATATCATGCTGTTGCATTCATATGTACGCAGGAGGCACCGCAATCTACAATTGTCTCTGTCGTTCGAACGTGTTGGTTGGTCAGTTGATTTTGCCACTATAAATGCTTTGGTCACGTTCTGTCGGTAAAATGTAAGAGATAGTAGCAGAGGCAAAAATAAAATATAGGCGAACTCGAAAGTTATAAATATTTTATAGTAGTGTGTGGTTGAAATTGATGAAGTAATTGACTACATTATTCTATATGTAATGAAGTATAGAAATTAAATTATTACTTAAATGTACATATGGGAAAAATAATATTATGGAGTATTTGCAAGAGATTGACAACATTATGTATAAATTATTATAAAATGTGTCTTAAATGCTTTAGAAAAATTAATACAGATATTAAGAAATATTATGTAATATTATGTATTCCGAATACACGTGTTTAAATATAACGAGATAGACGACAATATATTGGGTAATATCCTATACCTGAAAAAGCTGCATTTGATAAAGACGAATAGCAATGATTAAATTCGAATTATTAAGAGAAAGAAAGGAGAATCCCGGACAAGCGTATGCCTTAAAGAAAACTATGAAATTCTAATGACAAAGTAAAATTATTAGGTATATGTGGGCGCTCATCTTATTTTTAAAAGCGCTTATTTTAAAGTGGCTTTGTAAAACTGTCTATACATATATAAAAAGGGTATGAGTGGTTATTAAGAATATTTATTAGTTCATATCTGAGGAATATTTATTAGTTCATATCTGAGGGCTCATTAAAAAAATAATTAATAACCAAGTGTTAGTGCATTTGTTACAAAAAAATGAGTTTTTTAAGAGATCATACCGAACTGCTTTATCGGCAGAACAAATTATATCATTCTTTTTAGAAGAGAAAAGTATAGGTGGATTACTATTAAGAGCGATGGCAGATAACGTTTTATATAGCGAGAGAGCTGAAATTCTCTTTATATAAACACGTTTCCGTTAGTTTGCCAACTACCCTGTTTACAATAAAACACAACAATGAGAGGAATATCAAAGCAGTAAATTTTGTTGTCCAACTCTTACGCGATGTCATTAAATAAATAAATGCTCATTTTTTATATAAACTTTGGGTTTACCATTATTGGGTTGGGTGACGCGCGTGTGTTTGTGTCTCATAGATTTTTGTCAATCCTATTATACACAGAGTCACACACTGAACTGTGAGCCAACAGCACTCATACAATATTCTAGTGATCAAAAATTCTTATCGACCTACCAGAGAGCCTCATAATCTATTAGCAGCAACAACAACACCCTAGCCAACGACAAAAACAACTGTCACTACTTCTTGCTTTCTCACCCATTCTGTTTTCCAAGCAAACTCTATCTGCTCTTTTTCTATAAATTTTTTTTGTTGTAGTTGCCGCATTGGTAGGTTGGGCACTGCGTGTGTCGACGTTGTTGAGTCGCATTGGATTGACGTTTTCGTTTCAGAGACAATTCTGGGCAGTTGCGTTAAACTTGTCGCCTTGTGCGTATCATCTCTTAAGTATTATTGCTACGTAGTGCTCGTGTGTTGGTGCCACAGAGTATTTACGACCGTGTTAGTTTTGTATGAAAAACCATCTACCAACAATTTATTCTCACCAGTTCGAGCAGTTCCAGCTGCCTGCTCTTCAATGGCAGTGGCGTCGGTGTGTCGTTGAGCTGTCGCTCTTTTTGTCGCTGCTGTTTTATATGATGGCATTGTGTGCGATAGCGGATGGCATTAGTGTTCGTGATATTGATGGTTCTTTTTCAGGGCTTGTAAACGCCTCTATTTGGATGTCATGCTGCTGTCACTGCTGCTGGTGCGCTGGTGTTTATTTCATTGCCGTTGGCAGAGACGAAGAAGTTGCGTTCATCCCAACAGCACTCTCAGTGTCACCCACGACATTGCTAGTAGTGGATGTGCGCGCAGGAGTGAAGTTGGAGACGTAAAAGAAAAAAAGTGAAACACGTTTTATATAAAATAAAAATTGAAAAACATTGGAAACAAAATCGAACTGATAGAGACAATAAAGGAAATTATGTGAAATTTGTTTGAAAAAATAAATAAAGCTTGTTTTTGAAATAAATTAAAAACCGTTGAACAAAAAAAAAACATAAACAAAAATTAAAAACATTAAGAGAACTTTTTGGATAAGTGAATAAACGAGATATTTATTAGAACAATATTTTTCTAACATATCATACAAACCAATAAACCAACGATACGTTTGAGGACGATTTTTTCTCCTTGAATTTTTAAGTGAATTTTCTTTAAAATGTAAGTAATTTTAGACAATTATTTTCTAATCATCTCTTCATGCTAATTAATTCTGTATATTAATTAATCCTGACAGAAAAGTAATTGTAATAGAATTAATAATATTTTTTCATAAAATACCGGCGGTTTTTCTGAGGTTTTTAAAGTAAAATATAAACCGAGATAAGTTTAATAAAAATCTCAAGGAGAGTAAATTAAAAAAATGATATAAAATGTAACACATTACAAAGTGTTTCAGGCGGTACAATGTAAATATTTTTAAAGACTCAATACCATAAAGGACAATTCATAAGAGGGCAATAAGGGAGGTTATACTTCTTCATTAATTCCAAAATTTAATCAAAGCAAAAATTATTTTAACACTGTTTGATTTTTTAAAATCCGGTTTCTAAAATGTGTTGTTTCTTCACGATAGAAATAAAAAAAGTTTGTAGAAAAATTAAACCGAGTAATGACCGATAGAATAATGAAATTAATGAACATTTCAGATGTATAATTTTTTTTTACAAAAATACATCTGAATAATACAAGCAAAGGGTGGGAATCGAATGTATCTTGCGACATCGTTTTCTTAGGAGCAAATTATTTGAGAAATATCAAAAATAGTTCCATTAAAAATTCTGGGTGCTTTCATTAAAATAAACAGATGACACCACCTACCCTCGAAAATTGGTCTTCCTGGTGTCGGACCAACCCGTAATCTGCGCGAATTATTCAGGTTTTTCCTTAACAATTTTTTTGTCTTGAGCAAATTTCAATTTCTGACCACGCCTTTTCATTTTATGCCTTAAAAATTTTGTCATATAGCCAATTTTTTGAATAGGGGAATATTGATTAGACTAAAATTAGTGGAAGTATAAGGAAGGTAAAATAAATAAGTTAGAAAATAAAAAAGCTTGAATTTTTCTATTCGGTCATATGTGTGACCTTCGTGAGGAGGGGTGGGTGGCAAGGGACATTAACTTCTGATAGTAAAATAAGATTTTTTCTTCGTCAATTCTTAATTTAGTTCAGTCTTATAAACAGGTTTTTAAAATAATACGTCATAATTTTAATTTTATACTAATTGTTATTCTTCTTTACTTTGCTTGACTTTGCTTACTTAGTCATAAAAACACCCAAAAATTTTCAATTTATTTTCGATCATCAAATTCATTTTAGGGGAAGGGCTGGGCACGGGAATAAAGAATAGATAATTAAATAATTTGTAAACCTTTCTGCAATACATGTTTCAGAAATAAACGAAGAAGTAACTTGAAAATTAATTTCAAAATCGTCCTAAATGGCAAAACTTTCTCTCTCCCTTCACAAATTTATTATTTCGATCATAAAAAACACTTAGCTATTTTTACACTCTACTATGCTGTCAGTCATATTACAATATAATAAAGTGACGCATTGTCAAAAGATGTCTAAAAGGTATCTAAAACCCTTTTACAACCAACCTATTAAAAATTACTTTACACAATGTTTTCTTTCTTTTTTCATCTGACTTCTCCCTTCCAGCGAATGCAGAAAAAAACAGAGAAAAATTATGAGAAAATCTCGAAAAGAGTAATTTGTTTTCAAAGAAAGTTCAAAGGTTTTACAAAGAAAAAAAATGTTAATAAAAAATGTAAAAATAAAAAGCAAATAAATTAGCGCGAGCATTTATGCGTTTAGAAGACATATCGGGAAAAGATTAATCAATAGGAAAATAATGAATAGATAATAACCCGAGCTAGAGAGTAGATACGATTAGTTAATCTTAACATAAAACCAAAGACCACGAACTGTCAATCAACTGTCAAATCTAAGCGCCACGCTTGGGAAAATGGAAACGCTTTAGTCGAAGAAATTCGAGGTAGTCGTAGAAGGGAAAAGAAAGGGGCGATGAGGAGGCGCTATTAAAAGATTATGCGTCATTAATGCAAACTAAAACTGAGAGCATTTTTCCTGGAGTAGGATTGTTTAATATTAATCGATTAATCTATAAAAAATCGGTTTAAATGTATTAAAACCAAAAGAGAAGCTTAGTAAAGATAGAAAAAGGAAAACATTTGAATGTGCTTAAATGCTTTAATAAAGACTTCGAAATAATCTGTCAAGGAATCGTGGAAAATGGTCGAGTTAATGCTGGGTTAACGCTGTCGATCCGCAGCTGTTGCAGTAGCGTCCATCTTGTTCAAATCTTTCTAAACTTTCAATTTGGCCACTGATTTATTTTAATGTTTTCATTTTTAAAGGCCGTAGAAATTGTAAGCACACGAAAAGTAATAAAAGTACTAAAAGAAAATTGTAGTAGCAGTAGAAATACTTGTAGCAATAAAAATAATACTAGTACTAATCATGGGTTTAGTGATGATGACGATGATGATGACGTTGAAGGGAATTGATGGTCTTTTTTAGTTAATTTATCTTTCTAATGGACTCATAAAACTTCACTAATATCGTTGTCGTCGCGGACGTCGACGTTCAGGTTGGCAAAACGTTGCTTGTTTTCTTCTTCAATATGCTAGATAGATGAACTACAGATTTCTCTGAAGTACCCTGAGATAAAGACGTTAAAGTCTGTAAAGGAAAGGGTTATGTACATGGATGTATACACCGTAAATGTAGTTTGTGTGTATACGTTGAGTTTAGAGAACATTAGTGGCGCCGTCCTAAAATTAATTTGGTGCAGATTGTGGGATTGATATGACTATTTTTTAATTTATTTACTGTTTTACTAATCGGTTATTGATTCAGTTAAATAACTAGTTATTCAGTTAACCCTAACGGTAATGCAATGAAGTTGTATGTCTGCCACAGACGTCCTAAATTGTGCTTGATGGTTGACTTTTTAGGTTCGATCACTTACACGATTTTATGTAATTTATTTTCTTTTAATAAATCGTTTGATTAAAATATTTAATTTATAAATAAATTTAATTTATATATATTAAATATTTTAATTTTGAACTTCTTCGACGTCGAACGATTTTCTTTAACCCTAATATTTTTGCTCATATTTGAGGACTATTGTGGTACCGACGGAAATTTAAGGGTTAAGTAATTCAGCAACGATCAACCACGATGCTTAATTAGTGAATACACGAACATCATTTGTTTGTTGGTGATTGTTTTTCCTAAACTCCTAACTCTCCTGATTCTGATGAACCCAAAGTATTGTGTAAAAAATTTAACAATCTACGACGCGTCGATGAGAATAACATAAAATTCATTAAATTTTTCTTGTAAAATTATTTTTGTAATGATTTAACGTTCTTTTTTTGATGCTGATCGATATAAAACGAAAAGGACTAAAAAGAATTCGACAGAAATAGGAAAAAAGAAGAACACGATGACGACAACGACGTTGACGACTTTGCTGCTTGTAAAGACAACAACAGAAGCAACAAAACTCATCTAAATGTTAATGATCACAACGGATTAAGTCCAACTGATCTTCGACGATAATAAATCAACATCAGAGCAAAAACAAAAATTCCAAAAAAAATTCGTTATTCCTTTTGCTTTTCCACTTTGTCATAATCGTTGAAGCTGAAGTCCCCACATCGGCGATGGTATCGGTGTCGTCGTTGTCGGTGTCGTTTGTGACTTCTTGATTTTATTATTTATAACTATTAATTGTCCCCTAAACCAACAACAACAATAACAGTATGCTTGTTTTAGCATTTTTTACGATAGTAAGAATGTTGCTTGTTATTGTTGTTGTTATTGGTGTTCACAGCAGCGAACAACACTATCACTTGGTTTTTTCTATAATCCTAATTTTATTATGCGGCTTAATGTCAACTTGACATTTCTTACGACACGAACGATCAATACAAAAAAAAAAAAACAAAATCAGAGAGTTGAAAAGTATTAACGAGTACAGGAATAACAGCAACGTATGAGTGCGATGTATTCGACTTTAGGATACGGGACTTCCTAAAAGGTCCGATCTATATGCGAAAAATATTTATATATCCGGGTAGAAAAAAATAAAATGCAACGAAAAGGGCTTTTAGTAAAATGTCGATTGAAATATTTGCCTTTTTGGGCTACCATACTGTTAGTAATACTGTTAGCGCTCAGTAGAAATGACGAACTGTTAGAGTAAAAGAATGTTGTGTTGTTGTTATTGTGGTGATTATAAAGAGAGATAAGAGAGAGCGTTTGCCAGGCTCTTCATTCTATTTGAAACAATTAATTCTGTTGCTACATAATTATTACGTTTAAAATTATCATAATCAACCAGTGATAGTGACATGATCAGTCAGGTATTCTCGCAAGATCCACGGAGCCCTCCCCTTTCAGACTCATAAAAACTCGGTACAAATTTTTTATTATTCTTCCTCTGACTGCCCCATCTTGTTCTTCCAATTCTGGTCTTTATAAAACATCCGGTATACCCTTTCCCTTCTCCTTTAAAATCTTCTTTAAAAAGTTTAAGTCCAGCAAAGAAAATGTCACGATTTTCTTTCAATGACTATAATCAAGGTCTTGTTATTTTCGTATATTCTTCACCTCTCCCTTCTCTCACTCTCTGGCAACGTCAAACACTTACCATGATGCCCAGGAGAAGAATATCTTGTAGTCCTTTAATAGCAGTGACAATCAATGTGTCATATCTTTTAAAAATAACTGTAATTATCGAGGTTTGTGTCCCTTCATCTGGTTATTCCAAACAATGACGAAGATGATGACGATGACGATAACTGGCCTTCCCTGACTTCCTTAAGAAATCCATAAGAAGAAGAAGAAGAAGATATTGGTCATTCGTTTCGGTCGTTGGTTGATTTTGTCCTGCGGCTTTACTAAAAAAATTGAGTTCTTCAATACGGTCGTTATTCGCAGATGTTGTCACTAACTAAAAACCAGCAAGCCATTACCGCGGTAATGTATCGCTGGATGTTGCTGGATGTTGCTGCTGTTGCCGCTTCAGCATCAACGTATTTAGTCTTGTTCTTCTTACGTGAATTCTGTGTAGTTTGATTGTTCGATGGTTTCGAAAAGTGCTCCGAGTGATATAATGACAATAAGGCATTACTTTTACACACACTCATACATAAATAATCACCGAGCGTACGCTATGGTCGTTTTCTCTAAAATATCTCGCTGACGATCTCCGATACCCGCGAGCTAATTTCATTTTATGACTTACTAGTTCCTCTTCTTTCGCGGACTTATTTGTTGTTGTTGTTGTTGGTGATTATCCTTAGAGAAGAAAGACGGAACGGAGAGAACGATGACGAAGGAAGAAGGAACCAAAAGTAAGGAGCCTTAAGATAAGGTGAAAATTAAAAAATATGCAGAAATATTCTCTGAAAGATTTCTGAGATAATCTGTCTTGTTATCTGCTGATCGCGTGATTCTTTTACAAGTGACATTCTTTGAGTTTATGTTTTCAAACTTTTCCGTTATTTTCGTTATTAGTATGCAATGCATCGCTCTTGTCCTCGGGGCTACTTCAGGTGCCTCGTTAATCATCAGAATGATAATTGAATAATGTTTAGCATTCGTCAGGTTATGTCGTGATGGCTTTTATGACTGTACACTGTATGTTAGTGCATCTGTCTGTCTTTCTTTCTATCATAATCGTGATCTTTATTGTTGACCACGCTGACTTTAATTAAAATCTTCGAAATAAAGAAAATTTTGGAATCTCGAAATTTTTTTGTAATTTACTTTAAAAAATCCTTAAAAAAATCTTAATCTTAATTTTTTTTATTATTATTTAGGGTTCTTGTTCTCCTCCTTCTCCTCCTCTCCCTCAATGCCTGTGCTTTGTTCTTTGAAAATAAACTTTCAAAGCTTTCAACAGATCAAAAAATGTCTAAAATTATTCCAAATTATATTCATGCTCATTATTGTGTCATGCGTAATTTCTGGCCAATAATTTCCTGTTAGTGATATTTACATTCACACCTCTTGTGGGTGGAATTGTGGAGAAAGGGGGTAATGAGGTTGTAGAACTATGGAATTCGGTATCCTTTTCACAACACACTCGATTCGAAGTAATAAACACGAACAACTTTTACAACTTTTAACGCGGTGATCGAGTAACCGGTTCCATTTAATTTCATTAGAACGAAAAATAAATACCGACACATTCTCACATACAAGATTATTCCATGTCAAGCGCGTTACGATGCCTTTTTAAATCAACTTCAGCTTGAGAGATTGCATTAAACGACAGCGGTTTGTATTAATGAGATTGACATCAAGGAAACGACGATGTTTTCCTTCTAGTTTTTTCTTTTTATAATCTGCTGCATGACAGTGCCTACCACTTATTACGCTGCTTCTGATCATTCGCACATGACATTCAAAACAACAAACGTAAACATTCATTGCATCTTCGCTCTCAAGGAAGGCAACACAACCCGACATCATTTTTTAACTGACAGACTAAGCTACAATGACTGTATCCCCAACACCCCAACTCGAATCTCGATCAAGGAAATGACAGGTTGAATGGGCAATAATTGAGAAATTTAGTTTTTATTTTTTTAGAATTCTATCCGGAAATTCTATAACGGTTATTATGCACTATTGCGGGAAGAAATGAAAACAGTCATGAAAATAATCATTTTATGAAATTATAAAATTTAATAGAAAATTATTAGAGAGAAACATTTTTATTAAATGGATAAATATTTTCATTATCTTTTTAGTGTTTTGTTCATTGGCGGGGGAAGAATCCATAGATCATGGAACACTTGATGTCTGCTTTTATGCCTCCTGCCTATTTGTTGGGGCATCCATCGACTGCGGCTCACCCGGCTAGCAGCTCTTCTGCCACGTCGCCAGCCACTTCACCACTGGGTGGCACCGGTGGCAAACCCAAACGCTGGGGCTCGCCGCCTATTAATTTAGCCGCCCAATTCATCAATCCCGCCACGGGCAAGAAACGCGTTCAGTGTTCCATCTGCTTTAAAACCTTTTGCGATAAGGGCGCTCTCAAGATTCATTTCTCCGCCGTTCATTTGCGTGAAATGCACAAGTGCACCGTAGAGGGCTGCAACATGGTCTTCAGTTCACGTCGCTCACGTAATCGTCATAGCGCTAATCCTAACCCGAAGCTACATTCACCCCATATACGCCGCAAGATTTCACCACATGACGGACGTACTGCTCAACAATTTCCTGTGTTTCCTTTAGCTCCTACTGGCCTACTGCCATCAGCGGCCTTTCCCGGTTTACTGCCACCATCAGGGGCATCTGGTTATCATCATGCTCATCCCGCAACAATTTTTCAAGGTGGTGATTATGCGGCAATGCCCGTAGGAAACAGTCAGTTTCAGCACCACCACCACCACCAGCAGCAGTTTCAACACTGTCTGAACAGTCAGGATCGTTCCTTGGGCAGTGGGTTACAGAACACTGACTCGATCGGTTCAGCCTTCGATTCATCTGATGCCGAAGAGGAGGATGGCTATATACTCGATGTCCACACGAATGGCTCAAGTGCTAGCCAAGGCAGCCAAAGTGACCTGGAGGATTTCTGCCGTGAAGGACAAGACAACGACGATGATGATTGTGAGGACGAGAAGGAGCGTGCGGCAGAGAAAAACTTTGAAGCGCACGCTAAAGAGAGTTATAACCAAATTCTGCCAAAGAAAGAGAACACCCAGCTCCTAGAGGAGAAAACAGACTCAGAAATGCTTACGCAAACAGACAATTCAAATGAACCGCTTGATTTTTCATTACATAAACGAGACAGCGATCGGCTTGACGAACGCATTCATAATCTCGCCTTTGTAAAAATTTCCGCCACCACCGCTCACAAGTCTAATAGTGGTGATTTGTGCAAAAGTACGTCTATCGATCGGCGCTCGGTTCCATCAACTAGCTTTTCAGTTGATTGGCTTTTAGGTAAACGTAAGCGCAATGAGGATTGTGATAATAGTGTTTCCAAGCATGATCAGCAACATCAGGAGCACCAGCAAAACCAACAAGTACCATTGACGTCGTCGCTATCACCATCAGCAGCGACTACTTCACTGCCACCGCCTTTGTCACAAGCAAAACGTTATCACGGTGAAAACATTACCGACAACTCGAAAACCAATGCTCCCAACTCACCCAATTCATCGAATCTTGTCAGTTCGGGGGATCAACAGTTTTTCTTGCTACAAAATAAAATGATTGCTGCTGCTGCTGCCGCCGCAGCTGCTGCTGTTGCTGCTACATCTGAGACAACGCAGTCATCCGGCGGTAGTGACCAAACGTTGGCACTATCAATGGCTCTACCATCACCCCCACCCATGTGGAGCATATTGTCCGAGGTATATCGATCAATGTTTATGGGGGGCAACAGCATGAAATCGTCGTACAATGAGATCGTAACGAACGCAATCTCGGTGTAGATCGAGACTGAAATAAGTCGAATGTGGAATTGACCAAATTACCTCTCCTTATCTCCCAGCTATGGCCCTTTTTCCTTTTTACCCCTCCCTTCCTTTCCTTTTTAGTTCTTTCTTTTATTTATTACTTCGTTACCTTGCCTTGTAAAATAGTTACTAAATACACTTTAATGTATATATATGTATTAATATCCTGAATGATGTCTGCGTGTGCGTGTGTGAAAACATCGTCTTGCCTACGATAGTATTAAATTAATTTTAAATGCTTTATAAAATTACTTTTCTTTAATTAAAGTTATTCCTAGAGCACGCTAAAAAGAATTGTTTTAGCAAAAGTGCAATAATGCTCAAATATATTATATTAATTCTAGATTTATTTTTATACAAACTCTTTTTTTCATGATTCCTATATTCTTTATTTCCTTTAATTTTTGCCAATGATAAAATAATAAATATTTTTAACGAATGTATACGTTAGTAATTAATTCTATTAAAAATCTTTCTCAGTCTTACTTTTAATTAATTTTATTTAAGATTTATTTTTATTTTTGAATTTTGAATTTAATTATTTCATTAATTTTATTAAATTAGACTTCTTTCTCAGTCTTATCTTTAATGAATTTAAAGAATATTCGACATATCTTTGATTGAAAATTATTAGAAAAAGGGAAATATTTAGGAAGAATATAAATGTCAAATAAACTTAATTAAAATTTAATTCGATATTATTAAGTTAGATTTAATGAAGCGTGAAAACTCGTTTAAAAATGAAATAAATAAATTGAACTCAAAACAAACTGAAATGGTTTTACTTCAAAGTTTTTTCCTTTTTGTATTTCTCTGCACTAAACTGCACTAAAAGCTAATTACCAACTAATTACCAACGTCTAAAAGAGATTTTCGTCCTATTGGTTAGATTTCTCCGTAATTTATAATAAAATAGTTTTTGAAATTTTCATTGTAGAATTAATTGCATCAAATTTATGTAAAATAAATATAAAATTGTTGTGTACCGTAAAGGTGTAAAAATTCCACGAAATTCATAAAGTTTTCAACAACCAATGATCACTTTATGAACCGCAGTAATGGGCAGAAACTTCTCTTTTTTTCGCATCAAAGTATTTCACAGAAACGTGAAAGTGATTTTGTTTTCGAACATATTTTAAGTTTTCAAAAATCAAGAAAAAAATTAATTAGATCATGATTTACGTGCGTGCATGAAATACTTTCATGACGTGTGTCGTTGTATTGGCGGATTTAATATTCATTATAAACGTTCCCAAGAAACATTTCGAGATTTAGCATAATGGAAAGAGTCTTAGAATCTGGCTGGTATGCCTCTCTAGCTGTCTGCCTGTCGCCTTATTTTTAAGACATAAATAAACGTTTGGCAAGGAAAATCTTAGGAAATTGTTGAAAAAAGTGTGGCGATATTTTTCTTTTTAATACGCATACACGTCCTCGGACACACATTGACATCCCTTTCCCCTCCCCCGCATTGACACGAGCGTATCTGTACGCATAGCGTAGATAGATACACGCTCGTACACGATATGTATACAATAAATATAAGATTATTCGATCAAAAACTAAGATTTTCTAAATGAAACGATACAATGATCGTGATGATGATCGGAGTCAGGGCGCTTGTCTGTTTCATGTCACGTCGCACAATGACTAAAACAAATGGTTGGCAACGTTTGGCAGGCGCTTGAATGTAAAAATTATTTTTATCCATAATTCTCGCTTTTGGTATTTCAAGTATTATTGACTTACGTTTATCAAGAATATTGAACTGAAACGTGACAGCCAGGAATGGGAGAAAAAAAATCGGCAAATAACAAAATACGGTTTGGCCCGTTTAATTAAAGAATATACAAGTTTGAGTAAAAATCACAAACTTTTTTAAAAACACTTTTGATGTTTCCTTAAATGAAATGTCTAGATGGTTAAATATTTTATTGAATCGGTTTTATTTTGGTCAAAAAGAAGATTTTTAAGTATTTTTAGTAAAATTCTGAGAATTTCTTAAAAAAGTGTAAAACTCGATTTTGGTTTTCATTATTTAAAAAGGTTATAACAATTTGCTTGGTTAAGAAAAGTAAATATCTATAACTTCATAAAATCTTTTCATATTGCATAAATACTAAGCAAATACTTTGTTGGACCTCACGATATTTCACAACTAAAGATCAATCGATCGCATCTAAAAGATATTAAAAATTAACGATATTATATCGTATAAATATCTGCGTGTATATGCACTACATATACGCTTAATAAAGCGAAGAGATTACAATATAAAATTTTAAGTAACCATAAGTGTGTCTGTGTATGTGTAAGTGTTAGTTTGTATATGATTTGGTCTATGCGTGTTCACGTTCTTTGCGGATTTAGTGCAAGAGTTGATTTAAGTAACGGATTTTGATGAAATAAACCACAGGAAAGTCATAATAGAAAACCACACCCACCCAATATACACGACTGTATATAAAGTCCACCTTCGATGGATGTAACGATCCGACGGACAACAAATGAATGGAATGGACACAATAAATAAGAAACGACAAAAAATACATGCCCGAAACGAAACCACAGAAGCGTAAAGAGGATCGAAATCCAAACATAAGCAACAACACAAACAAGGGCAATATCTGCCACAGCAACAATGAGAGCAGCAATAACAGCAATATCAACAAAATCATAGCAATGGGTACAAGAACGAAAGCGTAACCGCATAATAAATTTCTGTAAAACACTTCAGCAACAAAAACATATGCGAGTACTTGGAAGAATAATGGCCAGTAGTAAGAGTACTAGAAGAATAAACAACAACAACAACAACAACAACGACAACGAAAACAACAAAGACAAGAAAGCAGCGACGAAATTGCAGCAACAGCAACAGTAAAATACGAAAAAGTGGAACCAAATAAAATTGACTTTACTTTTGCTATTGCCGCTATTGCTATCTACTTGTTGTGGTTGTTGTAGTTGTTCGTTGCAAAACAACATTTGTGTTTGTTGCCACTGTACTACCACTTTTTTTCGAAATGCAATAAAAATGTTTAGTAGCGCCAATGATACAACTTCATCGGCAAACACAAACAAAAAACCGAAACCCAAGAAAAAAATAACAAAACAATCGAAAAAAGCTATCTGGAAAAGAGCATAAAATGAAATTTAGAAATGATTTTTATGAAAACAAGAGTAATAATCAATGATATCACTGGACGATATGGCCCCAACGCATCAATAAAGAAACAACAAAAAATGCATTAGAAGAATGAAAAGAAAACAGAGGAAGAAGAATAATGTGAATAAGAATAAGAAGACAATGATGAGCATACATGCATATGAGCTTTTAGGGCTGGACGCAGGCATTTAATTGATACTATCTAAAGTGAAATAAACTTTAGTTAGTCCCTTGCGTTAATCATTCTTCATTTCTTCACAAAAAATCAAAAAAAAAATCTTCTCACTGAATTAGAAACCTCCCAAACTATATGAGACAAAACCAAATTTTAAAAGTTTTTAGAAATTTATCACCAGTTTCCAAAATAATTTTTAATTGACTCTACAGGATTAGAAATAACACGGTTACATAGCTGCGTTATAACTTCGGTTATGAATGATAATTCTTTCGAAGTATTTTGAATATTTGCAATATACGAAATGTTTGTCTTGTCGAAATGACGAGGGTGGGGGGTGGGTGTGTAAAATACATGCCTGATAGAGTTATTGCAGACTTTTCGATGTAAGGGGGCTTTATATAGATCATCGAATCGTATGGTTTCATTAATGAAAAAACATGCCCTAGATTTACGAGAATATTTTTTTTAATTCAGGGTCTGTAAAATTGATTCTTCGTTACTTAAACTATGTTTTCGATGGCGCTTGACTTATACTTTAAAAGAGTTTTATTTAATTTAGATCTAAAAATCTAATAATTATAAAAAAAATTACATAAATTTGCAGGCGCTTCATTCATTATGATACTATTTTTCATTTTTAAAGGAAAAGATTTTAAGGTGACTTTTTATGTTCCTTCTCTTTTCCCTCAGAGATGAAATTCTCAGAGATGTTTGATTTTGCAATGATTTAAATAAATCCTGTCAGTCGCAAATTTCCGAAATCTGTTCGCCCTTAAGGAAAACTTGGTGTAAAACAGAAGCAATCTATTTAAAAATCAAATCAATCGTACAACCCATTGATATCAATCAGTCATTTCTTTGATATTTCGGATATAATGGAAGTCTTTAAGTTGAAAAATTATTTAATAGACAACGATCTGTAATCCAAGAATTTGCGAAGAATGATTAAATTTTGTTAGGTGAACGTTTAAATATTTATTATCGGTATCTTTACCATAAGTTTATTTTATTTATGGTTTGTTGAATCATCCTTCATTCGGGGTTGAGAAATGATTTGTTTTTAAACTTCAAAAAAATTCACTTGAAATTCATTTGACATTTTGACATCATCGCCGTTTATATTACTGACATCATTATATACATTTGTGATAATATACTTGAAAATATTTTATTTGTCAATTGTCTGTAGATTTTTGAAAATTGTCGGTTTCAGCTTTTGTAATATTTGACATTTGATTTTTAACATTGCAAAGTATAAAAATACACGATTTGTTGATCAAAGAGAGGAAAACAAAGGGGTGACTATAGTGTATCATGAAGGGAATAACTCTAGATTATTTCATGTGAAGCAAGTCATTCGTTCTTTGCGTTTTTTATACCAATACCCGAATTTTTATACAATTTTTTTATACCAAGGCAACACCAACAGCACAGCGCGGCACAGAGAGGCAGCAATGACAACAAATATCACGTGACACTTTTCAGAGTCGGTTTAAATGCCAATTTCCATTTTATTCACTTTGAGGCTGTCATATTTTCAAGTGTTTGACAGAAGAGTAACAAATCTATTGCTACGGATCCGGAGCTACGGAGCCTTTGCAAGGATTTTCGGGTCTTTGTGGCTTTCTGAAAAATTTGACTGTAAAATACTATCGCACAAAGGTATTAGTTGCGGTTCTTGAGTTTCGAACATTTTAGTTCGCGATACGAGTGGGCTGAATGATTGACTGAAGGATTAACGGAAACAAGGGATCGAAGGAGGATTGACGGAAATACTAAAGAGTTATGTCATTTTAATACATCTTCTTCCACTTTATTGTTTAATGTTTCTGTCGATGTAAATGCCAATTTTTTTCATGATGCCATGCCAGTTGATTTGGTGTTGCGTCACTGGGAAAGTCTTTTGCATTTTAGAGAAATTCAAAAAATATTAATCAAGGAAAAGAAAGTGATAAAATATTCTCGCTATCAAGTTTATATTGAAAAGTTTTATTTGATCTTTATAGCTTAATATGCATCACTTACGTTTATAATTCAATTTCATTACAATTTCGAGAAACTTTTCGGGAAAAACAATTTAAAATCTCGATAAAATTTTCAAATCGCATCTATAGCCTTTTCGAATCAAGAGCAAAAACTCAAATCTGTCCAACTGGTTCGCGCTTGGTTGCTTCGTAATTTCGACCGAGAAATGGATCGATCGTTTGACCATCGAACTCCGCAACATTTTGTACAACACGCTGTTGTTGTTTTGTCGCAACAGCATGATGTCGCCGTAGTCACTTTGTCACCTGTCGTCAACAATTTTTATTTACATTCACAATCGGTAAGCTTTTTGCTCCGTATTTTTTCAGAGTGATTATGAAGGGCGGCGGGGGTAAGGAGGAGCGGCAACGTGGCTTCTCCCCCCACCCGTCTCTCTCTCTATCCATTATTTCTTGCATGGATTAACTCGGCATGGTGCGGTTCGATACCAGTTGATTAAGCCGATTTAATTGTTGCATGACTTGCCTCTGGGGACTCCTCTGATGATGGCAGAGCGGGGCGGCTGCATGGCGCGTTGTTGTTGATAATTGTACACTCGCCGCGATCGTTGACAGTCGATAGAAATGAACTATGAAATAATCATGGATTTTAGTAATTTTCTTTTAAGCCACTAACGTTTTGAATAGCTGCAATTATTGTTGTTGTTAGTGTTGGTTGCTGATGCAGGTACTATTTTTGTTGTTAACCTGGTTGTTTTGTGTCGTTCTCTGCAAGAGTGAAAAAATGTGTTGGACATTTTTTCCTGATCAGCTTCACACGATATTATCTAGTCAACGAGAAAAGAATTATTGCGAACATTAACAAACTTTTGAATTAATCGCAGTAAAAAAGAAGAAGAAGGGGAGGAATGTGATGGAAAAGTGAGGATTTAAAATGACGATAAGCAGAACAGAAAAGTAATAAAATTCATGATTTTAGATTTTTATTGACTTCCTATCCGTTGCTCGTGTTTGACAAATTAATCTCTAAAATTGTTGCCGAAAACGTCAAGTACTCTTTCTCGGTATCAATTTTGTGATAGAGATTAATTTTGATAGAGAATATTTAAAATTCTTTTCTGCTGTCCTGTAGTGTTTGAATTTAAATTTTCATTAAGACACAATGAAATCTATTCAAAATCTTCATTTGCAGTCACCTTCAATTTCAACAATTCCATTCATTTGCCTCTTCCCTAAGTCTATCAATCTGCTCCCTTTTCTACTCCCCTTTTTTGGCAAATTCCCCCCACCCCCCGACTGTGTGATCAATCAGTGGAAAATTCCAAAATAAATACATTCCGGGCGCATGTCCTTGTCGGGAAATTTGCATTCAATGAACATTGTTGCTGGTTTTTAGTCGTTGTTGTTGTTGTTTCATCGGTTGTTGTTATGACGATTGATATGTTACGCTTGTGTTATTTGTCTGGTTCATTCATTCACTCTGTTGCACAAGCGAGAATTAATCCTTTAACAATTACAAACACTCAAATGCATCAACATCAACATCAGTATTCCTCACATTCTCATCATGAAGTAGATTATCCTCTGCCCAACAATCGCACGCATACACTCATAGCTCTGTATGCACGAAATTCATTACGATATGTGAAATTGCACTCATTTGAAACAGACGCATCCATCGATGTGACTACTACTACCATCGCATCGACTCATCCACTAAATGCATCGGTATGGTCGTCCTTTTTGGCATTCAACGCTTTCGACTGCAATCAACGTGATGTAATTTAATTAATGACGATGTCTGTTTGTTTGAATGTGTCTTCGTGCATGTGTGTGCGTGTGTGTGTTGGTTTGTGCACGGAAATGTGTGGATGTTTCTGTGTGTGTTTGTGTGCTGTTGGTTTTTTTAATTTACAGTCATCGTGTTCTCTGCGTTTGTGCGTATGTGTGTTTGCCATATCTTTCTTGGGTGGTTATTGGTTGTTATTGCTGTTGTTGTTTAAGTTACACATTGCGGTTGACTTTAAAAAGCGCTACATTTCTCAAATTGGGGATGATAATCACCGCTTCGTTGTTGTAGTTACCGTTGTTGATGTTGTTGTATGATCTGATGCTGTTATTATTTTTTACTGGTGCTACTGCCGCTTTTGCTACTCCTGTCAATATTGGTGTTGACAGTCTAAGGCGTTACGCATGTAAAATATAACCATAATAATGTGGGGAGTATATGCACACGCGCACTTACACACGCACACACACATATGCATCGATACCAGTGCGTCGGATAAATATTTGCATAATGGAACAGGTATCATTTACCGACTGTCCTTAGCACGCGTTCTCCTTTTACGGGGAGTGGGTTATGCATTTTTGCACAACTGCCTTTTTTGCTTTATTAATTTTGTTACTGGTATTACTTACGACGTTCTGCGTTTTGCTAGACAAATTAATTCATTAAAATTTTTCAATAAATTAATTAAATTATCATAAACTAATAGTGTATCGATTTATCGGCACGATATCTCTGTGATTAATTCTCTTAACTTAAATAAATTTTAAAGAATTAATTTTATGTGCGTTACAGACAGAAAAAACCTTAAAGCATCATTTAAAATTTTTTTATTTTTATTTAAATAAATTAAATTTTTTAAAAACTTCCGCTCGAATTTCAATTCATAATAATTTGGTGAATTTTTCTTAGGCTCCGAAGTTTTGGTCAAGGGGCGATACGGTATATACTTCCATAGAGACGACGCAGTGCGATATTAAGTATTTCCGCGATATGAAATATATATCAATATTGGAAACCGTATAATTAATTCCAATAAGATTTTCAATAATAATTCAAAAAATTTGTAATAATATTTTTGTCTATTTTTGGTAGACATTCTTCCGGCAATATTGATTCTACTTCTCCTTCTTAATTTTTACCTTCTTTCTTGATATTCTGTTCCCTTCCATTTTCATTCTCAATTTTTATTGTCTTTATTGTTTTTTCCAGATATTTTTCTTGATGCTTTTTCTCGATTTTATTTAAAATGTTTTTACAGTCGATTTTATTCTCGTATTTAAGAAATACCCGCGATCAGTCTTCTTTCAGCTTCTGTTCGGTTTTTTAAAAAAATCTATTATTGTTTATTTCTATTTTTTCTTTTTTGAGAAAAACCATTAATACCATCAAAGGCGAAAGGAACTTCTCCACTATAAAAAAGAGATTTTTCTCAATAAAAAACTAAAACTACAATTAAGATATATAATGACGCTGCGTCTGCGATAGAACACGAAACGGATTTTGTCTTTGATCCTACACTCTTTATTGAATTTCGTTCGAAAACAATTAATTTTCTCGGTAAAAGTGTGATATGTTTCAACGTTATTCTGATTAAAGAAATTTTATGAAGAATTTAAGAATTTTTATTGTACGTTTTCAGTTCCGATAATTTTCGAGAAATTGAGAGGGTTCGACTTCGAATAAGTTATTCTTACCTTAAAAAAATTGCGTACAAGAATATTTAAAAATGCGTAATAAATGATAAAATATTCGGCTTTTATGTTTATATTATAGTTATATTAGCGGTGGATGAGCGGAGGGGACCGTTTCATGAGTCTTGGCAACCCTGAAAAAATGAATTAAATGAGTATATTTAAATCTTGTTAAGCAACGTTTAGCAACGTTTTCAATACTTAAAGCGTTTCACGAACATCTTTTCTTTTTGATTAAAAAAATAGTTTGTTATTAATCGAAATGATTTTAACTCCTGTCTTTTAAATATTATCAATATTTTCATTAAAATGATAATAAACACAATGATTATAATCATGATATTAGAATTAATTTCGCCGACATTCCAACAAATATGCATACATATAAAAACACACTTACGAGTGTACTCCCATTTCTTTATAAAGAAGAAATTGAGATTGATACGTCAATCATCTCCAACTGGGCGGGAAGGGGGGGGTGATAAGGCTTTGATGTGGAATCAAGCCAAAAAGAAAAAGAAGGATTTTAAGTAGACTTATATTCTTCGCATGATATCCAGGTTTTAAGTGAGGAGAAGATCTCGATATCTCCATCATATCGAATTCAGCGCATTTGGTCCCTTATGATGAGTATTCTCTTATTTTCTTTCAGTAATAAATTCTGCATCATTTATTGACACTGACTAATTTTATTTATTCACAACGAGTTGTGTAAACTTAATCAAACGGAAAACCGTTGGAATGCCCTCAAGCCACTCATTCACACACCCACACACACACACTCTTACTTGAATCTGGTAAACGGTACATTTAGAAGGAAGTTGACAATTCTGCGATTATATCCAACGAAGCCAACCACCACAAAACCCTTTATGTGCGATGCGTCCTAAGGATGAGAATAGATGAAGTGGGGAGCAAGAGATCTTGCCTCAGGTGTGGATTTAATCAGTCAAGCGCGGTCACGAAGGGTTAAAATTGGACAGTGGTTATAAATTAAGGTTAATTGCAGGCAACTTCAGCTTCGGTGCCCGAGCTTCAAAACGTTTAATCAAGCTTAGCAAATACGACTACGAGTGAGCTTGTATTTGTAAAATACATAAACATAACTAAATTTCAGCTTGAAGGATAAAAAGCTATTTTCAGTATTTTTTTAAAAAAGAAAACGTTTTTTTGATTCAGCTCAAATGATTTTCCGATTCATTTATAAATAAGTCAAAGGCAAAAGTTTACGAATGCTTTTGAAAATGAAAAAAAAATTGGAAAACTAAACAAAAATAAACAAGTCAAAAAATAAAAGAGAAGAGAACTTTTTACTTTGCTCAAAGGACGACAAAAACCAGCCGCTCCTCACCTCGGAAAACTTTAGCCATCGGCAACTTCGGTGCAGTTAACAGAATGGCAGTGCAATCATAGTTGTTGTTGTGGTCGATGTTGTTGTTGTCGTTATTATCGATGTTGTTGTTCGGTAAATTTCTACTTTTTTCATTATTTTCTCCTTTATTATGCATTCTCGATGCATTTTTAGTGATTTTCCGCACCGCGCCGCTTTCATGGATGCTGTCAGTAGTTTTATCGTTGTTGTGTTTTCGTTGTTGTTGTTATTCTCGTTGTTATTGTTGTTAATGCTTTCGTTAAATTCTGATTTATAAAGTGTTTGCGGCACTTGCATCATTGAAGCCCTCGGCTCATGCTCCCTGCCATAACCGATGATTAACTGGTCGAAGTATCTGAGGAAGTTGTCGATTAAGGAAGCGTCGGTGCGGGAGGATGGTGTGTTGGTTAGATTGCTGTTACGGATCAATAGTTGGAGAGAAACGTGGTATTATTAATAGTTATGAGCCGAAGTGTGGCTAACATCAGATGGTTGCTCCAGTTGCGACGTTGCAACAGAAATTGTTGGCATCGTTTGTCCTTTTTTGTCAAAATTGTTTTCTAATGTTCGAAAGAAAGTAATGATATGAAAAATTTTTCATTCGTCAGTTCGTGCGAATGATATTTAAGAAGAAGCATGGGCTTTAATTGTTTTGTAGAATATATTTATAAATGAACAAAGAGCCTTTCACAACGCTGGCATTGACAAAAACGACGGTGTGTTGGATAGGACAAGATCCATTTAACACCGTGTGAGCAGAAGAAAAAGCGTTTTACTAGAAACTATTATTCATTCATGATATTTTTGATTTAAAATTCAAATTAATTGTTGCTTTGAATTGTCTTCAAACCGAAGCGATGTTTAATCGATTCTCTTTTTTCTGGGGAGAAGCCTGAAGGCATACAGGGTCGGCTATGGATAAATGACCTCTGCTGAATGATGAATGTCAGAAGTCGCCTTGGGGGCATTGCCGGTAAGTAAAAATCAATTCCAAATTATATGCTTACGCCGATTTTTGACGTCAGTGTGTCACTTTTTATACCTATCGATTGTATGAAACGGAACAGAACCGCGAACATTTCGCGCTACTCGCGGTTGAAGTCGCTTTGGTTCACGCCTCTTTAACTCGTTAACTTAAGCAACAAATAAGTTGCGATAATCTCTGCGAACGACAAGACAACAGAAACTAATTAACAATGTCTGCAGAACAATCCTAGACTTGAAGCAATCGTAATGACAAGAACTTTGCTCTGTTGGTTCTAAAGAAGTAGATTTGTCTCTGCCTGTTCGAATGACGCGATGAAGTATGTGCGAACTGAGCAATCAGAAGAGAAGCAGTTGGATGAGGAGTAGCATCTGTGGAAGGTATAAAGCGTCAAACGGAGCCACATTAAAAGTGTTAAAACTAAAACAAGCGGAAGATAAATTATTCAAGCGAGTTGTTGGAAACTTACTTGCCCACAGATTGAGTAGACGGTGCTGTGGCATGTGGTGTGCATGCGTAATGAGCGACCGACTAGCTAAGTGAAGACAATGCGAAAAGATCGTACCGCTCTCCGCCGCCTAGAGTTTCACAAACTGAGGCGAAGTAGCCTGATGGTGATCAGTGGCTGCGGCTGGAAACCGTTGAGGCTCGTTGCGCGCGCAGACTAAAACAAAAGCTTAACAATGATTAGCGCCTATTTAGACAATGGCTGAGTGATTTTTATTCTGAGGCTGTGAAGAGTTGTATGTGCGTTGCAGCAAGTTAAGAGGAAAATGAGAAAAATGATGAAGAGTATTAAGGCGCGAAGAAGAAGGATGCCCAGAATAAGTAAAAGTGTTAGCCACACATATAGGACTGTTGAAGTGTCTGGAGAATGCTGCAAATCAAACAACAGATTGACATGTCCGCAGACAAGTGTTGAGTGTCTGACGGATCGAAAGAGATGTATCGGCAGAGGGGCAGTTACAGTTGCGGTCATGTGATCTTGACTTGATCATCAATCATCGAACGGTTAAGTTTATTTGTGTACTTGCCATCTTTCCGGTGTAGTTTCCAGGTGCATTTCGCGGATATCTGCAATTCGTATTTCCCTTGCATACCAATTCGTGTTTCCCGGGAGCAGTCAGAGTCTCCCTGTGCTGTGCTCTCCCTGTACTTCATGTGATCCGCCAACGGCTAACGGCCAATACATCAATTCAATCCAAGTGTTCGGCGAAGCGGCGGAAGGAGCCATGTTGCCGCCTTCTTCAACGAAAGGGTCGCCCTCAACCTTCATTTGATTTAGCTCCTTTCATTCGATTTCCTCCATTCAATTTCAATTTTCGTTGATGATCATTCGCAATGATGATCATTCATGCGAGGTTTGGCGAGGAGAACGATAGTGCACGTACACCCACCCACGCTTTGGCAAAAGAACAATAAGTTAGCTGCACCATCCATCCGTTCTTCGGCAGATGGAATTCGCTTAAGCCTCGGCATTTAGCGTAGTTTTTATAAAACGCTTAAACGGTTTAATGAGCTCAACATAATCGAATTGAGTAACGCTTCTGTAAGCTCGGTGTGGATCGATCTCTTTAGTAAAGTTTATTTTAGGTAAAGTTTTCTCGGTGGTCTGTGGATTACTCTTTGTGGATTTCATTCATATTTAATGGTGGAGGTAGCAAAATGGGAGGAAGGTATGCTTGTGCTGATTTCAATAATCGTGATTTGTTGCAACCGATGATATCCGGTGATTGATTATAAATTGTGATTGGCAGATTGATGCAAAGACCTAAAAAATGAAGCCATTTCGGTTTTTCTGAATTTGAAACGAAAATTTATTTTTTATTTATCTTTGTCGATTCGATGGTCTTCACCCTTTGATGCAATTCCCGTACATACTCCCTTAACGGAGTCCTCTTAAGCTATTTTTCACATTCTTCGAATGTTTTTCAAAATTTCTTTTAATCAAAATGTTCTTTTTTAAGCCTTAAAAATAGACTACTTCTAATAGTTTTTACTTCAAGGCTATTGATAATTTGTCGGTGGAATAATTTTAGAATCATCTGAATCAACACAATCGAACGCGTTGACCGTGTCAACAACAAAAAAAAAAGGAAGTACCGCGTAATATTGCTTTACATCTTTGCCGCCAATAACTAGTTGTGTCAATAAAACAGGATCCAAAAAGGATTTTCAAGCGCGGAAGCAATGAAATGAAAGACCCGAACCGAAAACGCTAATTAGCACATTTTAAAGCGAGGTGCGTTACAAGAAAAAGAAAACAACAAGCAGCATTTCTTGTTGCAGCGCGCTTAATTGCGTGTCAAATGGAAAAACATTTTCTTTAACGCTTTGATCTCTCCACAAGGACGGATTGACAGCGCGGTCAGAAAACATGATCTGAGTATCTACAACCGCTAGTACGATAGTATATGATAGTATTTCTCCATCATTTGTCAGTTTATTGGCAGTCGATTTTCGCCCAAGGACTAATCGTCCTTATTTTGGATTCCAACGTATTCACGATGCATGTTTTGGACTTTGGTGAAAATGTGTTTATAATGTGTGCGTAAAGGTTATTTTTGTTGTAGTCATTATTGTTGTTGTTCTTCAGACATTTAACATTGATAATATTTTCTTAAGAAATTGATCCTTTCTCGGTTTCGTGATGAAGAAAATGCGAGTTTTATTTGTCGTGATTCGAATGCATTTCCTTCAATTTGTTGTCGAGCGTTGTATAGAGATTTTATGTTGGGCCCAACAACAGCAACAACAACAACTATTACAACAATGGTTGCGATCAATTAAGATCTTTGTGAACGCTCTTAAAACGACGATCGTTTACGAAATACGGTAGCTTGTTTGCACAACATGTCGCCCAACATGGTTCTACGGATTAGTAGTAAATAGTTCGATATGGTCGACCGATTGGGCTTGTTTACGGCGACAACAACAACACGCTGCTGCGTTTGTAAAGCAACAACAAAAGGAGCAACAATAAACCATCAACGCACGGAGGCACTTTGAATTTCATTATAAAAGGTTGTTGTTGGCGATTGCTGTGTTGTTGTAAATTGTCGGGCGGCATCGTTTGTATTGATGATCAAGTTGTTGTCGTTCCAAAAGGGTTTTCCTTTTCTTATTCGTTTTCTTTTTTTATTGGTTTTATGATGTTTTTATGACACTTCTAATGATTGAGAAGTTTTTTCCACTTTCAAATTCTTCTTCTACTTCTTCTTTTCCCTCGTCGTGCCGATATAAATTGAAGGATTACTCTTCATCCTCCTTAGGAATCTCTCACTGCACTCGGAGTCCTTTCCTTTTTCTTCTTCTTTCTGTCATTTTTGTATCGCGGTTGCATGTTTTTTATTTGATGTTGTAAATGTCGGTGTCGTCCGATTGTAGTTGTCGTTGTCGCTGCTGCTATCTTCGTCATCGCCACCGGCACCGTTGTCGCCATCACCATCGTCATCGTCATCACCATCATCATCGTCATCGTCATGCATGTTAGTTGCGTGATCCTGTGATTTTAGCCCTTTTTGATTAGTTGTAAAAATGATCACAAAGACATCAAAGCCTTTTGGGCGACTGCAAAGGATCGTCTAGGCTTGGTTGTTGTTGTATCGCTCGGCAAATTGTTGTTGTATCGCTATTGGCTGCAATTAACATGTGACTTCTTCCTGGAAGATGATCACATAAAAGGCATTGTAAAGTAATTTTTAAAAAAATACTGGGCGTTATGATTCTTCGGCAAATTGCCAGCATAAAATCATAGTATCGTCGTGATATGACAAGATCATTCTGGTTTCGTCTCAGGCCTGAGATTTTTTTGAAATGAAATTGAAAATTTTATTGATAAAGATAAAACGATGACCGTATCCATTCAGAGAATTAAAAGCTTTCGAATTATCATTACCTTATTTTTCCTTTACTTTTTTATTGAAGAGAGAAAAATGTTCTATCACTCTTTATTTTCGTTGCGGCTTATCACACAAAGAAGAAGAAGAGCATTAACAAATGGTTCTCTTCTGAGTTTTGATGAAAAAACAATAATGAATTGATCTGCTTACATTTTGGCGCAATTTAGTTAAAGTATTGAATCATAAATAGAAATGAATGTCGTCGATTAGGCGATGGGGGGGGGTGGGTTGAGGAATGTTATCCTGTTCTTAATGATTGCTATGGATCAGTCTCTTCCCAGATTGATTTATTTGGAGAGAATGACAAGCGGTCTTATGGTTTTTATTGCCTTCTAAATATATTTTAATGTTAATTTTAGACAATTTTAAGAGTTAGTCATTGATTCATTAGAAAATCAATTAAATTCGGGCGCTTTACTTATTGTTCTTCGTTGTTTCTTTTTAATGAAAAACACATAAAGTTTCTTTTCTATTTTTCTTTTATAATAAAAACCTTTTATAATAAAAACGTCCAGAAGAATGGCTACGACTTTGGTCTAAAAAGACAAAAATAATAATATAAAATTAGCAATTTTTCCATTTTTAATTGATAAGGTTTGGATTAGAGCGCCTTATTGAAGTATTTGAAATAATAATTTAAATTAAAGTTAAATACGATCCTTCAGGAAATTGTTTAACAATAAAACCTGTTTAAAATTTAGTTAAAAAATAAATTTTAATTTGTTATTGTCATTCAGAAAAAAAGGAATTGATTATCATCACTTTGCATTCCATGAACATTTTTTCACAAAAACCTAATCATTTGTCGTGTCAAAATGTCAAGCAATCCGTGGATTGTTCTCGTATCTTTTGTGTGAACTGCGAAGCGTAGTTCCTGACAAGATTGTCCCATCATCGGCAGATCGTTATCAACGCAAAATTGCCACTAAACGTCACTACTTTTAAGATCAAAGTGTTGTAAGCGATAAACGCGTGCGCACGACCTGCAATTAAATCCAGCTGCGGTGGGAGCATACGAACAAATACAACAACTACAATAAATCCAACAACAGCACTAACCCTGCTTAAGAGAGAGAGAGAGGAAAAAACGAAAAATATGGTGATGCGGCCTGTGAGATGTTGGACCACCGTAACGTTCATTGCACCAACACGATCTTCGGCATTGCAGTAAACTTGCTCTTGCTGATGCTGGTGATGCTGCTGCTGGTGTACGCAACGATTTATGCGATCACTGGTGACAACAAATTAATACAGCGTCTACAGAGTAACCTGATCTCGCCGTTATTGCTGCTGCTCCCGGACTTATTCAGACTGCTACCGCTGCCCTTACAATGCCATGCACTGACTGATCACAGAGAAGACTTTTGTTCATTCAGTTAGCCCCGCGTTAACCCCACCGAACATTCTGGTTGGGTTTGGGTTATCGCATATTGTCATTGTCACAATTCAGAGAGCTGCATTGAGCTTGCGTAGAGAACTGCAAAGAGCTGCAACCTCCTACGCCCCTCCCCCCGCCAACGCTAATGGATGACATGATTTTCGCATTATCGCTTTGTTGCAGCGAATGCGATCAGTTAGGAGGCGAGCTTATCAGCTGCTCAAGTATTTTTTTAGTAGTTTTGCTAGCAATCGCTTCCTTTGCATCCGGAGATGACAAAGTCGGTGCCTCGGAGACTGGATGGAACTAGTCGAGGCCATTAGCCTGGTACAACCCTGATTCGTCGTCGCGTTTGCAGTTTGTCTGTCATCCATTCCGTTCCATTCCATTCGAAGCTGAAATCAATTTGCAATCTTGAATAGCTATCAGTGCTGGCGCGCGATCAATGAATACATTCATGTTATTCGTGGCAGCGCTTTCAAATCTTTTGGGGAGGGGGTTGTGACTACGGCAGGGGAGGTTTCAACAGTTTGTTATGAAATGCTGAAGTTTTAGTCTAGATCATCGGGTCTACCGAGACTGCATGTTGCGATAAGTTCGCTTCTGATTAGTTCGGTTGCAATTTTTCACGTGCTTCAGTCGTTGCTTTTTCTATTCTTCATTCTTTCAGCCTGAGTGGCGTCAAAAGAGAACCGCATTGGAGACGATCAAATATTCTGTTAGGAAATATATTACGCCTCCTCCTCCCCCACCCTACTCTTTGTTACGCCAATTCACATTGGGTTTGTTTTTAAAAAGCCCATACATCGCCGATTATCTATTGATCGGTTAGCCATTTTCTAGCGTGGTTTAGGTATTTGTTGGTAGAAACTGATCAGTCATCATTGATCTCGAAATGGCGGTCTTGACATTGCCAGCAATACGTTCAGCTCATGACGTTCCGAAGTCATTGCCGCAGGTGTCAGATAATTGCTTATGGAGCAGCGACACACATCAGCAGCTGCTTAGATCTTTACAGATACCGGTACTGACAACGATCTCGATACCGGCTACGGTTGCGAACATTGGTGCAACTGTTATTCTGTCACTGATTTTAATCCGATTTACATGTTGGCGTTAATAAGCGGTTATTAAGTGGTTTTAAGCTAGCATTGACACTCCGCCGATAATGATAATACTCACATAAGGTCAAGAAATAATGACAGGAAAACGGTCAAGAAATAATGATAAAACATATTGTTGTTTTTGCTCTAGCTGGTGGCAATGAGCTGAATGAAAGCTTTTGGTTGAACCAGACACTGTTAGGACAAACGAGATGTCACTTAAATACAGGGTCTCTCTCCGTAAAGATCAAGGAAAAGTGAAGGGAATAATTGTAAGAGAGTAAATGAATAAAGGATAGAAAATTGCAAATACATTTCAGAAACACACAATTACTTCGTAAAGCTGCGATTATTAGAACAAGAAAAAAATGAAGATTCAGATTCTTTCAAGGACTCTGGATTATAACTCACTTTAATTTTCACACGCACGATTTCCACAGAAAGACCAAATTATATATTCATAAACCAAGTTTAGAAGAACTTGTTCGATTGCTTCTTAACAATCCATCGATATCAGCGAAACAAATGAAGAAGATGAAGAAGAAGAAGGAGATGATATTAATGAATACCGCTGCAAATAACGATGCAAACGATGAAGAGAGGAGGGGGGGGAGGGCAACTGAATAACATCAACTTTTATGATTGCTAACACATAACGTCCTCATCATAATCGTCATCATCGTCGTCGTCATCTTCATCGATCCTCATCGTCACCGTCACCGTCACCGTCATTGCTATCCTCGAGCAACGAATAAAACGAATGAACGAATGAACGAACGAACGAACGAGCAAACCAGAGAAAATACCAACCAGCGATGGATCATTCATGGACATGATTTTAGAAGATGGAAAGCATAAGTTTGTATGGATAAGTGTCATGGCTTGTGTCATGGTTATGTTGTTGTTGTTGTTGTCATTGTTGTTGTTGTTGTGATTTAGCTTATCCTTATTCTTAAAATATTTCGTTTTTACGTTCGCGATAGTTTTAACCAAACTCCATTCTTGCTTTAGTTCTGTTGTTGTTACTATTGTTGTTGTTGGTGTTGTTGTTGCTGCTGATGTTCTTTTTTGAAGAAGCTTGAAACAGGCTCGTAACTATGATTACTTGCCACTACGGTAGTGGCTTTTTGGCGGTTACCGATCACTTACTGTTGCTTGCTGTTGCTCGTTGTTGTTTTTGTTGTTGCTATGGTTGCGGTTGCGGCTGGTTTATTGGTGCCGCTGTTTTTTGGAACCTTATTCCTTCATTCGTGATCTCTGGTCACGTTTTGGGGTGTGATCGTTGGCTGTTTTATTGGCGGAATTTATATAGTAAGGGGTACTATATGCTGCTTATTCATGTGCTTGTTCTAAAGAGTTATATGCTGTTGTTGGTTGTGTTGCCGTTGTTGATTATAATGCTAGTTTAGGTTTAAACCACTGTTGTCTACTAGAATTATTCTTTACGATAAAAAACATTAAAACAAAAACTACTTGACAAGAAAAAAAGGAAAAATGTTTCATATATCGGAGATGCGAGAGAGAAAGAGAGTGAGAGTGGGGGAGAGAGAGAGAGTGGAAGAAGGAATATTCGGGTATGAAATTATATAGTCATGGATATACAAGAGGTTATATAAATTACCTAAAGAAGAAAAAGTGAACGAGTTTTTGTCTATTAATAACTTTTTACAAATGTTAAAGAAACGAGGAGGAGAGGGTGGAAAAATGGAACATTTTGATACTAAACATTACATAATTAATTATCACTTTCGAGCCCACTTCGCAGTACTTCATTTGACCTGATCCTAACTTCCATAGGACTAATACGTATTTAATAAAATAATGATGTAGGAGAAAATCAATTGGGGCAAATTGGATAAACATTTCCGAAATCTTGACGAAATCATAAATGTTATTGTAAATATTTTAAAAACCAATTAAAAAAAAGCAGAATTATATTGATTAAAGTGTCCCAAATAAACGTTTTAAATGTATGAATGAAGAACAAAAAATCTTACAAAAAATAACATCGGGCTACCCGAATTACACACACGGGCATACCTGTTGATTAACTCCATAGTTTCATTTTTAGAGCCAGAGGGTGGACCATGCTCATTTTAGGTAGTATATTTTCTCTAAGGCGGTAGATTTGAAAAGTTCAGGCTTCCTCTATATTCAGATAAAGTTTGCGTTATTTGCGCTAATAACTCACGTTAGTTTCGGAACGTTGGCCTGTTGTGATTTTATCCCTCTTTTAGAACCCAATAAGTAGGATGACGCAAAATATTTATTTATACAAAGTATCGGTTGGTGCCTCCTTCCGTTCTGTTGAACCGAACCACGCCCATTTTTGGGAATATGTGTCCAACTTGAACAATAAATTCGAATGTAAAATTCTAACTCTATATTTATTTCACAAGGTGGAAAAAATAATAATAGAAATTTATATCATACGCAAAGAAAAGCGTGTCCAAGATCCGATTTCACCCACTTTCAAAATCGTATATCCTAAGAGGGCCGCGAATACTCTTGCCAGACAATATTATTATGCCATTATATAACGTATATGACGGTAATAGGGATTTCTCCAGGTCAGCGACAGAGACAAACAGATGGATGGACAGACTTATATCGACTCAGGACCTCTTTGCACTCGTTACATGTGGAAGCACAATATTAATATATTCTACTACAATTTTACTACTATTTTAGTACTATTTAGGTACTATTTTACGACTATAATTTGCTCATACATTCCGCATGATCTATCTGGACAATTTGCACAATAGCGGAAGGCAAGATTCCTTTTTTAGTTGTGAAAAGCTAGATTAAAAAAAGTATGTAATTGAGTTCAGGAAATCACAAAAGGAAATTTTGAAGATAATCCTAAAATCTTTCTTTAAGATTTTTTACTTACTAACAGGTCTCTATTGCTTTCTGCAGCCACCCCATTTCACCATTAATATGTTACATTCCACCCTCTCCAACCACTCATGCAATTCACCACGGTCGAGTTGTTTATTTCATTTGAATGACTAAATATGAATGAAGTTGTTTGTCTTCCCCTTGCCTTTCTCACCATAAATAACCCGAAAAGGATCCGCACAATTTCTCAAAACGGCAAGCAAAGCAAAGTAATTTCTTTGAAAACTTATTAAATCGTAAAACTTCTGTTGACAATGATGTATGACGTGACAACGTGTATAAGACACCACCAGCATTAAAAGGAACAACAATAACACTCGCGTCATTTCTAATCATCAACACCACTGCTGCCAGTCATAGTTTTACATACGTAAATGGTACGAACAACGAATGCGTACGTCATCTTTTCGAACACTTTAGGTTCGCACGGCACTTCATTAGAAAATAATTCTGCAGGAATTCGTAAGCATTGAAGAAGAATAACGAGATCGTGAAGCAGGAGCGGGCGAATGGGAAAAAATTTTATGTTTCGTCGTATTCAATTTTCACACCCTTCAAAATTAACAATTTTCGAACACCGGCATCGTTAATCGTTGCGGGGGAAGAAGAAGAAGAAGAAAATTTCTGCTTAATTATTGGGTGTGAAAAGAGAAGCAGACGGTGGGGTAAGGCGACGACGCAACAAGAGGATTAGACCGAAATGAATGCTCAATTCAATTATTTACAAACTGAAGAATGGGCAGGATATTTTGTCAATGTCACAACATCAAGTGCTTAAATTTGACAGAAATTTTACTTCAAATAATTTAAAAGAGTATTGGCAGTATCATGTTGTTGTTATTGTTGCTTTAACACTGTTAAGCCTTTTTCAATTTTTAGTGAATTTCCCTAAGCTGGTCTTCTTGAGCTTTTAAATGATTCGTAAGGTAGAATTTTGAAATATTGACTTTCAATGAAAGCTTTGTCAATAAAAGGCAAAATTTGTCATGGAAATTTCTATCTGTTAAATAGTTTTTTTCAGTGTTGTGACCTGACAACATTGAAATGCAAATCCTGAAAAAAGTTCTTGTGACAAGATTGCTACTCCCACCGCTTTAAACATCCATCACCTGTCTACTTTATCCGTTTGCTTCTCCTGTCGTGACATTGTATTTCGCTGATTGATGAAGTTCGCTGGCATTCGTCGGTTATTCTACTTGTCAGGAGTCTGATTAAAAAACTTCAGTGCCCACATGGGACACGTTGTTTGATTGGGTGCGTTCTTTCTCCCTCTTCTCCCCCTCATCGTTTCCACTTTGATTGCTGGTAAGTGTTGCTGTCGTCGTTACTTCCGTTGCGTGCTAAAAAATCTTTCGGGTATAGTTATTTTGATGTCGTTTGGGATTTACTTAATACTCTCCTACGTAATATTTTCTTTCTGCCTCTCTTTTCGTCCTTTTCTCTCTCTCTCTATACTTTTGATTCCCGCCTCTCCTTGTTTTTTTTGTAGGACATGCAAATTACACGATTATAAACAATTTTCACTGAATCCTGATAACATCGAATGAACCGAGATCATATTCGGTGGGTCGACCGTTCTGGGAAAAAATTTCAGATGGTTTGATAAGAGCATTAATTGCGAGGTGTCACAACAAAGTGATTTCTGTGAAAATGGGTGGAAAAACTTAAGTGTTTTCGTGATTTGCATAAAAAATCTTTTTGATTCTACGAAGTGTTCGAAATTGTTATAATTTATCATGAAAACAGGATTGAAGTTCAGGCGAAAGTTTCGGGCGAAATATTTGAGGGTTCAGAATTTCGTTCATGAAATTTAAGCGGTTTTTTGGTGGTTGAAATTATTTACAATATCCTTAGATGCATTAAATAATTATTTTGGTATTTGGAATTAATTGAAATAAGACGTAATTAAATTGCTAAATTGTTAATATTTTTTTATTCTGTTATTTCTAAACAAGTTATCAATATTTTCCGGTTGCATGCATGGGGCCTCCTTGATGGGGTCTAGACCTGAAACGAAAGTATTGAGAAACAAAAAAGTAAGACTCAATGAAAGGTTGCAAGCTCGGTTTAGCCGAAAACACACACATGTCATCTGTCCACCAGAGAAAACTGCTTAAATACTAAAATTTCTTCAATTTGTTATTGGACCCCAATAGTCCAAGTGGAGGAGACAGTGTCTTTAAATGATTAACCTTTTTATAAATTTGTGAACAACATTTACTTTATTATCCCTTCGGGACTTGGAATTGACTAAAGAAAACAAACAAAACATTAGCAAAAACAAATTAATAAATACATTCGGCTAATTTCATTCTACGTTTAGAAGAAGGAAGCGTGCCGGTGGCAGTGCCCGTGCTAGAAAAAAAAGTACTAAAGTACTAGCCCGTGCTAGAAAAAGAACAACAAACCCAGACAACCCTTCAGGGAGAAAAACTAGGTAGGAAAAACTGATGGGAGAGAAGTGGAAGTGGAAGGGGGGAAGGGAAAGGGGAAGGGTGAAATAATATTGGCTTTAATTGTTTTATGTCGTAGAGAACAGCAATCATAAGAATACTAATGTTTCGTCGACAGAAGTTACTGGAATAAATTGTATACAAAAATTAAATAGAATAAAGAATGAAAGGAAGGGGAGAAGCAGAGAGAAAGGGTTTTCCTCTACAAATAAAAAAGAACTGGTGATTGCAAATAAAATGTTGATTATTATAAATTTCAAAATTCTCGACAATACGTTCAAACTTCAAAACATTGGTTATGAAATGTTACCAAAGCCACCAAATATGAATGTAAAGTACGATTCGATATTTTTTTTCCTTAAATTGGATTTTTTTAGGAATTTCAATTGAGTTCAACTTAAAAATTACATTTTTTAAAACTAGAATTTTACTTAAATTTTAATATAAACTGCTTTGAGAAGCTTTGATAATAAAACCCTTAAAGTCTTTGCCTTAAGAAAAGAGCAATTTTTATAAAAGCTGTTTATCGTGAGAGCAGTTTAAGTCGGTTTATATTAAAAAGAAATGAAGGTATACGTGTACGATTGAATGCAGTGAAAATGTTTGCAAAATTAGCGAAATAAATCTACAATTAAAAAAATTTTCAAGCAATGTATTTAAGCCCAAAAGTAATTCTTAAAAAATCGACTTAAAAATACCCCAAACCGTCTTAAGAAGATGAATAAAAAAATTGCGAGCTTTCTAACAACTGTCAATCATTGTCTTATATATTAATGGTATAAAACGAACTTGTTGTAAAGACATTGACCAAGATTTAAAATTCAACAAACATTTTTAGAAGGTCGGGAAATTAGCCCACTTTTTCATGTTTTCAGATTTATATATTCTCCCTTTAATTTCCTTTCTTCCTTAATTCTTTGCAATTTCGTAATCATCCCAATGCTTGCGTGTCACGACTAATTCTCTTGTGATTTCCTAATGTCACGAGGATGCTTATTGAATCTCAATATTCCTTACTGTGGCACTTTCACTTCTTCATACATTCGAATTATTTATGCGCATCCTGGGAATGATAAAAAAATATGTCACAGCATAACTTTTTCAAATGAATGTATTCTGTCACACTAAACAATATGAGATGAGAGAGAGAGAAAGGGAAAGAAAAGATAGGGAAAGAGTAGAAGGGAAAGTGAGAAGAGACCTAAAGACAAATAGCTAACAACTCAAAACGACGCAATTTCAATTTCCGGACACGGTAAAATTACCATAACATGACCTTTATCATTTACCGTCCAAAGAGAAGTTATCCCAATTAACTACCGTCCCTCCCCTCCACCTTCCGACAAAAGGATCAAGTGCCTTAAAAGGTGCGACGGCAACGAAGACATCGCGTGCTATCTGCCGAAATATATTCTTACAGAGTGGTAATCGTAACGGCAATAAGCGAAGAATCATTTTACCCAATTCTACGATTCTTTCTCTCATTCCCCTCCCCCCTCACTTTTCTCACGTCTTAAATGGGATTTGTTTGATAGGCTCTAGCGAAAGAAGGAAACAAAACATCGCTTGCGCTTGGTAAACCCTTTCGCAGTTTGTTGGGGGTTTCCACACGATTTAATGCAAACATATTTTGATGCTTGATTTCTGCTATTTTCTTCTTCCTCAAATTCTCGAATCCGAAATTATTCTCAGTAAACGGTATGATCAGTGACGACTTTAGTTTTATTTATGGCTAGCTTTTGGACGGACGGCTGGGGGGCAAAGGTCAAACAACATGAATACAATAAGAAAATACAAAAAAAAAACCGAATGCTAAAGAGTTCGAAACTTCGATAAAGAAAAAGGAAAATTAAAGGGTGGAAAAGCGAACGAAGGGATTTATTTAGGATTGCAAGAAATCGACATAAATTGAAGAATTTTTCGGGTTAGATGAGTTACAACAACAACAACAATAACAACAACTACAATAACGAAAAATCGTTAATGATAAATGTGTCGTTATGCACTTAAAATAATTGGAAAACGATATCCTATCACTATTGCATCCGTAAACGAATACAAATCTGGGAACAAATCACCGAAAGGGTTTTTCCATGAATGAGTACATTAATGCAGGAGAAGAGCGAAATGTTTTTTTAGAATAAGCAAAGTTAGTTTTGGTTTGTCATTAAATGATGCTCGACTATATCGAGCTAAGCTCCAAGCGAATTAATCACAGATCATTATTTTGCCTTTCAATTCGTATGCACGCAGTAAATAAGCAAGAATTGACTGAATTGTAAATCTGAGAATCTGAGCAGAAGCGATAACTACGTCCAACAATAATTATGGCAATTGCAACGACGACGATCATGATGTTCGCCTCACTGCGGCATCTGATGGGTGGGTGGCATTTTATGGAAATGCAATCCTTCATTATCGTAAATTTTCCAAAACGCGTGATACAATTCATTTCTTAAAGAAAGAAGAAGAAACGGAAGAACTGAAATGGCACAATTAAATGCATTAAATTTCAATACTTTAACGCAAAGTCGCGCAAGTTTCGATTGTTTAAAAAAGTGCGACTGAGAACGAGAAAAACTTCGAGACAAAAATCATGAGACGAGCTGAAAGAGGAAATTGGTTGCATTATTTTTCCGGGAAATTTTCGCCAGGAACGTGCCTCTTTCCATTTCGTTAAACTATCGCAGCGTCTGGCAGATATAATTTCCTTCTTTAAGTCACGCACGCGTGCGTTATTTTTAAACTTCTGCAAAAAACAATAAAAACACCCAATATTTTACCATCCCCCCACCCACCCCCACCCCACCCACGTAGAAAATGCATTGATAAAAAAAGACGGAACAGATTTTCATAAAAGTCGAATAATTTTCACTATTCTTTAGATATTTCATTGATCAAACGTCAAGATTTAGGTCTTTAGAGGACAATTAGCATATTTATATATTCATATATAGAATTTACCAAATACATGCAATTATAAAGGTGGAGGGGACATATAGAATATTTTCAAGTATCCTAAAATGTTTTGCTTTACCAGACGTGGTTTTTTGTTACTAAAAGTTTCAACGCTTTTCAAAAATTCATAAAAAAAATTTCGCATTCATGTGAATCATTTTACTTTTGCGTTGGAACGTTGAATGCGGTAGTTTTTTTAGGATTTTTTGTTGCTTTAATGTCGTGCACTTGAAACGATTTTGAAGGCTTTATTGCCAAAAAGGAAAAGTAAAACCACAACAAATTTTGGCTGAAAACTTTTCTCATATTCGAAAGCCTCCGAATTCAGACTTTGATCAAAAGCATAAAAATTAAAATCGGACCGCACGTTACTTACCAGACGGCGGTACCAGACGATACTAGACGATATAACCAAAACTGCATAAAAGTTGGAGCAAAAAAGTACAAAATGTGTCCATATTGAAATTCGAAAAATGTCGAAATTTCAAAAAAGGAATTACGAGAAACTAACGCATGCCTGCAGGAAAGGGATGAAATTCAATTGATTGACGAATTCTCCAACTAAAAGTACAAAAAAAGTCGAAAGTGGGTCATTGACTTTCACAAAAATAGAACTGAAAATAAATGAAGATGAAAAAATGAACTTAAAAATGGAAAAAACAAATCTAGAGCCTAAAATTAAAACCTCAAGCACACGCTACGTTTCATCTCAGACGCAATCATAGCGTAGTCAAGTGGTTTGATGGAGATGCGCATGATATTGAAGTGGTAATATCTTCTAGTACAAAGAAATGAACTGAATGGAATCGAATGCACTTAACGCAAGAAGGTTGACAAAGTTCAAGGAGTTACGCGGTTACATGCTCATACTTCCGGTTCCGATGATCTCTAGTAGTGAGGTTTTCTGGTTTTACTGCGTTCTGATATTGTCAAGTGCATTTCCTAATTGATACCGTTGAACGGAGCTGGGTTCACTGAACTTCCGCGTTTCAACTTCGGTGGTGTCAACGTTCATTTCGGAGCATTAGAATATGCGTGTAATTTAAACAAATCACATTATCACATAAACAAATGGATTGTTTTGATTATCCTTCGATACGAACGCGAACCACTCAGAAATTTTCTAAAAAAAGTTCTTAATTTCTTATTTACGCACGTGCTAAGAAAATCTCTACGTCGTATTGGGACGTTGCTTGGCTCGGTTTCGCTCTTATTGCATGCTTAGCGTGTGTCTTGTGTTAGAATGGATTGCATCCGTTGCTACCAAACATTTCAACGCATTAGAATAATGTCTGTTGAATAAATAAACAAAATTGCGTCGCATTAATTTCAGGGAATAAACAATAGAATCAACAAGAAACATTTTCTTGTAGTTGGAGGAAGGCGATCTGGAAGACCAACTCTTTTATTTTTAGCGCTCGACTCACTCTTTTTATATTATTTCGTGTTAAAAAAATGTTGATTTAAACGAATAGGACCAGAAAATTGAAAATAATTATATGTATGTCGGTGAAGGACCATCCGAAAAATTCGGAAACAATTGTCTTCAATGCAGTTTTTAATCGCCAATTGTTAATTGTTACCGTCAACACAGTCGCCAATTGATCCAGTGTTTCACCGACGCGTATGTGATAGCCATTTTCATCCGTCAAAGGATGATATGAATTCTTCCGTGTGTTGTGCGCCCCACCGATCACCTCACAGTCGCCTCCTTCCTTAAAAAAGTGATGCCCAGACGCTTGTCTTCTCGCTCGTTCGTTAATCTAAGCGACTGTGGCAATACCTAAAAAAAGAGTTTACTCATTCAATACAGTCAATCGTCCGTCGATGCACGTTCCAGCAGTTCAAAAAAAAAAAAAAAAAAAAAAAAACAACACTATATCCAGAAGCAAAATTTTGGTTTTAGGGAGGAGGCGAAAAGCGGCGATATTCGTTGCACGCAACGCACACCGATCGATTGATGGCTAAAGAGAGGTGCATTAGCCTCATTCTTTCTCAATATGATGGCATCGTAATCCGTCCCGTGGCAATGTTTAAAAATTACCATCGATGAATTTCTGTTTGAATGACTTTTGCTGTTGCTTTTGTTGTTGTTGTTTTAATATTAATAGTAATTGTAATATTGCCAGTTGTTATTGTTGTAGTTTTTGTTATTTTTAATTTTCTCATTCCGTTTCAATTCGCCCTTTCTAATATATTTCCATGTCCAAATGAACTGAGACGAAGCGAGCCATTCGAGCCAAATATAACCATTGGCAATATTGGATTCGCGCCAGCCGCTAACCAAAAATTAGTCTCATATGCTTCTCGTTGCTTTGAGTGTCGTATGGGCGACGTTTCGTTGGCGACGCGGCGAGGATCACATTGACGATGATGAAAAGTGCGACTAATGGAAAAATTCATATTAAATTGATTTTATTGACAGGAGAATGTCTTCTTTCTTCAACGACGTTGCGACGATCAGCTTAAACAATTTACGCACGGTGGAATAGTTTTGTGAAATATTGATCAATAGCAGCGATAAATAAACGTGAAAAGCGCGTTGATGGAAATGGGTTGAATGTAAACATGAAAACGCCGTGATAATTATTAAATTGTGTTCAAGGCAGTGCTTTGATCGCCACAAAATTCGCCACGTGATTATTATATGGATCGATCATATAGATCGTTTATGAAAAACGTTATTGTCATTTTCAGAAAACTATAGGAATGAAGATAACCATAGGAAATTGATTACATTATGTTTGAAAATGGCATTGATTAGAAGTTAATAAGAAGAAAAATAATTGTGATGCATTAACGCAATTATTAACATCGTTCATGATAAAATGTCAATTCGTTCGCAGGTAAACGTAATCATTGTTTCCTTCATGATGAGCAGGGAGACATAGATGTCATGAAAATATTAATACGGTGATAAAAGTCAGTTTTAAACATAATTACTAAAAATGTTAAGAAAATGATTCCTATTGTTATTCAGTGAAGAAATGAATGACCATTGCTTTCCATTAAAAGATCATGTAATAGAACAGTTATAACCCCTGCAGGACTACTATATAATAATTTGGATGGGGATAACCAATTCTGAGAAAGGTCACTGCAAACATTGTTACGAGCTATGACATCACTTAGATAAATTATCATAACGATACTTTTAAAGCCACTGATTCCGTTGAAGAAGTTCGAAAATTTTTGAGGAACAAATCATTCAAATTCATTCACTGTTTGATTTTATTACCAAAGAAACGTCAGGCGAAACAAGTGCTGGATGAATGTAGATTCCTTTGTGGCGATATTCCTTCGATAGCTATGGTCTCCTTTATCCTCAGCCCACACTATCCTCATTCACCCTGTGGCACACAAATTTTTTGTATGCTCAATGAGCTCAATGTTTTCAAGGAACCCGCAACATCTGCGGTTATTTTAATTGAAGACATCAACACCCGGTGTTTCGGACAGCAGGAGCGGAGTAGCTGTAGTAGCAGCACAAATAGTTCGGAGTGAAACTGAAGCCATGACGTAAAAACGACACAAGACACAAGACATTTACACGGAATACGTCGTCACGCGTACGGAGTAAGGCGATGGCGGCGATGGCGACAACACATGATGACTTTGAGACAATATCGAGAATGAATAGCATAACAATATCGAGTAGCTCGGCAAAAGCAACGATGAAAATTACGACAATTTTTATTAGTTTGGGACGTGTGTAAAAAAGACTAATGGAATGAAGAGCAGACGGAGATTTTAAAGAGTTAAAAGGGATAAAAGGAGAAAAGAGGGCAGGAAAACTGTTGAAGGAAGGAAAGAAAAAAAAGTGTGAAAAGGAAAATGCAAATACACGACGAGCAATGTGAGCTTTAAAAAAACATTGGCGGTGATAAACACTGAATGTTTAGCTTATAAAAATCTGGGGGAAGGTTGGGTCTCCCTCCCTTCCACGTACCGTATAATGAGGTGACAAATAATGACAAGAACAATTGGCATCTACGCGTAATACGCTCCACACATGCCTTTCCATTCAATGAATAAAATCTCAACGAACGCAAAATAGAATTTTAAAATATCACGGAAAGTGGGCGGAAGGAAGGAAGGGGTGGGAGAGAAGATATAGGACGAAGCCAAAGAATTGTCAAGCAATTTGTTTACAGATTTTTTGAATAAGGAACGAAATGTTTACGCCGATGATGACAACGACGGCGATGACGGGCCAAACGAAAAGGAAAGACGAGGAGTTGTTGGAGCAGGAGGTTGTTCAGATTTTGAATGATTATCGTATAAATACCAAATTGAGGAAATGCAGCGGGAGTATAGGGTTTGACAATGATCTTCTGGCTGATTTGCAGTACTTTTATGGAATTTATTTGTAATGGATTTATTTATTTGGTTACTTTCTGCCCCATTTCATTTCAATTTTATTAGATTCTTGTTCGTGTGTATTTTGGGGCTTTGTGACGTCGGATGTCTGCGGTCGGGTGTTGTCGGGGACAATTTCACTTTTCGTCAAATTTTATGAATGCCATAAATTTTGTTGTAGTTTATGCAGATATATAACAGAACAACAACATTCGACATCATTCAACCAGATGTGATGCATTCACGGTGGTAATAGACGGATGATACATGGACCGCAGCGGTTCAATTACAAAGTCGCTTTTACTTTTTTGTGTTTGGCGTAGTTTTATGGATTTGTTGGCAGCCGGAGCCGCTACATAACGGAATTGTTTTGACAAGATTTTGTTTACAAATTGAAATAATTAATTATGTCGTCGTTAATAGTCGTAATGTTTTGCGATGGGAGGTGTTGCTGCGCATAAGTCTCGTGGGCGGTCTAAGAAACTATAAGGAATAAGAAGGAGAAAACATATTTGTGGAGGCAGAAATTGGTGTAATTGGATTTAGGAGAGAGATTATTAAATAAATTGAATTCAACAGAATCATTTCAATCCGCAATATAGTTTAAACGAAGAAAATGAAATTGTTTATAAATTGTATATTAATTCAAATAATTGCAGCAAAAAATTGACTGCAGTATCTTTCGCATAGTTTCCTTAACCTGAATTAGGCTACTACCAAAATTTAAAACTTCCTTTTGTTCTAGCATTTTTTAGTTTCCAAATAGTTTATATAAATATTGAATAAATTTTCATACAACTTATAAATATTGTATTCCCTAAAATCTAGTATTTCCCTTTTATACTTCATCTTAATCACTTGAATTTACGTAATTTAATAGCTGAAGACAAGAATCGCCGTTTCAAAAAGGGCACGTTTTTCACCATCATCCCCACAATTTGTGCTGTTTTGACGGAAGCAGATAGACAGACCGATGAGCCGGCTGAGTGTTTGTCAGACTCAACTATTTATGAGTATGAAAAGCAAACGAATATTGTCAGAAAATTTTGAAAGGTATAATTTTGCCAAAATTATAAGCAAATACGCCAACAAATATCCTTTGCTTTCTCCGAATGAATACAATATTTATTTGTATAATATTAGAATACTACATACGAACAAACCTAATCTCGCATTCATACATCTATAAAACATCTCATGTACACACACACAAACTGCATACATCCACGCATATATTTCTTGAAAGGCAACTCAACTATTTCTGACCTTTTGAACTTGAACGTCATGCCCTATAGTTGCGTTATGTCAATCTCATGTCTAAGCGTCCGGAGAGCATTTTGTTGACTCGAGATGGAGTCATCGTAAGAGTAAGGCAGCCTTCAATGGAATTAATACTGTTTGCACTGACGTGGCACATCATGCGAAATGATGTGACACAATGTGATGTAATGTCCTGTCGGTTGGGTAGTCTTCCTTTTTAAAGTGTATGAGGACAAAAGCAAAGATTCAGCAAAATTATTTGAATAAATTAAAAGCTGCCATCGTTAAAATTTCAAATAAAAAGTGTAGACCATCCCAGAAAGTTCATTCAGGGCCGATTTTAATTGGGGTTGTGGTCATTGTTGGAAAGAGGAAGGGAGGGGGGGGGGAAATGGTTCTAGCAATGCAGGGGCAAAACAAGCTTAAAATAATTGATTTGAAAGTATATGTTTGTTAATATGTGATTTGATTCAACCTTGAAAGTTGTGATAATTTATATGTTTTCAGTTTTATGAGTCAATTTGGTAACCAGAAAATTTCCCGCAATGTAGACTTATGAAATTTTGACAAATATTTGAATTTACTGAATCGTATTTTTTAGAAGCTTAAATTGAAAAATAGACTTAAAAATAATTATAAATTAACTTTTTATATTACATAATTTTTTCGGGCAATGATTTTAATTTTATGAAGATAAAAAAAGATGCATGCACGCAGATCAGAATTGTAAAATGTTTTTGAAGAGAGAAAGAATCCAAGCATTTCGAAAAAGCGTGTGTCTTTTTGCGCGATTCTGCCGTCATTCGATTTTCTTTTGTTGTAAATTGTTGTACAGTTTCAAATTACAAAAACCCATCTTTGGGTTTTGTGATCTGGATTTGGTTAGACCACCAGATTTGAGACCAGTCCGCTGAAGTGATCAGTCAGTCAGTCAGATACGATACCCACTGTGGCGACTACGAAGCGAGGCAATCTAAAAGAGTGCCGCTGATTTCATCTGCAGTCATTTATTTAAACGCTCCAACGAAGCTACTGTTTGCGCTGCCTTAAAGGACAAACCCAAAAGATTGAAGCTGGAACCGAGATTCGAGAGTTACTTCTTCAATTGTACGCTTAACTGAAAAGCTCTGACGTCGCGATGATGAAAACGAAAGCGACAATGAACAAGAACAAACAATTGGACGGACGGACGGGCGACAATCTTTGAGAGTAACACAAAGAAATCCTTTCAGCTGCGATCATGACGTTGCGTCGATGTCGTGTTTTACGAGAATTTAAAACGATGTCTTTTGCCATTTGACGCGAAATTCAATTTTCCTGAAATTCGAGACGACACAACCGAAGAAGAAACTCAAACTCAGCAAAGTGACAAGAAAGACGAAGGATGCGAATTTTAACGCCGCCAGCGACGACTACGATGACGACGACGATGACGACGATGCTGTAATGAAAAATGCTTTAGCCGACAAGAAGCAACATAATCATGAAAGGCATTTAATGCGACGGCAACTAACAAAAGTTGTTTCATTGTCTTGTTTTGTCCCCGTCATAATCGTCATTATCGTGATTATCATGCACGGTATCAGCAACAGCATCACCATCAGCAGCATCAGTATTGTCGGACATCAGACAAAACTAATGACACGACGCATACAATTGAAGCAAACCACACGAATCTACTTTATCCCTTCGTCTGCCTCTCCCACCAATCCCCTCCCCCCTTCCCTTGAGCTTTTTGTCAGTCACTGTGTCTGCTATGTTTGATAATGTCGTGACATTACTTTGTCGTGGAATATTCCATTGCGTTCGAAGGAATTCTGAGTTGATTTGTGATTATTTCTTGTTTTACGCTCGTACGGCTGAAAGATTTTCAACAAGAAAGCAGTCAGTCTAGCAGTTTTCGCCACAGCTCACTTGATCATCAGCGATCACTTGATGGCAATCATAATGAATGCAATTTCTATAAATATTGCAGAATTGTTTTGTTACGTACCATGAGAGCGCAGGGTACATTCTGCAGGCCATCATTATCTTATCTTTGCTACTTCTGTTTCTTTTTCACTTTCTGTTCTCTCCCTGACTCTTAATGGCTCTGACATACTGACGATTGTCATTTCATCGTTATAATACTTTGTTGTCATATCGACGTACTCGTTTAATCAAGAGATAACAAAGTTATATAGTGTCAATACTTATTTCGGTCGAGGCGATTGAGTCGATCCATTCTTCCATTCATCAATTAATCATTAATGCTCTAATAATCTTATAAGTTGACAGCTCATAACTGTCATCGCTATGATGATGACATAAATCAAAGGAAGGCTTTTCAAAAGCCCAGAATTCAGCGATCAATGATCGAGAGAATTTGTGTCATGGAATATTGGTCAAAGTGATAAGATATTGCGGTGAAAACCAGAATTCGCAGAATCACAATCACGGAAATTTCAAAAGAAACAAATTATACAATATAATTTTAAATAAAATTGAAAAATATTGTGAAAGGTTATGTCCGAGATGATTTTTAGACGATCTTTCATGGTTAAATTAATGATTAAAAAATTGCTCCAGATTTGATGCTTTATTTGCAACCGCCTGACACAGTTGCCCCTGTAAGCTTCCTCCCCTCCTCCGATAAATATGAACAAAATAGCAATTAAAACTTTTAAGTTAGAATAAAATTTTCTTGTGATTCGTTCGATTTTGAAATTGTTTTGATAGAATCTTAAAATCTCTAAATTATTAATTTTTTTTAGAAACTTGTGTCAGACTTTACGTGAAATTTATTGGAATTGTCTTCGTAATTTCTTTGAGACGGCGTCCTGAGATTGCGCCAAGATTTATTTCTCTCTTGAAAAACCGCCTCATTCGCAGAAACCGCAAATTCGGCAATGAATTATTTGATGGCGTCTCTGACATCTAATCACTTGCAAGTGGTCACTTTCTTGGAAGTCATTCACTCTCTCTCTCTTTCTCTCTCACTCACTCTCTCTCTCCCTCTCAGCGTCGTGGAATAATTTCATAAGGTACTGTTTGGGCTAAGAAGGATAACGATTACCCGAATTTTCTAGAATATTATTTAAATAATTTTTAATCAGATGAATTCGATTTTAGGTTTGATCAATTGTAAAAAATTTTTATGATTTGAAATAGTTTATTTCGATCGCTTTATTAAATTTATGAAAATTGTATGCACATGCGTTTTTAATTCAACTGAGTAACCGATTTCATTGACTCAAAATGACTATTTGATACTTTTTCAACCGTGAGTGAGCGTGTCTCAGATACAAATTTTGTTGATATGAAATCTTAAGGCACCATAAAATAGATTGTCAAACCTACGAAAATAATTGTTTGTGTTTAGGACATAATGCGGTTAAAGGACATGACATAAAGGCGCGCAGACACGGAAGCTGAGAGAGACCGAATCGAGCTGAATACAATGAAAAAACATGGTTGAATATCTACAAAGTCAACGCGATAGACAGACTGACTGGTCCTTTGGGACCAGTAAAAATAATCATAAGAGGAATTTTGAAGAAGGAAATATTTGAAATTGTTCTTCAAATGAGATTGAGGATATACGTGATCCTTTGAATTTCGAGTTAATCTAGAGGAAGATATTTCTTAACACAAGTATCAAAAATAACTGTGGCAAAAATCAAGTGGAAAACTACCTCTTGTTCTCCAAAATCTAAAAATCGCTCTGGAGGTTGTGGCGATTTCTTGTGAACTCAATGCAACGAACTCATTGCAAAATTTAGAGCACGGTTTTCGTGTTTGTGCATTTATAAGGGTTCAAGTTACCACAAATGGCAACCACTACGTCAAGTTTAACGTCATTTTAACGTAAGAAATAGTCGTAGCAATCACTTGAATTTATTTAAGATCCTTCGTCAGCAATGCTTCCTTAAGAAGGATAATCTTGTGAATAAGCCATGAAGCGGTTATAGATATATTACGTATCATATGCGTTCATGTGTATCTATTATAGGAAAGATGTGGTTGAGGTGAAAAGAGAAAAACAAGTACTTTCGTAAACATTAAGCTGCGGAATATCTCTGGATGACGCAAATGGATAACTTGCGGTTTGACAGGGGTAGGAGGCAGAAGTATCGAGACATCTTTGAATAACTTCAAATTATATTGTACACTGATAAAAACTGTTTTATGCCCAAAAACCATTTTAGCCTCGTGATGAATAATCACAAAAATTGTGATAATCTTTTCTAAATCCAAATCGTTTTATTGCGGAAAAAGTTAAAATTTAGCAAAAGTGCGCCAAATTTTTACATATTATTTATGGACGACTTAATTTTTCGATTTAAAAGGTTAAATTTTCATATAAGCGATTTTGGAATCCGTATCTATTAATCTGTATTTATTAAGTTTTTATCTAGAAAATTCATCTGTGCTTACTGGATTGAAATTTGAAGTCATAATATTGAAGTTTTTTGACCAGAAATAATTTTGTTTTTAAAACTGGCATGAGTTTTTTTAGTGAAATAATTCTTCGAATCTTTAAAGACTCAAAATTTGTTTTCAATATTCAACTTAATTTTATTATATAACAATTTTAATTCATTATCTTGTTGTAATTTTGATTCCAGCATTGTTTGCTTGTTGGAAATTATTTCAATAAAGCTAAAGTTTTTAATATTCTAGAAGACCAGAAAGTATTCGAACCTCGTTTTGTCTCTTTAAATCCGTAAAAACCAAAGGAATTTGCACTCTTTAGCTTTTGTCAATCTCTTCGGTATCACGTACGAATTGCTCTCGAAAACTTACCCGTCCACTATTTGCTCAATCATTGTCATTAATTCTATTGTTAGACCACTTTTTGGTTGTTCCAAAACAACTGATGTTTCCTTCTGAAGAGTCATGTCTCCATCAGGAAAGGCTGCTCAAGCTGGTCGTCTTTCAACTAAACCATTTTGATTGTTGTTATTTCTAACTTACGTGCCAGTCATCGATTATTAAGCGAAATTCTCTTTTTATTTATTTTTCTTTTTCTTTTTTTCATGCCCTATACCCGAGATGATAAGGTATATTAGTTTAATTCTTCTGTTTGTAACGCATTAAAGGAGGCGTGGTAGGTATAGAAAAGTATATCTCTGCATATAATTTTGTCTAGAATCGCTTCCTGAGCTGATTTAGCCATGTTTGTGAAAATTACGATTATAGACTAACGGAAACGGATACCGACATAAATATTTTTTGTCATGATTGATTTAAATTGGGCAAAATCAGCTTTTCTTTTAATGAAAGAGTTTTCTTTTAATGAAAAATATTGCAAAGCTCAGTCTCTTTCTTTTCAGACTGTGAAATCTTGAAGATAAGAGAGTTAAACATTCTAAAAATGCTCGAGGCACGCCCACTATTATACTATACCATACCAAGTATGGACTATTTTAAGAAAGGTTAAGTTGAAGACTGGTTATTAGATCTGACTTAACCCGGATAAGCCGAATTTAATATTAAAGAGGCACGTCCCGTCCTCTGGTTATTGGGTTTGAAACATAAATTTATATTACTGGTTTAGGGTACACGGACCTCGACGAGGCCGATACCCGGAGTTCTTGCTTTTTTCTATATTATTTCAATGTCGTTGATCGCAATCGTTGACCATCTTCCATTTGACTTACGTGGAAAGAAGAAGATGACAGTAAGAGCATGATGGTGATGATGATGAAGTAGAAAACCATAGTGACAGCGACAAGTACAACGATAACGGCAACGATAACGATAAATATAATGACAAAAATGATGCTGAAGATGATGGTGGTGACGAGATGTATAAGAGTTGATTCGGTTAAATGATACAAATGTGTGTGTGAGATTACTTGGGAAAAAACTGGAGCTAATTTGCAGCATGATTCAAGTAATTCGACACAATTTGTTGAAACAGCTGCGTACGTTGTCAATTAGTCAGTGAGTCCCTGAATGACTGAGTGAACGAGTATGCTTTGGTTGTCGCTTACCAGAAAGTTGTTGATTTGTGGTTAGCAAATGCTATATTTTTTATGGAAGAAAAGCCACAGTTTTCGTGCAGTTCTCCTTTTTTTCGTTGTTGGTGGAGTTGCCAAACTGCCAATATATCAAACGCAAACGCTTGTGCGTGCACTTGACAAATATGTCAGCAAAAGCAGTTTGTGGTGCTCGTATTTCTCTTTAATAGTCAGAATTATTTAATTCTTTTCTGTTTCCATTTTCAGTTGATTTGATCACGTAATTGAATTTGTCACCACCTAAGGGCGCAATTTGTCTTTGCTGATAACTGTCTCTAAAATTTGTTTCGTACAAAGTATTTTTGTAGCAGACACTACTTTTGAAAAAAGTTCCCTTAAATTTGGTTTCACATTGAAATTCTTTAATGTAAACATTTTTTGAAAAAATTTTAAAAATTTTGTCGAAAACGTTTTTTGTATTAGTGTAAAAATTGAGTGACAAATGATTACTAAATGCGTTTACATTTCGGTGTTCCTCCAGACAAATTACATTTCTGTATTCTTTCATTCTTTTTTCTTCAATCAATATCCATCTTATTCTGATTGACAGCTAAACATTATCGAAATTTGTGAAATTTTTCGTAGCTTTTTTCTCTCATTTTTTGTTGAAAAATTTTAGCCCCCACAAAAATTCCAGCTATTACTTTTGACACGAAAACACACTCACACATGTCTCTTTTGCCCTTTGCTCCTCAACGTTCGCCGTCAGGTGCCATTACTCTTATCTGCCGTATGTAAGCTTTCGAACGTTGTGAGAATCGCTCGCCTGCACCAAATGCACCACCGCCCAGCGAGACTGACAGAAAGGTAGACATCCAGAATCGTGACATCATTCTGAAGGCAATCAAAATGGGGACAAGAATATTATACGATAAACGTTGCACGTTACACGAGAGTCACACTGTCACAATTTTTTTATTTGTTTTATTGTAAAACCTTGTTTTTGTTTTTGTATTTGACAAATGTTCGTGCTTGACATCGCCTTCAATGTAAACACGTATTGTCAACTCAAATGTCGGTTTAAGTTGTCAGTTGGTGTTGTTAATGTAATTACTGTTGGTTGGCCTTTGTTGGTGAGAATAATTATGACTAGCTTTTATGAGGTTTTATTTATTTAATTTTTACGATTTTCATGGAATCTTTTTTCGCTTTTAATTTTGTTGATGTTGGGTTGGTTAATGTGATTTTGTGGGCGGTCCCTAAATGAGAATTTTGGGTTTGGAATGAAATTGGCTTAGGAAAAGTCGTTCTATAGTTATTTTTTCGTATTTATTTTTCCTTCTTTTGAAATACTTCGATTTGTAAAAATTCTAGTTTCATTTTGGTCATTTACAAAAACACCCACAAACAACCAAGTCTCTTAAGGATTTTATGAAAATGGATCCTATTATTTGGTCTGACTGTATTCATTTCAATATTGTTAAGAATTAAATTTTACCCTAATCAATACATGTAAATATAAACTGTCGTCAATTGACGAGACATCCAATACTGAAAATAAAGATAATCCAACAGTAAGAATCAATAAGATCATCACAACATTTTTTTACGCGAATAATAATTTTGAAAAAATATTAAACTCACATCTACAGGATTGAAGTGTCACACCTTCGGATATTTCCAGCTGAAAAAACTGAAATAGCTTTAAATAATTTTAATCGTATAATACGGATTTCAATATGGATTTAAATAATGACAACTGCATAAAAAAACAACATTTTGTCATTTGACAGCTTCAGAAACAACAATAACAACGAGTTTTCAGATTGACAGTAAAAAAACGAAAATACAATAAAACTCCTTGAATCGTTCTGTAACATTCTCAAAGCTTAGCACCAATCATTCAAGGTCATTTGCTGTTGCATAGAAATAATAATACCGGCACCGATTGTTAGTTTTGCTGTCAATTATTATAATGATTGTGACGGAGATGACGATAAAGTAGCTTGTGTGGGACAAAACTTGGCAGCAAAATAATTTGCTTTGAATTATAAAATCAAATAAATAACGTTTTATAATCATCATCAGTCTCAGGTCACGAAAAGAATTTTTGGCATTTCAAAAGTCAAACTAATCAGCATTCGTTACGCCACAATCAAAAAAAAAAAAAAAAAAAAAAAAAAAAAAGAATTGGATGACGTTTCTTTTGAACAAAATTCTCCCTTTAATGCTTTGATTTCAGAAAATTTTTAAAAAAAATCGAAAAAAGCGAAATAATGAAACTGCATGATACGATACGAATCTGTCAAAAGTCATTTTCGCGGCGTGATTAAAGTAAATCAAAGCAAAACCGCAGCAGCTGCGACGGCAATTATCGCTGTTAGCGGAAATAAAACACGTTCGTACAAAAACAAAAACTAAAGCAATATAAAAGTTAAAACTAATTAAAATTATCATTGAACTGACACCTAGAATGACTTGCCTGACAGGGCGAGGAACACGAATTTTTTTTAAAATAATTTTTATTATAAAAATAACCAAATTAATCACCAACCGCCAGCCATTCATCGGAGACTTGAAAAAATCCGTACTTGAACAAATTTTATTTATTATTGCGACTACTACTGAAATGATTACTCAGATGCTAAAGACAATTGTTGACAAGCTGTATCAGTTCATCTAGTTTTTTTATTGCGGTTATCGTAGTTTTGCTTGTTTGTCCGCTTGTGCCGCTGCATGCAACTTTTTGAGGATCTTGGCCTTTACAAGTCCAGCGATTTTGTAAGCAATCGCCTTGACGCAAGTAATTGATATTGACAGTTTTATGAAATCATTGCAAATAATTACACTTACAATAATAGTTAAATTCATTTTTGAGCGATTTCTAGTCGATTCTCGGCATGAATTTGATGGCTACTCGTTGCTCTTTGGGTCCTCGGGTTATGAAATTTTTCTTTAAAAATAAAATTATGTAAAATTACGCATTTGATCATTTGAGGAATCCATTGCTAAAAAGTTAACCGTTAGAAGTAATCGCTTAGAAGATTTATTTATTTTTTCCATTTTTGTTTTAATTTAATAGAAACGAATTCTATTAAAATTATTTTTTATTACTTTCTTGAAATCGACTTTTCTTCTTCTTTTTTGTATAAAATCTGGCATAAATCTTTTTCAGGAAAGAAAAATTATGGTTTTACACAGATTATAAAAAAATAATTTATTATTAATAAGTTTCGTCTAAACAAAATTATTAATAAACACATTTTATTGACCATTTTCTTGTAGAAGGGTATTCGGTTGTTGTTGTTGTTGTCGTGCAATAATATGTCGATACATTTGATTGTACGATTCCAAATGGGCTACGACAACAACAACGACAACAACAACAGCAGCAATAACTTTGGAAGTTCTTGTACAATAATTCTTCATTGAATGGCGTGAGTCTCGTAAAAAGCAATAACGCAGTTTCGGGCTGAATCAGCCTTCAGATTTGTTGAGTAATTAAAATGTGGTAGGAAAAAAATGGCTTTGAGTTACAACAAGTGCAACAACAACAACACCGACATAACCATCAGCACTAACTAGAACAAAGCCGTGGCGGCGATGGCGACGATAAACGAATTACGAGTCTAATTTATTTGTCGCGGTTGGTTGAATCGAATTCGAATTCGAATGGAATGGAATGAAGTGGAATGGAGAATCATTATTACGCAATGGCTATCTATTGTCGTGGTTGCTATTGTTGCTGCTGTTGTTGTTGTTGTTGTTGTTGTTGCTTTTGCCACTAACACCGCCAATAGTTGATACGTTTTTATTACTCGTCTCATTGCAATTGCGGACGCGTTGTTATTTTTATAGGTTTTGTTGTTGTTGTTATTAAAGTCGTTGTTGGTTTTTTCGTAGGCATGTCAACACTGCAAACATGTCAGTGGTATAACGATATCGTAGAATGGACGAATGCACTGTACTGACACAAGCAGCAACGCCATCATGATTATTGTTACTGTTTTTGAAGACATCAAAGCCGCTCAAAAACGACTACATCGCCGTCACCTTATTACCGAACCCCCCACCCCCTCCCCTTACTATATTCCTGCTCAAGGCCCGTTATACTCCCCACTAAAAATGCAACGCAAAATAAGTTGCGCTTCGGTAGGCCGGAGACAATGATTGCTAAAAACGGCAGTAGCAAGAGTCGTCGCCTCGGCTGAAGAAGCAAAAGAAGAAGAAGAAGTAGAAGTGGCAGTAGCAGCAGCACCAGCAGCAGCGTGAAAGATATTGCACCAGACAGCACCAACCACCGGTGGATAAGCAATCAATTAACGGCATGAAACAATATCAGATAAAATGCAAAAGAAAAATACTAATAAGAAAAAACAAGAGCAAACAAAACAATAAACAAAAACTAAGGCAGCAATCAGAGTTTGACATTCTGTTGGCGTTTCTTCTGTTGCCGTTGTTGGTGTTACTAACTAAGCCATTGCTATTGACCAGCTATAGCGTTATTGATTGGATGCCACTAAAAATACGCTAAATAAAGCCGTCATGGTTGCAACAGGAAAAGCATATTTTGACAATATCGCCAATTCGTCAGACGAGACAACAACAATTTTCTCGGGTGAGTGAGCAACATCATTCAATCTACAAGTCATCGATTTAAGCTCTCAGATTTCTTTGCCTCTTTCGTTGAAATCATTAAAAGTCAAAGCAAAACCAACAATTAAAATAATAGTGAAAAAATTCTGAAAACAAAGTTTTACAATTTAGATCAAAAAAAATTTAGAGCACATCAAAACATCCAGATGACCACGTAATATTCAAAATGTGGAGGTAGAAATGTCCCCTCTCTAAAAACGTATTCTGCGTTTTACAGTGAGAGTAATTTTCTCTTGGGTTCCATTGCTGAAATGATTGCATAACATTTTTGAGGTAACGGTTTCCTCGTAGCTCATTGCTGTTTTTGTTAATCTTGCATCTGTTGATTTGTCAACTTCTTTTGCAATCGCCTCAACCATTTCAACCAACCAACCAATCAATCAAACCGCAAAAAGTCTGTCTGCTGTCAAGAACAAGTCCAAGCCAATGTCATCGCATTCAAGTGACGCTGTTTAAGGTGCTTAATTATTTGTAACAATTTGTAATGACTGAATGACGGATTGACAACTTAACCGCTCGACTAGCAGTCTTTCTTGTGGTTTTGTAGCTACCGTGTCGAGTGGCCTTGTCGTTATTGTTATTCCTATTGTTATTGTCTGATCATTGCGGTTTCTGATACCATTGCTGTTCATTTCAATAAGTCGTATGTCGTCTGTCGTCTGTCACTTGTTGACCCCGTGCCATCGTCAAGAGACGTCAGGCGTTATCATCAAATCGATGAATGCACATGCGACACATGAAGTTATTCAATATTTATCGACTTTTCTAATTATGGATATTGCTTTACCGCCATCGAACCGACGCCACCAATCATCATTTGCGGTTGGTTCGAATAATGGCAATCATGAGGAATTGTACTGCTGTCATCAACGCTTTCATCAATTATTCCACCGCCGCGTCAAAATTACTTTTATTGAGGTTATGGTCACAGCTCGATTTGATTATCTCACTGACTCACTGACTGACTAACAGTTTCTAATTCATAAAATATTATTTTAATTACGTCATTATAGGTAATAATATATTGACAACACTTTGTCACACGAAAGTCGAAGTTCGGAGTCATCGAAAATGGACAAAAGAAAGCTTTTTGAATTAAAGAATTGGTATAAATTTAGAAGACTCTGCAATGTTATTTATTATCGTTCAATTGCCTAACGTATTTCTTAAAAAAGCGTCCACAGCTAATTGAAAAATATCACTATCCTCCTCTGTTTGTGCGAAGACCTTCCAATCCTTGTAAAATATTTCAAATCCGTAATGGCCAATCGATAGAAACCTTAAGAGATTGAAGTCCAAGAAAAAGGCATTTCTCGACTTGGGTGAAGGTAATTTAATTCTTGTATTCTTACATATATACAAACACGTAATATATTATAGATGGATATTTATAAGAGTAAGTGTGGTGTATCTTCCCTTCGCTGGTTGGAAGGCTTAAAGAAGCGCCTCGAGTTTCACTAAATAAATAGATCATTTATCAGTAAAAATGATACTCGTGATGCAGTCGTTGCTGCGGCTGATCGTAGTCACTGCAGTTTTCTCAATGGTTGGCTGGAACTGTTGGGCACAGAACAGGAAAGAACTTTTCGCATGACCGTGAAGTTCACCGGACCTATTACTCAAAGGCTGATCGAAGTTATAGCCATAGCCAAATCCAAAGTCCGGGATTTGTCTTGATCTTCCTTTCGTTAAACTCTGAAACAAACGCACTCCCATTGCTGTTTCTCTCCCTCTCTCTCTATCTGTCTCTTTATTTTTTCATTTCTCCTTTCTTTTGTATTATCGAACACGCAAAAATCGTATTTTCATAATAAGAATAAGAAGAAGAAATTATCAAATGTTCGATATCAGTAAAACGACAAAAAAGCAAGGATGCGAATTTCTTGCTTGAGGTCTATAGAAGACTTGGCAAAGGATGAGGAATCAATAAAATATGAATGCCCGATAGCGCAATTGATTGGTTTGTACGTCTGTCTCTTTGTCCGTCTACCGGTATCTGTTTGTGTGTCGTCCGTCTATAGTCGATTGTACATAAATGTATATATTCTCATAATATACTCAATGCGCTATTATATCGTATTTGTCTGATCGCGATCAGCTGCTTTTGTTGGCGGTCGATGTTGTTCTTGCAGTTGTTGTTGTTGTGCGGTTATTGGACAGTATACGTAAACGCGTGTTCTTAGCTTGGCCTCCAAATGGTCAAGCTTATTGGGTATGATATTTTGTTTTTGGGTTTTTTTCTTTTCAATACGATCAAAGCAGGAAATAACGATACGTACATAAGCTTGTACTGAACATCTGCTGTCGCTGCTCCAGCCTTAAGTATGAGATGATCAGTGCCATAGTTCCACACGCGTATGAACGCATACGCACGAAGAGGCATACGGCGGGAATGTCCATTACTTAACCGAAAGTTGTTTAACTGAAATACCGAATAAGAGCGCCCGTGAAAAAAGCGGCGCAGAAAAAGTAATTGCAAACGGTGTTTACTTCCAGCCCGAGGCGGCGCAAAAAGTACCAACCATTAAGGACACCGGAACCAAGTGTAAAAGAGATAAGTTGCCATTGGAATGGTATACAATTATCGAGGTTTGTGGAGGAAGGGTTACCGTTGTTATTGGTATTGATTGTTGTTGTTCATACGATTGATATTTCATTTCCATTCATTTTTGATGTTTCATCATTAAAATGGTTAAAGAAGAGCAGGAGGGGAAGAGGGGGGAAGAGGCAAGTTAGATGGAGGAAGCAAGAAAAAAGGGAATCCACCAAATAATGAAATATATAGCCTTTATTAAAAGGTAATAAAATCCTGTGCAATGAAATAGTATTAAGAAAAACAAAAATAATACATAAATTTATACCAAAATATACTATTTCTAAATCACTTTCGGTTTTCAGGATACCATTTGTGATCCTACTACGGAAGAAGGAGATAAGGATAATTGTTCTACATTACTAAAGACTTTGTGATCATTAATAATAAAAAGAAAAGATTGAAGTTTTATTTATAACTCGTACAACTCTCTCACAATAAATGGTGAACATTTGAGAATATGACTTCATTGTCAATCCCTCAGGGTCGACAAGACCAATCATATCCTATTAAAAATTTCTAGAATTGATTTTTTTGCTGAACTAAAAAAATGGACTTCCGGACATTTTGCTGCTAAGGAAGTTGTTTCTCATGATAATTAATTTTGTTTTATTTAGTTATTAATAATAATATTAATTTTATTTACTTCTCCTTCACCCGTACGTACGCCATACACTGATGACATAAGGCATACGATTTTAATCCTATGGGGATTATTTTTATTCGATTTTAATAACATTGATAAATTTTTGTTTGAATAAACTTCAATTTATCCATCCACAATAACCTTCTCGGTTGATCGCCTGCTGGTGTCATTATCGTGGTAAGCCGCAACAGTGGGTTTGGTGACGGTTGATTTGTCCCTCTTCACACGTCATAAATTCGGTTTAGCTGTCATATGTGCTCATTCGATGATCGTTGGTCTGACGGCAAGGCTTATGAGGAACTAAATGCTAAATGACGTCACGGCCCTGCGAGTTTTGTCAGTTGAAATTTCTTTTCTTTTGATATTTGTTGTAGAACGTAAACGTTTATTTCAGCAAATTAGTTTTTTACCATCTGGTGTCCGTAACAATTTCTGTTCCTCCACCTTTTAACTGATCACCGATCTACGGCTAAAGACGCAGAAAAAAGGTTCGATTAAAGCACGTTTACTCAAGAGATGCCACGAGAATAAGTTTGTTATGGGTGTAGGAAGGGAAAAACAAAAAGGGAGTAGAGGATTGAAAGGAAGAGAGTGTTGTGTGTGGCTTGAGCGGAGTAAAGGGCCGAAAGAAACGCGCTTGAGCGAATGGCAGGAGGAGAAGGTAAATATATATTTAATCCGACACGCTCGATGAACGATTACAACGCGCGACGACAGTCGATGATAATTTGGGCTGCAAAACAACAACAACAGAAGAAATGCAGCCAACATACCTAACCGCGAAAACGTTGCATCCACTCCGGATTCCGTGCTGGCGTGAAGAATTCAAAATGTTTTATTATTTTTTTGCTCCTCAAAAAATACATTTCTCTCGGACTAGTCGAAAAATTGTTACAATTTTGTACGGATCTTCCGTTTAGTTTGCATTACGGCTCACTGTTGCTTGATGCCGTCTGCTGTCTACCACCTACCGCTTGCTGCTTGCCGCTTGCCGCCTGATGTCTATTGCGGTAACCCATAATTCTACTTACTTAACCGACGTCCAACGCATTCGATTGCGGCGATAACCATTTATTATGCAAGGTCTATCACAAAAGGCGTTAGAAATTACCGAACGCTCATCAATTTCCATCGGTAGCTTCCGCTGTTTAGGAATCACACCAAAACCAATCGCTAGCGATGCTTGTAAATGTTTTAAGATTCGAAATTCGCGATTGAATATTTAGGAGAAAGGGCGGGGCGGGGGTAGTTGGTGTTTGCACTGACCGCCAAAACGTGACAGATAGTCACGATTTTGATGGACTGGCTTAACGATTTTCCAACAATGAATTAGGATTGGAGCAGCCACAAGTTATAATCTTACGGATTCAACGCAATGGTAGGATAATTAAGGGGAAGAGAAGAATGGTAGATGAATAGCATGAAGGAAAAAGATTCATTCTTAATGTATTTCAATGAAAAAACATCAGAGTCAGAACAACTGAAAGAATGGAATTGTTAGAAGGTATTAAGTTACACAAATGTCTTTTTAGCCTTTGCTAGTATCTCGAAAACCTTTAGGAAATATTTAAAGAGAATACTTCTCGGGGCTTCGTGAAAGCTAATATCCTGTAGATGAAATGTTAACAAATTCATGACAATTTTTATCGTTTGCCTTCCTTCATGCTTTCTCTTACAATCAATTTTTTATTACCTAATTTTATTTGATTAGACCTCCATTCTGGATAATTCTCATCACAAACGTTGTTTTGTGTAAAGATTTCTTATAAAAACAACAATTTTTAATTGAACATTGCCGGAAATTTAAAACGTTATTATCCTTAAAATCGTTATTATCCTTCTTGTCCTGTTATCCTTCCCATTTTTCGGAACTCGTCCGGTTTTTCATATTATTCGGCCATTCTGATACGGACACTCTGCTCTATGTGTTCATCGCTCCAGATGGTCAATCTACCACACCAACAGAACGTAATGATAAAACCAACAAAACTGAAACCAACGCAGGGGTGGTGGCCACGATCGCGGTACACTAATGACTCGTTTATGTCAAGTTAAGGGCTTCATATTTCAAGTTAATTCCTGGTAAACCTCTTATGCGTTTTCTTCACTTTTAATTTCTTATCGACACAGAGAACGCGGCCGTTCCCCGACACCGAAAATGAATATGAATAGATGCTTAAAGGGGCGGTGCAAGAGCGGAAAGAATTGAGATGGGACAGATGAAACGGGAAGAGAAGAAAATTAAATCAACCGCGAAATTATGCACTTTTCATTGATTTTCCACACGTTGTATGTTTTTAACGATGACTAAAGCAACAACAACAACGACAAATATGACATCAGGATCATCATCAACACAACAACACATAAAGTGGCTCAACCGAAACGTGGCCTTCTGGCAAGCTTCTTTGTTGGCTCCGTTGCTCCAGCTTACTTTTGTCATGGATGGTGTCCTTATCTGTTTCAGCTTCCCCTCCGGCCCCGCACAAAATAAACGCCAAGAGCTTGAATAAATTTCTTTATTAATAATTACGCATTGCTGCAAATTCGCGTCTACGTTTGCGTCCGGGTTTTTGTATGCGCGCCATATGTGCGCCTGCGCGTTGTAGCTTCAAGATGTTGTAGCTGCTGCTTCTGCTGCTGCTGGGTTTGCTTTAGTAAGCCAGCAATGAATGGTTGGTCCGCTAGCCGTTCAGCCATTAAATTATGATGCAAACAGCAACAACACTTACACATTTACGAAGCCATGAAGGTCTTCATGGCTATCAAGCGCTGCGGCATTGCTTCAAGCGCCGCACCGCGTTGCAACGAACCTCGTTTCTAGTCCCTGAAACGAGGATCCACCCTCGAATGTTCCTGCTCGTCGTTATATCGAACTCATACAGCATATTTACAACGCTTTATGTTAACAAATAATTTATTATTAAAATTATGATTGACAACCTGGGGGCACTTTTAAATTTTGCTCTTGGTCTTAGTCCGTTGCTCATCAACCAACATCAGCATATTGGACATTTTTGTTGTTATTGTTAGTTCCAGTGTTGTTGCATTTGTCACGTTCATCCATCCATCTCCAACAATTACCGAAATTTTCTGATTTTTTTTTGCTGGTGACGTTAGGCTCTTGCCAAACTCAATGCTGTTGCCCCAATTGTTGCATTGCGTCAAATTCATTTTCGATCTGCTGCCATCGCATGTAAACTACTTATGCGTAAAGTGCTAAATGGGATCGCATTTTGAAGGGAGACAGAAAAGCCGGCATGACGCTACAAAAGCGCATTTAACTGATCGATCGTTTGATCTGTCGGATCGATGGAGTTGGTCGCCTTGCGTTCGCTGATCAAATGTTATTGATTAAACGACGGTTAACAAGTTGATTTAAGTGCTTGTAAATTTATAACGTCTGCAGAAAATTTATGCAAATTGACGGGACTTTGTTTGTTCGGCGGTACCGTTTAACACACTCGACATTTCTGGTGATGATGATTATAGTGATAATGGCAATGGTATAGATGTTGTTAGGTGGAGAGGGTGGAAGGGGTTAATGGGACAAATAAAGGAACAATAAGATGAAGAAGAATAATATTTGAGTCAATTCTAGGTAATACTTTTTTTCTCTAACTCTAAGAGTTTTGCTGCATTTGCGTAATCCGTCATGATCACAAAACCGTCGTTTGGGTTATAAAAGTAATACCTTAAAAATGAAGTAGTTCGTGATTATCAATTTTTGGCAAATAAATATAAAATTAATATTAATCATATAAATACTTGAAAAATGCTTGTTTAAATCCGCCCAAAGACATCATAAATTTCTTACGAAATCTTCTCCTTTTTTATGCTCTAGCACTGAAGAAACTACCAAACAACTTTAGCGTTTCTCGATTACCGACTGAAGAAACTTTTGTGGACAACCCGCTCGCGGACTATTTCACAATGATTGACTTTATTCTCTTACTCCCTCGGTAGTTGTGTCCATTCAGATGAGTTGGAACGTTGTGTGGTAATGTCTCGTCCGGTCGGTCGGTTGCCTAGCCGAGATCATGCAATGCTCTACCATCGCATGTCATTCCATAGCTCATGAATATTTATGCGTCACATTTGGTCGCACTTTTCGCGCAGCTCATTAATAATGCGAGCGTCTCTAGAGCACAAGTGTCGTCTTTATTCCATTCTTCTCTTTGCGCATTGCGCAAGAAATGCTTTTGCAGAAGAATAATAATAATAAGAGGAAAACCAGCAAAAGAAATGATGAAGAACAGACTTACAATTCTCCGTGATAACATTGGATTTCTGAAAGATAAGGAATAACCCAATCGTTGTCGCTGCATTTGATTCTGTTGGATTTAATTTCATGGTTTAGTTAAGTTCAACTAAGTTGAATTGAGTTCAGGCGAGTTGAGTTAAAATTCTATAATATATATCATCGTCTTTATTCTTGTTGCTCCTCGTTCGCGATGGCTCTAACGCTGACTACTTGTGTGTGTCCACAATGCCGTCGTTTGTCACCCTTTCTGAAGGAGTCCCAGCGTTGCCGCAGTGAGCAACAATCAACGGTCAACAACCAGCGGCTAAAGAAACAACATTTCGATCAGAAAAGAAAATTAAAAGGGGGACTCTTTCACCCCAAAACAAATTTATATGCAGTTTATGCGGGGATAATGAACTTTAATTTGTGCCTTTTCGGTATTTTATATTTATTATCCACGATCTCGTTGAGTCGTTATTTGAGGTCATGGTTTTTATGACGGCTCCGATATAAAACAGAGATAAGGTGTTCGCAGGTGTAGCAGCAACCGAAATACATTAAAGGAGGAATGTCATGGTTCTGGGCTTTGGGGTTCAGAGTTGAAAACGACAAGTGAAATTTCGGTTAGCGGTTTTGAGGATAAAATACGTTTAAAGCGAAAAAGAGGATCCTCGGTTTACGTTTTCTTAGGAAAAAGAAATAACTTTGGTAATTTTTAGCTCCGTCTATAATGTTTGAAAGCCATGCTGGAAAATTTAATGCAGTTTCATTTGAGAGGATTGCCTCAATCGATCTTGGGTGCAACTTTCGTGGAAATCAGTTTTCTATAAAAATGATAAGCAAAAGAATACGTTTGATAATAAATGATCTAATCATAATAATTATGTGGCCAATGATAATTAGTAGAAGCTTCATTAAATTTTATTACTGTAGAATTTATAGAGATCTTTTTGAATATTTAAATCTTCTTCTAATTTTATTTCTTTAATTACAAATAGAAAATTTCGTAAAGTCAATTTTTTTCGGCAATTCTACAGATATTTTACATTTCTTTAAATTATATTTCACAAATTTTTTTTTATTTTTAATTGATATATTTTAGGGCTCTTCCTTGAAAGTTATCAGTCTCTTATCTTTCTCTTTCATGGAGCAGTGCACAAAAATCGGTTATATCAAGGTAGTCCCACCAAAATGTTTTCTATGGTTTTACCATTAATTTTTCTTATTAAGATTACGCAACTAGGTTATACTTTCTCAATGATTAGGGAGCACTATATATTTACGAATATTTTGGTTACTATGGAATAATTAAGATTAGAGTCTATGACGCGGGAAATAATCAGACCGTTATGCACCATTGAATTGCTCTCGCGAGCAATAAAGAGCAAGTGCATATATTGCGTACTTACGAGTGCGCACCGTACTACACCGCGTTGAAATAGACCCCACACATAGTGTATGATCGTATGTAATTAAGACACTTTTACACATGCACACCTGTGTATACGGTGCGCCCCCCCCACAGGAAAGTGTTTCGGTGATTGGTAAAAGAAGGTTTAGTTTTCAGTTATCATTTTTCTTATGCTAATTAAGAAATGAATGTCAGTGAAGTAGTTTGAATGAGAATCTTACAGAAGACCGAAGAGGGGTAGGAAAGTCTTAGTATCGGATATGATTGCGATAGAATCTACTGCGACTTAATTGGACTACAGTGGAAAAGAATTGGGGCGGGAAAGGAGATTGTCGTTTTAATTGTCGTATTTCCGGCAAAAAACGGTTAACGGTTATGGAATTTTTTGACGGAAAATGACGGATCTAAAAAAAAGTTCAAACTGTACGAAAAAGTCCTTAGAAATTCTCTCATCTCTCATTTAATGCCAATATTGTCCTTCAGTCTCTTCATTCTTACTGTTATTTTCTAGCTCTTTTTATCTTTCTTCCCTCTCTTTCACCCTTTCTCTTTTTCCACATAATATTTTATTCATAAAGCCTTTTCCTTTACCGAGGGGCAATGACTTTCCCTTGGGAACTCAACATAACGAATATGACAGACTTAATAAAATTTCTTAATTTTGTCACGGTAGGTCGCCGTCTTCTTGTCTTCGTCATCTATTACTTGGTCACTTTTAAACTTCTTATTTCCTTCTTTTTCTCATGCTTAAGTCGTAAATATGCAAATGATTTATAAAACAAACGACTCCTTTTCCGGTTTTATTTATGCAAAAGTGACCAACGAAGCGACGAAGTTTGATTATGTCCGTGCGAGTGGCTTTCTGAAACAGGTCAACAAAGACAACTTACAGGCGGGAGATCGCATGATCGCTTGTCAACCCATGACGGACCATTCTTGAGACTTTTCCGGTGCCGGTGTCGTTTGTTGAAGTTAGCAGCGTCGCTCATACGTCGGTCCGGTGTTAGTTGTCTTTTTCACACTTCGTTGATTTCTACTTGCCGAATGCAACATTTTGGTGACGTCCCTTGGCGGTGCTGCCATTGTATGGTATAAGTGGCCGTATCTATGAGTTCGTAAGCGGCGACAGATTTTTGTGGTTTTCATTTCAAACGAGATATTCAGTTGCTGCATCTGTTACGCTTTCTTGACTGCTTGCTGGCATTGACGATTCTTTTGCAGTGTGTTTCCTATTTAGACACTCTCCAATCATTATCCACTTTATTAGCCTTCACAACAAATATATTCCAATTGTTTCAAAGCGCGCAATTACGAAATTACTTGATTTCACAAACTCATAACGCTCATTTCAACTAATTTTTTTGCGTTTCAGTCTTACAATTCAACTTACCGGCCCGTTGATTTTGATTACTTTTCAATTAAAACTTTTAAAAGTGAAATCTTTTAAAGAAAAAAAAAACAACAACTAAAATTCGACCATCGTCAAGCTTCGTTGAATAAACTGCACGACTATCCGCAGTCGATTACTCGATTCTTTCAAGACAGTCACCTCATTTTTTATAACTATTTATTTTTTTGGATTCTCTTAATTAATACTTTTTTGATTCTCTTAATCGTTCGTTTGAAACTGGCTTGATATTGCCACACGACATGTTACCTATTTTTAAGATTCAAACTCTTAATTCAATCAATGAAAACTTTTGTTTTGTTCCATTAAAACATTATCATATTTATAATTAAATTAAATTTTTTGTTTAAATAAAAAGGTAATTATAAACAAATTGTCATCATCGCCACTACATAGATCTATGCATGCCGAACATCAGCGGCAACAACACCAACAGCAACAGCAACAGCACGCAATCACAATTCTAATAAAAAACAACATGAATCAATAACCAACGCCATCTGATTCCGATTTTCGATTGAGCTGCAGCCAAGCATAAAGACGTGCAAACACCTTTATGTTTAACACAAACAACAATCGATGAAATGATCAACGGTCAATCGTTCCACCGTCCAATCAACGAATCTAAATTGAAGTTTCACGTAATGCTCGTCCGGTAACTCGGTTTTTAACACTAAACGATATCCGAAAGGAACGATCACCGATGGATACTCAACCCTTTTTCCATGTCTTTTTCATGAGATCGAACAAAATAATGCCATTGGAATCGACTAATACGATATGATACGATACTATAAGATTCGATGGAATTGAATACGATGCGATCTCAACGCTTATAATTCAGATAGCTCTTGCCTCTGCAACATGTTTGAGATTATGGCGTCATGGCGCAAAAAAGAATATTAAAGTAATTTGTCAAAAGTGTCAAAATGCGTCCAAGATATTGAATTCTTCACGAAGATGACCGAGAGCGCACGCTGGATGAAACAATGAAAATGTTGTGGCGGGCTTGGTTAAAGCCACGTCTGTGACCATAGGTGGGATTAAGAGGGGAGGGGGGACAGGACGGGTAAGGAAATGCAATTTAACTACGTGTATACCAGATGGTCCAGGTGAGTTTAGTACTGAATGACTGGGCTACCCAGCCGGCTGGAAGTGTTAGAAGAAGGGATTCGAGCACTTGTAAAACCAGGTGACTTGTGGCCACTTGGTGCCAATCGCTAGATGTGAAATGGTTATCAACGAACTCAGCTCGAAATTTTAGCTCTGCAGTGTTGGCGTCACTTGCTGTGCGTCGACTGTCACGTCGAACCACCACCAGATTTACATTTCAGTTAGTTGATTTTATCCGTTTCAGAGATTCTTTCTTTTCCGCTTGCGTTTCATCAACCATTCGCGATGTTATTGCCTTTGTCTTGACCGATGACTGTTTGTTGTTGGCTTACAAATTCATTTCGCGTTAATGTTTTTGAAACACGATCAGATCGATGTCCATGAGCCAGCAATTTCGAAACAATAATGAGCGTACCGACGCTCGCTATCGACGTTACGCTCGTACGTATTTGATCATTTGTAAGAACTCGCACGCAGAAAGAAAGAAACAGAAAGAAAGGAAAAAGGGTGTGGAGGTGAGGAGGCGGGAGGCGGAGTATCCGCTTCGGATCGGACGGCTGCTGGACATGCCATTCAGCATTCACTCTTTCATCACAATGACGAATGACGTTACTGCGCCGCGTTTTTCTTTAAATTGAGTTTAAAATTAGATTCAAATTGGACTGACGCAGTGGGACGGCCACCACGACCACAATATTGGCGACGAACCATGATGAGGATGACTGGTTGGCCTCACCGCCTTGTCCGAAGTCGCTCACCGCCGTCGTCGCTGTCGTCTCGCATCCATCAATATCACATTGTTTTGTAACGACCAGTCCGTATCTCAACGCAATTGGAAACAGCAGGTCGCTTGTCCCGGCCATCGCGACTACCCTGAACCCAACGAAATTGGTCAACCTCACAATCGAAATCGCCGTCCGAAGGCAGTAAGGGATCGGTAGCCCTTTGCAGATCGAACAACGTTGGGTACTTGCTTTAATCAACGCGAATGCTGTTGATGCTATGGATGATGGTTGTAGCTGTGGGCACATATGGCGCTGACCGACACATCATTTTTTAACAAATTCATTTTGAAATTTACGAGAGCAAATTACTGCTCAAATTTTTCTTTAAAGAATAATATCAATTATTCATACCCTACGTAGAAATATACTTCTTACTTCAATTTTAACGGTTTCCCGGGGAACGAGAAAGTGATTTTATCAAAAACTAAACTTATATCGATTTGTATTTGTATCGATTTATAAAAGAAATTAATAGTAAAGAAAGTTTCCTTAATCGGAAATTTCTGAAACTTTCAATACTTTCTTGATCCTTTCCATTAACTTTGAATTCTTATATGGCTTATGACGATCCCAAGATTTCTGCTTGCAGTTGGATCAGTAACCGCCTTTAATACCCGAAATTTACAACCATATTTTCCAAGCCGTTTGGTAGAGGAATACTATAATGACTTTACATAAAATTAATACGTTATGGCGTCTTGATTCTGGCCGCATTTTATTTGTTCTAGTCATGGACAAATATAACAATAACAACAACAGCAACAATAACAACAAATATCTTAGTTGCATTAGTGACTTTTAGTCAAGTTGGCCGCAATAATTATTAAGTGTACAACAACAACAACAACGGCAGCAATCCATTAAATCAATTTCATATACTCCGTCTATATTCTTCTCTCTATCTCCCTCTACAACTCCCTCTCTCTCTCTCTATCCCATGCCTCCCTAATTTCTCTCATCTTATAAAGATAATGTTCAATCCGACAAGTGACGAATGATCGGCCCAACAAGACGGTTTCATTAGATTTCGGGGCACTGAAGATGACGGTGATGATGATGGCGACAATGGCGACGATGCCGCTGATCGCTGTTAATGATCCGTCATCGGTTGGCGTCTTAGCTGGCCATTTGTAATGGTGCATTTTGTGGAGATCATTTGATGGCATAGAAGGCGGCTACGGCTATTAACGAGGATTATTACAGAAATGAAAACAAAAGTACGAGCTCGAATTAGTGACTGCGGCTAAAGGACACCAGCTGCAAAGTAAATGAAGCAACGCCAATGACAGCAGCAACATTTTGGTTAACGTTCGGTTGACATGAAGTGCCTACAAGGAATGAAGGAGCTCAGAAACCTACGTTCAAGGCACATCGGAAGTCTGGTGTCTTTCCTCATAATTCCCTAGAATTGAATTTGATTTTACATGCTCCATATGGTAGATAAATATGGTTGGTGTCGTTAGTATTCGGTACGTATGCCATTCCCCTCTGGAAAGATGTTTACCCTCATCGATCTCTGGGACAGGCGTTACCAAAATTTTCAAAATATAATTTCTTTTGTATACAGTCTAGAACACAGGCTAGAATACAGGATCTGTCTTTGGGTTGTTTGATCATTTATGAAGACTGATTGGTTTGCGTGTGGTCACAAACTTAATCTTCTTTTCATATATCCCCCCCGACCGTTATGACTCCATTCGTCATTAAAACCGCAAAATAAAACTGCGACCAAATCGCGGCGACCAGAAGTAACCGCAGTCAGTGAGCAAGCGAGAAACAAACTCCCGCGATTGTCTCGATAAACCTTGACGATCATTAGATTGTTTATCATCAATCGCAATTTCCGCATCGTATTTGAAAACTTAAATTCAGTTGAACACTTTCAGCAGAAAATCTTCGATTCATACGAAAAAAAAAATGTTTGTGGAAAAAATTGCTTCTGGCCTTTCAATTGACCCTCATCATCGGCTGACCAGCATTCAGCTAGCGTTATTTTATTTTGCTTAAGGAACAGTCTGGATGACGGTTCTAGCTTCTGCGGTAGTAGTCGCGGTAGATTGTGCCCTCGGTGGCCTCTGTCACACACAAATCCACGTGATTTTGTTGCCCATTTTTACAGACTCCTCAGAACCTGATAATGATGATGATGATGATTTTGTGGTCCTCAAGAAGAGGCGGGGTTCCGCATCCATTTCATTCAATCCTTTTTAACATGAATGAGAAGAGTTAACGGTGAACCTTCATGTATTGGATATTCCATTATTCAGACATATCAAAATTTAAATAAATTGCAGTGAAAATTGCATTGACTAAATACAATCTCCAAAGCTGACTCTGTCCTTTTTTATCTCAACTATTTTAATTTTACAAAAAAATGTTCAGAAAATTGTTGCTAAAGAAGAAGCCATAATCCTCGTAATTGCTCTTAATATTTCATTGCCTTCCTTTTCAGTAATTTATAACTTTTTAAACGATTTATTCATTTTAAAATTATATCTGAAAAATCTTGTAAAATCTTAAGATTGGCGAAGATTAGAGAAATTCCGCTGAGCGTCTCGTCCGTTGCAACACTCGTCCAATATGATCAATTTGTTGCTCTTTTATTATCATTGTTGTTGTCGTTGAATTTGTACAAGGCTATCGCGAAGCCCTTCAGTTAAGTGTTGTCATTCTGACTGTCATACGAAACATCTGCTGCGAGGACATGGATAGCCATCAGATTCACGGTTTCACTCTCGACACTCTTTTGGACTTTTATCGCTAGATAATTACCATTTAAAATTACAGACTGCCGAAGAAGGTAGAAACGACTAAAATTTATTACGTTTTCTAGTAATTGAAGGGTGCTGCATGCTCGATCGTACCACACATCCATCTTAGTATTTGACTAGACGAAACTGAAACTAGATGGGATTGGCGGTCGGATCGGTCGGGTCGATCGAGTAGGTCGGATTGGGCTTTCTTCGTGTTGGTATTGAAAACAAAATCGCGTATGGTTCATTATGGGGAAAAGGAGGGAAAGAAGAAAAATAAAAATATAGCCTGACTTGATGTCGTCGAAAGAACGTAATGACTATAAGGGTAAAGAACAGGCGTAACCGTAGCAGTGGTTTTGTTTTAATAATTCCATTTCAGCAGTATTATTTCCTACTACCTTCCCCCAATCCGCTAACCGCCCCACGCCTTTGCGCTTTCATAATTTCTTGCATTGAAGCACGTCCGGCAGCTGGCTAAGAGTTAGTCGATTTTTTTCTCAGAACGCAGCACGTTCCCTTTCCCGTCATCTATGTCGCTAATGTTCGTTGCACATTTAGAAAATTGTTGGTTTCGGGATAATACGATGGGGCGAGAGCTTGTGTAAATTTTATACGATGACATGTTCGCTAAAAATATGTAGTCATCCTCACAAACACAAAGATAATTCACTGTCTGTATTTTAATCCTTTTCTTCTTTCAATTTTAAATCCTTTTTTTATCATAGACGACGTGTTACCAATTTGAAGCAATTTATTTAAAATATTAGATTATTAAAACCATCGCAGACACCTAAGGATTGGTTAGAGGCAGTTATGGTTATTACCACAAATCGATTCAGTTAGACGTTTGGTTTCATAGACTTTGTCGATCCTAAAATTTATTTAATTTCGTGCTAATTGACTTTAGTCTCTTTGTATTTCAATTTAATTATAGACTCGACCACAACAATTTGCCGAGCTGTCCACCGAATTTCCTCAAGGGATTACATTCATATGATTCAGGGATTGGATAATGTTGGTCGGCGGGGGGAGGGATGAGGTCATGCTGCTGCTCCTTAAAAATCAGTTTGTTTGATACATGAAAATCGACAGATGACTACTCCTTGCGATAAATCCTATCAATTTCCAGCAAAGAAACTGAATGGAAAATTATAATAATACCAACAACAACCATAACAAGAATTACAGCTACCAGCTGCTACCGGGTCGCACTTGCTGCTAACACGGGGCTGCTGCAACAATCACGTCAATGTCGACGCAGTCTTCTTCATTGGCGCTGCTAACTCTGTTGATACAGTGCACGAATGAATACCGTGTCGCCTCGAGGTCGAACTTCCGCAGAAGTCGAGTGAGTTGCTTGCATGCAGTATTTTTGCCGCCTATCGTCGGCAGGCAACGCAGACAGCACAGTTCGAGCAAGCAAATTCAACGCACGTCTAACCCAAAATTGATCTCTAGCAACTCGTAATTCTTTCCTTCTTGTTTTCTAGCCTATTGTTGTTGTTGTTGTTGTTCCTAGCCTCATTGCTTTTATTGTTTTATTTAACTGGAGCTGTCGAAAATATTTGTTTGGTTGCAGACTGCTCGACGAGCCAAATCGACCATCTTGTAGTTAACAAGAACATCATGAAAAATCGTGGTCAACAATTCTCCGCTTCGACCAACAATATTTTTCTGTTTCTCTTTTTTGTGTGATTTTTTTTCTAACAGATGAATTTTTTATACGCAAAACTTGAAGAAATCGCTATCGGATTTGATAGAAATTGGTACGACTGCCTGCCATAAATTGTTTCGGTCTTGAACTGTTTTTGTTGTTGTTCCTGCTTTAATTCGTTACTTATGGCGATGCACCAGTTAGATGAATATTGTTTCAAATTAATTATGTAAATAAAATTATTATATGATTTAATAATAATTATTGTAAAGTAGCAGCAGTCTTCCAGCCGTGAAAACTTGATTGTTTGCACCGAATCCAAACTTGGGACATTTACGATTCTGATGCGGTTTGAAACAATTACATCTGGAGTACTGCGATAAAACTGTGGTCTTTAAAATTATTTCCAAAGCGAGCAGTAAGAGCACAATCGTCTAAAAATAATCTTTCTAATGTCAGACGGCTAGAATCTAAATCTATCTGACAACAATTTCATTTCAGCAAAATATAAGATCAATAGAAGATCTTATTGAGGAATTCTTTTCAGCCCCGACAAGGAGTTCACCATTTCTTCGCTGTAGTAATTCATAGAGTAATATTAGAAAACGGTTGTTTCTCTCGGAACCCTACAAATCACTTTCATAAATCCAAATGTTAGACCTCTTTAATCTAAGCTTGTGAATTCACAAACTTCTCAAAAAGTGTTATTTAAATAAAATGTCATTTTTATTAAACATTCATTGTCTTTTGAGATCAGGCTTCTATAACTGATAACAGTCTGAACGTCCAACCGCAATCAGAGTGAATTATTTCAAGCTTCAACATTCTTAAAGTTGTCTTAGCAACTTGGCAACTCTTCCTCGCGAGAATACGAACTATGACAGCTTTTGCGGCTTTTTACACTTCCCCGATAATTTGTGAATGCGTTATGGACAATAAATGATTTCGGCTTAATTGGACTTGGCCAACTGCGACTTGATCAGCTAACGCGAACTGACCGTCATAGACATTCACTACTGTGGTGATGACGCTAGCAACAACGATGATAAGAGAAACATTAACAGCAAAATATATGAAATCTGTGAAATCTAGCTTCAGTTAACCGATTTCTCAGTGGAGACAATTGTCGTTCTGAAGCGATCCCCAATTGTTTTTTACTTTAGGCTTACGCTGAGAATGTAAACGGTCGGGGTAAATCTTGGATTATGAGGGAATAGTGTGCAAGTGTATGCGAGTGCAGAGCTGGTTGATAAAGGGTTTTTTCTTCTTCGACTCTTTTCACTCTTCGCTTTCAAACAGGCTGTCGTTTTTACTCTTGAAGTTCTGCTTCGTTTCCGTCAATCACATGTAAATTATCGAGAGATTAATCGACTATTTCGGAAGGTTGTTTGATGTTTTTACGACCGCACTTAATTCACTCCAATTCACCACAAACTTCTGTCTCGAGATAACAGTCCCGTTCATCCGTCAGTCGTTGTCTTGGAGCGGTGCAATTCTCTATGTCCATTAATTTTAGTAACTCGCGATCAGAGAGCTGCAACTGCTGCTGCTGCTGCTATTTGTTTCCATTTGTTCCATAACTTACGTTCGATTTACATTAACCCTCGCAGACGGTGGGCCGCGTCTGAAACAACCCATTTTGTTATCCAAACTTCAGTCTTGACATTCGCCGTTGCGTCGTTTCCCAGCGTCCGAAGTGTATGAACGCAATTTGAGTTAATGACTTATTCCGTGCCTAATCCAAGCATGAATGGACAGATGGATGGATGGATGGATGGATGGATGGATGGATACCCGTAGATTATTCTTAACTTTCTTATGGCCATTTACGCGGTCGGTTTTTCTCTGCCTGGGACATCATCAGATTGTACCTAGTAAAATATATGAAGCTCATTCTGCCAGCCATCAATCAAGGGCTCAATATCGGGGAATCAGGGTATGTGTAAGAAATTAGAGATGTGAAAAAGAAATTCTTCAGTTTAGCGAGATTGACTCTCGCTAGTCAAGGAAAATTCTTCAAATATCGGCCGAGTCAATTACTTGTTGATCGTTCTTTGTATTGATTCGAATGAGCTGACTGTGTCGGCTCTTTCGTTCTTTGTATTGATCGTGTGACTCGTCTGCCGCAGCGGCATGATTGGCCGGTTTTTCTCAAATCCACGATAAGCATTGGCTGATGAAGACCGGCGCCTTATTAAGAGGTATTTGGGTCTCTGTCCCAAATTTGTCACAATGAGTGCCAACAAGAAATGTTCGATGTCATGTTGCGATTAAGATACTCGATAAGGTTATGACAACGTAATAGGAAAGAGGATAAATCTGAAGGTTTGAGTGAATGAGAAAGATGATAAAGAAAGAGCGAGAAAATAAGAGAGAGGATGTGAATCCAAATAAGGAATGGATAAATGATTAAATGAAAGAAGTAAGGATAAATGGTGGGACTCTAAAGGATACTTTTCTGCTAGTAAATGGACACTGCTAATTAATAATATATGATACATATATACATACATATACGATATATAGCTTATTAGTATTCTTGAAAGGAATTTTCATAAATTTTACCCAAAAGATGACAAAACACAAAAACTAAATCTTATAAAACCAATTTGTAAAAAATATTATGCTTTGATTTTATCCGGATTTCGCTTCACCTAGACGTCAAACCGTGACCTTGCATTATGTCACCTGATCATATTTTAATACATAAGAATTTTCAGAACTTACGAAATTATAGCCTTTACTAGACCGTGTTTAATGCACAATCTTCAATCGGTAGAGAAAATGAAATATTTACTTTTATTCAACGACTTCCTGTAAGCCGTACTAACTTTGGAATTTAAAATAAACAATAAAAGAAACTGTTTTAAAATAATCGCTAGCACAAAAACTCCGCAGAAGGACTCACAGATAATTATATGTGATTTTATTTCCAGTTTATATTTGATAAAAACTGTAATTAATTATAATGAATTTGATTTGTGTTCCACAATCTCAAAAGGTTTGTGTTTGTGTGAAAAAGAACAAACTTGTAATATCGTTGAAGGACCGATTTTTTAACAAATAGTAATTAAAAATTTTACATATACATACAATCATATAAATATACTTAAATATATAAATGTTTAAATTCCAAGGTAAAAATCCCATTTTAATTTTGAATTTTTGTGCGGGCTTCATCATTAGTTTTGGGTTTACTGAGGCCACAACCTTTAAGGCCAAAAGAGTTCTTACCGATCTTACGGTGTCTAAAACGGATCACCATGAAAACATTAAACCATTACTATTAATGACGATGATTAACGACGATTAATAACGACGAGGGCCGTTTCACGGAGCCTGTCGGGGCCCTCATGAGAAACTGTAACAGGCAGTGAACGCCTATTTTTCTGACCAATTAATGTCGTTGCCTCTACGTCTGCGCCTCATTGGTATGCTTGGTTGGTTGGTTGAATAGTTGCTTGATCCGTTTGATATTTAATGGTTTTGCCAAAAAATAATCAACCAAAATTTAACCGTCAAACAAAGAAGAAATTCTATAGGTATGACCCAACTGTGTTGTTGTTGTTGTTGTTTTCCCCATTGTTTTGGTTTAAGGCAAAAGTTTATGCTATTTAATAGCATTTCATCATCACTTCTCAGGCTTTTCAAATCTTCCCATCATTTAAATTCATTGAAGGCATTAATATTTTGTATGATTATTTCATTTTAGTTGTGGTTGTTGCGTTCGTGCGTTCCTGTCATTGTAGTGGTAGTGGTTATTAGCGGTTGTTGATATTATTACTAATGCGGTAATTAATCAAATTGCTTTGACCGAAAATCAAAGAAAACATTGAAATATTTTTGGATAATTTAGAAAAATAAAATTAATAATTTAGAAAATTATTAATGCTACGTAGTTTCTTAAACGTTTCGTTTAAAACGTATACTTTTACGAACCATTAGTATTTTTTTGGGGTATTTAGCGAACTTTAACTGACATAACGTTGCCATATTTTTTCTTTCAATTTGGAAAAAAAAGTGTTCCTAATACAACGTCTTACCTTCGAGAATAAGAATGCAATGAAATATAAATCTAAAACGTTGAAACAATTAATTAAAAAAATTATCGATTAAATAAAGCTTAAATAAATGTACACTAGCGGATTAAAAAACTATTGTAAGGAAGTTGCTATTGTTGTTATTGTTGTTGAAAGCAAAATTTCCAAAATTCATTGTCATTCATAACATTATTACTTTATAAAAGAAAATTTTCCATAACCTTCTTCAAAGGGCTTCATTGAATAAAGTCTATTATGCATCCTCCTACATCATCAAAATATTAAATCCTCCCTCAGGGTCGATCGTCGTCAGTTAGTGTTGCATGAACAGAAACGACACTGTTTGATTTGTCGTTTCAATGTCAGAGCGCTTAAATCGAGCATCTCGTTAGAAAAAATCGACCAAGCCCAAGACGAAGCCGTCTCCCAGACTTACACAAACTCCTCCAGCAGCTTCATCGAAAACAATGGAGAATATTTTAATTTTTTCATTGAATTAATGAGATGCGAAGGGAATTGTGTACGCCTTTGTGCGCTTTGGTGCGCTTTTTTCTGTATTCGCACTACCCCCAACAGTACCCTAAAAATTGTACACGGCCGCTGATTCCGTCGTTCGGTTTCATGAACGTCTCCGATTACGATTCCAAGTTCGAAGTGCCAAGTGCGCAATCGTCATCAATTATTCATTATGTTATGAAATCCCATTACCTTGCTATCATCATCGCCGCCGCCACCACCCCCACCCCACTACTTGCTGTTTTTTATTCCGACGAATACCTGTCGGGTTGAATGTCGTGACAAAAAGACTTCGCCGCATCAAGATTTTTAACAAATTATTTATTGCATAATAGAAACTGTCCGAGGACAGCGTAACGAGTCCCCAGCATTGTTATGCAAATGACACTTCTTGACACGCGAGATGGCGCACAAGTAGTAAAATTTTTATATTTTAATTATAGCTGGCAATACTATTCCAAATGTTGGCAAATACGCTACGGAAGGGAGAGGAGTGCGGCAATGAGAAGGCTTTCATTCTCATGGTGGCATTAGCTATCAATGGATTCACGATGTCAAGCCGCCACTACTGTCGTTTCATGACCGCCCCAAACGTGTTACTTGTTGGTGGCTCGAGTTGGTGCATTTATGCCGCAAGCTTTGTCGCTGCATCTTGCAAGCAAAACGCCCTCCAATGACTTGTGGGTTCTTCCTGTCGTTTCTTATCTCTTGCATTCTAAGAATTGTTGTTGCAGGAATAGAGCATGCGTGTTTTCGTGGATAGCAAAATGTGAAATGGCTTTCTTTACCCTATTCACTCTTTCTCTCTCTCTCTCTCACTCCCTCGGCGCCTTTTTCTCACACATCAACCGCTAATTGGCACCTCACGAAGCACCTGAAAAATACATCAATCCAAGCAACGCTTTTTGTTACCTTTGACGTTTGTTGACATGAAGTCAAGCACGCAAAACCAAAAACCAAGATTTCAAGGCACAAATGAGAACAAAGCCTTAGCCTAGTAGAATAACGCACACTAAGTAAAAAAGTGCTCTAACATGGCGCGTTGGTGGTTTATTCCAGTACATTAATTACAGATACATAATTAATTATAATAGACCGTAACTATCGCGTCCACGTAACTCGGCGAGAGAATACACTATCACTATCGCCACCACAGTTTTCAACCATAATCGCATCACATTCTGTATCCTATTTCACGCTTTTGCTCACTTTCATAGCATTAATTAAGAATTGCGTCACTTAAATGCAAATCTTTGTTATGCGTGTCGTTTTATAAAAAACAATATTTTTCTCAGCGTCAGAATCTGCGACTTCTGTGAGACACGCTTCAATGAAATTCACTTCACTTCGTCAAAGGAGGAAGGGGCAGATGAAATGTAAGAGTCGGAAAAAAGAGAAGGAGAAAAGGAGAGGGAGAGGGAGAGGGAGTATAAGGAAACAATTATCTAACGATAATGCATTTCTTATCAACGTCTTCCCAGAAATCGGATGACAAGTTGAAGTTTAGGTCAATAAAATCAAGAAAATAATGGATTTCCTTGTTCTTTGATTCGTTCGCTTGTGATTTTTATTAATTAGTGGGGATCACTAACTCATTGGGGAGCGATCGTTTTCCAGTATTTCAGTTATTTCAGAATTACAATCTAATCCTAGAAAAGACTAGGAGAAATATATCTATCTCTTGGGACCAGACATAGAAATGAATAGAATTAATTTTCAATGTCATTCCTCAAATTCTTTAAATATGCTAATTTCCTCCTAATTATAAATGTTTTTACTCCGTTTTAAATAAATTTGTTGTCCTTTCTCTCTCTTTCTCTTAATGGAGACTCTGGTATATTTATAAAAATTTCCCTTTTCATCAACGTATGCTATTTTGTTATGCTTTGAAAAGTAACTGAAAAGATATGAAAGACTTTTACTCTCATTTTATTGCTTTCATTCTTTTCATAAAATCTAGATTTAATCAAATTTACTTTTATGACAATTTATTATGATAAATTTATTAGAGAACAACATCAGTAACAACAACAACAAAAACAATCTGTGGTGGACACGCAGTAGTAGGAACGGTCCCTCAGGAAAACAAATTATCCATCAAATAGAACAATTTCTGTTTCCTTGGTCAGTCGAAGAGATTAAAAGAACATCAAAAATCAGTAACGCAAAATTAACTTTAAACATAAATTCTTAAAAATTAATCCAACCAAGCAAAATCCGAGAAAGATTACCGAAAAAGTCTGCTTCTAAGGAAAATGATAAAACATCCAATATGAACAATTCCTCAATTTTTGAGCGGCCTTGTGTTTAATTAGTTCACCATATCCCTGGGAGCACTGTATCTCATAAACCATTGCGCTTGTAACGACTCTTGAGTTATGTCTAAAGTCTTTGGTTATATTTTTTACGTTCTGATACGATGCAATGTGCGATACTAAAGATGCGATAAAACGCAATACATTGTTGACAACAATGTTGCGGCTGTCGTAAAAAAATACTATCAAACGAACGGCGACAATATAGAGACATATAATGTCGGTGATTGCTCTTTTTATTCCTGTTGCTCATGCCGTTGTTGTTCATGATGCCAATGTTGTTGTTGCTGTTGTTATTGTTGGGTTTTATAACAATTAAATACTAGGTTTGTTGATAATTATTATGTAAAAGCAGAACAATTTATCATTCGCAATTTGCAGTCGTTATACCGCGTAATTGTTAAATGTCGCCGTGTTCCCGCTTGCCGGCAGTATAAGCAGGAAAGGTGCGGAGAAGGGAAGCAAGGAAGGCAGGAAAGTAACTAAAAAGGAATAGAAAGGAATTGATATATATATATATATATATATATATATATATATATATATATATATATATATATATATATATATATATATATATATATATATATATATATATATATATATATATATATATATATATATATATATATATATATATATATATATATATATATATATATATATATATATATATATATATATATATATATATATATATATATATATATATATATATATATATATATATATATATATATATATATATATATATATATATATATATATATATATATATATATATATATATATATATATATATATATATATATATATATATATATATATATATATATATATATATATATATATATATATATATATATATATATATATATATATATATATATATATATATATATATATATATATATATATATATATATATATATATATATATATATATATATATATATATATATATATATATATATATATATATATATATATATATATATATATATATATATATATATATATATATATATATATATATATATATATATATATATATATATATATATATATATATATATATATATATATATATATATATATATATATATATATATATATATATATATATATATATATATATATATATATATATATATATATATATATATATATATATATATATATATATATATATATATATATATATATATATATATATATATATATATATATATATATAGTTCTTGTTCTGAATTTTTGGAAGGTTATCAACGTTAGCAATGTTTGCAGCAAGAAGCGGGTAATTGATAAATTACATTTTTGGATTATTAAATACAATCGCCTTGTTGGTGCTGCGAAGATGCAATTACTATCTTTTGGTTTGATTTTTTCTATCTTTAAATTTGTAATTTTTTTCTCTCCTCCCATACCACAGATAGTCAAAAACAAGAAATATATCTTTCCAATTTTTCAATGCATTATCGGAACATCTGTTTGTCTGTCAAACTTAAACCTGGCCGAACCTCAAATAATGGCTTAGAGAAACAACTCCTAAGAATAGATAAAATAAACATTCATAACAACAACAACTTTCGGTTTTAAGTGTCATCATCGACAGAAATGGCAATAATGGCCGCAGCGTCATCAATGATATCCTTCTGTCATTCGACATAGCCCTCTTCCTTCACCAAAATGAAACCGAGCCCTAAATTCTCTCTATTGTCCTCTCATAATTTGGTCGGTAGGTCGTCTGCAATCGATAGGTACGAATACACGATGTAATATCCTAGATTATATAATTATTCATTGTAATCATAATCTTCCCCGTTACAAAATATTATATCCTTCGTACCCTTCATATCTTTGATATCTTCTTCTTTATCCTGTTTGTTACTCATTAACAGATAGAGGGCATCTCCTTTGTGATGGCTTTTGTTTGCTTAAGTATTTCATCAACAATCATTTCGTCGTGATAACTGACTGTACAGTTTCTTGATGTTGTTTGGTTGTTGCTGTCGTTATTGTTTTTTCATCCCTGCGTTTGTTGTTATTGTTTATTTGTTGGTATGGTTGGTTCGTTGGTTGCTTCACGGGTTGGTTGATTAGTTGGTGGTGGCGGGTTCGCTTATATCATTGTCCTTTTATAAAAAAATTTGAAAAAACCAGTCTGTTTTTCAGACAGGTAAGAACTCGCTGAATGCGCTGTGGTGTCTATGCATACATATGCGTGAGTCTGTGTATGCGTGTGTTTGTCTCTCGCTTTGCTTTCATTTTTGCGTTCCTTTTTCATATTTCTCGTTTGATGTTTTGTCAATTTAAGGGATGGCATGACAAACGTATGCATTCTTGCGTGATGAGAACATTCGGCAAAAGTGACAAACAATAGATGGATTTCATTATCCGGAGGCTTTCCTGTCTTAGGTATTACCACATCTGCGCCCTCGGTTTGTTTTTGTTTTATTATGTCTATATTTCTAAATTTTTGGTTCGATTTCATTTTGAACGAACAATATGTCTCTTCCCGACTGCCTCCACCAGGGCCTTCCTCTGTTGTAAGAGTACTTATGCGTAGGTTTACCCGCTGCTTGAACAAATGTTGAAAAACGATCGGTTTTCCATTTTCAATAAAGGTTTTTACCCTAACGTGGAGACATACACGCACGCACATACACACACGCACGCAGACACACACATATATAGAGAAAAAAAGAAAAGATTACTAAAGAGGACGGTTTGTTACCCGAGTTGATGGTTGACATTATCGAAACCTTCCGGTTGGTGACAATTGACAAAACCAAAGACATTTAACAAAACAAATGCCTGCCTTGTCGTTTGTCTATTGGTGGTTTGTTAATGATCGTATAACCAATTGCAAGCCAAGGGCCATCAAATTCGTAGAATAGGATGAAACACGACAGAAGAATCGGACAAAATGGCACCACGAGAACGAGAAGACCCTACATTAGCCCTCAAATTTGTAAAACACAGTTTTAGTTGTCACAAATTGGCAGCACAATTTATCGACTGCTCCACAAAAGCAATTAGAGTTCCCTTTATTTATATATTTTTTAATTTAATATTATTTTCAGATTTTTCGTTCTATCCTAATTTTATTTAGTTGTTTTCAATTTATTAAAATTTCTAAAATTTTTGTTCTTATATTTTCAGGTTTATTTTTTATTTTAATAAACGCTTTATTTTCTATTATTTTTTATTTTTCCTTATTTACTGTAAGTTGCAACCATAATGTTCCTTACATATAAAATATTTTTATCGTCTTTATAATTCCGTTTATTTTTGTCATTTCAGTTTCCTGATAATTTGAGAGAGAAATGGTATACCTAATTTTTTCAATATAATACCATGTACGAAATTTGCTTTAGAGCCTGCTGAAATTGTTGGTGCTTTTGTGGTTTGTTGTAGCTGGTGTTGTTGTTGGTATTACCGTTGCCGTCATAAGCTCCTAATTAAAAAGCAATTTTATGCGCGTGTTCACTGAAGAAGACCATCACATTTTTCTAAAGAAATAGCTAAGCATTAGTTCAGTTAGGAAATAAGACCACACTTGGAAATCTAAAGCAGTAAAAATAATAAAAACAACAACATCAGGAGTCCAACAATTGTATGTACCTAGATTTTAATTGCGAAGCTTATGAGCAGTGAATTAAACGAGACCGCTAGCTGGACAAAAAACTACTTGCTAGCCATACCGCAAGTCTTTTGTGTGCCTCGCCCTTCGAGTCCGGCGCACACCTTCGTCAACCAACGGCAACACAAGCGTCAATCGCCACACGATCGGCCAACATAACCGTTCGTTATGATTTCATGTGTTTTTCTTTTTCTCTGTTAAATTTTAGTGAGACCATTTTACCTCATTTTTTTTCTTTTATTTTTCTGTAGGCGCTCACGTCCACTGCGCTTCAGTGCGTTTATTCGAGGAAGACGACACCCCACCGACAACAACAACAACACCGACAACAACAACAACAATTGAAAAAACAGTAAGTAAAATGTTGCTAACCGGTGGCCAACAAGTCAATACTTTGGAATAAAAGCAACCTAAGAAGGTGGCGGTGGTGGTGATGGTTCTGGCGTTTGCCGACAAACCGTTTGTTTAGCCAAAAGCGAACAAGTGTACCTATCGCCGATGATTGTGCTGCTGATCATGTGCATGCACCGTTGATCCACTTTGTGGTCACTGTACTGGTCACTGCACAATATCAGAGGCATGAGGAAGAGGGCCGTTAAGACGACTAAGACGACAAAGACGGTGATGTTGACGAAGGTGTGGAAAAGACTGGAATTATGTTGATTGCAACTACGAGGATGATATTTTGTGATAAACCAAGTAATACCTTCGTTAAAGTTCATTGTGATCATCACTAATGCTTCGCTTCAATTTCTTAGAAATTATTGATGACCCAAAAAATATACCCCACTTGTAATGAGCCCCTGCTTAAGCTTGTTACATCAAACGCATACATCAGGCAATCAACTAAACGGGCCACTCTAGCCCTATTGAGTAGAGTCACCAGGCGAAACGAATTCGAATTTACAAAAAAAAATTAAGAAAAGTATACTGATTACGAATGCGGCACACCACAGCCGGTGTACCACGCACGACCAACAATTAATCAAGACCGCTTAAACCGCTACTTTCTCGCTTACTGTGAAATATTAAAATCTGCTCATCATCGGTCTGGCGATCTCGCGCCGCAACTGAGTCCAGTGGTTAACTTTTGAAGTGGCGTATCGGGCGACGTCATACGGCTGCATCGAGCAACAATGGACAATCGGCCATCTGTGCGGCCGACACGCGATTAAGTGAAATGCATCTAAGCACGCTGGAAATACGAGTACACGAGAGTACATTCGTTAACAGCGCTTAATTTATTTAATTTCTACATTTTTTACGCGCACTTCATTTATTCATTCAACATTTCTGTAATCGTCATAACTGTCTGCGTCCGCCGAGCAAATCGGGTAATGCTGTTATGCCTTTCCCCCCCCCCCTCCCCCCTACGGAGGGTCTCCGTACACCATTTAACCATCTTCTTTCACACCTGCGATTCTTTCTCACAGGCTTGTTCGGAAAATCCGGTCGATTGTTACGAAAAATTTAATGCGATCCAGTTGGTACCGCTGCGCATCTGGATAGAAACCGTCTTCAGTGAAATGTTCTAATCAGCAGTTTATCAAAAACAACAACAGCAATAACAACAACAACAACGAATTGTATTTCGCAGTTACGTCAAACTTGGTTCAAATTTTGAGAACTTCTTGGATTTACTGCTCTTTCTTTTGAATTACGATGTCATTTAAAGAATTTAATTAAAACCAGTTTCGTATCGAAACCGAATTTTGAAAACAAATCAAAATAAAAACAGAAGCTTATTAATTGTGTCGTAAAGACCATGGATTTCGGAGCAATGACAGCCATCAACACCGATACGGATTCGATATAATCGTAAGGAACGGAAACAGCTCGAAGATTCCAAAATTCATTACTGATAAAATCTGATTACTGAATAAATAACTATGAAATTTCTGTCGGCGTCTATGCGCGATTTTGCTTCATTTTCACTAATCAGTGCCGGCGATCATTAAATTATGAATCTATTTTGGTAAGAATAACACTGAAGTAACGAGTAATGAGTAAGGTAATTGCATTCCGGCAAACGTTGTAGAAACAGGATCTCCAAAGAAGATTCAAAATTACTTTTGTATTTTATACTATACCCAAAAATAAATCTCGATCTTATGCAATACATCCAGATGGTTTCTAGCGAGCGATCGAATCTTGTGTGACTCCAGAACGATTTTACATTTTTTTTACCATCGAGAAATTAAATTTCAACGACGACGACTGAATGGAAATGCACTATTTTAACGATTTTTAATAAGAATCCAAGCAACTAGATTCGACGGCAGCGTGCCTCATTTCTCTCGTAGCTGAGCAAGAAATCGTTCGAGCTTCACAAACGACACCACAAACACCGAGACACCAGAGTCATTTCATTGTCGTGGTCGTTGTGCTCCTGCGCCTGTAGCGATCCGGCTAGTCGACAATATCCTGACCCGGATGTGCATTAGACAAGGCTGTGCACGGGTGCCCCCAGAAAGTGCGCACGAGTGTTTAAATTTAGAAAGCGAACAGTGTTCATCAACGATCAATAATGAAAATTTTTATGATTTTCGAATGTATCAATGAATGCTTGAGCAATTACTCGAAGTTGGTGTTGATGATGATAATGGCGACGATGTGGGGAAGACGGAGACGAGGGAATGGCGTGCAGAATCGAGGGGAGTTGGTTAGCTGGATGTTATTGTTATTATTATTAATTTAAGTGCTGCAAGTGATGCTAATACTCACAATCCTGTTGCTAAAACTGATGTTGCTTTCGCTTGTTCTTTTTGTGGTGTTGGTTGATGATGCTGTCGCTGGTGGCTCTTTTGTGTTGTTGGTTACGCTCCACAGGATTTACAAGTCCGCAGGAAATCCAAAAACGTAGCTCATTCAACTCAAGAGCTGTGGGTGCAAGAAAACTGCAAGTAGCCGTAAGTTAACGCAAGTTACCGCATGCCCTCTACCGCGACGTAAGTCGGAGTCATCGCTACAGAGAACTCATAAAGTGCGCAAAGTCAATCATTCATTCATTTTCAATGATTTTTTATTGTTACGGATTGTTGGTTGTTGTTGCTGCGAACATGTGCACGACACGCGCGTACGTTTAGGATGCATATGACGACTTCTGAGAAGGCGAGTCGGAGTCGAACTGTATCGGAGCAGTATCGGAGAAAACCAGCTTCGGCACCAGAAGCAAGGAGACAAAAATACTGCCGGCAGGCTACAATTTTGTTGGCGTTTCAATTGCTAGCGTTCCTTCCATTTAGTCTTTTTAGGTTTTATTAGAGTTGTTGCCACGAATTTTATGTGGCAGCATAATAAATTAATTACTTTAGCAACAACAAAACTTATTCACTTTAACTGTAGCAATAATGATAACAAAAATAACAACATAAACAGCAACAATAACAAAATGGATACACTCATAGACACACGGTTGTACAAATTAAAGAGCCATCGTTCTCCCAAACCTCCACCACCCATTTATTCACTCGGGTGAATTTCCTATGTGCTCCCGCAATCTCTTGTGCCTTCTTCCGTTAATTAGTGAGGCCCATTAAAAATCATTCATTTATTCATTTAGAATGGATTTGAGCGTATGAGGAATTTTTAATGTTGCAAGAAGTTAAACAAACAATTGCTGCCGATAACAACAACAGCAGCAACAACAACGCCGAGACATGACAACTGCATGTTATTATTCCTTAGTATGACTGTTGCTCCATCTCGTAATTATCACAATTCTCTGAAATTTTTACAGTGAAATGAGCTAGACCGATCACCAGTAGATCACTTCCAGAAGCGCTGCAAAGAGGAAATCAAAGGGGACTGCATAAACACAAGTACCAAATGATAACACGTGCGCGCGATCCACTACGCGACATTGCCTGCAGGCTCAACAACAGTAAAAATATTCTCCCTAAGAAAACACAATTCATTGTTAAAATGTTTAAGAATTGAATGGATAAAAAATAAACTAAACGATTTAATTAAAAACTGTTCGAAAATTATTGAAATAATCGAACGAATTAATTGGCTTAAAGTGCTTTAATCAGATAAAGGCTATACATCACCCCCACCCTAATTGAGCCGTTATGCTGCCAAGAGACCAAATACCAACAACTTTCTTGATATCATACGATCCATAATGACTGGAAAAGACGCGCAACTTCAAGAGTCTTTTCAGTTTTGTTCTGACACAAAATATAAGTGATATTGCGTGACGTACGCCAAGTATCGCTATTCTGATAAGAGTGAAGAATATACTGCCTATCCACACCGCCACCTCCTTTCGAGCCCTGGAAGATGTAATTTATCCATCTATCCACTTATATCGGTGAATCGGCTAAAACGGTCTCTTCTGGGAGAAGTCAAATATTTGATTCTTTTAAAAAAATATTGAATTGGTTTACCTTATGGGTTTGCCATCATCCATTCAATTCCACTTTCTGAACTTTATCACAAAACATTAGGAATTGCTGGTTATCCCGTGAGTGTCTCAAAAGGGCATAATATTTGATTTCGCCAATACGACGCTTTTGTGAGCAATCCGTACAATTAGTCATTCTATGAAATTGTTGAAATCAGAGTCTTCACACTCTGTTTAAATTGGTTTTACTCAAAGTTTGTCTAAATTCAGTTCCAAGATTGTCCCGAGACACTCTAAATATTGTCTAAGAGTTAGCCTAATACATTGCCAGGTGTAACTCCGAAGCAACTCGAGAATAAATAATAAGAAACTGCAATTTCAGTCCACAAAAAGCTATCTAAATCGGTTATTTAATCCTGGTCCAAACAATAGCTTTTCACAATCGATACAAAACTAATGAGACTGAACTATATTTCTAAGGATTTCGCTCATAATTAACACTCTCGTATTCTGATCAGAAAATCAAATTTCTAGAAAGATTCTCATGTTTCCATTCACAATTTTCTGTCCTCAAGAACATCTATCAACGAAATACAACGGCATGACGTCACCTTTTTTATTCACGTGTTTTGATGTACGGGTGTATGAGAAAAATTCTTACCAGAACGACGTTTTGGACATAATTTTAAAACTAAAGTGCTCTAACTGGAAACCTTTCAAAACCTGTAATTTTGAAACCTGCTATTCTAAAATTTTGAAAGAAATGTTCGTCCCATTTTCTCTTGATAAATTTGTACCCTTTTTTCTTTCTCTTACCGGCCCCCCCCCCATCATGAAACTTTTGTTGTATCTCCAGACTCGGTCCTCATGTCTCCATTCACAATTATCTGTCCTCAAGAATTCCAATCAAAGGAATACGACGGCGCGACGTCACCTTTTTATACGCATGTTATGATGTATGAATTTGTATAAGAAACCAATTTCCGTTTCATAATTTCTGTTTGTCGGTCTTGTTTTAATCTTGAGCCAGTCGCCGCTTGAGCTCAAACTCTTTGGAAGCGCCGAGCATCAACGAGAAGCCAACACACAAAAACACGAAAAAAATCAAGTTCGTCTCCATCTAATCATTAAAGGGGTAAACTAAAAAAAGGAATTAAAAAAATTGATATTAATTTAAATTTATGAAAAACGGAAAGGAACTTCGAAATTTCGAATAGAATTTTAATTTATAGTGCTAAATTCGAAAATTGGTTTTAGCTCGATCATTGTGTTAACTTCGTCGATTTTAGAATTTTGTTCCTTTGTCTGGCATTATTTCAACTGTATGAATGGTCTCTACCCTCAGTAGAGAAGTTTAAGTAATAACTTCTCGACGATTGAAAATGCATGCTATGAAACAGTTATTCTCTTCTCTCCTTGGGTTAATTGCAGAAATCTGTTCGTGATACCAGCTAGATTTTAACACGTTGATGACGGCGTGACATACCCGTGGTTCATGCATGCCTGTTTCATGGGGGCGCGACCGACCGGTAAATCATGCTTCATTATTACATGCATTACCGATGAATCATTTTTACACATAAGAAAAGAAAAAGTGCAAAATATTATTTTGTTGACATTATAAATAATGGTTTTTCTAAATTAAAGGATCTTAAATCGTCTAGGAGCTAATTTTGTCTGGATGTACATTAAATTCACACGAAAAGTAACGCATATTAGCATGAATACGGAAGCCGTCTCACAGGGAAGAATTTAAATATAACCGCTGGCTTCAAAGTGCTAAGTCATTGAAGATTTGAGAGAAACTGGAAAAATACAAAAAAGGATTGATCACAGAGAAGCTGCAGATAATGTAGAAGTCAGAATGAAGAAGAGGAAATAATAAAATAATTAAAAATAAAAATAATTTAAGAGAAAATAGTTAAAGTTAACACGCTTCAAAACCAAAGTGACTTTAAGATCAAAACAGTCAAAAAGAAGACAAGATTGTGATAAAGATAATGGTGTTGGTTGTAATTAAAACCATGATGATAATTACAATTGAAACAAAAAAAGTTACTTTATATTAATTTTGGAAGTCTTTTTTTAAATTAAAATACAAAATTTTAATTAATTATATTCAGTATAATAGCAATTAATAGAAAAAGTCAATTTATTATGCGCGTGTAACGATTGCCCTTCACGTCTATCGATTATAATGATGTAATTTATATTTTAAAATTTTCATTAATCAATTTCTGTAATTTTTCGATTAAATCGTAAAATTAATCGAACTATTGAAAACCACAAAATTTCTGATTATCATTTCGTTTCAGCCCTTCCGGTTTCACACGAATTTAATATTTTAAATTTGGAAGTTGTACAACTTTGACCTCGTATTATTTTAAAGCGAAAAAGTCGATGTGAATGTTTTTTTCTAAAATCACAAACAAGTCAAAATCCCAAAAACAAGAATTATTTTTGTCTTCATATATTTTCGTACGCGGCCATAAGCCGCGTCTTTTTGTCTTCGCATTTTTCGTAAGCTGCTGCTTAGAAATTTCTACAACAGAAAAAATACAAAAATAAGAAAAAAAATATTCCAGTTCGTTGTGAAAGCTCGACGAAACGACGTCTTTAAATCCAAAGACATCAAAACAAAATTCCATTAAAACTGGATCCACCCTCCGAATGTCAAGCTACAGAATCTTTGGCGGAGATTATGAACACCAGACAACAATTCGGCGACCGAAGCGACCGTAGGGCAACAGCAGCAACTACGCCACATTATAATGCAGGACAGCGCTTTTTGCTAAGTCTCTAAAAAAGGAAAAGCAGTCGCTATGCCTATTAATACATATATGTGTCTGTTTGTGTGTGTGTTGATCCAACAAATAAAATCACATGGATATCACATCACTTGACCGCGCCAAAACACTAACGTGCGTGCGTGTGTGTACACTTGTATAAAAAGCATCTCAGTAAAAGAGAAAGGGAGAATACGAAGAAACAACGACGTCTCAGACAAGATCATTCGTTTTAAAAGGACAGAAAATTGGTTTCACGGAGCCTGACTATCTTAATTATAGCCCTACGGTCAGAATGAGAACCATTTTGCAATTTTCACAAAGATTTCGCATAGTTTTGTGTGAATTTCAGCGACATGACATCGCCAACCACCACCGCATACTGCCATCACTCTCCCTATTACGTTCGTCGTCGTCGCATAACTATCGCTGTCGTCAGCACATTGGTGGTAAGAAGAATTCAACCGTCATCAGGTCCTATAGGATTTCAAGATCTGAAAGTAGTACATATATTTATGTGTGTGCGCGTGTGGGTGTGTATGGATTTGTATACGCACACATTTTCTAGAGTTTGAGTGAATAATTATATTATTGTTTGGAATTTCTTTAATCTCCATTATTATTATCCCGATCACCGTGATTTTCATCAGTAAAATATGTATTCATTATAATCACGACGTCATCATGAAAAAAAATATATATTTGCCATTATTATCACCTTAATCTTCAAGATTACCGTCGATATTTATTTTCAAGTTTCGGCCTTGGTGTGATGTCTTTTTCTTCTTCTTGCTTCCATCGCATAACAAAGGAATACGTGGGTTCAGAATCTCATAAGAAGTAATGTCAATTTATGTCAAAACTGCATAGCGCAAAAATAATTTTTCATATAATGAGACTTTATGGCAAATTGTTGCGTTGGGTTTTTTAAAAAGGAAAGATGTGAAAATTCCTGGAAGAGCAAAATTTGTGAAAATCTTTTTGAAATTTTTCCTCTTTAGGAAATAAACTTCTTCGAGATAAATCGAACAAATTTGCAAATATTATATAACAGCTTTTAACTAATTTTAATTATAATTCCATTAAATTTGGCGCACAAAATTATGATTTCTCACCTAAGCGTCACCAACGACATCATTCTCTGCGCTACACCTACTCAATTGATATTCCTTGTAATAATTTCTTTCGCTAGATGGCGCCTTAACTTCTTCATTCGGCATTTCATAAAAAACTTCGAGTTTTAGACGCCATTAAACAATTTTTTTAACTCAAAATATGATTGTAGAATAATAAAAATACGCAAAGAAGTCGAAAAGATGTTTAAAAATTTAAAACAATTCGAAAACTATACCATAAAATGAATATTTAAATAAAATAAAAACTGCAATGCATCCACCCATTTGTCCTTTTTTTCACTCTTCTCTGAAATTCGATTGCTTTATGGGCACCGATTTTATGGCTACGAGGGCGACAACTACCAATCTCTTGCGTTTCTCTCTTTTTTGTCAATATCATGAAAGCGAAATTCATTAAGCGACCATTCACTCGCAGGAGTCTGCTTGATGATTGCCTGGACGTTGTCCACGAGAAAGGAGAACCAGTAAAACAATCCCAACCCCCTTTACAGAAACAAAATCATGGGAGAGAAATATTAAGGAGCCAAGGGGATCGTGCTAGCAGTGATAACGTTTATAAAAAACCCTAAAAGAAGTCATCGAAGCCAAAGTAATCCAGATACGGACAGTTCAGACAGTTTGTGCGGAAAACAAAAAATGTCTTACGCAGACTCAAAATTTGGGTTTATTTTTAATGGATTTTTAAGCGAAAGACTAATCAAGAGACAGAACGAACAATATGTGTTTCTCGTCTGCTGTTTCATTCAGTCCGTCTCAAATTAATTTCTGTTTATGTATCATTTGCCAATTTTGTGTAGTCCCTTCCTATAAACGAAATGAGAAATAATGTCCTTTTTTCTCATACACACCCACCTTCTCATGCCCTCTCCAGTCGCTGTCTTTTCTCACTATCAATCCCTATTTACGAAATATGGTTAATTTATTGCTTTCTTCTCCTGGAAATCCGGCGGCGCATACAAAATTTTAGCAGAAGATTAAAAGAGCCCTTCGCGTCGTAAAATCGAATCGGTCTATCATCTTCATCATGACCGCACAAAGCATCGAGTGGATAAATGGCGCGGTGCCTCCTCTAGATGATGGAAAAGATCATCAGTTGGACAAAAACAACTAGCCTCCTCCCAAAGAAGGAAGAACCAAGTATCAAAGAGGTGAACAAGGAAACAGAAATTCTGGAGAAATGTTAATTATGTTGCCGGGAGATTTTTTCATCGGTCGATCAATTTCAGTTTGGCCAGCATAATTTTGCTTCGGCTGAAGCCAATCAATGGATCGCAGTCTCCCACCACCTGTCATTTCAACATAATAAATTGTCATTTCGTTTGCTACGAAAATGATAATTCATTGAAAGAGTTCGGGGAATTTCATCAATAAAAATGAAATGTGAATGAATCCGATTTATTTTTCGGTAGATTTGCAAAAGGAATCCTCAGACATTGAACAGGTTTTGAAATTTTCTTCGTAATTTTCAAAAAAAACAAGTTATTCGCATCTAACATTCTGTTTTAGAGCTTAATACTTTAAGTGGGTTTAAAATAATTAAGTTCAGTTTAATACATAATTGATAGCTTTATTACAGATAGGTTATAAAGCAACAACAACATCACGTCGACTCTAGAACAGTATTACTTTTATGGACGAGAAGTTTACTGAAAATTCAATCTAACGCTGCCCATTCTCAAAACCTTTTAATTAGATCTAGTTTTGGAGATATTCTGCACAATCGAACATACAATTTGTTAAATAAAAATTTTCGCATTTGAAAAGAATGAGATATAAGGGAAAACTGAGCTCATTTCCTCCTTGCAGTATTCTATAAAACTGGCGATGCGGAGTTCTTCGCAAATTAATTTGAATTCATTTTAAAATTTCCAAATTTAGTTTTATTATTTTTTGAAGAGTCCCAATAAATATTTCCTAAAAAAGTCAACTTAATAAAAAATTTTTTTTATAAAATATAATATATAAAATCAATTATAGTTATATGAAGTTCGTAAGGTTTCGTTAGATGAACGCAATATTTCTAGCACCAACCCGAATGGAGTTAGCCCAAAGACAAGGGAAGAAGAAGTGAATTTTGTTACGGGGTAAAAAATTAAATCTTTACTTCGAACAATTTTTTAATTTCTTTTGATTTGGACTACGAGAATTTTTCAGGAACGATAGAATTCTCAAACTTCAGACGTTGTTCTTAATGTTATTTTTTTTTTTAAATTTTACACCTTGGACAAAAAATTTCGAAACTGTTAAAACAAACTGAAATGACGATTTAATTTATTATAAACAAACGCGAATCGGCCAAAAGAAAACAGCGCGCGAGAGAACCGTGGAAAATTTTCCATGGAAGATTTTACAAAGACCACTAAAATAGAATCATGTTAAAGAAAAAAAGAATAAAGTAAATAAAATATGAACAACGTCGAACTTTCGAACTCACTGCTGGACATTATCGTGATGGCCACATCACCCAAATAATGACTACGAATTAAAATCTAGATCAATTCGAGTGGGATGGAATACGATGGGATGTTTCGGATTTTAGTGGGATGGTGAACGTTCGTTGGCGCTTTGCACTCATCTCATTTTATTGTGTACTTCTATTTATATAAAAAGTTTATATACGTAATACTTTTTTTTCAATTCTTGAAAAAATTAACGTAATTATCTTAGAGAATCACTCATTATGATTCTTATTATAGAAAAAAATCTGATCCCAGCAGCAGTGCGGGCTGTTTAATCATCAACAAAACATTCCTTAATCGTTGGCTGAGCAAAGTAATCTTCTTCTATTTTACGTTTTGCCATATTCCCGGCCACGTCCCGAAAACCCCGACCATACCCGCCGACGTTGCCATTATCATCGTTCGTGGATTCGTCAGAAGCTATTGATCGAACGACCGAGGAAAGTGGAGCGTAGCCAAAAATTGAAAGTAAAAATTTAAGGTAGCGCCACATAAATTTTGCCATTCTATGAACTGCTAATAAAGTTCTTAAATTATCATAAGGAAACCAACACGTCATGTCGTAAAACCTTACGTGCAGAAAACCGAGACTCAAATCGATTCGGACGAGCACCAGCCCAAAACAAATGCACCGCTAACGAAAACTAGCGGGAGTGTATGAAAAAGAACTCGGAATCATAAAAATTATTAAAGCAAACGATGGAATCACAGAAAGAGGGTGGCGCTGGAAAAGAGGTTGCAGGAAAAATGGCTTTCGCCTGCGTTTACTCTCAAGTCACAATTTCATTAAAATTTCCTGCAATCACAATAGGATTCATGTTTTTGCTTCAGCCTTTATTTCGCTTTGGCAATGTTTGAGAAGAAAAAACATTCGAAAACAATCAAACAACAACAAAAATTCTTTTAACACCATCGTCAAGCCCATAAAAATACTTTCTTCAAAAGTTGTTTAGAATAATTTTGCTCATTTTCCGATCATGGTTTGTCGACCATATTTTCGGATCCTCTTCGTTTTTCTTGCTTTGCTTGAGCTTCTTTAGGATTTATCGATTTTACACTTTTCTCGCAGTTGAGAATAACGTAAACAAACAACCACACGCGCGGTTGTTGGCCGGGTGACTTGGTCAAACCGACCGACCCACGATGTCCAACGTGTGGCAATAGACGATATTTGCTAAGCCTTTTTTTAGTTAAAAAATGTGATTATGTACACACACATAAACACACGCACACACACACACAATCACATACACAATTAGAGTCACACAAAATATTTCTCTCAGCTGGATCTCGAAACTTTTTGTAAATTTTTCTTCTTCACTTTATAAACAATTTTCAAAAAAAAAAAAACAAAAAAATTAATCCAAACAATGAAACGGTTGTCTTTTCCTTTCTGTTGTTGTCGTTGTTGTTGTTGTTGTGGAAAATAAGAATACTTTGTAAACTTGCTTTTAATTTCTACGGAGGTGAAATAATAATGCTCTAAAGGTGATAATGATGTGACGAAATAACGAAAATAGTTTACAAAGAGACGCAGAAACTATCGACGACTGAAGAGCTTCCTTAATCAATCGAGGCAGTACCTTTCAATTTTAAATGGACCGAACCAGTCATCGATCAAGATGTTTCTCTTTGATCTTTAACCACTTGCGATCGATTCCAACATTTTACAATTACATAAAATAAATTTGTTTCTATGATTTACAAAACTTTAAATAAAACGTCTAAAACGGATTTCTAAATTTCGATTTATTCCACGGCACGAGATCGCAATGGAGTTCTTTGATAAAGAAAATCAAAGGAGAATGAATATTGACAATTTTATAATTTTTATTTAAAAATTTATAATTTGTTTTTTTTTTGGCGACAAAAAAGATACCTCTGCCAAAATTGAGGCAATTTGACAATTTAATGGAAGAGAAATTTGCAGGACAAATTTGCAGGACTCGAAGAAAGATTACCGTCCACCTATGGATCAAATATAACTTTAACCAAATCAAAAAGGTATTTTAGAAAAACATTAACTAAAAATTGATAAAATATAGATGTGATAAAGAACAAAAATCACCAAAACGCACTGAAGATTGCTTCGAAAAAGATAAAAATAATTACTTTATAATTTCATAAATAAATTTAAATACTAATAAAATAGCATCCACAAAACAATCAATAAATAATAAATAGTATGAGAAACACGAACATTTTTCAAGGCGTTGATTCCATTATTTCCTTTGCCATATCAAGTCATGAATCTTATTGAATCAAAGATCCAGCAAAGCGTCCTCGGTAATAAATAAAACCATACAATCGTAATAACTTCAAGAGTGTGATCATCACAATATCCTTCATAAGCGAACACTTCCTTTGTAACGCACTTTATCCCGCTGTGATCGGTTATTGAGATCTCAATGTTCAATAGTAATAGCCTGCGGTTGTTCAATCGAAGGCGGATTGTGAGTGCGCAGTCGACATCAATCGACAGACTTTTTCGTTTTGCATGACCGGTCAGTCGGTAGATTTTATCGCAAAGGTGTTCGAAATCACTTGACAGCATTAAATATGGAAATGACAATTTCTCGATCGAAAAACTATAATCGAAAAAAACACCAAATAACCGCGTTCAATCCGCGTGGTGCGTCATGAATGAATGAATGGATCGGTGGATGGATGAATGGACGCACTTAATGCGGGTGTGAAACATTTTTCACCATCGCTTGTGATCGTCGGCATGTATGGAGTAATGTAAGAATACTTCCAGCAAATAGCCATCCTTATAAAGTGCGCGACGCATTGAGCTGCATTCACACGCCGTCGCATATGCTCATTTTTATAATGTTGGCGTCGGTAAATTTGCAATCCATGACGGTTGCTGGTTTCAGCAATAGCAACGGCAACAACAACAGGAGGGGCAGCGGCAGAGGCAACGAATGTGTGAACGTGGGTTGCTGAGACAAGGAATGAAGGTCGTTACCGATCGCCGTGACATTGTTACGTACAACAACTCCTATGACGAAGAGGAGAAGATGATCATGAAAATTATGATAATGACGATGAAACATAATGATGTATGAACACAAGGCAATGGTGATCAGATCAATAAAATTTTTCTTTCATGCCAGTAGTTACGAAATAAAAGGGCGGAAAACAATTGCAAGAGCGAAAGAGATAAAAGCTAAAAGAGGGAAAGTCTTTTAAAATATTTTTGACAGGAAAACTGGCGAACATTCTACCACTCTACTACCCTCTCACACGCCCACAATTTATATTGCCACCAGTAACGTATAGTATATATAAAATAAAGCAGTTCATAATGATAATGCCAAACTGACAGTTGCTGGAGGTTGATTGGTGGGTGGATAAGAGGTGGTGTATAAAACCTCCATCAAAGTGTCAAAAAAAATTAAAAAGCAGGGGACGGATAACTATCTGCTAAATCTTAGTATGTCTTAGTCATTGAATGCACAATGTGTTATTATAGTATCGAGGAGAAAGAAGTAGAGGAGGAGGACAACCGAAGCATGATGTTTTAAAGGCGCTAAGCTTCGAATATTCTTGATCTGACGCCAATTGAAACGAATTATGAATTTTCATAAAAAGAAAAGAAGGCTCCATTAGTTTTTATTTATCACATATATTAAAAAATATATATTTTGTAGCAGCATTATTATATATAAAACAAAAACATAATTCTTTGGGTTTCTTTAACAACTATTCGTTCAACGTGTTAAAGTATTAAAAAAGTCCCTTAGAATGACTCTTTTACAACTATCTTTAGGTAGAACGTTTTTATTTCACATTCTCATTAAAAATTCGAAACATTATCCGCCTGTATTTTCGTATCCTTATCACCGCGTTTTGGCAAAAATTTTCTCAATGAAAATGTGGGAACGTATAATCATTTAAATAAAACCGACAAAGCTAGCAAGAATTCGATGAATCGGCAGTTTCCAAACTTTTAAATTTACAAATATGTAGAAGCATTTTCGCACTTTAATTCAAGCTACCGACCAACAATACTCAGTCCATTACGAATGAATGAATTAATGAATTCACGGCATTTCAAGCCACGGCATGGCATACTTCGATGTACGTAAGGACAGACCTTCGTAAATGCCTTCCGATCGTAAGCCTCAATCGTCGGCTTGCTTTAAACTGCAGTTACTCAGACAGGTACGAATTGAAAGGCTGAAAACTGCACTGCTTAGCAGTCGATAGATACGCTCAGTAAAAACTATACGTTGAAACCGCCGCCGACAGCTTTGCAAAACCAAGCTTGCATGACTTACGGGCATGTTTGCAGCTGAAACAGCGTATGGATAGCAACTCAGTGATCAATTCAAGCTGTAACCTTCGGTCGAATGAACACGTAGCGATCGAACGTACGACGCATAGAAAAGGCAAAGCCACAATACTATCCCTAAACCCTTCGCGAACCTTCGCTTGACCGAACGTATAAATTTCTGTTCTTTTTTCGATATTCTTGTTATTAAACGATTATTCTGAAAACTATTTCTACTCTCTTTACAACCTTCTCCCACTTTCTTAAATAATACTTACTGCGAATGTGCAAAATTTAAACACCTGCAAGTCTATGCGACCGATTCTGATACTACTCACTCCTGGATGTTTTCCTTTTATAACTAAACCAATTTTAAAAAATTTTACTAATTCAAAATTGTCATCGATGTGTTAAAATATTCTATCACGCAGCTCCGGTTATTGTCAAGATATCTTTGAATTTTTGAAAGCTTCTTTTTCTAGCATAAATGATTTATTAAAAAACTAGCATAAAATTTTCTCAGATTGTTAACTCTGTATGAACGATATTCGGGATTTATTGATCACAGTTAATCCATATCAGAGAAAGAGAAAGAGAAAGGTGATTTTTATTTGAAAAGGTTTTTCGTTTTTAATCGTCTCAAATTCACAACAATCATTCTAATGACAACATCTAGAAACAACACAAAAACACTGATAATTTATTGATGAATCAACAACAACGGTAACATCTCAGCAGCGATATATGCATTTCTATTCCTCTCGCGTTTTATGCGATCATGTATGATCACCGTGCGGTAACAATTCCCGCTGAAGATCACGCTAATGATCTTTGGCTCGGATGGAACCTAGGCCAACTTAGAGGGGATTGGGGTTCGACGAGAATATTATGTGCTGTGTGTCACTCGCGGTCGTGAGAATTAGATTTAATTGATTTCTACACGCTGTAGCCGTGTCCGATCGAACCAAAAGGATCGCGTAAAGTGCGTTAGCGCATTGCTCGCAACATAATCTATTTGCATCTACATAATGATGTTGTTGCTTCGGGTTTTATTTCTGTTACTGTTTTTGCATCGGATAGCAATCAATCATTCAATGAAATGTTCAACCATTATTGAATGCTGCATAATTTTCAACGATAATTTTCATTCGCGCACATGCATACGATCATAAATTGTAATTTCCATTGTAGCAAGATCGATCGAACGTCTTGCAATTGCAACAGGAAATTAAAATTGACGAAGTGTCGAATGGGACGTAATCGGTTTTAGTTAAACAATAGAATAAAGATTGACACCATCGCGACATTAATCAGTCACTGGCGACGCTAAGTCCAGCATTCGATGACTGCCGGCAATCAACGTAATTGAAAACAGAAAGGGGAAAACATGGATCTACATGAGGTTCTACAACGCAATCAGATGCAACAAAGAATGAATTAAATTTAAAAATGAAATAAAAGCTCAAGCGAGAAAAGATGCGAACACTCAAGAAAAAAGTTTTAGAAGTATTAGCGTTTGTGGTTTAAAAAAGTGGACAACATTTTTGAAGGTCTTACATCTCGCCTCAACCACATCCCCTTCACCGTTACCTCCGATCGAGGCGACTTTATCACGTTGAGCGCGGTGTAATTATAAAAATAATTAATCATGATCAGATGAACTCTATGAAGTAATTGTGGGCGCGATGTAAAATGTCACAAACATTCCCTCCGAACATTTATCGATAAATTAAATACCAAACTGATTTTAGGCTGATCATAAGCATATATTTCTTATCGTACACTGTTTCACTCCGATGCGCTATCGATTGCTAAAAAGAGAAAAACAAAGTAAATAATTAATGTTAATTGGAGGGAACGAAGCCGTGATCAATTGTCTTACAGAGTATGAAAAGGCGACGACACATTTTCCGGACGACAAATTTTCCATCGAAAAATCTGTTCTAATAATTATATCAGTATTTTGTACTGGAAATATTATTTCATAAAACTTTTTAATTTACTTTTAAACAGGTTCCGCCTAAGACGTTAACTACTTTCAAATCGGAAAAAATGTGTGTTCTAAAATGTTTAGTCTCCGTTTTTTTCCTTCCTTCCATCATTCTCCCACAATCCCTTTCGAACTTATTTCGAAAAAAATATTTCACGAAGGTAACATTAACCGAGAATCGAGAAGACGAGAACGGTCTTGTCATCGCTACGAATCTTAAAATTTTTAATATTTTTTTACTTTCGTATAAACATTTTTGTGGTATGCAACTCTTAAAATGCTGCCCCACCTCTTGTGAAAAGCATTGCTCGTTGAAATATTTCTCTGCTTTGATGGCGTCATGCAACGTCATCGCTGAATCCAGTGCCGTAACTTAAGCAAAATTTTCTTTTTTCAAGGCCATGAAATTATAAGAATTCAAGGCCATGAAATTATAAGAATGAACAGATTTGGGTTGTGTCCTAAAAGATGATCGATAAGTATAAATTCCTTTTGTTTGTCTGATCTGTAGCAATGTCATAAACGTTTCGGTTTTCTCGCAAACCAAATCATCTATGAATGTATATTTCTTTAGCATTCACATTTATTTGGATATTGACAAATTATTTCTAACGATAGAAAGATTCTATTCGTACCCAAAAACCATAAAAAATCTTAAAACAATTTACGAAAACTCTCTCTAGTGACTTTTAAGTTATTTTTATACTCGGATACATTTTAGTCGATCAGAACGATTTTGCTGATTTTCGGCCTGTTTATTTCATCCATCTATCTCATCGGTTCTGTCGTTAAAACCAGCCCTGGTAGGATTGCTCTGCAAACACGGCATGCCTTTTTCAAAGGCTTTCGCGCAAACGAATGATTTCGATGGCAGACGGGCGGCCGACTGCACTGATTTCATCTAACGACAGGTTCTTATTCCGTGGCACTGGCCTGGAAGTGCCTGCTGTGGATGACTGTCAATTTCACCCACAAGGAATGTGTGCCTTACTGTCGTTGTCGCTGTTGCCGTTGATGTCGAGGCGATGTCGGCATCCTTGTATGCGAATGATCTCTTGCGTCCGTTCGAATACGTTGCACTTTGCAGCATCTAAACGAAGCGAAATACGATGATGATGATGACGTTGATGGCAGTTCTCTTTAGGATTAGTTCGAATGTCTTGAGAATAAACGTTTTCTTTTTCTGAGCAGATGGATTCTCACTGATTCATCTCGAAGTCGTAACGGACCAGAAGAGACGGACGAATAAATAGGCGATATGAAATTGCACCAGTTCCCATAAGCTAGTTCAACCCGAGCTTAGCCGTTGTTCACAGTTTGTACAGAATGCGCTTCGTTCAACATCGGTTTGCGTTTATCGCGCTTGTTAATTAACGAATTGAGTTTGTACACAGTGATGATAATGATGATGGTGATATCGATGCTGTTGCTAATGCTGTGGTGGACCATCACGGTAATTCATGGCTGCTCGGTTATTGTTATTAACCACAATTTGGTCAACTCGTCTGGTATGTATTCTCATGTATTTGAGCTTGTAATGTCACGCAATTACTGTTTCGACAATAGATCGCATCTGCTGCATCGCTGAAGAACATTGTCTTGGTTGAAGCTCAAATGGTTGCGTGTTGTTGCAAGATGCCCTGCTGAGATTTTCGTCGCAACGTATAAAATTGCTGTCACAATCGATGCAAGTCGTAAACGAAATTAATTTAATTTCGTTTGCTTTATTGCCTTCTTTTATAATTATATTTTTTGTTGAAATCGAATGGTTTTTCTAATTTTGAAAGAGCACGTGTAATTTCTGGATTCTCATAAGGTTTCAATGACAAGAAATCTAGTAGTGGTTTGGTGGATTTTATTCCAATCTTTCATTTGTTTTTTGTTGATATTGCTTTGCGTTACTTTGACTGATTCAAAAATATTTCCCGTACGTCGTCGCCGCTTATATTATTTCACTGAAATATGATGATATTCACCAAACCTTTTACTTTACATTTCGATTTCGAAACTTAAAATTACTCAACAATCGCAAATGATCTCAATGCGAAATTGAGCGGGCGCGGTTTGTGCCTCCGGTAATTTGGGTTCGGAAAACACAAGATCGGATTTTTCAGATCGCAAATGAGTAGAATGGATAACAGCAACGCCATGGTAGGCGGTTAGATGGATGGGCGGATGTATGAATAGACGGATGGATGGATGGATGGACGTATAGACGGGAGGACGATTTGTACGGGTTGAGCAGCTGTGCCGCCAAACCGCTAACGAATGGACGGACTAGTGTCAGCAGTGCAAAGAAGGTGGACAGGGACAATGTGTCTACATTGATGATGCCAGCCAACTTTTGAAATCTTTTGTTCATGTTGAAGTTTCTCCATTTTTTCTCCTTACTTCGCTTTTGTTATTTCGCGAGGAACAAAAGAGCAATCTTTTGCATCCATTGCCATCGCCGCCGTCAACATCCCTTTATTAGTTCAGCATTGTTTTTGTTTTGCTGTTGATTATTTGCAATCAAGCAGGTTGTTCTGTTTCGATTTGGTATTTTGTTAGTCCAATCGACGATAAAAATGTGACTCCGATGGGGTCATAAAAATTGGTCCCTAGCTTGGGGGCTTTTTCATATTTAAGTCTCTTAGTCAGACCGGTCGTCCTCCAGATAGTGTTCATTCAAAAACCAAAAACAAAGCCAACCAATTCAGAGGGAGTAAGTGCAATATTATTCTTGTCCCACAACAACAACAACAACAGCGAGAAAAACAAGGCGACACTGATTAAACTCTAAATCTTAAAAAGGCAGTACAATAAGAATGAAATCGAAGACTCAAATCGCTAAAACACAAACGACAAATTATCCTCAGGCGAATTCATTGTCGAGATTTATATAAAATTTATCACGTTTATTTAATCTTTTTCGTTTGTATTGATTCAGTTCCTTCCTCGTTGTTGACTTCTTTGCCATCCGTACCATTAGATGGGTGATTATAATATTTGGTAATTGTGACGATAATGAAAATGGTATTGGTTACGACCATAATGCTGTTACCGCAAACTTTTTCAATCAGTAGTTTTGCTACAGAATGCTGCTTTTGATGGCGTCACCATACATGTGTTTTGATATTTAAGGAGCAATAGTGGACATAAGGTTTTCACCTCCTTGGAAATCATTAGAATTAGAATTAGTTTGTGTGGTAGGAACGGCGACGAAATATATATATATATATATATATATATATATATATATATATATATATATATATATATATATATATATATATATATATATATATATATATATATATATATATATATATATATATATATATATATATATATATATATATATATATATATATATATATATATATATATATATATATATATATATATATATATATATATATATATATATATATATATATATATATATATATATATATATATATATATATATATATATATATATATATATATATATATATATATATATATATATATATATATATATATATATATATATATATATATATATATATATATATATATATATATATATATATATATATATATATATATATATATATATATATATATATATATATATATATATATATATATATATATATATATATATATATATATATATATATATATATATATATATATATATATATATATATATATATATATATATATATATATATATATATATATATATATATATATATATATATATATATATATATATATATATATATATATATATATATATATATATATATATATATATATATATATATATATATATATATATATATATATATATATATATATATATATATATATATATATATATATATATATATATATATATATATATATATATATATATATATATATATATATATATATATATATATATATATATATATATATATATATATATATATATATATATATATATATATATATATATATATATATATATATATATATATATATATATATATATATATATATATATATATATATATATATATATATATATATATATATATATATATATATATATATATATATATATATATATATATATATATATATATATATATATATATATATATATATTCCCAATTGATTTAAATTGAATTTCATTTAAAAATTGAGGTTCGTTTTGATTGCATTAAAATTCGAATAACATTTAATAAATAAATACAAATGCAATAAATAAATAAATAAATAAGTATAAATATAAATTAATAAATAAATTAGTAAGAAATCGTATTTGAATTTTAAAGAATTAGAAAACTGCAGAGAGCACAATGACTCTCCTTAACTAAAAGATTTTCTTTGTTAAAAGACACGATCATCCGTAATATTCTTTTTTTTTTGCATAAAAGGATATTGAATTATATTTTGCTATTTATTTGATTATTAAATAAATCCCTTTATTGTACTTATTATTAATTTCTTTGTTCTCTTCGACTGTGGTTCGTCATTTTACTAGTTAAATCTTATCACAGCCTTAAAGATGATGACAATAAGGTTGACAAAAGGTTGATCTCTTCTACTGATCTCTTGTATTGACAAAAAGGCAAAAACAATAATGTGGGGGAGGAACGATGGGATATAATCCTTTTGTTGAAAAAGAAATGCACAAAAGATGGAACGAATGGAAGGAATAGAAAGGATAATAAACAAAAACAGGTGGTGATAATGGGAAAAAAGGAGTTTGTTAAGCCTAACCATCAAATCAATCCACGCTGTGCGACAGAAGGCCAAAGACAAAAACTGTAGGCTAATTGTTGGCCAAGGATAATCTTGCTGTTTTGCTTGATAAGATCAAGTCTTTTCCCAAAAAGGACAATATGAAAAAGACAAAATAAAATATTTAGGCATTATTACTACTACTGATTTTTTCTTTTCTTTTCTTTTCACGTGCCCATTTCGTATTATCTTGACCATCATAATAATGACATTCGGCAACATCATAACGATTACGATAAGGCCAATTATCAGATCTAAATGATTTCTTTCGCTCTAGTTTTCCCTTTAATAATTAATAAATTCGTTAACAAAAAATTCAAATCCTTTGAAACTTTTGATTCTATCAAGAATACCATTGGCACGTCAATCGCATTAAGGTAAAATAAAATGGTATTTCCAAATTTTTTGAGGGCTCTTCCTGCTTTACCGAGCGCCATATAATTCCCGTGTCACTTTGTAGAACGCATTAAAGGAAATCGATTCACTGACGGGCGAATCAATGAATCAATGAATTTTTCTTCAACACATTCAAGAGCATCAAGTTATTTTTGTTAAAGACAAATAATATATATTATATCGAAGGACCAATTTATTTCGATTTTACCGAATGTATTACAAAAAACACTTGAAAAACTTTTAAATTAATTATAATTAGTTATCTTGTTTCTGTAAGAAAACCATTAATTAGACGCTTCGATCAATCGGTGATCGAGGTCAATTGAGGAACTCAATTAATTGAGAGGAAAGATAAAAAACGTTATAGATGTTTGAAATTAAAAAACGCAAAAGACTAAACTATTCAATTAATCTAAAATTAAGTTATCAGTTAATTAAATTGTTACTCCGCAATTTGTTGAAAAAGTTCCACGTCATGCTTCGTCCACACGGACAATTTTTGAGAGGAAATTAAAAGAAAACACTAAAAAGTTCTCAGTTGAATTTTTATAAACAGCGTCATTATGACGCCTTAAACGCCATTACAATTAATTATATTCATTCAATTCACTTTATATCGGTTTCAATTTCAATTTATTTCAGTTTCATTCATTTCAATTCGATTGATTTCAAAACGAATTTAATTAATTTCTTTTGAACGATTGTAATGATAATTAATTAACAATGATTTACATCGATGGAAAAATCGGCAATATGTGAAAGAGCATGGGAAATACAAACAACAACTACAAAGAAAACAATAACCAATGGCAGAAAACTTCTTTATCTCGAACGATCGAAAAATGATATCTTTTTACAAGATTTTAAGAGAATATTTGAAGACTCATAATAATCGCTAAGCAAAGAACAATGAAAAGTAAACTAAGGTAAAGACATTGCGTTATTTCCCCTAAACACGCATTGGCAAGGAAAGAAAATACAGCGACGATTTCGCAAGGATTCTTCCGGGTGGTCCTTTAAAAAGAAACTAATTCCAATCATAACTTGCAACAATGCGTCAGAGGATTAGAAAGATCTCCCTCTAGATTCATATCGTCCTAAATTTTTTTTTCCAAACAGTTTTCATTTTTTTTTCTTATCGCCAGAAATATCGCCGACGGCAAAATTATGTCATTTTAATTCATTCTTAATTAATATAAAATAAATACTAGTAATCGTGATGCCGCTCCTTGGTTGTTGTCGTTATTGTTATTGCTAGTTTTATTATCTAAAACAACAAAAACTCTAAAACAGGTGCTTTGTACGGGAGGAGAAATGTGATACAAAATAAGGGATGAATAATTATGAAAGAAATATAGATGTAATATATAGATGTTTGTAAACAAATATGTTTTAATTTTTCTAAGAAAACGAAGACAGAAGAAGCATCGATGGGTTTTAAGCTCTCAAGGAAGGATTAGGATAGCATTAGGATAGAACAGGATAAGCTTTCAATAAAAATTGACTATGCTTCCATGGATTTAAATTAGCTTAAATTAAATTAAACAATTTTTTTTTCATAACCACCGTCGAGAAGCTTTCGACTATTGAATTCCCGTTTTTTCATAAGCTTGAATCAGTCTGTTTTATTAAAAACGATTTTAATCAAGTAAATTGATTTATAACTCCATCAGTTCAAACTTATGTGTTAGACCGTTTGATAAATAGCCAAGTGATCTTTAATGACACTTTTATCGACCAATTTTTTGTCACCGTTAGAGCGTTCCAGAGGACGAAACAAATGATGATCAGTCGGTGCAAAGTCTGGTCTATACGCTAGATATTTCCAAAAGATATTTCCCAATTTGATTTTGTTCATTTCGAGTCCGAGTCGAATCCATCTTTCTCTTTGTGTTGGTCAATTCTGATTGCTGCTACTCGATAGCTTCGCTGAAATGGTCAAACTGTGAACGGTACGGCACCGAACTGATGGTTTCATCAAGCTGCAGCAGCTCATACACGACAGTTCAAATCTCACCAAACACTTAATATAACCTTGTTTGTTATCCGCCTACGTTTTCAAGTTTCCTTGTGACGAATCATCTATCACTCTTCGACCATGATCACTTGCAACGCATATAGTAATTTAATTAAAAAATGTTTCGATTTATTTGCGTTTCGGCAGAAATTTATTAATCAACTTCGATCAACTAAATTTGTTTTCATTACCACAAGCAGTGAACAAACACTCTTACAGCGAACGCTTTTGTTGTCGGATTTGAAATCTTACCAAACAGACGGGTGATTATTACATCTGGAAACCTTGCATATCGATCTTGTTCTATCAATTTGCAAAATTTCGCTAATTATTCCTGTAATTGGCCGATCAGACCGAGATGCATTTTCGACATCAAATGTTTCCGGAAGAGAACTGAGCAAACCTTTGTTCACTCACAGCATTCCAATCATACCGTTCATAAACCATTCTAACGTTTTTACGGCGTTTTTACATTTTTTTTAGTAAATATAAGAAACTTTGTTCCCAGCCCCCCGAATATTGGCTTATATATTGACATACCTAACGTATATTCATTAAACAAGGTTGGAGACATTTAAATATAATCCGATATTTTGTTAAATTTTTCGCTGTAACATTTTTTCTAACTTAATAACTATATTCATTAACCTCATAATTTTCAACGAGTTGAATGACTAAATCATCGGCATAAATAATTTCGTGTAATCCTTTTTAATAGTTGTAATAAATTAAAGTCACCAATAAAGCGTTAAATAGCGACCGGGCAGCGAGATGCAACTTCATTTAATCCTCTCTCAAAATTACCTGGGCTCTTATGGCGATTGAGAAAAAGTTTGAGTTCTATTTTGCTGCCTTAACGAGTTGCCGAAGTTGGTTCTCGCTATAGAGCTAATTCTAATTTTGTTTTGTTTAATTTCTCTCTTCTGAGTTTGTTTATACATTTGTTGTAGTTTTGCTAAGTTTAAGAGTGGCAAAACTGTTTGTCTTTACATTATTGTTGTTTTTACGTTTTAATATAATCCACTGGCTGTATTAATTTAATCCACAACTTTTTCTTACTGCCCTAACTTGAATTTGCATCTCACTCACCGGTACGAGAGAGTACGAGTAAACAATTGAGAAGAGAGGGAGTATCTTATAAACGATACTCACTTCTTTCTTATTTTATTTATTTTTTCTTCTTTCTTATTTTATTTATCTTCAAAAAGCCAGACGCCAATTCTCAGAACATTGTAGATTAAGAAATGTTTTTGAACTTTTTGAGCTTCCTTGTAATATCTCTTTCAACACAAATCAAACTGCATCTACCAGATTCTCTTATTACATCATTTACTCTTTTATCGACTCGACTGTATTACCACAATATATCAAATTGTGGTTCAACCAAATTTTAGAATATTTAAGAGCAGACCATTTGTTCCGATTCGCTCTTTACAAATTTATATATACACTTGCCTAACACAAGGTCTCTCTCTCAATTTCGTTCCATTCATTCTGTTCTTATCCGATGCGTGACCTAAACGATTCGTTCTCCGGTAGGAGTCAGCGGAATAAAAGCTTCTACTTCTGACTCAGCCTGCTTGCACCGATATTGCGCTGCGGTTCGTGGCTGGGCGACACAAAATTTTACGGTGTCAACCATGAAAAGAGAGAGCAGTATACATAAACCCAATACGTGCAAGAGAGATATTTGCTAGGTAAATAATTTGTTATATATAGTGCTACATATATAGCCGTTAGGCTTCCAGGGTGCTTATGGGTGTGTGTGCTGCTCTAAATGTTTGCCATCAATTGTTAGTGTTTTATTGGGTGTGTTTTTTTATTGTTGCCTTTTTTATATCAGAACAACTTTCTTGGGTACTCTTCAGCTTTGTAATATGCGTTTGTCGCTCGTTGTCGTCGCTTTTGTCAATAATAATGTCGTTGCTGTTGCTAACGCTATTGCCAATGATATGTTTAGGGGGCGTTAATAGAAAATGTGGTGAGCAATTCGGATTTTCCTTCCAAAAGCCTTAAGTAAAATTCCTTGGATTGAAGCCCAGAAGTTTTGGTCATTCGATATTTTGCATTCAATTTTTAGAGGAAAAAATTATAATTATCCTCCTATTTTGTCAATTTTAAACGAAGTAATAATATCGAATCTGAATATAATTCATTCAGCAGATAATTGAGTCTATGGAAGACGATCATTTATTATTTTTTAGAGAAATTTAAAGCTTAATTAAAACTGATTAAATGTGATCCGGGCTTTCTCTTGAAGACACATCAAATCATTTTATGATCTAGTTGTTCTTTTGAGATCAATGGCGTCGGTAAAGGAAAGGATTGTATATTCCCGAAGGCTAAGAATTAACGATGAAATGAGGAGGGGCAACAATGCATTCAGCCATGACATTATGCAGGGCAGCAATTTTTATGTCGGCCTTAGTTCTTTGATAGAGCCAGAAACATTATAGTTCGATTTACCAGGATAGATTTACATTATTTGCATTATGGATATTCTTACTATGGAAAGAAATTAGCAAAACAATTTTAAAGGAAAATGTTTTTAATATATTATTCCAAGGAAAAAATGAAAGAAAAAGTAAATATCTTTCTCTCCTCCCACTTATCGGGTAACCGTATATAGTGTCTTAATCGCAAAATACCGACGGCACATCAACAATCCCCGAGAAATTAAATCAGAACTGTCAAATCAATATAAAAAGAAGAAGAACAACGAGGATAATGAAATTTTTAAATGGAAAAATTATTACATGTTTAAACAATTATTGCGTTTAATAATTTCAAAGCTAATTACAAAATCACTAACTAATGAATCAATAAGCGCGCGATCAAATCATTCAATTTCTTTTTTTTTTTGCCCTAAAAAGTGTTAATGATTTTTCTCACGATGAATGCAGCGAAAAAAATCGAGTTATTTAAAAAATATCCGTTATTTAAAAAATATGTAGCTCATCCCATGAGACTGGGTCGATGATTGAAATCGATCTTGAGCTCATACATAAACTGCTAAACTACAGCGAATAAAATCCAGTCAGTACGAGATCATTACGTTACGTACTCGCGTCAAACAGGAATTCTAAATGCTTAATTGAAATCCTAACCTACTACGAGCAGGTTAAAGTTCAATCCGCCGGTAACGAATCTGGGAAGAACCCATTTGAACAAAATGACTGGGCAACTCGTCCAGACGTCTTATTTTATTTTTTGTGTGTGGCTTTCCTTCCGTAGCGAATGATGAAGGAAGAAAAAGAAGAACAATTTGATTTAATTAAATTACGTAAAGAAAATATTAAAGCAAGTGCTGCAGCGTCATCAAAATTGGCAGCAGCAGTTTACAACAATAACGAACCCAAATCCAGTCTGCTTGGAGCGCGATAGAATCTCGCACTAATTCATGGTTTTAAGCAGAGCCGCCGCACACAAGCTCACTTAATAAATCAAACAAGAGTCGGCCAACAACTAGTTTGACCACTCTCGCCAGCAATTGATCTAAATATAACCACGGGGAGCACAACGATGAACAGCAACTGAATATGCGTTGAAGAGATAATTATTAAGAGAGTTTTTTGAGAGAGGATTGGAAGAGAACGCTTAACTTCGTACTGGTTCAAGGAAAAAGATTTAACGAGAGAGAGAGAAATAATACACCAAAGTTAGAGTAACCACATAAATACATTTGGTACTTGAGTATACCAAACAATAGGGTTGTTGTTGTTTTTGTCGGCAAGTTGTCTCTCCTTAGTGAGGCCTCTCAGTAAAATAAGTGAATGCTTAAATAAATATATTTGACTGCATGAAGAAGCATATGTTTGCGTGTACTTGGTTGGAATCACAAGTGAGCCTGGGGTGAGCGCGAGTGTGTATGAGTGTATATATGACAACTCTGCCTCAATTCACTCGTCGCTATTTTTATCAAATTCTTGTTTGGTTTTGGACGTGTCCTCAACGCTATCGTCACCGTAGCAGTGGTCGTCGTCGTCGTCTTCAACGTCGTTCTCATCGTCATTATCGTCCCCATCATTTAAAGTGGTATTTGTGGTGGCCGTCGACGTCGTCGTCATCTTCGTGGTCGTAGTCGTTGCTGCTGTTACCGTCGGCAACTTCATTTGGTCGCATTGTTGGGGTCGTCCATTGCTTCGCAGTTGGCAGCCGTCCAGTGGCTTGCGACTTGTTTGTTTCGTTCGTCGTACGTTCGTCGCTAGTTGATGGCACTGCATCCGTTCGATACGTAGTCGTTCTTGCCTCGCGCAATTTACCGTCGCAACAACACAACGAAATCCGCATCGATATCGATGGATTTAAGGCAGGCAATTAAATTTTCCTCTACTCCTTCGTTTAGCTGACTTTGTGCTCCTAATTAATTTTTGCTCTAGTTTATCACTATCCTAGTAACGTCGAGATCGTTTTTGTTTTTTGTTTACAAAAGATAAAGTTTTGACCGTGCGCGGAATCACAACGTTCCAGAAACGCGATAAGCATTAATGTCGCCAGAAAATCGGTATACGTTGGTCTTGCCGGCGTAGATCGGTGCCGTCGAGACATATCATTGACAGTTTTGTTGTGTTTCCAATTGGAATCTTATCTTAGTGATGCGATAAGATGCTGCTACAGGATTATGTTTAGCATGTGTGTGTGATTATATGCTTTATATGTACATTAATACTTTACATAAAGCGAAACAGAGAAAGAAGAAAACTAATATAAATTGTTGTATAAATAAACTTTGCACCCAAAGTAGCATCATCATTGGGCCAGCATCAGTGACGGAACAACCACCACTACTATCGCCACTACGACCTTCGTCACCAAAAACAACACTAAGAACAACAAAAATTATCGAAACAACAAAAGTAGGAGCACCTTCATCCATAAACCGCCTCAAAAGATGTCGTTCTTTTGTCGTTGGTTGCTTGATTTCTCGTTTTCTTTTTCATTCTATTCGTTGCATTCATTTTACCCCGACTAACATTTTTCAATATTATTTTCCCAAAGTATTTGTTGTTTTGCAAATTGTTTTTTGTCTTTGCTACTCTTACTTTTTTGTCATTGTTGCTCTTGTTGTTTTTGTAGTTATGGCCAATGGCGTCGGTGTTAGCGGCGATGCTGATAGTATTGGTGGTGGTATATGCTGTAGTTGATTCAGTATTTTCGCTCTCGCTCTCGTTTTGTGAAATTTTGTCGTGCAGTGTCATTGGTCGAGAGAATTTGTCGTTGGCGTTTATTGTTTTTGTTGTATTCGTTCTTATTGCAGGACACCTCTATATAACAAGCTCTGGGTGCGTGCGTGTGTGTGTGTGCGTTGTTGGATTTGAGTGTGCAGCAAATGGAAATTGTTGAGTATCTGTCGTTGAGGCAGCATCTATTGCCGTCGCCGACGACGCAGCCATTCGACAATATCACACAAAGATCTTTCGAGAGTTGACGACAACAACAAAAACATGAGTAACAACAACATCATATCAGGCAGCAAACTAGAAAAAAACGGCTTTATCAGTAATTACAATTGTATCGTTGTCGTCGTTAAATATTGTCGTCATTCTCCTATGTTATTGTTGTTGCTTTCACTTGCTTTGTGTCGCTGGGTGTAGAAAATTGCTGAATGGCTTCATAGCGTCGGCGGTGGTGGTCATAATATCAGCCAACCAGACAACAATCTACGAAAAAGTGAATTAATTTTGTTTTCTTATAATTATTTTTAAATTACTTCGGATTAAAAAATAAATCAGATTATAAATTTATGTAATAAAAAATTAAATGCGAATTTATACAATATATAAAAATAGAATTAATCTTCTTCAGAAAAAAACGAAGAATTGTAAATTCGAAAACCTCAAGCTTTGTGATAATTCGTGAAAACTCAGTTTTAAACTAAAATTTAATTTTTCAACCTCTCAATGTTCTCAAAAAATTAAGAAAATTTTTTATAATCAGCAGAGATTAAAAAACATACATCTTTGAGACTAATGTTGCGCGTATATTAAAAATATTTGGATGTGATTTAGAATAAAAAAGAACTGAACAGATTAAGAAAGAATGTAATGTGAAAAATTGAAGAAAAAAGAACGAGTTACGAGCAGTATAAGTTCTCAAAAATAGAAAGCAAATCGTTTGGTGAAAACGCAATAAAATTATATTAAAATAATAATAATAATAATAATAATAATAATAATAATAATAATAATAATAATAATAATAATAATAATAATAATAATAATAATAATAATAATAATAATAATAAATAATGCAACAGCTCTGTAATAAAATCGTAAAATAGGATGGCAGCCTATCATCATCATCATCGCTAAGATCATTGTGGAAGATTTAAATCATTTGAAATGAAAGTGAGTTAAAAGCCCGTGGAATAAATGCCCGAAATTACTGTTAGAATGGAGAAAATAAATTTAAGTGGTTTAAATATAAACAATTAGGAATTTATCTTGTTCGATCGGCTCGGCCGTTTCGTATACCCAACATCATTAGTATAAATCTATAATTAAATTCTAACAACCAGTGGGTGGATCACGCTTATTGCGGATGAAACATCTTTGATAGAAATTTCGTACGAGTAAAAAATGCTTGAAATTTCCTGAGATGATAAATTTAGCCATAACCATTTAGGCGTAGACTGGTATTAATTTTAAAAGTATGGGCGGTACTGGTTCACCTAGCGCGGTACTGGTTCCTAATTGCAAGGATAGTTATATGCGTCTTCCTGGAATTGTGACCTTTAAAGACAGTGGAATGAGGTGTGGTGAATCGCAAAAGGTTTCACCTACTTTTACGTCTCCGTACGGATTAAATGCAAATTGAAAAATCACCGGAAATATACATTTCGACCTTTCTTGAATGTGCTTGGACTAGTTTCGTCGTGGCGCCCGTGTCTATGCTTGTATTTAATTATATCGCGTTGCGCAAATGTGGATAGAAGTATAATGTTGAAATTTTGTGTTTAAGATTGTTTTAATTTGCGCCGGCCGCTGGTTTGAATAAGAGCTATGAAGAGACAGTAGAAATCAGGCCCATGGTGTTGGTAGTATCAAAACTATCATTGCGCCCTGGTTTGCAATATGTGTCATTTTTGTATTTAAATTTATACCCCCATTGGGGCCATTTTTGTCATAATCTGTTATACCGAAGGGGAAATATCCTTTTTTGAAAAATTTTAGATATAAATCGGCAAGCCTTTAAAGTTAAAAATTTGTATTTTTCACTAACAGAGCATCCGGGTCTCTACCTTTCACTACGGTTATAATTAATCAGAGAACAATCTTGCGCACATTTTGTTGCAATTCTTGGTCAGTAAGAATGTAGTATTTTAATTAGATCGAATTAAAAAAAATTGAAATATCCAGAATAAAAAAAACATTAAGCATTATATCAAAATAATGTAAAGTCAACATTAATCACATTTATTTAAGAAATTAATTTTCTAAAATTTTGTAAATAAAAAAATTTTTGTAAATAAATGAAATTGCATTCAAAATGAAAGTCGATTGTATAAAAAAATATATATTATGCATATTTTAAGAGTACGCCAAAAGTTTAGATCAAATTGACTAAATTCTTTTCCTTTGTTGAATAAAAATTTTTTCGGATAATATTTTTAAAAAGAAGATAAAGTAAATTTCTTAAAAAAAAAACAATGTAACAGTCAGTCCGAAACATTTTAAACAACAAAAAATGTATAGGAAATTATTTGAATTATTCACATTTTCTTCAGCTGTGATGTTTATTATTGGTCTTCATGGAATGAATTTAATTCTATTCACATTTCAGATTCCAATGAGTGTAATGCGATAATATTTCATAACTTACGAATTTCTCGATCGCCTATTAATAAGAGGTTATAGGTCAGTTTCTTTTAGGCATCGGTCTAAAAAATATGAGGGACCCTATTCAAAACTCCTAATTCTTTTGTCCCTTCATTTTCTTGTCAATATTCAGTTGCACGTGATAATATTCACTTAGAAACTAGATTATCGAACGATAACTTTCACAAATTCTATCATGATCAAGGACTTAATTATGTATTTCATAATTGGTTTCAGTTAATTTGTTCATTGTCATTATAATTATGTCGTTTACTCAAAAACAATTTATGGCATAAGTAATGCCAGTGATCACGATTGAAATTAAAAGCATTTGAAGAGAAGGAAAGAAATATAAAAAGAGAGTTGGAGAGATAGAGAGATGGAGAAAGGAGGATCAAGTTAGCTCCTAACAGATTGGATGTCTCTCAGATTCCGATCGACTTCTTGTTAATAAAAATTATTTTCACATTAAATTTCAAAATAATATGCTTAATTAATTCGGTATATGATTAATTCGGTAATAAATCAGAAATAAAAAATTACAATTAAAATTTAATCAGAAGGTAAAGGTTCTTAACCTTCTGATTAAATTTTAATTGTATTCTATTCCAACTTCCTTAAATTTGAATCACTTCAATTGTGATGCGATGAAAAAAAAATGTTCACATTTATTCCTCTTTGTACGAGACAGCTTTATCAATCATATAAAATTTAGGACAATCCTCAGCCGATGTAAACAAATTGATCGAGCAATCGATCATAACCTCATCGAAGAATAAGCCAGTTAGTCCCAACTTACAATTTTCCGCGTGGTCAACGCTTTGCAATGCCTACCTGTACAATCTCTCCCGCCTACTTTGCTTACGGTCCTTGCAGTTTCAAGCAATAGTAAGAATATGACTTTCCCGTCAAACAGTAAGAATTCAAGCATTTTTATGACGCCTTGTTATGACTTCAACTTCCCCCGTTTCTCCCCCTCTAGGTGGGCAACTACAGTCAGTCATTCGCAATCGTACGGATCGGATCAACTAGTTCCAAGATGCTATTGGGTTTAATCTCCTTCTTCGGCTTCCTCGTAGTATTGCGGCTTTGCTTTTTAATTTTCGTAGGATGATTAAAATGGCTTTAATGCGGTGATTCTCTATTACCGATGGTAGTCTGTTACTTTTATTGGTATTGGTGCTGCTGCCAGTAAAATGAAGTAGTTATCCCTCATAAATAATTAGTTTGATTAGGTCGAAACTCTTAGACGTACTCTTATACAGATACAAATCATTGAAATCAATATGATTCAAAACAAGAAACTTATTTATTATGTATACGGGTATCATACGTAGTAACACCCATGCACATAAGCACTCGTAGACATATTAGTCGCGATATGAATGTTGACTGCTGGCGGAGAAGTTATTTTCAAATTTGCAAAGAGATAATTGTTCAAAAAGTTAATATCTAAACTAAAGAGGCTTGGCGGAGAAGTAATTAATGAAGATAAGACTATTACTCGAAACACAGAACTTTGTTTGTTTAAAAAGTTCGCTAGAATCATTTTAAATTATCTATAGGATTACTCATTAAATATAATGCAGAACAAACTACTTCTAATATATCTTTGTCAATGATTTCAAATCAATTATTCAGTAAATTTTTGAGAGTTTTTGAGTTTTTATTTCAGAAATAATTCAAACAATTTTGCGTTCTAAGGCCGAGTTAAATTTTTTCCTGAATCTAATTGGATATATTTTACTCTTTCTTGATGTATTCGGATCATTGATATCAATTTTTTCTCTTCAAAAAATAAAAGGATGTGTGTTTTATTCTAAAATTATTTCCTCATTCCACAAACAAGTTCGGATAACTTTTTATTGTTCTCTATCGTTTCAAGACCAAGCCTTGAAATTCGCATCTCTCGATTTTTATTTGCTTAGAGGATTCAATTAGGTAATTTTATATAAAATGTCGAAAATTTATATTTAAATTTTGAATCATGTGCGGCACCGTGCGCCTCTTACATGAAATGTGGGTGGTACAAAAAGTGTGTACATTTTCACAATAATGAGCCTTATTTGCGCTATTTGTGTGCGTGTGTGTTTTCTTTTTGGGGCGGGAGGAGGTGTCGTCACCATTATAACCACCTGGGAGGGATTATGGTATCGATTGTGAAATCGATTTATTTGATACGCACTTTTACTCATTTGAAATGCGTGAAAATATTTATTTGTTTTTGTTTCGTGCTTGTACCTCGAAATACTTTTTTTGTTTTTCTTTATGCATGAAATAATTCGACGAGTTTGGGTTTTTTCTTTTCATTATTTCGTGTTTTGGACATGTGTAAACGTGTGTTTGCGTGCATGTGTATATCAATTTTCGCGCCAAATAAATCCCGTTTATTATGCGTTTTTTTCGTACGAATCCATTTTGCCGTTTGGCTCTTCTTGATCACTTTGTGTGATTGTTGTCTTTTGCAGAGTTGTTTTCTGCTGATGTTGTTGTTCTTGTTACTGTTGCCATTGTTAAGCATGGTGTCGGTGTTGGTGGTGTTTGTGTTGTTTTTGTAATTTTAACAATTTAATTACTGCATTTCATAGTTGAGCGCACAATTAGAACATTGTTATTGTTTTCGTTATTGCTATTGCGGTGGGCTACCGTTGATGTTGTTGCTTCTGTTTTTGCTGTTGTTCTAAAATGTATCTCCCCTCTGCTTTCCCAATAATGTGTTCGTTTCGATACATGCAAGGAATCAATTTTTCATTCAACTAAAAAAAAACCTCCCCCTTTCACGGTATTCATCACTTTTCCCTGGAATTTTTTTCACGAATGCAACATTTATTTTTATATTTGAGTTGTTATGGCTGCTATTACTTCTGTTTTGCTACTATCGTTGTTGTTCTTTCTGCATTTCGTGCTTTGGTGTTTCTGTAAATTATATTGTTGTTGTTTGCTGCTGAGATTGTTGATCGTTGTTTGCACGGTACACGTTGGTGCATGCCACACAAATAATATCATCCTGAAGCATGCATTATGTTGCTTTTCCTCATTCTTCTTGTTTTTCTTCTTCTTGAGCGCATGGATGCAAAAACAATTGCCGATCAAGCGATTAGGCGTCGATGATGTCGAAAGCAATGCTGATGATGATGCCGGCCGTCGCCGATAAACGACAATAAGCATTCAATAGGATGTACTTTGGCTTTTTGTGCTTGCATGTTTGGGTGTGTGTGTGTGTGATTTGTGGGGGGGTGTGATTTTGCAACTTCCTGCATTCTCATATTTGACATTAAAAATTTTTGGAGTATTGGAAATAACTATTTGTTAAGTAGAAATTTTCTTAGAAATTTTACTAATAAGATCACTTCATATCACCCTCATTGTCATTATCATTACCATGATCGCTTAAATACTATTAATTACCTTCAGTAGATGGAAATATTCGCCTGTGGCATTCTGAACGGCCAGACATATTTCATTTGTCATGAAAAAATTCTTTTTGTTCATTTTTCAAGATATAGAGCGAGGTACTCGCCAATATAAATATTTACCATGGCTAAAAACTAATATACAAACAATTAAGCTCGGAGAACTGAGTCGTTTGTATAAAAAATAGATTAAATAAATTAGACTTCATAAATAATTTTTTCATGGTCGCTTTTGTTTGAGTTTATAAAATAATTGCAAGAAAAGCAGCGCGAGATCTTCGAAGCTCGAGCAAATGATTTATGAAAATTAAATTAAAATAAAATATAACGAAATACAAGAAAAACCTAAAAGAGCACAAGATATAAATCAGACAAAATGTCTTTGTATCAAAATACGTTTTAAATTATATGTTATAAATTGTGAAGTTTCGCATAAAAGTCTTTATAATTAGGAGGCAATTCGCCCAGCTTATGTTTGCCAAAGCATTATATGATTTGAAGAAGTTAATTTACATTTTTTATAAATGATTATTTTCTCGGTTTCCGTTAAAAATTTTCACTTTTAATTTTCACGACAACGACAATGTCTTGACTTTAAGCTGAACTTGTTATGATTAGTATTAGTATTGTGGCTCTTGCTTTTCTTGGGAAACAATACTCTGTTGGAACGCTCATTGTCATCACTTTTAACCCCGATACGATACTGACAATTAAAATTATTGTATGTTTTTAATTACGAGAAACCGTTTTATCCCGTCTTTTGCATTGCCTTTGATAATAGCGCAGATGCCAAACCATTTTAGCTGAGAAACTTGTCTCTAATAAATATTATTGGTTTAATTTAAGACCACTTATGATACACTATAAGTAGTTTTGTGATGTGTGTTTCGTCTTCACAAAATTCTAGTAAAAGCCCTTTTTCATTTTTGAGAATTTCAGGATACCGTATTTATTTTCTTTATACGGTATAAATAATGGATTGGATTAGTTGAGATCAGGCAGCTTTATAATAGTTGTAATCATAATAATTAAATTTTTAAAAATTTGTTTATAGTATTTTATACCTGAAGTAATTCCGAATTAACTCCTTTTTATAAAGGCTATGCGCTTTATTTAAATGCTTGGATCCTACATAATAAATAGTGCCTCCGAATGCTGTAATCATTTCGTATATTTCGAGTTATATTTCTCAACCATATTGATCTTATAGGCTTGTAATTAAATTATTAAAAAACTTATTGTTTACTAAAGTTTTTGATAACTATTTTATTTCTAAAATTTTTAATAAATTTTTAATAAATCCAAACACTGAGCTTCTAATTAAGGCCAATAAGAAAAGCCTAGCTCTTAGTGGTCTTAATTAGAAGCTCATCATTTAGAAATACCAAAGGGGTATAAAAAGTCTTTTAACGTCGCAAAAAAGTTTCAGCCTGATAAACTGCTGTGTGAGGAAATACTAAATGAATTAGATTAGAATGAATGTTGGCATTCATATTTTTAGTTTTAGCCATTAATATTTTCGTGAAAAATTCTTCCTTAAATTTTATTGACATCGTTGGTTTGGAAGTTTTGTCTGTGATCTGAGAATATGACTTGAAGGTAGCTTGGGATATATTTATAAACATACTTTGTTATATTTAGGCTACTTCGCCCAGCTCGCAAAATTTCCATGAAATTCACACACTCTCCGTATATTCCATAATTTTCCAGTGCTTCATGTCATCCAAGATGACATTAAATTGTTGTATTTATTATAAAGCATTTTCTACCTCTCTTCGCTGTTGTCACTGTTATTGTTGTCTTTGTTGTTATTGTCATAGCCGTAGTTGTTGCTTTTGTCGTTAAAGTTGTTATTTCTTTAGCATATCATTAATTAATTTCGCATGCATTGGCTATAATGCAGTAATAAAAGGTGCTAAAATTTACAACAACAAAAACAATAACGATAACAATAACAATAGAAACAGCAACGTTTTCTCTAGAAACGTTCCTGAAGGCATCAGAAAAAAGACAAAGCAGTTAATGAAATTTTGCCTCTTTGAATAATTCATTATTTATTCAATATCAAATAAAAACAAATCTGATATTCCTTCTCTTTCCAAATTGCAACGAACATTAACGACGACGATGATGAAGAAGGCATCAATGTGTTTTAATTCAGCGGCCGGCAAAATAACGTCCGCGGACCACTAGAAAACATTTTCTGTATTTTATTATTATTTATTAATAAAATGTTAATAATTGGATTTATATTTTATTATTTTGTAATTTTATATTGTACTTCTTCTTGAAATACATTTAACACTGGCAAAATCATATTAGTGCCCCGCAAGATTACAATTATGTTTTTACTGGTCCGTAAGGTCAGAAAGTTTGGCGACCGCTGACTTAATTAAAGTATGAAATTTATTTATTTAAATAAAGTACTTAAGAGTAATACATTAGGCTTCATTTTCTACGGGAAAATCATGGAAACTCATAGTTTTAATAGAACACAATCACTTCCTTCAATATTTTTTGTGTAAACACGGGACTAAAGATAACTAAAGATATTTTCGAACAAATAAAATAGCTATTGATTTGAAGGATTGAATAATTTCAAGATTGAACCAGAGTGAGAGAGTGCTGGAAAGCGTGCCCAAGCAGCATGCAGATTCTCCTTTTATTACCGGCCCTTTACATTCTCGTTTGTTGACGCCACGCAATTAATTGCCAGAGTTAGTTTCCCTGTCGCTTTAGAGTTATAGCCTGATCATTTTAATTCTACGATAGCTGCTCCAAAAAGAAAAAAGTAGGTGACCAAAAAATGCATGGTAAGTGACCCCCGAATGAATCTATTGAGTCAGGTGGGAGTTAGATACGATAAATTCCATTGCTCCCAGCTATTTTCAATGATCTTCTGAACTAATATTCACTGTAGTCATAAAAATGTTGTTAGTCTTCAGCTGACAGAGATAAGTTTAAAACACTTATGAATTCAATTATTAAGTTAAATAAATACAATGTGATATAAAAAAAATTATAATATTTAAAAATTTCCTAAAAGGTAAAGGCAATAAAAAACGTTTGAAAAGTTCTTCAAACAGAAAATGGTTCCTAATGTAGTTACTAAATTAAATCCTAAAATAGGCAAATCAGTAGAAATGGTTTTGTTTTTTATTTCAAGGAAATTTAGCAACAAAACTTGAATAAATTTTTAGTTTAATTCAAATATAAAATAATAGCAATCGGCAGTAATTTTTCCTTGTAAGTCTCAATCAATTCCTCTTAATCACTAATTTTTACTAAACTCGAAAACTCTGTATTTTTGAATCTATTAATTTAGATTTTAAAAAACATTTGAATAATTACTAAAACATCCTTGACCTGCTCTTGGACCATCAAATGGATTTGAAGATTGCAAGCTTTAATTTTAATTAAAAAATAAAATGATTGCGATAGAAATTGATAGAAACTATTAATTTTTGGGTATATACAGTCAAAATCTGTATAGATATTAATTTTAAAATATGAAAATTACATTTACAATTGAAAAACAACAACAAGAGCAAAAACGTTTAATTTGAATTTGGACAAACAATATGATTTGATTTATGTTTCGTTGACCATTACTTACCAAAACCAGTTGGTAAGGCCTCAATAATCATCATTAAAATCTATTGTATTTTATCTTAGAATAGTTTGTGCTTTCCATTACCTCGTAGATGATATAATTTTTGGCCAAAATGATTGGCTAAATTTACTGCGAGAGAAGGTTAATTTATAACGAGATGAAAAAGAAGGCTAGAAAACGTTACTGGACTTTCACGATTATTGGGATCTTACCCAGTCCTTCGATTGCTTCGATTATGAATATTTAGCGCAATTAGATTTCCGTTTAGCTTTTATAGAATTGATTGATTGTCTGCTGGTTTAATAATTTGATAGTTTAACTCTTTCCATCTCTCACTAGGAAAAAGATCGATCTCTTTTAGCAAATAAAAAAAATCTAACGGAATTTAATTAGTTACCATTCTATAAGGAATTTTTTTTATGAAAGAGAATATTCTTGGATTGAAAAGAAAGCAAGATATATAATATCTGCTGCTTTATAGATTCCTTTGTGTTTTTTTGTGCTCTTCTTTTCTATTCTCGAAATCGATTTGGCATCACAAGAAATTTACTAAAATGTTCAATAAATGGATAGATTCGAACGGTATTCGTATGCGTTAAATTTATGTACATTTTGTCTGTTCTGGTTCTGATTCTGGTACTGGAGGGAAAAATAAAATCAATTTTTTATAGTAAGAGAATGCAGTAAAAGAGCAGTTCAATTAAAGTCTGACAAGAAGGACTGCAAAGAGCCCGGCAAACTTCTCTGACTGCTCGAAAAAGAAAACCTAAAAAAAGTCTCAATTACGATCGCAGCATGAATTCGAATATTTTCACATATCTCGTTATGCCCCAAATTATGGGATGGAGCATCACAGCAGCGGGAGCGTATCACATCACTCCAGATTACGTTAGTTCTTCTTACGGTTCCGGGGAAAGGCAGAAGAAGGTGAAACAATAGTAGCAGAAATAGTATTTAAATAGGCAGCAGTATGAGTAGTAGCACCGATAGCAGTGATGGCAGTAGTAGTAATAGTAGTATTTATGGTTTTGTGGTTAAAGTGATATCAGTCATTATGGCAGTAGCTGCAACAATTCTGATTTTTAACTGTATTGCCGATGATACAGTAGCTGCAGTAACGATCAACTGAATTGACTAAAAAATTATTAAAATATACTTTTAATGTGCTCGTTCAGCTACCTGAAAAATTCCCATAAAATCCATTAAAATTGGCCTTTCTAACTCATTGATATCCTTTCGCCGTCAAAATCGTATAAATCATTTGGCTGCCCGCTGTTCAAGCTGAACGAATGGTGTTTTCTAGAGCTGCTCTTCGAAGAAATCTAATATTTTTATAGCTAAAAAGTAGCCCTCTTTCACCCTCCACACTCATACTTTGATCCCACTTCACCCCTTGCAACAATCACAGCCATTCAACGCCTCTCTCGCCTCTTTCCTCTTTCGAACACATCGGAGATTCGTATCGTCTCTTTTAGTATCTCGTCTATTCTCGTGTCGTTTCATTATTTGTTTATTTTAGCCCTAGAATTGTAGGCACATTAAGTTGGGAATGTCCCCTATGGGTCCTGAGCTCCAGAGAATATTGCTGCCTTCTTCACAAGGTAGTCAATTGCATGTGACGATTTTTATGACAACAACTAGCTACTAATATGGCTTATATGCTGGTGTTATTGGCGCTGTTGTTCTTGTTCCTGTTGTCACAGATTCTGTCGTCGTTAGCAATTGTCGTCGCCAGCTTCATTCTGAGTGAGAGTGAGCCAGTTTGAACAAGAAGACTGCTTCTGATATTGATGCTGTCACAGTTCTGTCGTTGAACTTATGTAGTCGATCTCACTGCAGCTAGATTTTGCTGCAAACTTCACTTTCATGCTGTTCTCGTAATTTTACGACATTTTTTAATAGCATCCACTTTGGAAACTCTCTGCGAATAGTCGAAAAGGATGTTTGTGTGTGTGTGTGCGTGCGTGTGTATATTAACTATTAACATCATGCATCGTTGTGTCTTAAACTAAAATTGGATACATAGCCCGCAGTGTCAATAACGCCAAAACAACATCAGAAATAAACATAAATACAAAACGAACGTAAAGTCATTCCCTGTAAAATCAGTCAATATGAATATAATAAAGGTAATGATAATGATCATTACGCGTTAGGCTTGCGAATGAATCTTATATGTATTTTTCCAAAGAGTTTTCAGTTTTGATTAAAATCAGTTTAGTCAGTCTTCCTGATATCGATTTGAATACATTTCTATATTTTAAAACTCCTTTCCAGGTTTTCCATCAAAATCTTTTTATGAGTTTAATTTAAAGCCATCAAACTGAAAACTGACTAGAAACTTTGCTCACACTCTCGCATCTCACTTCTTATACGTTCCTATACGCCCCGTGTCGTAAGAGAAGAATAAAAATAATCGTAAACAATGAAGAACAGAAATAAAAATCGGAGAACGACATTCTGTGTCATTTTGTTGGATGTGACTGTAATTTCGACACCTGATTCGACATTTTCCCACGCTACCAATGGAAAAGAGGCAGAGGCAATTTTGTATCAGCGATCACTTTGACTCGCAATTTATGAGCTTTCTGATTTTTTTCGGATTTTGTTTTGCATATCAATTCGCTGCGATATACGAGGCGGTAATTTCGAAATTCAATAATGCGGCATAAAAAATTACATCATTATCATCATAAGTATGTGAGAATATGAAATGATCGACTGATGAAGAACCTGCAAAAAAGAGGTTCTGAATCATACACTGGTTGAACATCAGTCATGCCTTTGGAGATCAATGCAATGAAGGAGGCAAAATAACAATAAAATATGAGAAATAAGAAAGAGTTCGTGAAGGGGGAGGGGCAGAAGGGAAATAGTCACATATTTTTATTCTCTTTAAAATTACTTTTAATCCATGCGCATAAATTATGATTGCATGAAATGGTAAATTTCCGCAACAAATAAAAACCGAAACATCTTAATTTTGCGATTGACCAAGAATGTCTGCAAATAGTGGGAAGCAAAAGGAAACGAAGAACAAGAAAGTTTTTGAAGTAAAACACTAAATAAGGTATAAAACTAATCTTGATTTCGGATGTATTTTTGGGGGCTTCCGTTAAGGATACAGTAAGAACTTGAACATGAAACCTTTTAATGGAAAGTAAATTTCCAAAAATTATTTAATAGAAATGGAAAATATGAGAGAATCAGAACGACAAAAAGTCACGTATATTGAATTTTTCGATTAAAATCATGAACGTTTTAACAAGCTTGGCAACAAGCCTTCATCACTAAAACGGACAGTATATTAAATAAAAATTCGCACAGAAAATTGGTAATCTCTGTTGCTTTGATGCTATGATTTAATATTGAACTCTTCTGCAATAATAAATCTTCAAGCTAGAAAAGCAAAGACATAGTCAAAGTTATAGCGAAATATGCCAATTCTTCAGCATCAAACAACAACCTGCCGGCGCGTTATCCGGAATAATTTTGCTTCATTTTATGGCATTACAAGGTCAAGATGCGGCCTCAGAAATCGCTACAAAATGATGATGAAACGAAGAAACGGGGCATCAGTTAAACCAATCAGCATATTAACCAACGACCAGCCAATCAGGCATACAAGCCAACTAATCAGACGACCTTACAGCCGACCTCACCATCAACCAACTCATCAACCAGACAACCAGTCAGACAAGCCAGTTAGCCGGTCAATAATTTGAAGTGTACCAGTTCTGAACAGATTTTGTTTTGAAACTGGTGAAAAATTATTAGCGGGCAGCTCACTGAAGCTGCTAGTTCCTCCAGCTTCGTAGATTGGAAATGTTTCACCTGAAAATTAAACAACATGCTATTGATTCGATTTTGAAGGAAGGAGAAAGCTTTCCGGAGTTAGTAAAAAATCATATTCTCGACTACTGAAATTGAAACTGAAACATATTTTCATTTGGCTGATGCTTTGAATATTTCGCACGCTTCTGGCGCCTTCGAACTGCATCGACAACTAACTCGAAATAACCTTATACGAATAAATAGCAATAATGAATGCAATGTCTTTGCAACCTAATTCCCTTCGCTACAACTTGGCTTTCTGGTCGCAGCTGAGTAACACATCTGAACGTCACCAACAATAATTCCCGTCACCTTAGTGACACTTCTTTTAATTTTAGCCACTTCATTCAACTGAAATTATTCGTATTTTTCTAACCACATCCGAATACAACGCGATCATAAGCAGTGCAAAGCCGTATTCAACAACTATGAAGTAAAACGAAAGCAGTTGCGCATAAAACGTTGTCGAGCGAAATGTGAGAAAATTTTTGGAACGGAAAAACTTTGGGTTTGGCTGTATAGGACCATGGGACCGCGGCAAAAACGTCGTTTGCGTCTGTGCTTACGCGCCAATCAGACGATTATGGACACTTGAGGCGTTATTCAATTCTCATTCCTTTACACAAATGTCCATCTATCCGTATCTTCGCGTATCGTATTCCATTCGCCATTAATTATTTTCGTTTTCGTCTTTTTTTCGTTCCGCTTTCCCCCATTGATCCCTCCACCCATCACCGTTTACGACTTTCCATTCCGTTTGTGCATTGGTCTTTATAGTCTTCACGACTTGTCTGAGTTCGCAGACCTTTTTTGCTGAGGTTGAATTCTTACAATCTGCTGACAAAGTGACAACCAATCGTACTGTTCTCATAGTAATGCCTGCCGTATCATGGATTCCGCAACTTGTTCGTTCGTTTGTTCGTTCGTTGATTTCGCAACAGACCCACCTACTTACACGTTGACCATTCGAACAAAACTTCATCAATAAACACTTGGTTGGTCAATGACACAGTCCAATATCGGCCATACACGCGTTGATGGTGTTATTTTTGTTGTTGACGTTGATGATGGTTGGGATAGTATTGGTTTCGTATAAAACATAAAACTTATAATGTCCATTTGATTGATAGAGTACACTTCATTTTATGTAAAGAACAATTTTTTGCGGTTATTGGTAGTTCGGGTAAGGATGCATTTGCGCTCTAATTTGAATATATTTCAATAAAAATTTTGCAACTAAACAGTCCGCGATTTTTAGACAAATATTTAGACAATGGCATCCTGATAAGGGGAATCGAGGGGTTAAGGAAAATGTATTTAATATTTATTTTTGAGTTCAGCTTCTTCGGTCGATTTCGGTCCATTGTGATGTCTATGAAGGTGATGTACGCGTATCAGATGAAATAGCATTAGAGAATAGCATTAGAGAATAGCATTCACCTTAAGCAGAATCCCCAAGGACTTCTCGACTTTCTCGTGTATAATCAGTATACTTGAATCAGTATACTTGAAACAGTTCTCCAGCCTATTTTGAAATGGTTTCGAATAATTTCCAATTTGCTTTTTTGCTTTAATAGAAAGGAACATTTCTTACGAACATTTAACTTCTGTAATTTTTTCATATATTTTTTATATATTTTTATATATTTACGTTAGCTAAAGTCTGATCGATTTCTTAATACACTTCTGTATTTTTTACTTCTAATTCATTACCTTCCTAAAACTTGATTCACTTAAAATTCTTTGTTTCTCGACAATATCAAAACAACCAACTTTTCAAAGTTTTCGACTGAATTGGATTCTTAAAACCGGCGATTACAATCCCGTACTTATGGGAATACTTAAACGCCCAGAGCACTCGTGTATATACGTATCTGTTGACACATACTGGCATGCATGCGAAAATGATTGGGCTGAAATTGGTTAGTGCCCGTTTGCTTGCTTGGTACCATTTTGCTCCTATGCGTTGCAGCCTATTCAAAAATTTATTTCCAAAGCGACAGCAGAAAAAATTGTTGATTACACCAATATCGGCTGAGACGAACATTGATGTCGACGTTGACGATGACGATGGCGACGACGACGTCAAAACGGCACGACATCATTTTGCACGTCACTCAAAAACCTTGCGCGAATGATTTAGCATCAGAAGGGTGGGGGGGAGGTAGGCAGAAAGATGGACAGACAATAACGAATGAAACGAAACAAAACGGTACAACAAAACACAGCAACAACAACAACACCAACAACAAAAACAACAAAACGAACGACAGCAGCAATAACAACAAACAACGACGCCGATTATTTTCGCTGCTTTGGCATAACAATCGCCTTCGAATTGACTGCAGCAATGTGCCGGCAAATCATGTGTGACACGATGACGGTGATGAAAACGATGAGCGGCGGAGTACGGAGTACGGAGCACCTCAAGACAGAAGAATAATTTTTCTTTCTTCGGGAACTGTCATGTGCCGTCGGTTCCTTCCAAATCAAGAGCGCTGCACGCACCATGTGCTCTCCACCCCGCACCGCGATAACGGCATGGTTGCAACAAAAAGTTTTAAGTGCCAGTCGTTGAAGTCGCAGGGCAATTTCCAACGACAGAATAGACGACGCCATTTTTTATTGTATTTCGTCCTAACTTGGCGTGGTTTTTTTGAAGTGGGTGCTGGTGGTAAACACTACAGGACTGCCTATTAAATTATTGAATTTATAAAAGAAACAACAAGCAAAATGACAAGAAAGAGGGTGGGGTGATGGCAGGGTTAAAGGTTGAATAAAAGGATTTCATTTGAATTGTTGCTTTTCGTGATTGACATCTTTGCAAATTGATGGTTGTTGTATCGGCTTCGATGAGGCGTTAGCTGAATTAGTCGCTAATTCTCGATGGTTTCTAAAGGGAAGGGCAAAACAATCTTCTGAGAAAACAATAATAGTTAAAATTAAGAAATACTTCAATAGTTGCGATCTCTCAGCGCGCAATTCTCACTACATTCTCCTACTCCTTCTTTCTCCTCTCCCTTTAAGCTTTCAAAGCAACGATCCAGCGATCGTCTAACAAACAGCTTAATGAAGTGTTTCTAATTCTTAAGGGCATAGGAATTAGGATTTGGTGATGCCAATGGATTGCAAATGCGGTTACGCTAGAAGTGTCGCCGTCACTTTCATTGATATATAAAAGAGTCATAGAGCCTTCAAGTATAGTAATGCTAAGATCTGTCAAATGTGTAACCACAAATTCACCAATAGCCTTTTGGAAGCAAAGTATTTGGGACTATAATATGAATACGTTAGAAGAAAATGTAGATTGAGAGGAAGAATCCTCACTCTCAACAACTACGAATGAATAATTTAAGCAATTGATAAATGCCAAATTGAATTATTCCGAGGAAAACCGCGGAAACGAACTATTTTCCCGAAATATCTCCAAAGAGAATCAAATCGGCAAATGAAATTAATAAATTAATTATAAATTAATAAATTGAAATATATGTTTCAGATTAAAAAAGTGAGAAGGGAGTAGAGAGAACATTGGAAAAATGAAAATATCTAATTCAGGTTTGCCATTCAATTAGTGTCGTTATAGAGGTTTACCTGGGGATCACTGTTGAATAAAACCACTTTCTACTAAGTCCTCACTGGGCTCGTCGTAGCTAGTGGCATTACTCACAACTACCTTAAAGTTTTCCATTAAAATCAGATAATGAAATTAGTAAGCTTTATTCCGACTACATCTAAAGTACTTTTCAGTTACGGTTGTCACTCACCATAATCACTGCCAAAGTATTGATTCTCCGAAATCGTACCGTACATTATTGCATAATGAAATCATTCCTAAAAAAGATGCTAAAATAGTTTGTCTCTAGAATTTATCCCTAGACTAGATTGTGTCTGACTCTAGACTCTCATAAATAATCTCTGGAGTACTTCCAGAAATTATCCCCAGACTACTCTCAGAAATAATCGCTGAAGCACTGAAGAAGAAAGTATTTCTAGACTGCTCGCAGAAACCATTTTTAAAGTCAGAAATTATTTCTAGACTGCTTTTAGAAATCGACTCTGGAGTAATTGCGGAAATTTCACTTAGATTACTCTTGAAAATAAACCTTCTAGGGAATTTCCAAAAATACTTCCAGATACAAATTATTACGAGAAAAATTATTGCGGATAACGAATCGAACTGCACTGCGTAAGACAAAAACAAAAATTGTATTCTATTAAAATTTTCAGAATGGGCAGAACTTTCTCTAGCTATTCTTCTTTATCATCTTTCATACTATTCTTTCATTCTCTCTGTTAATTAAACAATTTGTATCCTAGTTTTTAATTTATTTGTTTATTTGATTTTCCCGAGGATTTGAATATTATTTTCAACAGTTCTTGTTTTCATAACACGAATGCGTATACTCTTCATCCCTAATCTTCCCTTGATTTTGTATTTATTAATTTCTTGCTTCTCATAGCTTTCTTAACAAATCCCAATTTGTTATTAATTAATCAAATTATGAACCTAGGCCAGTTATACCAAAGAAAACACGCTGAACCCATAATAATTTCGTGAAGTGACAAGGCGGTAGTAGGTCATGAACGTATGAATTTGCGAGAGGGGAGTGATCAGACGTTGCAGGGCTGTTCGGTTATTAGTGATAGAAGTATTAGTGAACATGGGGAGTGTATGTGTATGTAAATGTGTATGTAAATGTGTATGGTTGTATCGTGCCTTCGGGAGAAACCCGTTTTTATCCTTTTCATATATCTCTCCACCACTGAGTAAACTTCTTATTTTGTTGATGTTGCATCAGTTGTTGTTGTTATTGCTGCTGATATTATTTACTACCTGTTCTTTTTGATATGCCGTTTTTTAATTCCTTTCAATGTAAACACGTTGCATTGACGCCAACAGGTTTTGCGCGTTCTCTTAATTTTTCCCGGCTTTTTGCACAAATTAGCAGATTTTTTCGAATATAAATGGTACAAACCTATATGATATACATAAAAGAGGGCGCTCTCCTTAACATCCGTAGTAACACGTGAAAAAATCGATCGTGAAAATATCAATCGATAGTTTGATTGTGGGATGGCGGCCTCCCACCTCCTTCCTTTCTTTAAGCTGTAGCGAGTCGTTCGGTAAAAGTAGCACAAATTCAAATTCATATTTTGTTATCTCGCAGTTTGTATATTGAATACGTTTTAGCGTTCACTTTGTTTCGTAAGTTTTGCTAACGGCTGTTAGTCTTGTGCATTGTTTCATGACTAATTCAAATATATTCATTTATCGCTTATTGGAAGGGAGTAATGCCTAATAAACCCATTTACAAGAATTGTTTGGTTTAGCTGGAAATGTTTGATTTCTACAATTAAAATGAAAGCAGTAGTTGTGTTTCATTATTTCTATTAAAATGCCTTCTTTCTTTTTTGCTTTATTCCTCTGTCTCTGCAGGATGTCAAGAAATATTTAATTAAAGACAACATGAGAAATTCAGTAGTAGTAGCATCAAACTTTAAATAGTTTACGTGGCTAATAACATTACGTCGTAATTTCATGAAAAGCTTTAAAGTTTTTACAAATCTGTTTTAGTTATTCCTTAGATATTAAACTCATTTGATTGAACAAAAAGATCGATCTGCCTTAGCGGTCTGGTAGACCGATCTTTATAACCACAAAACTTTTTCCTTTCATTTCTATAAATGTACGATAATCGTAAGACTAATTATTATTGGAAACAATTTATTTTGTCCTGCTGTTAAGCAGTTTCATAAAAAATTGTTTGATTAATTAAGTCGGTTAAGTTTCGTAATTTAGTTTTACATGCAAAGAAATGAAAGACTTATTATGGTACCATCTACATAATGAATAATCATAAAGGGCATTGCTCGTACAATCACACGTACATGTGATTGGTAAGTAATTCTGAATGTATAATAATTTTAACGACGTATAGTTTCTCAATTCTATTAGCTCCAACTTACGACACGACCTCTATGGTCTTCGAAATTGAATAATTTCTAATAAGCTTTGTGTGTTATATCTTTTTTAAATAAGCGACATTCTGATTAGGCGATATGATATTAAAAAAATTATAATGGAATACTAGGACTCTTTAAAGACATTCCCAGGGCTTTATCTTTTAAAACCTCAATCAATTTAAATCTGCTAGATTTAAATATCTGGAGACGCAGTAAAATCATTGAAATTCGTTGACATGCGTCTACGATTTATTTGGATGGTATAGACGGTATAAATAATGTTAATTGAACATTTGAATATTGTCAATATTTTGTTAAAAATATAAAAAGAAATACAATATTAATAAGTGCTTATAAGTTTTGTCAATAAACATATAATAAAATGACAAAAAATTATCCATCGCATTTGCTCTTTCCGATACTTCGGATTTGTTTTGAGTTAAGCACGAGAAAACATTAAAAAATTTCAACATTTCAATATTTAATAAACTCGTGCTAACAAGGCTTTAAAGTGTTAACTAATATTCTTTTTTATTACCTCATTTGATTATGATGATTTTGTGATACTTCTCCTCTACCTTTTGTGATACTGCCTCCACCCTCTTCTTCCTCCACTAATTCTATTTCCATGTCTATTCACCTTCTTTGTCTTCCTCTTGCATTTGCATTTGGAATATGTTTTATCTTGTCGTTATTGTTGTGGTTTTTGTTGTTATTTGCTGCTTCCAAATAACTCTTCAAGCGACAATTGACGTTGCTGCCTGAGCACATGACAGCACATTGTTACCTCAACATGACAGTTTGATTCGAGTGAGTGGGTCCGAGTGTGGAGCCATATTGAGAACCTCACTAAAACCTTTTCAAGCCTTTTGTCAATTTCTTATCAGACGATCGTCAGAAAACGAAAAAGAGCAAAATACATCGCATCGCATCGTATGATCGAAAACAATACTTTGGAGATTAAAAAGTGTTAAAATTTTTAATCTCCAAAGTATTGTTTTCGATCATACGATGCGATGTTTAAATCTGTCAAATTATGTCATTTTGTTGTAATTATTGATCAATACAAATGGTTTTTCTTTTTCTAAATTTATAAAATAAATGACTGGAGGTTACCGATAAAACCTTGTGTGATGAAAAAAACTTGAAGATGTTTTTCTTCTCTCTTAATCATTTTAGATTTGGATACATTTCACAGTAATAGTGTTTGACAATGATAAGAAGTCGTGGGGAAAGGGTAAGGAAAAATGTCATTAGATCGATCCAACGGGGAAAAAAGCAGATCCGGTTGGGTCCTCGGTGTTGGTAACATTTCTGAATCGAACATCACGTATTGAGAGGTTTAAAACTTACTACGGTGAATTGTGTTTTCTTGTAAGGAGAGTTTGAAATTAGGAAAAAGTAGGCGGCTCAGAAGAAGAAAGCACAACAATTGGAGTACTAAACCATTGAAGCAAATGTTAGAAACGGATTTATAAAAATTACTGCCAAAATTAAACATAAGAATTAGTAAGAATGCTAACATCGCGTTCGCTGATCCTAATACACTCTAAATTCTTAACATAAAGTTACATTATTTTGGTTATAAAAGGAAATAAAAATCGTGTGCCTTCACCTGCACGTAGTTAATTCAAATATATTCATTAACTAATTTGAACATCGATTTTCCAAAGGATCACTTCCACGGATTGTATGTAAACAATTATGACGGACGGAAAAGAGACAAGAGAGAAAAAATTTCAACATTTATGTATTAACGATCCCCACATGGCGCGATGTGGGTTAGAACATTTATATGCGTTCTTGTAGCTACAATGCTTTTAATGGGTGGCAGTGGGAAGATCAAGGTAGCAAACTCTTATTAATTTCTCGTGAAGGGTATAAAAATAAATATTTCAGAGTAACTAAAATTTATCAGATAATAAAGTTCAAATGAAGAAAAGAGAATTCAATAAGAGGCTCCATTATATTGAATACTTTACACAATTTCACTAACTTTAGAGATACATTTTAGAACTAAGAAAATGTTTATTGGTAATATCAAAAACGGGTAGTAATAATTATTCAGATTATCTCCCTCTGTCTCTCTCTCTCTCTCTCTGCGTGTGTGTATGTGTGCGTGTGTGAGTGACTCTCAATAAATATTTATTGTTTCATTGATAATTGACCGATCGCTGAAGTTGCGACCGCTGGAGAAACTTTTATTATGACTATTTCAAGGAGCACCTAGAAGCTGCTGCTGCTGCTGCTGCTGCTGCTGCCGTAGTATGAGCATCCTTGTTATCTCTGTCCAACCATCCCCGTATGATTGAAATTGTAGCTATTAAATCAACTGTCGATCAAGTATTGATCGTAAAATTGATCGTTGATCGATTCATTTTCTCTTGCAAATGTTGCAATTTTTTGAGAATTTATTATAGAATAAGCAAAAAACAAGAGGCCCAACTAACCAATTTTCAACAAGGCTCGTACAGGTATCTTCTAGAATGGATTTTATTGAGTTTGGTTTTGTTTATGTTTTTGTTGTTTTCGTGGTTTGTTACTGCCGGTACGATTGTTGTTATTATTTCTATTGGTTTCGCTATAAAAGTTTTTCTATATATATTTTATATACAGAGAATGCATCTACGGATACATAGATCTCCATTATCGCTGAGAGTAGAGTTTTTTATAAGATTCGGAGTTTTTTCTACATGATTTTTCTATAGATTTCATTCTGATTTGATGGATTTCGTTTTTATGGATAATAATGTTTTTATTATTTTGTAATTAACCTTGATTTCGATTTTTTTTAATTGTCAATTATATTCAGATTGGTTTATAATTGTTGAAATGGCATTAATAGTACAAAAAGCTGGTGCTGCTACTGCTGTTGCGGTCGTCGGCCCGCAACTAGCCGTCAAAATTTTTATCGATTACAATTTATCGATGGTCAGTCAGAACAATTTCTGATAACGTTTATGTCATTTTAAATCATTAGATTGTATCATTAAAATCATTGCGGCCATCATTGCCGCCATCATAACGATTGCCTTTTTAAACTTAATTAAACTAAAGGATTATTTCTTTCTAATTTCTTTAACATGCAAAATGTTATGTCAAATAGAGAAATACAAAATTTGGCATAGTTAAAACTCTTCAACTCAATCGAGGATGCGATTTTACTTCAACTGGTGCGAGATAAAATCTTCTTAATTGAATATAAAAGGTGCCACAAAACACATTTCGAATCGGTTAAAATACAAATAAAAACCCAATAAACCTCGATGAATTCAAAAGAAAAAGGCATCAAGATTGGTCACTGTACGTTCGTATGAATGAATCCATGACCATTAAAGACACTTTAATGACGATTTCGTTAATAGTGTTCTGATAAGATCAATCGGTAGCTTTGATGTCAACCGGCTGGAAGCAGGGACGATGCTTGATAAATGTTTACTTTCTATCGTTAGAATTGCGGTAATTGTGACAGAGGTACCTTCACTGCTCTTAAGAGAGGGGCGAAGTATATTGGATATATATCACTTTGATTGTTATGACGCATTGTTTCCAACCCGAATTTTGGAAGAAATTAATGAATGACTTTTTAACTTTGAAATTTCACAAATCTGGTATGAATATGTTTCAAAAATTTCACTTCTTGTTCATTATTGATTATTGACATTCTTTCTATTTTTCTCCAAAATTTATCTGAAAATAAACATTAAATTCAATTTTCAATTTGCTCTCTCAAGGTTCTCTCTTCGTTTTACCTACACTTCTCGATGCAAACCAACTTTTATAAGTTTATTTATAAACTTTTTCAGATATTATTTATTGTGTTTTGTCACTTCAATAACGCCATAAATTCATGGATGAATGCAAGTACTTACAGCAATACGAACAGCATTTGAAAAGATTATTTTAATTTGTAAAAACACTCTAGTTTTATATATTATTATTATTGCGTCTAATTTTCTTCGAATTTGCATTGTTTTCTCTTCTTTTTTCTTTACCCACAAATGATCTCAGCAAGGTCTTTTGAGTCACTTGGATTAAGTGATCATTCGGTTTTACGAATCGATTCTGATCGGAGACTTGTGAACCGTGAAGATCTTTAAAACATTAAAAATTAATTAATTGTTTTTTATACATTTTTTTTTGGTTTTCTATAAATATAAATTTTTAATAAATATTGGTTTTTGTTATTATTTTTGATGACTTTATATATAATGGCACCATGAATTTCAAGTGCTTAATCTTCTTATTTTTCTCTCGTATTCTCCGTGCTTCATGCAATAAAAATAATTTATATATATTTTTGAGATTTTTTGTTAATTCATTATTTTTTATTTACTTTATTTTTAATTTTTTGTTTTTCAATTTATTTTCTGCTTGTTTATTTATTTCATATTAAATTGATGGTTTGGTATCTTCTTGGTCTTCTGCTTTTTATTTTGTTTTAAAATACTCGTTCCTTTAAGTGTGCGTTTTTGCATTTACAAAAAATTCAACGTTCACTGAATTTGTATAGAATATATTTAGCAATCGAGAATGAATTGCCAACGAAATCGAAAATGGTCGGATTTTCCATCCAAGTTCAAGGATAAGAAGATTACTTCACTTTTGATAAATCACTGCATTATTAAGTGTTTCAAAGAGTTTCACATGACTATATTTTGAAATGTTTTAAATAATTAGAATTTTTACTTTTCTTTTTTATTAAAGCGTCCCTTTAACGGTTCTTCTGACAGTTGAATTAACTAAGGAATTGTATTTCCAGCAAAGCACTTTGTCGAAGCTATCGTTGCGACCATAAAAGTTACATTGAGATCATCATTTAATTCCATTTAATTTCTTTTTATTCTTCTCCTGTCTCTTTCTGAAATCCTTAAGACTTTTCCGTATAATAGACATTCCAATTTCAATAATAAAAGATAAGATTAAAAGGGAAGAACCCAAGAGGAATTCTACAAAATAGGAAACATATTTTTTTAAGATTAAGACCGTCGTTAAAAGTTTATTTAATTTAAGACCAGACGAGGGCTTCACAAAGTTAATTTCATCTAAGCATTTTGAGGCTTTAGCATCAACAACAACAATTATAATAATTTAAGATGGCCCAAAGCCAGAGGCGCGTCCCAAATACTACCAGCAATATCTGCCGTATGATAAACGATGTGTCCCATGTGAGACTTGGAGACACTTTAGGAGTAACCAGGAAATCTGTTTTGGGTGGCTTTTTGTGGATAAATGGAGAAAAACTTCAGTTAAGATAGATTTTTATGATTTAACTGAATTCTAAGAAAGTCATTAAAACTATAACCAACGGCGTAACTAATCAACACATAGTATTTTTTTCGAATCAAAGCACTTAAATTTTTCTTTCTTTCTCCTCTCTCTCTAACTCTTCTTCTGCTTTATTGTTTACTAATTCGTTTTAAAAATGGGTTTTCTATTGCGTTTTAAAAAGTGTACGTTGGTTTTTTTTTTGTTTAATTCTAATATCAAGACGCCAGATTAAAATTTTTTTCGGAACGTTTATCGTTAAAATAATACGAGTAGTTGCTTCCCAGAAACAGTAACAATATTTTCATTATCGATGATGAACTTGCCGCTGGCGACTTCCGAAATTTCGTTGGCTGCTCCAATCAGTTCAACAAATTGGAATAACATTCTAATTTTCAACCAAAATTCTCTTTAAGATTTCGATTAATTAGTTATTTTGAATCTTTACGAGCGTCTCGGTTGCATCTCTAGAAAAATTAATGACTGTTTTAATGAAGCGACGGTAGGCAGCATCAGTGGCAGCAACAGCTACAGGAACAACAACTAACACGCGTGTGATTAATGCGAGGAATCGTAAAAATTACATTGTATTAAAACCCATGGGACAATCTCGCCACGTACCCAAACATACAGAACGGAGATGGAGTGGGAGTGTGAGCGAGATGGAGAGAACCAGAATAAACTGAAGAGAAGATCAAAGAAACTCAAATGACCAAGTGACAGCATCGTTCATTGACACTTCGCGGCAATAATGAAAAAAAAACCCACATTATCTTTCCCAAAACGAACATTCAACATAATCTCATAACTTTTTAAGCTAATGTGTCTAAAATCTTACGCACACAAAAACGAGCCGCCGACTGATCAGCCGACTGACCAGCCGACCGAAAGGTAGACCACCAAGACGAAATTTTTCGCATTGAAAATCGTATTTATTCTCCTTCGCCTTTACGGTATTCATTTCAAACTTATCATCCGACTCAACAGACTCGCTGACAAACGGTTGGTCATCGATTATGAATCGGAATAATTTGTGTCACTTTGTTGTAGTGGCAAGTTTCCCATTCGTTACGTTGTTGTTATTTCCAAAAGAATATAGCTATAATTATCTATTGACTTCTTGGAAATTATTAAAGCTGATTTTGATTTGTATTATATTGCGGTTTGTCTCTGCCGCGAATGATTAAGTTGGAAATGAATAAACGGCATCGAGAGGGAAGAAAAGAAATGGATCGAGCAACCAACCGAGGCTAATGTGAATTATTTGATAGTAGGATAAAGGAGCAAGTTTTTCGCTACACAGTCAAACGATCTCACACATTTTTAATGGATGCTAAAATTTTTTAATCTTTCACCGGTTACGACAAACGCGAAATTCATCACCGACTCATCACACAAGCGAAACGAATGGAGAGTGTGAACGAAGGAAGAACAGAACAAGAACAAATTATATTTTCAGGATTTGTTTTTTATACCTTGCACCCGAAAAGAGAAGGATACATTAACTTTGATCCTTTGTGAAACATTAAAGATGTCATGATCCATATAGAAAAATGGATCTATATTTTGATTCAAAATCAAATGTCTGTCTGTCTGTCTGCCTCTCTATCTACACCCAAAAAGTCTTTTACATATATTCTCCCCTGATTACCCTGGTAGCTTAAAAATAATGGCGAAGTCGGCAACAAGGTTATGTGGCGCCCACCTCTTAAAGGCGATGCTAATGTAGCTATGGTTTCTCAGCTTGTAAGGCTAAAACTAAATTAAAGCCAAAGTGGAATCTGAAAAGGTATTTTAAAATTTACACTTTATGATGTGACTACAAGTTCCAACCAGGCTGAAGTTAACATTCTTACTTGTTTATGGATAGAATTTATGGTATTTTCTAGTTGGTTTTTTTACAAACTTTACCAGAAGGAATATCATTATCTAGCACATATATTTAAATATTAAGTTCTTGAGAATATGGACTGTTTTTTGTTGTAATGTGCGAACATTTGGGGCGGTAGGGAATTTACAAGTTATGAATTTTGTAATATGCTTGCATCGTTCCAGGCGAATTGTTTCCACTTACTTAGAAATCATACAGAAACTGATAGAGTTCATAAAACCTTGCCTATTAATTGATTATTAAGATCCCAGTAGGTTTTTGATTATTATGCAATATCAATAAGAATGCGTGTTTATTTTGTTCCCCGAGGAAATGTTGTGCTTTATCCTTTGATTTGTTTATGAAATCGTCCTTCCTCAATATTCATCTTCTCTTTGAAAATGCGATATCACGGAAAACAAATATCATCAAAGCAATTTAAAGATCCCATGAATATAAATTTCATTTACTTTCGAAAGTGTTTAAAAAAAACGATATTACTACGATACTATAACGTGTTTTATATACAAAAAAGGAACTGAAACCAATCAATTCGTTCCTTTCAGCTCAATCCTTCGTCATTTCTCTTTTAAAGAGCTTGCCTTTTCGTATGTTTTTATAGGCACATAAAAAGTGTCATTTTGACACTTTGACATGTCATAAATTGACATAGCTGTTTAATTGTCAGTTCGGATTTCAGATGTGATACATTGCGGTCAAGACGAACAAGACGATTTGATTGTCATACATAATGACAACATCCATAGTGAAATATTTACGCACACAAACACACACACACCTATATATATGTACATACATGAACGCGTATTCAGCACTCACACACACATATTCATCATTTTAGTCTGCAAAAAGAACGATTCATAAGTAGCGATGATTAAAAAAAAAGTATAGAAAACGTGTGTGGCAGTGCCGCTACGAGAGATCAGTAAAATCGTATGATGTCGTTGCCACTAAAAGATTTAGCGTTTAAAAATGTTCACACGGATGACTTTCGTTTGCTAAAATATAGAAATTTAATGATGACCCTATATTATTGCAACAACAACAATAACTACGGACGATGACACTGCTACCGCCACTACTACTAATTCTACTACTACTACTACTACTACTACTATTACTACTGAATTACTAACTGAACTCCTACAACAACAACAAGATAGTTAACTATCCCAATGAGAAATTATGGTGTGACCCAAGAAAGACTTTGAGAAGAAAGGAATAGTCCTTTTTCTTAACGATACATTTTTTATTACAATTTTTCCAATTCTTCAGGGAGTTCAGTTCTGAAAGGCAGTATTAAAAATATGAAATATCTATCAATGTGTTTCGGATTGAGTTTCTGATATTTATCCTAAAATTTGGTTTGAAAATAAATCGGCCTCGATAATATATCATTTCTAATAGCTTTAAAATCGATTAAGTTATTGATAGAAAACAATTTAAACAATTATAAAAAGGATAAAATATATTAGAGATAGCCAGGAGATTATGAAATTAATATGCCCTTCCAGAACAAAAATAAATATTATCACTATTTGTTAAATTTTTGTACAAGTCATTCCTAACTCGCTTTCTCATTGGGGGTGCTTAAATGATAATATAGTGCCTCTGGAAGATGTTCCCAGTATGGATTCTCAACTGAATTAAGTTTTCCAGGAACTTACTTCATGCTTTAAATTCTCGCTGTTTAAGAAGTTCAACTTATCAAACACAAGCTTTTTCCTAAGCAATAGATGAAAATAAATTGAAAATAAACATATATTGAAAATTTAACAACAAAAGATTGCAAAAACTAAACAGCAGGACGAAAAAACGCTACGACATTTAAATAAAAAAGTTATTTTTAAGTTAAAAAAATTAATTAAAGCAAAAACATTACTCTATGTCGTAAATAACAACAAAGTTCCGTTTGCTCAAGCGTCAGAGACACATCACGTTTAACTGCACTGCTGCACTTCTTTGTTGTTGTTGCTTTTGTTGCCTTAGGTATTTACTGTGACCATGATTTCCTTGCTGGTATTGGCTTCGGCGCCTTTGTGCGAAATGCCATATTTTAGATGATTTCGCCAGCAAGTTATTTATAATTATTTATTTGCAACTCCCAAGCCTATGATTTACTATCCAATAGCGGCAACAGCAGCAGCCTCACTGTCACACCACTATACTCGCACCAAAAACAACAGAAATGATCACCTTCATAATAATACGAATGACAACGACGTCAACATTGTCACGTTGCTTTATTGTCTTTGCTGTCGAACGGGAATGCTCTTGGCGTTGAATAATTCAACTCTCTCGGGTGGCAAAAATAGCAGCAATTTTTAATTTTATTAAACATTTAAAGAAAATTATTACCGGTTCTATAATAACATCCAAACGTAAGAGACACTTATTATTATTATACATCTGTTGTGTCCATGTGTTTCCATTTATTGCATTCAATTCTGCTAGCCGACCGGACTGCTGCTGGTCGAACGACTAACCAACCAGTCGACCAACTCCGATCAAATGCCAGTCGTTTTGGTTATGCTTTGGATACTTACAAATGAATACGACAGTGTGTCATTTCGAAGAAAAGAATTGGGACGGTTTCAGACGGTGGTGACGGCTGCGACAGTGACAACGATAAAACGGCAGCCGCAACATGTTTTTGCTTCAGATGTCATTCCCATCTTTTAATCTATCTTTCGTTTTGCGCTCCCATAAATGATGCACGAACATCCTGAGAGGGGGGAGGTAGGTGAGGCGGAAGGAGTTCATTTTCGTACACCTGTTTGTAATGCTTTCTGGACTTACAAAACAAGTGCACATATAATTTACTGAGCTGGTTTGGAGAATTTATAGCGCACGCTTTTATTTTTCTGAAATTCTGGGAAATTTATAAAAGAATCCGTATTTGATTGATCGATTTCCGAGCGCTCAATAAATTTGTGTAAAATGGAATTTTACGAAATAGTTTCTCAAAAGTATTTTGTATATTTTGTATATATTTGTAAAATTTGAATTAATGTTTACTTAAGGTACACAGTTGTAAACCATGTTTTATCTCTTTTTCTGAAATGAGTGCGAACTAGAATGCGGGCTACCTTGAAACGAAGCTTGCATAAACTCAAAGAATCTGCAGTCAGAAGGGACCCATGGCGTGAGAATAAACATCACGCTTTTCTAACTGTGAGTTTTCCGTTGCTGCCACTCAATCCGCTTCAGAATTTACTTGTGTAAGATTGAGGACTACAATGATACGAAGTCGTATAGTTTTCGTTATTTGGATGTAGGTTCAAACACTTGACTCGTACTCCAGTATTTGTCCTCAAGTAACTTTGTCAGTTATTGTTTTAGTGAACAGCTCTTCATGTCAAATGGATGTAGAATAAATGAATGGGTATGACAGTGTGGTACTCAGCTAAGCGAACAGAATCTAGCAATGAACGAGATCATTCTCGTGAGAAGCGACCGTCCCGACCGTTAAAACCCAATTCTTCACTTCACTTTATTTTGTAGAACATTCTGAAGACACTACACATATCTCCTCGTTACACGCCTTTTCTTCGTTCAGTTGTCTTGACTTGGCTTTTCTGAATACGTCAATTGTCAAGAGTCCTTAAAAATTGTCACATCATTATTGTTATGTTTACAATACTGAGAAGATTTCGCAATACAGATGATCCCTAAATAACCAAGGAGTGAGAGTACGAAAGCTTGAAGAGATTAGTTGGTTTTCCAACACAAAGTAGTTTTATAAAAATTATGTATTAAAGAGTATCGATAAACTCACCTCGAAGTTATTTGCGGCAATTCAATTGTCATTGTTTAGACTAAATATAAAGCAACGATTTTGACAAATCGTTTCTTATGCGACAGATATTTTCTGGAATGAAATCTAAAATAATTTTCTCTTGGTTGTTTTTTACAGAAACGTCGTTGACTATTCATGAGTAGATGGCCAGCTCTCCGGCTTCGTATGATATGCATCAACGGAGCGCCTCTTCGACATCGACGACTGTGCACAATCTGCAACGAAATTATTTTCTAGTCTTAACAGAAACTTCGCAACAGTAACGAACTCCTGATCTACAGCAGCTTAATGAATATTAATCAGGAACAATCAAATAACGGATATCAGCAAAGACGTCCACCGCAACATCCGCCACCGCCACCACCTCATCATTCAGTACGCAATCTCCATCAGCACCACCATCAGCATCAGCTTCAGCCCCAAGGCCACTTCATTGAAGACATAGAACTGCAATATCTCAAAAAGGCGCACGCCCACGCGCAAGCCCAAGCGCAAACGACATTCGGTTACAACTACGAACGTCAATTATCTGCTGCTAGCCGAACCAATTACGAAAGTTCCACTCCAAAATCTCTCTGCTCCCAAATGGTAATGTCTCCTAGCCGCCGTCCGTCGCCGCCACGTTCTGCTGCTCATCCGATGAATGTGCATCTGAACTCGTTGGCCCATGCCCAAATGCAGTTCCAAAGTCAGTTACATCAGAAACTTTCAGCAGCTGCCGTTACTGGAGGAAGTCTGGCACCTTCCGAGCACCTCGGCAATTATTTTCGGACACCAGGTTCACCCATTTGTGCTCTTCCACCCCCGCCGCCTCCACCGCCCCATCACATAAACAGTCTACCACCTCCTCCCACAAATGCCACGAATCTCTTCAGCGCTTCCACTAATCCACAGCAACCATCATCGACATCAGTCACAACATCTGCTGCAAGCCACAATCCCCTCAACCACCTCCAGAATATGCAGCCCTTTGACTTCCGTAAAATAAACTCCACTGGTCTCAGCACTTTTCCACCGATCCCTACGCGAGTTAGTCCCAGTGAATTGGCTCAGCACCATCATCAGCATTTGCAGCAACATGCGGCCGCCTTGGCTCACGCTCGCCGACGGATGAACGAGGCAGCGACGCCGTCGGAAAAAAACGCAGCGGTGGCAGCTGCTGCAGCTGCTGCCGCCCAGAGCAATCAATTCTTCAATGCTATGGCGATGTCCGGTCATTCATTACCGTTTCACCTACCACCACCACCCCTACCACCACACATGCCAGCGCTGCCCATGGTCAGCGCCAGCGCCGGTGCAGCCAATGCTAGTTCAAATCTACCATCAGGTTTGACAAACGACCAGGTTGCTGCTATTGCAGCGGCCGCTGCTGCTTCTGGCAGCACTGTGCCCCATAGCCTACTGGCCAGTTCCCATTTTACTGGCACAAATCCAAGTTCAGTTCAAGGCAAGCAACATCAACGAACAAATTCGCCTAGACTTGAAAAGTCATCGAAAGGAAGCGAATATCTCGTCACAAGCGATGCTTTAAATTTAGCTCATCTTCGCGAAAATGTGGCAACAGTTGGCAGACAACAGCGTCAACAAGTTCAGGTACAGCTGCAACGGCACCAGCAACATCCAACAACTTCTGCGGTCTCCCCGATACACCCTACACATGCAAGCTCATACCAAAGCCAGCGCCATCACGAATCTAACAGCCAACATCATTTGCAACGTGTGGCACATTCTCGTGAACGACAAATTTCCCCGCATACGCGGCATTCCCGGCTCAGTAATTCCGGAGTACGACCAGGGCGTAAATCTACACATTCACCGGGCAAGCGACAGTGGGGTTCAATACCTGCGAATCTTGGCACACAATTTATCAATCCCGTAACGGGCAAGAAGCGGGTCCAATGCAACGTGTGTTTGAAAACTTTCTGCGATAAAGGAGCGTTGAAAATTCATTTTTCGGCGGTTCATCTCCGAGAGATGCACAAATGTACCGTAGATGGCTGCAGTATGATGTTCAGCTCCCGGCGATCCCGTAATCGGCATAGTGCTAATCCCAACCCAAAATTGCACTCTCCACACTTGCGGCGCAAGATATCGCCGCACGATGGTAGAAGCGCCCAACCCCATCCATTGTTACTGCAACCTCCGAATGGTTTGATGGCGGGCCTAAATCCATTCGGTAGTTTCCCTCTTCTCACTCCTCCACCGGACATGCGACATCACGCAATTCCTAATATAGACATGAAACATGGCCATGATATTCTCCATCGCTCGTACATGGATGGGGCGATGTTGGCCCATTATGAGGATCGGCACAGGCGTCACCCACGCAACGAAGAGAAACAGATTGAGGACGACGACGATGGCGACGGGAGCACGGACGGTGGCATTCAAATTGCCGACGAAGACGAAGACGATGAAGATGATGAAGATGATGCTGAGGAGGGCATTGTTGTTGTGGGTGAAGAAGGTGACAGTATTTTGGATAAAACCAACTCCGAAGATTATAACACAGATGGCTGTGGTGACGAGACTTCCATTGGCGATAGCAGCAGGGACGTCACTGAGCGTACAGTAGATTTCAGTCAGACCAAAGACCAAACATCGGAGCCAAAAATTGTTCTAGATGATGCGGGGACTCGAAGCAACGAGAGTAATGATGACTCATTAAGTGTAACGGACTCATATAGCAATAGAAGAGATCTTGACGGTAACAATCTAGGGCATGGAAGCGCAAGCAGCAGTACCACTAATGCTAACGCGTCCAGTTCTATAGCAAGCAAACGCAAGCGTAAGAGTCAGAATCCCGTGCGGTGTACGATACAATCAGAAGAAAATTCCGGAGATAATTCACTTGATTTTGGAATAGCAACAGATTTATCGCTAAAAGCAGAACCTGCGGAAGAAAAGACCGGTGATATAAAGGAAATGCATTCTTTGGATCTAAGCAAACGAACCCGACAATCGGAAAGTCCGGCTCCAAGTACAAACTCGCAAAGTAGCGAAACAACTAAAGCTCTACCCTCGCCGCCATTGACACCATCAACGGGGGCAGCTGCACTTGCGACGGCAGCACCGTCGGCATCAAGCTCACAATTCTCATCAGCGGCACAAACAATCGACTCAACGACGGACAACAAAGTAGTAGAGGTGCCAACAGCGCCTATTAAGGCAGAACCGAAAGAAGATTTAGAATCCCAAGAGCCCCGGAATATTAACACACCGCCGAGGCAAATGGGACAAGAATGCTCCTTGGATCTCTCAGTTTCACATAGACGGTTTCTTGCTGAATCTTCTGAGAAAGTGCCGGGAGTAAGTGCAATAGCGGAGCAATTAATGCCCGTGAAGCAAGAACCTACCGACGAGCATGCAATCGATCTCGAAGACGATGGCCGTTATTTAAGGATTAAGAAGGAGATACTAGAAGCGGACAGCAAGATTTCTCTTCCCCTGGACGAACATTTGTCATTAGGCATTAATAACAATTTACCCGAAAATCTCGCTGCAAAGAGTCCCTCAGCAAATAAAGTGGCTGCTATGAGAACCCATAACGATGAATTGAATGGTAGCGAGTTTATGATAGAAGAAGTCGCTGAAGTTCCTATAGACAAAGATAACCCCCTGAAATGCACAGCGTGCGGAGAAGTCTTTCAGAACCATTTCCATTTACAGACTCATTACCAAAGTGTTCATCTCAAGCTCCATCATAAATGCAATATTGATGGCTGCAATGCGGCCTTCCCGTCGAAACGCAGCCGTGATCGTCACAGTTCCAATTTTAACCTGCACAGAAAGCTCCTCTCCACCAGCGACTATCACCATTCGAGCCATATGCCGGAACAGTCGTTGAGCAGCAGTCATTATGGCAGCAATACTGCGGGATTCCCTGCCAGCTCTGTAAATTTACCAAATTCTATCCAAGCTGAATTTCTTGCACGACTTTATGCTGGTTCTCACACACTACCCCCACTAAATAGTGAAGCCTTTAAACAACATTTACCGAATCGAATGCCACCAAATTCTGGAGCATTTACCGATAGTTCTGCTTTTATGGGCGATCACCGACTACTCTTAAATCATCCCGTCAACCCATTACTGTTTCCTAGTCTAACGGGTATACCAGGATTTTCCCCATTGGCACCGCATTTACTGGGCGTATCTTTCGACGGCCTTAATCCCTTTTGTCGACGTACCTCTTCCGATTCTTTTTCGGGAAGCTCCAATACACCACCAAATGCGACGAAATCACCAACTAACCAAAGTATATCTACAAAACCTTCACCAAGCTACACGAGGCAACCTTCCTCTCCGGCAGAAACTGAATTGTCCTCGGCTAGTCCAGGTAATAGTCAACAAGATAAACCCAACGCCTCCACCGCCGCACATCAGTTCCCAACGAATCTTGCGAAATCGCGACAAACACCCGACTCTGTGTCATGACCCTATCTCACGAATTTTATAAATACAGAGATGATATCCTTCAGACATTGAGTGATCCGCCGATATTGAAGTAAAGGGGACGAGATTTATGAAAGGCGCAGTGCAATATTGGACACTTGAGGACAAGTGGACGGGTCAGTTTAGCATAAGCTGTGGCTAACTTATGGGAATAACGAGGATTGATCATCTAAGAAACAGCACAATCACGAGGAATGGAAAACAAACAAGAGGTTTTTGCTTTAGAATTGGCCGAGCCCACAAATTTGCAGTTAGCTTTAGCAGAAATTACAGGATAATAATTTATTTCTTTGATTAGCTCCAAATTGAACTCGTAAGGCTAAATTAAATATCACTCTAAGACGATGTGATACGATAATATTATTTATAGAAATAACTATCGCAATCTGCACGAACAGAAATTGTAAAAATAATTCTCGATGCATTTGCGAACGGATTTTCTAATAAATCGTAAAAGTATATATTTTACTGACATTATTCAGTGATGTATCATAACATTGGAAATACAACGATAGTATTTTAAGCATATCTTCCTGACTTCTGAAGCTTGACCTCATTATAATTTTTTTATTGTTCTAATTTCCTTAAGAGCAAGGTATCCTTTATCAAGAAATCGATAGTATTTTAAGATAATCTAGTAAAAACATAAGATCATATTAAAGTAACAAAATAACAACAAAACAACAGACCTAGTGAAATATTGTTTATCGGAAATTATGTTAAAATTTTATAGAGATAAGAAAAATAAGAACATATGAAAGATATATAATAAAATTATTAGAAAATATTGAATTTTATTTAAAGTTTTTGAATAATTAATAAAATTATGATTAAAATAATAATAAAAAAATAATAATAATATAAATAAATATAGTGTTTTTAATTTTTCAGGTGAGATAGAATATAATTCTTTTAGGAAACCATTGCTTTTTATTTAAATTAGAAAAGAGGCATACAAATTAAAACTATTTCCACTTTAGGGGAATACCGGAAAGTCGTGAGCATGCTCAAATAATTATACAATATATCATATATCCCTTAGTATATAAATTGTAATACAGAAACTGTTTATGGATGCAGTTATCACAGCTCGCACATAGTTTCAAGAAAATGACATTTAAAAGTAATAGAAACGGCGTCAACAACTAATATTGAAATGTTAATAAAATATTACAAAAACATAAAAAATTATAAAAAAACACAAACAATAAACCCAAAAACATATTACGATTTATTGGCAACGCCTTCTCGTCGAACCTCAAATACCTTTTCAGAAAATTAGGACAAAGATTAATCGACCTTACATCGTTTTTAAATTCGACTAAACTAATCAAAGTCTGAAACGCCACATTACCAGAAGCGATCTATACTAAACAAACAACCAACCAAACAGTCATCCTAACAGTTAACCAACAAAACAACAAACCGACCAGCCAACTAACCAACCAACCAACCAAGTAAACAACTAGTCAATCGATCAACCAACTGCTCTTAAGAATATATCACTTACCAATTAAACGACCAATTTTTCGCTGAAGAAACAATAGCAAATAACATAATGATAATGTGCATTGTGGTGTTCGCTGCCACACCTGCTTACTGCTGTTGTTTGTTGTTAAACAATAACAACTATTTCTTTGACTCTTACACAAATGTTTTGTTACTAAATGATTAGGATTAAGCAGAGGCTACAACTTCGATGATGATTGATTGGCCAAAATCAAATTGAAATAACGCAATTTGGGCACGCAGCAAAAGTTGGTTGATAACTCAATCGACGAAAACTTTTTAAATTAAAAGAAGCCAAAAATGAAGTTTTAAACCTTTTTTATATTTTCTTGTTCTTTTACTGTTTTTTATACGATTCTCAATTTCATTTCTAACTTTTTAAATGAAATTAATTAAAAACAAAAAGTAATTTCATTGATAAATTGATACAATAGAGTTGCTTAGGAGAGTGACATAATTCCAATGCAACTCCTTGAAGTTTCAATGCCTTCAACAAGTCTCCTCACAATATTTTAAATGTGTTAACAAAATCAGAACAATCCGATAAATAAAGAATGATTTGATCAAGTTATCCGGAATGATCCTCAAGTTTCAAGTCAAGTTTCTTCCCTTGTCAGTAAACCGGTTTATAGACAAAATGGTTTCGGTGATATGATATCTTCAGCATATTTTTACATTTTAATAAATTGATCCTGTCTTAAGACGATGACTCCATATGAATTCAGGAAAAGAGATATTTTATATTTTGGTAGATTTATTGTTTTGAAAACATTTGTATTTCACAATAAATTAATAGATTTTCGTAAATTACAATTGATAATTATTACTAAAAACTTAAAAATAAAAGTTTATTTTTCGCTTCGCTTCACCGTCTGCTCAAGCCTGATGCAGACGAACTATTACTTCACCGTCTGCTCAAGCCTGATGCAGACGAACTATTAGTGATTCGCGAAAATATTAATAACAATAATGATGACGTCATTTTTGATCATGAATACGATGCATTTACGATAAATGCGATTTCGAGTGGCTGCCTTTTCACTAAAAACTTCAGAGATTATGTTGTCTTTGCTTCTGTTGTTGTTGGGGCTGTTATTTGTTGCCCTTAATGATTATGAAGATATTGTTGGTGATGTTGTTGTTGAAGCTGTTCATATTGCAGTTGGTGATGATGGAAAAGTTGATGCTGTTGTTGGAATTGATGTTGCAGATACTGTTGGTGCTGATGCTGTTGCTGATGATGAGTCTGCTGTTGGTGATTTTGCTGTTGATGTTTATAGAAAATAGCCTGTTGTTCTCTTTGACTCTGTTGTATTATTTGTAGCTCTTCCGGTGTCGGAAAATAAACAGCATTTGGAGTGTAGTGAACGGCACGAGGATAATAAGAGTGTGGTGGATATATCAAGTACGGTGAATGGTGTATTCCAAATGAGCGACCATCACATATAGACTTACTGCGCCGCAGACGTCCGGTCGTTTCACCAATAGTCAAGTCTTCGGTTGAAGGCGCCAATGCCCAGTAAGAGCCACGACCAGGATCATCCAAAGCTCGTGGTATTCGAACAAAACATGGGCTGACACTGAGATTATGGCGTATGGAATTTTGCCAAGTGTTGCGATTTTTCCGATAGAAGGGAAAATTTTCAGCGATCCAATCGCAAATCCCGCTAAGGGTCAATTGCTTCTCAGGACTGCTGCGTAAAGCCATGACGATCAGAGCACTGTACGTGTAGGTTGGCTTGACTTGCTCCATATTTTCGAGTTCATTGCCACTGTCGACATCGATCTCCATATCGATATTCACTTCGTCGCTATCGTCATTTCCGATGCTACTGTTTGGTGACGATGATGTTGTGCCCGTAGGTGATGAGTCAATGTTTGTTGGTGAAGAAGATGTTGTGCTCGGTGGAGATGTCGAGCTGGACATTCCAGAATCCTCCTCTTGAAGTTGTTCGGCCAAAATGGCACTGATTGAAAAATTTGTCTTAACCATGCTTGATGACACTTGAGTCGATGCTTTGCAACTGATGCGTTTTCATCCCGACAGTCATCTTTATATAGAGATTTTCCATTTAACGACCTTGTGCTTCAATATTCTAAAACGGATCAGCATCAATTAACTGATTGCCCTGGATTAAGACTGCCTTAGATTAAAGTGCGACTAACATGTTTGCAGCGACTTTAACTTGAAATTACTCACTGATGGGTTTTTGATCCATGTGAGAACGAATGAGGATGATTACGCTAATCCCCCCGGATCAATGAAATTCAGTCAGTGCGTTGAAGGTCGCTCTTTCTTTGCGACAATGTCAGGTAAGAGATCACGACACTCAAGTCCTTACAGTTATCTCAATTTCCGTCGAATTGACGTACGGTTTTGGGAAATTTGGAAACTTAAGCCTTTGTGTTATTCGTCCTTTCTTTGTCTTACGTTATATCATACACAGTAGTTTCTCTCACTGCATTATTCGATTTTTCATGTTTTGGAAAGAATTTGTAAAAACATGCAATTTATTGATTTAGGCGAAAAACGTATTCCGAAATTATGGCGCGCACAATTTTTTTTTTTGTAAAATTTATAAAAATGTTTGGTAAATAATGTTTAACACTTACCTTGTATTTATTTAAAAATAAAGAATAGCTTCTTAAATAAAGGGCTTAATTAAATATTTGAATGGATTTTGAATATACTTTTAATATAAATGAACCCAAAATTTAAATAGAAAAATTTAATGTATTTTATGTAAAATACTGCCTTCATATATTATATTTTTTTTTTAAAAATTGTTTCATTAACAAAAATCGGTGACACAAATGGTATAAAAAATGTTGAAATAATTCTTTTAGATTAGTCATTATTTTAATTACCTGTTTCGGATTGTGAAGCACATTGATAAATCAAACCTCTTAATGCCAGAATTTTTTTACTGCTTCGAAAATTGAAATTCTCGTGATATAAATAGTAAAATTTTAAATAATTATTTTTATCGAAGGATTTATTGTAAAATAATTGAATTTAAAAAATTTAGAAAAAATTTAACTAAATTTTTATCGAAATTTAAGAAAAAAATCCATTTTAATTTATATAACGTACTTCTAATTTAATCTTGAATTTATTGGTCGCCATCGTTCAAAACATTGGCAAAAAATAGAAACTCGTTCTTCTCGAAAAACATTTAGCTAATTTATGTATTTGCAACTTATTTGCATTTTACATCGTTAAGCAACGAATAAAAAACTGATTTCACGTAAACCGCGTATGTGTTCGGGTGGTACGAAATGGTAGTGGTGGAGCAAAAAAAGCTGTAGAGGGGAGTAAGGCATGAAGTATAAAAACAAATTGCAACGTCTGCCTGTACAAATCGAACAATTACTGGACGTTACAATGGCGATGCCTTTCATCCGTTCTACCAACCTTACTATCCTTTTCGACGTTTCCATTCTTGTTAACAAGTTGCATCGTAATTATGTGCTACAATAAGTACAGTAAAGAACTACAACAGCAAGAACACGAACAACATCGAATAGAAAAATAACAAAATTTTGTTTTTCTTTTCAGGAAGCTCAGGATAGAAATGTGTCTAAAACACAACCAACTTCCGTTTTAGATTCGCTGGCGATATTCATTCAGCCAACGGAAATGGCGCCAAATGCATTCCTTATTGCCCCCAAAAGGAAGAGGTAACAAAGGGTCCAATCTTCGTATACATCAACCATTTGTTTGACAACAACAACAATTACAGCAATAATAATAACAACAACCAATATAATAACAACTATCAGTAACTGACTGCAACAAGGATTACGTAAAAACAACAACATATAGTGAATGCATTTATTGCTGCCCCATTCCGTGCAACGACAATACCAACGAATTTATTGTTATTTTGGTGTTTTGATGTTACTGCCACGACCTACCGCCATTCACAAAATATAGATACTACTTCCGATCCAAGCCACGACCTCGCACAATAAACACTCACTTTGGTGCCGTTCATTTTAGGGCGCCTAAAGCGTATCGTCTGTCTCTGACTAACATTCAATCAGTGAAATAGTCAATCACCTGATTCGTTGCAACTGTTTTGCAGTGCCGTAGCACCATCGCAACGCAGCCCAACAATTTCTGTTGCCATTATTTCAACAAAGTTTTCCCCAAATGCCTCAAGATAAGATACCCTTAAAGTCATTAAAATTCAACGAATTGCTTTCGAAAGTCCGGCTGTTTCGATTTTTACCACCCTTCGACTTTGGCAACGGTGCCGTGATGCATGCGTTACTGTTTGTCGTACATTTTAAACAATGTCAAGAAAATGCAATGATGGTAATGATGGTAGAGGTGATACCTTTTCCCTTAAAGAAGTGTAAACGTTCAGTTAATTGCGATAGTTTCGAATTTTTTTATAACAGTCGAAATTGCAAAACAATTGTATCGTGGCAAAATTTGTAAATTGCACATTTTTCGAGGTCTGTTGGTGGTGGCATCCTTCGTAACTCACGTTACGAGTCGGAAAGGGGGTTTCTATTTCACAACCAAAATCTCCTCCTCCTCAAATCGTTTGGAAATTATGTGCGATTGCAATAATAATGCAGTGCAAGGATGAACATCGGAAAGAAAACTTGGAAATGCAATGCATTCGTTTCGAACGGTGTTGTTCTGAGTATATTATATTGTATAACAACAAAAACAACAAGTAGTGGTGAAATCACCACCATTATTACTCTACTACTATCAAGTGTATAGCGTGCAACAACAACAAGAACGAATACTACTACTTTCATTATTAGGCGTTTATAGCATTTAACCCACCTTTAATAGACATTTTTCGAAAGGAAGGGTCTAAAGACCCAACACTATTTAAAAATGAAGCCTTAAAATCAAGATGAAATGACGTTCTTTTCTGTGAACATCGAGGATAAATCAAGAATTTTTATTTTTAAAACGATCTTATGGCTTAGTATATTTTTCTATTCCTCAATTTTGCTTGAAGTGACGAGAAACTAACCCACAAATCAACCCACAACAAGCTAGATCAAACAATGTGGTCCCAACGTCGCCTCTTCGTCTCATTCTTCGGATAATGTTCGACGAAGGACTATATCAGGACGTACATTTTACTATTTCCTTCCTGTTTCTTTTGCTATCGTTCCGGTTTGCAGCAATATCAGTCCAGGATGACAGCTTGAAAATTGTTATGGTTTCAACTGGGGGGGAATAATTTCGAAAGGAGGGAGTCATACTACCCCAACTATTGATTGCTGTTCCGACGAGGCAAAATTCTGGTATCATTAGCGAGATGGAGGCACCAGTAACACTTTTCTATGCACGGCGTGTTTTATATGTTAATAATAAAGACCAATAAACACATTGTTGTTTTTGTATTTACTGTCCTTGCTGCGGTTAATTGCATAGCGTCCTTGCATAGCGTATGCAGTGGCGTATACAATTTCAAATTTTATTATTTTAGCGGGTCTTTAAATTTCCTCCGAGGATTAAATTTCATTTCAAAATTTTGTGAGAATTCGACTTTTGTTTGAATTGTTTTGCATGGATGAATTGGGACTCTGAGCCCCCACTGAGTGTATGAATGTGTGGAAGAATTATTTCGATTTTTCTTTACGGACGGCGAAAGTCCCAGTCACAGGAATTCTTACAGCATAAGTGGATCCTTTCCACGAGAGAGACAATAGAAAATTGTAGTTGATGGACAGTAAATAAAAATGCCAACGGAAGGTATTATTTCCTACACCTCTAATTGCAAAAGAGGAATACGAACTATAGACCCTTGTGGGGCAAAGTGTGTGCAAGTGAATGGTTATTATTTTCACAGCACCGGAACCGGGAACTCGACTTGAATTATGTGAATTGTTTTGCTGGTCCGGGACATGGTTCGAATGCTAAGGATGAAATTGCTTTCCTTTGCTTTCGACGGTAAAACAAACGGAACACACAACGTTGACTAGGTCTAGACAAAGACAAATATCAATTGGATGGGAATGAATGAGCTGGTGTTAGTGTTCCACGCATCCAAGCACATTTGCCACAACCTGGCAGTTAAGATATAAATTACAGTATTTGTTGGTGGAAGTTGCAAATATCGTTGTTGTCTTCAAAGTTCGATCGGTTTTGTGGTCGGTCACTATTTTTTACACCACAGTGATATGTATCGATCTATTACATTCAGGGTGTTTCGCAGAGAATGTCTATGAAATTCGAAAACGAAATGTTTGACGAAAACAATAAAAAGTTGTTACAAAAGAGAAAAAGTGGGAGAAGAGATCTTTAAAAAAACGTCACTATAATAAGTAAAAAATAATACCAAATCTTTGATGTTTAACTAGATTATTTTTATTTCACACAAAATCCTCGTTTAATTTGGGTATTGCTTTGCCGCATGTTAAATGAAATACACTCCCTGTATACACTGTTTTTAGAAGTCTTGTGTGTGTATCTGTTGAAGACCCACCTAGAATTCGAGCTTTAGAGTTTTTCATTAAGCATTTATTTCCTTGGTTTGAATTTTATTTTTTTTAAATTTATTTTTTCGGTTTTGGTTTTGGGAAATAGTCCTTACTTTTCTTTTATCTCTAGGTAATTTGCTCTCCATCTGAATCTAGTTTTTGTTTTGGTTTTTGAACTATTTTTCATTTGATCCAACCGTGTTACGATTAAAAATAATGACTTCCGCGACTTCGCCGGAAACACGAGTAACTGCAATTTTTCACACTGTTTTCAAATTTTCGGCATATATTTTTTTATTTATTACCCATACGGATTTCTGAATGAAATAAATCGAAATTGCAAAAATATATCGTAAACGGAAAGCCATTGCATTCTGATTGAATTCATTTCAGCCTACACAAAACTAAAGACGAAGAATTAATAATTTAGAAATGCCTGAGAGAAAATTTTTTATGTGGAATTTGAAATTTATGAATAGTCATAAAATTAAAATTAAAGCAAAAATATTGAAGAATATTTTTATGATAAATCAGATGCGATTTTATCGACAATGATATAAATTTATTATTATGCCGTGCGTGAATTTATTTATAACAAGTTGTTCGTAAATCAGTGAGGTCCAATATAAAAATGACGCAACACATCTTATATGCAATAATATATGTTTTGAAAATGCATTTCAGGACGTTCAGCCTCTTTAAATAAATTTTGCGCCGCCATGGATTTTTCTATATACTCTTGAACTGTGATACTCTTCCCGATTTAACCTTTCATCAGAATTAAACCACTTTTACACAATTGAAAAGCCATTACATTTTAATTTTATATATTTTACGAAACCGTTTAAGGGTTATGGTTTTCCGACTCCGAAAATATTCAATATTGAACATTTACCCTTCCACCGCATTCGCCGTAATTAAATTACGGCTGCTTCTCTTGTTGGCAATGTAAATTTAAGCGAAATCCATTAAATATCGGGAAACATAATATCCTCCCCCGAAACCTTTTAACAATGTTGTGTCGTATTAAGAGGAAGCACGTAAGAACCATCAATAAATATCCTTGTTTTGATAAACCAATCAACACAAACGAGCTAAGCTTTTTGGTTGGACTTCAACTCTCTGTAATACATTTTACAGCAAACGGTTTTGCTGCACCTGAAATCGGCGATCGTCATATGGATTAATAATTCGGAGTATATTGCCTTTGTTTTTATTTATTTTTGCAATTATATTTATCCGGAATCTGTCGGGCGTCAATCCAACAATCAGACATTTTCAATATTGCAATATAATCATAAAAAATGAGAATTGTTTGGTGTTTTTGTGTGATTTTCAGAATAAAAATGTAACGAGTGTAACAAATCACTTGCTGCAGACAATATATTCAAAACAAATATTCACACATACGTCAATACCGTTATATTATATATACATTAGTAGATACCCGCCTTAAACATTTCTCGACCAGGCTAAATCAGACCAGACTGAACCGACGCTGAAGTGAGTTGGACTACTGAAATTATATGACAAAGAAAAGGGAATGGATAAACACAAGTGTCTGGGTTGGTTGGTTGGTTGGTTGGCCCCAAACTAACCGCTAGAGATTACGGTTAAAATGTCATTATTGATTTTAATTCGTGATGTTGGCGAATTGTTACAATAAAAAAAAATGTTACAGATGATTGGTCGGGCTAACTGAGAGTTCTTCGGATGGGGAGAGAACGAAGACGCGTGATTAACCGAAAAAAATTAATGAAATATAACTAACTAAATAACCATTAATTACACTATAAGTAATAAAATAAAAAATTATTAATTTTTGAAATTATTATTCTTTAAACAAATTTAAATCATATTTTGTTTTCGTTTCTAGATTTCAATCTTGAACATTTTATATAGTATGTATTTCTTATGGTATTTGTTATCCATGATACGAACCGACCTTTCTATCATCAAAGTCGAAAATCATATACTCGTATCAATCGTTCGGCCCTGTCCAATTGATAACTTCGTCTCAAGCAAGCAATTTACCTTCCTCGCAGCAGAAAATCCTTGAGGTAAACGTACCACTTAATGATCCATCCATGGAAAATCCGATCAACTTTAAATTCCGCACGTTCAATTTTCCATCCTAGACACCGTCTATCTGATCGCCAGATCGATAAAGCGCCGCAACATCAGATCCAGTCTCGTATGCGGTAATTGTTGCGGCAAGGTCCGTTGTTGTTGCTATTGCTGCTGGCTACAATTTTTGCTCTCCTACAATTTGGCGACTGTGCAAAGCAACGCGGTCGCGCAATTACGCCTCAATTGATCCGAGGACTGTGTGTCGCATGTCGCGGCACGGTGTGGCACGGCTTACCACGGTAACGCGTCTCCCCCACCATCTGATTCAATTTCGATGCAGAAATTTTGATTGAGCGGCGGCGGCGGTTACAGTAACCGCGAGAAACAACTAATTCGATCGATAATCAAGATTATGGTGATCGCAAAACATAATTCTGTTATGATACGGTTGAAAAATATGATATTAAAAACTTACATGAAGAGAAAGGAATATTGGGAAGACCTCAGTTTTAGAATTTATTTCTAAAATAAATTGTATTTTTATGCAGTTAAATTTAACATAAATTCATCTATTCTAAAGTTTCTGTTTTAAACGTGAATCAATCAAAAAAATCCTTTCTATTTTCATTCAAAGATTTGTAACATTTTTTCTGAGTGCACTTTAGTTTCCTAACTCCACGTAATAAAGTTCAGGCGAGGGGCGGACAAGGAAAGAAACGATGATCAATTCGACCGAACTAATGTGATCAACCTGACTTCTGATATAATCATTCCAAAAGAATCTTCCCACAGGCTTCAAATCGCTACTACATCATTGTTTTCTTGCGATTGTTATTATTTATTTATTGTTGTAAACCATACGCGACTCCATGTTTTTGCTTACAGACTTTTGAAATACGCGGGCCGCAAAACAGAGAAAATTAGTCATAGGCGACTCTCGGTGATCGCAATGTTTTCAGTTAGTTGTTTTTGGTTGGCGACCAGCCAACAACGTATCAAGTTATGCCAAATGAATTTAACGTGGACACATGGCAAGGACATTGGACAAAGATTGATCCCGTCCATCGGAATAGTATGCGAGGAACCATCGTCATAACCACTTACACAGGCGTCATCAGCGACCCCGTATCGTCAGGATAATTGGTGCTTGCATGCGAACAGCAACTCATTTCGAATTCTTTGGGAGCATTTCCTTCTATTAGAAGACATTTAATGTGGTCTACAGTAGAGATATCGTTCCTCCGCTGGAATAGTGATTGATATTGAAAATGTAATTTAGACAAAATACGTAATGTAATAAAATCTTCCCTTTGTTTCTAAACTGAACTCATTTCCGTTTAAAAGACAGAAATCGTAAATCAACGGAATTAGTGTTGAAACCATCCAACGTTTTATCTTTCGTTAAAAAATGAATTTCGTTCTATTCAAAACATCAAAAAATAATTTGTGTTTTTGAGATAATGAAAAGATTAATATTTTTTGGTTTTCATTCGAAGTTTTGATTTTTAATAAATTTCATAACATTATCCAAAAATATCACAACTACAATACGATAAATTATATGCGATTATAATACAACTTTTATATAATAATATAATACAATTTTTATTATCTATATTTCAGCAATCTTAATATTGCATCGTTTGACAGCACTGCAAATATTCCTGATGGTATTGTAAGAGCTGCTGATGTTGTTGTTGTAAGAGTTGATGTTGATAGAGCTGATGTTGGAAGCTTTCATGTTGCTGCTGCTGTTGGTATTGCATTAAAGCCTCCATTTCTTCGGGTGTTGGAAAGTAGACGGCATGCGGAGTGTGGTGGGGAGGACGTTGATAATAGGGGTGATGCATTTTATATAACGAACGATTTGGTGTGAATCCTCCATTTCCGCTAGAAAGACTTTTATTCCGGCGCAAACGTCCCGTTGTCTCTCCAATAGTTAAATCTTCCGTGCATGGAGCCAGAGCCCAGTAGGAACCACGTCCTGGATTATCCAAAGCCCGAGGAAGTCGCATAAAGCATGAGCTGACACTGAGATTGTGACGTATGGAGTTCTGCCAAGTGCTTTGATTCTTTTGATAGTAAGGAAAGTTTTCAGCGATCCAATCGCAAATGCCACTAAGGGTCAATTGTTTTTCGGGGCTGCTACGCAGAGCCATAACAATCAGGGCACTGTAAGTATAGGGAGGTTTGATGTAACCATCTCTGTAGCTGCTGCTCGAGGTAGAAGATGAAGGCGATGTATTTTCCGACGATGAAGATAGACTGCTACCAGTTGTTGGAGATGCACTACCCGATGATGGCGATGTGCTTCCTGATGATGGCGATGTACTACCAGAAATTGGTGATGTGTTACCAATTGTTGGTGTCGCATTATCAAATGACAAGGAGTTGTTGCCGGTGAATGGTGGTGATGAACTCAGTGGTGGAAACGATGGAAGTTCAAATTTTACATCATCGATACGAATGTTTGTATCGGCGAGTATGGCACTAATGGAAAAGTTGGTCTTGGATGTTGTCATTTCCATTTTATTTCACTATGTGTGTTTGCTAAATTCAGAAATTAATACGAACGACTACGTTAGCGATGACAATATGACGATATCTTAACGCTGACTAATTTGCAAATGATGCCTTCTGCGTCTCTGTCAAAGGATTATATACCCGCTGTGACAATCGCCACAATTCAATTATGTGTCGTTCCAGTTCTTTAGCTCATTCTTCTTAATCCTCCATGCATTTTTCACACTTGATCCATTTATAGCCCCAGATTAAAAGCATATTAAAGTAAAGTGTTTAGCCTTAAGCCTAACTTCTAACTTTCGTTAATTGCATTTTGATCTATCTAAACGCTAATCCCCCGGATCAATGAAATTTGGTCCCTACCCGGGCCCAACGCAGTAAAAAAATGTGCGCGACTGAATGTTTGACGTATTCATATCATAAACGCTAACCAAAAGCATCATTTCACCTTGGTCGAAACAATTGTTGAAGCGAGACGGCGCTTATTCGAGCGATGGTTACCTGAAGTGACGACTGTCGAGAATTTGAGATTTCAAGATTTAAGATTTCAATATTATGTAATTATTAGTCGATACATAACAATTTAAATCAAACCTTTGTTTATGAATTAAATACTAAATTAAATAAAATTTAATATTTCCTCTGGGGGCAATTCATAAACCCAAATTGGATTGTACTCCAATTTATCTAATTCAACACATTTTACTTCAAAACGAAATAAAATTTTATAATAAATCATGAATAACTCCTTAAGATCTAGAATATTTAAAGCAAAGTGATATGAATTGAGATTGGGGAAAATCGGTAGAGCTCTTTTCATCAATCTTTTAGAATAGCACTTCAAATACATTGGAAATTCTAATTCTTTTAATGTTTTTTTCTAGCGTGTTTAAACTCGCCTAGTAGTCTTTCCCATTATAGTGAGAGAGACGGAGTAAGAGCAAAAGATTGGAGAAATCATACGCAAATATAAATTAATGTTAAAACATTTGAAACGCGTCAATTGTATTCCAAACAAGATTATTGAACGAGATTTATTTTAGCATGAAGATGATCTCGTTCATCCCGGCGATTTTTAAGAATTAAATATTTAGAAATATTTATTTGAAGTTATTTTTTAAAAGGTCCATTCCTGCTATTTTACAATTTCGCGTGAAATAAACTTCTTTATTTAAAATTTCCATTTCGCTTTTCATTTCCAGAATCTAAATATTTATAAAACATTGCATATCTGTTTTAACAAAAAAGAAACGAATATTTGAAAATTAGCCTTTAAGACAAATAAGTCACAGTTTTGGTGCCATTGTGTCAGGTATTTCTCACTGCTCGGCATTTTCACCGCATTAAATAGAATTCGATTTCGGAATTTAGTCACACAGGCGACGTACTAAAACAAGATGTCCGGAGTTTTGTTGGCGTGGGTTTTTATCACCCTGGATTAGTCAATGAACTATTTCATTGATCCGGTGGGATTAGCGATTTATAGGTGGATCAAAAAGCAATCAACACATCGTTCAGGGACAACGAGTTCTTTCATGTCTGACCTTTGGTGATTTTTCGAAATTATCTGGAAGTCTAATATACTTGATCCTAGATTCATTATTATCGTGGAAATTTTAATAGACAGCGTAAACAGATGGTCACGATTATCTTCAAAGGATGTCTACTCCTTTTGTCTCTCTACATTTTACACGTAAACTGTGTCCTTTCTACCACTAAAGTGATCTCCTGCAATATTCGGAGAGGCTAAATCTCCTCCACAGTGTGACAGATTTCTACTACGGAATTAATTCTGTTTCTTATAAATTGTATAATGTTAGATGTAAAGCAAAGTTTATAATTTTATAATATAAAATTTATAATTTTATATAAAAACTTATGTTAAATTATTTCATAATACAGATTTTTTAGCAATTCACAACAACCAGTTGTTTATTAATTTTCTCTTCTAGAGATATAATAAAAACCTTATAAAACTCTCAAATTTCTCAACCAACCAATACACGCGACAAAATATTTTTATCCATGAAAATTTACGTTGTAAAGAAATCTAAAAAACCGATGCTGTTTTGGGAGTGTAATAATTATGCTAAAAAATTAACAATTTTAATGGTACACCTTGTAAATTTAGAAAACGATAGGAATGTTTTATAAAATTGACAGAAATTAACAGAAACATTAACAGAATTATTCCGTAATATTTTGAAATTCGTTCAAAATTTGTACTTTATAAGTAATCCTAATGATAATCCGCATACAATATGCTAATCCTTCCACAAAATCACTAATCCACCACTAATCCTTTGTGTCACTAACGATAATTTATTTCTTAATCCGGGGTAATAAAATGTAATTATACCTCAATTGTACTCCTGCAGAGTTGTTTCTTTACAAACTTTGCTGCCGGTTATTTTGGGAAAGACCTCATATTTCTTTACGGTGTTTGCATTGGTTTTTATTACCTGTTTGTTAGGGCGCAGAAATTGTAAGAACCTGTTTATGAAAATATGCGTCAAACATTAACATTTAATATCGCGCAAATTGAGAAACTTGGAGAAGTTTTAATGAGAGAGTATTTATAAGGTTTTTATCATTACTACGCAAAACATTCCCAACGACTCTCGCTAGATTTTTTGAATGGAAATTTAATTCTATCCTAGAAGTATCATAAGTTTTTAATACATTACTTCAACTTTTCTCTGCTAAGAAATTGCGCTATATTTTCTAAATTACAGACTTTTCTTCAATACAATGTAGTTAATCCCTGCAACAAATCGAAATCATTGCAATTTTTAGAAAATATAAATATTTTTAAATTTCGGTTTTCCGAGGATAGTCATGATTGTGTTCTGTACTTCGCAACAAAATTATAACATATATTACCACCAATCAATCGCGATTTAAACTAATGAAGCAATCATTATATTCGAGCAGTGCGACGAATTAATAATGTTTTACCATTTTTTTTTCTTAATCCATAGAATCCTCTTCTATATATTCGATATAATGGGTCTAGTCGATTCACATTCGGAAGCATATGAGAGGAATGCCAATGATGACCCTGCCTTCACGGCAATAATAACGCCGACAATAACAACAATAAGAAAACAACAACTCCAACAATTGAAACAGGAACAGAGGTAAAAATAGGGTTGGTCGGTAGATGCTAGTAGGTAGATCGTGCTCTGACATGCCCCCAAAAAAAGCTGAATCAAAGCAATTCAGGAAGATGATATGTTTTGCAGATTGCGCTAGTGGATGATACGCGAAGGAATACTTACTAAGAGAAGCTTCGGAGGTAAAATTCCATAGCTCGACATGCTGCTTGATTTACTGTTGTAGCAGCAGCTGCTGCTGTTTCTGCATCCACCCAATTGCAAAGCACATGGCACTTGAGATGGCATTACAAACAACAACAACCATAAGAAAACATCAATGTGTGGCATAGTCTGGCATCTCATCTCTTCGTTTTAAAACGGCATGACAGTGCATCCCATCACATTGCAACGCATTGTAACGCAACTAAACTCAACGCAAGCAAGCAACATCGCAGTTATGCGATAAAAGTATTCACTTCTGACAAACCAAGTGATCTGATACGCTGCTTGGAGGAAGCTTGGCAAGATTTGCACTTGTTGTTGCCACCATCTCGTTGATGCTCTCCACCTACCCGTTTACGCTGCCGGGCGTTTTTGTTGTCGGTTGTATCGACTTAAGCGCTACATAACGTACGAGTGCTCCTCGGTAAATATAAACGTCGCGTACCGGGGAATAAGTCAAATTCAAATGCCAAAACTCTCTGAAATGCCATCAAAATCACTCGTGGTTTAAGAATATGATTCCTGAATCTCGCTGACATCAAAGCTTTTGCCATTATAACCTTCTTCACCAAAGCACTTTAGAATAAAGGAACAAAGTGTGATGCATTTGCCATAATGATTGCATTGTTTGTAAATGCGCAAAACGTACAGCATCGCTACAGTACAAACCACCCTGCACAATCTGGATCATTTCTCTTGGTGGATAGTTCGTTTATTAAAATATCATCCGCTGCAAGGTCATATAGTTTGCAAAGAATCCACCTTAAATGTAATAAAACACTTCAGTATTGAAAACCGGAAACGCACAATGAACAGCACACGGAATTCAGCACCGTCGATAACATATCGTCTGATGACAATATCACTTTTATTAACAAAACTAAAATATGTCAATCACTTTAACTAACAGTCCAATTGAAAATTAAATTTAATTAATTTAATTGCTTTGTGTTAGGCGATTATAGAAATACTTTAAAGTGCCTTTTTGCTGTTTTGGAATTTATTATATCGTAGAGCTGACATCGTACGTTTAATCATATGTGCTATTGAAGTCATGCGTTTTACTGTAAAGCCAACTCCTGATAAAAAATAGATCAGTAAATTTAGGGGAATTTAATGATGAAAAATATCAGGAGCAAGTCACCAGAAGGGAAGCGTTATGTATGTAAACTGCTGCTGAGCATTTAATATCATCAAGTCTAATTACTTTAATAAGCGGATAAGCCTCCTCTTCCAGCTGCATTAAAGTCGCTTCAATCGTTCAATCCAGCCTACTATAACTTGGTTTAAGTATCATTAAAGGACTTCAGCTGAAAGCAAAAGCATAACTTGGAAATTTCGGGACGCGGATGAAGATAATAATAACAAAAACCATATCGATTATTTTGCCAGTACGATTATGTTCTTAATGGTGTATCGGATAATTTGTTGAGGATTGGGCAGTCCGCATCTAGAGTTCGTTGGACTACGGTCTACGAAGACATGAAGCAAAGCCAACCCAAGCAATAAACTCGGGAAAGAGTCGAACCAATAAGTAGCGTTAAAAAACAATAACTGAATTTACACGAAAATTAAAATCCAATAGCAATTTTTTCACAATTTAACCATACCTCAATATCGAACAAACTGATGCAATTACAAAAAAAACCCACACACACCAATACTAATTGCATTGGTAGCAAAAACAGCAGCAGCAAAACAAAAATTGATGATTATTGAACACTGAAGCCTCGGCGTATAATAATCGAATGATCAGAGTTTGCATATATTCCATCCCTCACTTCCTCACACGTTTTTTCATCTAGTATCTTCCTTCAAATTTTGGTCTGTATTTTATCCGTCTTCAAATATCCGACGATTACACGTTATCCATCTGAATTTGTACACATCAAGCAGTCTTTTACTACAGTCTGCCCTCTTTACCATTTTTATGTTTCCAATACCTTTCCTCCTCTCTCCCCAATCTGACGACTGTTATCCATACGTACATACATGCATACTCGCATAATCATATACACACTCCAAAGACACGTAAAATTATCTATGGAATAGATATTGTCAGCGCGTAATTCATAGCTGGTCCTTATTAACTTACGCCCGACAAGCGCGCGGCGGAATCAATCTGCAACAAAATCAGCCGTAAGAAGCTTATTCGGTGCAACAGGATTATGAGTCCTCTATTATGGATTATTGCACTCGTGATAATTTTGTTGATAGAATTAATGATAACTACGACATTATTAGTAATTATCTTTTTTATTACTCCATGGCTTCGACTTTTTCAAACGACATAATCCTAAGGAATTACAGAATTATTCACTTCTAAAATTTTTTACGTTTCGTGTAATATATTTTTTTGTTGTAAAACACTGGAAACACTGGCTCTTAACGTGGAAAATTATGTGTAGCTTTACTGACGTAGGTAACGAAAATATGTCAATCATTGCGACAATATACCAATATGTCAACTTGTCCAATTATGTTTACAATCCAAACTCGCTTGGGAGAAGAGCGAGCAATCAACAACTGTCGCACATGGAGCACTTTTTATACATTTTAAACAGAATTGATCATATCCGTTGCCGCAGGCTCATTGTTTATCGGACATACGTCAACTTCATGGAGAGTGGAGCGGACGTACCGGAAAATTGTTGCTTTCGGTCATAACTCATTTCAAAGAAAATACTTTCGACTAAGGTTTTCGCTTCAAGTAAACTTCAACTAGGGCTTCGGCTTTACTACTAGGGCTGTGACTTAAATGCAGACAATATCAAATCATAATGGTGGGGTTTGTGTTCGCGAGGCGTCGCCTTGTGTTTGAACATCTATTCGTGAAATGACGTCCCCATTGCGACGTCCTTTCCTGTTCTGAGTTAATTTTTTTAATTCACGCGGAAATTGATCAACGATGATCGTAATCCCAATCTCACAAATTCGTTGTCATCCGCACACGGCTTGATTATATTCTTCTTCTTGAATTCAGCAATAGGCTTGTGGAGGACATGAGAGATTGGCTCTAAGGCAAAATTCTTCATCTCTCTTGAGTCATGCTTTAATTTCTCAACGAACATGTATGCACACATAACCACGCTTCATTGCGTAAATTGTTGTAGGTGTGTGGTGTGCATGTGTACGTGCGTATATGGCCTGCCTGCGCCCGGCTGCCAGCTCGCTTTCTTCTGCATTTTGATTCTTCTGAAACCCTTCAACTCAATCTAAATCTCAAACTTCGGACAATATCGCCTTGGTCATCGTCAAGTCAACTGTCGCTAGACTGTTCGTAACGTTTCACTGCATTCCGTCACCGTCACCGCCACCGTCACAGCGATGTTTGTTGTTATTAGTTTTGTAGTGTCCGTGGAATGGCTGTGGCTGAAGCCTTTGTGTGTGTCTCTGGAATGGCAATCTGCAATTTGCAATCTAAAACCATTTAAAGTAATTTATTTCTTTCGGGTTCAGTTCCTTTTTTTTTTTGATGGCTGGCTGGTTGGCCAGTTGATCTCACTGTTTTCACTCATTCTTGAATCCTGTCTCCATCGTCGCTGAAATGCTAAAATGAAAGACTAACTGAAGGTTCAAGCTTTAGTTGCTTCGCTACGTTCCCTCCCGCATTTGTGTCGGTGAAATGACTGGCTGAGAAAAAGAAGACTGACATTTTGAAAAGATCTGCTTTTAAATAAATTAAGTTCAGAGTTTTTTCACATTAATAATAAATACTAGTGACACGCCCAATTGTTAAAGTAGTTAAGCGTGTTCTTAATGACAAGAATGGAATGGATTTGTTGTTGGCTGCCCGGAATGGTAGAGGTCAATGATGACAAAATTTCTGAGATAATTATACGTAGCGCGCCTTTATGTACGTAAATATTTTTTAACAAAACTGCACACAACTAAAAATTAGGAAAATATTTAAAATATATTAGGGTAGATTTATATAAACTAATGCTTATATATATATATATATATATATATATATATATATATATATATATATATATATATATATATATATATATATATATATATATATATATATATATATATATATATATATATATATATATATATATATATATATATATATATATATATATATATATATATATATATATATATATATATATATATATATATATATATATATATATATATATATATATATATATATATATATATATATATATATATATATATATATATATATATATATATATATATATATATATATATATATATATATATATATATATATATATATATATATATATATATATATATATATATATATATATATATATATATATATATATATATATATATATATATATATATATATATATATATATATATATATATATATATATATATATATATATATATATATATATATATATATATATATATATATATATATATATATATATATATATATATATATATATATATATATATATATATATATATATATATATATATATATATATATATATATATATATATATATATATATATATATATATATATATATATATATATATATATATATATATATATATATATATATATATATATATATATATATATATATATATATATATATATATATATATATATATATATATATATATATATATATATATATATATATATATATATATATATATATATATATATATATATATATATATATATATATATATATATATATATATATATATATATATATATATATATATATATATATATATATATATATATAAGCAAAGGGAAAAACATAAGCATATCCATCCAGGGATCGACTTAAATTAAAATGAAATTTGAAATATTTTTTAAATTATAAAAATAAAACTATTTGAAAATTCGCGATATCTTTTAGGAATTATTTTCCTTAGGAAAGCTTTGATAAAAAATAGCTTATGTGATTTAGTCTTATTCTGTTTCATTTGAACTGTAGATAACTTAAATCCTCAGCGAAAAGAAAATTAACAGAATTTAAGAATCGAAATTCTCTTCGCGCATGAAATATCAATTGATGTGACAGCCATTACAGATTCTTCCGAATTATTTAGGTGATGTCGTGCCATTCGTCGGTAGGTTGATAACTTTCGCCAAATGAATTTGGATATGTGTTCCGACTGTCTCCGTCTTTCGTTCCTCCCATCTTCTGAAAGCCCGCTCGATACGTGACAGCTTCTCTTGTCATTTCTTTGTCTTCCATGAGTATTCAATGGATTATTATCTATAGTGACCCGACTCCAACAATTATATTCTCTTCTTCCCGTTTGCTCGATCACTGTCTTTCTAGCTGGGCGTCTTAAATGGATTACTCTGTTTTGACCTTACCATTGCAGACTTTTTGAAAGGGTCAAAGATGACATTTCGATTATTAATAGCTTTTGAGCCTTTATATGCGATCGAGACCATTTAGATTGCGCCTTGCGACTTACCCGAGGCAAGTTGTTCAGTATCGGTGTAGCATTGGCTGCGACTGGCGCGTCGTGATATGGCTTCAAACTACAGCAGCAGCAGCTCCAACAGCAACAGATTCAGAATCAGCGGTATGATTCTTTGTTCACGATGAAATTGACTACGACAATCGAAACGATCTGCAGACGTGACTAGATCCATGAATGGCCTCGCCCTCGCCCTAGACCGCCCTCGCTGCCGCGTATACGATTATTTTTTAATTGACAATCAACAGTAAGTGTCGGCCACCATTTTCTCTTACGATGTAAATCTGTGATTTATTGGTAGATGTGGCTTTGCGTGTGTGCGTGTATTGAAGTGCGCAGACTGGTAAACCGAGATTGTATGCCACCACCAAAGGGTGTACACACACATTTCAGTTGCACCAGGTGGCGCATAATCATTTTTTACGTTTGTCAAAATTACTATCGATTATTCAAAGGAAGAAATCCAAAATCGAAAAGATCAGCGAAATGTCGGAAAATATTGAACTATGGTGAAACTATTAGAAATAATTTGAAATATAATTGTAGCAAAATCGGAATAATCAAATTACTGATAGTAGGAATAAGAATAACAACAACAATTACAATCAAGGACTAATTTGTAGAAGCAACTGATGTATTCCAACCGAATGCATTCTAGAAAAAAAATCCCAAAAAAATCTGATCTGAAGTCAACAACAAATCAACCGCTACGCGTCAACATAAAATGATTGGTCGGTTGAAGATCTTGAAGAAGTTGGAGCAAAAAAAAAATCTGAAATCTCATGACAAACGATAATAACTTAACAGGATTCTTTCTGCCCTCGAAGATATTTTACGTGAAGAAGTGAGAGGGGTAGATCGAAGAGCGCTCAGACAATCGGCATAATAATAATAATAATCATCATCATCGTTATAAAGAAAAGAAAACCATAACCAAATCACAATGACGATGGCAACAATGATGGCAACAACGATACAACAACAATAATGACAAGTAAACACCGAAGAGGGAATAGGGAGTAACAAATAATAAATAGCGAACCACAATGACAGCGACAACTACATCGACAGCGAAATTAAAGGAGGAGCAATAAACAGAAAAACAATAATTTAAAAATCAGCAACAAGTGCACAAGTCATCATTGAAAAGATACAAAGTAGATTAATTTTTAATCTTTTCTTTGCTTTTTTTCCTCTTAATTCAATATCTCGTTTCTTCGAAATATGCTGCTGCGCATGCGGGAGGGTCCCACATCACAACAGTGCGATTAACGTGCTCGGGTTAGCGTGTGCGATCAATTTTTCGAGTTGCCAACGCCAATGAACGAAACCATTAAATCTCGGTCATTATAATGCGGCGACGCGGCGAACGATGAGCGATGTTGTCTAAGGCAATTTGTAGCAATCTCTTTTTTTTGGAAAAAAGTGAAAGAAGAGAAGAAAGGAGGAGTAGTGTTGCGGGGTGTTTACAGCGATGACAGAGCATCCAAGCGGGCGTGGAGACAAAAATAGAGGAATAAAACAAGAGGAGATCATTAAGCCGGAATGTATCGCACAAATCAAACCAAAAGATGTTAACACTGATAGTCAGTGGTCAAGATTTAACATGAGTACAGTTATGATTAGAAGAAGTTTGTTTGCTTGTCGCGTTTTTCCTTTCTTTTTAATCGTACGAACGTAATCAAAAATTTTTCTTGACTGAAATAAAATCACTGTTTTTAAAAAAGTTCAATGCCTTGTTCGACCGTCGTGTCAGACGCGGAGTCGATTGGCTGAGATCAGTTTCGATCAATCGCAGTCACTCGCTCAATCATGCCATCACGCGAATGTTAAATATTCATCACATAAAAAACGGCCGAGCACAATTCAATCATTTATCACTCGCAGCACCCGCTGTTCATCATTGATGCAACCTCATGCAACAATTCAACCAATTTACTAACGTAAAATTTATAAAAATCAAGAAAAGTTTCATCAGTGTGAACTCTTGTAAAGTGACCAGCATTACTACGCACCACCACCAGGTTGTCAAAATGTAATCGAATTTCTGTGACGAATCACTCTGTAAAGGCATGACAACATAGACCGCCACGAAAGCAGACCTGTTTCAACGACGAATATTCCCATCCAAGCGGCTCTCTCTCCTTCTGCACATTCCCTCCATCGCAACCCCCCTCCCTTGACCATCATTTTCAACAGTCAAAAACATCGTATTATTTTTCTTTCTCATTTTTTGGTAATTATGTATGTTTGACAGTCAGTCACATTCAATACCATCAAAAAGCCACCATTGACGAACATGCGATGTTCTCTCGCTCTCTCCTCTTCAGCCTGAAATTCCATAAATTCTACCACTGTATTAAAACTTTTACAAAAGCATCTCCCGCTAAGTTTTGAAACATAACAAATTATTGTAGCAAAATAATAAATTGTGCTTTAGTTGGAAAACCTTACCGCTGTAAGGTAGACTAAGGTAACGCCGCGTCGCAATAATCTCGATGATGATGGTAATGAAATTAAGGACGTCAACCTACCCTCTGAGTCTAATGATCGTTCAGAATTTTCAGAATAAAAAAGAACGGACTAGCCTTTGATCTTGCTTAAACTTCTTTATTGATCCATCGAAGTTTGTCTGCTCGAATGAATGTCAATCTAAATGCTTGAATTGATTTCTTTTCTCGTTCATTTTTCGTGACCGTTTTCATTAGAATGTATAAACAATTCACTAACAGTAATTGTAATAACAAACGGATTTAATTAAATACGACGAATACGAAAACGACGACGCTTATGGATAATGACTTTCAACAATCAAGTGGCCAGTGTTCGTGACCCTTTGCAGAGTCGTGATTCATGGATGACCTCCCGATTTTCATAGTTCGAAAAAAGTCACATTTTTTATGAGATACTATATAGCTAAATTAAATCTGGAATTAATTGAATTAGGTTACATTTTTCACAAAACTTCAATTCAAAATGTGTTTCGGAAGACTATTTTTTGCTTTCGTATTTTTGATGTTTTTCTGTTTTAAGATAAAAATCTCTATGCATTTCTTATTCAATAAGAATATATTGATGACAGAAAACGGCATGATAGCTTTAAGAATGATAAGCTTGAGAATGAAGAGATCTTGTTGGGCTTATGTCCGAAGTTTCACAAATATCTCGTTAATTGTCCGAAATCCAAATTATTTGAAGTATTCATTTTTATGTAACCAACTCACTCTCTTTATCCTCTCTTCCTCTCTTTCTCACTCCACTGCATTTCCCTCCCTTCGTCTATGAGCTCTGTACGGCATCTTCATCCTGAGTATTTGGAATTTAAGCAACGATCCTCAAAAATATAAATGATAAATTCGTAGACATTTTTTAAACTCAATTAACAGACAAAGCGCTTCGAATAGAAATAGAAAAAATAGAAAACTTTTCTTTGTTGTCCCTTGCGGTTTAGTATGCTCACTTTGTCCTGCTCTTGCCCTGCCTGTAATTTAATGCTTTTTATATTGCGCAATGTTTGTATTGTTCAGGTACGTTCAGTAAACAATGGTTGATCACTTGAAAGAAGCATCGTTAGAAATGAAAGAAACGCATGAATGTTATCAATAATAACCATAATGTAAGGCATTAATGATGAAATGCATGACAATGGTTATGATAATGATGAAAGTAGGGAAAGCGAGGACTGCTGCGTGAGGCGCAGTACCTGCGGTTTACAGTGGAATTTTCGTTCAAACTCGAACCTGTAAACAATTCTGAAAATTTTCTTCTTTCCCCTTACAAATAACGTACAGTTAAATTTAATTAATGCAAAAAGTAGCGACTACCAAATGTCTAGATAGATTTTGCTATGGCAATCCTTTTCCGTCTTACTGCGTAAGCCCTTACCACACTTACCCTACGTCATGGTTACCGTCAAGGTATCTCGTACAAAATCTATCTATAGTGTGGTCATCCATGAGAAATCCGCCACACTTTATCGAAGAGTAGTTTCCTCTCCTTACAGACAACTTGTCCTCTCCGTCTTATCTGCGATCGTTTCGGTTCGATTCGGTGTAGTCCAGTCCGATGTGATGTATTCTGATGCTGACTATAGACGTCTGCGATCGCTTCTTTGCGTATCTTTCATCCCCGATAATATTTTTAATTTATTTGTCTTTCAGTTTTTCTGCAACACGCAATGATTTACGATTTGCCGGTTGGTCGCGAAATGGAATATGATTGAAAATGACATTTAAATGATGGCATGATGGAAGCCTTTCATCGGTTAGTCATATATACAATATGACTTTGCGTGACCCATGTTTATAGACCCATGTATATAGCCAAGTAAATATGACATATGTATGTAAATATAAACGTACATATGTATATATATACTCACACACATACAAACATTAATCACGGACGAGTAATCGTCGATGCATTCACGATTCGGTCACTCATGAATACGTGTGCTTGCCTGTGCGTGTGTGCGTGCGTGCGTGTGTATGTCCCTGGATATCCGACGGTCGTATGAGATTGTTGTAAGGCCACAAAGAGACAATTGGTTTCCAATCAATCCATTCCTTTTATTACCGTCAAGATAAATAGTTGGTTATATTTTTAATGATGACATTTACTGAATTTAAAGAAACGTTTGAATACGGTTTAAATATTTCGAACGCACCAAATTTAGTTTAACAATTCTTCTTATTAGGTGTCCATAAATCTAGTCACAGCTTCGATTCAAACCAAAGCAATTACTTGGATCGATTTATTGATCTATCACACGTTCAAAATTGATTAAAGAAAAATAACAGTTTCATATTTTAATATTATTTATAGAAGCGCTTTATTTGAAGTGTCTTTATATTTCATTTTAGGTTTAAACTAAAAATTTTGTAATTATTTAATATTGATTGTATAGAAATTTACATTTTATTTAAAAAAATTTTAATTTTCACAATAATAAAATAAACTTTAATCAATGCAATCTAATTTATTCACAAATATCCGTTCTTGTTCTGCCGTCATAGCTGAAGTCTCAAACATTTATCGTATTCTATATCCACGATAAAAAACAATTATTAAAATATCCTCCACGAAAAAACTCATGTTGATTTAATTTCTTGTATTTTTAATCGTTTCAGCAAAATTGTTGTCGCAATTTCGAAGATATCCTTAACCGTTTCATGTCATGAATCCTTCAAATTAAGTCACTTTTCATGAAATGATCGATGGGCTGGATGGAAGCGGGAAAGAGGGAAAGAAGTGGAAAAAGGACAGGTCCTTCGATAAAACAACACGCGATTTCTGATAGACTATAATTAAAGCAAATTATGTACGATAGACTGACTGGCATGTTGGATGAATATTTTCCACATTCGTATGAGTTTGAGGATATTTCGCAAGGTCTTACGTTTGTATTTTGAGCACACAATACATGTACAATTATATGCATATATGTATATTCTTACAAATCTACATACCACCCATTTTCAATGGCTTCGCTCGAACATTGAAAAGGGAGGGTTGGAAAGGATATTATACACTCGCTAAGTGCAATTATTTAAATGTTAAATAAATTAAAAGAAATTCATTCGTAAATTATTTTTAAAACGACAACCACCAAAAGTTAGTGCTGTTAAAAACTTAATAAAATGTCGTCGAGTGTGATTAAGTATGAGTGACAGGGTCGTGTGTGCGTATGAAAACGAAATTCACTACTTCATTTCTTTCTTCTGGCATGCTTTACCACCTTGTACTCTTATGTTATTTCTAAGGAAGTAAATGATTTTGCTTCTATTGGAAAATCCTGCAATTCTTGTTCTGACTTCTTTGAACCACAATAAATAAAGCATAGGTTTGATAATAATTTCTTAGGAAGCAGGAAAATAATACCATATTTATTTCACATTATGCCAATTTGTACACAGTAAAAAACTTTCAGTAACAAATATCAAAGAAATGTAATTCCGGTTTGAGAGAAATTAATAGTCTTCATTTCAATTTATTAAAAATATGATAAAAGTTTTTATGGATAATCTAAATTGGTAAAATTTTAAGAAATCATAAAAAACTCGAACCTGAGAAATAAAAAATATTCGAAGATTTTCTAATGATATCAATTTTTTGAGGGAAATATTTCAAATTGTTGATAGCTAATCTAGCTATCAACTAGTTCATAGCTATCTAGTTAATAGCTAAAAATAAACTATTTTTTCAAATTATTGACAGAACTGTAAACGTTTTTGCTTGGTGTAAACGATGTTTGCGTTTTTCCAGATTGCATGACCTGTCAAATTATCTGACAAAAATTCAGCACATTTTTTGGTTATTGTCGATACGGGCACTTTTATAACCCTAATTAAATTCTTATAAGTATTTGTTTTTTAGCAATTTGATTTTTTTAAAAAATGAAGGTGTCAAACATTTGAAATGCTTGAGTGTCTCCTTCGGAAGTTTATACAATTTTCACGAACGCGGTAAAATTATAATTTCTTATATAATTTGCAATATTTGAGGTAAAAAATATTTTAAAAATGCTATCTCGAAGGAATCAGCAAAATGAGTAATAAAGTTTAATTTGTCTTTAATAATCTAACCAAATGTTTAAGCTTTTACTTTATAATGACCATTTTGAGTCATTAGCTGAGATCTTTTAAACCAACACCTGCCACATACACTTAATGGTTTCCATAAGAGGATATGCCGCCACGCCCCCGTATGTGTATAGAAATAAAACGAAGTTGCAGCATTGGACGAGAGGCATCTAAACCTATTCCAAACTAATTAGCATAAAATTGAATAAGCCCTATTTACAATTCTTTTAGCAGCCGACAACCAACAACCCACGATCAACTGACTTCGAAAGCATCCTAGACATTGTGAGATGCGGCAAGTGAAGCAGCAGAAAATGCAACACAAAATAGCCGAACAAATGCTCAGGGATTCCCGAAGGAAAAGAGGAAGAGAAGAATATAATGATCATGAAGAAAAAGAAGTAAGAGAGCTAGTGTCGCCTGAGTCTGCAAAGCAGTGGTACACTGTTATTTGTTTAACGCGGCAACATAATCGTGAAAACAATTACGCCCACACTCGAACGATAGGGCAGCATCGATTCCACCGCTGAAGAGTTTTCTGGACCAGCTTCTACTGCTTGCTGTTGCTGACGCTGCTCCAACTACTTCAACTACGTACTACTGCAACACCCTTCTTAAATTGCACGGATCGCTCGATTGCTCAGGCAGAAGCCACAATGGGAGTCGTCACCGGTAGACATTGGCGTAACCACATTTTCATTAACCCAATGCGAAATATGCTGAAGCTGCTGCAGAAGTTGCTAAGATGCAAAGTAAAAGCCATATCTTTAATGAAGATGATGATGATGGAAATGTCAATAACAATGTCGGTAAAGTGATAATTGTGATATAAAGCTCTGCCAAGGACAAAGATGGTCATGAAATAATTCATGGACAAAATATTATTTAGTAAATAATGCAAACGAAAATTGCACAGACATTGTCTGGGGAATGATAATCAAATGCCGATTGTGTTCAGCTTTCCTGGGAGCGACAATACTGAATGGTATTGATAATGCAATATATAAGAAGATAGCAATGATTCTGGCATTGATACCGACCCGACTTTGGTTTTTGTTACCTCAGCATCTTGGTCCATTATCCAAACTTAGAAATTTCTGAATTTTGCGTTTTTTGATAGTCGACAAAAGCCAAACCCTAATAACCCCGCCAATCTTACATAATGATGATTATCTGATGTAGTAATAAATATGATTAAAGCATACTCAATAATGATCATTATGTTCTACAAAGGTAAGTTATGACCATTAGTAATAACTTGTACATTAACTGAAAAAACCGTACCTTGACAAATCCATTGGTTACTCAATTATTGAACGAGCCATATGAATCATGTAGTCAACTCGGCAGGGAAGAAGAACAAAGAAGTTTTGCCGATTGATCGGTAATGCTTCTTTTACAAGATTGTGTGTGACTTCAGAGCGAGATGAAGCGAGTGGACGCAACAGGAAAGATCCCTTTTGAATCATGTCTATAAAAATAATTATAAAACGAATATGCAAGAAGAACAGGAATTACAATAATGACCGTGATGATGATTAATATAAAGGTTCGGAACTTCCAACGCTATTTTAGAGATTCTTTTAAGGTTTGAAGAATTGTCAGCTAAATTGTCTCTAATTACTACTTCAAGTAGACAATATTTCGAATAAACCCGATTTCCCCGATTGTATTGTAATGCGTTGTCGAAAACCAATGATGACGATGTGGTCTATCGGTTGAACCTTCCCAATAAATTCACACCGAGATCAATATGAACTGTGTGTCCTTATTCTCAACAAATAAATTTGTATATTCAATTATTTTTATAAAAGGAATTATTAATAAAAATGTCATTTTGAAAATTAACTACAGATTGAGTCTGGCCCCGAATGGAATTGTGAAATGCTCACACCTCTTCCGGCTCCTTAACCGGACTCAATATGGTTTCATTATTTGGTCGACATGGCTAGGCGAACTTCGCCGATAAAAATAACGACAACGACAATGCTAGCGACAACTACCACGACAATGAAACCACCAACAACTTCCCTTTCAACAATCGCTACAAGTCTTCAGTCGAAGTAACGACAACAACCAATCAATAAACAGCAAGAATAAGCAAGATTCAGCTTCGGGACAACCGAGAACAGTAACAGTTCAATAAATGCGATCATAATTTACGCGGTTCATGTCTTCGACAGAAAAAATATCACTACTAAAAAAAATAAAATAAAAGACGATAAAGGAACGAATAATCGAACAACGAACACCAAGTCAAGTACGGTCAGGCAACATTATCACCAGATTGTCCGAAAACGGAAGACGGACGAACAAACACATTCGGCGATGTTATGTCGATTTGTTTTCAAGAATGTAGTTGTGGCGACGGCTGCGGCGACGGCTGCGGCGATGGTGGCGGCATCTGTAACAGATCATGTTCGGCAATGATTACCATATTGGGCGCTCCCGATTTAAAGACTTTGCGCCTCCTATACTTCCTTGCTTTACAACTGGTACCATCTGACCCAAAGAACACAGACAGACAGACAGATATGCCGACAGAGACATCCCTTTCTACTGGCAATTTATTGTTCCATACTCTTCTTATTTTTCCTCTTGTTCTCTGCATAAAAACAAGAAGAAAACAATTTCCACACAGTTTCCTAACCGAAGGGACCATTCCTCTGTAAAGGAAGTCCCCAGATCGGTAGCAAGGGAAGAGTGTGGAGCGGCTATGATTGTGACTTTTGTGTTCGCGACTAGAGCGATAACATGCTCTCACGTGGCGCTGTGTTATTAACGCTGCCGTGGAGCCGGCACAAAGCGGCCGAACTTATTTGTGGGTAGATCAAGACAAATCTATATAAACTACAGTGTCCTTGTAAAACACAAAACACACAAAAAAAAAATAAAAACCTATTATAAAGCGCATTGAAAGTTTCTCAGTTCATTCGTAATTTTCATGCCCTACTACCGAACAAAGTCGTATAGTGACCTTTAGATGAGCATGTCCAAGCTTTAAGATTTGGTAAATGAAATCGATAGCCTCAAAACCAATGTACACTTACTATTTTAAAAAATCTTTGAAGCAGGAATTATTCCTTTAAATTGCTCTGATTGAAAGACTGTATCTGGAATTTTGGATTTAATAGCTTGACCGTGAGTCAGTTACCGTTTCATACAAAGGCACCGTAAATACCTTTTCGAACTATATAGTCTTAGAAACCATCTTAACTTGCCAGACGGTCGTTTAAGGCGTAACAACCGCTACCGTTACTACTACTGATTTTTTCCACCTGAAAGAAGAAAGTGTCTTTCAGAGTAAATCGGCTTTGACCACACAAACACATGCCCATACATCAAGCGACATACTACTGCATCCGCATTCATTAATATTAACCAACTTTTGTATTTTCGCTATTCATTCATTTGTTCATTCATTCGTTCGGAGTGATCCAAATTCATTTGATATTCTTCCGTCTTTGACAGTCTGAGCTAACTCTGAGGTAATCAATCAAAATTATTTGTCACTCAGTCGTTAAGTAAAGATTTTGTTGTGACAAAAGCATCCCGTACAATAACAAAACGAATCGTGACATCAAGCAAGGTGTTGACCTATTCATAACGGATTCGTTGTGCCTCTTTCATAGATAACTATCTGGTCCATAACGATTCAGAACAAAAGAAAACCTAGCTCTGACACTATTAATAATTTTCGAAACTCTCCCTTCTCCTCGCCTGTTTCTCAATTTCTAATGATATTAAGTCATAAATGCGGGACACTGTAACTCGCTTTTAAAAGAGCGGTGACACCGGCAGTAGTACTCTGATGACTTGAAGGACATTTAATTGACTGAAAAAAACGTATGAGAAGAAGAGGAAGGCGATACATTATAAGATGTGCGGCACATACATTAATAATCTTTAGTCACCATAGATGAAATTACAATGACTACTTTGTTCCTTTTGGACACACACGGTGGTCCATATCAGCCACCATTTCATCATAGACTTAATGGCATTTGTTTTATATCACGTAAGAGTGAATACTTTGGAGAAATCATTGAAATATCATTAATGTCGACGCGCGACGGTCGGTTCAATGGTCTGTCATTCTGTCAAGCTCTCTATGAAATGAGATTTTCTTAACAAAATGGAAATTGATTCAAAAAACAAAGAATGTTGACAATCAATGACATTTTTTATATTTGGTAAATGATTCATCGATTGATGTTGTCGAATGTGTCAACAAGACATTAACACCATTAATCAATATTCATATTGAATCACGATAAAATCCAACCGACTGAATAACTTAATGAAAGCAACTTTTCAATTAATATTGGTAAGTTCTAGGATTTTCAATTGCGATAAATTTAAAATTTTATTGAAGAGCTCAACCCTTTTGTTTTCCTCTTAAAATTCTTTAATTATAATTAAAACTTCTTCAAACTCGATCCGGTAAAATTTCATATTTCAAAGCAAAATTAAATGATCATTAACCAGTTCTCGTTAATGGCTTTGACAAGTAGTCCTTAAAATTTACTTTGAATTTTTTTTTTAATCGACAATTTTAACAACAACAACTCCAATAATGAGAACGAAATTATTTCTTTTTAGATACAGAAAAAAGTGGAGAAACGAAGAATTAATGAAAGACCCTCGAGTGATAATAAAGTAATTTTTTACAAAAACTATCGCCTGCAACAACAACGAATTCGGCGGTGAACAATAGTAGTGACATACGCTATTCTTGGCGTCGCAACAACCAAGGTCCAAAGAAGACGCGGCAGTGATAATAATGTTCAAGAAAACAAGAATATATCATGACGTAACGAGAATATATTATGTCGTGACATGCGTGATCCCCGCAAAAATCTCGAATGAGCCATTTGGTCAAATTGTTCATCATATAAGATTAATAATGATTATTCCCTGAAGAGAATTCGTTGTAGCTGAAGGAAATGATTTTTTAATATTTTTGACGTTCGTTTCATCACATCTCTCTTTTATTTATCAATTATTCCATTTGTATTAATGACATTGATAAAAATCGACTAACGGATATTACTTATGTACAGTTATCAATTTTAAACTTTTCTCTTTTTGATATCTCCAAAATGTAAATAATTCTCTATATGGCGTCATTATGCGTCCATCTTCATTGTCATGCCAAATGTCGCTAAGAATTTTTCCCCGTCGTAAATTTTGCTTTCGTCATTTTTGAATGACTCGAAATTATTACTATTTTCAAAAATGTCATTTTTTTAAAATAATGCGAAATGATGATTCTCTCAAATGTTTTAGAATTTTTTAGAAAAAAGGAGCTTGTCTATTTAACGATTACTGAAGGCAAAAACTAATGTAAAAAATTTTAATTTTGAATTTTAAAAAAAAATGTATTGAAAATAAGCTAAAGAATAAAGTTTACTAAGAAGCATATCAGGAAAAAGAAAAAATGATGTTTTATAAGAATATGGATAATAGAAAATATTAGAATAAAAAAAACTATTTCTTTTATTTGCTCTTAAAGGAAAATCAACCGGAAAACATTTGCATCGATTTTCATTCCTGAAAATTCTCCAAATGATATTGTGTCCTTCACTAGATATTGACAGCCAATCGTTCACAACAAGGATTTTTCTAAGCCGGTCTAACAGAAATGTTGCCAGGTTCAAAGTCATCAATCGTGGACGATTTGAATATTTATTGCCATCCCATTGAAGAATGTGAAGGGCGAAGATAACAAAACAACGGCGTTTTTGTGACTTGTTCCTTTTTTCCCTTTTTGATTCCCTTTAGGAAAGGATTAATGGATCGGAAGTGCTTCACTAAGTATTATCAATACATTGGCGCATCGTCCGTTTTCTCTGAATAAACCATGAAAACTTTTAGCTTATGCTTTCCCAATTGCCGCGGTGGTGAATACATCTGGACACACAACCAAAACTTCATCAATAACTCAAATTATATATCCTTTGAAAGGAAGTGAAAACATCTGAATGATAGGTAACGATGAAATAGAAGAAGAAGAGGAAGAATAAGAAGAATAAACTGGCAGTCAGGGTAAGTCCGGCAACAAACACAGTAAATCCAAACTTGTACCGACATTCAAAAAAGAAGCAAGAAGTAAAAGCTACCTTCAAGTCGACCTAAAGTTATCAGCAATAGCATCACCTACAACAACAAAACCGACAACAATTGAAAGTTGGGAAAAATTCAAAGGGTTTCAAGTAATCTTTTCATGACAAGCGTGTAAAAGTGCAAAACCGCCAGTCACTAACCGTCAACCGACCACCACCACCACCATCACCACCACCATCAATGCGCCAACACACAAACAGACTACATACGGAAATGCTAATTCAAGCGGAAAAGGAAATCTCATGAGTTGGTACATGAAGGGAAAGCATGTGGGCAGGGATGGAATGGACAAAAGCAACAACCGCAACGGCAGCACACATTCGGGCATTTGAATGCCAATTCTTATCAGCGTGAACGTAATTTTGAAACTTTTTACCTCAAACGTCAAAACTATAAACGGGTTTCATTAAAAGAAAATAATCGCCAATATCACATTCTATCTGACTGCCCTTCCTCCAGTTTCATTCATCCCTTTCTTCCTCTACCTCCTTAGATTGTTATTGTTGTTGTAGTTGATTCGTATTGTGGTTATTAAGGCATGTTTGCTTTACAGTTTACGAGGAGGAAGAAAGTACATGCTATCCAAAAATTCCCTTGTCTCTCGCTCAATTGTTGTTTTGTGATTCTCTTGCAATAAAATGCAAGACTCCTTTACTTCACCTGCATACAATTATTGATAATGGCCAGAACGAAGTGAATAGTTGTTTTTGTATTAAACCCAAAATTTACCCATTTGAACATTTCTTTTGGTTTCAAATTAATATTAAATTCGACTTATTTTTATTACTGTCACTACTTCAGTGACTTAGCGGCATCTGTCTCGTCTCTTTATCTGCCTCTTTATCTATCTGTCTCTTTCTCTCTCTTCCTCTCTCTAAAAATCACTCTTGCAGAAGAACAAATAGAGATATTCTCATGAACTTCGGCAATGTTCTCTATCTCCCTGTGACGATCTTACATCCATATATTCTCTGCACGAACGGGCCGCGCAATTTTAACGCTGGGTGCATTCTGACCAATGTCACGCCCACTGCTTAAAAGTATTACAAGTTTATCGTGGCGTTTTAAACTGCGCTGTTACAAATTTTGTAAAATAGCTTTATTGAAAATTGGCTTACAAAAACATCCCCAATCATTCATAAAATAGGATCCTGCTATTTGACTCACTTCTCCTTCAAATCGGTGGCTCAACCGTCATCTGCTCCATGGAAATGATTTAACGATCATTATGTTCGTGTTAAGTCGGACATTACAGAAAAAGGACCCCAAATATTTATTCACGGCTTGAATACAGAATGTCCACGGCATCGTACGCGACAATGTTTATCGGTATACAATGCCCTTCTTCTTCTTCTTTTCTTTTACCCTACACGCGAAAGGAATAGTAAATTCACTTTAACCCTTCCGTTGGTAATGCCTTAATGATAGCAGACAGATATAGAAGATTATATATATGGTCGGACATACTAGCAGTCCCTGATCCGATTTCGTCTTCCTCGTCCGACATTCTGCCTATCCGTCTGTAGAAGGCGTCGGATTTGGGGAAAACCTAAAGAAATGTCACACCCACTTCTTAAAAGTAAGTCTAAGAAATAATCCTCCTACGGGCTATAACGTCACAATTGCAGAGTGTAGCGTACATAAGCTTCGATCGAATCGATATTAGTTTTCTTACTGGTTGTTGTTTTTAGTTTGGTTTGTTTTCGTTAATTGTTTATTTATTCGTTGTTTCCTTTTTGGACACCGCTTTATTTTCCTTTCGAACACACTTAATAAAAACCAAATTGAATAATTTTTCAAGAGCAAATAAACGAAATAATCGGCGCAGCAGTACCGTAGTACAAGGACCACATTATAAAGCCCGCTTAGCCGTTGAGCTAAAACGAAGGACAACCTGTTCCATTTGTCTGTGTATGTGTGTGGGTGTGCGTGTGCGTGTCCTCTTGTGTATATTTCTTGCTTTGTATTTCACTAAGGATGCAATTTAATGTTATGCTTACGCACTCTGGTGACCGAGCGACTCACCGACAGTTAGCGCAACAAACGCGTGTTGAACATTCATACACACCAATCTTTTAATAATCCGGTGGAAGATGCGCTCCCGCAGTGCCAAAGACATTGGCGCCTTCAACTTCAACGCAGCGGGATTGCAAACGTCCAGAGACATGGATAAAGACAGTTACCAGACCCAATGGAATCGAAATCGAAATTGGAGATGGGTCAGATAATTCAGACTCAAGATCGGGAACGGGATCGGGACTGGAGGACGTGAGTACGAGTCGAAGGGGAAGCGGTGATAGCGGTGATGGTGATGGTGCTAATGCTGAATCGCATGGTGAATGCCGTAATAGCGTTCTTATAGTTTAAATGAACCTGACGACAGGATGCAAATGATCGGTGCCAACACACGGTGCAGGATTTGTTTATTGAAACTCAATTATAAATTGTGACCACATTGAGCAACACGAACACGCAAATCCTACACGCATCGAACAATGCCATCCGACGACGATTTATGACAGGCGACAAAATGCTACAAAACAAAAAGACCCGAAAAATTTGCGGGACTGAAGTGGACGGGGGGTGGCTGGGTAAGAAGAGAAGCTTTGGAAAAGGTTACGCAGAAAATAACTTAAAATATTGTTTAACTGCAAAAATTAAGAAAAATCAAATAAAACGACTTTTGTGTAATTTTTTCGATTTCGAGAATATTTGCATTTAATTGCATTCGGTTTCTGGATGAAAAAAACCAGACCTGAATTTTGCACTAATTTTATTCATATAATATACATATTTATTCATTCATTAATAAAATTCATTCATAAATGAATTTTATTAAAATTCATAAATGAGTTAAAATTTTGAAATTTTTCTTTTTTTGTTCGTCGATTTTATCTTGTTTAAGATATCGTTTTTGTAAGTTTGTTGAAGAAAAAATCTGAATTGAATTGAAATAAATTCAAATTAAACAATTATCAAAAGTTTAATTGTCGACAAGCTTTTTAAATTTGGTGATAAATGCTAAAACCTTTAAAGGAAAATAATTATCATTGGTTTTTTATAAATTTTTCCCATCTAGCGGAAATCCTGCAAATTATATTTTCATTTATTTATCCTTCAATTACAGAATGTTGCCACACTAGCAAAATTTGAAAACCTGATATTTTCTTCAAACGGCTTATTGCCGTGGATTCTTCACAGAGGACACCCTTCAATAAAGCACTAAACGGCTACTTTTGATTCGCCACAAACCGTAGGGTGGCTGCCACAGAATTCCGCAAACTAAAAAGAAATTATATAAAAATTAATGTGGATGTGTCTTTAATTGTGACATATCACTTCGGTTTAATGAAGTCCTTTCCTCACTCGTAGCACTGTCGTCTTTTAGTTACGATAATTGCACCGAAGACGTGAAAAAGTGACGTAGTCCGTGTACATGCGTTTGGAGGGGAGGGAGGTACTCTTCGTTATTAATGCATACTTAAAACAATGTCCATCAACACTTTTCAGCTACGCAAACGGATACAGCCATGGTCGGGCGTTAATTTGAAGTTAAGAATCATGCGGTCAACGTATAAGCAAAGTATTCGTATAAGCAAAGAATATTGCTGGAGGGGAATTTTTAGCGCCTGCCATCAACATCTCGTACAATTTTACAGTACAGAAGAAGAAGAAGAAGAAGAAGAAGAACGATCAAGCCAATCTTAAACAAGGTAAAAATGCGAAGAAATAAAAAAATAGTACAAGAAGAAGAAGAAGACTGCGTACATACATGTTGAAGCGTAACTTCTTCATGAATCCAGTCGTCCTTTACGTCCTCGATTTGCCAGCGGCATATTTTACAATGCTTCTTCATATCGCGACGCATCGTTTCCACCGACCGACCACGATCCATAAGTGTGAAAAAAACGCAACGGCCGGACCACTAGATGCTTATTCCGTTTCTTGATTTGATGTACGTAATATTTATTAATTATGAAGTTTTAACATTATTATTAATCAATTTATAATAATAGTGTAAATCGGTTTGTGTGTGTTTATGTTCCTGTGTGTATGTGTGTGTATGTGTGTGCGTGTACGTATTTGCGTATATTGTGTATGCGGCTGCGTGTGCGTAGGGATTGCCTTTAATCATGAAAACATAATAAAATAAAAACAAAATGCACTTAAGTCATCGACTTCGACTTTCGATTTTTATTTCACGATTTTTTAAAATCTCAAATAATTTCATGTTTTTAGTAAATCCATAAATATTACCTAATATTATTTCGCAAATCATTGAGGTTTACTTCATTAAACGGTCGCACCTGCTTCGTGGCAAACTATTTTTGCTAGTTCCTCACTCTTCCCTTTTCTTCATGAAAAGTTTAAAGTGTGATATTTCTCTCTTTCATTATAAGATGCAGAAGAAGAGAAGCGAAAAAATAAAAAATAAAATATCATCCTATTCATTAGTGGGTTATCATTATTTGATAAATAAATGTTATAAATATAAATATTCATGACGTTATTTTTTTAATCCTTGTCAATTTCTTCTTCTTCTAATTATGCATATTTTGAGTCCGAAAAACGGAAACAACAAAAGCAACTGGAACTCCAAAAATCGTTACATTGATATTTTGCGATGAAATATAATTTTAAATTATGATTTTATTCACGAAAAATGAATCAAATGAGGCTGAACAGGCTGAAAAGGAACTTCTATCAGAAAGACGTTTCACTGATTTCGTGATTCATCTTGAAAATATTCGACATGGCAAGCGTTTCTCCTAAGGTAAAGATCACATTCTAAATGAAGTAACGTTTGGAAACTCTTAAACTAAATTACTATCGCATTTCTGAGTCGATGAGGTTAACTTTAAGGATAAGCAAATAGTTCTAGGGATGAAGCCTGTTTCCTGGTGTGCTGCTTTTTCCAATAAATAGAATATGTCTCAGAAAAAAAGCTACGTCCATCGCAACCAAAAAATAAGACCTTGTCGTACCGGCGATTATACATATTCTTTTAGGAATTGTTTCTAATTAATTGCAGGAAGCAAATGTGTTCGTGGTGATCACCCTTTAAACAGTCTCCACCAGCACAATGAAGTCCGATAGATGCACCTCGAGCAGAATAACGACGAATATCTCAGACGTCCCGTTTCCGTTTGGATACCAATTTATTATGTCTTCATCGAGGTAGTCAATTTCGCTCGTCACAGCCTTCTAGAATCGCTTTTTTTTTGCTTGAAGTGGAAAAAGTAAAAGTTCTTTTTAAAGGAATGTTGCTTTCATAATCAAAAAGATTATTATAGAAATTACTCTCTAAAGCTTTGCTTCGCTGAGAAGTTCTAAGATTCATCTGGATATCCTACACCGAAGGATGTCAGCTGATATGACGTCACTTCAGTCGATCAATTAGGTCACAAGAATTGAATGCTGGAGACTGGTAGATAACCAATAACAAATAAAAAGGAACATCATTAACCCTTAAAAGCTTTCAATTTTTCTCTTCTATTTTCATAGCAAAATCCTTCATTTTATTGAATCCTTTATATGTATGTCAAGTGTATAAGAGCATCCAAAATCCAGGACGAATAATTGCTCCATTTGTTTTTAATAAAACATTAATCAAATCAAAAAGCAATCGATCGATATTTATCTCAGAAACGTGTTGGCGAAGCAAAGAGAGTAGAAATGTAAAATGAGAAGAAAGAAACACCCATAGGCAAAACACACATATTTCCTTAATCCGGAAAAGGTTAAGCGAAGATTTATTATTTACCATCAAAATACAAAAATGCAATAAAAGAAAAAAAAGAAGAAATTGCAGATTTCCAACTATAGTTGAATAATGTCGGCAATATATCGTTGTGCACATAATATGAACTAATTTATCCGACTATCGGTTCCTCCCTTTTGTTCATGGATACCATCAAAAAGGATATTCATGAATACTTTATTCGATTAAATTGAAGAACTGAAAGAATTATGGCCTCAACTAAAAAAGGAAATTATGGAAATTATTAATTTATTATCTCGTCAGAGAAGAGAAAATCTATCTTAAATGTCAACCCTTTTAAAATTGCATGACACTACATGACGGACAAAACGGACGGACGGACACACAGTACGTTACAATAATGTTGTCCCAGTGGGGCTCGAGGCAATAAATTATGCATTCATTTAAGTCTGCAAATATGTCAAAGGATTTATATCACAAACACTCCAAAACTATCGAGACCATGCCTGAGAGCCATAAGGCCAGGCAATCAGGAGTCCAAGCAAGTATGAGTGCCAGTACTCGGGATCTACCTCGGTAATTAAAAGGACTCCACCCAAACGACTTTCGTTGTGGTCGATAATTTATTCTTGCTATTGTTGCTGTTGTTGGTGTTGTTTTTGTTTCTGTTATTGCAGTTGTCTTCGTGTCACGAGTGTGTTCGATTCTGTGACTCACCGCAGTTCATTAACGAAAGGGTATGAAATGGATTCCGTTTAAAACTCCGCCCTATCAGACAACAAAAACGACAACAACAAAAAAATAACGTCAACATCGGCAATACCTGAAACGACAATTCATTGTCATTTCTTTCTGATTTTTTTTGCTCTTGTTCTTTATTATTGCACTTATTGTTACCGTTATTACCGTTAAATTGGTTGCAATCTTGATTCCGCCCCTTCCCGATCGGACACCGCACCGACCCTTTCATTTACTACCGTCATCAGTCCTCACCCGGTCGACCGATGAACCTCACATAAAGTGTGGAAAACACCGAGGGAGTGAGAGGGAGGGGTTGTATATTAGAGTACGTTTTCTGTCTCACTCTGTCGATTGCTTTGAATATGAACTGAAGTGAACGCCGTCGCCACGACTTCACCGACATTACGACAATTTATTTATGACGGCATGTCGGTTGACAAACCATCATTCATACATGCACGCAACACTGACATCACAAAAACAATGTCATTGGCTGTTGACAGATCGGAGGGAGGAAAGGGCACGAATATCAATAATTTATTGCCGGCATTTTGTTGAAACGGTTTTTAATTTACGAGATAGTCATTTAAAAAGAAGAGCAAGAAGAAGAAGAAGAAGACGAATAAGGAACAAATGAGAGAGGGAAAAGGAAGAGGTGTAAGAACCAATTTTAATTGAAAATTATGCCACAAGAGCGCGAATAATTTAACGCCATTACGAAAGTAATCCATTGCGAACGACATTTCATTAATTGGTTTTTAAATTGTTAATGAGCCAGACCAACTTTTGTTCGACTCTAGAAAATTCTTTTAAAGGATATTTTTCTAGCAAGGAATTACTAAACCGTTGACTGAACTCAGCCCACAAAATCTGTTCTCCTATTTCATAAATCACGAGCGAATTTATTTTGAACATCAAGGAATAGACTTTATTTGACGGAATGTTTTCTGTGGGGGCGAACTTCCTTTTTTAAAATGCTGACCCCTTCTATTGCATCGCAACGCAATTAGATCTTCAGGTGGACTTAACTGATATCTAATAGATCAACATTTTCATTTCTGGCGGAAATTTTTAGAACAATGTTCGAATAATTTCCGAATAACTCGTAGTCATTCACGATTCTTCGCAAATGCAAACGACATGCTAGCACTCGAAAGCGTACTAACATCCATACCAGCCCCTTACTGTCATTACACCGGTCCTAACACACACGCACTTGCACACACACACACACACACACACACACACACAAACACTTTCTATCACAGTCACTCTTTCTCCAGATGACCCTGGATCGAAAATCATATTTCATTATTTTCCCACGGAATCGTGTACCGTCTTTCATTGATCACTAAGATTGAAGGAAGTTACCATTTAATGAGCCCTTTTTACGGTGGCAACAATACCAACAAATACAACAACGACAACAGCAACACCAACAAGTAGCCGTAATACAGAAGCGAACATCAAACCACAAGAGTGTTTTTGTCTTCGAACAGTCGTTACGGTCGCCATCGCAAACATCGAAAGCACTGGCAGCAGTAGCAGCATCAGTAGCAGCAGCAACACAACGGCCATCATTGAAAACAATTGGGAACATCTCTTACTATCATTATCGCTCAAATTAAGGATATTCATATTGTTTGGTATCGGTCCGACTAAGCCCTCTAAGGACTGAGTGAAGCAGAACCAGACCGATCCAGTACACTCCCAAGCTACCGGCAATCATTGGATTAAGTTTGCGTGGATTCTAAGAATTTGCATCTTAACATTTTCGTCTTGACGTTCGATATTCGTTCGATCTTTGCGTTCGTTTCATTGCGTCAATGAATGAATGAACTGATCGAGGCGCGGGAACAAATGTTTTCAAAATATATGTGCACTTCGGTGTGTTGGAAGGGGGAGGGGGAGGGGGTTGAAAGTGACGAGGCGAGTGTTCTCAGGATGTGGTGCATTCCGAAAATTGGGCGTCAAAATATATATTTGCGGTGAACGGTCAACAGCATTCAAACGGACTCATCCTCTACGCATTTCATCATTAAATACCGACCAGATTCATACACGCCGGTGTTGTTGTTGTCGTTATTTTTTGTTGTCGTTAGTTATTTATTTCATCAAAAAAGTATGGGAATTGATTCGTTACTTGCTCGCATACGCTCCACGCTCCAGCTGCCGCTCGCTACCTTGTCTGCCGTTTGTTACCCGCTGACATCGACAGTTTCGGACCAGTTGGGACTGTTGGGCGAAGAGTGCCGTGGGTACCGTACAACACCCTTTTTTCATTATAATTACGAAATGGTCGACTTCTGGTCTTCAAGCGGGGCCAGATTTATTTGCAAAGAAGTAAAATGAATCTGGTTGGATTACTTGATTTCATTATTGTTATTGTTGTGGTTGTTGTTGCTCAGCTGGGTTGTTTGGGGTGCGGGGGGATGTATTATGTGGGCATTTGATATAACGTTTAATCGTAGAGGTGTTTGTCCGAATTTCCTCGATTGGTATCAAAAAATATCGCAGTTGTCAAAGTGTTTTGAGTGCTTTATCAATAATCGTCGTGTGGACAACGCCATCCCTCCTAAAGTGATTCTTCTTAGAGAACAAACGTCGAACATACACAGAATGAAAGCGTTTCGCTTTATTCCTTCATTTGATCTTCTGTTTGATTATGATCATAATAATAATTATTAGCCAATTTTTTTACTGATATTTACAAAAGATGCAATACATCAATACAAGATAGTTCATACACGGATAGCTTTAACTTAGTTTGTCAAAGAAATCTCCTAAATTCAAAGGAAAAGGACCGAGCGAAGAAGAAAAAGAGAAAGCAATGCGTTGGTTCTTTATTAGTTTTCCTTGAACTTGAACCAACGCTGTCAATCAGCAATGCCCGACGGACAAGTCAATCAATGCGACTCGTTATCAATTTGCATAAATTTTGGTCTATCATTAAGCAAAGGAGACGATACAATGCGATGCAATGCGATGCGATGCGATACGAAACGATACGAGACGATAATTTATTGTGCATAAAAAACTAGCCTCACAATTTTTTAAAAAAAATTGGGTTTAATAAATGACTCAAAGACACGATCCAAACAGCGTTTACGTGCTTCTGAAAAGAAGACGAAATAATATTTTAGTTAATAAACGAGAGAGCAAACAATAAAAACCAGGATGCATAATGGAATATATTAGAATCATGTTAACACTCTACAATCGGTCCGTTCATTCCTTTTTAGTTAGATCCTCTCACATTGATCTTCGATCGATCTTCTAAAGCATAAAAACGTAATTTACATTTAAAACACAATTAATTTTTTATTCAGGCATCGTCAATCCAAAACATCAATCAATTCTGCTTTTTCGTGATCAATTTGACACAAATTTAAACTTAATCACATTGGACACATCTAAAAACTATTCCTTCTTTTTATCTCTATCTCTCTCTATCTCTCTATGTCTTTCTCATCCAATTCGCTCTTTTAGGCTTCAAAACGCGATCCTTGAGTTTGTCTGGACGCATAAGAAATTCGTTAAAATTTTAAACTTTAATTACATAAAATGATAATGCTGGGCAGTTAAAGTAAAAAGTTTTGAAAAAAGAAATTATTTTTTTAGCAAATCGGTTCGAGGACGTTAACACTTTGCGTGAGTTAAAAATCACAGATTCGTGTCTCAAACAAATGGATGCAAAATGATTCTGATCCCTTTTGAAAACTAATTCATGTGTATCTCATCTATATACAAGGTGCTCTGCATACTATGTGACACCAGTTCAAAATCGGGCAGTCTGAAGCGAGGCCAAAAATATTTGTATGCGAGTGGGAGCCACTTTAGCCCCTTTTAAGTTTGAAGGGCTACTTTCGATAAAGAAAATTCGGAATATTGAGAAAACTATTAAGAAATACCATTAGCACTTATGAGAACCCAGTAAGGCAGTGTTGAAAAGTTTTCTAACGAATTTTAAAATTTCGCCACCGATTCTTGGCCAATTTGAAAATATTTGAGAAAATTTGACAATATTTGATTTTGAAAAATGTAAAGAAGTTATTAGAGCGTGTATATGCAAAATTTCTTAGGTAGAAAGAAGTCGTCCCACAAACTTTGATTTCTTGTCCTAGCCGAGTTTTCATCGCATCTTAAGCAAGACAGTCTGCGTATATATACTCATAAGACTAATTTTGAAAGGTTATTGCTCCTGATGCCGTCATTTTAAATATGTGGAAAATTACAAGCCATATTTAATTGAATTTAATTAGTATAAGAGAATTTATTTAATTTAAAAGATCAATTTATTTGCAAAAATACATTCTAATCAATCTTTTAGTTTTACAAACAGTGCCATCTTATGGCTTGTTATTCATCGCTCCCTAACTTGTTGAAAATATAGTGTAGACGCACACTTATTGAAATTTCCACGGTAGGAAATATAACAAACATGTTCCCGTAACATTTTAACTATCGTAAAAGCACCATCTAACGGCGTGTGGAGAACAATTACATCCCACTAGAAGCATATGTAGCCGAGATACACACCTAAGGTGAGGTACGAGTTACTCTCATGTAATCAGCAAGTAGAAAAGAGATGAGGTATGATTTTCAATATGTCTGCCTTTAACCACCGCATATAGTTGAAATGGCGCCACAAGCATTAGGAATACGAACCAAGATGACATTTTACCATTCGCATTACTTTTATTTTAGCAAAAACGTCGATTGTTTACGCAAGAAATTTCTTGGTTTTTTGTTATAGAAATAAAATTAAAAAAGAAAAAGTGCATTAATTTAAATTGAAAATTTTGTGTTTTATTTATGTAAATAATTTCTTATTGCGTTCGGTAGTAAAGTGCATGGGTTCAACCGTCTGAGTTAAATGTTAATCCGATACGATACCCCAAAAATATTCAATAGCTGCTAAGGTTTACGAAAGTAAGCAAAATATATACAACACACGCTCACACGTTCTGACGTTTTTGCTATATTGGTGTTAGTGTCCGTATCGTCATTAAGAAGATAATTCATAAAACTACGTTAAAGGATTGGCGAGGGGAAAGACATAACGTCAATGACACAAGAAAATGTATGATGGCTGAAACCCAAAATATTTGGCATTTTGTTATCAATATGAAAAAGGACATGTTTGATACTTTCATTAGCCTGCCCGAACGTTGGAGTTCATGCAATATTTCTATCTGTTGAACACACTGAAGGCAAACGAAAACAAATGTTAGCAATTTGTTTTGTTTTGATTGGATTTTCTGCCCTATTTACGTCATTCTGTGTGCTGCGAGGGGTGTTCAAATAGTTTCCACCTTTACATATTTCGAAGCATAATGAAATCGTTACGCTCGTTCAATTTATTCTCGATATGAAGATAGTATATTTCGAAGATGAAGATAAATTTCGTAAAATTGAGATCACGTTTTCTCGTGTTTACGGCAATTCTTATGTGGCTGATGCCACAATTTTGGAGAACGTTAATTATAGCTCTCTAGTTGAAGATCGACATATGGATCAACTTTTTTCGTGAATCGATTTCTCTTTTCTACCTCGTTTCTGAGAACATTCAGCTTTCGTATATCATCAAAACGATTGTGGTTCCCACTGAGAGAATTTCTATATCCAAATGTTGTAAAGTTGTAGAATTTTGAAAGTTGTAGAGAGTTGAGAGAATTTCTATATCCAAATATTAAAATGTTGCACTCATTCATATAATATTCCTATTTAGGAATATTCAGAACATACAATCGAAGACATTTTTCGTCAGCGAAATCCTCTTCTAAAACACTAAAAAACTTTGTTCGAAACAATAATGTCGTGGTTAATCATTTATCGTGTATATATATCTTAAGTTTTATACCGAAAACGACATCAGAAAAGACAGCTCAAAAAGAATGCTAGAGTCGAAACATTGACCAAATTGAGGATTGAGATCTATTAGCCGAAGAAACGGTTTAGTGAATGTCGGAAACTTTTCAATCAGCCCTCGCATAATTATTATCCACCAACCCATATATTCGTACCTGCTTGGGTACCAATTCGTACATAATTGCACTTGGACGTATTTCGCAGAATGCAAATATGTATTAATAAATAAAAATGGTTTACATATCATGACGCGCCGTCGGCTCATAAAAAAAATTAAAAAACCAATTATTTTTAAATTTAAAAAAAATTTATTTTGTGTTTTGCTTTGCAGACTTTCATTAAAAGCGCATTTTGTTTAACACAATTTACAAAAAGAAAGATTTAAAATTTTTTTAATTCAAAAATTTGATTATCTCACAGATATCGTCGGTATCTATTTTAGATCGTATCACAATTTAGTTAGCAGTCGAGATACATTACGATTGCAAGCGAGAGTCAGTCGCCTTTGTAATCTTTGGTAATTATTTATCTTTTTAAAATCATTTTTTCCATTAGAATTTTTCTTAGAAAGAATTAATCTTGATCTTAGAAAGAATTAATCTTGCAAATAATAAAAAAATTCAAGTTTAATGAAAATTGAAAGTAGGAAAAAATCTTATCAGTCGGAGAATCTATCTCGCAAAATGCAGCACGTTTACATTTAAATCAAATCTATATGGCCAGCCTTTAACAAAACGCTCTTATCTCTTTAAAAGATTCAATAAAGCATGGCATCCAACGATAAGAAATTTCCAGATGCAACAACGACAACAAATGATGCTGACAACACGATATTAATCAGCACAGATTCAGAAGGCTTTACCGCTTGGACTCTGGTTACTGAAAATAATGAAAGTCAGACAACTGACTACGTTAAGGATGAAGCTCATGGCAGTTACGTGGAAGAGGTTAAAGAGGCGAGAGAAGAAGAAGGCGAAGATGATGACGAAAAGGAACAAGAAAAAAGAAGAACAAATGACGATGGTGATAATCATGTTATGGAAAAAATAACTAATGCCTTTGATGGGTGAGAAATGTTCAAGTAATTTTGTTTAAAATGCTTCTAGTTCTTTTCTTCTTTTAAGATTGAAACCATCGCTGGAAGACAATTCATTGGATGAATTTTCTGATGGCATATCAATTATAAGCGAGAGCGAGAGTTCTGAACGGCTATCGCCACATCCGTCACTGCGTCAATACTTGGGCGAATTTAATTCAAAATTGTTGGAAAATTCTGATTATGATTCTTTTGACTTAACAACAACATCACTTAAGGAACCGATAGTTATTGCTGCATCAGCAATAAATACTTCTAATTCCGAAAGACAATTACGACGCCGGACACGTTCATCTCCTTCGGATAATTCTCGAGCGCAAGCACTGCGGCCAGTATCGAATCAGTGGAGCGATACCCTACTTCCACTAACTCCTCTGCAAACCGTACGTGGAAGTTTGAAGGCAGTTTTTTATTTCGGTGTTATTTTAGGTTTATTGGGCTTCGTTGGTCGTTTATTTTTGCCAGGCTGGGGACCAACAGCCACCACAGAATCATTGGAGCAATTGGCACAGAAATTTAATGATATGGAATTACAAAATAATTTAATGCGTGCCGAAATTGATATATTGACGAAACAGATAAATTATCTAAATAGTCTAAATGATCAGACACGGAAGGTTCGCGATGGGCAGACGTCGAGGCAGCGTGATTCTGACCCTTATTACAAAGACCACAAGACGAAAGGATATCAATCGGATGGTGTAAAAAATGATACTGCGAAAGAAGAGTTTAAGCGGAAACCCCTAACCGCTACTAAATCTGAAACAAACAAAGACAATATTGGGAAAAAAGGACAGGAAGCGGAAATGAAGAATCGAGGAAATTATGAATTGCCAATGAATGCAGAACAAAACAAAGACCAACCAAAGGGTGCTGCAAATAACGATAATTTTCATAAGCGTAAGAAAATGGAAGAGAAATTTAATAAAGACTATTCGAACAAACAGGAATACAAAGCTAAGAAAGACAAATATGAAAATTATGAAAATGGACCAAATAGTCATGAACGCCATTATGGGGATGATGATCATCACTTTCAGAAGAAAAAAAGCAAACAATCGTTACGAGATGATTCCAAAGAACGATACGACAAAAAGAGCATAAAAAATTCCAAAGATAACTCTCAGAAAAGGTATGAAAATACTTGGAAGAAATAGACAGTTTTTAATTATCTTTTTATAATTATTTCATTAAAAAATTCAGAGAGGGTTCTTCAAAGGAGAAAAAGAATGACGACTGGCATGAAAAATACATGAACAATCGAGCGAATGAACGACACAGCAATGAGAAGAAGCGCAACGACAATAATTGGTTTATTGAACGAGGCAGCGGTAGGGAGCACATGCGTTACAGTTAGTGATGATCCCAGAATGAAGTGTTGTTTCCTATCTAGTTGCTTAATTAAATTTTTGTTATTCGAACGATTCATTTTTTATGATGAAAAGGTAAAAATCGGTTTTGTTTCCGTATTTGTTATTAATTCCACAATTGTAAGACCCTATGACTTGTTTCCATAATCAAATTGTAAAATAAAATTAGAAAAATTATCTAATAATGAAAGCCGTTCTATTTTATCAAAAAAATATTGTACATTATCGTATTGTACATTATCGTAGAGACTAACCCATAAGAATTAATTATTTGCTTTAGTCTTCCAAGCAGTCACACAAAATACCTAAGAAATGAAATGAAATTTATACATTTTACAAGAGAACACTTCCAAAAGACCCAAAATGCTAATTATAATTAATTAGTTTTGATACAATTTTTATTAAAATCTTTTGAAAAATATAATTAAGCATTAAAAATTAACTGTTAGTGAATTCGTTTAATTCTATTTGTTAAACTCTAATAATATTCAACGCATCTAACTTGTTTATCCGCGCAGGTTTCATCTGCAATCTCTTCTTTTAAACGAATGGATTTCTTTTCCGACACTCTTTTCGCATTATGCGTATTCCGATGAGCCACTAACGAACTACGTCGATTAAAGCGCCTATTACAAATTTCACAACTGAATGGCTTTTCCCCCGTATGCACACGAGTGTGACGCTTCAGTTGTTCTGCGGTCGAAAAGCTTTTCTCACATAGCGGACAATCATATGGTTTCTCACCGCTGTGATGACGTCTGTGAGATATAAGATTGCTGGAATAACGAAAGGCACGGCCACAAATATCGCAATTGTGAGGTTTTTCTCCTGTATGCGTCAGCATATGTTTTTTATAGCCAGACTTCTGCGTCATGCCTTTGCCACAGATGTCACATTGAAAGGGTTTTTCGCCTGTATGCGTTAGCATATGAGCACGCAGTGACGATGCTTGTCGATAGCTTTTCCCACACAACTCGCAAGTGTTCGGATTGTTAGGATCATGCAATGACATGTGACCTTCATATGCGTTGCGAGTTTTAAAGCCTTCCCCGCAAAGGCTGCACAAAAAAGGAGTTGCATCTGAGTGGAGTTGCATGTGATATCGGAAGGAATTTGAATTACTAAGCTGTTTACCGCATACCTAGGAAAATACGAAATAAATTAAAAAAACGAAAAATGAAAAAAAATCATCAGGTAACCTGACACTGTAAATCCGGATTGGAAGGTTTTATTCCACTACTTTTGGTCCGAGTTTTTACGGTGCGAAATCGTTTCGCCAGCAGAAAATCTCCGGTCGTCATATTTTCAGCACTCCGTTTCTTAATTGCTCTAATCGCAGGATGTTCTTCCTCGGGCTCTGAAAGTGAAACTGATGTTGCAAGACCACTTTGTTGGTCATCCTGCAATGTAACCACGTAAGTTTCTGAATCACAATCTTCGTCTTCCTCTTTAAAGTTATCTGTTAATTCAAGTTCTTCTTCTTGGTAGATATCCACTTGTTCCCCCTCTCCCAGTATCTCTTGTATTTGTTGGTCCTCCGTTGGCCCAACCACGCTTTCAATCTCAGCGTCATTTGTTTCGACACTATCGTTCCGGAGATGAAAGTTATGTGGTTCCAGTTTACTTTCCTCGACAACAGTTAGTGTTACATAAGAGCGATTATTATCTTCTTTATGTTGTGACTCCTCACTTTCTGTTATCTCGTGTATAACTTCAAACTCCTGGCCGTCACCAAGTTCACAATGTTGATTTCTAAGTGTATCATTCGACTTAATCACAGTCTGTTTGAAAGCGTAGAATTTAGCCAAGTTAACAACACAAGTATTGCACATGTTGGAGGGTAAAAGTTCTTCTTCAGGAAAGTCCAGATTGGTGCAGTACGAGAGCATCGCAGCTAAAGTCGTCAACTCTCCCATTATGATGCCTTGTCTATAAATGCTTTTATATTCCATGCAGTCGCTAAGGCATGCGCGGCATATAACAACATCACTTTCTTCGGAAGTCATACCAAGCCTAAGTAACCCTTATTCACTCCCAAATCTCGAATTTAAAACTGAGCCAGCCGTAAACAATATGATCTTTTTCTCAAAAGGTGTCCCAACAATCGCTTGACATTTGGGAAAAGTTTCATTGGCTGTGTTCAGCATCGACCACATTTCTAAATAAGCAGATTTATTAATAAGCCACATACAAACATTCGTAGAAATTTTTAGATTTGCTTTGTTTACATTGATTTTATATTTACATTACTGTATATATTTTTAGGTAACAATATGTAATACAAAATATTAATAATGAATATAAATAATTAATTTGAACGCATTTTTATAGAACAGGTAAAATAGTTATTGGATACATATTATTTCATTAGAAAAGCATATTGGTGAAGGTTTTACTTTTCTAGAACTAAAATTCCATTGGTCGAATTTATTTTGATTAGTCCGAAATATTTCCAATGACTAAAATATACGTAAATTGGTGTTTACTCCTCTCATTTGAAATCCTTCCACCCCATATATATATATATATATATATATATATATATATATATATATATATATATATATATATATATATATATATATATATATATATATATATATATATATATATATATATATATATATATATATATATATATATATATATATATATATATATATATATATATATATATATATATATATATATATATATATATATATATATATATATATATATATATATATATATATATATATATATATATATATATATATATATATATATATATATATATATATATATATATATATATATATATATATATATATATATATATATATATATATATATATATATATATATATATATATATATATATATATATATATATATATATATATATATATATATATATATATATATATATATATATATATTATATATATATATATATATATATATATATATATATATATATATATATATATATATATATATTATATATATATATATATATATATATATATATATATATATATATATATATATATATATATATATATATATATATATATATATATATATATATATATATATATATATATATATATATATATATATATATATATATATATATATATATATATATATATATATATATATATATATATATATATATATATATATATATATATATATATATATATATATATATATATATATATATATATATATATATATATATATATATATATATATATATATATATATATATATATATATATATATATATATATATATATATATATATATATATATATATATATATATATATATATATATATATATATATATATATATATATATATATATATATATATATATATATATATATATATATATATATATATATATATATATATATATATATATATATATATATATATATATATATATATATATATATATATATATATATATATATATATATATATATATATATATATATATATATATATATATATATATATATATATATATATATATATATATATATATATATATATATATATATATATATATATATATATATATATATATATATATATATATATATATATATATATATATATATAATATATATATTATATATATATATATATATATATATATATATATTATATATATATATATATATATATATATATATATATATATATATATATATATATATATATATAATATATATATATATATATATATATATATATAATATATATATATATATATATATATATATATATATAATATATATATATATATATATATATATATATATATATATATATATATATATATATATATATATATATATATATATATATATATATATATATATATATATATATATATATATATATATATATATATATATATATATATATATATATATATATATAATATATATATATATATATATATATATATATATATATATATATATATATATATATATATATATATATATATATATATATATATATATATATATATATATATATATATATATATATATATATATATATATATATATATATATATATATATATATATATATATATATATATATATATATATATATATATATATATATATATATATATATATATATATATATATATATATATATATATATATATATATATATATATATATATATATATAAAGGAAAAATATTAGATGAAAATAGGAGAATTCGAATGGCCGTTTGCTTTCTCGTACGAGAGATTTTTTGTAAAATATAAAAATGTTTATAGCATTCGATTTTCTAATTTTGTAATGTAATAAAAAAGTCATATGGCTTATAAGGAAATGTAAATTGGCCTCTAGTACTAAAAACTGAAAACATATTTGACGGATTTTGATTGACAGAATCATTCATCGCTAAGGAAAATTGTTCATGTATAGCCTCTAAAATTTCCGGTTGAGATGATTTAATTGTTTTTAAATTATTTCAATTTTGTGAAGTATACAATGGCGCAAAGAGGAATTTACTATCTTGCACAAAGATTTAATTTTGGCTGCACAAGTAGCGCTTTGAGTGGTGCAGCTGCCCGAATCCGACGTATCCATGTGGGAAGATCTTCAAGCTCACACAGCCAAACGGTTACCATACCATGGACTGGAGCTCGTCATTACAGTGTTGACACCGAAAGTAAGTTCAGAATAAGGCGGCTGCTATTAGATTATGAGAGTAAATTGTATTTTCAGAAAATTCCGCGAATACGGCACCAAAAATTCTTTCTAAACTTTTTCCACATACGGCCATAAACGTCGACGAAGAAACGGAGAAGGCACGCAAACACAAAGAAGAAGAAGATGCTAAAGAGAATGAGAAAGCTTGGAAACGCATGAAATTTGGGTCAGTAGAGTATTACAATTTTTGTATAACTTGCTAATGATTAAAACATCTATAATTTAATAGCTTTGCGGTCTTTGGTGCGTCTGGCATTGCGCTTATTACTTGGGGCGTGTACGAATTCGGAAAGCCTGAAATAGACGCTGATGGTCAAGTTATTGAGGACGAATTTAGCAAAGAGCCATTAATACCACAGTACTTACAACGAATGTGGAAATCTCTGAACTATTATCAAAAAATGATTCAGGAGCCTTCCCGTGACAAATTGCTGCCAGATCCACTAAAACCGCCGTATATTCAACCTCCATATACGTTGGTATTAGAAATGAAAGATGTATTAGTCCACCCAGACTGGACGTACCAGACTGGTTGGAGATTTAAGAAGCGGCCCGGTGTTGATAATTTCTTACAAGAGTGTTCTAAACACTTCGAAGTAGTTGTCTTTACCGCTGAACAGGGAATGACTGTATTTCCAATTCTAGATGCACTCGATCCGAATGGTTACATTATGTACCGTTTAGTGCGAGACGCAACGCATTTTGTAGATGGCCACCATGTCAAAAACTTGGACAATTTAAATCGGGATTTGAAAAAGGTGAACTAATCGGATCAAAGGCAGACATTATAAAGACAAAGGCATTACAATATTTTAATTTCTTATACATTATCCTTTACAGGTGATTGTTATAGACTGGGACACTAATTCAACGAAATTGCACCCTGATAATACATTTAATATTGCCAGATGGTTAGGAAATGATGATGACGCCCAGTTATACGACTTAGTCTCGTTCTTGAAAAGTATGGTTTAATATTTGAATTAATCTTTAAATAATTAATTAAAATCTGTTGGTAGCTCTTGCAACCGCTGAAGTTGACGACGTTCGCGAAGTATTGGCATATTATCGCCAGTTTGAGGATCCTTTACAACAGTTTAGAGAAAATCAGCGTAAGCTTCTGGAGCAAATGCAACAAAAAGAACGAGAGCAACAAATGAAATCAAAAACGATCGTTAAGAAATGGACGCCGAGTTTTATGGGACGGTCTTAGGAAGTTATATATTATAGAATGTCGAATTGATTATTAAAAAAGTTTGAAAAAGTTTTGCTTGTAAAATTCTCGAACTTGTGAAATATAGAAAAACTTATTTAATTTTAATTTGACGACGAAGTTTTTATAAAAGTCGCCAAAGTAAACCAGCATGAGTTTAGGATTATCAAAAATTTATTAAATAAAATCATAAACCTTACAAATTTAAAAATATTCATGATTTTAGCGGCCGCTTATAAGGATCCGTGCTATAAACTTATAGTCTGGTCCTAATGATTAATGGGCGGTACACGTTCCTTTTAATATTAATTTTTTTTCTTAATTTAAATCCACTAACATCTTCAAAGCAACGGTTAAACCGTCAAAAAATCCACACATGATTTTGGCCCTCCCCACTTTCTAGAGTGATATCTAATAGCAAACGCTCGGCTATAAAATCCCAGCTTTAAAACATAAAGAAACTGAGAAATGCGTTTATAAAGATTATGCATGAGTTGGCATAGCACCGGTCCGATTTATACCATTTTCAAACGCAAACAACCTATGATGACAGTGAATATTGGCGCCAAATTTAATATTGATGATGACTGATAGACAGACAAACCGACGAAGGCACATGGCTAAATCGACTCAGGTTATTCTGAACAGAAATATATATATATATATATATATATATATATATATATATATATATATATATATATATATATATATATATATATATATATATATATATATATATATATATATATATATATATATATATATATATATATATATATATATATATAATATATATATATATATATATATATATATATATATATATATATATATATATATATATATATATATATATATATATATATATATATATATATATATATATATATATATATATATATATATATATATATATATATATATATATATATATATATATATATATATATATATATATATATATATATATATATATATATATATATATATATATATATACATATATATATATATATATATATATATATATATATATATATATATATATATATATATATATATATATATATATATATATATATATATATATATATATATATATATATATATATATATATATATATATATATATATATATATATATATATATATATATATATATATATATATATATATATATATATATATATATATATATATATATATATATATATATATATATATATATATATATATATATATATATATATATATATATATATATATATATATATATATATATATATATATATATATATATATATATATATATATATATATATATATATATATATATATATATATATATATATATATATATATATATATATATATATATATATATATATATATATATATATATATATATATATATATATATATATATATATATATATATATATATATATATATATATATATATATATATATATATATATATATATATATATATATATATATATATATATATATATATATATATATATATATATATATATATATATATATATATATATATATATATATATATATATATATATATATATATATATATATATATATATATATATATATATATATATATATATATTTTTTTTTTTTTTTTTTCTAAACTTGTGTCTCTTTTAATGAAGCAGTGAATATACCCTATGCATTCGGGTGTAGGGTATAAAAACAATCAAGAATATCTGATATTAATTATTGGGACACTTCTACACAAAGAAATCCGGTAATTTCATTCAAGTCAAAATATGCATTAATTTTATCGAATTAAATGTAACACTGCATACAGAGTGGACTACTGCAATCTGCCAGATTTGAAGGAAAAAGAAACTAAAATCCTTTTCTCTTCTTTAAGCATCTCTACAGACCTTTTATTTTCATTGATTCGATTTAACTCTAGATTTAAATACAATAAATTTCTTCTCTAAATATAATAAGAATCTTAGCTAGAAGTAATTAAGTTTAATTTATGTTAGGAGTCTTTAAATGTAAAGTGAGTGTGTGTATGTGTGTTTGACAAATGGCTCGCTCTCTATACAAACAGAATAAATTTAACAATTTAAAATTTGTAAAGCATTTCTAGATTTTGCGAAAGATTGTTCAAATTCGAATTTAAGTAAATGAGGCCCTTTCTCTTTGTAATTGACTGACTACAATGAATAATCACGCAGCTCTCCGTTCTCTTAATTTTTTCTTTGAGGCGTGTACTTTGAAAGTGCTTAAATTCATTTATATTACAATTGAGATATTTACATACATATATTGCATTTTGATTGAAATATATATTTTGTGGGCAACTAATTTTTTCATAATTATGTAATCTTTTTCATTGATGATGACATTTGAATAACGAGTTTATTTGTCCAAAAAAGATCATAAATTTTCTTAGGAAATATACTTAGATAACTCTCAAAATAAATGGCTTTAATTCATCTAATTTTTAGGGAAAATATTCAACTTGTAATTTTTTCTGAAATTATATCCTTAAGCAGTTACATATTAGTATTAGTAAGATGTTTAAACACATTAAATTTGTATCTTTATATCAATGGTATTGAATGAGATTTGATACCAATGGTCTATATTGATAGTTAATTCTTATCTTATAATTTACATAAATTCTAGGTTTATTTTCTGCTATAAATGTTTAATGTTTTTTGTATACACAATGTTAGGACATATTGTTTGCTGGGGTTATTTGGAATTCCATCAATCCTTTCCTCTCTTAATCACGTATGTTTATAATTTGTCCACTTCTAATTAGAAAGTTAACATTACGCCAGAGGACGGCATTACCGACGTTCGATTGTTCTGGCTTTGAACTTCTGTTCTGGGAATTGTAGGTCAGATTCAACGCCTCTTCGTTGTACTGCGCAACATCACTGAATGTTTACTCCATTGCTCAAACAATTCGCTTAGTATACAAAAACATATTTCAACATTTAAAGCATTTCATACGTTCCATTCGTTGACAGCAGTTTGTATGCACGAGCACTTTCACCAATGCTACCTTAGTTTCAAACACTTTACATAGCAATGTTATTGCTATGTAAATGTATGAAAAAGGAATTATGCTTGATTCAGAGCCTTTATAGCTTTGAAGGCTCAACAATGAAGAATCGTTATTACAGGATCGTTACGGTAGTGGGTAAGTTTCTGAATTGTAATGTAATCATGAAGGGAAAACAATTTCTTTATAAATATCATTTACTAATTCCTACTTCCAGCCTGCATCTATTTATACGTATATATATAATTAATTTTTCTCTGTACACGATTCTCTCTGTACATGTTTACGATTTACTCAGAGTCATCGTCTTTAGTTTCGAAACCGGATAGATCAGCCGATTTTAACATACCGCGTGATAGCGCATATTCTATCAACGCTAAATGGCAGAAGACATACTGATCGGGCATTTGTATCGAATAGGCACGCTGTGAACGGATTCGTTCCACAGTGCCCCGTATATCCACAGTACCAACATCTTCGAGGCGCGATATGCAAATGTCTAATGTGATGAACGTGCCTGAAAGTAAATTGGATTTATACATTTTTCCAACAGTGCTATTATTCAATACTAAAATTTTTTATATAATTACCCGTTCGACCAATTCCGGCACTACAATGTACCACTATAGGTGGACCGCGTACGTGTCCTGCCCAGGTATCACCTAACGCTTTAACCATTTCAGCTTGCTTCTCTCGCACTTTTTGTAGGAAATTAAGCATGGAAATAGCGGAACTGGGTACACCATAATCGGGCCAACTCGTGAATTGCCAATGCGATACATATCTTATTTCATCAGTCTACGAATGGATACCAAATAATTATTTTAAAACTTTCTGACAATTATAATGCCATTATTGCTTGCATACGACTTACCTTCAAATTTCTTAACTCTAATGAGGCTACCGTGTAGCTTTCATTAGACTCTATGCTAACCGTTCGCACATTAAAGTTTCCGAACTCTATGACACCGCCTTCAGTCGGTTCCCAATACTGACCACATTTGACACGCCCTCGCTCCATCACTCTTGTCGTCATAACTATAACTAAACAATGTTGTTCCCAGACCATTCGCCAGAAGTCTTGAGATGTCTTTGGTAATGGACCTGCAGTAAGTATAATTTTGTCATTTCTGTCTAATTCCAGGTCATTAAGATTATCGTTAAAGAAAAACTGCTATGCAATCTGCTTCAGCAATAAGTTTAATTTTAAGCACGCAGTATTTAGTAATTACCTTGAGTTGAAATATACGCATTTTTCTGTTTGTAACCATCGACAAAATTTGCATTTATGTAATCGGAGTGTTCGTCTTGGTCCTCTTTGGATAGAACCACCCGGCTATGGTCGTAACAGAGGACATCTGTATAGCGATTTTTTGCCAAATTCTGCCGCATTCTGAAAAGCAATTGAGATTTAGCTAATCATCAAACGAGTAAAATATATAACTATAATCATTGACAAATGATTGCATGTTATGAACGCTTTTCTCCCTCCCCGGCATAATTTCAGTTATTACCTCGCATGTACGAATGTGCCTTCGGGTGCTCTATTCCGAATCTCGCCATATTCCTTGACTAAGCCGCTTCGTCCTCGCTCCTTTACCATTTGAACAACTTGTTCAATTGTTTTTGGATCCCCTTCTGCCCCTGCCAGACTGTCGTCATCACTAAAACCGGACGAAGCACTACTTGGCGGATTTTCGCCCCAGAACTCACTGAATGTTGTGGAACTACCGTTGAAAGCTACAATATCCCCGTTGGTGGCAGCCCCACCAATTGTAGAGGTAGTATTCGGTAGTTTTGTGCTTATTTCGTGACTACTGCTCTCCGTTATATCCTCGTTGCGCACGTAGGTCTGTACAGTCGATGCAGGAGAAAAGTCCCCGTTTATTGTTGTTGTCGGCGTTAATGGTGTTGTTCCACTCCCCGCCGCGATAGTGATGCGATTGTTGATGGTGATGATAGCGTTGCTGTTCGCAGTGCAATTATTTTGTGACGTTTGCCCAATATTGGCCAGTAGTTCGTCTTCACGATTCGTCATCGATTTACGACAACGAAGCAACCACCCGGAGTGGTCGATAACTAAGGTGCCACCTAAGTGAATGGGCAGAGCTTTGCGTGGAACATGCAAACTAAGTGTAGGCACCGAGACCGTAAAAACCCGTTCGCGCAGCTTCTCACGTACAAAGAGACGCAAAATTTTAAAAGGTGCCTTAAACCATAAAGGAGCTGTTACAATTAGTACCTTTTTAAGGCGCGCTGGATAACCACCCTGCAAAAAATAAGGACATCTTCTAAACATAAATCGTAATATGGATATATGGGTGACTTTAATGTAAACCAGATACATATTCTTATGAAATAAAAGATTAAAATACCGCAATTTACTATTCTCTGTATTTATTTGCTCCAATATATCATCAGAATATCCTACAGGAACTGTACCCGAATTATCATTAAAGTGTTATATAAATATGATACCCCATCAGAGCAGAGTAGATACATTTATTCTTATACGAACAAATTTTTAAAACATTTTTGTATACATCGGAATGTTCCTCCCCCCGTCCTATTGCTGATAGGACAACTTCAAGCTCCAGTTAAATGATTGCGAGCAATTCTGGCTTTCAGTAATAAAAGAATTGATTAAATATGACCTTTATACCCTACGTGTGAAGCGATAGGGTATGGTCCACTAACTTCTACTGTTAGCAACTCATTAAAGGAAGCGTGACAGATATGGAAAAGTGGAAATATTTATTCTCAGAACTATCTCATGGATCAATCTGGCCATGTACGTGTCTTTCTGGGGAAATTATGTATCTGTAATCATGGACATGGAATGGAGAGAAATCGACATGAATATTTTTTGTCATTTTTTTGTTCATTTGTCGCTTTAGTTCTACGCCTTCTTTTTTACGAAAAAAAAAGAAATCGCAAAACCTCATTTTTCAGACTATTGAAGGCTTGAATCAGACATGTTATGGCAGTGTTAGTGCGTTATAAAATATCATGTGGGGATTTTGTGAGAGAAGTTGTGTTCGAGGTGTTAGTAGACTAAAATTGACCAAGAAGTCTTTTGTAATTTGTAATTATAGTAAATATAATACTAAAAGTGTATTGACCCGACCTTCATGTCCTACTATCGAAAGGTTAAGGTTTATATACCTAGTTGTTCTGTGTGAACATATAGAAAAAAATATGTATATTCATGCTCAAAATAACGCCCTAGGTTGACTTAGTTATGTTCGTCTGTCTGTATTAAACTTACCGTCTCCCGCACAGGAAATAAGCGTAGTCCTATCCTGGAGAAAAAATAACAGATTTCAAGATATGCAGATACGGAGATATTGCTATATGACATTCAACTTTCCCTTTGTATCGTGTGCTTTGAAAGCGGAAATTAAGAAGAGGAATACACGAACATTACTATTTCCAATTTAATAACTATGGACTTTATTTAGTATGAATTATTCAAATAGATCTGCACGTGCAGGGAACATAAGTTTTACCCAAGCCGAAATTAATATTTGTACATAAAAAAAATTAAAAATAATCGAGGTTAAAAATTACTCATTTACTTTCGAGCATATTTTAATATATACTGCAATAAAAGTCAACCCAATGTCATTATGTAGAATTGAAATGATTGACGTTGGAAGGTAGAAATGAAAGTAATGCGAAAAGTCAATACTTTTTCTATCGCATAGATTGCTTGCGAATAAAAATGAAAGCTTACGAATTCTATATTCCGTTCCATAAAATTAAGGTCACATGTTTTTGTCTTAATCCGAAAAAAATTAGTCGAATTAAAATGATACAGATGCAGTAGAAAGGTGCAAAACTCAAGAAATAAGAAATGAAGGAATTCTAAATATTCAAATGCGTTACAAAAAAAAAATCGATAAAATTTAAATACGAAAAAGAGAGAAAATTCTTCCTATTATAAAAAATGTCATTAGATGATTAAATGTGATATTAGTTTATGTTATGAAATGTGAAGGAATTTCAAAATGTGCTAGACCAAATGTGTATTGGATGGTAACAAGTAAAAGAAAAACTATAATAAGGAAAGTTTAATATTCAACAATTTCGATGTAGTAGCTCATCGTCTTTGTTTTTTTTTTAAGAAGGCGAATCAACAACGTGTTAATAAAAGTTTTTAATTCATGTTTTACACGTAGATACGTCGTTTCTAGAGATACAAATATACTATAAACTGGATGGTATGGAGAGATATTTATGAGCACAGATGTTTGATAAAATATTCCATATACATGTATATACGGAAAAATGAATGACGATGGGATTATATGGTATAATTAAAACATTCCACCATCTTGTCAAGAAGAACGAAAACAATACTAATAGCTATTACGATACTTCTCAGTACTTTACACGTAACACCACCTACACTTTTTTTGACATGTGTCGGTGATGGCTAGCATAGAGTGAAAGAAGCCAAAAGGGAGCAGGAGAACTGACAAATAGTTAGTCACGACTGTCAGTCACACAAGAGGCGATGGTGTAAGCTAAGAAGATGAAAAATGGTTAGGTAGGGTAGGAAGAAATATCAGTTAAATTGTTCTATCTACCTCCGTATGTATGTATTTACCTCTTTACTCTGTATGTATTTACCTGCCTGTTTTTTTCCCACCGATACACCCAACTGAAAGAAATAGGAACCTTCATTTATACCAAAAACAATCGAATTGATGTACAAATATATCGAATTGTTTACGGGCGGGCAAATCAATTTACACAAAGAGAAATGGCTACACACACCAATAAGTGAGAACAGAAATTCAACCTTAATATACTGGATTAATGCAAACATTCAATGTTGCCAAATGGTGTTTCAATTAATTTTTTTGAAAATCTGTTAAAGAAGCTCTGAAAATTTAAGTTTTTATTTTGGGAGTTTCGAATTGGTTTAGATAATTTGATCTTTACAATGTACGCTTAAAGTGAAGAAGGAAAATAAGAAAAGAAGAATGAAGTATAGGGAAAAAATAAGGTAATGAGAAAGGTATGAAAAAAGGATGATCCTCTTATTACTCTTAATGTACGTGACCCCAATTAATTAATCGATTTTGAAGATCTAGTTTAGATGAAAAGCCTCCGTTTGGAAGATGTAGAGGAGAAAAACTACTAGTATGATGATCAAGCTCTTGTATCCTTATACAAGTAAATATAGTATACACTAAGACTGCGATGTAATTTTAAAAATACACAAGTCCGAGATTTAAAAATATAGCAAAATATGGCAAAAATAAACACGCTAGCTTCCTGGTGTCGTAATTTATCTAGTCTGAATTATCAATCGGAATCACCGCCTTTTAACTTATTGATGAATGTTCGTGCCCTTGATATTTTGAGAGCGGTGAGAGAGATTAATAGATATTAACGTTTCTTCAAACTAATATTGTAAAAAGAGAATGTTAGAAACTTAACGAACATTTTAAAAAATTAACAAAATTCTTAACAGGCATCAAAAGTTTAAAATTAGTTCTATAATCAATTCAATATGTAATTTTTAGATTAATATTTTTACGGTGTAAATGAATCGCACGAAATTAAATTTTAATTAAATAAGAATATAAATGGATTTTTGAGATATGGTGAAACAAGCCATAACTATTGAAATTCTGGTTAAAGCAACTGAACCATTTATGGACAAAAGACGACATATACATATACAAATAATATCCACATATAAATTTATAAGATTATACAAATATAGTAAACCTTAACTGTAACGATATTTAAGGCGAAATAAAATAAAAAAACCATAATAAGAATTTTGAATCTGAACTCATTGAAGCAAAACATGTTAATAAAAATTAATGATAGACGTAGTTTTTATAGATGTAGTTTATATATGTATATGTATAGGAATACGTATACAGGAATATTTTATATCAACTGCATATGAATTTCGACAGATGTTTCTGTCTTGAATACTTTATTAATAAAAATTTTATTTAATTCATAGAGAAGAGGTCGGATGCCGACCGTGTGTATAGATTATTTAAATAAATGATAATCAGACAAGTGCCGGGAAGCGAGTAATGAATCACTTAGGGTATTATATTATGATGAAAGTAAAATTAGATACATTCTAATTTAAATTTAATATGAAACTTCATAGAACTGATATTGAATACTTCTGATACGAAAACACGCACAAAACATAAAACCTAGCGTGTATTAAATCGTTCTATATTTAAATTTAATGTAATAAGTCTTTAAAAAGCTGTTGAAGTTTACCTGCTGATTGTGTTCACAGATGCAGCAAATGATCGCTAGTCCTCAAACAATTTTCTATATCTGTATATCTTGGCCTGATAAGCACACACTTTTAATTTTAATCAATAGTTTTTGCAGCAAAAAATCAGATTGATATAAAAATATTTCACTTAACAAATTCATAAAATTCAAATTATCATAAATCCCACACTGAAAAACCTGCACAATTTTTAATTATGACGATAGTGAATACATTTAAGTATTTAATTCCAAGAATTTAAAAAGTAGTAATATTTTCTCTCTCAATTTCGTGTAATCTGTTTTTCAGTCCTCTTCTGTAAAAAATCGTTATTTTCAGCACGAATAAATACTTGTATAAGCTATAAATTTCTCGTAATCTCTTTTTTAGTTTTTCCCTCAGAAAGATCGTTATTATTCAGGGCATCCGTGTAGATTTTATTTTCAGAATTTTAGAAGTACAAGTAACGAAAATGTTATTACTTCCAGGGGTATGAATTATACTTTATACGCGTTTTTCCAAAGCTTTTCACCAATCACTTGTAATTTTATTTTACTAATTAATGCACGTCCCGCGGTATTAATTAGCCCTGCAGCACTACATTCGTTAAAGTTCAACCATCTTCGAAAGTCACAATACTTCTGACTTCTGGTTAAACTTGATTATCAATTTTTTATTCACATATTTCATTTTTTAAACCGCAGAATCTTACAAACAATGTGGACACTTGTGAATAATTTCCCCGATTATATAGCGAACACTCATGACACAATGCCAGTCATGCTATCTACAAGGGTTGAAAACTTCGTTCGTATTACGTAGAGGGTTGATTTCGAAACACGAAAAGATTTCGCATGGAATCGAATTCGTTATTTTCCAAGCAGTTGATGAAGATGGTTGGATGATTAATCGATGACATTTACTAGAAAATTTGACGGAAGCTGACTTTTTTGTCGAAATTCATGGAACGAAATGGAACTAGGATACATATTGATAAATGTAAATAAATGCATCTATTTTTATGATTTCTTGTGAATCTAATTCTGGTATACACAAATCGGAAACTTTCAAAACTAATTCCGCATAAACAATAACAATAATAGAAATAATAGAATCCCTCTGGTTGCTTAACAGTTTTAGAAGGTTTCACCTGCTTGTTTTTTAGGGTACTTTAATGTTTGCCCTTGAAATTGATGTATCTAACCTCTCTCGTAATACGATTATAGTTTTGGTCCCTTTAAGCTTTTAAAGAAATTTCGATAAATAATTACGAAGTTTATCGTAATTGTAATTTGTATCGTAATTGTAATTCGTATAGAAGGAATAAAAAAATTATTGGCAGCTTTTGTTTTATTATTGAAATCGTTGACTAAGGAAAACGGCAAAAGATGTGTCCGATATAGCTGGACTTATTTTATTCATTTTGTAGTTTATATAAAATGTTCTACCCTAGTAGCTTATTTAATTTTGAGTTCATTGAAATTTTTTGCTTTGTTTCCTTTAATTCTACATAGTTTCACCGTCGCACATTTTAATGAACGAATGTATAAAAGACAGAACAATCCATAAAGCTTTTGACACAAACCGACCGAAGACCGATTTCTTCCGACCTTGCAGCAAAACAATTTTTTTAATATAAAAACGTAAAAAATTTGTAATTTTAAAATTTAGCACAGCACATTTAGTAATAAGTAATAAGTTAAACAAACAAATAAAAACTAAAATGAAGACAACATAAATTTAACAAAATATTCTCGTATATCAGAATAAAAAGACTGAATATTCAATGACATCCAATAATAAAATTTTGTGAATTTTTGAAAGTGAAAACACACAATTGTCTACGATTAAATAATAAAAATTAAACTAGAGCATATAAATAATTCTAACAAGATTACATAAAGATTTCAAACAGTCGTATAAATTAGTTAGAAAAAGCGATAGATGAACGATTGTTTTTTTCGAAAATATATAGAACGCATGACCGAGAGACTGACTAATCAAACGACCCGACCGATTATAGAACCCGTAAAGTATTCCACTGACTGAATAAGTTAATGAATTAAGAGATAGTTACAGGTTAAAAGTGTTTCGAGTATAAGTGTTCGAAAATGCAAAAAAGAACACCAATAACGAAAACAAAAACAAAAGATTTAAATAAATGCGCGACAACGGCGACCAGTGAGAGACAAAATATGAGAGATCAGAGAAAGAGAGTGAGTGTGGGGGTAGAGTTAGAGATAGAAAGAGAAAAAAAAACGGAGAGGAAGCAGATTGCTCACAGAGGAAGTTGTTTGTCTGTAAAGAAAACGAAAGAATTTCTTACCTTTTGTTTTTATTGGCTTATTCTAATAAATACGCGCATACATATTATTATCGTATATATTATTAAGGTGAAAACCATTATACAACTATAAAATACAGTTTCATCTCGAAAATATTAACAAATCTGGTAAGAGATCTGTGATAGAGAAATAATTTATAGAATATAAAACGTTTGTATATCCTAACGAGTAAAAATACTCGTTATTTTTTAAAAAGGAAGAGTTAAATTTTGTGCTATTTTGTTTAAAGAAGCTTTTAGGGTCCTTTGGCCAAAACCAAGAGTAATTCGAAAAATTTGAAAAATAATTGTAATCGGTAGAGTAGAAATTGAGAAGCTTGCATGGTGACACAAGCGTTTACAAACAAAACGAGCTGTTTTTGATGTTGCTTTTTCTCAGGCCTTTTTATGCGAAACGAGATTAGATTAGGATTGTAGACTTTTAAGAGCAGTCGAAATTCAAATATAATTTCAATGCAAAATTCGGGAATGTAATAATTTTCGAGAGCATAATAAAGCTATATATTCAACAACCCCATATATTTGTTTATACGCAGACTAAATTAATACTTTTTCAATAATGTCGAAATGTCCGAGATTAGTCTGTAAATACGATACAAGACGATCGAAGAGGAAAGGAGAGAGAGAATGAAGAACAATGAACGTTAATGATAAAAGTAATAAAACCGAAACAACTACAACAATTTGAATAAAACGTGTACAGATGCGCGTCTTTACACCCGCTCGACCGCTTAACAAACCCTCGTCGTAATGGATCCAATAAATATTAATAGTGGAATCACGAATGCATTCAGAATAAATGCAAAATAGAAATAAAACGGCGTGACCAATATAAAAAGTACCTACGTAATAATAATCAAAATAATAAAAATAGTAATAAAAATAAATTCTTAGGAAAAATATAGAAAATGTCGAATAACAAATACTATCACCGAACGGGAAGCGTTTCCGAATTACAAGCTAAAGGAACGAAATTGCGGAAGTTGACGAGACTGCGCATTGATAAAGAGAGAAAACATATAGCTGTAGAATATAATTGTAGAGTACAAAATAATTTTCGAAATTTTCTCACGGTAAGGATTCGGGAGTACTATTTGATATCTTTATTAAATTTTTCATGATTACGAAATATTCTTAAGAACTCAATTAAAGCGTAAAACTTTACTAAAACGATACATATTTTACGGTGTAAATAAATATATCCCATTTTAGAATAGAGGAGACGATTTTCTCACTCTCTTCTGAGCATTCGAGTCGTGCACATGTCGTAATTTTTACCAACAGAATAAAGCAGTCTACCGAGCTACCGAACTGCCGAACAGTCACCAAATAAACAAACATCATAAAGATTAGATTCTATTTAAAAAAGGTTACAAAAAGAAACGCAGTAAAAGTGAATCAGGAATTATTAGCTTTTTTATTTATATGCATATATTTATAAACGCACATATTTATTACGCGTAAACGTGAACATGAAGTAATATTTTCGGATAGATTTATATAATAAATAACACACGCCAAGATAGAGAGCACATGCCAAGATGTGGCAAGGAGAGCGACCTTGTTGTAAGAATTTTTCATTTGTTCGAATACATCCTCTTAATTAAAAAAAGCTATCTTCTCAATTTTCTCTCACACCTCACGGAACTTTCTTACTTTCCCCTATCTCTTTCTCTCATTCAATCGCCTATTTCAACAGATTTTCTTTAAATTTAATCAGTTTCTATTAAATGTCGCACATATTAATAAGCAATTCGATAATTATGTAAAAATCATCTAAATGAATGATATTCTGAAAGAAGTGAAGAAAAACTTTTGCAAATGGAATTAAAAATTTTGATCAACAAATGACCTTTTCAAAGCGCATCACTTTTATCCCCTACATCCAAAGAATTAAAATATGTCAAATATCTATCAAAAAAATTCCTCCCTCCGTTGGTCACTGAAAGAGGTGTGACGGTGACTATGTTCTAGTTCTGATTGTAAAAATCAGCTCCTGAGTCGATTTAGCCCAGTGCGTTTATATATCTGCCTGTCTCTCCGTCCGTCTATCTGTAGAAATCACATGTTTTTCAATTTACACGGAAGGAGATTCTGTAAGCCCTTTCTCCAGTATTTGAATTTAAATGTTAAAGAAATTAAAAAGAGTCATCTCGACCAACAATCATAAGACTAATGGCTATGTTTTTCGTTAGTTGGTAGCCAATCAATTCTATTTGATTCTATACAAATGTTTCGTTGTGAATTTTGTAATGTTTAGAGTTGTTGTAGACTGAAAATTGAGTTAACCTTAATCTAAATCAGGAAAAGCTACTAAATACCTTCTATACCATTTTATAAAATTTGTACAAAATCGGTTTCGTATTAATTTTTTTCACGTATATTGGCACGCAATTAATAAAGGATTATTGTTACCTATAGCAGTTAATTATTTAATACCGTCCGTTAATACCATTAGACTTTCCCTATTAAATTCGTTATTATAAGAAAAATAAAACAAATAATCTCTTCCGGACCAAAAACAATTTAAAGGAAACCTATTTATTATTTTCTCTTGATTGGAATTTCATATTTTTCAGTTTGGAAAACTTGAAATAAAATCCTCTGACGTAAACGACTTTTAATCGAATTAGGGAGATACCATAGGAATAAATATTGTAAAAAAACTGATGACGCTGCTAAAGAAACGACAAACACAGTGACAACATACATGTAGGCAATTGTGCCTTTGAATAGATACGTAGATGGTATAGTGTTATTATAAAGCCTTCGATACGAGAATATGCTACTTGTAGCCCGATGTTTTGCTATTGAATGTTTTCCTAACAGGAGCAGCTGTTCAATTCAGAGAAAATCTAATTAACATTCTATTTTTAAAAGTCTATCATTTATGTTTATTTTTATGAATTTTGTGTTCTGTAGAAATAGACAGGATTGAAATTAAAGTTAAAATAGTGCGCGAAGAATAGAATACGTTACTAACTTATTCAAAATCAAACTCACTTACGTTTACGTAAGCGATGATTTCTTCATTTATTTCAGGATTATACGAGATTCGTTCAAAAAAATATCGCGAAGGTATTGCTTACAGTTGCACCCGCGGCCAATAAATACGTTTGCGCAATAATACTTGTAAATTATGCATGTAAGTTTGCGCAGGCGATCCTGCAAATCGGCTCGCATTTGTGGGGGAATAAATATTGGCTTTTACACCATAATAACATAGTCACGTAAGCGTATTCTCCAGATCCACCCGTGATTTTTCTAGTTCCTGAAACTGAAGACATAGATTCTTTGGACTTTGGACTACACCATGGAATAGGCAAAAATCGAGAAGAGGCCAAAGCACATCCAACAAAAATAGCTTTAAAAAATTGACTGATAATTTAAAGCGACCGAATATGTCGGCACAAGTGAGTGCCTCCTACTCCGTCAGTCTAATTGATAATTTTGATAAACTTGTTTATATTCCCGTTAAAAATAACTGACCTAGTCGCACTAATTTCCTTCTGTGTTGCTATCTTCTAGGTTTCACTGTAAAAGGGCAATATTCTACTATATACATTCTAATATATAAATAAATATTACTACACAGTTTATAATGAAATTTTATAATGCAATTTTTGTTCTGAATACATATTGAAAATATGTTTTTTTTAAATTAAATTATAAATGATTATTACTTTATAAATCAACTAACCTTGAGTAACGTTAGGATTTTTTGTGATAAATCATAATCTTGAAAACTTGAAATAAAATCCTCTGACGTAAACGACTTTTAATCGAATTAGGGAGATACCATACGAATAAATATTGTAAAAAAACTGATGACGCTGCTAAAGAAACGACAAACACAGTGACAACATACATGTAGGCAATTGTGCCTTTGAATAGATACGTAGATGGTATAGTGTTATTATAAAGCCTTCGATACGAGAATATGCTACTTGTAGCCCGATGTTTTGCTATTGAATGTTTTCCTAACAGGAGCAGCTGTTCAATTCAGAGAAAATCTAATTAACATTCTATTTTTAAAAGTCTATCATTTATGTTTATTTTTATGAATTTTGTGTTCTGTAGAAATAGACAGGATTGAAATTAAAGTTAAAATAGTGCGCGAAGAATAGAATACGTTACTAACTTATTCAAAATCAAACTCACTTACGTTTACGTAAGCGATGATTTCTTCATTTATTTCAGGATTATACGAGATTCGTTCAAAAAAATATCGCGAAGGTATTGCTTACAGTTGCACCCGCGGCCAATAAATACGTTTGCGCAATAATACTTGTAAATTATGCATGTAAGTTTGCGCAGGCGATCCTGCAAATCGGCTCGCATTTGTGGGGGAATAAATATTGGCTTTTACACCATAATAACATAGTCACGTAAGCGTATTCTCCAGATCCACCCGTGATTTTTCTAGTTCCTGAAACTGAAGACATAGATTCTTTGGACTTTGGACTACACCATGGAATAGGCAAAAATCGAGAAGAGGCCAAAGCACATCCAACAAAAATAGCTTTAAAAAATTGACTGATTATTTAAAGCGACCGAATATGTCGGCACAAGTGAGTGCCTCCTACTCCGTCAGTCTAATTGATAATTTTGATAAACTTGTTTATATTCCCGTTAAAAATAACTGACCTAGTCGCACTAATTTCCTTCTGTGTTGCTATCTTCTAGGTTTCACTGTAAAAGGGCAATATTCTACTATATACATTCTAATATATAAATAAATATTACTACACAGTTTATAATGAAATTTTATAATGCAATTTTTGTTCTGAATACATATTGAAAATATGTTTTTTTTAAATTAAATTATAAATGATTATTACTTTATAAATCAACTAACCTTGAGTAACGTTAGGATTTTTTGTGATAAATCATAATCGAAATTTGAATACTTCGATCCGCTCATATCGTAGATAAAAACCAGACCAGCTTTTTGCGTTTCACTATCTTGTAGAGCACAATCTAATTGATAGACAATACCTTGGAGGGTCGTAGTATGCGTGACAGTTAGAGGGCTGTGCTTGCTTGCGGTAAACAGAGCAATAGCTGCGCCACTAGAATCTCGGGCCGACTAGCAGAGAGAAGAGAAGAAAAAAATTTAATTTATAAATTAAATTATAGACGTATATCGTATAGATAATTAAAGAGATAAATAATAATCGCAATAATTAACATTACCAATATTGTGAATTTTCCTGTTTGTAATTCAGAATATAATGGCTCAATGTCCGGTTGAATGTTGTAGAGGCATTCCTTCAGGCGAATTTCCTGATGTTGCTCGTAGAGTGAGACCGCACGAGGAACATCAAATTTACGCGCATAGAGAAATTTAATAGCTGTGGAATGAGATATATTTCGCCGTATTTGACATGATGAACTGATGTTATTGCAGAGATCAATGAATTGTTTTACAGCCTGAAAAGTATGTAAAACCACATATAATAATTTTATAATATAAGAAAATTTGAGATATAAATTGAGAAATATATTTGAGAAATAAACTTATAAAATAAGAAAATTTGAGAAATTTGGAAGGCGTTTTTGTAAGCCTTGTCAAGTTTGGTTTTTAAATGTTCTCTCACAAAAAAAATTAAAATATCCTTTCAAATATCCCATTTGATTAACCCTACCGCAAAGCCGAAGGAATATCAAGGCAAGACAAGGCAATATCAAGGCAACATCTAGTCAAGCTCAACACCCACAACTCCTAAAGAGAAATATCCGAATTAAAGTAAATGCAATTGGCAATGTTTCTTTTTTTCTGTTAAACATAAAATTTTATATTTCTTATGTAATTCCTAATTGTTTAACTTAGATTGCTGTTAATGAACTATAAAGCAATTGATGCTTAGTTTAAAGTTAAATTAAATACATAAATACAGCGATTTACTATAATCAAATTTAGCAGTATCTATTAATTTTAACGAAATTATGAAAATTAAAGAAGAAAGGGGGAAAATGGAAGAAAGCCAAAGATTTTCTTTGATTTACAAAATAGAATGCGGTAGAGGCTTTTTATATTGTATATTACTAATAGTACTCTAGTGAATTGATCGCTTTTAATTCTGCAGTCCAATTTACTAAAGTAAATTAGATTTAATAGCGATTTCATGAAGTGAATAAAACTTATTGTCTGTGACCTCTACTTAGCAGGCCCATGGAGAAAAAAACACACACACACATACACGCTTCCGTCCACACACACACACCTACCATCAATCTTTCAGTGATCAACTCAATCAAATTTAATTTAATCAAGGTTTAGTGTGCACTCAAAAGCCTTTATGTCGATCATAAAAAATAATCGTGTACCCTGAAACAATTTTTTAATCTAGTAATAAGTTCAAATCAGTGGTGTAAATTTGTAGAGGGTAAAACAGATTTACACACACAAGCGGTCTTTGCTTTGAAGGAAAAAAGCGGGAAACTAATTTACTTCATTATAAATTGAATTGATTTCAGAACATTTAAGAGATATTGACGCCCATCATAGTCAAAACTAAATACGACACTGACAAAAGCATATAATTATTTACGAGCATTATATTCATCCGTTTGTACTTATAAAGTGATTTCAGACAGAGGCCACTTACTGCAGCTTATTTGATAAGAGGAGAAAGTTGGTTTTGTAGCGATACGAGAAATGTTGAAATGAATTGAATTTTACGAAAAAATTTCTTCTAGAGATATTTTATCTACCAACAAAGTCATAAAATTGTATCTCTTACATATCCTATTACCTCCCTTCCTGCACGATTTCGAAGTTATCATTAATTATTGACGGTTATGAAAATTGTCAGATTTTTTTTTGGAGTTCTGAAATATTTTCTCTTTTACTCAAACTTTCGGAAGTAATCTTTGTTCTTTTTACCGATCAGTCTATTTAACTTGGATTTTAATTTGCCTTGGATTTTAAAAGCGAATCTTTCACCTTCTAATATATTTATATATACGATGCCGGTTGTTCTTTTCATCATGAAAAAAATCTTCCATCAGAATCTAGGTCGCTAATAAGAACGATTTTGTTAGCATTAGCAGGTTGGATAATTTCCTTAAGTTGTTTTTAAATATATGTGTTGAAAATATTTAGATAAACTGAACTGTAGACGTGACATCTATATATATGACATCTAGATATATATATATATATATATATATATATATATATATATATATATATATATATATATATATATATATATATATATATATATATATATATATATATATATATATATATATATATATATATATATATATATATATATATATATATATATATATATATATATATATATATATATATATATATATATATATATATATATATATATATATATATATATATATATATATATATATATATATATATATATATATATATATATATATATATATATATATATATATATATATATATATATATATATATATATATATATATATATATATATATATATATATATATATATATATATATATATATATATATATATATATATATATATATATATATATATATATATATATATATATATATATATATATATATATATATATATATATATATATATATATATATATATATATATATATATATATATATATATATATATATATATATATATATATATATATATATATATATATATATATATATATATATATATATATATATATATATATATATATATATATATATATATATATATATATATATATATATATATATATATATATATATATATATATATATATATATATATATATATATATATATATATATATATATATATATATATATATATATATATATATATATATATATATATATATATATATATATATATATATATATATATATATATATATATATATATATATATATATATATATATATATATATATATATATATATATATATATATATATATATATATATATATATATATATATATATATATATATATATATATATATATATATATATATATATATATATATATATATATATATATATATATATATATATATATATATATATATATATATATATATATATATATATATATATATATATATATATATATATATATATATATATATATATATATATATATATATATATATATATATATATATATATATATATATATATATATATATATATATATATATATATATATATATATATATATATATATATATATATATATATATATATATATATATATATATATATATATATATATATATATATATATATATATATATATATATATATATATATATATATAAATCTACTACACAATCAAACAATACTAAATGGGAAAATTTTTAAAAATTAAAAAATCATTAATCAAGAGTGAAGAGATTTAATGTCACGTGTTCTTGTGGAATGATTTTTTCTTTTCTTTACTTTCTCTTTCTCTTTGTTATTATTTTGAACGGATTACGGATTATTGTATGATAATGTTGGTTTGACACACAAAAATGATTTGACACACAAAAGTTTTTGCAATGTCTCCAACAATCAAATAGCCATACCATCGATCGACCCACTGACTGATAATCTGTTTACAGTTTTGTAAATGTTATTAGAGTAACTGTGCATTAGTGTGCGTGTGGTGGCAAGATCAGTAAGGCAATCTGCACCATGTGCGAATTATGTACCATATGGAGTAAGCTCTTTGTTTTGATTGACTTGATCAGGTGATTGTTGCGCTTGTTGATTAACTCTGATTGTTAGCATATGGTTTTCATTTATTTCTAATTACGTTCTTCCCAGACTTTTGATTATACTTATGCAATTTTCATAATTCTTTCATAACGTGTTTGTTAAGTATGTTTTATATTTTTGGAAAATGTGCTTCGATATTCATTGAATCCAATGTATTCTGAACTTAAAAAACGTTATTCGTTAGACGTTGCATATAATGGTAAACACGAAGACGCCAGTTTTCGTCTTTAATCTGGCGTTTAATTGATTACTTAAATAACGTTTCGCATTCAAATTGCTGTGAGATCAGCTCACTTTTAAACAAGCGGCTGGCTACTGAAATTCCACCAACATTCGTCTCGACTCACCCCCTGGTATGCGGATAGAACAATCGTATGTGCATTATATCGTATGTATATGTACAATAATACTAATTGGTATACCGAGAAACAGATGGGCCGTGTTGCAGAAAATTCCTAGAAGATAAGCGCGCCACTTTGTATTTGTTAGCCACGATCTTTTGTAGCCATGAATTTGTATCTTGCGTGCCACCAGCTTGACTCATTCGTTCGTGAATTTCAATTTGTGTCTGTGTGAGTTTTGCGCTGGATGAGAGCGGCTCCACCATGTTTCTTCCTATCGTCTGTTGATGCAGGTAAGTTAAAATGGTTATTTTTTATTAACGTCACACCATATTGAGCATATTTCAGTTTCTCTCAGCACCGCAATAAGGTCTCGCATTGTTTTTCAAAAAAATTTCTCGTTTGCTTATGCCTCATATTTCTTCAATTTAATCTTATCTTACAAATTTCAGCGAAAAAATCTAAATTCATAAATTACCTCATAATTATTATGAAATCTGTTTGATCATTGTTATCATTATTAATCACTCCTATTAAAGAAACAAAGACTTCGAAAGTATAGATGAATTTCCATTTTTTTTATTTTGATATATTGAATAATTTTAATTCGAGAAAAGTAAAATATATTAAAATTAACTGTCTTAAGCTAATCAGCTAATTCTGGAGACTTGGTAATTTTTCTGGAAATTCATCAAAAATAATGAGTTAACTTTCCAGTCAGTGGAATTTCCTGACCCAGTGTTGCATTTTCATTAAAAAACCGAACACAAATTAGGGGCCCCCTCATTTGCTTTTAAATAGCCTTTTACTGTTGATTAGTATAAATATTTTTAAATAGAAAAGCATTAAAAACGTGTCTTCCTTTAAGAAAGTTTTCTAATGATAAGATAATGAATTTCCTCTGAACATCATTGTAATTGTCTTTGTGAACCTAATCACTTTATTAACGAAGTTTTCCAGGAAACATAACTAGTATCTATTTTGAACAAGCAGTAACAGATAGCGATGCGAAAAAGGAGAAAAAGAATTATCGTGTTATAACTAATTTCAGCAAATAATGAACAATAACACGTCTTATAATCTTGAATAATCATTTCATAATAAGAATTTCTTCATCGGGCAGCTGTTTCCTTAGCATTTTATACGAATTACAAAAGTATATTTATTTGCAAATACAATATTGCAATTATTCATTTTAGTTGTGCTTCTATAAGTACAAATATAAAAGCAGAAGAAATAAAAGAATCAATTTGAAGAGAAGCAAAAAAGGAGAGATTATGGAAAGGGAATAATAAGTTAAGGAAAATTGTAGAAAAGGAATTTAGAATAACTGTTTTAATTTAGTTTAGTTTTAGTTTAGTCTACAATATATCTTGAACAAAATATCTAATATAAAATATTTTGTTATTTTGTCAACTATATACCATTTTCGTACAATGGATCCCAAACAATAAAAAATAGGTGCTGAGTTACTCTTAGAACGAGTGGGTGTATTTTATGAATTAGAAATAAAATGAGATCAGAAATGTTAAAAGCAAGAATTAAGGCTCATGAATCCTTTCTAGAAATTATACAAAAACCCAACATTTCCCCCATAGACGCTCCCTTCAGAGGCGGGTTTTCACCTACGCCTTTTGGTAACGATTTTACTGTAATTGGAAATGTTTAATTTCCGCTGGTATATGTGTAATGATTACTACACACACACGCACTTACACATAATCAAATGCACAATAATAACTGCGCAATTAAACTTTTTCTGTTATTCCTCGGTCCAGTCTGCTCCGGATATAATAGAAATGTTATCATTTCATTTATTTATTGCACCGGAAGCAATTCCAGAGAAAAGTGCTGATGTAAATGTTGTCAAAGTCAGCGATTCTTAATTGTATGAAAGTAATTTATAATACCTTCATATTTTACTGGTGTAAAAATATGACCTGGCATATGGTTAATGAAATATGGCTTGCTGTCGCTGTAAATACAACGAAACATTGCATGGCAGTCTTCTGTTAAAAAATTAATATACTCGTGTAATATGCGATATATATAAATATCGAATTATGTAAAAATAAACCCCAATCGATCTGACTGAAATGGATACCAATCAATAGCGTCCTCTAGGGGTTTATATTTTGCAAAAACATGTATATTATGGAATAGAAGAAATATGATAAATTTCCATTCCTTGATATCTTGACCTTTGTGGAAACTATTCATCAGTCACTTAGAATGATATTGGGAATCTCTGTCTTCATACCACGTAATAATAATGACGAAACACAACAGGTTTTCAATAATCCATGTACAGCATTTTGCTTTCGTGCAATAAAGCTTAAATATTAGTTACTTCCTTTCGGAAGGATGTACGTTCGAATGAATCAATGCAGTGAATTTTTCTTCTTTTTCAAAACTGATTAACCGTAAGTGAATATTCATACGCACACATGCATTCACACTCACATATCTAGCAGTTACCTATATACAAGTTGTTATATGATATTATATTGAGCCAATCCTTCACCCTTTGATATCACGTATCTATCAATGAATATTCGTCGTAAAAACAGTGCCTTAATTTAAACTCCCTTGGGTTTTTAAACTGAGAATTAAAAAATGTTTCTGCTTGGATTTCATTTTTTAACTCAAAAATAAGTCTTTGAACATAAAATAACATTCATTTTCTTATGGCACTAAGAACGTTTATAATTTTGACAAAAACTCAAAACAAAAACTATTAATTTTAGGCAATCTTTTAAATTATAAACTCGATAAAACGAAATTCCATATTTTTTTTACATAAAAATCAACCGCACTTATCAGTTTTAAAACAAGTTTCTGAATTCTTTTCGGAACGCAAAAAAATTTAAGAAATTACGAAAATAAGAGAGGAAAAAATGAGGAAGATGACACCACGCCAAACCAACCTTGATGATGTATTGGAATACCTTGCGGTGGCAGCTGTTCTCCTTGGTGTCTTCAGTCATGTTGTATTTGTTCTCGCTAACGAACGTTCTCTAATAATTTGTTTTTCTGAGTAAGAGTTCTACGTAATTTTTCAGCTGCTATTCGGGCTGGATACCCGAATAATAATCTCCGGTAAATATTATATATCGAATATATACTTTCATCTATATTATATTCTTATCTGAGATTATATTTAAAATATTTCAATTATTATCAGTCTTGAATGTTATTAAATATATTTATACCGGATTTAATTCAAAGTCTACAAGTGCGCGGAAAACAGTTTGAAGGAATTACTTTCCTTTAAATGATCTTTGTTAAAGTTGCACAGAGAAAGATTCTCTGCTTCCGCAACTTAAGCGTACCGCTTTTCTTCACACACTGTATTTGATTCGGCGAAATAAGAAATGCTCAGTGGAAGTTACTCATTTCCGACATATGCCGGCACTCCCCATTGCCATGGGCAAGCACTATGATAACCACTACTACTACTACCATTACGCCACACTCCACTCCACGAGATTAAATAAGCCAGCTGGAGCTGGAGGAGCTTGCGGATGAGATGATGTCAAACCGAAGAAAGCAACAACTTCAAGAAACATATACAGATGAGTTTTCAGCTGCGTCGTTGCTCTCAGTATGAAATAAATATATGTTGGATAAAAAAAATGACAAAACATTTATAATCGGTTTGGGTGAGCGATAAAGCACCCTACTCCAATAAACGAATTGAACGTATACATATATTTTATAAAAATTAAAATATGAGGAAGGAAAAAGGAAAAAAGAGAAATTAAAAAATTGTCTATTTTGTTCAAATAATTGTTTACACTTAACCAACTGCTAATTTCATAAAATTCGATAATTATTAAATTTATTCTAATTAAAAAAAATTTATATATTATAGTAGTATTGTATTACTCTTGGGCTTTCAAGAACAACATCTGAACAACTAAAAATATTTTAATTTGGGCAAATATTTCAACAAATGTTTGGAACAAACTGTTGTTGACTGTTCGTGACACAAAGGAAACTCAGAGATTAATGAAAAAAGATTGTAGATTGTACATCGAATAATGTTCGAACTAATAAATCTTTAGAAAATAAAGTAATCTTCAGGTCAAAAAGTAGGCAAGTACTCGTCGTATAATCGGCTGAAGTAGCAATACTATGACCAACAACAACCACCAACTAAACAACAATATCATGACATAAGAAAAGTTCGTTAAACCCACGAGGACGTTGGCATGGATGTATTCTAGTAAGACAGGATTTTTTTTCGAATACAATAAAAAAAATTAGATGAGCGAAATAATCGTGCCTTCTGAAAGGGACAGAGGCTGCAGAGAGAGAAGTGTAGGGTTTCTTAGAAAGTCATTGCGCTGCGACGCAAGATGATACGGGTATTAAAATCGAATGAATGGCAAGGGAGAAAAAGAAAAAATAAATATGAAGGCTTATTTCGGCATGGCCGAAACTCATATATCCTACGCCCGTAATATAAATTTAGAGTCTGATCCTAATAGTCAGTGGGCATGCCCCTTTAATATCGCATTTATCTTTTCTCAATTAATTTAAATATACTAATTAATCTTTAACACAATCTTTGTCATGGGTATGTTCCGCTTATTTGTGTGTAATGATAGTGTCTAATACCAGCATCTCGGTTATAAAATTCCAGCTTGAAAACTTATATATAGAAACTGAGAAATCAGTTGTTTGAGGAGGATTTTGTACAAATGGTAGTCGTGGCAATGGTTGCATTTACCCCATTTTTAATCCCAAATAGCCTACGATGGTAATGAATATTCATGCCATATTTCATGTCGAAAATCCCTCCGTCCGACTGTAATCGCGATATCGACAGACAGACAGACCGAACGTCAGTTTGGTTTTGATCGCGACTTCTCCGTCCGTGGAAACGTACATGGTTAAATCGACTCAGCTTATTCTGAGCATGAATATATATACTTTTCTAAACCTGCCACAACCTGCCTATAATGTGTTACAAACGGAGGTAGTAAGTGAATATATCATATCCCTTCAGGTGTAGAGTACAATTAGAAATTTAATGAATTTGTTTTTTTCAGTAAAATCCCCGAAGCAAGCAAGAAACTGAAGAAAGGCTGCAAATAAGTACCATTAAATATGCTTATATTTTCGTATTGTTAGTGTAATTTCAGGTTCTGTTAAGTGATGAGATATAGGGTGGATTGATTACTGCATTTGTGTTTATGAGTCAATATGTCAATTTCATAATTTTCAAATTAATCTCTCTCTTGAAAAAGTTATTAAAAAAATTAATGACGCATATTTTACCTAATTCTCATATTTTGAACTTCATGATGAAATTACAAGAATAGGTTGAGAATCCCGCATCGATTTTAAATTGCTCTCTTAATAATCATGTAATTATTCTATAAAAATGGAAATGACGTGCACTCTCTAGTGTAATTCTGGAGTAATGAATAATAAACTTATAAAAAAACTAAATTATAATTAATCAGAAATTGATAGTCAAATAAAGAAATTTTTTTTGGACATAAACTAACCATCGTTAAATACTTCACCCAGAATAATAACTAATTGCAATCGGTCGGAAGTTCGAGTTTAAAATAATATTAACCTCAACCTGAGATCAAATTTTTCGAGTGAGACTTCATTTATTTTTAGGGATTGAGGACACCAGAATTTGTTCAAGAATCAATATAATAATTGTAGGAACACCTGGTCTTAATTACTTAATATTTTTTTTATTTATTATTTTGTTATATGAATAAGTATTTAATTTTTTTTACAACCTAGTTTTGTTACATATTTTCTCTTTAAGCAAATTGTATTAATTATTGCATTTTTAATCGTTTTGTTGTATTTTATCGCAATCGTAGATTTCATTCAAGTGAAAAGCATTATTCCATTGTTTTCTGTTACGCAAAACACTGCCTTATATATGAGAAAAAAGATTGAATCAATGATATCATTTCGTAGAAATGCAAAAGAAAAATAAAGTGTGAATATAAACGAAATTTACAGATACTAAGAAAATTTACGGGAAAGAAAACAATAATTAAGAATTGCAAAATATTAATCGCAATTCTCGGAAAGTTTTAATTTTTTTTGTTGAAACAATGTATAAACAAAAAGTTTATATTTTCTTTTAAAATTTGTCTAAGGGCTCCAAGAATTAGGTAATCTCCCATTGTAATCGATAAGTTTCAATTGAAAAGTCTTAGGTTATCATGAATTTAAAAAAAAATAATTTAGGGATAAATACCTTCAGTAATGAATTTTGATTAATATGAGTATTATTTACGCGAAAATAAATTTAATTAAAAAATCGCCAAGCAGTAATTAAGTTAAATAATCAAATAAAATAATTATATTCTCCAGGGAAATAACACAAGTAGTAGTAAGGTACCGATGGTACGAGAGTTCCAAAACTAATTAGTTGCACAGACAATGACAAAATAATTACTGTTAGCGACAAAAAAATTCTAATTGTTTTATTAATTATTTAATGGGAAGACTTCTATAATTTTTATAAAATATCGTAGTCCACTGGAAGTCGATTTGATTATACACTTCCCCATACACATTCCTTAAATGAAAGCGAATTTAGCGTACGGAATTTCTCATATCCCACAAAATTTTAACTGTCATTACTAATCAAATTTAAAAATGAACTTCAATTAGAATTCATTCTTATTTATAAATAATATCACGTTTCATCCTTAACCCTTTGATGTATAAGCAATTTTACTCGAAAATTTAGATACACCGAGGCCGTTAACCTTCTAATTATTTGTGAAAGGAAAAAACAAATTTTAATAATTAAATTCAACATTTTAAAGCCAACGAATGTTCGAGTTGCGAGTACGCTTTGAAAATATATTTTTCGTTAGTGGACTTTTCTGACCTTATCCTCATACAAAATACTAACTGTGTACAAAACTGTGTTAGAAAAGATTGTCATGATATTTGCCATTTCGAAAATTTGACGAATAAACTAATTAAATGAATTTAGGCAAGCGATGTACACAATATTACAAAGCAACTCACATGGTCGTTTGCAATATTGTGTTGCACAGAGTGATTCTGCTGCTTTCTTACATAAACTTATGTCAATATTCTGTAAGATTTCGACCTGCGCATATATGGACACCTAATAATGAACTTATTTGTCTACTCACCCTAACACTTGCATTATAATCAATCCAAATTAGATTATCTAAGAAGGTGGATTTGACATCCGCAGACTTGACATCCGTATTAGGGTGATCGTGAGGAAAAATATATGAGCCCATTTATGCTTCCAAGGGTTAAACACAAATATAATTTTATTAGTGATTGGGGAAAAAATTTGCAGCAAAAGGAAACAATTTATATTTATTAGTTATTGGATTTGAATACGTACAAAATTAAATAAAATAAATTAATTAATTTAAAAATTAAATTATAAAATAATTCGATGAGTTCATTTTTTATTTTATTTTATTGAGGAAATATTCTATACTCCCCCACTTCAACTCGTTTCAAATGTAATTCTGATAACTTTAGAATTGAAAACTTGATATTTTTGTAGACTTTACCCGCCCAGAGCAAACTGTTTTTGTAGTGAATCATGACCAAACCATATCAAGGTAAGCCTAAAACTTTTACTTTTAGTCAAGGCAGATATAACTTATTGTTTAGTTTGTATTTTTTTGTTTATTAAATAATGAAAAGACGCCTTCTGTTGTAAGACGAATTCAATGACCCACATAATTCTCAAAGTGTGCCTACTTCCGCAGTTTGCTCGCGGTTGATGTTTAATCATGATTTCACTTCTGTGCATTATTTAGTCTTAATGGAAAAAAATTATCGGTGAAAATATTAAGCTAAACTAAAAATTAAGCAGGTACGCTATGGTTGCTTTTGGAAATGTTTCGCTCTTTCTTGGTTTTCACTTAAAATGTTTATTTTTCACATGACGAACCAAATCAAAACCGGCGTAGTAACTGCAGTCAGTCACAAAAGACAAGAAACTCATGAGGAAGTTTTTGATTCTCTACCGATAACTTTTTGACCCAATTTTGTATAATTTTTTGTTGGTTTTCTTTCACATTTTCAATGGTTACTCGTAACTGTCCATCATAGAATAAACAAGAAACAAAGCATATCATAAAAGCCATATCATATGCAAAATTCAGTATCTCTCTTCATCCCGCTGTCTGTCCGTCTGTCACGTAAGTCGTGAGGTTGACTGACCCAAAGCTGATGACAGAAAAGAAGAAGAGATTGGAAAAGGATAAGTGATGACAGTGTGTATCTATGCGAATATGCGCTGGTCTTTGGGAATGAGTAGGTGGTTGAAAAAAAAATAAATGTTCCCATTTTATTGTAGTTTGGCGAAATGATTGGTATACCAATACGCTTTTTATATACAGTACAAACAAACATTAAGCACGTTGTTTGCGTGTCTTTTCAATCATCTTCTAATATAAGACGTACATCTTCGTACTTTATGCGATGCGAGAAGATAATACAACAGGATTTGCTCATTTGTAGCGTTTTCAAAATATGAGAAGGGGAAATTAGGGAATTTTAGAAAGAAATCACAAACTTCACTGACACTAAAATATAAGGAGGGTCTCGGAAGAAACAGTCCTGACACATATGTGGCGAAGGCTTTTAATCTACGGATTATGTTTCGAGTTCGAAGCCGCTTAGTTGTTTGTTAACTATTTGACAACTTTTCATAGTGAACGTTGTCTTCGGAATTGGTTCTCTTTTTATACTCTATTGTTTCGCTTAATCTTTGGTTCAAATGTTCAGAGTAATGATTAAAGCTAACTCATCAATGACTATGAAAATTTTTGACGCAAATATTTCGTTTTATTTCTGCGAATGAGCTATCATATGGTACATATATAAACAACTGCGCCAGTCGTTATGTTTTATAATTTCTAATCTATTCAGACACGATATCACTTTTAAGACATTGCAAAAACTAGGTTTCTTTTCCGCAGATTTACCCCGAGCCAAGGTATGGCAAATTTGCACCGACCACCAAAGCATTTTTTTTGAAATCCCTAAGGCCCGATCATTTTGTCTTTGGTTGAAAAGCACTGCCTTGATTGTTAACTAATGAACTAGCCGACTAATCTAATGAGTTACTGAATACTTTCATTATAAATTATGCAATAACACTGTTTATTTATTGCATATAGTACGTATTCGTAAACATTAATTTTATGAATGGCAAAGTTAACGAGCGCCATTATCGCCATTTCGTTGTCAGAAACGAAAAAATAGACATCAATAAAAAAAATTAAATTGAAATTCATATCGGCTTCCGAAAATAAGAAATAATTATTAAAAAATCATTGAACTCGTCTTCAGAGAATGCAAAAAAAAAAAATAAAAAAAAAATCAAAAAAGTAAAACAATAAAATTTGTTACTGTTTAATATTTATAAATGTTCTATTTTTTCTTCTCGGCAAATCCATAACATAACTCCTGGCATTCACCCAAAATTCAGCCGGCCATAAACGAATGTGCTTCGAGACTTGACGCCAGCTGGTGGGTCGAGCCGGTTTATTCAGCCATTTAGGAGACAAACCAGACGTTTACAGAAGGGAGTAAAAATGAAGTTTAATTTCAAATCTGATGGAATTAGATCCATTTGGAAGGTTCTCATCTTAGTGTGCCAGAAAAAAGTCAGTTTGATTAAATAATATGCAATTAAATTAATGACAAAAAGGAATGCAATTGAATGCGGGTACATATTCCCCCAATGAGAATTACTCTGGACGTTTATCATTGCGGACGTTTTTTATGGCACTCGTAGGGATGCATAAAATTGAGCAGGAGAAATAGTTAAATTTTTTATTTAACTTTTTTTATAATTAGCCAAATAAGTCAATGGAAATCATATAATTTCTAGATTAATCAAAAGTTCAAACATCAAATTAAAAGCTTTTAAATGTAAAATTACTTTACAAAGCTACAGATTTATTTCTGAAAGGAATCGACATGGTTCGACCGATATTTATAAAAATTAATCTATTTAATAAGAATTGTATTTAAATACAGATTCATTTTAAACGTGTGCCGTTTGATTTAATCATTTTAATGAAGCAGCAATATTTGAGAGAAACTCAATCGCAAAGTAAATTTCAGAAACGATTAAGGGTTTCAGACTTTCGAAACACTCGAGTGATTTCTTTTAACGTTGTGCCATTCTTCGCATTCGTATTTGGATATTATTGACCGATACTTATTATACATTAATATATTTATTATTAATATTTCACGAAATAACCCCCAATTTGAAGAAGCAAAATTATATGAAATGGAAACTGAAAATAATAAAAATATGAAATTAGAGAAATACAATGATGTGATTATAATATATTATGATTCATTGCTTCGTAGTTCGAATTGGTCATGGTGCAAGTAAATTTCGCAATTTTTAAAAAATCATTGAACGGTTTCATTAAAATCATTGAATCATTATATATTTTTTATTCGTTTCTAAGAATTAGAAATTCCATAGATAATCTTTGTTTCATTTCTGAAGAAGACAATGCATACATTTATAAAATTCGATCCAATTGAAAACAGTTTGGAATAGATTGCTTTAGAAATTGTTGTATTTCGTAATAAACATTTTTTTTTTGTTTTCTGAAGTTCTATTAGAGGCTTCGAAAGAGTCCGAGAAATAGTTTTTGTTTGCGCGATATTTTAGCTCTGTATGAATAGGTTCGCTATTTTATTGCTTATAAATGTTTCGTGTATTTCTTACGTCCTTGACTGCTCATGTTGATATAATTGGATTAGAGTCTAGCCACTTAATGTATCTGAATCTTCAAAATCTCTCAAAAAAAAGTAGAACCAACGAATGAAAACGAGAACTTAGGATTATTTTTAAAAAGCGGAAATAATTGAAAACTAAACCACGCGTCTTGCCGAGGAACACGATGAAGGACAAATGTGTATAAGCGATAGCGGCAAATTGCATTGAAAGCGCATATTTTACTTCTACGCCGGTTGTTTATATTTACTCATGCATACACATGCACGCACACAACATAAATACGTACACATTGGTGCACTGTATAAAGAAGCATTCAGTAGAGCTATATATCGAAACATATATATGTATTATTAAGTTGCAGCTGGCAAAATAAAAAAATCCGATTTTTGCCGGCACAGGAAGGAAAATTGCTAAAGAAAAAGGTAGAATGAAAGAGCAGAAGCCAGGTGGAAGTTGGTTTTCGTTGTGGTGTTGTTGCTGTATAACCAACAGCATTAAATTTCTACACAAGCGAGCCGCATTGGGTCACAACCACTTGCCAAGTACTATAATCGCTTTGAACATCATTGGGAAACATCCGTGCGGACACACATACAAACACCTGGGGGAACACTGCACTATTTTTTGTATAAATGAGTTAATTTATAGAATTTTATCACATAATATTCTAGATCGGTATTACTTTTAAGCATCGGGAATCACTTTTTTTTACACACAGTCAGTTTCTGATTACAAGCTCTTTTGAACAAAAGTTTGATTTCGTCACCAAGACGGAACGTTCGTGTGTTCTTGATTTTCAACTTCCTTATTTATGAATCTCTTTGATTTTCACTTACCAGCTCCGCTGCTGGCATCTCCGACGCCATTTTGAACGTTTCTGATGATAATATTTTCCTCCTATGAATTTGATCTCGAGATCCCACTGATTTCAATTCTTAGCACAGCTGTCAAAAAAACAAGACTGATCCAAACAGAAATTTAATCGTGTCAAAAATGAACGGTTGCACATTTCCTAGAAAGAAAAAAGTGTTGCTCACATAAAATGTAGGAGTCTACTCTTACAAAAAATTAGAGATATCGAATAACACCTAATATAGAGATACCCTCCAATAGATTATCAATATGTGTACTATATTCCCATCGTCAATTTCGCTCTCATAGGCATGTTAATAGTGACAAAAAGTATTAAAAATAAAAAGCATAAATTTTCTTTTAATTATTCAAAGTTTATTTGTTTCCAAACTTTTTCTTTTGTATGTACGGATTAGCTCAGCGTTTAGTGAATACACCAACCTTGCGGTGTAATTCTTTTTTATTCTCTAACGAGTTGCCATTTCAAAATAATCCCACCAGAGCGCCAAAATCAAGCCTCAAGGCTATGTGAAAATAACTTAAAATATCAATATATATGAAAATTAAATATTTTTTTTGTAATAAATTATTTATCTGAATATAATTGTGTAGTTTATTGCATATTAGTCATTTGTTATGACCAGCAAACATAATCCTTAACGGATTATCCGAACGAACTATTGTTTCATCATTTCTTGAACTAGTTGAAATATATCTGCCTAATAAATTCCGAACATTATTAAATCTATCCTTATTTATTTTTATATTTAGAAAATATCTTGACCATTATTATACAATTTCATTTAGAAGAAATAAAAAAAATCTAGGTAATTATTATACTTATTGGTTTTCTTTAAATTATAGATTAACAAATGGGTTGATAATTTTTTGACAGCTATTAAATTATTAATTATGTATTATAGAAGGTATCAATGGGAGTGTAGACATTTCACGCCTAACAAAAGTTCGAAAATTATTTAAGTATTCAAGGGCGTATTTTTAACTCAATTTGAAAAATGTTAGAAGCGATATGTAGTAAATAAGTTATATGGCTGCGTCATGTTTGTTTCCACGTGTAACATTTCAAATATTTTTTTAAACCAAACTATTCTCAATAAATGTTTGGAAATGCAAATAAACAAAATTCCGCAACATGTTCAGGTCTTAATTTCGGATTTATTACCGCAATGCAAGACAACAAAAGAGTTTAAAGCAATGACAACTAAGAAAACTAGCTCCGACGTGACCGAAGTTTCCTAGACCCAAGTTTACCCTACACTAGTAATATAAGTTTAGAATTTATTTCTCGTTATTGGTGGGAGAGACTAGGCCTATTTTGCGAGTACAATTTTTCTAAGGCGTCAAATTGAATATATAATTTTATGAACTCACACTGGCTTCGGAAAGCGGTCACTGAACTGGTCTAATTTCGTCCACCCTCCACACCAAACAAGCCAACGGAGACGGCGTTAAAATGCAAATACAATTTTATAATCTCACACTGGCTTGGAGAAGCGGTCATTGAACTGGGCTAATTTCGTCCATCCTCCGCACCAAAAAAGCCAACGGAGATTGAAAATATAAAAATTTATTCGTTTTAATCATTCTCTTACAATTGCGGTCTTTAATTACCACTCCAAATTTTGTGGGTATATTCTGGCGTTAAACGACAAACTCGATCAAGGTTATGTTTAAATTCACCTCGATAGCTGACAATTCGGACTATGAGAATAGAAAAATCGAAAAATACTTTGATATGTGGTTGGGGTAAAATAAAAAAAGCGATTTTTTGATCTGATGAATTTTAAATTCCCGCAAAAAAACATGCAAAGGTGTTGGTCGGATGTAGGGTGCAAAAATGAAGGAGTGATATCTCTGATCATCAAGCCGTTAATGATAAAAATAGCTTTAATAATATTTTAGTAATAATTTAATAATTTAGGTATGAAGAAGTAGGGCATTCGATCGTTTGCGAAGAGAACAAATTAAAAGGAAGTTATAATTAACGAAGTTAATTTCCATAATTAAAATTTGTTTAGGGAAATTATAACTAAAATTATTAAATTAAGGTATTCGGGGTTTAATAAAATTTTAATTAAGTAATTTATTACTGTTTAGCTCGAACTAACGTGTTTAGTTCGTAATTAATTTCATATTTTTAAAGAGTAGTTCAATAACAATTCATTAATTTTATTAAGTTTAAAAGCATTAAGCTCGAGAGTTTAAGACCCACGGCTATTTACTTCTAAATAAATTAATTTACTTTTATTCGGAAATTGTTGCCAAATATTTTTTCAAATTTTGTGTGTCTTGCAGGTGAAACCTGCTGCTACCACATTTCAAAAATATGTTGCTGAAATTGAAGATTTATCGAATTAAAGAAATTAATAGAGAACTGTTTGGTGGTTCGCTTGGCCAGTCATTCGGAATTATTGAATGTGACAGAAAATTAGATTTGATTTTGATTCTGGTGGCTCTTCGTGCAATTTTGGTGGATTTTGTTAATTAAAAAGGTTAGAAGATAATGTTGGTGCAATTTTGATGGGGTGATGATGACTGGTTTTCGGGGCTACGCAATAGTGACGGCGAAAAAAAAGTTTGGTAATCTAGACGCGATATAAATGCGTGGGGTTTTTTCTATTTAAACACCAGTTCTTGATATATTTCCACTAAAGAAGGTTCGTAGCCTTACATCCAAATCCTAATTGCTTTTACAACGTCTTGAAGAAGTAATTATTATTAATAGTAATTTTCTCAGAGGAATAAAAATAATGGTGAGTTTTACTTAATTAATATTATTATTCAAAATTTATGAAAACACTCTATTATTTCAGAAATACCATATTCTTCTCGTTATCGAATTTGTTGCTTTGGTAACTGGTGATGTTAGCCATTTGGGCCGCAACTATTTACCGCCATCACGCACAGTTTCGTATTCACCACATGTTGGATATTCCAGTGCAAGCGGCGCTCCGCCATTGGTCATTGGTGCACACAATCCAACTCTAGCAGTAACTCATCCATCTGCTGCTCCCTTTGCTCCAGTTATCCATCCAATTGTTTCGGCTATTCACCGTCAACCATCGGTTGCACCAATTATCCATCATCATCCTAATCCAGTTGCTCCAGTTATTCATTCAACTGTACCCGTTATTCATCCGGCTGCTCCAGTTGTTCATTCAATTGCTCACGCAGCTCTTCCAGTTATTCATCATCAGTTACCAGTCGCGCCAGTTATTCAACACCCACGACCAACACCAATTATTCATTCATCGATTCCAGCTGTTCCAACAATTCTTACTCATCCAGCCGTTAGACCTTCACTGCCTTCAATTACTCACACTTATTTATCTCCCGAAGTGGGTACAGTCCACGGGGCTTCATCCGCATTAGTTCGCCCCACGCATCAATCTCTTCTATCTGTACCAGTTCATCCAACTATTCAAACTATCCTTTCTCATCCCACACAATTATCAATTCCTGCTCGACCCCATTCTGTTCCTTCGGTTAGTCTTCACTCAACTCTTTCTCCAAGTTTCTCTCATTACGTGCATCCAAGTCATTCAATACAAACGCATACATCACTTTCAGCTCGACCTCATTCTGTTCTTCCCACACTTTCATCTCTTCCCATTATTCCTTCTTCAGTTTCACCAACTCATTCATTGTTGCCAATCCTGTCAGTTCACCCTACATTACAAACTCTACCAATTCATCCATCCATCAAGCCTGTATTATCTACAGTAACAAATAATTTCCTATTACCCGAAGTAGGAACAATTCATAGAATTCATCCTGTTCCTGTTCATTCAGTGCCAACAGTTCATCCAACTCGTCCTTCACTACCAATTGTCTCACATTCCGTTCGTCCGTCACTTCCAGTTCATCCAACTTTTCCTTCTCTGCCACTCCACGCAGAGCATTCTCTTGGCGGTCTTCCCATCTTTCCATCCGCTAGACCTTCATTAACTCCGATAATTCATAACCATTTATTACCCGAACTTGAAGTAGTTCATAAAATTCATCCAAGTCTAATTCCCTCACCGTCGAAACGTCCATCGTTGGTGAATTTAATTTCATCCGGTATTGACACAAAATATGCTGTCGATGGTGGTTATGTGTATTAGTCATGAGTCTCAGCAGTGGCTTCGAGTCAGTCTTGTCTACGATAACCAGAAATGGGTGGAGAGATGAGTTTCGAGTTGTAGTAAAAGGACTGTTGATTACATTTGGTCATATTTTCTATGGATTTTGAAATTTTCTGATAATTTTGATATTTCTAGATTAAATTTTTTATATTTTGACTTCAAACTGCTATCGTTTTATTATTAGTCGTTGAAAACCAACAATAATTAAACATAAACGTTTAGAACCCTTTTGGATTCAACCTTGAGATCCTTGAGAACCTTGTGTGTTCTTCCATCTACAAATTTTTACATCAGGATAAAAATTCTCATGATCACGATAATTACGTTGGAAGATCTCCAAAACAATATAACTTCCCCCCAGAAGAAATACGTACCCGTCACTAATTAATGCATTTTACCGTAATGACACAATTTACTATAATTTATACCAACAATGCACGCGTGTCTTGTCGATGCAGATAGTATTTTCTGCATTAGAAGCAAACGCACCGAGCTATGTAATTCTCAATTCATATTCGTTGGAACTATCTGCCTTTCATTTAAGAACTGTTTGTAAAACATTAATGTGCATCAATTTGACCATTGTGACACATTGATGGTTGACCTAATCAGCGAACATATTGGGAATGTTAATTAATCACCATCATCCTTCCTCAATTTCTTAAAAACTAAAGAAATTTCTTATATAATCCAACTATGGAATTGCAAAATGAATGAAAGTCTATATTACGTTTAGAAACATCCCAAAATATATACGATGTGCGTTGGGATCTTGTTGAGTAACTTCAGAAATTCTTATTTATAAATGAATGTTTTTATTTTTAATGAATGTAAATCTCAAATGCCTTTTAAAATTTCCATCGAAGAATATTCGGCTGTTCGTTTGCCACAAAACCAGATTACAAAATAAAACATAAAATAAAACTAATGATTATAATTTAGTATTTATTGTTATTTTAATACCATATATTGTGTAGCGATTTCTTTGAACACTCTCCTTAAGGGAAGCGTAAATTAAATTTTATCTTGATTGCGAAGTTCGACTCGTTGTCGATGGAAATTACAAATTAGTTCTTTCGTTAGTACACTCAGTTAAAATAATTATTACGTATCGTATATTCATACGAACACAATTATATCTTAATTATAAGAGGAAAGCTATCTTTTATATTCAATATTATTTTATCTTCCTTAAAGACGTTATAATAGAAAATAAATTATAAATTATAAATTAATTATAAATTAAATTATAAATTATAAATTATAAATTAATTCTAAATTAAATTATAAATTATAAATTATAAATTAATTCTAAATTAAATTATAAATTACAAATAATCTTCTTGAAATTTTAACTTTATAAAGTTAAAGTTAAAGTTTTATAAAATACTCTTGAAATTATTTTTTTTCAAAAGCATTTTGCAGGATTGTTGACATCAATTATTACTACTTTATTGTCACTGCCCGATTTTCATTAATTATTCTTATATTTTATATCACTAATATTGCAAATTATGATTTTTTCCTTTGGGTTTAAGTGAAAACAAAAAACAAACGTACTTGTGCTATATAAAGGATATTGTATAAAGTCGGAGCTTCAGTCTGAAATTGGCTTTGAGAAGTGTTGCGTTACAAATCTTAAAAAAATTCTGAAGAAAATTAATTGAAATTAAAAGATTTTAGCAAAAAGACAAAATACCCAAAGTGAGTAAATTTTTACGAAAAATTTTTCGTTATTAATTTTTTTAATAGTTCGAAGGTAACCGACCGTTTGAAATACTATCAAATAAAATTTATTTTTTTATATTTGAAATCTTATTTCTGTACTAATTTTTTAAAATCTCCAAAATTTTCTAAAATTTTCTCTACTAATTTTAATTGTTTGAATTTAAACTTTGGTTCAATCTTTATTTTATCTAATTTTAATATTGAATTTTTTGTCTCTAGATGATTTTCTGGGTCTGCACTCTCTTAGCTTTATCTTTGTCAACCGGTTTGAAAGCACATTTAATTCCCGGACCCTTACATGCTGGAAACTTTTACTACCCTCGTCCCGTCTATATACCGCCCAGATATGACTCAAGCCTACGTGTCAAATCAACGGATCTGATAAGTCGACAAACATCAACGAGCCCAGTGGGACAGCCCCTAACCCACTACCATATTATAGCAGAACAACCCCAATACTCAATCCCTGGCAATTATTATATCAAGCCGGGTAGCATGGTATCAAACCCTCAGATGGATTCTAAACCTACATATGCGAAGATTCCAATCTTGCAAGGAGGACGAGGTGATCTATCAGACAAAGGCAATATAATGTATCATTCACTCCCTGTAAATAAACAATATTCAGAGGAAGAAATAATGTAGATGGTATCGGTTTTGGAAATTTGTTGCCCATTGTAATAAAGAATGTAATTAAGGCAATAAAACATTATTCCTGCAAAGTATTTGGTTCAAATTTTATTTTATTATCCGCCCATTTTTGTATAAAGGTATTATAGGTGCCAAGCGTTCGATCACTTTGGCATGCTTTCACATTATTATTATCTGCAGCGTCACAATTATCTATTTGAACAATTAAAGTTTTCATGTTTTGTGTAGTGTCCTGATTTTTGCAATAATAAATATATATAAGCTTAAAGTCGATCACCATTTCAGTTTTTGTCATTTGCAGACACTTCAAAGCTATTAAAAAAATTAGAGAATATTAGATATAATATATAATATATGTATAATATATGTATAAACATATAATTAAAATAATACAAATCAATAAATTTCTAATTTTTCTAGATGATTTACCAAAACCGTCTTGATAAAATTGTGCAGTATATTCTAGTAGTATCTGCAGTGTTTATAACACTTATACCATCGGAGTGTTCCATTTGATTGGCTGGAGAAAGCATTATTTAAAACCTGGGCAATTAGTATCTAACCGATATCAATACCGAATTATATTTCATTATGTTATAGAATTTTATATAATAATTGTATTGTGTTTGAAGGCTTTTTAATAAATATAAATTAGCAATATTGATTTAATAGCTTTTTTTGCTAATCATACAGTGGTCGGTATAACCATTAAATCGACAACTAAATTATTTATTAGAAAGTCATCATCAACGTTCAGTTTGCAGCAACTTCGTCAGATAAAACCTTTTTAAATTATTTCTTTTGTAACAAGAAATTGTATAGGATCCGCTTTGTCCTGTTATAGGTCTTGCACAGGTGTTGTACGGTCATGTATTATGGGTTTGTATTAGATTGGTAGTTTTGCTTCTGCCCATTGCTATAATCTGTATTTTATTACCTCTTCGCCACGAGCGACGTCTATTATGTCTACTATTAAAACTAGTAAGGAGAACGAAATTATGCACTGAAAATGACACAACCCAGTAGTGGTTTTGTACTAGTTTTACTAGTAAAACAGTTAAAAAATTACAATATTATCAGTTAATTAAATATCAATTAAAAATTAATAGTAGTTCTAAATTGAACTGAGTCATATTTTTTAATTTTGGTGGTTTATATTTTTGCAACTGGAGTAAACACATTAACTAATTATTTAAGAATATTAATTAGGTGCGGTTAAATTAAGAAATGATGTATTTGTGCAATCCCAACTCGTTTCAATTTTCATGACTTAGTAATCGAACTAATAATGTGTTCCTATTAATAAAGTGCGCCAACTCTTAGCGTGCGTCTTGCAGTTGGAGTCAGTGTTTTTTGCATTAGAAGCAAATTCACCCAGCCATCGAATTCTCGATTCATATCCATTGGTACTATCTGCCTCTCATAAAGGAACTGTTTGAAAAACATTAAAGATGGCTGGGTTAAAAAAACGTTAATAAAGCGTTACGTTAAATCAATTACAAAAGATTAATTAATTAAATAACGCGTTTTAGATAATGTTAGGTAGAGAAACATTCCAAAATATATACGATGTGTGTTTGGATCTTGTTCAGTAACTTCAGAAATTCTTATTTATAAATGAGTGTTTTTATTTTTAGTGAATGTAAATCTCAATTCTTTTTAAAATTTACATCTATCTTTTGTGGTAAATTTACGTTTACCACAAAACCAGATTACAAAATAAAACATAAAATAAAACTAATGATTATAATTTAGTGTTTATTGTTATTTTAATACCATATATTGTGATGCGATTTCTTTGAATACGCTCCTTAAAAGCGTAAATACTTTTATATTTTATCTTCATTGTGATTGGACTCGTTGTCGCTGGAGACTACAAATTAGTTCTTTCGTTAGTACACTCAGTAAATTTTGTTAGTAAATAATTATTACGTATCGTATATTCATACGATCACAATTATATCTTAATTATAAGAGGAATACTATTTCTATATTCAATATTATTTTATCTGCCGCAAAGGCGTCATAATAGATAATAAATTATAAAGGATAAAATAATTATAAATTTAATTATAAATTATAAATTATAAATTAATTATAAATTTAATTATAGATTATAAATTATAAATTATAAAAATTAAATTGGAAATTATGAATTATAAATTAATTCTAAATTAAATTATAAAGTGTAAATTATTTTCTTGAAATTTTAAATCTGTAAAATTTATGTTAAAGTTCTTAAACTGTTGGCATCATTTATTACCACTTTATTATGATTGCTCAATTTTTACAAAATATTCTGATATTTTGCATATAACAAATCATGATAATTTTTTTCTTTTGGGTTTAAGTAAAGATTTGTTCACTAACTCCTCATCGCCACGACACGAGGAGTTTGTGGGCAAATCTTTAATGAAACAAAAAAAATTATCATAATTTGCAATAAGAACGGTGTAAAACATCAGAATAAAATAACAGAATAATTAATTAATTAAATAATTATTGTTTCCTCCCTCTGTTACTCAATTGGAATCCTGAAAAGAAACAAACGTGCTTGTGGTATATAAAGGATATTGAGTAAAGTCAGAGCTTCAGTTTGAAATTATCTTTGGGAAGAGTTTCGTTACAAATTTTAAAAATCTTCCGAAGAAAATTAATTAAAACTAAAAGATTTTAGCAAAAAAAAATAGCTAACGCAAAGTGAGTTCATTTTATAAAAAATATATTTGTTTATTTTAAAAATAACTAATAGTAACTGACTTCTTGGAACCCTTCGACAGTAATTTCTTTACAATTTAATTTTTAATTTCCACAGATTTCGCTTAATTAATTTTAATTGCTTATAGTTAAGGTTTGAAACAAACTTTATTCTATCTTGTATTAATCTTGGATTTCTTCTCTTTAGATGGTTTTCTGGTTCTACACTGTCTTAGCTTTATCATTGTCTACCGGTTTGACAGCACATTCAATTCCCGGCTCGTTAAATGCTGGTAACCTTTATTATCCTCGTCCTGTCTACATAACGCCCGGGTATGACTCAAGCCTACGTGTAAAATCAACTGATCTAATAGGTCGACATACATCAACCAGCCCAATGGGACAACCCCTCCCATACTATAATATTATAGCACAACATCCGCAATATTTAATCCCTGGAAATTATTATATCAAACCGGGCAATGTGGTATCACCCATTCAAGTGGATTCAAAACCTATGTATACGAAGATTCCAGTTTCGCAAGGAGGACGAGGTGATCTATTAGAAAAAGACAATATAGTGTATTATTCCCTCCCCGCAAATAAACAATTTTCAGAGGAGGAAGTATTGTAGATGGTAGCGATCTCAGAATATTGTAAAATTCTATCATTGTAATCATTGTAATAAAGAATAAAACGTTAAAAGCAATAACTTTCTACAATAATGTAAATAAAACAATAAAGCTTTATTCCTGTAAAGTACTTTGGTTCTAATTTTATTTTATTATTATCCGCTCAATTTTGAATTAAGGGACCACATGTGTAAAATGTTACTATCATTTACAGCGTTGCCATAATCTATTTGAAAAATTAACTTTTTAACGCTTTGTGAAGTGCCAGGTTTTTGCAATAATAAACAAATGGGGTTTTAATTGCAGCGGTCCGATATTTGTGGGCTGTAGGGGAAAAATTGGTTTCAGAGATAAAGAAATAGGACACTTCGCACCAGTCCACATATATTTGCGCTAAGCAATTATAGAATGGTACAAAATTTAACTGGAATTTGGTACTTATTTCCTAGGAAACGAGTACTCGCGGCAACAACAATCAAATCCGTGGGCTTAGTGTAGAAGGTGCATTGAATTAAAGTGCTAAATGTTTGGTGAATATGGTTGAGTCTTCAGAAGATTATCATTACTTTTTTCAAAAAATTTACTCCGTGATTATTAAAAAATAGTTCAATGTTGAAAGGGGAGATAATTGTGTGGAAATTGGATATTACATTTGCTCTCCTAAGTTTTTAAAACACAATATTTAGTACTGATTTGAGGGACATACTGCTCTATGAGGCCCGTTACAATCGTTGCAAAAATCACACCACTTTTATTTATGCGCGATGAGACAATGTTGTTTTTTTCTGGAAACTAAATGAAAGCAAGCAATAACAGCAATATGTCACAAGTTCATGTATAGTATACGTCATATAAACAGTGCTTCAAAAATAGACGTCAAATCACTTTTTCGTGTGGTGAATTGAGAGTGTCTGACATCAGGGATAAAGAGATAAGACACTCCCAATTCACCACGCGAAAAAATGCTTTGACGTCTATTTTTTATGCATTGTTTACATCACGAACACTGTGTGTGAATTTGAGGCACATTGTTGTTATTGTTTGCTATCAATCGGTTTCCAGAAAAAAGCAGCAACATGTTTCAACGCGCATAAACAAAAGTGGTGTGATTTCTGCAACGATTGTAACGGGTTCACATAGAGCAGTATGTCCCTCAACTCTGTACCAAATATTGTATGTTGGAAGCTTGAGAGATCAAAAACAATATGCCATTTCCCCACAATTATCTCCCTGCTCATCGCTGAACTATTTTTTAACAATCACGAAGTAAATTTTGTGAAAAAATTAACCAAAGTCCTCAGAAGGCTCAACCATATTCACCAAACCTTTGACGCTTAAAGTGCAGACCCTCTCTGCCAGTAAAATTTGCATCATTCTGTGATTTCTAGAGCAAATGCACGTGTATTAGTGCGAAGTGTCCTATCTCTATATAACTGGTGTTAACTTTTGAATGTGCTGTCACGGGCTTGTGCATGCTTGGCTTGTGTCATAGCACATTCGTGGTGAATTTGTATGTTTCGTAAATATTCATGCAATCATGAATTGCATAAGCATGAACGAAGATAGAAGAGAGTTTTGGATAGAATTCATTGAATTGTATCGTAGTTTGCCGGTATTGTGGAATACGAAATGTGATCAATATAGTAATCGGGAATTAAGGAGTAGAGCTTATCAAAAATTGGTTGATAAATTGAGGGAAATTGATGAAGATGCAGATCGTGCCTTGGCTGTACGAAAAATAAACACATTTCGGACGAACTATAGACGAGTTTTAAGAAAGGGTGCGAAGAGTTTGAGTGAGGGTAGCGATGATAGCGTGTTGCGAACATCTCTATGGTATTTCAATTATTTGACATTTTTGCATGACGGTGGGCTTAATATCGATACGAAACCTATTATTGAAGACATCAGAGAAATGCAGGATGACGATATTCTTGATAGTCCAATAGTGGTAAGTAAAGCGCAATCTCTTTGCAGTCGCATGTAATAAAGCAACACATACAGCCTTGTGAGTAGTCCGAAAGGTACTTCATCGGAAGGCACCTTTGTTGTGTTCTTTAAAAGCTTTACATGTTGTAACGTTCTGGAAATTTACTGGAGACGTATCGGCGATCCTTGGGAAACTAATTACTGGTTATACAACCTGATCCACTTCATGATCAGGCCTGTTATTAGTTTTCCCTAGATGTGGTTTCCTCAATTTGCTAGTAAATCAAGTATTGGATATATTGCTCAAGTGTATAAAAGCTAGTTACCGTCAGACTACGGAGACTTATTCAAGAAGCGATCTACACAGACCACCCGAAAAAGGGGCAATAAGGATGTGTTTTAAGATAGCTATTACTCAAACTTAAATTGTTAAACTAAAATTAAATGGGATTTTCAAGATTTGTTATTGCTTTCTATTGCAGACATTTAGAAAATACAATTCATTGCCTTCCCCGAGAAAAAGACGAAGTACTGCCAAGAACGAGGATAACAAGCCTAAACGGATAGGCCACGATTCCTATAATGATAATAGTCCGGATATTCTATCGAAGGGATGGGCATCACAATATGCCGAATTATCAACTCTACAGAAAATTTTCGCTCGTAAGATAATTTCTGATGTTTTATTTCACGGATGCCTTGGACATCTGACTAAATGTACCGTTCAGAGTATACAAGAAATATTAGAACCACAGCAATGTGGTTTAAATCCCTTTGAGAGTGATAGCGATAGAGAATAACTATAAGGAATGATTCATAAAATTACACAATTTTTTGTAATACATTTTCGAAATTTTGCAATCTAGAATTTTGGATAGATTGTTGTAGATATTCAAACATTACAAATCGTTTTTCTTTTATTGATTAATTAATATTAATGCATTGCATTAATAAATTTTAGTTATGCATACATTAATTAAAAGCTTATGTAACATTTATATAGGTTTTAAATTCCATGTTTGTTATTTTTAATTCGTATTATAAACGCATTCGCATTATTTTAATTCTTTATTTTGTGTTAAGTAATTAAATATTTATTGATATTTAGCGCACTCAAAACATTTATGATACGAGTTTGCGCTGCTCATTTTGAAGACAAAACGTCTGATAATGAAACCAGAGACTTAAATATGGATTAGGAAATATATAAATACGAAATTTATAGCATATGAATTGCTACATTATCTATTAATAAAATCAAGGAAATAATAATTTTTAAAAATTTAATGTTAGAGTTTGAAAATCTTCAGACTAATATTAATATTAATAAAACGTTTTTGAATTTGAAGTTAAGAAAATGTTTTTATCTCAACACCTGCAAGGAAAGCGTTCCTTTTCTAGCACAATGAATCCATGACAATGCTTTCATTCTCCTGTCTGTGTGCTTTGACGGAAGCAAAGTTAAATTTTTTATCTTTATTTCGATTTCCGATAGTCCTCGTCTTCGTTTATAGTCGGGCACTTTTGCATATTTGCAGCTTTGTGTTTATGCGTCCATATGCTTTTCACTGCTCAAAAGTATCATTATACATACTTTATTTTCGAAAAACAGGAGTTTAGCAGTCGATAACGAAACAGCTATTTATGCATTGTATTGTTTCATCGTTTTGTTGAATTGAGCCATAGGAGAGCGCGCCAATACCGACAACGGCGCTAATTCAAAATAGGCGCCAATTCATTCACGCTTACAAGGAATGAACCTGAAAAGATCGGTACAAAACTGGACAAACGCAATTTAAAAACTTAGTAATTAGTTTTATTTCTATAACACCTTAGATCATGATTTCTCGAAATCATTCCAAATTTCATGGTGAACGTTGAATAGATTTAATCGGCTATCGTTATGTTTATATCAAAATATGTTGTCACAAACTAAGTGGTATCGATAATAGGTAATATTGAACCATTGCCTCGCCTATATAAGAAATCTATTGAGCTTTCAAGAGATGAAGGAAGCGAGTTAGAATAACTACTGCTTGGCACAGTAGTTTTATATAAAAATTAATAGCCGATGAATAACAATTGGGTGTACAAAAATGGTGATTAGCAGAACCATCAATTTGTGCCAATGATCATATAATATATAATATATCATATAATATAATGTTTTACAAATAGTTCCTATTTGAGAGACAGATATCCAATGGTTCCATTCAATGGTAATCTATACCTGTTTCTATAGACACGGGCAAACTAAGAGATGAACAGACAGACAGACAGATAGATCGACAGATGTGACCAACTCATCCCAGGAGTGATTCTGTGCTAAAATATATATACTTTTCTATACCTGCCAAATGGAATTTAATTCATTACAAACGAGAGAACAAGGTTAATATACCCTCATCATTTCGGGTGTAGGGTATCAAAATTGCAAAAAGTTTCACACCTTCATAAATGGCTTCTCCCTTTTTTAAAATATTCTTATTTAAATAACTAAATAAACCATTAAATCATTCACAAAACATAAATTACTTAAATAACGCGTTTCAGTTTACATTATGTATAGAAACATCCCAAAATATATACGATGTGTGTTTGGATCTTGTTGAGTAACTTCAGAAATTCTTGTTCATAAATGAACGTTTTTATTTTTAGTGAATGTAAATCACAATTTTTTTTAAAAATTTACATCAAAGAATATTCGGCTGTTCGTTTACCACAAAACCAGATTATAAAGTAAAACATAAAACAAAACTAATGATTATAATTTAGTGTTTATTGTTATTTTAATACCATATATTGTGATGCGATCTCTTCGAATACGCTCCTTAAATGAAGCGTAAATTACATTTTATTTTGATTGCGAAGTTGGACTCGTCGTTGGAGATTACAGATTAGTTCTTTTGTTAGTACACTCAGTTAAAATAATTATAACTTCGTATATTCATACGATCACGATTATATCTATAAGAGGAATAGTATTTTCTATATTTTATATTAATTTATCTGCTGTAAAAGCGTTATAATAGAAAATAAATTGTAAATTATAAATTAATTATAAATTAAATTATTTATTGGAAATTATAAATTAATCATAAATTAAATTATAAATTACAAATAATCTTTTTAAAATTTTAGATTTGTAAAATTAAGGTTAAAGTTTTATAAATACTTTTGAAATTATTTTTTTGGTTTCAACATTTTGCAGAATTGTCATCACTTATTCCTACTTTATTATCACTGCCCGATTTTTATTAATTATTCTTATATTTCATATCACTAATACAGCAAATTATGATTTTTTCCTTTGGGTTTAAATAAAGATTTGTCCACTAACGTTACAATTTTTTTCTCTGTTACCCAATTGGATCCTGAAAAAAAAAACAAACGTATTTGTGCTATATAAAGGATATTGAATAAAGTAGGAGCTTCAGTCTGAAATTGGCTTTGAGAAGTGTTGCGTTACAAATCTTAAAAAATTTCTGAAGAAAATTAATTGAAATTAAAAGATTTTAGCAAAAAGACGAAATACACAAAGTGAGTAAATTTTTACTAAAAATTTTCCGTTATTAATTTTTTTAATAGTTCGAAGGTAACCTACTGTTTGAAATATTATCAAATAAGATTTATTTTTTATATTTTAAATCTTATTTCTCCACTAATTATCTGAAGTCTCTAAAATTGTTCTAAAATTCTCTCTTCTAATTTTAATTGTTTGTATTTAAACTTTGGCTCAGTCTTAATTTTATCTAATATTAATATTGAATTTTTTTTTCTCTAGATGATTTTCTGGGTCTGCACTCTCTTAGCTTTATCTTTGTCAACCGGTTTGAAAGCACATTTAATTCCCGGTCCCTTACATGCTGGAAACTTTTACTACCCTCGTCCCGTCTATATACCGCCCAGATATGACTCAAGCCTACGCGTTAAATCAACGGATCTGATAAGTCGACAAACATCAACGAGCCCAGTGGGACAGCCCCTGACCCACTACCATATTATAGCAGAACAACCCCAATACTCAATCCCTGGCAATTATTATATCAAGCCGGGTAGCATGGTATCAAACCCTTAGATGGATTCTAAACCTACATATGCGAAGATTTCAATCTTGCAAGGAGGACGAGGTGATCTATCAGACAAAGGCAATATAATGTATCATTCACTCCCTGTAAATAAACAATATTCAGAGGAAGAAATAATGTAGATGGTATCGATTTTGGAAATTTGTTGCCCATTGTAATAAAGAATGTAATTAAGACAATAAAACTTTATTCCTGCAAAGTGTTTGGTTCAAATTTTATTTTATTATCCGCCCATTTTTGTATTAAGGTATTATAGGTGTCAAGTGTTCGATCACTTTGACATGACTAGTTTGATTACTTTGGCATGCTGTCACATTATTATTATCTGTAATGTAGTGTAGTATCTATTTGAACAATTAAATTTTTAATGTTTCGTGTAGTGTCACGATTTTTGCGGTAATAAATATATATATATATAAGCTTAAAGTCGATCAGCATTTGATTTTTTGTCATTTGCAGGAGACACTTCAAAACTATTAGAAGAGTTAGATAATATTGGATAGACTCGTATAGACATATAATTAAAATAATACAAATCTAAAGATTTATAATTTTTCTAGATGATTTACCAGAACGGTTTTGCTAAAATTGTGCAGTATATTCTAGTAATATCTGGAGTGTTTATAACTCTTATACCATCGAAGTGTCCCATTTGTTTGACTGAAGAAGAGCATTACTTAAAACCTGGGAAATTGGTATCTAACCGATATTAATACCTAATTATATTTAATTATGTTATACAATTATATATAATACTGGTATTATATTTGAATGATTTTTAATAAATGTAAATTAGCAATAATGATTTAGAAAATGTTTAACCATTAATTCGACAACTATTATTTATATTATATTAAATTGTTTCTTTTCTAACAAAAAATTGCATTAGATTTGCTTTTTATCGTCATGGCTGCGTGATAACGGGTTTTGAACGGGTATTGCACAGAGTAGTAATAGTAGTAGTAGTAGTAGTAGTAGTAGTAGTAGTACTAGTACTAGTAGTGCAGTCTAAATAATGTTTCCGAAACCTGCTCAGTTTTATTTTTTAAAACCCTGGTCATAACGTTATGGAATGATCTTCCTTGGGGTTCGCATACACCTCTTGACAAGATTTCTAATATTTTGGCATCCAACGTATTTTACTTCATTTCTGAGACTTATTGAGTATTTATTCCAAGGTTCGTCAAGTCTTCTCTCGTAACGGCTTGATGTTTGAGCTGCCTTTCAACTGTTTGGGACCACTATGGGTGGAGTCTCGCGAAAAGATGGTATGACACGAGACTAAATGGACCTTGGAATAAGCACAATTGTTTTTGCTTAAAATATATTAATTAAATGCAAATAATTTAAGAAATGACGTATTTATTAAATAACATGATTTCGATCATTGTGCCGTGCAATCCTAATTGGCTGAAAATTTCGTAACGGATTTATTCTAGTTTCCTGTAAATTAAAAAATGTATGAACTTGTATAAAAAATGGGGGCCGGTGTGGAAGGCTGAATCAAATAAGGCAAAAAAAAAAATTCAAAGAATGCTCACAAGTGGAACTAATAGTCTGAAGAATCCCTGCGTGTCTAATAATTTACGTTATATTAGATTGCTTTTTGATATTTAACTGAAACTGGAATATATTCAGAAACTTTAAATCTTTGTTAAATAGGTTTAGTTTTTCAAAATGATTTTAAAACAGAATACTTTTATATTTTCTGTACAATGTTTAAAATTTATTTTGTATTTCTGTAATTTGCATATGTGTAAGAAATTAACATTTTCTTTATAAAAGCGCATGAATTCGAATCACAGGCTCCATCTGTTTACTTCCTTCTGTATACGTAACCTCCATTTGCGGCGTATTGAGTGCCTAAACCACCACCGGATGAACTGCTATAGGAGTGACTTCCTGAACCACCGGAGTAGCCAACGGATGGTGGCAAGTAAGTTTGTTGAGGCTGAACATTGTAAGAAACTGAAGATAATGGGACGGAATACGATTGACTCTGACCGGCGGAACTAGAATAACCGTGACCCAGAGAGCTTGCGTGACCGTTGTCAAGAGACCCAGAATAACCCTGGTCAATAGAACCAGAATAGCCATGACCGACGGAGCCAGAGTAGGTGGTACTACCAAGTCCGGAAAGGCCGTGTCCGGAATAGCTGGAGCCAGAATCATAACCAGAATATCCAGAGGATGACACGGAAGAGCTCAGTGATGGACCAGAATATGATGGAGCAGAGCTTGCATGATGATAAGAGTGTTGGACTGCTGGAGCGTTCGAATAGCTGACGGATGGTGCGCCATATGATTGCTGAACAACAGCTGAACCAGAATAACTTGGAGCCGACGAATGTACGGAATAATGGCCTTGTTGTACCGGTGGTAGATACTCAGTCGTTGGTGCGGATGGTACAGACGGCAAGGATGGTAAGGATGGTAAGGATGGTACTTTACTCGGTGGTAGATAAGTCCGAGGTAAGTGGCTTACATCAGCTACCGAAAAGCTTACCAAAGCTAATGCGACCGTAATAAAAAGTTTCTGAAATATTAAAAATAAAATAAATAAACATTTTGCAAAAACCGAAAAGGGAAATTTTCGAATGTTTTATAGCTATTGATGTATTGACTTGGACGTTCAAAATCCTAACGTATCTCGCAATTATTTACTGATATTTTATTATTAATAATTAAATTTTAGTTCTTTGCTAACCATTTCGTTAAATTTAAGATTAATTGTAGGTTAGTCAAATACTTTACGGTGCGACGTTAGCGTTAAAACTGATGCCGATTCGTGGAACGGTTGATGAATTTATACTAAAAGCCAATGAGTTTGCATGTGCGTTTCTTATTTAGTTTGTCTTATGGTATTATAGACCGCGACCACCAACACCGATGAACCAAATGTAGTCGTCGGAGAGGGCTAAAACGAGTTAGTTTTTATTGTTGGACGGTGTTTATGTTTATTACGTTTAGCTGAATTATTTAAAAAAGTGTCTGAAATTAAATCACTGATTCGAATGTATTTACGATTTGTGGGTATTTTTTGTGATATATATGTTTTTTCTATAATATATTTGTTGTTGTTGTTGTAAATGAGATACTGAAAAATGAGCCATCATTTTTTGTTAAGTTTATAACATTATTATTGGGAAGGAATGTTAGATCTATAAAAATATATTTGAATGGAAGAGATAACCACCGGTGGTTTATTGTTTGACGGTAATTGTGTTACTAACGAGCTTGTGATGGATTTTTGAAATCTATTAAAATATAGAACACTGACTAATTGACGTCACCGAAGTATTTTAAAATTATTAATGTTTTTATAATTATGCTTTTTCCAATTTTTTTATAAAAATCTTTTGGAAACAGAAAATTCGACTGAAGAAGGAAAAATGTTTTATTAATGTAATATTGTGTAGGCATGGGTATTTCCTACTTAAGCTCGTACTTTATGCTGTTCAACCGGATGAAGGTGTTTGTAGTTTACTCGCATTGACGTAGTCAATGTTAGAGTAATCTAACGAATAAACAGAAAGAATTGAATATCAAGATCTTATATTTTTAATATAAATATTTATACCGTGTTTTTTTTGTTCTACACCACCGTTTTTACTCCCAGCTTCAATTTTTTAACAATTAATTATAAAATTGACGAAAGAAAGTCTTTAGGTCAAGGCTGTAGAGGTTATAATGAGATTTGTATAATAAACTACTGGATATGTTTTCCATACTTATAGATTATTGATTTAATTTAAATAAAGTTTAAATTTGTTCGTTTAAATTGGTTCAACAAATGAATAAGTCCTTTGTATACACACATTCTTTGTATAGATAGAAATTAGAAATGAAGTCGATAAAACAACACGAATCTTCCTCTCTCATTAATAATTATTGTCGAATAGCAAGAAGCCGTCTAGTACACGCTTTCATTATACGATTTGTGATGATCGCGTTTCTCGTAAAATTCTACAAATTATTTCCCAAGTTGTTAACACTTTGGGTTGGTTAATTATAAAGAAAATTAAAGGTACACAATTGAATCTTATAGCAGTCTACAATACTAAAACTCAACTTTCTATGGCTGTTGTTTTTTAGTTAGGCGAGTTACATTCATATTTACGAAAGTACGTCCATATATTCGAATGTTACGAAAAGATTAATAAACTAAATCAAGGATGATCAAGTTTTTCGACATTTTCGAATTTTTCACTTCGAGTTCTTTTCAATTTTATCCGTTTTATGATATCCTTATATACATTTAAAATAAATTCCAAAGTTAGTTATTGCGGATTTATAAATTGGTTAATTCTGATTATAAGCTAGTTCATGGTAAGGAAAATGTATTCCAATTGACTCGATGTGAAATATTCAAAACGAACAAAAATGAAAAGCAAAAATTGCTTTTGAGTTTTTCAGACAAGTCAATTTTCAAAAGTGATGAAATTTATGGAAATAATTAATATGTTTTAACGCAACAGATGTCACAAAAGCATATGCGAAACGAAATAATCAGAAGTGAAATGTCGAGGTTTTGCATAGGATTAAACTTTAAAAATTGAAAGGGAATTGAAGGCACAAACGCATGCACATCTACACACACTCACACGCGCTCATACACGCGGAGTATATAAGAAAATATTCATGCAAGAAGCATCGTGATATAATATAGGAGTAGTGGAGTAGCAAAAAAAGGCTTATTAAAACTTGCATAACTTTAAGAAAAAAACAATATCAAAAAAATTCTGCAGCATCTAGTCAATAATCAAAACAAAACAGAAAGTAGCAAACGATTGAAAATATAAATTGTTTCATTAACCGGATGAATGAGTTTTATATTGCCACAGTGATGTGCACAGTTTTAAAGGCTTTAAAGTTTTCGTACAGTCGTGGAAGCAGAAGAGTGGTGTAGTCATTGACACTGTGTTGACCAGCGGCTGAGGTGGTGACTAACCTTTCTATTAGGTTCTTATACCAGCTACTGTTTTTTTACCTTTTTGTTTGTCATGTACACTTCTGACAGCATAGCGCGTCCTTTTTTAATTACCCAGTAGTAAAATTTTGCGCTATTCGGACCCTAAGTTTGCTCACATTCGGACCCTAATTTCTCTTGAAATATTTCAATTTTAAAACTGCGAACTTATACAATTAACACTTACAGAATTCGAACTGAATTTATGACAATGGAATTGCTTTAATAATTATATACGTTAACCTCCAAGTCGAAGAAACTTATCAGATCGCTACAAACAGACATGATTGTTATAAAACAGCAGTTTTTTTGCAATAGGTTTTGCAATTAAATTGTGAATTTTTGATTAAACACTTTTGACATAATCATTATCGAACTCTTGGTTTTATAAAATACGTGAACACACACTGAACTATAAAAACCACTTGCAAGGCTATCTCCATTGCTCAGATAATAGAAGTAGAGATAATATGCTCATAAATTATTTGTGTTAATTCATTAATTAAATTGTTAAATTTAATTAATTAAATTGTGAAAATATGTTTCTTTTTCTATTAAAAATATCAGTTACGCCTATTTTAATTTTCCCCTAATCAAAACTCAAATCACCTTTCCCTTTTTCGGATGAAGATAAAATTCGTTGTATCCTCTTCTTGGTGGTGGCGGATTCAGCATCTTACGAGTGAGAAGAGCTTTATCTAAAGGTGTTTAACTCCCTCCGATTATGTCATTGCAACGAAAATCAAGCTACGCCTTTAGCCATAACTGATTGTCATAACGCGAGCATGCAATAATACAGCAATAGTACACATACACACTTTCACACACTTATTTATTAATGAGTTCATGAACTTGGTGTACCTGTACCAAATTTCGGATAATATTTTGTTTTTGTGATTATGACGTAACAGATTCATCGACCAGCTGAGCCGAACCAAAAGGTGGTTTTAATCGGCGTTAACTGGTTGGCAAGGTGGTTAACTAGTGGCTCATGGTAACCGACCGATGTATGCGTTCATCTCCTGTTAGGACAGGACCACCACTTTAAGACAGCATTAAATTAAATTATATATTAGTGATTCCTACGATATTGCAGAAAGAAACGGACGCGATAATTATTAAATTTAGTTCTTTTGCAATATGTATTAATGATTTACATTCATTCCTCATAGTTCAAGTGAAATGTGCTCAGGAATCCAATTATTGCACTTTTTTGAGAAATATGTTAACACACTTTTTATGCTTGATCCCTATGAAATTCTTAAGATCTGAACTAAAACAAAACTCTTTGGAAATCTTTTTGAATTTATGTATTAATTAAATTTATTTGGCTGATCTTTATATTTGTCAATATTACTACAATAGATAATACAAATATATTATTTGCTTAATAAATATATCCTCCATTGCTGGCATATTGAGTTTCAATACCTTCTCTTTGTTGTTGTACAAAATTTTCTTGATATTGAACTCTTGCTTGCTCCTTTAAATGTTCCACCAACGGTTTACTAACTACATTCGTTATAAGGCCGGAGTTTGCATCAAATCCCCTTGCGTTACCGTTATATTTAGTTCCATATTGATTATTGTCACCAGCATTAATGACATCATCGCCATAAGGTATCGGCTGTTGTTCATAAGATTTAGCTATATCACCTTTTGGTGAAATATTTTCCGAATTGCAATCATGCGGATTATTATATTCCAGGCCATCATCACCGTAAGGTATCAGATGGTGATTATAAGACTTATTTATTTCAAATTGTGGTGATACATTTTTCGATCTGAAGTCATTCGGATTGCTATATCCCAGGCCATTAGGACCCTGGGTCCTGATCAGGTGAGGTATCAGTTGGTGATTATAAGACTTATTTATCCCAAATTGTGGTGATACATTTTTCGATCTGAAGTCATTCGGATTGTTATATCCCACCATATCATTACCGTAAGGTATCGGTTGCTGATTATGAGAGTTAGTTATCCCAACTTGTGGTGACACATTTTTCGATCTGAAGTCATGCGGATTATTATATTCCAGGCCATCATCACCGTAAGGTATCAGTTGGTGATTATAAGACTTATTTATCCCAAATTGTGGTGACACATTTTTCGAACTGAAGTCAAGCGGATTGTTATATCCCACCATATCATTACCGTAAGGTATCGGTTGCTGATTATGAGAGTTAGTTATCCCAACTTGTGGTGACACATTTTTCGATCTGAAGTCATGCGGATTATTATATCCCACCATATCATTACCGTAAGGTATCGGTTGCTGATTATGAGAGTTAGTTATCCCAACTTGTGGTGACACATTTTTCGATCTGAAGTCATGCGGATTATTATATCCCACCATATCATTACCGTAAGGTATCGGTTGCTGATTATGAGAGTTAGTTATCTCAACTTGTGGTGATACATTTTTCGAACTGAATTCGTGCGGATTGTTATATCGCAGGGCATCAGGACCGTAGGGTATAAGATGCTGATTATAAGAGTTATTTGCCTCAACTTGCGGTAATGTATTCTTCAAATTGGAGACATCCGGATTGTTATAGCTAAGTCCACCGTTATCATAATATCTCGTTTGCTCTCCATAATCATCCTCATAAGTCCTTATATCAATTTGTGGAGATAAGTCGTTATTAGATCCGATTTGACTTGATTGAGATGTGGTATCAATTCCATTTGATGGATAAAGAAAAGGTTGATTCGACAAAGTAATGACTGGTGGCAAATAGGTTTGATCCAAATGACCGCCGTCAGCATTAGTGATAGCAATATTAATAGCAGTGATTACTATTGTTAAAACGGTGATAAGAAATTTCTAAAGAAGATGCATAAAAAGAAAAGTAAGATGGGGTTTAACAAGATATGCCGTTTATTAATTAGAGGACTTGATTAATAGCAAAAATAATATTAAAATTAAAGAAAATTTATGCAAAATATTAAATTTTTTTGAATGTTTTCTTAATTTCGTTTCACTTTATCTGTCTATTAATTTTCCTTGCTGTTCTTTAATCGCTTTTTAAAATTGATATAAACTTTTTTTCTCTGCAATATGTTTACCAAAACCGTGCTAACCATTTTTATGTGATAAATTTTTGAACACGTTCTGTAGACAAACTTTAACGAACTGAGGCATTTTTATTTTACTAACAAATTTTTATAACATGAATTTAATAAAAAGACACCTAGAGGGACCAGAAGGTCTTAGAAACTAGAATTATAATAATTAAGTATTTGATCTTTGTTCTTTTTTGTAGTTTTAGAATTTAAATCAGCTTGATAGCATAACAATTTAATGTATGCTTCGATGTTAGAGAAATAGAATTAATTAAATTCCAGGTAAAAGAAAAACGAAATGTGACAAAAGTTAGCGATGGAACGATATTAAAATTTACAATGATATCGATATGAATTCCGACGTTTTGTGTTATTTCTGATGCCGGTAAGGTACGTCATATGAATTAAAGTCGGCCGTATGCGTATCAGTTTCGATGCCGATTCTTGAAATTGATTCTTGAAATCACTAACAAAATCGTACAAAATTATGTTCCAGGAACCAAAAAAGCAAATCAACAAAAATGTTTGTTTACGATTCTTTTATCATTCATATTTCTTATGTCATGCTTTATTCAATACTTGCTGATACCAAGGAAAAATATTTAAATATTTCGGAAAAAACAAGCTTGCTTAATTTAAAAACCATTCGTTAAATCTAGATTAATATAAATACTAACTAAATATTATGAAAAGAGTTAAATCCGCCCGGAAAATATTTTCTGACCAGAAAAATTGTTTGTTGAGAATCGAACAAGTAAATACTTATAATAATTAATGATTCATAGCCGTGTCATTGTATTCATTTCGCGTTGTTGACAAACCATCAATTATTGATGATAGTGAGTTACAAATGTTACATTTGTATACGAATAGCGTGGTAGGCTATTACGAAAAATATCAACGATATGTTGCCAAATTTGTAACAAAAATTAACGAATTTACAAATAAATGATGATTCATCAATCTTTCCTTTTTAGCATTGATGTGGAAACCGGTGCCTTTATCTGCATTTTTCTTACAAGCAGATACTTCAGTTCTTGAATTTTGTATTAGATAAATTTTAGCTCCGATCTTTACACGAGAGAAATATTCCGTTTTGTATTATTGACACGTGCTTGGCACATTTTGTAAAAATTAATTGTAAATTATTGGCATTTTACGAATACGTGCCAAAACTAAGTAAATTTCTAGTTTGCGTTTTCTTCAGGAAAAATTGATTCATTACTAAACGCAGTTTTCAAATATTAGTTAAAATATTAGTAAAAATATTTAGCTTTATTCAAGCTGGGGTAATTATTTTTCTTTCGCTTCTGCTTCTTTTCCTTTTTATTTTTTTTTTCTTTTCTTTGTACCTTTTCAAATACTTAAAGAATACTTAAAGAATTAATTTGAGCGGAAATATATAAACAGATCGCATCTTTAAAAAAATGCTTTTGTATTATTATTTAGTAATTAGAGACATACGTGTGCTGCAGCGGCTGAACGAAGGCAGAATAAAAAATACTATAATCTAAGCCTATTTTATGTTACATCTCACCTCCCCCCCCTCAAGTAGGAGTGTGATACTGATGACTAACCAACTCGTCAACTGATCGTATTAGTTTCCTCCAGAAAACAAAAGAAAAAACAAGTACAGAATGATTTAGTAAAACCGGCTTAGTTTATGCGAAGGCAAACATTTGGACACGTTACATCCGGAGTTATCAAAATTTAATGAAAACCCATTTTGTGCGATTCGTCTATGAAAGCTTTTGTCTGGCGACTTTTGATAAACCGATTTATAAATAAAAAGGTTTTTTGCGATCTTGATCAGGAGGCATCATCATTATTAAAATGAATATGAAATTATTATCATTATTAAAATGAATATGAATACGAAATTAAAATGAATATGAAATGTCATGCAAGATTCTTTAAGGTTTTCTTAAAGAAATAAAATGTAGAGGCGTCACGTTTGTTTTGTTTTATTTAATGATTGTTTGAATGCTGGAGTTGCTACCATGGCCGTGGTTTTTGTTGTTAGGGCTGTTGTTGTTGTTTCTTTTGTTTGTGTTCAGTTTCGAATGCAAAATATTTGGTATGAAAATATTTAAAAGTTGGTTTTGTTAGAGAAACATCTGCTTATTTATGCCTTGTTAATTCCTCGTCTCCTCTTTCATTACTTTTCCATTTTGTATTGTCATTTCCTAACTATTTAACGATTATGTGGAAAGAAATGAATGCAAAATTATTCCTATAAAAATTAAATAATTTATCTGTCCACATGTCGGCCAATATTGTCATAATTTTTGGATATCTGTTTGTAGTTCAAGGTGATTTCTCTGATAATCGAATGTTTTCGATCATCTTAAAATTGTTGATCGGCAAAATGAACATTAGATCAAAAAATCTGTAGTTTGTTTGTTGTTGTTTTATTTATTTTTAATATTGTTTATATCACACAATCATTGAATGATTTTTATGTCCTACACTCGAGGGGTAGGGTATATTCGCTTTCTTCTTCCGTTTGTAGCGCATTAAAGACGACGAGACAGGTATAGAAAAGTATATATAGTCCTACTTAGAGTAAACTACTGAGTCGATTTAACCATGTCCTTCCGTCGGTTTGTCTTTCTGTCTGTGGAAATCATGATTGCAGTCGAACGGAACCGACATGACGTTTGTGAGGAATACCTGTTGTCATTATAGGCTATTTGGCATTGAAAATGGGGTCAATTGGACCTGTGCCATGCCATGTCATGCCACCGTCCACTGATTATTAGTATTAGACCATAAACTTATGTTATGGCAATAGGGTATAATATAAGCTTCGGCCGGGACGAAGTTTGCGTTTTTACTTGTTAAATAATGGTTTTTTTTGAAAATTCATTGCCAAGTTGTTAAGATCATTAATTCAAGCCATGGTGCGTGTTTCTTTGTCTTTATTGGAATAATTATAATTTTTAATATTAAATCAAATTGTAATTACGCCCATAAATCATCAATTCAGCCCTTACTTCTTCAAGGGCTAATGATGTTTCTGAATTATAAGTGACGAAATATTAAATGATTTATGGATTTTCAAAATCAATTTCAAAAAAAAAGAAAAAAATTATCTAAAAATCTCTACAAAATTAAAATAAGGTGGTACTTGTATACATAATATTGATTGATTGTTGCATATGGATAAAAAATGATGCTTTTATTTAAGATGCTTCTATATTAACGAGATGAATTGCCATATGAGAACTCATGGAATCTAAGAAACTAATGAACAATATGCTTCATTATTAGTATTAATGCAAAATTAATGAAATATTTCGCAACGAAATATTTAAATAAGTTGTTGAGAAAGATCATGACGTACCGAAACTTTTCTTCACTTTATAACTGTGTATCGATGAGCACCCGCTAAGCATGTTTTTTTGGAAATCGGTATTGTCTGAGTTTATTTCAGTATCTCTTTGTTGTAAAATCACTAACTGTTAATTAAATTGCGGAATTATTTATTTGCATACTAATATGTATTGACCAATGGACCCAGTGGTCAATTACCTAGTGGATAATACATAATAATTCATGAACGATTACGGTATATTTAAGTTTTAGATTAGTTTTATAACTTGAATGAGGTTCGCAAAGCGAATTATACTATTTCTGTGCAATTCCGAAAACAACACCAAGTTTCAAAGTAGAGCAAAGGTTAAAAATGAAATTGTTCTAGACTGATAATCTATATAACAATACCATTTTAATATTTATGTGTTTTGCCTTATTTACGATACTTATAAAATGTTAATTTTAGAATGCCATTTCATCCACAGTGAACTCATTGGTTTCAGTGGTGCCTACTTTGTGTGGTGTGTGTGGGGATTAATAATGTAGGTAAAATTTGATGATACTTATTATCAATAACTATCTGTGAACGGTGAAGGGAAGTAATAGAATTTATTGAAGACACGAACCTCATTATACACCACGGTTTGCTGTTCACGTATCCAACATAATAAGATTTATTAGTACCTAGCAACGCTTCAACCATAAGATGTCGCCTCTATGTAATTTCACCACTGACAACATTATCTATTTATAAAGCAATTACCAAAATATTTATACGAGAGTAGTGATACGTTCCAAAGATGACGTAAACAAATTTCAATTGCAATTTATAAAAAATCCATAGGATTTAAATGAAACATGAAAAGGGGAAAGTGACACTGGAAGGGGAAATCTCCCCTCTCCATTGGTTATTGAATTCAGACAATAAATTGTTTTATTACTAGAGTGAGCCACATGAGCTCTGTCCAAGCAAGAGTTGATGTTTTTCCTTGTTAGTCTTATTTTCCCTATTTTATACCTTTAATTTTTTAAAATCTGTTTTAATGAGAATTTTAATTGAACACTTTTTACATTCAAATTGAACTGTAGAAACAGTTAAAATTCTATTGTAAAAATTCTACCACTTTTATGACACGAAATAAAAATGAGCATTTTGTAAACATAATGCGAGCTTAGGTCATGCTTAATTGAGCATAAAATATTTCCAAGAGCTCGCAGAAATTCATTTGACAATGTTACCTACGCTCTTCTAACGATATATTTTGCAATTAACGCCATATCATCAAATAACTGCGGTGACCACTAGCAGTGCATTAGTGACCGTTGAACGCACTGCGGGCTGTCAGCAATTGCATGAAAAGTAGGGGGGGTGGTAGGGTGATGGTGCAGTAAATTTGCATATCACGAAGAAATTTGCATACGACTAGTGGAAAACAATAACGATAACAACCAGAGCGCTTGAAAGGCTTATAAGCAAACAAATCCTGGTTCCAAGCGACTTCATACGATTTTATTGAAGTAATCAGAGGCTCAAAACAAATACACGAAGGGCGACTAAAAACCATCCCTCTTCGTGTTAAAACCATTTAAGCGTTAAATAAACACACCCATTACACTCGCTTCATTCGCTTTAAAATTTTTATCCTTCACCGATTATCGTTTATATTTCACGCTATTAAGTACGGAGTACAAAGTATAGGAGGATAATCCTCAATGTAGAAGAAATCGTCCAAAGGTTTGGAAAATATGCTTAAAGGGGGACAATATTTAAAAATTCAATATTATTTTAAGCAGTCGATCGAAATGTATATATTTCTATGCATCCGTCTTTATTTTGTATGAAAAAAGAAAAGTATCCGTTGCTAAGAGCATTAGGTAACAATGAAGATGAAGAAGAGTACATTATACAATTGCCCGTAATACCTTCAAATCGCCTCTAAATTGGTGTCAGTGCCGCGAAAAACAAGATTGTCATGGTGTATCTTTCTTTAATTTCTGATTTTGAATATCATCCGCATAAGTGTTCAAACATTTATTAAGGCTTCTTAATGAAGTATTCTTGCTTGTAAATACAGGATCGATTCAAAGGAAACTCGCTAGGTTATTATTTCATGTTTGTAGTACAAAACTAATGCTTACATTACTTTAATTTTTTAATTTAAAATAAAATCGCAACAGTATTTGGAACATTATAAGCTACGTAACAAGGCTTGGTTGAACCAACGGCCAAAATATCATAAAAATAGGCGTCAAACCGTCTTTTGAAGTGGCGACAATTTCGGGAGTGTTTTTTTCTCTTTATCTTTAGAGCAGACAATTTTTTGTGGTTCTGACTCGCGAGTGAGAGCGATCATTTACGAACCCTGCTTATAAGTCGATAAAATAAGTCGATAAAATAAATTTCAGAAGTCTCTTGAATACCTTGTACATACACTCCATCTATACACATGATATATACGTTCCTGAAAAAATCGCACAAAAAGAAACCGCGCAAGGCGATATACAGACTTCTGACAAAGTAGACGGATACATTAAATTGATTTGAAAGCCTTTTAAATGAATCTGGAGAAGGCATTATAATCATATAAAATGAGATAAGGGTGGAAAAACTAATGGGGGGTTGCTTCATTCAATTCATTTTAAATTCAATTAAATTTATTGTTCTGACTGTTGCCTTTCTTTGGCATTAGTACTATTATAGGCCTCTAATAAAGATGTATTGCTGCAACGAAATAATTTTTTTTTAAATTATAAATGACCTTTTCCATCAGTTATCAGAATTCCATGAGAACAAATGGCGTTGGAGTTCCTTCTCCCTCTTCTTCCAACGAAGAGGCTGATGCAACTAAGAGCCAACTAAAGATTCACGTTTGTTTTTAAAGCATAAATTCGATTGTAGCGAAATATTATCTTAGGTTTATGGAGACTTATATGGATTCGATATGTTTCTAGTAGTTCTAAACTAAAAGGGGTTTTATGTTCTGGCGGAAAAGTTCTGCGCCGTTTCCGAATGATTCGATGTAATTCTATAGAAAACGTTAAGATATTTTCATTTCCTGTTTTATATTGGGTCTCCACTCGGATGATGTGTTTTCTTATCGGCCGGAGACTAGGCCTCCCTTTTATAGCAATCATTCTCGAAAAAAGGCCTGATTTGATCTAAAGTCTAGGAAGGAAATCGGTGACGAATGTGAGAGGAATTTGGAAATGTGCAGTGACATAGGTGTTAAATAGGCATCACTACTCTAATCTCTTTTATACCCAACCGTTTGGCTTATGTTTGTATTATTAAAAGTTATTATAAAGTCATGAAGCCGGAGCATTACAAGCCCCTTCAAGGAATCATACAATTACGTTTACCTTATTACCAAATAAAACAGCTTCTAAAGCACGAGAAGCAAGAGAGGAAAGTGTGTCTGCATATGTTCTTGCCAGAAAACACGAAATTATAAAACTAAATTTCGCGCTTCAACCAACTTTAATCTCATTCCATCTTTCTTTATTTAAAATCTTTTACACCCCCCACAATAATCCTCAGGTATTTCGCATCTCTGCTCGAGTACTTAACGAATCATTCCTGCGAGCAGCTGTTTATCTTCCAAATACGCAGCGTGATAAACATTCTGTTGAAAGAGGATGCAAAAGATGCGAAAATACGATTTTGCATATATGCAAAAAGGCTTAGAAGAGAAAGAGACGGGATCGATGTGTGAGCAGGTGTGTTTGTATGTTTGTAAGCTATATCTTATTCCGTTGTAAACACATTCGTATTTCCATTTAATATTAAACAAATAAATCGCTAGTAATGCACAGATGGGTGAATCTGAAACCCTCTCGCCTTTACCAATAAATTCCTCTCCTCCACTTGTTAGCCAAGCTATAAGAATTCTAGGAACTTATTTACCTTTTGTCATGAAAGATAAACTTGTATCGTGAAGAAGAAACAAGAAATGTCCTCTCGTGTATACGAGAAAAAAAAGACTTGTTTACCTTTTTTCAATTTGAAGACGTTTAAGATCTCGGTCTATGCGGAAGTTTTCTACTTATTTCTCATGTTTGAAATCTCGAATATATTCATGTGATGAAAGAGTGATATTTTCCATAGCAGCGAACCTCTTTTTCATTCGTTAAAATTGTTATAGAAAAGGATGGCGCTATGAAAATACTTATTACATCCTCAAAAAAATCGTTCAATTCTGGAAGTTAAATAATTTCCTGATTTCGTGAAACGATTTCTTAGACTAAGATAACATCTATATCCTAAATAATTTAATATATGTGGAATAAATAACGTGAAAAAACGTTTTTATAAGATGAAAATTAATAAAGTTCTCTAAATGTGATGTTTTTATCTCATTAAATGACGCCTAATAAGTTTTACGGTTTCTAATAATTGTGCTCGAGTATGGCACATAATATGCGATAACTCGTTAACTATATGATTTATAATATTAACAATTTTTGCAAGTTAAGAAATCAAAAGTAACAAAATAAAAAAATCATATAATTAAACCAAATATGATATGAATTCGAAATAAAACGTTTCTTCAGTTAAGTAGAAAAATTAAAGATTTATGGCTTTTTAATTCATCTTTTCTAAGACCCTTATAGAAATATTCTGAATATCGTATTTTATGAATGAGCAGTGAATCAATTTTTAAGGAAAATGACAGAAGTTGATTGCAGTAATAAAATTGCATTTATCACAACCAGTTGATTCAAACGGAGTAAATTCCTTAAAAGCAATAAATTTCATTGGGGAAAATAGCATTTCTGAGCGACAGCAACAATCCAGTCTCTGTCCATCAACAATTATCAATATGCGCTGTAGTGTCATGATTTTAGCTCATAGAGACCATTCAACATGTCGTTAATCGCTTAATCGTTCTTATGATTTACCTTACATTATTCAACATCATTATAATAATAAATTTAATAGCCATGATTTCATTAATTGCAAACATTATCATACTTCGTTTATCATCACATTCGTCATTATCATTATTATCAATCATTGTCATTATTACGAGTGTTATGGAAATTGGGGTACCCGCCACGGAGTGCACTTGTTGTGCCATTGTTATCATCATCACCATCATCCACAAGCTCTTGCTCAAAAAGTAATTACATTAATTTGGTGCTTCTTGACAAGCATGTGAAACGGTATAAAAAAGGAAAGGGCAGAAGGAAATCGGTGCAGAGAGAAAGATAGAGCAAGGATGATTCTTGGCGTCCATAAAGGATGAATATATACATGAAATATGAATAGTGACCAGATGAGGGCAATGATAGCCAGCAGCTCTTCACTGTTGACTGCGTTGGCCGCTTGACGATTCACCCATTCAAATTCTCCATCTGTCACTCATTTGTTTAATTGGTTATCACTAGCGCTCTTGTTACTCTCATCATTCTTCTTCTTTCACATTTTGTGTGTCGCTTGTCATCAGATTGTCATTGAGTCTGTCATCGAACAGTGAAAAGCCACTATCCATTAAAAATTATCCGACCATAGGACACAAATCAGTAGCTACAATTACGAATGTGATTTATTTTCTATTGGGGTTTTTCCCGACTTTTGGAACAGACCTATAGAGAGCGTTAGAGGGGGAGACAGAGGGGGGGGGGCAAGAGACTAACACCCTGCTACTCCCAGACTGTGCTTTGAATAAAGCTAAACGTGTTTCCGCGTCGCGCCGAATGCTGAAAAAGGCGTCGGTTGTCACGCATAAGAATTCTTGTTTTTGGTATTGTTTATCATTGTTAATGCTTTCATTTTTCAAAAATAATTCAATTTATTAGCGTTTTAATAGCAACGTATCGTGTTCTGTTACGTGCCGTCGCGTTTTGGTATTTCGAATAAACAGAACTGGAGGAAATATGGTCCTAAGTCTGGGTGGGTGTGCATGAATATTTCTGTGTGTGTGTGGCGTATGTGTTCGTCATGGTCATTGCTGCCTAGCTGGTTAGTTGGTTGGTTGGTTAGTTGGCAGGCTGATTTGTTGGTGTAATGAAATTTCAACAGTCGGTTTGAATCGTTAATTTGTATTTGAAAATTTAATTACTGCTGATCACATTTTCTCTCGGATTCGAGGTGGCCGGTCGCCAGACTCATTTTGATTTTTGGGTGTTGGTTCTTGGTGCATCCTTTTTTTTGTTTTGTTTATAATGAGATTAATTTCGTCATTATGCAAGTTGCTGAATCTGTTAATGCTAATGAGAATGTATGAGTATAAAGCGATGGCGTAAATATGTTTTGCATGTACGAGTGTTTACGAGTGCATTAACATCACTGAGAGCTACCTTTTGTAGGGTTGGCTTTTAAGCCTTTTTTTTGCAGGTTGGCGTGTGTGAAGTTTATTTTTAAAATACGATTAGCTAAATCCGAATTTAATTATATAATTAATATATACTTTCCAATAAACAAAAATTACTTCAACAAAAGTAGCGATTTAATTGATGGTTATTAATTAATTTAGCGCGTTATTTGATAATATGATAAAAATTTCATAACGTGTAAAACCCGTTAGAGAACAATACTGAATAGAGTCTATTAGAGCGATTCGCTATAGTTTTTCGAACAACTTAAGCATAATGTAATGTATATACTAACGAATTAAAGGGCAGTTTCTGTTTACAAGGCGTAAAGATAGTAAAGAAAATAAAAGTAGTTACTCTTTAGAAAAGAAAACTAATGAAAACGCCTCCAGCAAACTAAAAACCAGGGAAGGAAAATCGTATTTCGAAGTGCACGAAACTGATGCCATGAATCGACAGACAAAGAAAGAAAAGGGAACATTTTTGGATCCATCTCGAAAAGGTTATTTATATCAGGTTATATCAATAAAGGAACCGCTTCTACGTGAATGCCAAAATCAAGGTATTATTCTACAACACCTTGACAGGAGATGCAGTTCAAAAAGGATAACGAGTTCTGACAAGAAAATTTAGAAAGTGTTTCCTTTAGGAAGTTGTTGGGTAAGTTGCTCGTAAGTTTGAGTTTATTTGGTGGTAATACCTGCGGTAATACCTGTAGAGTACTTTCTAAATACTCTACAGGTTTAATCTATTTTGTTGAAACGCAAAAGCACGATACCCATACATATATAAATATTTCATAGAAATTCAATTATTGAACCTTTCCTGAGTTTATGAAATATTTAATATTTTGCAACGCCTTCTCCTCCCTGAATCCACTGAATCCAAACGCCCAAATTCGGGGACATTTAAATAAATTTATTAAATAAAAAACCAATCAAAAATATTTCTTCCTCTATCCTTGTTGGAAGTTATTGCCGAAATATCTGCCGAAATGTTGATCCGATTACCAGAAAATTGGATTTTAAATTTTACGTTCAGTAAAAGAGTCGATGGGTTACAAAAACAACAACAACAACACCAACAACAACAACAAACAACATGAACATCAATCACAACAAAATAATAACAATTACAACAACAACTGAAAGTAATATTTAGAAACACTTCCGTTTTCATTTCGTACAAATTTTAGCACGAACAAAATTTGCGTAAGTGAGAAACCTCGCTTTGGGCAAGAATCTGAGAGAAAGTAGTAATGACTTCATCAACGTTTCGGGGCGGGAATGCGAGTCGTTAGCACGTGGATGGGGTAGAGTGGCAAAAGAATGACGGAATAAGTCAAAATATTGAAACCGGTGACCGGAGACGAATAGGAAAATTGAAAAGTGGTCATGCTTGAGATTGTTCTCTTACTCACTCATCCTCTGAAACTCCTTCGGACGGACTGGATCGAGGTGACGATTGAACAGGCAGAAGTAGTAGAAATATTTAGATTTTAATTGAGAAATAAATCGAACTAAATGCTTCGAGCGAACATCTCTCTACTGCTGGAATCAAGTGCTCACTAGTTAGGATTCAGTACGAATGCCATCGTTCTTCGTCGGCTTCATTGTGGTATGCAATACTACGTTGAGGTATGAGTAGGAAGGGGTTTCTCTCAGCAACGGAAATGAACTTCCGTAGTGAACATTTGCTGGTCCGGAAAACACTTTCGACTTTTGATTTTCTGGGAGCAGCCGAAAACAGCAAAAGCAGCAGGTAGAATTTGACTGGAAGTGATTCAGACTGTTATGCTCTTTGTCTGTCTGTCTGCCGGACCGACTGGTTGATTCACTGATTCGTTGGACTTATTCGCTGGTTTACACTGCAAAAGGCTTGCTGCCAACGAAGTATGACGAGTCTCTTCCGTTGTTTGCTTCGAAGGCGTTAAATTTGTGTGGGTGTGGGTATGTGTGTGTGTGCATGTCTGCGTTTTATTTTGCTTGCTTAGCAGACGTGGTGGAATTAAAGGAGAGAGGGGAGAATTGCTAAGGTTGATATGGTGTTTATATTTTGGTTAACAAAATGTAACTCAGTTTTGGTCATGGTAACATTGCAAGGCAAATAATTGAGAACCAGCGTTTCCCAATAGTTGTTTTTCGGACAACTTTGCTTTCTTCTGCAGACGGTAACGAACGAAGAGTAAGTTGAGAGGGAGACAGCGAGATATTGGGTTGCAAGCTGTCATTCTGCATCGATTTCCTGAATATTTTAGAAAAGAGCCGATAAAGCCAAATTCGTTTGCTTTGCTTGCCTTTAAATATATATTTGTGCGGTTCCAAGAATAAAGTCCTGAACCAACATTTACGAAGAAGTGAGCAAATTAAGTATCGTTCCATATTTTAGAAGACGTTAGTTAGGACTGCTTATGGTAGAGCAAAAATATTGGCACATTTTACTTTTGAAAATTCGTTAAATTGAAGTGGCTTAATATTAGTCAAAACAACAATAGACGTTATTAAGAATAAAAGAACAGTAGAACGCCTTATGTAGCAGTAGAAACAACAATAATGGCTACAACCTTAATAGCAAAAACAACAACATAAGATGGTATGCACTACCTATCACCGTATATTCAGTATCATCAAAATGGGAGGAAATTGTTTATTTGCTCGATTAAGAGGTGTTGATGGGCCACTCAATAAAGGAGCCAACAGCAATTGCTGTCTTCCTTTTGCTCTGTCTATGCCTGTGTGTCTCGCTCTCATGCTACATTAGTTAGATGTACGATTACCGCAATTGTAGAACTTAGTGGTTAATGATAATGATGATGATCTAGATGGTTTTTGATGTCATCCAGTCTGCAGATAGGGTTTTTGAGGTTCTCTGCAGAGTGAGTTTCCAGAAAGTTTCTGGAAAGGACACAAATGCATGTGGTTAGACGTAACTGAGCGTTAGATTGACAGATGAACAAATAACGGCGAAGGGAAAGGGAGAAAGAAAGGAAATAGTATTGGAGAAGAAATGCTGGCGTTGTTTCAATGAAAATAATTTTATTTGAAATTTCAAAAAACATTTTATAACTAGATTAAATCACTTATATATATTTTAATTATTATATCTAATTTATTTATTATTTTTTCAATTTTTAGATTTGAATTTATTCAATCCTGGAAATGGAAATTGTCTACTATTAAAAAAAGTCAAGAAGTATAACATATTTTTACAAATTTTATTGATCTAAACGAACATAAACACTTTTAATAATATAAAGAAGTAAGAAAAATCGTTAAGAAAACCTACCTGCTATTATAGCCGTCCTTTTCTCTCTTTTAATATCAAACTCTGTTTATAAAATCATGTCATAGGATTTCTATAGAACGAACCACATTGCACAAAATTGATTTGAATATTTTAAACTTGGTAATTTCACTTCAAAGTTGTCAATATAAAAACCTAAAGAAAGAAATGTTTTTTTTTAACATTTTGTACAGAAATTCGATAAATTTTAACATCAGAGGTATTTGATGTATCATTAGTCGTTTGGCATTATCCGGTTTTATGTTGCATCATCCACGCAACATGCAGGTTTCGTCGACAACGAACTAGTCTTAATTTAAATAAAGCCCGCTGCTTACGAAACCCGATTTCAACGTGGATGTATTTTATCCTTGGCATATTTCTTATGTCTGAAAATACGATATATATAAATTCTCATAGTCGTCAGTACATTACTTTGTTTTATGTGGATTTTCTTCATTTTCATGCTCATAAAAAATAAACCGAAAGTCGTAGAAAGAACATGAAGTTAGAAACAAAAGAAAAAAAGAAAGAAAGAAAGAAGGAGTGGAGGAAGGAAAAAGAAAACGACGAAAGTGAAACAAAACTTTTTCAAGGAAAATTAACATAAAGAGGATAGCGGTAGCAACAATAGCAGTAATGACAACAAAAACAATAACAATTTAGTAAGATAAATATTTTAAAGGAAAAACTGATCATGATTTTTGGCGATGACAAAAGTATGTGTGAGTGTGATACGCGAAATACGATGGAGCATTAAGAACGTGATTGCGTTCATGTTTATGAAAATGCGAATCACATAAGTTGAATTTATCGCTCAAGTGAAGTTAGTTGTAAAATTTAAAAACTAATTAAAAAGTGACAAACATTTTGTTATTTTGCAATGTGTTCAAATAAATAGAACGATATAAACGAGTTTTCACCTTTCAATTAAATACTATTATTGATCTTCACCAAAAAATTAAACCTGAGCGAGACATTTTTCTATAGGGGATACCGTAAATTTATGTGCCTTTGCGTTCAACAGTTTCTCAAAATTTGCGCTTTGGGTAATAAAAATAATTGTCAACCAAGGAGTAGTAGCTGGTCATAAAATATCTACGCTACGTAAAACACTCTGCTACAAAAAAAAAAAAAAAAACAAAAAAATTAGAAAAGCTGCATAAAAAAGTAAAATAAAATAGAAATAAGAAAAAAAAATTAAAAGCATCATGGAGTCTGTAACGAACGCAGTCGAAAAACGATGAATTGTCATCATCAGTTACCGGGCGCTGCTAAGCTGTCACACACTTTCAAGAATGCGCACCTGGATATCATACCGCAATTGCAACCGAGAAAGAAGAAGAAGCAGTACCAGCAGGATCCATTTCCATCTGGCATATGTTTGTATATGCGTGTGATTGTACGTTTGCACGAATCAGCGACTGCCTATTGTTTGTCTAACTGAAACGGAAGGAAGGAGTACTTACCGTATTGGGCATATCTAGTAGAAGGAAAGCGCGTGCCGCTTTCTATAACGCCCGCATTCACTTCGTTCACATTCACGGCGACCGACGGCCAACCATCGTCGCGACGGTTGGCATCATTTTATGATTATCCATGATTGTGAAGAAGAAGGCCGCCGTTGTTGTTGTTGTTGTTGTCGCTTATGTTGCTGCTTATTGTGGTTACCTCGCGGCTTTCGTATTCAGCTTATGTCAGTTTCTGGTTCGGTGGGTCGATGTGGCCGACTTTTGGAGCTCGATATGACTCGCAGCGGATTCTCCGAAGCAAAATTCAGCTTCTGCTATCTCTCTCGTAAATCACTGAAAGTGGAAAAACTTTTTGACACTTTTTCGCGAGTGAAACTACGGGTTAAAAAGATTTGCTGCAGGAAAATTGAAAAAAGAATTCGTTGGGGAAGGAAGGACTTTATAGAGTAAATAAATGTTGCGAATGTTTTGTTTGTAGTGTATTATTGCTCTCATTGTTGTCGTTGTTGTTGTGAATGTTGTGAATGTTGGTGTAGTTGTTGTTGTTGGTGTAACTCTCAATTTTCGAAATCAAGCAACAAACTCAAATCAAGCTAGACAACGAACAAAATTGAAATGCAAAAAGTTTCGTTTTATTATTTACAAATATTTAAAACTTTTTGTCTTGAGTTGTTTGAGTTTACACTTTTTGTTGGCGTTGTTGTTGGTGTGCTTATTATTATTGTTATGGTTATTGTTATTATTATCCTTGCCACAATTTAAGCAACAGGAACTCCGACTATTTATTTATTTTAGCTTCTCCTTTGTAAAGTTTTTACGTTTTGGAAAACGGTAGACAATACTAAAAGTTTACTTTGCTGTTTGTTTTTGGGTAGTAAACAACTTGTGGTTGCCGGCAAAATATTTATGGTATTATTATTGTTTTTAGGATGGAAACTTTTTTTCTTTGGATTTACGACAGAAAACTAAAAAAGAAAACGTTTGCTGGCTATTCTTTGTTTCTAGTAGGTTGGTCTCCAAAATGTTTGTGATTGTAATTGTTGAGCAAATGCAGCAGATCCAGCTTCGTTTCAAGCTCATTATTATTTGTTTCAAGTTTTCGTATGCAAGAGCTTATTTGCCAAACTAATATATTGGGAAAACACTTGCCATAAAATCGTTACGTTTTCATTTCCTGCAATTATAAAATATTGCTCATTTTTTACATTAATCGCTTTACTGAATATTGAGAGCTTATGACCTTTATGGGTGACCCTTATTGTAAGAGCACGATCCTTATCCGCAATATTGAATGAAGGGAAATATTTTCTACTGGCTTAAGAAAACTTTAAATGTTTGCATAATATCTGGAATTGCCCTAGAATAAGACAAAATATTGTGAATATTGTCAACAAACAAATAGATTCTGATTATGGCCCAACGTGAGCAGACGCGACCGGTTTAAAGATTTCAGGAGTGATGAAGAAAGAATGGTTAGAAATCAATCTTCGATGCAATTTGACTAAAGTTTACCTCTTGCGTCGTCGAGTAAAAGCTTATAAATAAAGTAAAAACAACAAAAACGATGACGGCAATAACAACAATAGCATGAGTTTGAACTTTAGCAAGAAAATCATCAGACATTAGATTTTCTGCCTTTGGTCTACCAGCCGATTGAGAGGGAAAGTGAACGTTGTCATGATAAACGATTATTGAGATTTATGTCGAAGAAAAACGAGGAGGTCGAGTGGGCGCGATGGAAATCGGGAGTAGCCAAACTATGTTATTTTGACGGACTTTAGAGTATGAAGATGCGAATCCTGTGCGACGAAGGGAAGCGATGAAATTATGGTAAGATAACACACACACGCACACATACATACACAAATCCACACGTACATGACCATGCATTCCCTCCGCAGATTTACTTGCATAAAAGTGTGCAAGGAAGAACTCGGGAACTGAGACGCAAAAAATAGGACACAAAAAACTTGTATGAGTTGGCGAAAAAACAATGTAATCAGTTAAAAGTGTTGCTGTTGTCGTTGTTGTTGTTGGTTTGGATGGTTGGTTTGGTTTCGACTTTTCAGATTCTTACATATTTCTGAAATCATAACAGCATGTGAACATTGCTGAGAAAAAATAAGATGCAAAGAAGAAGAAGAAGAATGCATAAGTAGAAAAAAGAGAAATACCCAAGACTGAATCAAGCAAATTTTCCACTTGAAGGAGTTTTCACGCTTCTGCTCTCGATCGAAGAAAAGGTTGCTGAAGCAGAGAGAGAGAGAGAGAGAGAGAGAGAGGGAGAGCAACGTAAAAATTTAAAGAAAGAAAAAATTGAAAATAGAAACATATCTCAAGCTCAGTCATCGTCATCATCACTGAAGGTAAACAAAGCGACGGACAGCTTGATATTGGACGAAGAGGATTATAACCCCCTACCCGCTTTAAAGGAAAAGCCAACGGATCAACTGAAGAGAGCGATAGGGTGAAATTGCTGAAGGCTGATACGCGATGTCTTCGAAGGAAAACAAACTCCGGGCACGATACAATGCATAGAAGGAGTGCGAAAAGGAAGGAAGAATTTCAACCAGAAAAAATTATTTCAAGGACTCAACTGGGTTACCTTGAGACAGTGGATTGGGCTAAGCCTGAGAACGTGAAATCTTTCGTTGACGACTGCAGCTCAAAAAAGTGCATATCATTATAATAAATGTGTGTGTATGCGTGTGTGTATGTGCTCTTATAGGTCTTAAGTTCTCTTGTACTTCAATGCTTCTTGAAAAAGTTCAGGAAAATTGAAAAATTATAGGAAACCGAGATGCAATAACAATAACAACAATAACAACAATTACAACAACGAGCATCAACGACAATCAAGACAATTCTTTCTAAAGAGGGCAAGAGGGCGTACCGCAACAGAAACCAGCCAGAGGCGTCCGCATGTCAACCAAGAGTGAGCACAAGATTTTGTGAGAAGAAACAACCAAGCTCGCTTAAGCAATGGTAGCAACAACAACAAAGTATCAGGCATCATGCCGTTGGCAATCAAAGCGGGTGGTCGATTAACGACGGAGACGTCGTCGTACTGTAGCGGACGGCAGCTAGCATGCCCTGCCGTGAAGGGGTTCAGGAAGCCTTAAAGGAAGTTGGATCAAAAGATGGTGTTTTTATGATTACAGTTAGTAACGAAGTAGTGTGAGAAGCAAGGCAGCGCTTAAAGGATTTCTTGGCATACACTTCTAGAAATCTGTAAGTCCATACTCACTCACAACCACACACATACACATACATACGCATTCACATGCGCACACACACTTCCGATAACAAACACACACACATGCAAACACAGGACAAAAACCAAGAGATGAAACAGCAAATATTGTGAATAAAAAAATGGACAAGGAAAAAAATAAAAAAATAATAATAAAAAAGGAAAATTAAAAAACGAAACGGAAAAGGAAAAACAACTGAAGGATAGTCATTGCAAGAAAAATTGCTAGAAAATTAAACAACCAGCGACAGGAGATGACATTGAGCGCATACATAAACACACTCACTCAGATCTTCAGCACGCACACTAGGACGAACGCTTATTGGTGTCGCCAAGTTAAAAAATTTCACTAATTTTTCAAAAAGTTGACATCATGCACATAAAAAATGAAAAAAAAAACCAACAAATTTATTATAGTATTAATGGAATACATATTTTAGTAAACTAATTAGAAAAATTTTAGAGTAAATAATTTTTGGCGAATTTATGACGAAAATCTCAAAACTGTTGTATAAAAAGATAGTCTTTGAAAATTATTATTTTTTTTGATAAATTCTATGACATTTAAAACTTCAATCAACTTTATTGAAGAACGTTTTGTCGCTTACAAATTTCACCAAGATAAAGAATTCCCTACAACATTTTTATCAGTGTACCTTAGCTGGATCTTGTCATGTTCCTCTCTTTCACCTTTTTGAAATAATTTTATTAAGATCCTTTGCATTTGTTTAAGCATTTTGACAACTTTCTTTTTTTTTCTTTGCTCTTGATGCTGCATTTATTCAACACCCCCTATATGCTATTCCTTCTCCTTCATCCTAGCAATTTTCTTCTCCTCTGCTGGATTTCTACTTCTTTCCCTTCTTATTTTGTCTCGTTTCCCAGGATTTATTTTTTGCTAATGAAATTGTGCGGAAGCTTAAGATTGACAGACAACTTCAAAGTGTCTTCGGCACTTAAATAATGCTTACAACAAAAACAAACTGCAACAATTACAGCAGCAACAACAACAAAGGAACAACCATATTCATCGGGTTTGGTAGTTATAGAGACATTGTATCCAAGAAGCACACGTTCGTCGATGGAAAATGAGAATGGTGGTTAGATGCGAAGATGTGGTGAGACGGATGGGTTTGGTGAACGATGATGGTTAAGTAACTCAATTGCCAATTTTGAAATTAAGTTTCGTGCCGGATGTTTAGCCAGAGTCAACAACTTGAAACCCGATTACCAATGAACATTCAAGGTGAAGACGCAGAAAACGAAAGAGAAGAAGAACAAGAAGAAGAAGAAGAAGGAGAAGAGCAAAGGAGCAATAATGGTAGGAAAAATAAGTGGAAAGATTAGTAAAGGTCGGATAATTCTTGCCTTAATCAAATTTGTTGCATTTTTCGTTAAAAAAATTATGGTGGATCATCTGCAGACCTAAAGACACCTGATTTTATGATGTCCGAAAAGATTTATAAAAAATGTCATACAAAATGAATTTTGGTAGAAAGTAAAAGGACACTGACTACGAGAACGGTTTAAAAAATGGTCGAGGGGATAAAGAATGGGCAATGACATAAACGTAATGTCTTGGATGAATATTTATTTTCTAAAATTATAAACTATAAAGGGGAATCACGGCCTCCTTGCGCTCAGACCTTGTCCCAGCAGACAGAATTTTTCTCGTTTCTCGACTTTACCTTAACTGATGCAGTTCTGTTCCTGATCTCATCTTGACTAATCTTGCGCTGCAAAACGTGTAAATATGAATGAGTGAATATATATTAATAATTGTGATTAATCATTATTGTCGTCGAAATTTGGATATTTACGTAATACCACTATTTCTAAAGTCATGATTACGAAATATTGTTAGCAATTTTATTAATTTGTGTTTTAGTTTCAACAGATTTAACCTCTACTAATATAAAACCGTAATTTCATTCATATAAAATTAGTACAAAATCCTCTTGATTGATTTTCGATTTTTGTTCTCTCGCGTGCCAAAAAAGCGGGCGTTAAACAATTGACAGCAAAGAAAAAGACGTCGACGATTTGTATGGATTTGTGTGGATGAGAAGAAGCAACAAACAAAAGAGCAAGTGGTTAATTCAAGCAAACGTAGGAAGGACGAAAGGGAATTAGTTGTCAGACAGACGAAGCAGAATGGCTGATGCGTGTAAGAAAGCAAATATGGCTACACTAAAAGGCTATTAAAGTGAAGTAAATTTTCTTTATAACTAAATGTTTGGTATTGCTTTAAACGGGTGGAATTATGATGATTAGTAGCCGATGCCGTGGGAATAGGGAGGCTTTTTTGTGGCTTGAATAGTATTCGATTCAAAGGGGAAGGAAATATCAAAATTGTAGAAAATTGTAGAAGCTTTTATTTATTCTAAAACCAGAATTAAACGTCCCTTACAAATCAGGATTTACTTGATTTAGATTTGATTGATAATGATTTACTTTTCTTTACTCTTTGGACTAGGAGGGCCTATAGCACCGACAAATTGTTGTTCTACGTTTGAGATGATGTCGTAGCAAATACTCCCTGCAATTAGTCCTCGTACGTTCAGTTGTCAAAAACTACGCATATATTTTTATAAATATTTCAGAATATTGTTGGCCTAAGAATTACAATTTCTCACAAATTCCATACCGTCCGTAAGGCGAGGATTTTATGAAAAATAGAAATTGAGTTAAAAAACAGCTTAATTTTAACACGAACTAATTTAGCGCAAATCCTGAACAAGTCTATTAAGAATACGAAAAAAGGTGTCCGGAAGGAAGGGGAGAAAGGAAAAGTTTCCAAATAGGTTATCATTTATTTTAGTCAAGTTATTTTTGCGCGTTAATTGAACGGATTCGAGTTTATTGGCAGAGCGTGCGGCAGTTGTTTTAATGTTTGGCTTTCGCGACCATTCGAGTGGATTTTATTGTCGAAAATGCTGCTGATATTAATATGATATTGGCTGTTGCTGTTGTTGTTGCGACCACACACATTTACGCATGTATGCATGAGCATACACTTACGACACTGTTCAAACACTCGTAATACACTCGTCTCTCATTCATCCGTAACAGTTTGCCGATTGTAATAAAAAAGCATTGCAATTCATTATTTTGCAATTCGTTGATTTTACTGTACGATCCCAGAATGTTTTTCATTCGTCCGCGCGGAAATTGTTCGGAAATGTTCATTGACAACATTATTATTATTGTTGTTGACATGCCTGGTGTTTTTTTCTTTGTAATTTGGTTTATATTGTTGTTGTGGAGGGAACACATTTTTCGCATCATTGCCTAATTGTCGACGTAGTTTCGACAGCCGCTCGGTGTAATAGCTAGCTGGTCGACATTTGCTGTTGTTATGGTTGTTGTTGTTGCGGTTATTCTGCCTGAAAATAATTGTGGTAACTATCATTTGGGTAACCATTTCTGGGCTTGGCCTCTGTTTGCGTTCTAGAAAACTTTTGTTTCATTTTTTGAGCAGCCCTCAAATAGAGATTGGTCAGGGCAGGGGGGGGGTAAGTAGCAAATTGGTTAAAGCCGCAAATACATATTCAGTCCACAGACCACCTGTAACATATAGCGTTGAGCTTAAACCCTGTCATTAAAATCAGTCATTATCGCAAAGCAGCGCCGTTCAATCGCACCAATTTGTCAGTATACAAAATCGCAATTTAAAAGTGTTATTCGTGTGTGTACGGGGTCACAATCGATAGATATGACTGTGGGTTGTGGGTCAAATTGCTGTGCATCCAGAGTTGCCACATCTAATGCAATTGGCTACAACGTCATGATCAGCATTTGCCAATTTGTATTAAACACCAGAAGGTGAAATTTTTTCGTTTCGTCTGATTGGTTTTGTGTTCTTTATTCTTTACATTTTTTGTTTAATTTTCTTTTATGTTGTCGATACAATTTTACTTTGTTTTCTTGATTGGTTTGGTTTGGTTTTTTCTTATTTGTTGATTCTCCCCCTTTCTAGGTTTTCGTGTTCTCTTAAATCAAATGGAATTTGCCTCTTTGTGTTTCCTTGTTTTAATTGTTTATTGCTTCCTCTTCTGAAGAGGGAAATTGCCTGCTTTAGAAATGGTTTGAAAACCTTTGTTAGGCAATATTTTTGTAAAGAATATAGAAAGTATATATCTCTTACAAGCATATACCCAATATAACATTCGAGATAATTGTCCAAACATTTTTGTCCCGGGTAGTTTACCAAGCTTTTCACAAAAGCAAAAGCCTTTTCTCAAAAGGTACATAACATTTTCGGATATTAATGTAGATGCACACTTTTAAAATTTCCATAATCTGGCAACATCAGAACAACAGACGTGGTAAACATGTTCATATTGTATATTTACTAGTAGCAACTTCTGCACCCGACAAACTCATACTCGTTACTTTTTCAAAAATCCAAACCAATAAAAGCATATTTATAAATATGTCTCGATTGTACAATTTAAATTAATTATTCATTAAATTTAAACATCTTCAAATTGGGTAATTAATTCTGAGTTTATATGAAAAAGCTTGAACTCCGATGTATGTGTTGCGTGTGAGAGTATGATATTGATATTTCGTTTATTCATGAACAATTGCAGGCGTCATATACAAAACAAGCCTCACACAGCCCTTACATACGTATTCTCACATTCACACGTACATACGAACAGTTATATTCCAACCGTACAATGTTATTACACACCCACAGGCACACACCCACACACACACTCATGCCCTGATGAACAATATACATTGGCGAATTAATCGGTCTTGTTTGGGATGTGGTGAGCAGTGGTAACGATGATATTGGTATTGGCGAGGGTGCGGAGGGTGGAAATAGTTATGGTGAATATATGTTTATTATATAAAAATTATTATATCATCGCAAATGGCGGAGGTAGAAGAGTATAAACTTGTTGCTGTTCCATAATATTCTGGTGATGGCTTTCATGGGTTCTTAACCAATAATGAATATGACGATAATGATGTTTAATTACTTTTTACTATTATTAATGCTATTATTACAATTATTATTATTTCTATTGTCGATTGTGTTGCTGTTTTTCGTATAATTTTTTTTTTGTATTATATTTATTAAATGTTAAAGAAAATTAATGGCTTTTGCTCCGATTTGGAATAATTTTTTAAATCAAAATTGAAAGTCAGAATGAAAAATATTCTATGGAATATTCTACATAAACACAAAATTAGACAGGTAGGTTTAAGTAGACCGAGGTGATACGAAATGATAGCCAAATTTTTGCTTAAAAATTTCTCCCTGACTTCGCGAGATATTGAATTATATCTAAATAACGCCACTTAATTATTTTACTGTTTATTTAAATATTTATTTTGTAATTTTTTGTTGTTTGTGTTGGTGATATTAATGTCAATAAATTAGGCTTAAAATTTGTGGGGTCTAAATTTCAATAGAAAGTAATGAAATTAATATGCCCGCGGAAAAATTAAAACAAAATATGGCAACTCAGCATGAGATAAAAATTTCTCAAATTCAATTTTCTTGTTTTTCACCCTCTTCAAGGGTTCCCGTAAATTTATATTGTTTTTACGGTTTCAACAATAATGCTAAGATTGCGTTTTACTTCTACTGATTCATTTTCCTCTCTCCTTTTCTACTTATTTTTTCTTTCTTTTCTAAATTCTTCTTCTTCTACCCCCTCCCCCATTTGTGTTCATTACTATTTGTTGATACAAAGCACAAATTCTGCACACAATCAACCATAAAACATTCATTTCGAGAAATAAATTTTCTAGAATATCGGAAAAATATGACAAATTTCTTGAAAGAAATATTGCCAAGATATTACACATCCTATAAACATCGACATTACTTTTAACGAATGTCAATTATTTCAAAGGAATTATTTGGTTGGCGATTTAAGCTTTATGAACTCGATAAATTTCATTTCACATGTAGAATTGTCAGCATTAAAATTTATGTTTAACTCAATTAAAATACAATAAAATTAAGTGCTTTTCTCGATGGCATGTTAATCATTATGTTGACATACATTGTCTTGAGGACTCGTTCAACATTTATAAATATTTAAATGTTCTTCATCCTCTAAGACCGTATCAAAACCTTTCCAATTTATAGTTTACTCGTTTCCCTCCCACGCTGCCTCTCTTCCTCCACATTTTCTCTTTATTCACCAAATTATCTTCGCTTTGAAAGCTCCAAATGAATGTTTGCGTGGCTTTTTGCTTGTTGGTTTTTCATTGTTTCCTTCCGCCGCAGGTTATTACAAACGCTCAAACAAAGCGCCCATGGATTTTTTTGAGACTTTCCGACTTTGTCGCATAGTGCACAAAGTTTTCAATTCAAAAACTACAATATTGCTTCATACAAACCAACAATCAGCACCTACAACAACAAAACCTCTGAAGACCGCACTGGACTGGACTGATTATTGCCAGGACAACAGCGTTCGTCCATCAGGATGTTTGAATGCATGAGGAATGAGGGGGAAAAGGGATGATGGGAGATGAAAGCGCATCATACTTAATGAAAAGCTAAATAAGAAAGAAATGATTAAAATTACTGAAATGCCGATGATGATGAAAGAGGCGAAGCAAAGGGAAGGCAATTTGGTAGTCTTGGTAGTCGAAAGGATCAAGTAGCAAGCGATCCCAGCATCCTGGTGACGATTTGTGGTTTGACTTTCGAAAGCGTTTAGAGTTGGTTAGTGAGAGCAAGTGAGATATGAGTAAGAGCTGTACCATGCAATATGTCCTCTTAGGAAAAGCAAAATCGATCGCTAAAACACTAAATGAGAAGGCGATTGAGTGCACTCAATATCGAGAGTCTCGGCGAATCGGTTTAGTATTTGCCATCAATGAAGTGATACACAATAATGACCTATATTTTGCAATGTTTTGGGCTTCGCTGTGATTTTTAGTTATCTAATATTAGTGCACGAATGAATCCTGTCTTCTGTAAAATGATTGGCGCCATTGCGATCATGACATGACTTCTTCCTACAGGGTAATTCGTGAATTCGTTGTATGTGGTTATGTGCAACCTCTGTGTGTGTGTTCTGGTATGTGTGCGTGTTATCGATGCTTTAACTTTGTAGAATGATTGTGACTACCGTGACCATTACTTAAGGATCCTAACTACTAGCTGCCACTTGGGTTGTCGTCCACTGTCAGGACATACCCGTAACGATATTTTCACTCAATGTCCTTCTGCATCAAAGTTAATTTATCTTTTTCAAGTGTTACTTCTGCAGTAGAGTTAGTCCTTATTGTTTTTCTAAATGTACATTTTATTGTTTCGTTTGTTTGGGCGTGTGCGTGTGAATGGAGACGCGATACTCTTGTTGTTGTGGGGTTTACAATATTTTTTCAAACTGTGCTTTATATGCTACTCCTTTTTATGCTTTCAATACTTATCCTGTTTTGTTATTCAGGTAATGCTATGTCCTCCGGCAAGGATTGTATCTTTGATGCATTTACTAATGTTGTTGTTGTTGTTTTTGTTTGGGGAAATTGGTGAGGTTAAAGGATTGCAAAAAGGATTTCCTTTCTCGGTAGTGACGGACAGACCAGCTTAAGGTTGAAAATACAAGGGACGGACTCTAACAGACCGAGCATCGAGATGTAAAGGCGATGCAAACTCTAATAATCCGAAATCGAGAAACTAAAAAAATGGAAAAAATAAATACATAAAAGACAATTTAATTCAATTGATTCGGAATGATTTAAATGATTGTGGTCTACCTCACAGAGATTATCTCTATTTTGTTGAAGAAGAAAGTATTTTTAGATTTTAATTTGTTTTTTATACTTAATTTGTTTTAAAAAGTTTAACAATATACTACAAACTACTAAAGTAATAATTTTTACTACATAGATTTCAGTAATATTTTTCCGTGAAAATATTTCGATTAGAATAAAATGAATAGCCAAAACATATGCGATGAAAACGAAAACTAGCCCGATAGGAGAGAATTTAAAAAGAAATAGGAGAACATTATGGCCCAAGGTAAAATTCATAACACTTATAAATGCACGCACAAAAAACCACATATACACATAATTTGGTTACCTCATAAATGATGACACGAACCCTACTATTGAAATCGATGGTCGGCGACAACAAAAACAACAGAAATAACCGCAGCTTCAACATCGTCAGAGACTCCAGTCGGTAGATCTCAAATAAAAGCAAAAAGCAAAACATGCAAACTTTTCCCATAACACCAAAAAGAATAACTACACCAACAACAACTATAACAGCAACAACATTTGTAGCCAACTACATTTTCCATATGCCAATTAATTGTGGCTTAGAATGTAAAAGACAAATATTAACTTTTGGTTTTGATGCGGTTTTAATTTTGATAGGAGTTATAAATAAATTATTGTATTTGTAGAAACACATACATACGTATGTAAACGCAGGCACATTGCTAGACATACAGACATACAGACATACACGCACACCTACATACTCAGACGTACACGAAACCATGCAAATATTTCGTAACTTCTCATTTCTGCCAGTGCTGTCAATTTCGAGAGGGGATATCGAGAGGGAAAATCGAGAGGGCTTTTAAAATAATCGAGTTACGGGTTTCTCTATTTGAATAATGAGAGAGATTTGGTGGCTGTAATTGCGTAACGCCATGCTGGAAGGGTAATAATCTGATGAAAGTAGGCAGGAGGTGGTAAAGAGGCAGAAATTAAAAGCGGGTGGTGTTGGAGTTTTTGCCTTTTGCGGTGTTTTGAGCTTTTAATCAAACGATTAGAGCCCGATTACAGCACATTATAAGCCTGTCTCGATTATATCTCTCCCATATTTTGGTATCCGTTTATGATTAGCCCTCACATTTTTAAAATAAACATTAGATTTTAAAGAGAGAATCTTATTGACTTCTTTCAGGCCTTTAAAAAATAATTGTCAGATTAAATAAACCGATTAAATAAAATGTGTTCAAGCAATTAACCCCCAAATCAAGTCTTTAGAGAAGCAGTTGGTTATAAAATATTGCTTTGCGATATTTCATATTTTAATTAGGCATTGTTTCTGTATTCTATTGGGTTTTACATCCAGTACCTGAGGACTATATATTGCACGTTGTGTGGGCTTTACTTCCGAAGTTTAAAGATTGGGTACGGACCCCAGAAACTAGGATACCAGAGGCAGGTGTGGTTTGACTGTCCCGATAATTCTGATTACTTCAAATTAAGCTCCTAAATTAATGTGATAAATAAATCCTCTAAAATGGATGAATCTTATTCAAAGATTGTTCGATGTCGTTTAAGCAATTTCGATTGTCCTCCATTTTCGTTCGGAAGTTTTTCCAATTTAATTAAGAAAATATATATCAGTATATAAAATAAAGTGATCCTCGAGTTAACTGATTTTTATGTTGTTTGCTTTCAACTTGAAACCAAGAATAAGAAGCCAAGAATAAGTACAAGAAGAAGAATAAGCAGTTGTTCTAAAAAGGAGGTAAACCAAAAAGAAATGATGTTTTCAATTTTCTTTTCACTTTGTCTCTGTTTTCTTTAACGGTCTCCATTTTCGCTTAATGTCCCGAAATTTATTTTTTATTTTGCCTTTGGGAAGAATAAACCAACAAATGATATTGTAACAGCAAAGAGACTTGAAGGGTAAAAAATCAACCACAAAAGTAAAACCTAAAAAAACACCTGCGGCGAGACAAACAAACAGACAGCGAAGGTACCACGAACTAATCCTAACGTGAAGTTAACTGTATACTCGTACACCTTAAGGGCTCTACGATCTACAATCCGTGGGTCATGTTAATGTTATATGTTTTTTTTCGACAAAATGGTTACGATTTTTATTTATAATTAATATAAAGCGGGTAGATAAGTTGTGAATTTCTATCATAAACTAATTGCTTTGCAGCGAAGCTTTGCTTCCCTTATCGAATTAATTTTAAACCCGAAGAGCTATTTTCGGTTTTTTTTCATATGTCCCTAAAAGGCACATTATATTGAAAACAATTGCCATCGGTGTGAGAATTTATTTGTAGTAACTGACATATCAAGCGCGGTTTTCACTGTGACAAACATTAGCTTTTAGGAATCGATGATTCTTATAAAGCAAATTTTAAATACCGATAGCGTTACTTTAACACATTTCTACATAAACAGATATAGATTATAGATTACGACAAAAATAGCAGATGTACAAAGTTACCATGCCATAATATTGAAGCCAGAAGAAATGATATAAAGTTTCATTTAATCAAAGTCTCACCTTTTCCATTCGTTTCGTCGATGAGACTCAGACCAACAAGATTGTCACTGCCTGCGTAAAGAACCAAAACCAACTACATACGAAATACCCACACAAGTCTAACTAACATGTAAGAAGTCTGACGAACGAATCTTTTTTTTAAAGAGAGGTAAGAGCTGTAAGCTTTCCTGAGGCTGAGTTCAGCTGAGCTTAGCTGAGCTGGGCGGGGCTGAAACGTTATCACTTTACAAAATTGCTCATTAGCACATGCTAATTTGTTATTTAATCTCTGCGTCACCCTTCCCTATTACGAATTTCATGGCTGAAGATGAATGTAGCGTAGAGGGGAAAAATAGTAATATCCATCGCGTTTGAAGACGGTTATGCCGCCAAGTGCAAAATCTCAGGCACGCACCAACGCGGCGGCATAAGAGTGTTACCGCACGACAAAATCTTATGGTTGTTTCTTGTTTTGTTGTTGTTGTTGCTGAATTTGATGAAGTTGCTGTTGATATGGCAAGTCAGCACATCCGCCCTCTTTCGTTTGTTTTCATTTATTTCAAGTTCTTCATCGTGTGCGTTACGGATGTTGGGTTTGAGCCCGGGGCTACGAATCTCTCGAAAATTATCGAAATTTCCGAAACATCCTTTTTAGGTAAAACGAGGGTTGTTGGCAGTAGCTCTGTACAGCCAAGGCAAAAGGATGATAAATTGGTGGAAAACCAGAATGGATAGCAGTAAGAGCAGGAGTAAAGGAAAGAAAGAGGAAAGGCAGAAGACTTTTTGAAGTCGGATGACAAGCGAGGTTTCGCGTTTCCTCACGAATGATTATAGCCCGATTAGACTGCCGTAAAAAAGATTTTCTATTATCTTATTGAAGCGTCGACTTTGTTATTGTGCTGAAGACTTGATTAATCAAGTGGGAAGAGGATACATGTTGTATCGACCTCAAAATGTCATTACAGTTTTACATACATGGATTTCAAGGGTATCGGAAATAAAACAAATCTCGGCCCTCCCACGAGAAACAAAATTTTTAGGTTTCGATTTCGGTTTAGTAGTTGAAGTTGGTTTTCAGTAATGTATACAGTTTTCAAAAATTATCAAATTGACAAGTGTTTTAAAAAATTACTCACGGTATAATTAAAGCACCAATAAATTGTCGTAGAAACAGCAAAGCTTGAAAATGTAGAGATGTTTTATTAATACAATTCAAAATTTTCTGGCAGCGTACGAGTTAAAATTTATCGCACGAAAAGTCAATATTCGATAAATTCGATAAACTGCAATTAATGGAGCGGCAGATGATGTATTGTGTGTCCATCTATTTTCCGTTGGGATAAAGTTAGCCTGATGGTGGCGAAGCTTTTAACAAAATTCATACAAACACTCTAACATAGCGAGTCACACAAGTGTATAAATTCCATTAGGTATAAATGAATTAAATACTTTTTTGACTGGAATGTGTTTGAAAAATAAGGATACTTTCGAAAGAGGTTCTTACTTCTGTTTTGGTGCTTATTGCTGTTCAGTGTTTAATATTACCAGTCCACTCCTCTCTTTGCGGCCGTTTTTGTTGTTGCTGTAGCTGGGTTTGCTCCGATTGTTTCTGTTGTTGTTGCTATTGCTGTTGTTGTTGTTGCTGCCGACGCTGTTCCTTTCAAAAGTTGTGGCACGTTTCAAACTACTTTTGTTTTTGGCAAAGTCAATAAACGGATACTTTATGGTCTAAACAGGTAAAAACAACAAAACCGATGCTACGACTAGAACCACCAACACTGTTAAATTCCATTTCGGTAAGGACACTTTTGTGACCACACAAAATGCCGTAGAGGATTCTTAATTAGAAGGCTTCAACGTTTGGGTGGCTTTCACCGTTTGACGGGGATGCGTAGGTCGGTCAGACGGTAATTTCCCGGAGACGGAACCTGAGCCAAACTCAAAAGAGGTCATAGATCGATTGAACTGTTACGTTGAGTTTATTGCGGTTGGCCTCGTTGTAGCTGTTGTTGTTATTGTTGATGATGTTGTTGTTATTGTATTTGTTGGCGAATGCGGAATTTGTTTGAAGTAGAAGAAGACCTCATGATGCATTCGATTTTAATGCAATTAAGTTGAAAATTACATTGTTTAGCATTTCAGTAAATGCATTTGATGATGGAAAGGCCTCGATGTTGCTGATGTTGTTGTTGTTGTATCTGTCAACTAGTGATACGTTTCCTGTGATTTCTGCTTCTGCAGCCAGCACGTTGATCACTCTATCACTTTTTGCTGGATGGATGCTGTCAATATTTTAGCGCTATTAAAGTTGTCCTCTGATTATGAGCCGACGAGTAGATACTGAAAAATTTGCTTAATGCAAGACAATATCGTTCAATTTCGATGTCACAGTAATCGGAGGAAGGTGAAGTGAAGGAAATTCCATGAGGAAGGCTTCTGCTGTTTTTTCTGGTCTTTGGTTTTAATTGAATTGTAATTTATACTAAAAACTTTGTTTATGTTGGATTTTAATAGAATTCATGGCAAGCATTTGTGGTTGTTTTATTAAATTTGAGCCTGCATTGGCTTCTATAAAATTAAATCAATTATTAATTATGTATTGCTCTGCTCTGTTATTTGTCTTTTAGAAAAAAGGTTAATGTAATTGTTCCGATAAATTCATTTGCAAGAACACTACGGCCATTTTTATTGATACGAGGTTTAGTTAAACGAAGACAAAGTGACAAAGTTTAAGAGATTTATTAAAGCAATGTCTGATGCAAAATTTAAGGAAATGGATGAAAAATTATCTCAACTCTCATTTTGTTTTATTTGTTTCTTTTTCTGATAATAATTTTTAAAAATACTCAATTTTGAGCTAAGGAATTAAATAGATCGTCTCCTATTGGAGAATGTGAATTACTGTCTTTATAAATATTATTGAAAATTAAATAAGTTTTCAATTAATTTCAAAACGTTTTCATATTTTTCGAAAAATATCGAGTTGGGGAATAATTATTTCAAAGGTAATAAATTTTTTTAAAGTGTAATAGAAATCAATAGAAGAGATTTCTATATTAAAATTTATAAATTAATTAATTTCAAAGAAAGAATATTCTGCGCTCAAGTTTGTGAAAAATTATTCGATGCAACTTTTTGAATTTTTAAAATAGAATTATAATTCGAATGATAAAATTGCAAGAGACCGAAGGAGGGAAGAAAATAACAAAACTTGAAGTTAAAACAAAGGACAAAAATAATTAAGGAAATTAAGTGACAGGCAGATGGGAAAAAGTAGAAGAAGATTGATAAGATAAAAGGAATACGAACCCATACATTATAACGCATACATACATATGTGCATAGTGACATATGGGCATGACGAGAACAATCACATTGACAATGAATATGACAATGACAAACTTGGTTATTGATATGTAGAGATGATAAAATTTGCTGCAGAGCAACGAATATACACGGAAATGAAAAGAGACAAGGGATGCGGTGTTTCCTTTCACGTATACAAATACACACATACTCATACACACACGTGACACACAAAAACACACACAAATAATTTATTATAGTTTCCGTTTTCGATATGCTCCAAGAAGGAAACAAAGAAAGAGACAAGGAAATTTATAAACGTAACCAAATAAAGAGAACGAAAGACTTTTTTTGCCAACCACCGTTCATGAAATAAAGTGATGAAACAATAAAATCAACAACTCCATCAAAATTTTCAGTAAGAAGGAGAAAAAGAGGAGGTTGGAAAACCGTTAAATACAAGGAACTTTCATTTCATATTTTTATTTGTTATTTGTTATTTGTTGTTTATTAAAAACGTGGCGTTATTTTATGGTAGTAGAGCCGTATGGTATTGTTGTGTGGCACAGCGAAACAAAACCCGTCATAAATTTAAAGTTTGAAATTTTTGGCAGACTACATTTATCCTTGAATAGTCAGCAACATCAGCAACACCAGTAAACATTGCTCAATATACATTAGTCGTAACATATGCATGCAATTGTTACTGATTGTTTTAGTCTGAAATGAGGCTCCTTTTTCCGGAAACTCTTCTCTTCCTTTCTCTTTTGCCCCTCTCATTCGCTAGCACTTCATTTAGACATTCAATGTGTTTGCTTCTACCACAGAACTTCGTCTGACTTATCTGTCCCGTCAACACAGTTCCATTTTTTTTCTCCCACCTTTTCTCTCTCATTGTTTCGCACTTTATATTTCACTTGTAGCAACGTGTCTGACAGTTAAAAGACATTTTTAGTTGCACATTTCATTTGTGTCTATGGTGCGAATGTAGAGGATGTGGGTGTGGTAGTAAAACATAATTCCTACACCTCTGCCTCTTAATCTTCCTTCCTTGATTTCCCCTTTACCACACATCTTCTTTACCACCATGTCTATAACATTGACTATTCAACAAATGCTTGACAGAGAATCTATCTTTTGTCCTGTCCTGTTATCGTGTGTCATTCACGCAATGCTTTCACAAGTCTATGAATGACTGAATGAACATTGATATGTGCGTAAGGGTGTGTGAGTGCGTGTCGTGTATGTATTAGTATGTAGCTGAGTCTGTGTGTGCGGGCGTGTGTGTATATATGTGTGTTTTGCTCATCCTGTATGCAGTCTTGTTGACAATTCTAGACAATAAGTTAATTTGTTTTGAGTTGATTGTAGTGGAATATTTAAAAGGCTTGAAAAGTCACATTGTCAATATCTCCAAAAGACTACCAATTAAATTTGGTTTTGGGTAACTAATAGTTGTATCTATTTCAAAAGGAAATATTGTCAAAATATTACAAGCACTAAATTATTCCAATGTCAAGGACGATTGATGCTTAAACATAAAATATTATTATAATCCATTTCTTTATTGATCACTTGTTGAAAATAAAATTTATTGATGACGTCATGGGAAGAAATACGGGTTTAGTCTAATGAAAATAAGTACTTATTGAATCACCAATACCAATATAATTCTTTAAAGTATTATCTGCATATTTTTAACATATCTTATATTTTATTATTATAAGTCATATTTAAGGCCTTTTTAGGCCTGAACTTTAGATATTAATCCTTCATAAGATTTAATTTCATTTGAACGTAAGATCAAGTGGTAATACAAATTCATCCTACTCGTAGTGAAATCTGGTCAAGAGAAATCTGGTTAATATGATGCTGATACTTACTACAGGAATAACTACCACAATGCTGTAATTCTGATGAACTGACTCCCATTCATTTTCCGAATAAGTGTACATATTTTCTCCTTTAAATTTTTTCCCATATAGGTCCAAAAAAGTTAGTATTTAAAACGACCATTAGAGATTTCAGGATTTCAGGCAGATATATAAAAATTTATGTTGGTAATAAAGTCAACATTCAGATTTCTCTGAGAAAAACAAAGAAAAACCTTTAAAGTTTATGTAACGATAATTTCCAAGTCATTTCTCATTCTCATTTTTCCCATTATCTTTCTTTTAATCACACACACAATCTATAGCGATTTCGATTCTGGTCATCTCCGGTGTTTTTCCATGGACTCATTTCGAGTTCGTGTGCTGTGATGTGTTGCAATACGATAGTATGCTTTGCGATGTGATGGAATGGGAGAAGTGATGGAATGCGACGTGATGTGATGTGACGCGGTGCGAATACGATACGATACGATATCGAATGATATGAAATCGACCGTGACAAACGGCCTTTAATTGTTCAACCAATTCGAGTATTGTCGCCATAACATGGCCTGCTGCATCAATATTGGCATCAGCGCACTGATAGTGTTTATCGAAATAAATCTAAACAAAGCTGTACGCCTTCTAATATCGATCCTTCGCATTGATATTACACCAATCACCCATCCATCCCCTAACCCATTCATTCATTCAGGTAATTCAGTACTCAACCTAACAATAATACGTTTTAGCACATATAAGTCTAACTGTTGTCTGTCGGTCTGTCGCACTCTTATGCGATCGATGTCTCTGCAGCCTTGTATGTCTGCCTAGACATTATGTCGTCGTTGGTTATGCCTCTGATTTGCCCTCTGGCACTACGGTTTAAATTTGTATAATTTGGAATTTATAGATTTCTGTGTCGTTCTCTCTCTCTCTCTTTCCTCGTCCTAATTTTGATGAAGTGTATTTATGCAGATTGATTTACAATTTCGAATATCCTTCTGTACATCTGTCTACCAATTCATTTCGAACCAAATTTAAAGGCACGCATCATTTAATTGACGCTCTACGATTTCGTGTGGAATTAGATTATGATGGTTTTGATGATTTTCTCCTTCTTTTAATACACATAGGAGGTGAGTCATATGATTTGGTTGCTGTTAGAACAGAAAAGTTTATTATTTCTGTTCTTTTCGAATAAGAATAGAATTAAATGAAAGAATGCTCCTGAAATTCACTAGTTCCGATCGAAAATTGTTGTGGTATTGCGGGTCAATTTTAGTGGTTTAATGAGCAATCAGACAGTTGGTTAGGAATCATTCGTTTCATTTGTCAACATTTTAGCACTTTCTATCGAACATCTCTTTTGACGCACAAAGACGCAAAAGGATATACCAGAATTAATCGGGGAGAAATATTTGCGAAATTTTCAAATAACTTCCAAGCAGAAATATTTTATTAATCCTTATGGCAAGGAGGCAAAAAGTTTACTTTCGAAGATTCTTAAGCTTTCTTTTACATTGCTTAGATTTACGAGATATTCAGGATGGTAGAGAAGCTGAATTTTGTGTAAACCAAATGCAAAATCGGGAAGGTTACTTTTATTATTTATGAAGATGTCATAAAAGCTATAGACATAAAAGATTTAAGTAAATATTAGAGATATATCTACAAAGCTATATCGCTAACAAGATTATTTTATTATGAAAAAAACTATTAGATAGTATATGTAAACTATTTAAAGGCAAATTTATTTTTATTGTATTGTTAGAGTTAGGATATTTTGCAAACCTGACATGTTAAAGAATTTTGAGATTAATTTTCGTATAATTATATGGAATTATATATATTATATATTTTGATTTTAAAAATTGTATGAAGATCAATCATTTGTAATTGCTTGGGGTAATTATTATTAGAATAAATTTTTTGGTACAATCGAATTTAATTTGTTAAATGAAAGCGAACAAAATGTAATGAGAAAAAATCCTAGTTTTAGCTTTAAAAATTGTAATTTGTAAGCATGGAAACGCAAATGACGAGAGATCAATCTATTAATAACATTTCTTTTCTTGTAATTTAATAAGATTGTGAGTATGTAATATCGAAAAAAACTAAACCAATAAATTACATAAAGTCTTGTGAAAAAAAACCGATTACTTATTTTAAAAAAACAAAAATATATTTTAATGTGATTATTGTGAAATAAGTATTTTCATTTATCACAGTAACGTGTCAATATGCATACATATGCAACCATATATACATATCTCCACGATATGTCACGATATATCCAATGTAAAATTTCAGATTTCGAATAAATAAAATGCTAGGAAACAATCGCGTGTCCAAAGTGTACTTCGATGAATAGCGAAGTTTTTACAATCACTGGAAATGATTTATAATGATAAGCGAAAATTAAAACCTCCCCGCTTTCACTATCTCTCTCACTCCGCCTATTTTTTTTTGTTTCACGCTATAACAAACTATTTTGCATTGTTTTAATGGACATCACTTAATAGCGACCGTATATGTTTATATTATATATTTGAGGGTCCCGAAAATTTTGTTATTCCATCAATATTCTACCGATTATATGACAGATAGTTTTATTCGGGCTTATCTGGTATTTTGTAGGCCACTTATGCTGTTGATTCTTAACTTAGATTAGCTCATCCATTGAAAATTGCAATTAATATTGGCATTTCTCCCCTTTTTACAAAACTTTTGATTGCTATGAAATGAATTTTACTTACCAGGACTCATTAACAATTAGTACTAATATACCATGCCACTTGTGTGCTCATAATTAATAGGGTGATTGTATAAAACACAGGCTTAGCAATTTTATTGCTTTTGCTTTGCCAGTTTCATTCAAATTTGTTGTTGATTATCGGCAAAAACCCGAGGTCAAGAGAACAAAACAACAGTTCGGTCACGTCTGTCACGTCTTGTTTGTATACAATCACCACCTAAATTTAATACGACAGTTCGTTAAATTACGTTGTTGTGTTGTTGCCAAAACAGTTCGTTTATGTATAAAGGTCAATCTCCTTTAACTTTTTCGTTTTAAATCAAACAATTCACGGCTGATAAATATCGTTTTGTTGTTTTAATTATTGCTGGAGTTTAAGAACGGAAGTTTCCTAGTCGACAACAACTATGTACAAACAAAAACACGGTCACTGAAGCGATTCTTTTGTCCGAATGACAAACAAAATTGAAAATAGTGGGATTGGCAGAAGCAGAAGCCGTGACAATAACAACGTTGACGATGACAACAGCGAACACTGATTTACATACGATATTTTGGATAAATAATAGAAAATATTGCTTGTGTGTTTGTTACTATTGTTGTTGTTGTTTTCGCTTGCGTGAAACTTAATAATTACTTTATAAATAGCGTGATCATCCACAGTTTTATTTATGTTATAATATTGAATTGTTTATTTTATTGCTTTTACAATTTTTAGTTTGGTGTATTAATTTTGTATTGCCTCTATTACTTTTTATATCTTAATTCAGTTTTTCTTTAAATTTATCAATATCATAAATGACGTACGGAGAACAATCAAATTCTATCGATGTCATTAAACCTATTTAATTTTTTTATCGATCACTTTCTTATCGGTGATGTAAATGATAATGTTTTGAGATAGTCCAATTGATCTTTGTAAAATCCTGAATTATTACCTTAGGTATTAATTTGTCATTTCTCGAGTTATTTTCTAACGCTTCTAAGGAAAATCAAGTTGAAGTTATCGATATGTTGTTCTTGTGGGTAACAAATATTCACTGACTTCCGCGTTAACGGTTCGAAATTGAATGGCAAAGCAACGATTTTTCATCTACAACGAAAATGTTGGAAGCAACGGAAGCGCCAACCTAATACTTTCCTTCTCGTGATTTTCCAACCCCGAACAATTTTGAGCTACTACGGTAAGCGTTCCGAAGGAGGGGGAGGGGCGCTCACACAGAGAGTATGCTAGTCTGTTTATCTCAGTTCTTGTAAACAGGGGTTAATGGGATGGCCTGCGGATATTTATGTGCAAGTGTGAGTGCGGGTGCCAGTAAAAGCATGGGTGCGCGTACATGTGCGAGTGCGAAACCAATTGTTTTCGACAACTTTATTTTTGTATACTTTTGCTGCCATGCAAAAGAGAGGTGAGGCGAGATGTATATCAATGCTCACCACAGCTACCAGCAACAATACTCCAATAACAATTCCATAGCTGAAATCACTGCTCATGAAGCATGACAACGTGTATGCGTTATTTGTCAAAGTGACAAACACCCGAGTGTGATATATGTATGCGTAAAAATGTCTCTGTGTGCGTGTGGGTGCTTCTTGTATGTGGGTGGTTTGTATGTATGTTGGTATTTATGTATGTATTCCATGTGTGCAATCTTTACTTCAAAAAAATGTACTGGTGAGTTTTTCGTTTGTATTTCGTTTGTATTTTTAGCTGCTCAATTAATTTAATTGTTAACTGTATGATCAGTTTGTATGATCGGTTTGGATGGTCGGTTAGTTTTGAAGTGAGTAACTATCTATTTTATATCTCTCTTTTCGATTCAGTTCGGTTGGATGACTAATCTTACAATTAACAGTCAGATTTGAGAGTGGAAAATATCAAAAGTGGGTAGGGGGTTGATAAATTGTGGTATGGAGGGGCAGACAAGTAGAAAAATTAATATTTATCAACATCCTCGACAAATTTGAGGCTAATTTGCATATATTTCGATTGATGGTGGATGAATTTGACAATTTTGATGCTAAATCTCGTTTGTCATCGGGCTTATTTCGTTCTTTTCTTATTTGTTGTTGCCCTATACTTTCCCTTATTTGTTGTTATTTGCCCTCTTCAAAATATTTGACGCTTTTTAGCTATCATCACTTCATGAATCCCTTACAAAATGGGAAAAAAGGGTGATTTTTTAAAATAAACGACCCTTGTGATTCAATGTAAAATTGCTAAAACTGATTTGAAAGTAATTTACAAGGATTCACGCAAGGGGAACTGATGATGAAAGGAATCTTGTAACTCCCTTGTAAAAAAGTTTTAATACATGTTTATTAAAGTGAAGTCGCAAGTTTTTGCGGGGTTTAATGTTGAAATTGCTTCCAATATTGTAAGAAAATTCCACGAAAACCTTTGAATTTTAAAAGAAAAAAATTCTATACAACTGAGCCTTCCGCGTCTCTTTAAAACTGTTTTCAATAAATCGAAATGTTGGTTTGCCTTAGTTTTGTGACTTTAATCCTTAACACATCCTTTATAATCGGCAGTTGAAGAGTTTTTAAATATGAAAACCATTACGAAGTCAGATGCGTGTGTGTGTTTTTGTTACATATCCAACGATAACCTTATTTTTGAATATCTACTGCTTCTTTTGTACCTTTATCCCGTTAATTCCGGTTCGTATTAATACTTTTATACTTGTCTATTTCTGTTTATTTTTTTATACGGTTGAACAAACTGACTTTAGTTTATACTACCGGAAGTGATACTTTATTTTTTTAATCGCGTTGTGAGAGAAGCGCGAAGTGACAAGTAAAATAGAGTCCCTCGACGTATTACAATTTATTGTGGTTATTGTTTCAAAGTATCTAATAGTGGCTTAAAGGTTTTTGTCTTCCAATCAAAAGATATTTTCAAGGTATTTTTTTCTACCTTGCTTTTCGTTTTTTTGTTTTCCGATTTTTTTTCTTATGTTACGCTGCATGTGGATTGTAAATTAAAAAAATAAAATATTATAAAAATAGTTTCGGAAAATCATTGCGACTGTATGTATGTAGAGGATTCAGAGCTGTATCCTCCTAGGCAGAAATCGAAAGAAGAAGATAGAGTTACATACGTATATATATGTTATGAGTATATATACTCACACATTACATAGTTAGTACAGTAGCCACAGCTGAATTAGGGGTCAGAACTAAGCAGCCAAATCACATTCAAATTATTTCTACTAAATACAAAAAAAGAACTGAAAATAAAATGCAAAAGAAAAAAAGAGGAAGGTAAGCACACATGCACAATACTTCACTTCACAAGCCCCAATAGAACCTACGAACTCTCTTAAATAAACCCAACCTTCTTTACGTTCGATTGGGTCCATTATTTACGGAGCTACCATGTGTATTGCCGCTGCTTGGTGGAAGGAAAGGTTGATCTACAGGGAGGGTTAGAGCACGAAGTAGTTGTTGTATAAAAAGAGAATGGGATAGGATGGGATTGTGTGGGTAGAGATCACAAAAAACTACATAAAATAAAATCGTGTTTTAATCCGCAATAAAGGCTCTCCTTATGCTCGATGGAGAACATAAGAACCTCAGCGGAGGCAGAGGTTTCGGAATGACTGCTTCGGCCTTAAGTAGAAAATCCATTGTAACCGATTGTTATGGAACTCAAATATTCAGTGGACTGTAATGAAACGAATTAAACGGAGCAATGCGGACAGTATCGATTGGTGGCTCTTCTAAGATGTATCGCACTCTATGCGACGCACAACAACGTATAGAACATACTCCATGCTGAAACTATGCTAGGAGTAAAACAACTACAACAACAATAACAGCATCCATAACACGAAATGGAAAAATAGACTAAAAAAGAGGAGAAATAACTTACTTCAAGTGAGAAAAAAGAGCTAAGGAATGCAAATCCTTTATATGCTTTTCAATCTTTTCATCATTATCATAAACAGCAACAGAAAACTATTCCTGTAAATATCTCTCGCATTGAATCGAATCGAATAGATTCAAATTTATCCGGTCAGGGAGAAAGTGGCTCAGTCGCATCGATTTTAATGGATAATGGGTGTGGGCGCTCCCAACGAATTTTGACCATCCTAATTATTGTATCGGTTTGGTCATTAAGTCCATTTAGTTTATCGTCTCCATTTCATTTAGTTGGATTCAGTTAAATCCGGCAGGAATTTGATGAGTGTCAGGCTTCAGAAAGATTATTAGTAGATTATCTCGTTTTAGGTAATTCATTATTTGTTCAAATTTACAATCAATTTTGTTACAAAACAACACATACATGCGTATACAAAGAGATATAATATTCAAGCAGAAACACATTTTATCATTTCGGGTTTTATTCGCCCGAAACAAAACGTTTTGAAGTAAAAGGTTTTCTAAGATTTCCGAAGGCACCGTGGAAAAATTTTACAATCCTTCAATCCGAAAGTTTTGCACTGTAGTAAAAGCCAAAACCCCAATGAACTCCGCCCAACTTCATCTCGCACTGACGACTGTCGGTGACCAATTTCAGGGTCCAAATTGCGTTTGACGATATCGCAAAAGTCTTTCCTCGCATTTGTAAAGTACTCTAAAATTATAGGTCACTTCATAACTGGATAATTACATTAAATAATGGTCGGTCAAAATGACCGGTCGGTGTATATTGGTATATTATATATATATATATATATATATATATATATATATATATATATATATATATATATATATATATATATATATATATATATATATATATATATATATATATATATATATATATATATATATATATATATATATATATATATATATATATATATATATATATATATATATATATATATATATATATATATATATATATATATATATATATATATATATATATATATATATATATATATATATATATATATATATATATATATATATATATATATATATATATATATATATATATATATATATATATATATATATATATATATATATATATATATATATATATATATATATATATATATATATATATATATATATATATATATATATATATATATATATATATATATATATATATATATATATATATATATATATATATATATATATATATATATATATATATATATATATATATATATATATATATATATATATATATATATATATATATATATATATATATATATATATATATATATATATATATATATATATATATATATATATATATATATATATATATATATATATATATATATATATATATATATATATATATATATATATATATATATATATATATATATATATATATATATATATATATATATATATATATATATATATATATATATATATATATATATATATATATATATATATATATATATATATATATATATATATATATATATATATATATATATATATATATATATATATATATATATATATATATATATATATATATATATATATATATATATATATATATATATATATATATATATATATATATATATATATATATATATATATATATATATATATATATATATATATATATATATATATATATATATATATATATATATATATATATATATATATATATATATATATATATATATATATATATATATATATATATATATATATATATATATATATATATTATATATATATATATATATATATATATATATATATATATATATATATATATATATATATATATATATATATATATATATATATATATATATATATATATATATATATATATATATATATATATATATATATATATATATATATATATATATATATATATATATATATATATATATATATATATATATATATATATATATATATATATATATATATATATATATATATATATATATATATATATATATATATATATATATATATATATATATATATATATATATATATATATATATATATATATATATATATATATATATATATATATATATATATATATATATATATATATATATATATATATAATATATATATATATATATATATATATATATATATATATATATATATATATATATATATATATATATATATATATATATATATATATATATATATATATATATATATATATATATATATATATATATATATATATATATATATATATATATATATATATATATATATATATATATATATATATATATATATATATATATATATATATATATATATATATATATTATATATATATATATATATATATATATATATATATATATATATATATATATATATATATATATATATATATATATATATATATATATATATATATATATATATATATATATATATATATATATATATTATATATATATATATATATATATATATATATATATATATATATATATATATATTATATATATATATATATATATATATATATATATATATATATATATATATATATATATATATATATATATATATATATATATATATATATATATATATATATATATATATATATATATATATATATATATATATATATATATATATATATATATATATATATATATATATATATATATATATATATATATATATATATATATATATATATAATATATATATATATATATATATATATATATATATTATATATATATATATATATATATATATATATATATATATATATATATATATATATATATATATATATATATATATATATATATATATATATATATATATATATATATATATATATATATATATATATATATATATATATATATATATATATATATATATATATATATATATATATATATATATATATATATATATATATATATATATATATATATATATATATATATATATATATATATATATATATATATATATATATATATATATATATATATATATATATATATATATATATATATATATATATATATATATATATATATATATATATATATATATATATATATATATATATATATATATATATATATATATATATATATATATATATATATATATATATATATATATATATATATATATATATATATATATATATATATATATATATATATATATATATATATATATATATATATATATATATATATATATATATATATATATATATATATATATATATATATATATATATATATATATATATATATATATATATATATATATATATATATATATATATATATATATATATATATATATATATATATATATATATATATATATATATATATATTAGATGAATTGAAGGGTTAGGCGGGGGCGTGGTGGGATAAGAACGGTACTGATCCCTTAATGATCTCAGAGCTAGTCAAAGGCTGACAATTAAAGAAAATCCGTCAAAGATAAAAAGAAAAACGAACCATGACAATGACGGTGTCCCTGCATACACATTGCGCAGTGCAGCAATTTTTGTTAATTTTTCAATTGAAGTTACTTTTTACAAGATATTGAAAAATTTGTATCCAGGTGTAACAAATGTAATGAGATTATTGCTGGTTAAATATTAAAATAATTTTGATTACATAAATATTTGTTTGTGTGTCTAGACCGAGAATACACTGAACTGCCTCTGTAACAATATTCCTCACCATTTTTATTATTATTGGAATTAGCAATATCATCTTGGCAAAATATATTGAATATTACCAACGTCCGTAGAAACATGACGAGAACCAACACAATCATTTCCATTGTGACGAGAATCATCACCAGAAAGTAACATCTTCATGTACACGCATATGGTTTGGATGGTGGTTTGGTTAATCGTTAGGTTGGTGGGTTGGTAAACCAACAATTACCCGGCGGCGCCATCAAAGAGGGCCAACATCTAAAGTTAACTGTAATAAGTGTTGACAAACATTTTGGTTGTGTTGATGATAAAATCAGAGCAGAGAATAAAGGTACATATGTGTGTGTGCGTGTTCATATGGGTCTGTGTGTGAGGCTCATGTGTCTGATGGTGCTTCAAAACTATCCTCTTTATTATGGATGTTGTTGTCTGCGTCATCGTGTTGTCTCGGGCAATGGAGGACATCACGACAATGTCGATGATTGTGGTGATGACAAAGTGACAAATTGAGATTAAAACTGACTTTGTTAAATCGTAGATCATCAATTCTGGTAACTTTCATCTTCACACATACACATACACCAACACACATACACACACATACATAGATAGATACATATTTCTTTAAATATATTTTGATACAAAGAGTTCTTTTTGTAAATTTGAGACTGAAACTGAACCGAAACGGTGTATACGGTTATAGATTATGCCATCAATTACCTACCTCCGACACGTCGCAGCAACCATCATAAGCAAATTTTAATGGACGCGATCAAAACAGACCACAAACCAAAATCGCTTCATGGAATGTGATTTTCACGTGTGTGTGTGTGTGTGATTGTACGTGTGTGGGTGCATGATTTTTATCTACTGCGAGTGTGATTTTGGCATGCGGTTACTGGCGTCGCTATCGTCTTTGTCAGCTTTATTTTTATTGTTGTTGTTGTTGTTGCATTTCATTATGATGCTTTTAACGACAGTGTGATGTTTAATCTTAGCTTGTGGTTATGATTGGTATATTTTCACTTTAAAATGTTTTCCTCTTTGCTCTTGCAAGATTCTGACATAAGTCAGATCCAAGATTCAAAACAAGATTCTGAGATAAGTGATTTATTAGAAAAACAAGAAGTAATATTAGTTGAATAGCATGTTAATTGTTTAATTTCATTCATTTAAATTATTTCAGGAGAACGCAATAGATCAAGAGGATAGATACTCCTATTGGGATGGAAATCTGCATAATAATAAAATCTGTGATAAAATTTGAGTCCTTGACACCTAATGCATTAATTTAGTCTTATCGAAATTCTTTGGCTTAGACGAGAATGTTGTTTAGGTCAAGAAAACGAAGGTCAAATCATAATGGTAAATGTAGAAAATATAGCAATCCATTTCCGTTTCTAGACTTATACCGAAGGTTTTAAGATGTGGCCAGATATCATTCAAAATTTTTATGTTAATTAAGTTACCACGAAATAATCAAATAAGAAATGATCAAAATTACGTTTATGAAATTTATTGAAATAAAAGGTTCTAAGGGCAGAGCATTTCAAAGTGAATGTTGATCGTGAATAGAAACTACGGGTAACTTTTGACTTCCATCTCTTTCAAAGATTAAAGCGAACCGTAATTGCGTAAATATCTCACGTAATGAAAAAACAAAAATAGAAAAATTTCTATTATATAATATAATTGTTCGGAGGTGGCAATTATATTTTGATGGCATTTTTATAGCCCATGAAGAAAGCAACCCATGACGAGGATGGAAAAGAGGGAAGATGGAAGGGACTCTGCAATTATGTGAGCACGTGACACCGTTGATGATCGTTGCTCCTTTCTGGTTTTATCAGAAGAGGAGGAAGAGAAGATAAAGTGAGGCACATACGGGAATAATCTTAGGCATATTTGTAATTATTACGCTATTAAAAGGGTTAGGAGAAAGGGATGCAATGACGAATCGATGGACGAACGGATAGTCTCAGTAGCATCCGAGGTCGACCACAGGTGTAAATGATTTTAAAGCTACGAGCATCCCGACCTTCATTTCTAGATTGTTTTCTGTTAGAAAGGCGTGACAAATGGTACTTAGGGAGAGGAGGTGTGACGAAGCTATTTTGTTTTTCATCCACTATTTCTTTTTCTACATTTCATCATTATTGGATTTTTTTATTGTTCCAACATTTTTCATTCTTCTTTGAAATCAATGCGAACATAAAACCGACTTTGCAGAACCGTGTTGCATCAGAGGACTTGTAGCGCACCCGCCACAATAACGAATGCAATGCAACAGATTCCATTTTAACGCCTCATTAACTTGACTCCATTCGGTTTACTTTTCTCAATCTCGCGTTAACGCACCAGCTACTCAGCTAGTCCCTTGAATCGCTCGTACCTTCGTCGTTCCAAAACTCATGTGCCAGCCACCTGTCTGAGTTTGTAATTGTTGTTGCTGTTGTTTCTGTGGCTATTGTTGTTGGTGGGATTTTACCCGCCGGATGTAAAGGATACGCAATAGAGGATAGTTATAATAATTTAGCAATTTCAGCGGCTTAATTACGCGCCACATTTCATTTTTAGCACCGAACGCGATGCAGCGCGGTGAGGTGATAATAATTTGGTGAGGAAGTCAGAGAAAGGATACAGCTAGTTGGTGTTAGTGTTCGTTGTAAAAATAGCCAGTAGCTTTCTCTGCAGCTCGTGACCCCGTAATAGGAACAGTCAACCAGTTAACGTCAGATGAGACGAAGGAATATTATAGAACGAAGAACGGTAGAACGAAGAAAGAAATGAGAATATTAAAAGAATTCTCATTTCTTTCTTCGTTCTACCGAGCCGTCAGGTATTTATTTTAACGACCGCGAGCCAATATAATACTAAGAAAGCTTTGGATTGTCCGTCTCCGCCAGCGATGCAGACACAGCCATAGACATGATAGATAGACGGCCAAGGGACTTCAATTCGTTAAAGAGGAAGCGTATGGCTATTGTGCGCACCTGGCGACGACGGTTGAGTTTCATAAACAATTTGTGTTGACGGGATTCTTGGAATTTTCACGAGACTTCTAGGAGATTTTCTAGCACCTAACCGGGAACAGAATGAGAAAGATGAAACAGGAGAACGAAGAAAGGAGGTGATTATTATTATAATTTTATTTTGTTTTAGGTGTTGCGCGTAAAGGGTTTCGGGGCGACGGTTTTTGGTGGAGAGAACGGTTTGGAATTTTCAGTAATTATTAGACTTTATGATTGTTATTGTTTTCTATTTCTAAATAATCGGGCTAAATAAACTACTATTACACTTTGATAATCTTTTTAATGGTTAATTAATTGAAATTGTTTCTGATTTTAATAGGCTTAAATATTCGGAGCGATTTTATATAATTTCATTAAATATAAACTGTTATTTGATATCATTTGTTACTTTTAAAACTACCTTTCAAACTACGGAAAATGTATTTAGAGGTGAGTTCAAATTATAAGCGAAGCTGTCCGCCCTTTCGATTTCTATAAATTTTCGTTTCTTTAAAAAACGTTTTCATTTTAAAGTCACGAGCGTGCGCTTCATATCTTTGGTAATTAATTAACTTAGTTTTATTTATCTTAGTTTTTGTCCGCTTTTATCCGGAAAGGGTTAGCCCCGCCCGACCTTTCCGAAAACGTTCCTTCTCTTTCGAAAAAAATATGCATTTTTTTCTAAACATTTCAACGTCAAAAAATCTTAGTCTCAATCGATAAAAGTTATCCACTACAAACGGTCAATGCTAGGAATAACCAATGACGTCCCGATCGTAAAGCATGTGTCGTTGGTCGTTTGTGTCCGGCTGTCATATTGTTTTTAAACTGGACATCGGCAAGTGCGGTCTAGTCCGTCGATAGAGAGAAGTCCGTCGATTAATGAACAACACGCCCATACACATTTACCTGTGCGCATACATAAAAACGATCACATATACACACGCAAAGTTGAAAGCAAAAAGTGCTAAAATAATATTTTCTCGTCGGGCTTCCAACTCACGAGCTAGACTACCTTCCATTTATCTATTCATTCTTCTTCCTCATCTTTCAGTTCTTCTTGCCTTCATCTCTGCTGCGTCAGAGTTTGTTTGTTTGCAACAAAAGCCACACGCTTATTTCATTGCTTTCCATGTGAGCAAATTAGTTTGCAACTTCAAGATTCGAATGGACATTGCAGTTGTCTCGGCGCAGGTGATTCGTTAAGTCACCTTTAACGAACCCTTAACATACATTTCGTCTTCTCTGTCTTTTTTTCTGAGTGCACTTTCAGTGTTATTGCTCTTTCAAATGATATCAAAGTATTACCTGCAAGGAATTTATTTAATCGAACTTTTACACATACATATGCACGCACACTCACTTATACACATAATTGTAAATAATTTTTTTGTTCATCGTTTGCTACATTCGATCGGATCACGACCACTTTGTGTTATCTTCCCAGCGAGTCTTTTCCTTCGTCGGTGTTGCCTTTCCGTCTGAGTCTTAAAATTAATTATTGTTTGGCGGAAATTCTTTGTGTTTCGTCTATGAACGTCCGTGTATTCATCGTTTCCGTTCATGGCTTTAATTTTCTTGGCATTGTTTCAAACACTAAAAGGCATTTGCCTTATTTTTCGCTTCCTTTCCTCGTCACAAAATTTTGTTATTTAGCGAGGAATTAATTTTTTCCGCTTAATGAATAAATATCCGAGAGATATTTATTTACGTAATTGTCGTTTAAATTGGATTTTCGTAAAATTATTTAATCTTAAGATTAAGTGTGGTCATTGAGAAGGATTCGAGAAGGTCAAAAAATGCTCTCCGATTTAATAGAAAAATTGTTCGGGGATTTTTATGAGTTATCGTTTTGCTTTTTTTTACTTCAGCTCACATAAAATTTAATCAGATTTAATCAGAATAAATTCCGAATGAGTCTAGAAAAACTTCGAAGAAAATTGCCACCAATTTTTAGAAAATAATTTTTATAACAGTCATTTATTTATTTATCTTAAAATGAAACGATGGCAAATCAAATTAAATTAAATTAAATTAAATTAAAATTTCTATAAAGATTTCTTGTTATTTTTAAAAGGTTTTCATTTTATTTATACCAAAACAGATATTTCCCAAAAGTTTAAATCCTCACGCTTTTCTAGTTCTCTACGTTTTTTTGGTAAAATAATTAAATAATTACATTTTGTAAAGGATTTCTCATTTTTAACACCAATTCACTCATTCCTACATTCCCTCCCCTTCCTCCAGCACTCGCACATCTTCACTGCCACTGCACTGCCACTTCATCTGTTCCCCGTCAATTATTTAAAAGCTGTTTGCAAAAATTCCGCGCATTCCACAAAGTTTTTTCGAAACGTTTAACGAAGGTTTTATTTTCTCTCAATTAGCGAGAGTACCCCCTCGGATACACTCTTAATCAGGGTCTGAGTCTGTCTTCACCCACGGAGTCAGAAGAATGCAACGAGTGGAAATGGCAACGAGAGTTGAAGGAGTGGGACAAGGTAATGAGTTTATAGTTATTGTTTTTTTTTAAAGATTTTATTTTGTGTTGTTGCTGCCGGTTTCGTTGCTTCGATTGTTGTTGTTGTTCTTGTTGTTGGTAGTGTTGTTGAGGGTGTTTGTGTTAATGACGGTTGTTAGATTCTTGTTAAAGTGATACTTGTAGAGAAATATTTTTCGAAATTGTTGTAAATGAGAAACATTTGTGGTGTAAAATTAGACTCATCAAAGTAAACGGTAACGGTAACAACAACAACAACGGCAGCAGTAGTCTTAAGTAAATGAATAGAGTTTTCTACTAAAATGTTGCAGAAGTTTCAGGAGTGAGATGGAGGAATATTGCAAAATGAAAGAAAAAGCGTTTAAACGACTAAAAATCAAGCGAATTATAGAAAACGAAATATCCAAGGAGGGAAAACTAAGCTCAGAAGAGTTGTAATAAAACTTTACATAAAATTAGGGCAATAGGGTATAAATTGGTTAATTTTATTGATTTACTAACATGTTTAAGCATTAAAGTCAAGCGAAAATTCTACCATAAAATGAGTAAAAATAATCAACTCAATTAAAATCTGATTAAAAGCTAATGAATAATAGTTTTTTTTAAATATGGATGAGATTTTGAAGAACATTTCAGTTTAATAAACGTTTACCTTTCACAATGTCGTTCCACAAAAATTTGTTTTCGACATTTCTTTCGCTGCCTAACGCTTGATAGATTTTGTGTATTGAGCTCTGTCTTCTACCTAGTCCTTCCCACCGATATTGCTGCTTTGCATCATTGGAAAATCTCATTTTAATTAACTACGAAACTTTATAATCATCAAAATATTTCGTCAACTTTCGCAGATTTGAGAAGTTTTCACCACCGTCGATTCTCACAAATGACTAAAACTATTTTGAAATGCCTTGCGGCCGATAAAAAGCAACGCCCAACCAACTCAACAAACACCCAATTATTCAAACATTTAAACGCTGTCACAATCACCCACACAAGCATACACACAAACACACACCCATACGCACGCATAAAGCCACGTGCAATGGGCGCATAGATACTCACTTAAACCGATCAAAGCTTGTTAATCCTGTTTGCTCTGTATGAAAACTTTAATCCTGTTGAAAATTTGTTACTCTGTCGATGGTGTTGTAGATGGTTGTTGTTGATTGTTGTTTTGGTATTTATGTATTGCTGTTGGTTGTTATTGCAGTTGGCTTTAGTGCTACAATTGGTGCAATAAAAAACACCGTTTAAGTTTGGTAACAACCATCGAGCACACACGGTTCCACTTTAATCAACATGAGATGGTATACATGTGTTGCCGCCACACGCCCATCATCTCAATTTCTATTTTTTATGCTTTTTCTGCATCTCTTCCTATTGCTCCTTAATTGGAATGATACGCCTATCCTTTTCAGTTCAATGTAAAGGACATTTCGTTGATGACGTCTTGCATGCTATTTTTTCGTACAACCATAATTTCCTATTTTGTGGATTTGGCTAGTATGAGACTAAGAGAGGTTGAAGTGCTGAACCTACGAATCGAATGCTCTGTCACCTTTATTTATTTGATAATTTCGTTGTTTCTTTGTTTGTTGTTTTTTTGTATTTTTCCAGTAAGATTTCTCTTCACTTTTCAACATTTCGAAATTGCAACAAATTGTAAATATTTATGCGATTCATTGGTATCGTTGTGGAGTGACAGTGGTCTGAGCTGTTTTTTATTCATTACCAAACCAAAAAATGCTTCCTCTCTATTTTCTTCTTCTTGATTTTTAGTGAATATTTTTTCTTACTTTATATAGCTTTTTTCCAGATTTCGGAACGAAAACACGCATAGACAGACAACTAGGAAAAAAAGATAAAAATACACCAACTCGCCGATAGCCCATAAAAACGAGCTTTCGAAAAAACGAAAGGAAGTGTTAGGTTCTCGTTGAAAATTCAAATCGTTCGCTCGGTTGCCTCAAAACGCTTTGAATATACGCGATTAAAAGTTTTACTTCAGTTGCTTAGAAGCGAGTACTGGGTAAGGCTTTGTATATTATCAAATATATTTTTAAATAGTAAGAATACTATGATAATTTAATTATTTTGTTAACAATTCTCGCGAATTATCTAGACTTTTTAAAAACTACCAGCTTCGCCTTTTTTAACACTTTTTGAAAGTCCCTTAAAATATTGTTTGCTATATTTTCTTTAACAATTTTTATTTATATCGCAAAATTATCATTTCTGTGGAATAACAGAATTAACAACAACAACATAAACGAACTAAGTACAATATTACCTTCCTATTACTCAAGGTACCTCTTCATTTTTAGGCTTATCCATTGTTGCTTCACAAATGTTTGGAAAAACGAGAACGTACATATCAATGATAGAAAACTCACTGAAAGTGATGAATGGTTTGTGTGAGCGACGGTAAGGAATAGTATATAGACTTTTCATTTTATCCAGACCGACAAAGAAAAACCATCGAAAGGGGTTTGTTTCGGTGACAATGTCTCAGTAAGCGATTGAGGGAGTGAGGGAGTGCGAATGTGCGTGTGAATAAGCGTGTGCGCCTCGAGAATACTTGCTGGTGGCACGTTAGTAAAATTGGTCCTATGATAATATTTATTCGTATGCTTTAATCGACCATTATCAGTCCTTTCCCGAAATCTAGCTAAGTTTCTCAGTGTATCAGCTGTAACCACCCCTACCTACCCGCTTTACACTACGAAGACTCACCACGTCACGTTTCTGGCATCATTCATCCAATGACTTTGAATGCCTCAGAGTAAAGCGGATCAGGTAATAATCGATTTGAACGCTTTAGGGCTTCGATTTATGTGTTCTGTGTGGTGTCCACGAGACTCGTGGTGCGTGGATTACAGATACAGCCTAATATATCGGTAGTCAAATCCATACATACGCTCCCAACGAATTCATCAATAAGTGACCGGCCCAATCGCAAAAGTCATGGTGGATGCGAGGAGTCTATACGGAAATGTGGATTGAGCAAGCTGATCAGACAACGATGACGAAAACGACAACGTCAATGTCGAGTGCGATTGAAGTAAAGCCGGATGAAGCCAAATACATGACAGAGAATTGAGAGATTTGGAAGTGATTCGTATGAGTACACTCGTGTGTAAGTGTATGTGTGAGTGGGTAGGTGGTTGCAGTGTAAATGAATCGGTGATTAATTTGAATGAAGGTGGTGCCCTGTAATAGATTATGGCAAGTGATGCCACATGAGAAGTCAATTTCAATGAGAATGAGAATGAGAATGAGTATTAGACCTATCCTGGAAGTTGTTGCTGCATCATTTCGCTGTAAAATAATGAAAAGTATTTAAAATTCGTGTAAATGGAAGATTTTGGAATATGAGAAATTTTCATGTAATATATTAAGATAGTGACAATTTTTTTAACATTCTTACTTCCTTTGGTGACGCAAATTTTGAGCAATTTAATTACTTGTCATCTATCACTATCTTCCCTCTGTCTCTTTTGCTCTTTTTGTAAGGAGCTTAATTTCTCTTAGATTTTCAATATTTACAGAGACGACACGATTAGTAAAAAACTAAATTCATAAATATTTCTTCCTTCAAATCGAATAAACCGAAATAACTGAATAATTGAGAGAGCATAATTTTTTTTCGTTGATTTTGATTTGAATTATCTTTTCGAATTTCTGGTAATCTAGAGATTGATTTATTATCTGCAAAAAATTGGAGAAAATTAAAAGGAAGGAAGAAAAGTAGAGGATGAGGATAAGAGAGAAGGATTAGAGACCAATATGTTTGGACTCGATTTTTACTGAAAGTCGGAAATAGAATAGAAGTTACCGTGAATGTAATTCGAACGAAACTAAATTGAGCTTATTTCACGAAAGAGAAACTTAAGCTTGTAAGGAATTGTCGAAACTGAATTGTATTATTATTAAATATATAATACCCTGATTGGTCAGATCATGAAGTCATGAAGTAAACGAAGAGAGTGAAAGAGAGTGAGGAAGATAGAGAAAGGGGAGATAGAAGTGAAAACAGAAACCTCTAATAGTCTCAGTTCTTTTCAAGCATTCAAGAGGTAAATGTACTGAACAAGATTATATAGAACAAAGATGAAAAGGAGAGAGATCGAGCTTTATATTTTTTTTTCTGCGGACTGCACGTATCATGTTCATATAGTATTATTATATTTAATAAAATCTTTTTCAAAGAGCAGAAAAAAGTTAATAAATAAAGAAGAAAAAATGGAACGGGATTGAATGAAGGCCAAATTAAGGAAAAATTCATCGACATGAAAAGGACATGGACTTAAAGTTAGGTAATGAAGTTGTCAACTCATGTCATGTCAAGAGAATACTTGGTGTAAACCTTGGTGTAAAAAGGGTCAAAGGGAGGATGTGCCTTTTTGCACCATGAGAGTATAACTCGGTGATCTCTACTAATTCTTTTAATTCATTCATTTTCGAGTTATCCACTATCTCTCAATTAAATTTGAATTTTAGTTTATTGCATCTGCTTCAAAATATATAGAAACTTCGTAAATTTTATTGCAAAATTAAACAAGCAATTGTTTTGAAATTTGACATCTTTGTAATAAAATTTCAGAACTTCAAAACCTAGCTTCTCTTGCAATTAATAAACAATCTGTAATTTGTGATAAGTCAGAGTGATTCATGCACGACTCGTGCACGCTTCACGTATAAATATAGATGGCGCTTATAACGTTTCCCCGCAGACGCTTCACTCCTATGAAAACACTCTTCATTCACACTTCCGCACGCATGCTAACGCACAATCATACGCATATGCATTTATATATTCATTCTTGACATAATTTTCCATTGTCGTCGCTGCGGAGATCTCTGTTATCTCGTTGTTTCCGTTTGCCGGACGTTGTGCAATTGTATGCACGCAACGTTTATGTGAGCTTGTGTAGCGGGGCTGTATCTATTCGAAAGCCATCCCTATATCGGCTAAAGCGTTGCCATATCAGTGTGGTTTATGGAGTATCCACTTGACAAGCTTGCTTTCCGTTTGTTTTTAAGAAACACGCAAGATTCGAGCAACTGAAGGAACTTTGTGGCAAAAGGAAAGAGCAGAAGAAAAAATGGCAGTAGGTCGGTTGAGGGGGGCGGGGTGATAGGAGCAGGGAACGATAAACGGAGAGAAGGAGAAAACATTTTCCCTAACGTCTGCAAGATTCCAATAGCAATAGCATTGACATGCCAACAAAAACAGCAATAACTATAGAAATCCAAGAGTTTGTGTCAACGTGTCGAATAAAGGAGTGGGGGCTATATATACGCGTGTGTACGAATGTATGAATTTGTCCGAACGCATGTCCATTGGGTCTTCGGGGTCGTACGAAGCTGTCCCATTATGAAGAACAAATTACATTCAATTTATTTTTGAACAAGTTTGCTTTCGGTTTCATTACGTTCATTCTGCGTCCGGTCCTTCGAAAAATATTCTGACATTTATTTATTTACTTTAAGTTTTATCGTTTAATATGAAAAGCGAAGAAAGCAATGAAGAAAGTGAAGTAACTTCAGTAACGACAACCACGAAAACTTTTTGCTGGTATAGAATACATTTGGGGAATGGAGCGAAGGTAAGTGAAAGAAGACACTGAGGAGGGTGTCGCATAATTTCCGCATATGCTGTAGATTCGTAAGGAACATATTTTATAGTAAAAAAAATTAACACCGAGAATTTTCAGAATGGGTTTCTTGAAAACGTTAGGTGTTTATTAAAGAGTAAACACTTTAATTAAAATGTTGCATTTTAACCAGTCGCCTCTTTGCTTTTATTTAGAATCTTTCAAGTGTTTTCCTTCCGGTTTCTTTGCGGCTTTAACCAAACTGTCAAAAACATGATATTTTGTGGTTTGTTTTAAGCAGTTTTAGCGATAGTTGCTTTAGCATTAATAGTAGTGAAAACTCTCCCTTTTTGTGATTTAAAATTGACTTGATTTGAAAAGAGTTAAGAAAGAAACTTCCCACCGAGTTTCTGAGATTTGATGCATAACGCTCATGGAAAATTACGAAAATGGAACAATTTTAGATCTACAAATTTATAAAGAGTAAAACTTTTAAAATATTGCTTTTAATTTAGGAAGTAATTTTATAAAAACGATGAGAATTGTTCCGTAGACGATATATCCTTTACTAGTATTTATTGTTATTTATTGTTAGGCCACCCAAGAATATTCATAAAAGGTTTTATTCTTTTAAAGAAATTGAAAAAAATTCGAATTATTGTTTTTCCATCTTCAATAGAATATGTGCGTAAAGGGGAAGGGAAAAAATCGCAATACTAAAAGGTTATTGGTGGTGAAAAAATAGAAGTGATGACAAAGGAACCATTAAAAATGTGATTTTATTTTATTACTTCAACGAGAGAAAGGGGCAGAAGGAGGATCGAAAATTTGTAAAAAAGCAAAGAAATCCAAATTCTTGTTCACATGCGTTTTTTAAAAGGATAAACGAATATAAATGTCAAGTCGTAATGCAGAAAAAGATATTCTTCTTTTCCTTTCTCACTCTTTTCTCCCACCTCTTCTTCTTCTTTCTTTTAGTCCATTTTTACTTCGTCTATTAACACCATCAGACACACAGCCGCTTGTGTAAAAGGATAGGTTACGGGCTGCAGGGAGGATACACGAGGAGGCTCAGGTATGAGGTAGAAAGTATTCAAAACCCATACCGCTTGCAATTTTATTCATAATGCATATTGAACAAAACAAAATCCATTTTACATTTTTCGTTTCCATTTGCGAATATAAAAATATTAAAGCAAGCCATTATTACCCAAATGCCATAAGCGTGCCCTTTACTTTTTCCCTTTTTTATCCATTATCCTGTTTCAAGGAAGTATATGGTAAAGTAAAGGGAGGTGCGGCACTTCATACCATTTCTGATGAATGAATGAATGAATGAGCCGGCGTTTGGTACATAAGTGTGATAACTCCATAACCTTCTCTTATTACACTTAACCCGATCTTTGATTCTCTCGCCGTCTCTTACATATCATCATATGTGTCGTCTACGTTTTTGAATGCAGATGTGATTTTTCTTGTTCGTTTTTGCGTCATTCAACGAGTGTGAGGGTGTTCGGAGCGAATCTCGGTCTCGGTCGCGTCGCGTACTAAAGTGTGATGCCTTGTAAACGTGTTAAACTCTTAGATATGCAGATACAATATACTTATATTACTCACACTCAGAGTATCGGGAATGGTCGTCTGACAGTATCGTGGATCTCTAGTGTATTCTGTAGATAAGTATCTGTATCTGTATTTGTATCTTCGCGTCTTTGCAGCGTGACAAATTGAATGAGAAATAAAAAGGTAACAAGAAAAAATCAAATAAATGAACAGGAGTAGATTTAAATTTGGATTCAGTCATATAACGGTGAAAATGAACAAAAAAATAAGAAGACGATCTCTCCCTCACCCTAGAAGAGACGAAGGAAAAATATAAGAAAAGATGAAAATCTTATGAATAGATGTTTGAAAATCTTCAAATAATAGAGCGAAATGTGTTTGAATATGAATATAAATTGAATTCAATCGAGATTTAAGGAAGTATTGAAATATTGAATTGCACTCAAATTCATTCATTGACAAATAGTGAAAAAATGAAGGGATTTTTTTAAGGAAGCTTGGATTCTGTATGGTAAAAAATAATTTCGATTAGGAAATGTAAAGAAAGGATTACATAAATTATAACTCATTGACAGCTCTCAATATGTTTCGCTGATGATTCGTTGTTAACTCGACAAGAAGTGTTTAGAAAAAAAATTTGAATACGGAAAACTATTCAGCGTAAATCCAATATCGAATTCGATGAGAATATCCTCGAGCAAACGTAAATAAAATGCCACATATCCTGACCATCCAATAATCTAAATAGGGATCGTTTCTATTAAATTCCTTCCATAAAATTATCTAGACATTCGCTAACGGACTGTTGTTTATCCTTCGAGTGGCTAGACAACGAATGTTAAAACGGAAGTCACTTAATTTTGTTCATTTGCAGTCCTTACAAATCATACCCGGTGCGTTGGTGCATTATTGGTCGTCTTTGCTCGCTTAATTCTCGAAATCGGAAAAAACATTGCGGATGAGCTGGTGACAGAAGAGAATCAGGGAGAGCGGGTGTGTGGCGTTAAATGGCTTCAAGTACTATGTTCTTCTATGGATATGTGTGCGTGCGTGTGTGTGTATTAGTCTGAAATGGGAGAAATGTGTGACACGATGGGGCAGAAGTCTTGCGCTTTCGTTCTATGAGACTTTTCTCTCTTTCCGACTTCTTCCTTTAATTTTTGTCTGCTGTTTTGTCTTGCGGATGCGAGACGACATAATGTGTGACACTTAAAAACAAATTCTGCACGTAGCGCCACCCTGCTTTCGAAGTTAAGGGAACTGAAAAAGGACCGAGAACGTTAGCAACCAACCTAATGAAAACACAAATTACTTCCGCACACATTGACACGTCGTCAGTGCGACAGTTAGCGGAAAAAATAAAATGAAATAATAATAATAAAAATAATATTGAATGAGAAGGTTGGGATAAAAGAAAATAATAGGTAAAGTAATAAGAATGAAGGGAATTACATTTCCTCTTCGCTTTTCTGTCCCTCCGTTACAGATTGCTCACAGATGATGGTTTAATGGTAAAACCTTATAAATGCAATTATTAGATATTCTCCGAGCATAATCTGATGATGGTAGATGGCGCGCGCTTTGCTGTAGGTCAGTGTCAGAGGTTGATAATGCCCGCGAGGTTGATCCGCATTTGAAATTCTATTCAAAAGCAAAAATGAAATGGATTTTATGGTTGAATTTATGAGAGAGAAATGCGAGGATTTTCTTTTTTGATTCATCAGAATGAGATTAAGAATCGTGATTTTGCTACGAGTACAATTATTAAAATTGTCTGTTTTGTCCTCTCTCTAAATACTATTCCTCTTCATCTACAGTTTATATTCATTTCTTTTCTGGTTCTTTTTATCTATTTCATTTGATTCGTTTGCTCTCGATTATAAACGCAATTATAATCGAGACTTAAAGGGAAAATTAAAGCAAAGGACATAGATCAAAGGATCTTACTCGTATATAAGTATCATGCACATAAATAAAATTAGATATTATCCATAAATATTTTTTGTCGGAATTGACATCTTTAGCACATACGCATCGGTCTTTTTATTGCAACATTTTGGAAGACTTGGCGGAAGTCTCAGCCATCAATCGTCAATCGTCAGTAGTTTGTGGCGGCGCCGATATTATTTTTCTTGGAATTATTACCAGATTTATAAATTATGTATTTATATTCTTGTATTAATATTGATTTGTTTGCGTTTTATTAAATTCTGTTATTAAATTTTGTATTAAATTATGATTCACATAAAAAAATAGAGAGAGATTAGTTTACAGTAATATTGTCGAGGATTCTTTTAATTGTGTGTAATCTGAAAAGGTCTTTTGCTTAATGTAATACAGTAGCCAATATATAACGATTTGGTAATGATTATATTAATATTGCTTGAAGAAAGGAAAGGAAAAATATACTCCAAAATTTATTGTACACTTAAATATAAATTAATCCTAATCCTTCCGCCTTAATCCTAATCCGCAACTTAACATAAATTAAATTCCTAATAGGAATGAAATGAAATTCTCAATAAGAGTGAAAATTTTGATATTGTAATTAATATTTTAAGAGAAATAATAAGCGTTTTTCGATACTTGTCGTTGCTTGGGTATTAATTCGTTAGAGCTTCATTTATAAAATAATTTTCTTGCGTAAAGACTTAGTGGAGAATATTGCAAATTTCATTCTTATGAAGATTTGTTTGCCTGTTTCGGGGTGACTTCCATTGAACTAAACTAATTGTGCCTGAAGTATTTTAGGCTTGGGGGGATTGACTATTTTGACAGTTTCTCTACAAATTAATAAAACTGTTCGTTGTGAATTGAATTTTATATAAGGGTACAAAAGCTTCTTTTGAAAAAAAATTTTAATTTAATTTTCTCTGTCTGCTTAATTTACTCCAATTTAACTTTAAAAAACAACCTGTTGATAATTTTGATGTCCTCAATGTACATTCATAAAACTCCTGACTTTTATAGCATTTGTAACAAGCATTTTATATTTAGAGCTCCCACAAATCCCGCCCTTTAACTCGTCTTATGAAATATATCTGCTTCATCTTCATTTATTTTCATTGTCGTTTCCTTCGGTTGTTGCCACGCATTGAAAGCTCGTGAAAAAAGGTGCAATAATATAAATGTCATGCGGTTGCCAAAATGCGTTATGAAAATGTTATCATCAAGTTATTACGTCAACGCCAGATGGTTATTATACCACCTTGTGAACTAAAAAAGTACTTTAAAAGATTCAAAATAAAAATTAAACACGTAGAACAAGAGTGGTTGTAAGAAAGAGTACTAACACACCGTAAAAGCAAGAAGAAAATTACATAGAAAAAAATTACCGACAATTTCGTCATTTCATAGTCGAAGAAGGTGGGAGGAGGAAGAAGAAGAGATGACGAAGAAAAAGATTAGAAAGGCAAGGCGATGTCGAACCAAATGGGGAGGGTAAGAAATAATGATTATGATAATAATGAGATCAAATTTCCTCTTAAACTCTTTTTATTAGATCTTTTATGTACTTCTGTCTAATGCATCCAAATTGAAAAGGTATTGCACATGTAGTAATATTTTTATATGCGTGAAATGCTAAAATGCGGGTTTATCGATAATATCTGGTGATTGTTAATACATGGATTATATGGCGATGAAAGACCGTAAAATTCGTAAATAGACAGATAAAGTTTTCGTACCCTAAGCGCCTTTTAGCCACGTAAACGTATTAAATCCTTCATCTGCTTATCATAATTAAATTACTAAATTTTATTGGTGCCATATCGTTAGAGTATATTGGGCTTTAGTTTATTTCGGAGCCTTAGCAAAGGTTACATCAAAGAGGCCTCATTTCTTCTCAGTTTTCCACCTACTTTTTAGGTTTACAGAAATGTAAATGTATAGGGTTGAAATATTCGTATAAAAATTTGGGCATTATTTCAATCGATCGCCACTTCCCAGGGTTATTTGAGTGAAGAAAACTTGATTTTAAATTTAAAAAAACATTTTTTTGCCATAATCAGTGTTTTTTAAATAACGAGATTTACTGCCGTGACGGAAGTAAGGGGTAAGAAATTTTAAAAAATATTTGAAATTTGAAAAGAAATATTGCCCAAAGCAGAAATTTCGGTCTTTTATCAAGGGCGTAACTGTAGCTTTTTTCGAACTTGGCACAATATATTTTTGATGATACGTTATCATTAAAGGAGTAACATTTTTTACTCAACCGCCAAAAATAGGAACGCTAATAATGATTTCTAATTATTATAAATTATTATATAAAAAATTTTAAATGAAATAAATAAATGAAACAAAGTTTTCGCGCTAAATTGTTCTGACTTTCAAATTATAGTATTAATTAAAATTAATAAAATTTCTCATATATTTGACTTCATTACATTCGCAAACATTAATAAAATCTCTCAATCGATGTAATGACTTTATCGCATCTACCCTATTTATAGAGTAAATATTGTATGCATAAATCAACGTTTATTACGAATAGGTGAACTCTATCAATTCGAACGTAATTTGTCATGAAATTAAGCAGTTTAATCCAATTGTTGAAATTACTAATGAAGTGACACTAATTGGCTCAAAGATTTAGAGAAATATATTTCGATGCAGTGTGATGACGAAGAGTATGAAGGATGCTGGTGTGTGAGGAAGAAGAAGTCCCATACTGTCATCGGCTTACAATTACAAATAAAACATCGATACAATTTAACACTTCCATCCAAGTTAGCCAAATGTTGGACATCATTTGCATGGAGTGATAATAATCTGTCACGCTGTTAGGAGTATATTAATAATGAGTTACGCACGCACCCATACATATGTACACACACACATAAAGACATGTAGACGCACATTTTCTTACGTTTCATAATTATGCAAATTTTAATAATTCGCATACAAATATAATGTATGTTTATGTTTAGGTTTGTGTCTCTAAGCCAAGGCAAGAAAATGAAATTATTATTCGTGCGTGGAACGCCGTTGGAAAATTTGTGACCAATGCGGACACCAACACACCCATATTCTCACATACGCACACAGGCACACACGCACACGCACACAGGCAACACAGACAACTTATATTTAACTCAAGTATTTATCACCTGAGGCAACGACTGAAATCTATTATTACTTTATCGAATATCCATTGATTGATTAATATTAACCCTTTTAACCCTTGTAAGAACTGTTAGTTAGGCCAAAACTCCTATAGCTATAAAATATCAATTAACGGCGACTTTTAAGCTAACGTACAATCGAGTATTTGTAACTCTATCGATTGTTTTCCAATTTGGAATATACCCAATAATCATCCATTTTATTCTTAATAAGACAATCTTTGTAAAATATTTGTAAAACAGATACAATAGTTTCTGCAAAACATTATTAGCATAAGCAATTGAATTAATCGATCGGCAGCAACAAAGTTGACTTCGAAATCGAAAGCTTATCCTTACAGAATTGAAAATAATGCTAACTTATTGGGAGGGAGGGAGGTTGTTCTCTCAAGTTTCCTTCCATTTTTCATCTCCATCTCTATCCCTTCGATTGGGGCCACCTATTTTAAATACAAATTATCTGACAAGCCTAAATCTGTAAAGTAATGTTTGTATACGTTTTGGTCTATTTGCATTCATTACTTTGTTTGTATGATGTAATATTTACCTAAAGGCTTACATATCAATTAAATTGTTGCTCTTTTATATATGACTCTGTGCGTGTGCGTGTTTATGTGTGTTTAAGTCTGTTTGTGTTTGCCTGCATCTTTATAAACATGTAAGCTTATACTTTAATTTGTAATCTTTAAAACCGGAAATCGTTTAAAATTGAAAGCGATATGGAATGATTTTCCTACAGGGGATATATTACGCACTGGATTAAATTTGGTCTTTCCAAATAAGCCGAGAACTAACAGTTCAAATTAAAGGATTATCCCAAAATTGAGTGGAATATCTTGAATAGCAAATAAAAAATATATATATTTATTTACATGATAAAATTATTATTATTTATTCTAACTACACGAATTTTATGTTTTCACTGTTTAATAGGATTTATTTCGCCTTATGACTTTCATTCTATAGGACAATATATTTAAAACGAATAGGAGTAAAAAGGAGTATATTGAAAATCTCTTAAGCACCAATTTAAATCACCCTTCTACTTCTACTATCTAAGGAGTTCGAGCCTCGACTAAATAGTGATAAAACATTATGGCTGAAAGAGAGAACTTGAAGGAGAGATCATTATTTAATTGAGTATATTTAATTCCTCAGGGATTTTTCAAAATTTTATTCTCAAGATTAAATTTATTGACGAGATTCATAACTTTGGAAATTCTTTAAAGAATATGAAAATATATTATTGCAATTAATATATTTTCGCAACGAACAGAGGGAAAATAATATTTATCACCGAATAGGAATGATCTATGCAATAAGATATAAAGGATATCCATCAAAAATATTTCTACTTAAATTGAAATTTTGAAAATGAAAACTTTTAAATAGTCTCTTCAAATTAACACCTGATCGCAACTTCTCTTCTTCCTCTTATTTGTCCCCTCTGGTATATGTATCAAACGGTAATAAGAAAATAAGAGTAATAATTTTAGAGAAGATTCTTTAAAAGTTTTTCATGAGGAAAAAATTTTTTTCTCGTTAGCGAGATATATTAAGATACTTCATTTCACCTTACAGCCAGATTACCTCTCTCTCTCTATCATTCCCTCTCTCTTTCTTACTCTCTATCTTTCTCTTACCCTGCCTTCTTACCACCTTCCTTACACAGAACACAGTTGATGTACCGGCGGAAGAGAAAAGTTAAGAAAAAGATGATGAAACGAAAAACTTTTCCAATACGGCTGATTTTTTTTATACGAAGTTTTGATTTTCTATTTTATCACGTTACCTTGTTTCTGTTTCGTTTCTTTTTTTAAAAAACTGCAACGAGTTCATTTCGATATCATTTGTCTTATTTGTAAAAAATTTTCAAGCTTCCTTAATTTGGAATCAAAAGCGTTATAAAGTCATTATAGAACTTCTATATACTTAGATAATTTTCAAATATTTATTTAAGGAATTATGTTGTATCATAGAAAAAATTTGGTCCAATCAAACATCGTTTTTAAGAAGGATAAATTCGCGCGGGTTTGAAGCTGGATAATGATTCACTTAGTTTATAAAAATCAAATTTTTTAAACTATCTTTTGCAGACTATCTCATAGAATCTTAGAATTATGGAAATTTCAAGCGAAAATCTTGAAAGTGTCATAGGTTGAAAATGCCGTTGGCGACGAGACAATAAAACTCAAGGCCTTATAAATAAGGGGCGTCATGTTTTGGACCATCCGGACTGATATCAAGGATTTAAAAGTATAGCAAAAATCGTAAATAATAATTTAATTGTTTCAGTTATGTTTTCGCTAGTTTATTCTTGATAGACACTTAGTTGCTTTTTATCCTGTCTGCAGGATATCCTGTCTTCTTATTATCCTGTTATCATTATTACCATTATCATCACTATCATCACACTTTTCAATCTTATTATCACCTGAGTTATGATTAAAAAGTTTACGAGTTAATTTTAAACATAAAGACTAACGTAGTGAAGAACATAAATTGAATCATGAAAGCAGAAATAGCAAGAAAGGACGCTAGCTTCTACCTGTCCCAAACTTACAATAGAAATTTTTAATTGTATTCTAATAATTAATGGATGATCCACACCCATTTTTTTGAGCAGAAATTTTGGTATATTGTAAAACAATTCTAAAATATAATTTTCCGATTTCACGAATTTTCAATATTAAACAGCCTAGGTTGGCAAAGAGAATTCATACCAAATTTCTTGCTAATGCTTCTAAGGAACATTGTCCCTGTTCCTCGCCCCCGGTATCAGTAAATTGAATTAAGAACCGATTCCGAGTCGGTTTGTATAAATTTTCCTATATTGTAAAGTTGTTTGTGAATATTCACCTCGAAGAGAAAGACTTACCCGAACTGAATCAAGGTGAATTCATCGAACGGAAGTGTCGAAAATTATGCAAAATAAAGGCTAAAGACTGTTTAGAGAAGAGAAGACGAAATAGGTGAGTAGTCACCTTAGGAAACGACATTTTTCTCATCCAGCTGGTCACCTTAACTATAAGAAGTTTGCGGAGCAGCAGCGACAACACCACCAACTATAACAGTTATTAGAAACATAAACAAGCACAAAAGGACAAGCACAAAAATTATGTCAGGATAACACAAATATAAACGTTATCAGCAACTGAATTACAGCCTGATCAGAAATCAAAACGAACCTGAACACGAAGGAAAATAAATGGAAATAAAGAATATATAGCTGCTCCTTTCGCTTAATCATTTTTTCTCATCGTCGTTATCTCTTCTTCTTCGATTGCTTTCTGCAATCCTTGAACGGCTGAGCGCTTTAAACAAAAACTAATTAAAAGTTGAGAGACAACGATTTTTTACACTTAGTTTTCCTTTTATGCGTTTGTATGTTTCATGTTTTTTTTGTGCTGTTGTTTCGAGTACATGTTTATCATATCACTTTGGTAACAACAAGAAGAAAAGCAACGAAGCAACGTACACAGGTGTGGCGACGGTTGTGGCGACCTTAGGTTGATGGTGGCAACGAATGGAGTCGGGTATGGAGAGGCTAAATGAAAAGCCCCGCATAAGATGCAGGTAAACACGACGCAAAGTTGAAAACCGTTATAATCTAAAGAGGACGCAGTATCAAAAGGAGAAGAAATCATTCATTTCTGGTTGTTAATCAACTAAACGGGCTACCACTTCGTGAGCCATTTACTCTCGGAATATCTAGAATGAAATTTTTCAGGAATACAGTGGAATTGATTTTGCCATAATACTACGAAACTACTCCTCTTTCTTCCACCTACTACCCTCTCCTCACTAAGCATAAAAGTTTTTCTATTTATTTCCAATGGAATTTCAACGATGCTAAAACGGTAGAACTGTCTTCAAAAAATGTATCGATCAAGCACATGCCGTGCGTAATCTGTTCATATATCTACTTCTGAAAATACCTAAACTATTAAGTATAGGTTATAAATATTTGTAGGAAAGCACCACTAACTACACAAAAATATTTACCAATGAGTCGAAATAAAACGACTGCAGATAGGGCGAAATTTATACCCTCACGAAGAGAACATTGGGAAGATAATGAACTAATGATAATAAAATGAAGGTGAATTAAAATGAGTCAATGTCACAAACGAACGATGGTGTGTCTGATGGTGTTTGTACTGAGGAATGACTTAGGAAGCCAGAGCGGCTTACTCGACGAGTTGAGTTCAGTTCTTTATTAGATTATTAGCGGTGAATTTTAACTTTAATAGGACAACATTGTTGTTGTTGTTGTTGTCTAATACTGTGATGACGGCGCAGGACTTACTCTGGTGGAATTGATATTTAAATTAAGTTCAAATTAATTTCACAGCTGGAAACTTTATGCTTTCTCATTTCCACAGCAAGATACACAAACAAACAACCAGACAAACAAACAAATAAGTAAATACCTTTGCATATATTTTTTATGAACGACTGTATATCTACTATAGTTACGAATATATATCTCGTTACCCGTGATTCCAATGCAAAAAAGACGCTGCAATTGACGATGATAATGTTAATTACTTTGAGTTCTATGAAAGTAATTTCATGATGATCAAAAGGGGATGGGGATGAAGGAAATAAATAAAGGTAAAAGAAAGGAAAGGCATTCGTTATGGAAGTAAGAGTGATCCAAACAACTCTCTTTGACCTCTTTCGTGGGAGTGTTGTTGTGAAATGAATGAAATGTTGAGACTGCGTGAGTTTTTGATGACGTAGGAATTTCGATGGGTGGTACCCATCATCAGAGAAGATAAACAGAAATTTTAATGAGACGAAAGACTTTCGGTATTCAGACGAAACCGTGAATACCTTCTTTAGACGGAATTGCTGGAAGTCGATGTTTCTTAATCCAGAATTGACTTCTCACGCCGTAGTTTTCTTCCTATTTTACGTCAGTTCATCGAGCCATTCAGACGCCATTTTCGTAGTTACCTGCTGCTCAACGTGTTTTAATGAAGCGAATTTTAATTAGAATTTAATTAATACTATATCGTTTATATAAATTGCAGTTTTATGTAAACTCTTTTGAAAGATTTGATAAATTTCAATTCGGTTTGGTTTTAGAGGTTGGATGGTTTTTCTTAAATTTTAAAACAAAACCTATTTTAGTGTTTCTAGGAAAACAATAGTTTATTTATATTTTATCCGCTTTATCAATTTTGTGTGACACTAAAATGTCACCAGTTTGCCATAATATCATCATCATTTTCATCGATATTGTCTTGAAGACTCGAATTTGAGGATATGTCGGTGCCATAAGAAGCCATCGAGGATAAGAAGTTATGTGAAGTTAATAAACTGGTAACGTTAAATGGCATTCCTCCGTGTTCGTTTATTGGCTCCATGAACGATCACATTGAATGACATTCACATCAGTGCACAATATTTTAAGGCTGAACTTCTTTTATGACTGAATTTTGTGACAAAAACAAAACCATATCGTCAAGCAACCAAAAATCATGCTTTGTTTTATGTTTTTATTATTTTTCGGTATAGCTGTTTTGTTGTTGTTGTTGTTATTTTTGTTGTTCTTTGATGGGTTTCTTCATAAATATAAAGTGAATGATATAAAAATGGAGAAAACCGTGAGAGAAAGCTAAAATCGTGTGAATGCCCCATTAGGAAATAAAGCTCGTACCGATACTGAATTTAGTTTTTAAAAATAATTGGTTTTTGGGCGATAAATCATTCTGAATTCAAATTGAACCCTAAATTGAATCTTAAATATATAATTATTAATAATATAATAAGTCAATTTTTTGAAGACTTGAAAGTAATTTTACTACCATGGAGAGTGCACAATGCAATACTGCCTTATGAGTACATAAATTTATTTGACTGAATTAAAACAAAATAATTATTGCAGGATAAACGTTCCCTTCTCATTAACTCTTCCCTTCCCGTGCAGTGGGCTCACATCACTTTCAGAACAAACAGTCCAAATATTCGAACCTCTTACTATAAATTTTTCACGAAAATATTATGCACTTTTTTCTTAATGGGTAGCAAAGTAACACTGGAATTATCACGCATATGATTCCGCCATATGTTGCGTATGAGCGCATTGATAACATATAGAACCCACACACAAAGCTTTCATACATTCGCTGCTTTAGAGCAATAAAACTGAAAGAACTCATTAAATTAAATGCAGTGTAAAATACTCATAAAAGGCTCACCGTTTTCGCCCACGACAAAAAAGCTCAACAATATGTGAGGACGTCCGCGAAAATGACTTATTCCGGGATGGGTGGACGAAAGAAGTGGAGGAAAAAGGAAAAGCATAGATGTGGAAGGGGGAACGAGTCGGCGGTAGATACTGCTCCAGTCAATTCCTCTTATGCATTCATTGCTAGTGCGTAAATGATCGGCGGTCGCCAACCCAGTCCGCCTCATAAATTGAAAACGTATTTACAAGATTCGAATCATTCAATCATCCGCGGAGGCAAAATGGATCCGTGCAATAGGTGTCCTTTTGTCTGTCCTTCGTTGAGGAATATGCAAGTTCCATAAGCTTTCTATTGTCAGAAAATGGTATATTCATGCATTAAAAGCGCTAACGGCAGTCGGCAGACGATTCAATCGCATGTTGAATGAATGATAAGAATTTAAAGTGCCAACGCAAATATATCGTGAATGAATGCAATCATCTCGTATGCGAAAGTCCATTCATAAAAGTGAACACATTCGTGTATACCGCGCTTTAGAGTTTTATGTTAAACTTAATTAAGTTTAAAATCTATTGAAATATTTTATTTTGAAGATCCTGAAATTATTTACCGTCAGGAATACAGGTAAGAATTTTGTTTTGTGGTTAAATAAGGATGGGCAGTCATAAGGTATTGCACCAAATATCTTGAAAACTAAAGGCGTTGATTAGAAAAAACTCTCTCCTTTGAAGTCGGAATTTATTCTAAAGAATTCTTTTGAAAATTTTTTAGAATTATTAAATCTCTTTTATTTATTTTCGAAGGTATTTTAAAGCTTTTTCAAGGTTTTTGTGATTAAAATATTTTTCACCATAAAAAATCCATTTGCGACACAAATTTGATGATTATCAAATTAAATACATTTAACACACAATCATGCATAAACGTCCACTCTTTTTGAAGTTGTAAAAGTTTCCTTTCCCTTCCTTATTATAAAGATCTTTTCAAAGAAGAAAAAAAAGGAAGGAATTATTATGATGAATTTGCAATTTCGATAAAATCGACAAAATTCAGTTATTGGCATTTACAGTTTGAGCATTTTATTGCATACGGGAACATATGGATACATGGATGGATACACGGATAGAATAAACGGAAGGAAGAAATGAAGGAAGAGAGCAACTCATAAAATCGATTAATCATAAGTAATCACGAGAATGCTCCATGATTTTCAATGATGTGGCGTACCAAGCTATAAAAACACTTCGATAAGAAATAAGAGAAAATAAGAGAAAGAGAGAGATGGAGAAAGGGAGAGAGAAAAGAACTAGACATAAAAAATAAAGAGTTCAAAACTTTTAAGGATAAAAGCCGTCCTCATGGTTCTACAGATTCAATTGGGTAGCCCAAGAAGATGGCATGATAAAATTTTATGATTTCAGTTCAGGATCTGATTATTCTTAAATTCAGTTATATTCGATTAAAGTCAAGGTGCCAGAAAATGGTCCAAGAAGAAGTGAAAGATAAATCAAAAGGAATAATATACATTCATGAATAATGCATACTAATAAACTCAAAATGTAATAAAATATAATTTCCGTGATTACTACTTCATTTTCGATAATTCTGTAGAGAATTAACTCAAATCGTAGACACTTCCTACGTTAATTTATTTCCAATATTTCTTAGGGAATATTTTCAAAATCAAGTATATGAAAAATATTCTACCAAATTTATGCTGTCTTTTACGAAACATTCAAAGGCTTCTGTTGTTTTTAACAAAGGTTAAATAAGTTTCAAAAATTTCTGGATTAAAAATATTGACAAAACCAGAAATTGTTAAAATTGATTAAATAAATAAAATTGATAGCTTATGTTAAAGGATCTTATTGATGATCATAATTCTGTTTTATTTACCAATGTGGTCCCTTCTAAGGACACAATGCATAAAAAGCTTAAGGATGTCGTAAGACTAGGCAAAGTCTGTTTATTATTTTACAACTATTAGTCCTTCGAGTCAATTGAGCATTTGTGCTCTTCTTGAGAATCAGATAATATTGAGATTCATTCTTCACTTCCTTACTGCCCCAGTCGCACTTTTTTATTTCTTCTTCGCTTTTTCTCTCGTTTCTTTTTCTTCATGAATAGCAACAAAGCGTAGACGATAAAATTATATAAGAAAAATTAAAAAAGATCAAGTTGAATGTCAATGACAGAGAGATGAATAAACAAGAAGAGAGAACTTTTTTTAAGTAATTTAAGTCGGAAATCGATATTTTCCGACTCCGTGCAATTTGTATTCATTGAAAATATTGTAAGAATGTATTTGATTTTGAAGACTGAATGAATTTGTCTCGATACAAGTGAAATTACTTGTCAGTTGTACGGTTGTAAGAGGGTGTGGTTGGGGGGTGGGGGTGGAGGTAAGGGTGGTATTTGGATGCTGTTGGCTATGCTGGCAAGGGAGACAAATGCGAGAATTGCTGTATTGATGCGAATGTAGTGAAGCGCTAGATATGAAATATTTACAAAAATATTTATTTGGATAATCTTTGTTTTATTTGCGAAATAATCGATAGTAAGTAACCTCACAAAACTAATAGCAGACATCGCTTGAAAATTTTTACTTTCATAAGGATAAAGGTTTTGAGCTTGAGGGCAAAATTTCTTTGAAAAATGATTCAATATGAATAATGATTAAAATAAATTTAAAACCAAACAAATTAATTTTTTGTATAAAGGTTTTTCTTTGCAAATCTTTGGCTTCACAAAGTTTTCTATGCCTCTATTCTCTTCTTCTTCATGAGAATATAAAACCGTGATAATGTAAATATTTCATTTGGACCCTTCTGCGAATGACATGCGCCGATCTTATTTCCTGCTTTCTTCTACTTTAAGGCTAACAAAAGTGTCACCTCGTCTTTTTCCTTCCCGCCCGTTTATTGCTGACCGAATTCTGGAAAATCTAGAACTGACAGTTTGGGTCTTCCTCGAATTAAAATATTTTCCGATCGTCATACCTTTTTCTTTCTTTTTTATTTTTTTCGTGGTAGCGGTGACGATTAGGATTTTTCCATCGTTTGTGACAGTGTAAAGACATATAAGCCTTAGGATTAGTGCATTCGGGAATGAATATAGATGTTTGCAAATATATAAATAGATATTGACATCCTTTCGGCATCAGGGGTAAATCTTACTCCCTAGCAAAACGTACGTGTCGAAAAGAATTTGGATTTTTAAATAATTTATTTATTTAAATCAATTTTGCTAATAAGCCTTTTTTAGAAATACCAATATAATAAAAGCTTGATTACTTTGTTTTCCACCATTAAATTTGCATGATTGTCAATAAAGTTCATGAAGTTTTGAACATTTATTTCATTATCCTATGATGAACTTTTGGGAATTTGTCCTTCCCAGGCGCCTTGACTGCCACGACATTCCCATACATGTCGTCCATTCCCGTTGTTGTTTCAAGCGAAAGTTAAAATTTTCTACCCTTCACAATTTCCTTTCAATTTCTATTCTTTACTAATTTTTTGTAGATTTCGCAATTGTTTCCAACCGCTGAAAAGTTCGTCGCTTTCGAGTCAAATGCGGTTGTTCTTTCGGGCATTCTTTGCTGAAAGGTCTCTACTAAATATTATCTAAATTGTTTCTTAGTTTATTTGTCTTGCGGTTATCAGTCTCTGTTGGCCATTGCGACAACTGATTTGAAAGTTCGAAATGATCGAGTCTGCCGCGTTCGGGTCAGGTTGGGTTCAGGTTCGGTTAGGGTGATTTGCTCGGTCTGATTGTGTTAGAGGAATTGGTAGCCACTAGAGTACGTCGTCACCTTGGAAATTTTAATGAACATTTTGAAATAAATTAACCCTAGTGTATTTAATGAAGTTGTCTATCTTAATTTATTTTTCCTCACTCAATAATTGCTTTGCGGTTAATTTGTATTTTATTGCAAAAATGTTCGAAACATTGCTGAATGCATTTTAATAACGGACTATAACTAAATTGCAAATATCAATTTGTATGCACCCGTTCCTTTAGTAATCAGTAATGTAATTAGTAACTAGTAATCAGTATTGATGTCTGCGATTATTATATTGCGATAAGGTTGCAAGCAAAAGTTTTCAGACAAGCTTTATATAAAAACATCCCGGTCGTAATTATCGATCATTTAACAAATTATTTTGGGGCAACACACCTGCAGATTAATGTGAATACAAATTATTGCACATATGATTTTTAATGATTCCAGCATTTGTAAGAAAAACCGATTGTCTCACATTTGGAATTATATATTTTGTTTTAGCGTCTAGATAAAACACGATAATTAAGGGAATAATACTGACATAAATTGTAAGTGCTTCTTTAAAGCCCCGACACTAACGCCCATAAAATTATGTAATTTCTTCCTTTTGAAAATTAAAAGAAGCGGCTGAGCGTTTGGGAAACAACCAGCAGGATTTTTATCCTTCTCTCAAATAATCATAACTGAAATAAAAATTCAAATATTTGAATGATTTTTTGAATCAATTTTGATGCAATTTACAAACGGAAATGTGCAATTTTCGTATTGAAGAAGTCGGAAGGCGAGAATTGAATCCAGTTAACTTCAAATGTTTTATCTTTTCAGAACTTTGCATCGAGTACTCCATTCCGTTTAGTCTTTTCAACTTCCTCTCACTGTTTTCATTCTGTTCGAATCTGCTGCTGCTACTGCTGCTTTTGATTTAGCTGCTAATGCTTCTGCCAATGTTGTTGTTGTTGCGTATTCTACTGCTGTTGCAACTACACTTGTTACAAGCGTTGTTTCTTTATTGCGTTACATTCTTATGAATTGTAAATCGTTTGATTGCCATTTGTGTCACCATTGGAGCTGGTTGTCCATGACCGCCGAGAATAATCCTCCCAATCCATCCAATGATTCCGCCCATAAAATCGCAAAAACAGCAAGTAGCAAAAAACAACGAAAGAATGCAGTAAAAAATAATTCGACAATAAGACAAACGGGAAATGTTTGAAAGTACAAAAAGTGAGAATAAGAGAAAGGCATGGAAAAGGAAAGATCGTACCAACTAGAAAATTCAATTTTGCGCACAACGCTTCGGCGAACGCAAAAGAGATCCTGTAGGATAAGTCCAGATTAAGGTCGGAAATGAAACAGGATTGAAGAAGAGTATTTAGAATTGAGTCTAAGACAACAGAATTAAAGAAATGCGTCCAATAGAGGACTACAAAAATTTAATTTTAACATCGACAGCTACAAATTCCTTGAGCCGTTCGAGTGCTCTCGCAATCGTTTTACCCTCAGCCTCAATAAGATTCAAGGATTCCGAGGAAGATGGGTGGGGATGAGATGACATGACTTCTGCTTTTGTTTCGGTTTTAGCTTCTACCGACGAAATTGCTATACAACTCTTCTCCTTTGTCCCCAAGTGTCTGACCACTTTCGGGTCAATTTTACCGACGGTGCTGAAGGTTAATCTTCGTTGAATAAATAAAACTTTTCCATTTGATTAGTCCCGATAGAGGGTCTATTTGAGAGGAAAGTGAAAACTTGATTATCTTGGAGGTTTTAGTATAAAACCATTTTAATCGTAGCAACATCAAACACCCTCCCTCCTCCCGCCATTTTGTAAAGATCTTGAAGGTCTTAAGATATTTGTTCCTTCTTAGCAACATCATCAGAAATTTTATTGGTCTCAGCAATTCATTCGACTCGCGGGAAGAGAAAGAGTTCGACCTCTTTATTTTGTCATTCTCCTTTAACACATCCTACTCTACTTTTCTGTTTCCTTTTGGCGAAGGCAAACCTTTATTTACTAAGGATCTTTCTCGTTCAAAGAAAAACAAAGGATGGAAACAGGACGGAATTAGAGAATTACGGAATGAAGGAATGCGGATTTTACTCGGTCAAGTGCGAAGCTTAAATTAGCTCCCAAAAATAATTTTAGAAATTAATTCATTCTTAAGAAAAGGAATTTCATCACTTAATGTATTCACGGACATTTGGCGGTGCTTCAATTCTTTTAAAAAGTCTTCGTTTTCAATAAATGCGAAATTTGTGTTATAACCCGTTAAAAATCTATTGTATAAAAAAATATGTTTGCAAAAAAAGTTAAAATAATTATCGCAGCTTTTTTTAATATCATCCATTAGTATAATAAGGGCGTTAACCACCTACAACGCCCTACCACCGTATTACTAACGGCCATAAAAAATTGCGCTTAAAATCTAATAGTGCGTTTTATACGTTTATATAAAAAAATACAAATGAAAAATAAAAAGAAAAACAGAAGCAGGTATGAAAAAAACGCAAATGGCGGAAAAAATGAATAAATCCTTTTAAATTGCAACATTCGTGTCCTGCGGGGCCATAGAAGTCAGTTCGAGCTAAAACACATTTATATAACAACACCAAAAACAACGACAACAACAAAGACGAAATTGTTATCCTTCCCTACTTGCGTTACTTTGTTGTTGTTGGCCAGCGAGTTAACATAAAATCGCATTTCTGGCTAACAAGCGACAAAGTTAAAAGGACAATCGGTGCTAAGAAAAATAATATTTCTACTGACAATTCTGGTGCCTGCCGCCCATTCAACTTACAAAGAACCAAACGACTGGAGGGGCGGTAGGGCGGGATAGGGACTGCTGAAGAGCAATAAGGAGAGGAAAAGACAGTTCGACAGAATCAGCCCTCGAGAAATGTGTTGAAGAATAATATTCATTGTGTCCATGAAGAGCGAGTAGGAGGGAGTAAATCGCTGTGAAAATGGGTAATAACCATCGAGTGGAAAAAACGGAGGAATGAGGGGGATTGGTAAATCATGAAAAGCTTTTGCCTGAACCAAAATTTAATTGCCCTGGACCAGACCGGACACGACCAAACTAACCCCGACCGACAGACCGACAACCCGAACCCGAAACGTAACGCATCGGATGCTTCGAGTATGAGTTCGAGCCCATAAGCAAAGAAATTATTCCGCTGCGAACCCGCGCGGTTTGTGTTGTTTAGTTTATCGCACTTGTGCGCACCGTTTGCAGGGCTGAAGCAGTCAGTTGTGGCTTGAAAGAGTGTGGTGGATTGTTCGACCTGGTGCTGGATTGTTTTTAGAGTTTGAGCTAAGGAAATTGCTTTTAATAGAGAAATCGATGAAGTGAATGTGAAAATCGTTGTATAGACTACGATTACCGCACAATCGGAGAAAGATACAGGGTCATATCTACCTTATTTAACTATTATATCTTAAAGATAATTGTAATAAAAAGGTTTGCTTTTCTGAATTCAGGAAAAAGGAAAAAAATGACCCAACTTCGATGGAATTTTCAATATCTTTAAATCGCAATCTCATTCGGTTTTTGAGATATCTGCATTATGTAAACATTTCTATGATGAATTTCCTCGTCGTTGAAACTGAAAATAATTCACCGATTTCTATCGAAAAAGGCACCCTGTAATTCTGATAAAAAACACGCCTCGTTTCATACAACGCCTTCATTTCAAATTGGCTTTGAAGTGTCAAATTGGGAGAAAAATCCATTACGAATGCAAATCATAAAAAATAATAAAACCGAAATAAAAACAATACAAAAGAATAAAGAATAATAGGAAAAATCAAAGGAAACCAACTAAGAAGAAAGCGTAGAAAAAAATGATTACAGTTGGAAAAAAAGCAGGAGCCGAGACCAAGCATCAGACACTGAATATTTCCATAATTTTGTGATAGAAAATGGGAAAATGTTTTTGAGGTAAAGGCTCCTCTTCTGGTGATGATTAAACCATAGTAAACCGCTCCCGAACAAAAACTGGATGCTTTAGTCCTGGACACTGGCGCGATGCAGACCACATCAAAATGTGGCGTAAGTGTTGCAATTTATGGATTGCTAGAAAGATTGTTAATGTGTTGTTCATAAATGAAATGGTCATACAGAGAGACAAAAGCCGTCGACAGGCGAAGTACTCCGTGGACGGCTCCAGCTTGAGAAGCAAAAGGTAAAAGAAAAAAAATTAACCGTAAAAAAATTGCCGAAGCAATGGGGAAAAGCGGGAAAATTGTGCAACGATTAACAACGAAATAAAAGGCGCAATAAAAGCCTCTAAAGTATACGATATCACGCTATGTGCGAAGGGATTAATGTAGTAATATGTATGTGTGCGAAAGGATGTGTGTGGGTTGCGTTTACATGCGTTCAACGGATTCAATGTTCCGGCGCTGTGATAAAAACAAAATAATGCAACAGCTCGTGGCATTACCCCTTCGCACTCTTCTCTGGCAGTGCGAAAGGTTCACAAAATCGAATTTTTGTTGGAGTACAAGAATTAGAGCAAAAACCAGAGAAAAAGTAGAAAAAATTCATTGTCCAATTCATTGTACTGATAGAAAGGGGGCGGGTGGTCAGGCAAAAAATCATATAGGATAAAATGACGATATAAAGACGTCACGTGTTCGCGTTTAAGTGTGGACGTGCAAAATGAGCCATTTACACCAGCAGGAGCAACATTATGTAATCTCCAGCAACACTTCAAAAACTGCCCCATTTTAACCCACCAGTGTGATTTTAACCCACCTCTCCTCGGAGGAGCTTACTGTGAATGTCAATGACAGGTTTTTGTGGGAAATTTTTGCTTTGTAACAACTACAACAATTACAACAGCGAAACAATAACAATATCCAGAGTCTGGCGTGAAATAACTAAATATATGGAAACATCCATAATGAATGTTGGTGATTATGACCATGTGATGGAAAGAGGGAAGCAAATAAAATGGTGAGGGGGAGGGGGGAAGGAAAAGAAATACTGAAGTAATCAGATTACTAAGAAGTAACCTGCTGATTACTAAGAAGTAATCAGATGATAAGATGATAAGTATGATCAGATGATAAGATGATCGATGATATACTTCTAAAAGAGGCCTTTTTAAAATAGACAGCGTGAGGTTCAGATAATGAGGCGAGAACAGAAAATAATTTGAAAAGCTTTGAAGGTTTGCTTCAAGAAAATAAATGCGCTTAGAAAATAATTTGAAAAGTTTTGAAGGAAACAGAAGAGATACGTGACGTGTTTGTCATTTGTGTAGACGCAGTATATCTAGAGAATATATTTAGTATGCTTTTATACATAACTTCCATATATATGCCTTCGATTAACACTTAGCTATAAAAACAACACAAATTCGAACTTTTTAGCTGGAGAAAGAAAACCACTAAAATGGTTGAGAAACGAAATAACAGTAGTGTCAACACGTGCTGATATCAAGAATGTAAACTGTAAGAGGCTGTTTTAACTGTAAAAACCACCCAAAATTTAGGAAATTGGAACCACAAATTATACGAAAATTCAGAGAAAGTAAAAGGCGAATAAAAAGGCGAATAAAGAAAAAACAATTCTTAACAAAGCCTAATGTCAACGTATGGAAAAATAGGAAACCGTGGATTATTCTATGAAAAAGGAAGTTAACAATTAAAGTAAATAAAAAATGACTCGCTGTTTGTTACCAATTTTTTAAAAAAGGTTTGATATTCTTCATTCTCCTTCTTTATTTTGTTACGGTCTTCGACTCGTGGGGAAGGGGGAAAGGACTAAAGAAGGGAGGGATGCAAATATGGGAGAAAGCCAGAATAGAAGAAAAGTCGGATGAAGAATAACTTCTGAAGAAAACCAGAAAATTTCGAAGGTTTTTAATTTTTTTATTGTAAATTGTGGTTTATTAAATTGAAATTTTACGCTCTTTTAAGCGTTATTCACAGATGCTTTGACTGAGAATTAGCAGGAGTTATATCATTGATAGAGGACGGAAAACACTTAAAATACTGTTTTTTATTCAAATTTATGGTAATAGTAGAAAAGTTTGTTTAAAATGAAACGTTTAATTTGCGCGAAAATTGCGCAGATTTATTATTTCTTTAAACTCAAATTGCTGACGGCTATTTCCTTTATGGCCTTTATTTTTATTTATACGGGAATGTATTTTATTCTCAGCGGAATTGTTGGAATATGAAGATGTAAAGGAAGGATGTAAAATGGAAACCAAGGACACCAAGTTTTCCCATTTAATGAAAGGAAATACAATCGGTGAGCTCTTGAAGTGAAACACTTCACGTAATTTTGACAAACTAATTTTAAAATAATGATGTTTATTTATTACACATATTTTGTGCTTAGTTTGTGTTAAGAGAATGTCTTTGAAACTTTATACGATTTTCGTTTTGTCATGTAGTGATTTTTTTTCACGAGTTTTGTTTTGCCATCCATCGCATCGTGCCAAAATAGACACAAGCATATTTTGAATTATTTAAGGGATTTCTGTTGGAGAAAGTAAAAAGACCAATCCTCGCTAGAGCTCCTAAACCATTTTAATCCAAAGAAATCCAGAACCAATTGATTACCCCTCTCCCATCACTTTTTATCAATACCGGAAAAATTTTTTTTTGGTAAAAGAAAATAGAAGTAAACAAAAAGTTTATGATAACTCAATTTCACGCAACGATCATCACTATTGCCCTTTTGGAACGGTATATCCCGTCACCACAGTGACAAATTACTTTTTCAAAATAATTCAATGACGGATAAATCGCGAAACGTGATAAAATAAAAGTGTCTGGCAAAAAAGAGGCGGTGATGAAAAATGCGAAACAAATAAAGAATGAAAGAGTGATAGAGAGAGGATAGGGTAGAGTGTTACCTGTATCTAGAAGATTAAATCATCAAACGATTTATACACTCAAAATGACCACAAAATAGATAAAAGGACACATAAAAATGTTTAGTCCATTAAAAAAGAATTCCTAGCACAACAAAAAGTATATCGGAAGTGATATATAAATGCACACACACAAACACACACATACACACACACGAACACCCATAGCCGTGCTTATTCATTCTTATATTTTCATTTACAATACGTTTTGAACGCTGTTTCAAAAAACAACAATTTGTTTAATGAGCGTGAGAAAACATTAGCGTTCGTTTTCTTATAAATCTTGTGATTCTGTAATTCAAAGATTGTTGGTTGTTGGTTTGTGTTCATTTCTGAAGGAAATATTTGGTACTTTTTAGCAGTTCTTTCAGAGCCTTTAGCAAAGTCCGTACCTGTCATGACTCTAATTTCATTGTGAGCGTTTTGTCTGTCTAGTGAATTTGTTAAGAGAAATAAATAAGAAATCAATTAATTTAATTGACGTGAATAAGTGAACTATTCTAATCAATCTGAGAATCAGTATTTTGTTAAAATATTTCGCATTTTTTTCGCTTTTCAAAAAGTTTTTCAGTATGGGCGTGACAAACTTATATTCTAATGAAACCCATTCATTCTGATGAATGATTGATACATAAGTCCTCAAATTTATTTTGGTGCAACTTACTAAATGTAAAACTAAATTATCGGTAAAACTTTGGTGTTTCTACTTTTTCAGAAGTTTTTGATGGAGAGTTTGTTATAAACTATTTTCTTCCATACGGAGAAGGATAACAAATAAAATTAGGATAGGCTGAAGCATTTATTGAATACTGGAATGCTGCAATGCAAATGATCCAGAGTACATAAACGATACATAAGCGGCAACACAGTATTTGCTTGGTCCATATTCTTTCAGAATGAATGATTTGTTTTTGTTCTTACTGATATTTTTTGCTGTCGTTGTTGTTGTTGTTTTCGTTGTTAATGAAATCGAAATTGATTTACTCTCTCAACTTGGGGAAAAGTTTCTAGCATGTTGTTGTCTGGACGAGTGATGAGCGATGAACGTTGGCCACCCCAAACGACGACAATGAATTTTTATGATGATGATGGCGATGACGCTGATGTCGTGCAACGGGTTTACATCCTGGATTTAAGTTATTAAAAGTATCGTGTTAATTGCAACTCTCGGTAAACTTCAGTAGTATTTGTGTGTGTGTGTGTACGTGTGTGTGTGTTCATGTGTATGGTTGTTCCGAGTATATGTATGCCGGTGTGTTTGCCTGTATGTTTGTTTGCCTGTGTGGTTACTCAGCTTGTCTGCTACGTGCTATCGTTTGTTTACTACAAATTTTATACTTGAACACGTTCGTACAAATGTTTTTACTCTGCCACGTTTTTAACTTTATTTTTTTTTTTTGCAATTTCGAGTTCGATTGAATTTTAAATTTTTCACAAAACTTCCATGGAAATCTGTTGGTTTTAATTAATTGAAAAAAAGAATGATTTTGCCGTTTGATGAAACAATTTATTTAAAATTTTTGGAGAATTTTCGATCCTTCTGTCTTTATCGAAACTAAATTACGAAATGTTGAATTCGAGACTTAAATCAGCAAAAACAGATTACGAAAAAGTGATTCGTGTTATCGTTTACAGGCTCTGCCAATGCACGTGTTTTGAACAAGATCGATTTTTAAATAATCGTCAACCTATGTAGGCTCATAACGTTATTGTTGGTGCTATAGTTATTAACAAATTTATGGGTTTATAACTTCTTTATGATTCTTGTAACTGCTTTCATTATAATCTGAATAACTATTTCCAAATAATTTTTATATAAATAAAATTTTTTTCTTGAAGAAACTTGTTTGAATCGAAAGCAACTCGGACTTATTCCTTTAATTCCTTTTAAAACAGTTCCCTTTTTGGTTGCAAGCATCAGTTGTTCACACAAGCAACTCATAAATAATAAAAATGCAGAAATCGAGGAAGGGTGGCGAAAAGGACGAAGCGAAAGAAGCGAGCAGAAATGAAGGAATGGTGTTGGGATGAAAGACGGCAAGGAGGAATGATAAAGTGGATTAGCAGAAGGAAGAAATTGTGGGAGCTATAAAAGGACTCAGGGGAAGAGGAAACTTCTGCGTTTCTCTAGTAATGAATCAAAACAATTTTCATATTTTTCTTAATTAATCTTCTTTTACACGAACATTGCGTTAAACTTAAGAAAAGCTGAAAATTGGTTAGCTAAAATGAAAGTAATGATAAAAACAAGGAAGAAAAAGAAGAGCAGATATAGAATGCTATCATAAAATTCCATAAGGGAAGGATAAAGGTAGAAGCCAAGAAACTAAGGACAAATAAAAGAAGTTTAAGGATCGGAAGAAGAACAAGGAAAAGAGGAGAAGAGGAAAATAATGAAGAAGAAGTAAGAGAAAAAAAAGCGAAAAGGAAGTACTGAGTACTACATTAAAAAATTAGTTCGGAACTAATGCTGGAGGTCTAGATATTATGAAAAAATTACAAAATATAAATTTTTGCTAAAATGTTTTGAAACCAAAAGTTTGAATATCTTTCATAATTATGGATTCAGTTTCAGTTAAAATTTGATTATATTTAATTTGGCGGCTATATTTTTAACCGTGTACCTTTTTCCAATGCCTTTTAGTGGAAGTAAAATGAATTCGCTAAACAAAGAAAGCAAAAAAAACTTACTTTCGAACTAAAAACAAAAATTAATGGACATAGGCAGAAAGAGAGAGAGAGGGAGAGAGTAGAGGCGTAAATAGCTAGCTAGTTAATAGACAAGTTAACACAAAAAAACCGGAACCGGAAACTCAACTGGACTGAAGCGTCTAAGGACTAAGATTGAAGTGGAGTGAATGTTAAACTCTCGAGATGAAGAAAGGACAAAAACAAAAAAATCAAAAGTGAAATATAAAAAAATTATTTCAAAGGAAAAGTTGGTCCAAATTATAAAAAAAGTCCACTTTCAGTCAGGAAAATTATCCCAGACAGAATTTTTTAAAATGAAGACACCACCATTAACGTTGCCGTTGATGTTGGCGTTTCCGCTTGTCAGCAATTCGTACCTACAATGAAATGTTGTAGAAGATTAAAAATCCAATTCGCTTAACTTTAAATTGGCAAAACAATCAGCTGCTTGTTATCATTAATACTAAGGAATTGATTATAGAAAGTGAAGGAAGGACGAAGGAAGGAAAACGATAGTGGGAGTTTACGTGGGAGTAAATGAATAGGATGCGCCCTGGACTCACTCCACCCAAATAGGTTAAAAAGGTAAGCAACCGCATCGGGACGCTAGGCGGACAATTTAGAGAAGCAGAACCATAACCACCCGGCTAAACCTTGAAACCAGGTTTGCATCCTAGTTTCAGGGGCGGGGTTCCGGATGCACGAGATAATTTTTAGGACAAAAGAAGGATATTAAGGAAAGAACGCAAGAATTTGAAAAGACTTCCCTGTAAGACATTATGTTTACTTTTGTTCAATCCTTTTATCTGATCTTGTCTGATTCTTCCTTTTCCTCCTTTTTTTCAAATTATTGCCATGAATATAATTCAACTTTGACACGTGTCAACGCAACATCCGCCCACCCGTTCGTCATTATCAATTCCCTTCACACTGCCTTGCAATTCTCATTTGGTACCACGTCACCCCCCTACCACCCACCCACCAAGTATCGCCCGCAAATACTGACCATCATTAACGAGATTTTTATGTTCTTAAATATTTGTTGTAGTTGTTGTTTTGTTTTCTATTGCAAAAGAAGAAAGTATTCAATTCTATATCGCTTCTTCGCATCCTCGGACGCCCTGACCCTTCACCCCTCCTCGATCGTTCTATGCGCGTTTGAGTCCTTCTTCATTGAAGTCATTTTCATTTACTCGTGTCAGAGCTTAGAGGAAGATCCATTCTACAAATAGATTTAGAGTGAATTATTTAAGTTTAGTTTAATTTTATTTCGCTTCCTTTTTTGCTTTTTTATTTCTCTTTATGTTTGGTTCCTTTTTGTGTGTGTGTGAGTCCGCTTAACTTCAACGACTTAAACTGAGAATGAGATTTTTTAACGTTTATCGTCCATTCATACCATTCGTCCTTCTTTCTCTGTTTGATGTGTATTTTTTAATTTGCACGAGCTACTGGCGACATGGCGAGTGATGTGTTGGCGGTTACGAAGAGAACAACGGTGTGGACAGTGGCATGAACGGGGGGGAACGGGGTGGGTGACGGCACTCATTTATCCTGCAATTAATCATGATTACGGCAGTCCTTCCACGACTCTTTTTCTACTTCCTTTTCTTTTTGTCTAAGTTTAAAGTTTTTCCTTCACTACAACTTTTCTTATTCTTATTGTTGTTGCTTTTTTTGTGACTTTTATTGTTTTTTTTCTTTAATAAAGAAGTTAGTTATTTATATTTTTTGTTGCCAGCGGTCCATCAAAACAGTCTTTGTGCACGCATTTGTTGCGGTTAAAATTTTTTACTTTTCTTCTTGATCTTGACTGGGTGTCTTCCGTTATTGCCAAATAAATACGAGACTGAAAAAGTTAAATGAAAAGAAACGGTACACAAATTCGCGCCGACACCCACGGGGAAGGTTAGCAAAAAATTGAAATAGGGAAAAACAAAGAACAAGAAGAAGATAGGAGAACGAAGAGGCGAGACTGAGATCTTGCTAAATGATAAATAATTTGATTATCGTCAACTTATGAGGTGACCAGTTTTAAATGGTTTTCTACGTTTTTGATATTTTCAGATTAATTTGAAAGATTTTCGCTTTAGATGTCCAAGCAAATATGTCGAAATATGTGTAATAAATGAATGAATACATAATGATATTCATATATAAGATCGAAAGATAATCGTCTTATAATTATTGCCTTGTATTAATTGCTTGTAAAGAACTTTCAAAATCATCTCTTTTTCGTTAAAATAATTTGTATATTTTATAAAATAATCATATCAAAATAATTAAAAAAATCATATTATTTAAGCGAAAGCTTTCTGGAGCAATAGTAATCTATTGATCATGTAAAAATATCCTAATATATATCAATAATATAAGTTAGGTTCAATTTTGTATTTATTTAACGTTTTCTTAGAAAACACAATTGATTTGAAGGCCGAATTGACTTCAGTGCACTTTCTATCAAACCATAAATTTTAAATTAATTGTATTAAATCATAACACTAGGAACCTTAACTTCAGCCTGGCCAATGCTTAAATACCCTTCACACCCACAGTATAAATTAAAGGTTTGGTGGTACCAATGATGTTGCACACCCACTCAATTTAGATTTTCCATCTCATCATCAACACAGTTTTTCTCAAAAACATCTACATGTGGTATGCTATAAAAATGGGAGTGGCACTCCCAATTTATACGAAACAATTTAATATTCATGGGCGAGTTCAAGGATAAAATTCGTATTCATTCTAATTCATATCCATATTAGGATCAGAAGTGGGACGATTTCATCCGATTTCGCCCATTTTCAATATTGAACCGTTTTTCTTTCGTTCTTTCGTAATCGCAGTTTCTCTAAAGAGGCAGATATATACACACATGGGTGGAGCGGTAGACAGACGGACGGATGCTAAATCAGGAGATGATTCCGAGACAGAATTTAAATATTTTTTCAAATCTGTCACGCCTCTTTTAATGCGTTACAAACGGAGGAACAAACTTAATATATCCTTCAACTTTTAAGGTATAAAAATAATATTTTCAGTCTACTTTATTCTAGTTCCATATTTTCACATACATTATAAAAGCATATCATAGTTATTTTTAATATATATATATAACCTCAATAAATCATGTAAGTCACAGGAATTCATTTATTATAATCGGTATTTCAATGGATTTTTATATATTTTTGTCAATTTTTGTGAAAAATTACATCCCCAAAATATATGATTTTTTAAGTAGGATTTACTTTATTTTATTTAAATTTAAACACATGATTTATTTAAAAAAAAAAAATCATTAAACCATTGCTCAGATCGAGTTTTCATGATGGTAATAACTCCTATAACGAATCTATTAGAACTTAAGAATAGAAAGACTAATGGATATTAATAATTTGGGGGAAGGATGGATATCAAGAATGGATATCAATAATTTGCTCAAATTAATACTAAAGATATCTCGACAATTCTGAATAGCTCTGACCCTCAAAAGATGGAGTCAACCAATATATGAAATAATAGTATTGCGTAGAGCAAATTAATAATATTGTAGAAATTTTTTAAACAGGAATATTCCGTTAGCAGCTATAAAGGATTAACTTAATGAGCTTAGCTTAATGTCTATGCATTTCACTTACTATGAGCGATGTTGAATCAGAATGTAGATTCCTCTTTTTTTTGGATTTTCTCGTTCTTCGGCGTCTTGTCGTTTCGGGATATTGTCGTTCGGGATTTTGACTTTTTAGGATTTGGTAGCCAAGCAACCATCCCACCTATATTATAAATATGTGCTGATTTCTGGGTGAACTTAAAAGTTTAAACCCTAATAAAAAGTTGAAATGAATAGAAGAGATCACCTTACTCCAAGGTGTAAGCTATATAATTTATTAATAGAAAATTTAGGAGTGAGTGAATAAACACTTTTGAAGGGGAGTGAACAGATATTCGAAAAATTATAAAAAAATGAAGACGTAAAGGATTTCGCTTTGTTTTATGTCTTTCATATTTGCGAATTGAATTCAATTACTCTTTATTTATATTTTATGTAAAAATTCTTCTTAGCCTTAAAATTTTAGCCACGGACAAGGTGACACATTTTCATAATTTTTCGAACGTGATGTCTTCTCTTCGCGCTCATTAACTTGGGTTTAGCTATTACACGGTTGAAATAAAGCTGTTGCGCGCTTTGAATACAACTTCGTCACATCGCCTCCTAACTGAGTATAGGCACTCAAAAATGTAAGGCACCAACAACTATAATTAGATTTGTGAATGCCCGCAAGCACGACAAAGCTATCCAACTGGTTGGACATTGTCGGACAGTTAAGATAAACCTTGTCTCCTCTGATGGGAATTAAAAAGGAAATATTTATGAAATTACCTCGGAATACGACGGATCCTTAAAAGAGAATTACTATGATTTCTGCTTTTATTTATAGTTCTGTTTTTTGTTGCCGTGTTTCTTATTTTTTACTTTTAGTCACTTCATCACTTTTAGGAGTATTTCGAAGAAATAAAATTTATTTTTCAAAAAAATGGTTTTCACTTCGAATTTTTTAGAGTAAATTTCTTTCTTAAATTTTACTAAATTACACAAAATATTCATAATTTATATTTCTCGCTCTTTGGAGCACGCTAAACTGTATTCGAAAGCGTCAAGCAATTGACTGAAGCATCGTCCATGAAGCATTAGAGGCACAGAGTCTCCAGAGTTCGCTGTCGCAGCCGCCGCCGCCTAAAAGAACTACACCCGAACACCTTCTCACGCTAAGCATAAAACCATCAACAACTACAACAGCTTCAGGATAACACACTAAGTCACCAACAGTTGAAAAAGAGAATACCAACAACAGCAGCAGCATCACAAGGAAATACTTCAATAAAGATAAACAGCAACAACTACGACGGCAGCAAAGTCGCCGACGGTTGATTGAAGTCGAACGAAACGACACGTAATACCGACAACCACCGAACATTTAATATAGAAACGATTGGAAGCAGCGGCATCAACAGGCATCGAACCTTTCGATTATGCAAAAATGTAGTACGGAAAAAGGCAAAGAAAATAACAAAAAATGGGCTGCACTGGATGCTCTTCTGCTCTCAATCCTACCGCCACCACCTACTAGCATTTTCCAATGCAAAAATTGTGGGAGAATATCATTCAATACTTCCCAGCAAACGGAATTGCACACTGACAGTCAACATTTCGTTCATATTGCGACACATCCGGTTCCGTTTCAGGCCTCTTCTGACGTTCGCTGTATGCGTTCGTTCGTTCGGGAATTATTCGTTAGTTCACTGCATTCTTCGGTTAAAGTTTTGCATACACCTGTCACCCGATACTCGTTCAGACATGTTTTTTGTTTGCTTGCCGCAATCTATCTGTCTGTCTGTCTATCATACTCGCACATGCAACAGGCTACAAAAACTGTTGCGCTTCCCATGGTGGCAGTGGGTGGTTCCAACAAACAACCGAACCAACCTACCGAACGAGCGAGTAAACGAAGAGAGAAACGAATATAAATACAACACAACAAATGAACGAAATTAATGCTTTCGACTGGTTTTTTTCTTACGTTATCAAACCGGAGACACTTTTGTTCGTTACCAGTCTCTCTTTCTCTCCCACAATGTCAACCGATCTTAAATACACCCACGCATATGCATACGCACGAACATGTCCTTTATAAAAACAGACGACATTATTTTTTGTTGGCTTTTGTTCATTCGGCGTCAGAGTGCTGCCGAGGTTTGACTTCGTGTAGATTCGCAATCGAACGTCGGTTCTAGCCTGTTGCTCGGAAAATTTAATGTTGCGCCCAGCTTCTGTGTTGGTGTTTGGTAAAAGAAAATCTATGAAATAGGGCAATTCATACGGGATTTTATAAAAACCCCGAAAATCCCAGCCTTTTAGGGGAAATAATAGAATTAGCACAAGTGCCAAATTCTCCAAATATTACAAATATTTGTTAGGGCTACAATAGTTTACAATAATTTTTGAATATGCTTCCGTGCGTTTCTTACGATCTGGCTCCTTTTTACGACGTGCCAGTGGTCCTTCCATATTTTATGAGCGTTAAAAACTAGCGATAGAATGATTTTTCAGATTAATAAATTTCTTACTTTAGCAAATCAGTATTTAGTTTTATTTAATAACTTAAATTTTATAATGACATAAATTACCCTGTATTTATACGAATCTTTGTAACCAATCTCTCCTCCAGCTTTACGCTTCTCTTTTTTCTCCTCAGTTTACTTCTCTCTAAACTTCCTACTCGTCTACCTATTTCTCTCTCTTTCTTTCTCAAACCCCTCATCTATCTATAAAATTTCCTTATATGTTTTTGTTGTTTTCTTATGATAAAGGAAAATCATTTTTATTAAGGACAACTGTTGCTCATTCCATCGTATCAACAGGTATAAGAAACGAAGAGATGAACTCTCTCTCCTTTACTAACACAAACGTAGAGAAAGCTAGAGAATGAAATGTGCAAGTGTGAGTTTCTGTTTCAGCTCACGCGTTTTAACCACCAACAAATACAAACTCATTAAGTGTCGATTCAAGCGCGATGCATTTCTTAAAAATAATACTAGCGAACATTCCATTAGGTCGAAGAAATAGGATTTAATATGGAAAAAAATTCTTTCAATCATTTTTTTAAAAATTGAATTTTTTGCATAAAACTTTACGGATGGCCAAAATCAAAATGTTCTCATATAAGTATCCTCTTGTGAAATATTTTCAAGTACGTCTCTGTTTATTTATTTTGTTTCCATGTAAGGATTTCGGTGTTTTATATTTTCACAGAGAGCGAACTTGATAAAAGTTAGCTCTCTCACGCTCCGACACACACACTTATTCATTTATACGTGAGCATTGTTAATGAAGGAAATACAGTTAAATGTATAACGACTTATACATATATCCTGAATGGTTTTCACAGTTATCGAAGTTCATTTTCATTCATGACAAATCGTTCAGGATTCTATAACGAAAATTCAAACCGGCGAAGATTAACGGCAATTGTTATAAAACAACCATCGATTACTAACATTAGATATGGAAGGCCAATTTAAAACGTTCCAATATGACTCACGGACGCTGCGCAAATATTTTTATAAAAAATAAAATCTATTTCAAAGCAAAACGCATTGTATATGAATGTTAATAAAAAGTTGAGGATAATTTAAAAATTAATTGATCATTATTACTACCGGATTTGTGGAGCTAGTGCATTTCCTGGAGCTAGTGCATTCCCTTTATACACATCCACGCAAATAGTTCGTTCCGTATAACGATGTCTTAAGGATTTTTTGTTGTTCCCTGAGTAGACTAGTTTTGTTTAGACGTTGTTCTGCACCGCGATGCATAAAATTTCTCATGAATAATATTACGTTGTTTTCTCTAATCGTCTAGCAGAGATTCCTGTGATTGTTATTATGCAATATATATAAATACGTGAATATGTATGTATTGAGAAAAAGAAAAAGAAAATCAGGCGAAGTATGCGAAAAGAAATAGGTAAAAATAATGAAATGATAAAATTAATGAATTCAGCTTCATCGAATGAAGACCAAGGATCGTTTTCTCCTCTTCCTTCTCTTCAGATCATGCATATATAAATGTAGTAGTGTACATATATGAAACCAGAAGGATTAACATTATAATGTGGATACCATTAATCAAACAGAACAAAAATTTGAATAAACCTTAGCGCAGAACATCTCTAAAACTAAAATGACATAATTCTAGTTTAAAGGTTTTAAACTAGATTTCGGTAATCCCAATTTCGTGGTCGTTTACTATTTAGTTGAAGTTTTGTCCGATTAATCGTTTTGCTTTTTTTTTTGTTCGTTCGACGAACATCAGAATGAACTAACATGTTATCACTCTCATTTTTTCATAATCAAACACTGATAAATGATAACAAAACTTGCCACGGCGGTTTCATTCTCGGAAAATATTTTTCATAAAAGCTCTGATTTAAATAATTTTAACTTTTTTTATTCGAAGTCTTTTGCTGTCTGCGTATAACACAATTTTATTAAAAATTTTATTTCGTTTACGTTGTGGAGACTAAAACTAACGTCGTTCGTTATTGAATTGCACCGGAAGTGAATGATGTTGTGGTAGTTTCTCACTTCCGCTTGTACACAGCAAAGCAACAGCTTTGACATAATTAGGTTTTTATGATGTTAGTGATGATCGAGTTTAGGTTGTCTTTATTTTTCCATTTAATTTGTTTTAGCTCTTTTTCTGTCTCCCCTTCTCTCTCTCTCTCTCTCTCTCTCTCTATCAGTGTGTTGGTATGTGTGACTTTGTCTATTTTATAAAATTAACGAATACACAGAATGCTTTTAGTTTTTTTTAAAAGGATGCATAAGTTTTCGATAAGAAAATGTTAGTCCTTGTTTTGAATTTGCAAAAAACTCTACATAATGCTGTACACTCAAGACAATGAGAAAATCATATCAAGCTATTTATTTGAAAAAAATGGAGGGTGGTCTAAATATGCAAAAATATATTTTGGGTTGATAAAACAAGATTACATGGAATAGTTTTCTCAATATAGGCTTAAGAGGCGTTTTCTAATAAAGCTACATAAAGCAGTAGGGTGACCATTAAAATGTATTGGAAGCATTGCGCGGGACTGTCATGATATAGCGCACCGTACTTTTTAAATTTTGCCAAGATAATTTTTTGATAAAATAAAAGTAATGAAAGCTTTTATTCCATATCTGTAATAAATTTTTGCCTAGCCCCAAATCATCAATCATGGTCTAATGTTGTGCCTAATGAAGTGGACCCAGTATAAAAATATAGGATTTTAATAATAATATTAAATAAACGCAAGAAATATTAATCTACTATGTAGTATCAGAAATTTGTTTTTATTGTAATTTTATCTCTTGTCATTCTTAAAATATTTGTAAAGAAATATCTTTATGTAAATAAACGAATATCAGATGAATTGCAAAAATTATATTATGCTCAAATTAAAAATAAGTGTGTGTATGTTATCACGCTTCGTATGCTTGGTCGACTTACGGGCGTCGGTGGTGTAATGGTTAGCATAGTTGCCTTCCAAGCAGTTGGCCCGGGTTCGATTCCCGGCCGACGCACAAAGCACTTTTTTCGCATTTATTGTAATTTTACATCAATTTATTGAAATTATAATTTACAATTATTATTTTAAAAATATTTTCCTAGTAATAATTTTTAAATTACTATATTCGAATTTTAATTAATTTTTTATTTTTAAATTATTAAATTATTAAATTAATCCGATCTTTTTCAAATGATTTTGAAGAAAGAAGAAAGAGTTAAATATATTTTAAGTCCGAAGAAAATAATTCCTACCTCAATAAAAAACTAAAACAATATTGCTCAATCAAAATACAAACACTCAATCAAAAATGGTCCTTCCGATGAAATACGTATCTTGGTGTCATTCTATAAAAAGGCACATATCCAGGCGATGATTCTCAAAACTCATAGACTCTTGGCACACCCAAATAGATCCAGCGGTACAAATTTTTACGATATTTTTTCGTTAACAGCTATTGGTGTTCATCTGCCGACCTATCGTAAATATAAATACGCACAATTGTATACAGAAATACTACACAATACCATCAAGGGATACATCCTTAGCCATCGCGTCATCAACATCAATTGTCTTTGAGATAAAGACACGTATTTAGAATAATTGTACGAGTTTTCCGTCAAAAGCTTGCCTTTCATCACATCCGTCACTGTCACTCTTCAAGTGTCTGTCACAGAGAAGTAACATTGACACTTATATATGTTGATTCGTACTTTGATTTTCCGTTTCAATTTTCAATCTTGACGTCTATTCTACTTTCCAGTTTGAACATTTAATGTTTTATTGTCGTTTGTGTTAATTTTGTAATTTTTTCTACGTACGTATATCTTTTTAGAAGGTAGGATCATACGAACGTACCAACATAATTTTATTTCAAAGGGTTCCAAAAGGAATTAGGACTGAATTTGGAAGTATGTCGGATTCTTAGCGCTCCCCAACTGTTGAAATAATTTGTCCTAATTGTTTTATAACTTTTATAAATTTAGCTCGAATTTATTTATTTATTTGTTTAATAGATTTAAACAAAGCAAGGTATATTATTCAATAATTTCAAAATTAGTTTAATTACATGCAATTATATTTTCAATAATCGTGAGAATTATAATAATCATTATCTCATCGTCATAAAAATTTATACATTAAATAATAATTGAATTTGTTTTGATTAAATGGTTGTGATTCATTGATTGCGATTGAATGATTGCAATAAATTTCAAACATGGTCTAAATCTTTTCTGTATTTTCGTAAAATGGTTTCTCCAAAAACTCGTTTACATTTTGCAAATAATTCTTTAGCCGAAGACTTCTTTTTTTGTCTGCATACTAAAAGTATAAAATCCAATGTAAATCATATTTAATGAAATTTCATTTCATTGGCTCGGGAGAAACTAAAACTGTTACGTCTTTCGTTATTAAATTGTGTCGGAAGTGAATGATGCCGCAGTGTTTTCTCACTTCCGCTTGTGTAAAGCAACACAAGCTTCGATATGACAGTTTTCGATATCCCATGTTTTTGCATTTCTCGTTCTTCTTGTTAATTTTCCTTTGTTTTAGTCTCTGAATACGTGTTTGTTTGTGACTTCGTTTCTTTGTAAAAAATTAACAAACGCATAAAATGCAGCAAATTGTTTAGAAGGTTGCGTAAACTATCGGTAATAAAATAAACTGCACTTCTTCTTTGAAGTCCTAACAACATGAGGGCATATCCCGTGAGTCTGAGGAAGATTCAATTAGTTTCCAAAAAACGCTGCAGATGTGTTCTTAGTGTGAAAGCTTACGTCACACTCCTTCGACCTCAGCTGGCAAGATGTCATATCTCAGAGTCACCTTGCATAAAGGATATGTTCTGCAATTAATCGGAGGGTTTACTTTTTTAGTAATTCCAAAAGAAACTTCGAAGTGTAATTGACGGTTATTTATAGAATTTTTTAAATATATAAACTATAGAGCTACTTCAAAACATATGCTTTTAAACTTTTATAAATATAGAAAGGTAGAGGAGGCAAATTTGGCTCTTGCTTAATCCAAGACTTTTATCTTTTGTCTTTTTGGCTTTTGTCAATTTATTGTGATCCTTTGCTGCCTTGTCTATCTTTAAACGACTGATTTCTAATACAGTCACACATCTATATTTTAACGACGCCAAATTGTTCAACCTTGTAGAGTATCGTGGAAAATAACAAGATAAACCTTTATAATAGGATTTACAAGAATAATTTTCTCCCATTTTTGTGATATCGTTCACAAGTTTCAAGTGGGAAGCTATGAGCGAGTGTTTGTTCGCGAACTATTCCTCCAGTTCATTTCTTACTTCTACACTTTTATAATTTCAAAGCCTGCAATAACTTGTTGCTCGAGAGGTTTTCATAAAAATGTAATAAATTTACCTCCTCCTTTCAATACTTTAAATCATGCGCTTGTGTTAGAGATGGGCGTGTATGTGTGAATAGATTGGTATATGCGCGTGAGAGCACTCGTATGTATGTACAAAAACTTGGAACAAATTAGTGCGCATTTGTGTGTGGTAACATAAATTCATGGAATGAAAAATTTGAAAAGGAGGTGCTTAATCATTTATTTTCAAATATTTCATAGCAATAATTTATTTAAAATTAATATCACTTAAAGTTAAAAGAATATCACTAAATAAAATGGAATGCCAATCGTACGAGAGTGTTCGCAGATTATTTATACAATTTTTTCAAATTCTAAAAACCATTAAGAACTATATTTCAAAAATAATCTGTATTGAAATTGAAGTCAGCAAACTCTTTCGAATTCGAACAAAGGTTGAACTCTTAGTCTTCGTATGTATTGAATGTATTCGAATACATTTCATAATGTATTCGAATGTACTCTAATGTAATTCTAATGCATTCGAATACGTTTCTTAAACCGAAAGCTTTCGAAAATAGTAAACCATTTTTACATCGAAAACTTCGTACTTCGCAAAAACCTTTTGATTATCTTTTTGATAAAGCTGCTGACACATTTTTTATTTTCCACTTTCAAAATAACTGTTCATTCAAAATAATTTGTTGTAATTTTTAATAATTTTCTGGATAAAGGTTTCCTAAAGCAAGTTAATAAAAATGCAGTTCGTCTTATTTCAACTAATTGAACTGTTTTTTTTTTTCTGGTTTAAAAGGATTGAATTTTGATTGAAACTGTTAACGTGCTTAGTTTTGTGATCCTGAATTTTTTCTACTTGTTTTAATTCTTTTCTTTAGAACTAGTTTAGATTTTTTCAGGATTCGTTTTGATCAATTTAAAAGCTTCAACAATTTTATCAGTTGTCACAGGCTGGTGTCCCAAAATCGGAGCATCAATAATACTCTTACAATGACGAAATCCAATAAAAAGTAAAATAAAGTAACAAAATAATAAAATGTCAAATATGAAGTAACTAAACAAAGTTGAAAAAAAATTGAGCAACACATAAACAGCAACAACTTTGTGGAAAAAACAATTCAATAAAAATCCTTTTGCTTGTAGTTTGTATGCTCGAATGATGCACAAAGTATGCAAGCGATCAAAAGCAAACAAAAAACGAAGAAGAAGAGTGAGCTCAGTTAACAAACACCGGCAGTAACACCTATCAAACAAGCAATGCCAATAACAGAGCCAATGATAACAACTACTATATCATAGCAAAACAATAACAACAACGTCGAGCATTGAGTGACCCGCACAAACCGTAAGTACCTGCCTGATCGCCTTGCTATCAATCGAGGAACATGCATTCATTCATTGAAATTGATGCCGTTGCTGCTGCTGCTACAGCTGCTGCTGCTGCTCCCGTTAGTAGTCAGAATCATGTACGTTCTGAGGTACAACAGATACGACTCAGAGAGATGTTTAATTAAATTTCTGAAAATTAAAATGTTTTGTTTAAAATAAATTGAAAAACCTTATAAAATAATAATATTCATTGCAGGTTTAAAAAAATGCTTGCTAACTTCAGCATTGTTTAAAAATCACAACAACGTCTGCCCGGCAACCCTCCCCGGATGATGGAGGCTCTTCCTCAGCAAGGAATGAATGAACTGACTGTCATTAATTGATGAACGTTTTTTCGAATTCTTTACTCTTTTTTTAAAATCACTTTGTTTCACACAGTTGTGCTCAGTCGTCGTCGTTGTTGTTGTTGTAGTTGTTAGTGTTCGGATTTTCTGAATCCGGCTGGACTGGCTATTGAAGGTAAGTTGGCTAACGATTTGAATAGCATTCAGGCGAGATGATATGCGGATAGACACATACACATATAGTCGTGCAAGGTATAACTATTGAAGTCAATCTTGACAACTTCATACGTTGACGATGAAGCAACGAATGCGCTCGTTGTTGCAACTTAATTGAAATTCATTACTGCACAAACGATTTAATTTGGTGATCCATACAGTATTGCCCATTCAGGTAGGTGTAGATGAATTGATTATTCATCTATTGAAATTTTCAGAAAAAATAATATTGCGACACACATACACACATATACACACATCCACTGATATCTACACGACCCCATTCACAATTTATTAGCTCGGGCACAGTGAATTCCTGTTGTATGAACGCTTAGATAATGATCGTTATTTTGGGTTTATGTTTGCAGAATAAAGTTGCTTTTTGAATTATTACCAGAAATTTAGTTTTGGTTTGTAAAAGATTATAAATAAATTTCTGGACTATATTGATACGACTCATTGCCGGAATTGGCAACTCTTCAAAAATGAAAATTCGCTTTAAGATGTATTTTTAAAACCATCAAAACTTTCCATCAAACAACATCAAGTATCCAAAGAAAATAAAACAACACGAATTAGTCTCAACTGTATCTGAATAAGCAGGTTACAATCGTCGCTTTCTCTTTTCTCTTGACTATTCCTGTTTCCATCTTTTAACCTTTTAACCTCTTTTGTTGCAAAGAATTGTCTTATATACAATCAGTCAACGTTTAACCTGGCCATTGTTTAATAATTGCTTTATGTTTTTGTTCTCTAAGGTCGAACTATTTCACAATTCATAAATTGGTTTTAAAGATTTGTTCTTGTTTTTATTGTTTCACTAAAGCAAAGTTGTTTCACTAAAGCAAAGTTGTTTCACTATTGTTTCACTAAACAACGTACTTTTTAAAACCTTTTATCCTTTTTTCACGTTTCGGTATTTGTTTTCCAGGATTTTGTCGCTTCAAGATTTTGTTGTTTGATATTTTTTCGTTTCGTCTTTTTGTCGATTCGGTAGTTTGTCGTTTGCGACTTATTGTCTTTTGTGTTTTGTGCCCAAAAAGTAATATCTTTAAAGTTTTCTTGATATTCGTAAAGTTGGGTCAAGAAGAAATTAGATAATCTTGAACGAATTAGCAACAGCATGATTCCTTCATCGCAGGTGTAGCAGTGCTCATTTGCCTCATGGTGTGCTACCCTACAACTGATGATGTCATCAGAAGATAATCATCTGCAATGACAATGTCTAACACTGCATGGTTTGACTGCGACAGCCAACATCGGAGGCAGCGTCACAGGCGCCGCATTGAAATCATTACATATCGAGCAACAATTGTGGACTTAGCAGTAACAATCGTAGCTGTAAAATTGCAAGTAATCATGGTCGTTTTGTATGTATGAACATTGTTCATATGTGTGCGTTTAGTTATGTGTGCGTGGGTATCTATGTATGTAACACACACCCATTTGCCCGACTTGAATCGATGACTCGAGGGTTAAGACCGATTTGTTTATACGGAGGCTAAGAATCTCGAGACTGCTGCTGCCATTGTTGAATAACGGACTAGTTGGGAACAAAATCATTCCGCACGAACAAACGTAACATGGCTCGATTATCCACGATGACAACATCAAAGCAGGGGGGGGCGGATAAAGAGTATGTTACACATTTGAATGGACCATTCACAGGCTGCGGCGATGAATGTAAAAGGCAGCCACTTCAAACGAGAGAACAACCGATCAGGCGACCAAACAACAAACCAGCCAACCTCCTCTACCGACACTCGATTGGAAAAACCGTATTTATAAGGCTCGTATAGCTTCCCCGACGTCAAATCGTCAGACGAGTCAAATCGACAACCTTTTACCGATTTTGTTACATTTCTGAAGCAGTGATGGGAATGATGGTGGTCTCTCTAACCCAGTTCTAAAAACTCCGAAACTCTTACCGATTTTGGTCGACTATTGAAGCCGTAACTTCTGGTTTTGTCAACAAGCCGCTTGTTAGCTTGCTAACACTACATGTTCTAATGCCACTTTCTCGACCAACGCGTGAGAGAGAAGCTCGTCGAGGTAAAGCCAAAATGAATTTATAGCTTCATAAATCAAAAGCAATATTGTCACATCCGGCGACTTCCTGTTAAGCATTTTCGTTTCCGAGCCGAACCGAACTCAGTTTTCAACGCCATCGTCTCCCTTCCAACTGACATTGGCGTGACTGCGGCAATTTTTCAGATTTCTGCTAGACCCTGGATTTCAATTCAAGATTGTGCTTCTGATCGTTTTCCTTACTCCTTCCCCCCACAATCCATGATTTCGACGTTGCTTCCAAGAAATTACACGTATAACTTCTCGGTCTGCTCTATCTATCTCTCTCTATTAAGTATTCAGTAGATCTTTGTGTACTCCCTTGCATTCTTTCATTTGTTTCATAGTCTCGGTTTTCCGTTTCTTTCTCCAGGATCTAGACCGCGTCTTCACCTGACACATCTTTAGGCAATAACAATTTGTCTCACGGTGAATCGTGCGCATTCTTCTTGTATTAACACGAAATAACGTCGATTTCCAAGAATTTCTTGATATAAATATTAGAAGAAACTGCCAGACCGTGTGGTCAGGTGATCCTGGTCATAGTTGGAAGTTTTCCTTGGCTCGAATACCTTTCGACTCTATCGAAGCAAAATCACACAGAAGTGAATTCCACATAAGTTATCTTCGCGACAATCCAGAAAATATAAAATAATTGATTTTTTAATTAATTTTTAAAGTAAAAAATACTTATTATTTTACTATTAAATCTTTCGTTTGAGCAAATGATATGAAGTTGTCTTAGTAATAAAATGCTAACGAAAAAGAAACAAGCAAGACATTCTTCGGAAATTAAAGCAATTGAAGGGCAAGGATGTTGGAAAATTTTAGGAAATCTTTAGAGCATTCTGTAACGAAGTGAGACTTTTTAATGAAAACAATATGACCAAAAGAAGTGAGAAATTGCCAAGGAATGTGAGATGAGGACCCACTCCCAAATAAGACGGTATTTGAGGGCAAAAATAGAGTCGTAGAAACACACCTCGTGTAAGCCGAGAAAAGGCAGAGATTTCAAACGGATGGCACTTCAAGACGAGGTTAGAATCTTTAATCCTTTTCAAAATCTAGAAATTAACAAAGGCCGATTTGAGACTAAAAGTCTGCAAAGTTAAGCCAGAGAAAAAATGACAATATAATAAAAAAATATCCCAAGCTTCGAAAACTATCGTTCCTACATATCATTAAATAAATAAAGGTATTAATACCCAAATATTACACTTTAATAAATTTCTATTAATCAATTTCCGAAGGTAATGAAATGAGAACGGCTTAATAAGGAATCCCTTCGTTGCATATAAAGTATCTTAAGATGTCCACAAACATTCATATCCATCCCGATATAATCGTGTTTGGGAGCTACTAAAAGGATTTAATCAAGCGTATGATAAGCAATAAATTTCGCCAGATACTGTCAAGAGAATGGTACATCGTTCTGTGCTTATTCAATAGACCGATGAATCTCTTAAATAACCATAAAAATATGTACACTAGTAGCAACTTCAAAGCAAGTAGAATGTTCGGTTGGTCAGTCAAAGTCTTCCGATCAAATCGTCGTGTGAAAGAGATTTAGAGGGAGGGAGGGAAAATTCATGCAAAGCACTTGATGGCCAAAACCAAAAACTTCATAATCAATATTAAAAAATAGACGGGAAATGGTTAAAAAAAGTTGTGCGCTGCAAGCATTCCCCGATGCGACGTCACCTGACTACCCGGTGATAAGAGCGCATATCGTCGGATATATCATCGATAATGTGGACGATAACCTTAGTGTGACGAAAAAAAATAAACAATAATCTGTTTGATGTGCTAACGTATCATAACAACTCAGCGGCTCGTTGGCAGCAACACGTACCGAAGAGCTGTGAAATGGAAACGGTAGAATTTCACAGCTATTGAACACTTTTATCACGCCATTCAACTTAACACAAATGATTATGATGAGGAGAATGGTGTGATGTGAGATCGCTTATGTTGCAGCGACCACATGTTGCGACTTGTTTTTAAGATATTTTAATTGGACAAAATTAAATGAAATAAATGTTTGCAGTTCATTGAAATCTTAAAAATAATGAAACATTTAAGGGCGCCAATATTAGTAAAGTGTTCAAAAGGGTTCATTTATGACAAGGGACGACGTACGTTGGATGAGGGTATCATTGGCGAGGAACCGCATGTGAATAAAGCACATCGAATGATGTCTTCATTCGATGAAAACAGAGCCGTTTATTTTTGTATTATATTCCATAGGGAAAACAACTACAACAACAATAACTACAACAACAACAGCGATAAACATGGTAGTGTGAACTCTACCAGTTATTGCTCTTATTGAATTCTGGGCAACTTGACCGGTTTGTACGTTTTTGTTTGGAGTTTGGGTGTTAGATTGTCCGATGGTGGTCACAAAGATATTTGTTTGGTTCATTGGTTCGTTTATAAAAGCTTCATTTTACACTCATCTCACACATGAATGATTACAAAATTATTAAAGGAAAATTCTTGGTGTGTTAGATGGAAATTTTATTGCCCATGTAAGGTAAATTCACTCGAGCATTTTCTGCTTAAAGCATTTTATTTGACTTTAAGGTGGATTAGAGTTTCATTTGATTCTATTCAAATTGATTTTATATTACTTTTAAATATTTATATATTTAAATACTAATTAATTTCTATATATTTGTTGATTAAGATTTAATCGTTAAGTTTTTAACTTTTCGACTAAAGGCTCCCAAGAGAGAATGACAATAAGGAAAAATCAATGTTATCAAAAATGCTTCTATAAATGATTCTTGAAAGATTTATCATGAATGAATGAAATGTGCGCAAATTGTACCATCACTTACTATTTACATACTCAAACAAACCCCAAGGGAGCCTTCCGGTCTATATTAAATACGTCGAACTCGTAGCGTACGTTTATTAGGTCGCCTAATGCGATTATTGTTAAGGTAAATTGGAACCTAATTAATAATCTACGCCGTCATTTGTACAATATGCAATGCGAGAATGTGGCTGTAAAGAGGGTTTACTACAAAGGATGGGAATGTTAGCAATCACACAAATGCTCTGAATACAAAAGAGCAGGAGCAATTACATTTAACAAGATTTTGTTAAATAGTTTCCCAAATCGAGGGGGGTAATGGGCGGATGGTTAAAATTGAAAGCCCTTAGGAGCCGTTCGGGATGACAAGGAGTGGAACGAGCGTGTGTGTACTCTAAAACGTACTCTGAAAACATCGGCAGTTAGCGTTTAAGGATAAAGAAGACAACCAATTTTTTTTTGAATAGAAATTAATATTTAATACATCACACTTTGTAGATTTAAGAAGAAAATCGTGAGTCACAGAGGATAATTGAGAATTTTATAGATCTATTATTTCCTTTTGTCCTCTCTGCCTTTATTCGCCTTTGAATCAAACCAGAAATGTAGACGATAATAAACAATAAAAGAGCATTTGTTTTTGATGTTTTTACCCAAAGCAAGACGTTATTGAAGTTATTGAAAATAGCCTGACTTTTCTCATGAAATTTTACAAATTTTGTTCGCAGGAAGAATCTCATCAATGATATGGGCTAATCGGATTTGTAGAGAATGGTACAAGAATGTTAAAAAATGAGGTACCCAAACGACAGCTACGATGTATTTTAAAAATCGCATGCTTCTATGACGCTCGTTAGACGTTTTCTTATTAATAAAGCAAACATAAGGAACTAAATGAAATGCCGGTAATATAAATAATTGTAGAAATTGATTTAGACTAGGCTTGACCTTGGAATAAAATTAGTTTCCAAGGAAGGCGAAATAGAGTTTCCAATGAAACGAAGCGCGAATATTAATATTATTAAATTAAAAAATATATTTCCTCATAATCGCTTTCGTTGTTGTTGCATTTCTGTTGCTCTATAGCTTTCCTTCTTTTACTAATAATTAATATTTTAATTTTAGTTTTTCATAGAGCGGAATTTCCGCTTTGGCTGCGAACTGTTTTTTCGCATCTAATTTCGCATCGGTGGATAGAAAACGCGGTTTCTCTAAATTCGGCCGTTTACGATAGAATTCAATCAATGCTCTTGTGGTACGTAAGTGTTTGATTCCCTTGAAGAGTTTTTGGCCCGAGAGGATCTCATCGGGGAAGACTGTCTTAATGCGGTCATCACTTGCCGTCGGAATCCAGGGACGCATGGTATGTGGTATAGTGCGGCCGAATGACACAGTTAGCATTTTCTTCGGAACGTGCTTCAGGCGGTCTCTAATATAATTTTCATATTTCAGCTCCAGTGCCATCTGTGGAGATGAAAAGTGCCAGGATGATTGACAAACAAAATGAAATTAAACTCACCTCGGGCAGATTCCATTTGTCAGCAACGGTTTTGGCAATAGCTTTTACTTCCTTCGGTTCGGTTTGTATAGACGATAAAAGCTTTCGCTCGCCTTCAATGGAAAACAAAGCTTTAAGTTTCTCTTTCGATATATCCGTTTCGGGATTGTTTCCCAATGAATTAACCCATTCGGTAAAGCGTTCCGCCGCCTAAAAAACATGGAACAAATTTAGGGAAAAGTTTCACTAGCTTTCCCTTTCACTCTCTTTCATTGCCGAAGGAATGGGAAGGTGAGAAATGGGAAGGCGTGAGCTTTCAAATAAAGTTCTGTGTATGGCACAAAGAGGAAATGGTTTCATCACGGCTTACCGCTTCCATTAGTACTTCCGCTTGTTCATCCAATGTTCTCTCCGACATCTTAACTTCCAACTGATAGATTTTGGAATCCCATTTTACACGTTCCTTTCGTGTCTTGCAGATAAACGTTGACAACCAGTTGACTTTTTTCTTGGCCTTGAGTTTGTGTTCGACAGGAGTGTCCATTTTCAGGTCGAATTTTATGAACTCATGCTCCATATGTTCGATTTCGGAGCAAGTACTTTCGTTGAATTCATTTAGTTTCTAAAAAATTACAACAAGCAGATATTATTCAAACTACGAAACTCGAATTCGATTTTGTGCCTGAAGACCTTCAAACGCTTAAGTTCTTTCTGAGATAAATTCGAATCGGTGTCCTCGTCAATGTCCGAAGTTGCTTGCATCTCCCGCGATTGATCATCCATAAAGACATGCTCATCATAGTAATCGAATTCATAGGGAAGAATTTTAGCAACACGCTGTCGCAATTGTGCCGGCAGCGTTACTGAGAAATCGTAGTTCTTGATCGCTTCTTTGCGAGCCTTTAATCTTGCAGATTTCTCGACTTCTTGAATAACGCGTTTCCAATAATTATCGCCCGTCATATTCAAGTAGTTCGAGAATTAAGTAACACTAAATTTAACAATCGCAATACACAAAAATATGTTTTCTAAAGACTAAAAATTCTCGATAATATTTATTGTATCTTTTTGAAAACATACTCCGATGAATGTGACAGGATATTATATTTTTTTGGCATTTGTTTGATCGATATATGCGTATAGATTAAATAATTAATTTTAGGCATAACGCCGACAGTTTAGTCAGGACACCTTTTAGCCTTTCTTTAGCTATATCATAACTGTCCTCCACTCCATCCAACAACCTTAAGGAAATGTCCATTTTTAAGCGCATAATAATTTGATAAGCGCAGAAATGGTAATCTCTGCAAAGAGGGTTCATAGAACAATCTACCGTATGGCACACCCTGTCTTATACACAAACCTTTATGAAACCATTCGTGTTTAATCTGGTTACGGGTAATTTACACATCGAAAGCTTTTTTAGTGCCTTGAATATTCCTTAAAATAAAGTTTCCACCGCTCAAATATAAAATGCGTTTGAATTAAAAAAGCGATATGAAATCAAAGACGGCTTCCTTAATCGCAATTTAATCCAAATTAATAAAATAACGAATAACATCGTTATTAAAGTCATTAGTCAATCATTTGTTTTCTGTTAATTTGTTAATCGTCATTAATATATTAATTAAAGTTGGTGTCGATAAAAATTTTTCAATCAGAGACAGCTTATATATGTTCGTTATATAAGTTCCTTATCTTTACGATACCCCCCCCCCTTCTTCACGTTTCTTCGATGATAAAATGCAACATTAAAGTTAGATTACGAGCCGAGAAAACGCCTCCTGCCAGACAGTGTCAACTTCTTCAAAGTTTCCCATACAACCGTGTCAAAAGAGGAAAAATGCCGCGAAGTTTATCCGTCATGCGAAGACACATTTGTGACATTTTGATTTATTTATTTTATATTTACTTTATTATTGAAAAAGTTTTTCACTTTCTTTTAGAAATTGTCAAATTGTTTGAGCAAAATTCGTTTTACTAATTCAACATCTTTTGTGTTGATGCTGCGGAATGAGAATGAGAGTTGGTGGGCAGGGAATATGGCCGGCTTGTACGCGTTTGGTTTGGGTTACTTGTGAAATGGGAAGAAGGATAGATTCAAGGATTAGATCACAGAAAGTAGAATCAATCGCAGAAAGCATAATTTTGGGTTTAAAAACTCGTCATCAATGGTGTGAGTTTTTAATGCTATTCTCTAACTATCTATCCATCTGTCTATCTGTCTATATCACCTTGTTCTTCCCCTTTTTGAGTTGAGTGACTGCTACCTAAAATAATATTTTTGCACAAATTTTTCCTTGGGCCTTTTTGCAGGTCTGAGAGAGAGAAAGATTAATAGACAGAGAAGGAGAGAGAGAGGGATAGAGATAAGAACCTACTGTTTTGTGGGTGGGATAGCGGGGCATATAATTATCTCTTGATGACTGACGTTTTGGAAATTAATTGGAGAACTTCTTTTCATAATGACTTCTCCAAAGGCTGGAACTATGCAAAAAACAAAAAGTTTGAAATGAAGAAAATCGTTTTTTAACTATGTACTTAATATCGGAGCCATTTCTTGTAATCGTCTGTCATTTCGATTGGTCTAGATGCAAAAATCAAAATTTACGAAAGGATTTATGAACATTTTTGATGGATTTTACCCCGTTAATTAAATTCCTGTCAAATTGTTTTATATTTGTTTGAATTTTGTGGAATTTGTGTCAGTTTTGCCTTTCGAAACTTGTGATTTTTCATTATGAGATGTATGGTCTTCAGGCATGAATGGAGCACATTGCTGGCCCGTTTATTAAAGTCCCGTCAATTAATAATTCTATTAAAAAGTTTCCTTATTAATGTTCGAAAGTCTTTCCATTTAATAAATTTGTCCTACTACATTCTTAAAAAAGTATTACGTACTTTATAAGAAAATAATAAGAAAGAAAGAGAGGAAAATACCAAAAATTAATAGAGAATTTCATACATTTTTCAAAAAGACTGAGAAACCATTTATCCCATTTATTAAAACTCACCTCTCTTTCCTGGCTTTTCCAATATTTCAGAGACAACCATTTAATTTTCTCTGGTACACCGTCTTCTGCCGAAGACGATTATAATCACTAACCAAAAAAGAGGAAGAAAAGTTTGGTGTATTATAAGGAATAACAAATGACATCGGCATAAACACGGTTAAAGGCTCACATATGCACTTCTCTCCATCGCACAAAATAACAAAGCCAAAAGGGTTTTTGGGGCACAATATTTTCAAGATATGAATTGAAGGGCGAATGGAAAGAACCAGCAATTTCCTTATGCCATAGCACAAAACAGTCGATGGGAGATGACTATGTGAGCGCGAGGTGAGGATAAATGCAGTGAAGTAGTAGGCTTCCCATATGGAAAACCACATACGTAAACGGAAGGAAGGGATGCTCCCTTTCTGCCAAATGAACACGTAAGGAGAGCTAGCGATATGTGTTTAACAGAACTTTTAATTTATTTCAGAAGCTTTTTGCCAAGAATTTTAATATGAGAACATTTTCACAAATCGCTGAATGTCATACAAGTTGTTAACGAAGGAGCGGAGAACGTTGATGCTGAAGGTAAAGAAGATAATAAGAACAAAAACAACAACAAGAACAAAAACAACCTCGACACGACATGAACAAAGAGCAACAACACGAAATTATACTATATGGTACGTTTGTATATGGGTAGAGGTGAGGTATGGCTGTGTGTGGGTGGTGCTCGCATATAAATTTACTATTTCAATCTCTTTAAGGGTGAAAGAAAACGTAGAAGGAATCCCACACATTCAAAATATTAATTAAAAAATCGAAAGAATTAAAAATTTGAACTTAATCACAAACTAAACAAAATTTATTGTATAATAAAAGAATAAATTCAGAATTCACGAATATACGCATAATATAAAATTTTCATTTATTTCTTACGTGAAAGTCGGAAGAAAAGAAAATTTAAAGCAGACTTTTCAGTAAAGTGTTTGCATTGCTTTTGTTATCGTTATCACGACCAATAGTGTAAGAACTAAAGTTTGGCTTTTATTCTTCAGACAATGTAAAGCAAATTAAAAAGCAAATGTTGTTACAGTAGTGTAGATACGGGGGAGGAGTGGGGGAGATGGGTGACATGAGATTCGGGGAGCAGGATCTTTGAGTTCTTCAAAAATCCAACGAGATAATCACATAAAAATTGATGGCAAGCAAATGAGAAAATGTCTGACCACTTCCGTCTTTGATTGTTACCTCTAAACATCCGTAGCCACCCACGTCACTGACCCACGTGCTTGACAGCATTCTTGCTGATTTTGTGCTGCAAGTGTTTACATGTTGTTCGGGACCTTTACCACTAGACACGCATCGGATCGTATCAAATAGAAAAAAGGATACTTAGGGTAAACTGAAGATTTGTTATTATTCAGTTTCAAATGTTTAATTTAATCGAATGGTAAAGTTAAATATTTGCATAAAATGAATAGATATTTTTAAATTCAAATAAAATTTGATTTTACAAATAAATATTCTTTATCAAGACGCATTCACGACCGAAAGAAGTTTTGTTCAGTTTTAACGACATTCATCTCGACTCCTTTAACAGAAAATAAAATTTATCAGCAAATACAAATACAGTTTTAGATTGGATTGAGTTTTTCAAAATGATAATCAGATTACTTTAATTTACCGCACTTAAGAAAGCAAAGCAAATATTATTTAAAAGAAAATGTTGTGTCGTCTGTACGCAAAGCCACTGCATTTACGAGAACAGGAATAACAACAACAAAAACAACAGAAACAGAAAGCAATAGCATAAATTTATTTAAACTGAGAAACATCGTCGTTTGTCGTTCCTTTCGGTTGTTTGCTTTTCGTTTGACACTTTTGTTGATTAAAGCAACCAAAGCTGATAAACAATTAATAAGTTGAAATAATCATAACGTAACGTAACGCAATCATGTGCTGGAGTTACAGTAGTTTGCCTTGTTATTGCTTCTGCAATGTTCGTTGTAGTTTGTTGTTGTAATTTTTTGTAAATAGTGTTGATTTAATCGATTTCAATTAAAACGAGCAGGAGCGAAATCTTTTGGGAACATCAATGCAACAACAACAACAATAACAGACTACTACTACAGAAGCAACAGTAATGACGAAAACAGCAAGAGGAAGAAATGCGATAAAGCCAACGTTCAAAGCAACAATATGTAAAATCAGAACAGCAGGAACAACAGTAATAACATCAGAAACAACAACAATAACAATAAGAAAAACAGAATTAAACACAAAATGAATATTTATGGGAAACCATATTTTTCCAATTCCAGACTTCGTTTTCAGTTTACTCAGGCAAATTGATGATCATGCTTGGTTGATTGGCCAGCAACAACAACAACAATGACAGAAAGAAAACAACAACAAAAACCAGCAATAAAGTCGCAAAAACAACACAAATAATAATTACAGGAAAAACTAAAAGCTCCGGGGGACCAATAGTTTTAATAAACTGTTACTTTCACTCTTTCATTCACTCTCTCTCTCTCTCTCTCTCCTTTTAGCCCTCTTCCAACTCTTTAAAAAGGAACAGTTCAATCTGCAATAATTTTTGTAAATTTAACTCGTAAATATGTCGCACACACACGCATTGATACACAAACAATCATGCATAAGGACGTTCATTACGCGTACACTTGGTTCGGGAGAAGAACAAACACAACAACAACTACAACAACCCAAAAGTGTTTTGCGCAATGAAAATAAATGAGAACAAATTCAATGTTTTTCAATTCATTGGAATTTTGGTAAAATCTGTAAATGTGAAATTTGTCTGTCCGTCCGATTAAATGCCAATCCTTTTAAGTATGCATGATAATATTTGTATGCATGAGTTAAAGCATATGATTATGGGCATCTATCTGTGTCCATGTGAGTGTGCGTGTGTAAATGAATATTTATAAAAAAATCTTGCTAGGACCTAAACAAAAAATTAACATCTTTGTAACCGGTTCAAAATTAAGTAAATATGTGTTAACTGTTAAATAGTATAATCTTCTGAAATATAACTTAAATGCGATCCAATTTAACGCAACTAAAATAATATCATTAATACGTAAAAATTAAGAAATGCTTCATAAGCGTGGCTGGTTGTGACATCTTTATTCGCGAACAATTAATTTCATTTCATTGCAAATGTTAATCAACTAAAAACGTGACTTATACTATTTTCAACATAAACGGTTCAGGTCGTGATTAATAATATTATTAATGGGGTGCTTCTTAGATTAAAAAACGGTGCGCGGCTTTCGTTACAAATTATGATCCAATATTAGAAAATATAAATTAAACGCAATCTATTTAAAAACGTATTTAAATTCAATTTTGACTTTTCCCTCAATTTTATTTATATTAAAAATTTCGAAATTTTTAAATTTGTCTAACACAGTGATTCTCAACCTTTTCTTATAGCGGAACATTTTTACGATTTCAAAATTTGGCGTCACACAAAGGAAGAAATAGGTTTAAAAATTATTCACTTATCTATAACGCACTGTGTAAAAGAGTTTATGGTAATAATTTTGAAAGTTCAAAATAAAATAATATGCACTACAGAAATAGCGTTACGTCTATTAAAGGATTAAATACAAGTTAGTGATAAGTATACTTCTCATGCGAAATTACGGCTTGATACTTTTTGATAACTTCACTTAAATTTGGTCGTACTTTTTTAATTTGAATGTTGGTTAGTGCTCACAATCTGAATTCACAAAAATAATAATTCACAAAAATTGCAACAATATAGTTTAGCTTCTTGACTACCATTGAATAAACGCATCTAATGTTAATAAAAAATGAATTAGTTGATTCTACTAAATGTTTTACGACTAAATCACATTATTTTATAATTAATTAATACATATCTAAAATTTGGCAGCACTCTTTTAAAATTTCGTGACACACAAAAGCACCGCGGCGCAGTCGTTGAGAATCACTGTCTAACACATTGCATTTAATATATTGAGTAAATATTACAGTTTTCAAACTCGTGAACTGAACTTTTATGCTTCTTATATTGCTTTCAAAACTTAACGAAATTTGATATTTTGTCGATGTAAAAAATGTCCTCCTTTTTTTAAGTATTTTTGTAATTCCTTAGTGAGTTTATTCTAATAAAATTAGTAAAATTTTAATAATCAAAGCTACGATATTATTTCTTATTTACTCTCATCCTGGTTGTCACCAGTTTGCGTCGTAACTAGTTCCGGTCTATTCCGTATTGGGTTGTTACTAAGTGGCAGCAAAATATCGGAAAACCTATGGAATGTTTCGTATGCAGATTTAATCGCATGCAATAATATTATTTTGTTGAATTTGCATATCTACAACTTGCATGCAGTGACACTTGTTGTCACGACTACGGCCATTTATTTGTTGCTTGCTATTACAGTTGTTGTATTGCTGTTATTGTTAGTGTTGCCGTTTCTTGTGTTGTTGGTATTGTTGTTATTATTGTTCATATTGTACTGCACTTATTTAATAGTATTAACATCTTTTGACTTATATTTGTCGAAGAAGTAAACATAAGTGCGAGTGTTGGCGACATAACACAAAAGTCGTTTGTGTGGATATGTGCCTACCTGTGGAAATGCTTTTAGGAACATACCGTAAATTTATTTGTGGCAAAAATGACAACGAAGTCAGTTTTGTTTCTTAATTTTCATTTTATCTATTCTGTTGGTCATTTATCATCTTCCGAGAAAATATTTCCAAAGTGAATAAAATTTTTTATTTATACAGTTTAGCCTTTATTTCAATTTATGACTTTTTAAGAATGAAGTCATTCCTTCAGTTTATTTTTTCAGCTGTAGAATTAAGTCATAGACTAAAAGGGGTTAAATGACAATACTTTTCCAAATAGCTTTCAACAGTACACGCTATTTTTTGTTCATGCTCTTAGTGTTATCTTTTTTTATAAACCTCACTAAAAACACAAAGGCTGCCAAATTGATATAAAACGGAACACAAAAGTTTCTAACAATTAAATGACAACAGTGAGAGCATCAGCAACAGCAGCAGCAACAACCACAACAACAACGAAAACATCAGGAATAATAACAAGAAGATACAATAACAGTTTCAACACTAGAAACTGAAAAAATTTGAGTATTTAAATAAAGAAAACAATGTTGCTAATTGGCTTAAAAAGACAGTATGCTGTAGTAAATAGTTCGAGAGGGGTTAAAAGAGCATGAACATTTAAATTTTTTCGTCATCAACGCAAAAACTTTTCCCCTGGACGGCATCTGACCGAACAAAATTGAACGCGGTTTAACCCATTACATGATATGTTTCATATTTATAGATATCACTAATTGAGAGAATCATAAAACACATACAGTATTCTCGTTATAATTTGGCGCATAAAGTGAGGTACAGTAAGGGAACTGCAGCTAAAATTTCATGGAATATCGTATTACGATTGAATCACCGAGAAACGAGTTCTCAAAACGGCCGGTAATTGGTTAAGTTTGTTAGAAGTAAAGAACATTTTGAAAAGCTTACTTACTTTTTAAGCTTACTTATTGCGATAACAACAACATTAACAAAACCAAAAACTACTATTACAACAAATACAACAATACCAGCACAATCAGAAACTTACCTCAAATCGTGATAGAACAAGATGCGGCTTTAATTCTGCATTAATAAAAAAGGTTCCCTTTTTCGTTAACGGACTGATTATGAATGTGCAAAAAATATATCTCTTTTTCTACTGTTTGGTTGTTGTTGCCGGGTAGCTTTGAAGATGTTCTTATTCAAACTTTGTGTGCGGGCAACTAATTATTTATGACATTTTCAGGCAGCCGATAACTTTGGCAATAACTCATCAACTGCTAGACGTCCAATGTTGTGGGGTGTTATAGCTATTGTTGTTGGTGTTATAACTGTTGTTGTTGGTAATATTGCTATTGCGACTTTTTGTTTAGCCTTCATCCATTCACCTACTTATTCTCCCATTTATTCACTTACTAGGAGTTATTGTCTTCTACGTGAATACGAGCAACTACTACTAACGCTGTTGCCCAAATTGTTGCCGACTTCACGCTCCAAAATTAGTTCATTCATTCAACGTTCGGCTTCAATGAGCAACATAAAGCATGTTGCTGCTGCTGCTTCTTTATTGACTTCCGCAAACAATATAAGTTACTGTAGAGATTCGTTGATCTCTGTAGAAAACTTGAGTCGAAGCAGCAGATTGTTACATCGCCTTGTACTTGTACTGAACTTACGTTGCAATGGCAATAGCGACGACGATAACAACTACAATAACAACATCAGTACTAATAGCAAGTGGTTTCTTCCGTCTAAAATGCTCTTGCCCGCTTTATGAAGATTGTTTCGGGGTTGCTCCTTTTTGCAGGGTAAAATCGTGTGATATGTCACTGGCGTTTGATTAACTTCAATATTAATTTTGATTTTTCAGGTTTGTTTTTCTTTCGATTGGTGAGTCTTAGTGGAAATTGCGCGAAGTAAAGGTCGAACATAAAAGGTATTTTTCCGAATATTCCGCACTGATCAAAATGGGTTGTGGTGGGTTTTAAAAGATATTTCGACTTTGCGGATTAATAGAATTTAAGTGGGTTGGTAACAAAATCCTGAACGATAAAATCCCGAAACAACAAAATCCCGAAACGATAACATCTCGAAAAGAACCCGAAAAATCTCAAAACTCATATATCCAAATTCAATTTGCTTAAACAGTATCTTTTCAGCTTTCAGTAAATTGCACGCCTGATTCGTTGTTAACATCGTTATGATATACAAAGTGTTTGCATTTGGCGACCTTTGGCCGCGGCAATGATTGTTACCGTCATAAGCTGCCAACGACATTTTTTATGCTATTTCTTTTCCCGACATTAAACATTGAATCAAGATTTTGTTGTTTGGAATTTGGCGTTTCTGGATTTTGTCCCTTGATTTGAAAAATCGTTCGGATTTTTTCGTTCTGGACTTTCTCTCTTGCGCCATAGAAATTTATATTCAACATATTTTGGATTTGGCGGAAGTTGCCGAATTAGTCCTCTTTATCATTTTCTTGCCTTTCTCTTCTTTCTTTTCACCACACTTTTTTCTTCGCCCCGCCCGCTCTAGCCGGTGCAAATTTCTTAACGGCAACATTGCATTGTCTGCATTTTGTGGAAGTTTCTGATTTAATTCTTTTTTTATTTTTTTGTATTGGCTGATTTCCTTTTCTATTATTTCCTGTCTCTTTCATCTCTTTTATTTCATAGACAAAAGTTCAAAAAGTTTGTTGAGCTGCTGCTGGCGCTACTGCCCCTACTGCCTCTGTTGCCACTTCTGTTTCTTAACGTCAGGATTTCCGTATTTCATGAACTCGCACATACTTTTTTGTTTATGTCTTTATTTTTCTTATTTTTCGAACTCTGTTTTGCTTTTGTTCCTCACAATTTGTTGCTGTTACCCCCTGGTTCCCGAGTCCTTGCGGCGCTCGCGTAGTTCGGTGAACAAAATATTGTTACAATGATCCGGAAATGACTTAATAAATTATGAAATATGGTAACTGATGAGGTTATTGTTTCGGCCAGATTGTGTTTTTGCTAATTTTGCAAAATTCGCGAGCATTTTAATGAATCATTTCATCCGAGAGTAAAACAAACTGTTTCTTTGTCTTGTTTCTCTATCTTTTGTTTTATCCATTCAAACTGCTTTACCGTTTAATTTTCTTCGTCATTGATTTTGTGATCATAAAGATCATTTGTATTCAGAAAATATTCAAAATTATATCGAGATTATTTTTCATTGTGATTAATTCGAAAGAAATATAAAACAATTCTCTTTATCTTGGCTTGAAATACTTGAGTAATATTCATGTGAAATTGAAAAGCCTTTAGTCAATTTCGTCCAAAATTTGGAGCTTTGATTGTGGATTGCATTGGTTTGTATGTAGATACTATATATGCATACCTGCTGTTCATAAAAAAATCAAAAAAATTCACCTCGAAGTCATCATTTCAAAGAAACTTAGTAAATTAAAACTTAGAGATAAATAATTCCAAAGGGGAAAAAATGTGAATTGTTTTTTAACGTTTTCTCTTTTCTTCACGTGTCACTACAAACACCATCGCCTTTTCACTAAATGCATTTCAGTTGGTTTGATGGCGGCGGCAGTGATCATCAGGATTTGAGAGGCAATTGATTTTCGGTTCAACGCATTCGAATGAATCAAATCTGGTCCGTTTGTTGGTTTTTGTTTTAATTTTCTTTTTTCTATCAGCTGCAACCCCGCCGTTAAGATGCGCCGCACTGTGGAACAAAACTCAATAAAAAAGAAATCCTTGAAATCGTGAAAATGATTACGAACGAACGGCATAGGGCGGAGGGAGGAGAGGGTGCTACGAAGGCAAAGCAATATTTAAAAAATTCAAATTAGTTTGAAAGAAATAGATTTTAAGATAGATTTTTATTAAAACTAGATTTCTTTTTCACGATAGTGTTCGAATAATTTAGTAGCCTTTTTTGTTTTTTCGTCATTTTCTTTTTTTTTCAATTGCATCAAATTTTAGCACGTTTTGGGAATAATTTACCTTCGCAACCAAATCCTTTCGAAGAAATCTATAGACTTATTTGATAGCTTATTCGATAGCATTTTTGTCGCTTAACAAACATTCCCTCTAGGGACCCATTTCACCTTTTTCTATTTTACAATTTTCGCACCCTTTCTCCTACCCACTTTCTCATATACTTTGCCCTCACATACACTTATGAGCGAGCACATACAACACATCTAACACTGACAGTCGACTCAGTCAATCAGTTAGAACAGTCTAGGCTCCAATCCAGCACAGGTTGTGGATTCGAACAAAAATCAATTGAAAATAGTTATTGGCAGTAATTGAGCTTTGTGTGGATTGCTCTATGATTCCTCTCGTTTTTGATGTCTCGTTGTTGCTGCCGTCGCCGTTGCTGTTCGTATTGTTGTTGGTTCGTTGTTGGTGTTGTTGTTTTATTTTGGTATTCGTTACTATTCGTTCGTTGACTGCCTCTAATCCGCACCGCTTAGAACATCTCTCTGCAGCCAGTAGATTCGTGAGAGCAAGGATGAAGGACGGGAGGGCAAAATAGCTGAAATCCAGAACTTGAAGGCGGTTTGTTCTACGGCATTTGTTGGGATTCCTTTACGAAGAACAATTCATTCAGTCATTCGGTAGCGAAATTGTAATGTTTCAAACAAAAATGAGCAGAAATGATGGCAATCGACAGCTCTAAAGAATACCATTAGGAATAACAAAACCAAAGGGAAAATAGCAGCTATTTACCCAACAAAAAATAGCAACAAAATAACAATACAAAAGTGTTTTTATTAATACCATGCGATACGAAAAAAATGTATGAGTCCAAACAATGAAAATGATTAAGGAAAGGATTTTTATGGAAAGTTGTAGAGCGCAAAATGTTGAAAGTACGGTCACTTATTCTTAATTTTCAGATAAATAAATAATTTAGAATTCATTAACATATAAATATTCAAACCCGTTTTAAATTGATTTTCTGAAAAAGTAATCGTGAATATTGCTGAAATGTATTTCAAATCTATTAAAATAAATCTGCCCACCGAATAAAACGGTCTGACCCGCGTGAGTTTAAATTTGTTTCTTTATTTTTTGTTAAAATTTGATGGTTAAAAAGGCGTCACAAAAGGAAATTATACTAGAATTTAAAAAGAAATATTAAATAAAAAGGTAAACGTCTTAGTGTTTGAACAACCTAACTATCCTTGGGTTTATATACATTCTAAAATGGTCTAAAATGGTCTATAACAAAAACTAAGGATAATATATAGTGAAAAGTCACCCCCCACCCCCTTGCGTGAGGCAACACATGTTCGACGATAAATGGCCTATTTGTAAGAATCGACTCGAGATCAAGTTGCAAAGTCAAAGCCATTTAAGATTGCGATTAGAAGGAAGCCAAAATCATAGTACGGCACACTAAAAAAGGCAAAAATAAAAGTTAGCTGGGGTAGGAAGTTGGTAGCACACAATCCATGAATATCGTTGATACAAAAGAAAAAAGGAAATAAAGAGACGGACGTCGAAGCAAAAAAGGAAACACAAAGAAAAATCATCTAGACCACAGACTCATAAGATTCACGATTATAAAAACTGTAGATTATTGTATGAGAGCTCCATAATGTTTTCGGCAAAGGTGCCCGACAGGGTGTCGTGATGATATCACATTGCCGATGGTAGTGCCGACAGACGAGGCAGAGAACGAGAACCGTTGGCAGTGGTTGACTTTTTTTAAAGTACTTTTACCGTTAGAGATTCATTGTACGATTTCAATTTTTTTTCAAAAGAAAGATTAAAAGAGAATTACTTATGCATTGGCAGATTGACAAGTAATAAAACGAGGGGGAAAAGAGGAAAGAACAATGGGAGAGAAATAAAATAAAGTGATTCTAATGGAGCGAATTTTATAAGCCCAGATTCGTAAAACGGCGGATTATTTTTTTAGTAGATAATTAATTTTTAAAGTATAATGTATGACAATAAATGATAAAGAGAATACCAGGAAAAATGTGTTTAATTGCCGTGTTTCACCCTTGAACGGTTTTCGTATAAGAGTCTCGGGCAGTCTAAGAATTGCGTTGGAAGTCTTTTAGACATCTACTCTTTCATATTTTGAGGGAACGGGCATAAAAAATTTAATATTTCATAGACTCATTTGGTAATTTCATCTGTTGGAGAGGACTTAGCAAATACTTTAACCTTTTTTATTGCATCGAAAACATAAACTATATTTTAACCTTTCTGAATTTTCAATATTATAATTTCTTTCCCTAACTACTTTCCCTCTCTTCCTTTCCTTAATGATTGCCATTAAACAAATATTGCCTAATGTTCAAAATTCGCAGCAGAGTTTAAGGAATTGTTGTTAAAGAATTTGTAAATAAATCTATGTAAAATCAGTTTGAACAGATTTCATTTTAAAATATTAACTCCTTTAGATTTAAGCCGAACCACACCGCACCGCCTCGCATCGCACCTAATCCTTATGAATGCATCGGGATCACGTATTTTTGCTCGTTTAAAATTCAGCGTGCATGTTCGGGACTAATAATTCTTTCAAACAGTCACTCCATTAACGAAAATGCGCTGAAATGAGCAAAGTTTTCGCAGCTGAAACCCCTTGCAATCGTCTTTTCTTTTAAACAAGACGGGCGCAATCGACTTGGCGGGATGGGGGGGTAGTTGGGCAGAAGGGAAATTTGGTCGAAAAAAGGACAGTGGCCACTTCCGTACATTCGTCATCATCTCGAGAGTGTATTCATTATACTCACGTACTTATTTCTTTTTACTCTTTAATTTTTCTTCCCCCTTTTTTTGGAGAAGTATGGAATATTGAATGGAAAGACGAACAAGAGTAAAATATTTCATTCGTAAAAATTCTGCCAAATGCTGTTCGTTCAACGATTTATTTTGTACAAGTTTTAATTTCCGGCAAATTTCCTAATGCAATTTCCCTTCCAACACATCGAGATAGTACGAGAAAAACAGTGAATGATAGTAGAAAACTAAAGGGTAGCGAATAACGTAAAGATATTTGTTACTCGCAGCAATAGAAAGAGAGAGATAGGGAGATAGGAAAGGGTTTAAAGGGATTGGTAATTCTTGGGCATGTATTAATACAAACGAATGCTCTGTCTTTCTAAATCGGAATCCTTTCTACATTTCCGAAATTCATTGCCGGCAGTTATTCAAAGTTTCGAATGAAATCAGTAACATATTTTTGAGGGAATAGAATTTTCCAGTTTCGATATTTTTAAAAGCTCTTTTAGAAAATATCGGCAATAAACAGTTAAGTCTGTAACCACTTATCGTCATCCTTTAACGTTATTTCGAATTGTTTTATACAATTGTTATTTAATTGAGGAAACCCAAACGTGAAAATTAATTAAATCGTAATTATTAAAAATAATTACGATAACGAACTTCTAGAAGTTTATTTTTCTGAAGCCTTCGAAAATGATTGATTTGAGTGAATTCATTCTATCAATTGATGTCAATGATGTCAATGTTACCGTCACCGTTATTGACATTTGTGATATCTAACTTTGACGACTGCCTAACGCTTATTATGACTGATTTCAGCATATGACCTTCCTCATACACTCGAGCCTCTGATCATCAAACAAGTTTCATATTCTACCTATGAGTGAAATGAATAAATGAACATTCATTTCCGGCCACATCCACAGCCTTTTAATCCAACAGTATCAAATTTTAATTAAACCGACGTGGCAACACTGACAATTGCTAGGACGAGTATTAGAGTTGCCGATTCGACACCGCTGAGACGAAGCCTTTTATTTCTGCTCATCGGAAAACATAAAGTTTATGTGAGGTTAAGCGATTTCAAGTGACAGAAATCCTCAAGGCCTTCAAATTTACATTCTGCAAATTTTTTCGAATTTTTTCAGCTAAATCCTAAAATTATTTTTTACACTCCTCATATTCAGAAAGAATATCTTAAGATTAAGAAATTCATTTGCAGTAAATACTAAATGAATTAACTTTAATTGAATCTCCAAAAAAATTAAAGGAAAACTTTAATACCTCGCTCAAAATGTTCTAAAATACTGAAGCTGAATTCTATCAAATATTTCAATGAAAATTACTTTCTTATCACTACCGGCCATAGTTGTTTCAAAAATTGATTAAAACATAATATCAATATCGATCTTTTTAGCCTAATTTGTGAAGATTTTTTATTATTTTTTGTAGAACGATGCGTCACAATTGCGTGAAATAGAACCTTAAAACGTTTCGATGTCCGTCCTATATTCCAAAATACACCTATTCAACGTGTTTAGAGTTAGCCGAACACTGTCCCTTTTCTCCCCTTCTGAACTTTCAAACATAACAATCCATCCGCCACCAGCTAAACCAACCGTAAACGAAAAAAATACATAAACATTTTTGAAGATAGAAGCCTGTTTTTGTAGGTTTTTGACATAGAGCCATGGTAACTCTCCTATACCTCCGAAGATGTGATAAATAGATGGATGGATGAATAGATCGGTTATAAGATGAATGGGTAGGTATCTTCTTAATCGAGATAATGTCAACGTATATATTTCTATTGACATCCTCTCTTCATGCTTCACTAGCGATAGCCCGTACAATCATCCGGATCGGAAAATTCATAAGTAGTTCGATGACGCTTACCGGAGTGATTATAATTTTAAAAAAATCGGTGTTGAATCTTGTGGGAAGTAAATAATCCTTGGTCCTTTAAATGAAATCAAATCCTTGTTGAGAGCCCTTCAAATTTTCATTGTCACTGTAGTTGTTGTTGATACTCACCCTTACCCTTCCTTGCAATAACTTACCACATCCATTATAAAATAAATTGGTGCTGTCGTGTCGTTAGCGTTGTTGTTGTTGTTGTTGTTGTTGTTGTTGTTGTTGTTGTTATCACAGTTGTTGTAATGAATGCGCGACGCCTTTTAAGTTTAATGCTGCCAAATTAAACCAACATAATTTAAAAGGCATGCTTTTGTCATCGTCACTGCCACCGCTGTTCTAGCTGTCAAGCGTTGTTGGAAACGATATATTCAAGAGCTGATACTGGAGGTCTGCACTGAATATACAGAATATACTTCAAACTTCGTCTTAATGAAATGCTCGGCAATGAATTACGTTTATTTTACCGAAGTAGATAAAATGTGCATTGTGTTTTATGTCATGTTATCTCGGCTTTTGTTTGTTTACCCACTCTTTGCTTGTTTCGTTTTTAGCACATGATGACCAAATGTAATTAACCGAAGGCACAATTCTGACTTTTTTCACTTGACCTAAGAATGTGTTTATTAAAATGTGTCACCTTGAAAGTATCGGGTTTGTTTTAAAATCAAAATACCTTTCACAATTGGGGTTACCTTCCTTTATTAATATGATTGAAACGAATCTCATGCTTGATAAAAAATCACCTATGGCATATTCAATTTTTACAAGGCCTAAATTCGTAGGGGGACTGCGTTCAAGAAGTCTTGCGCAGACGTCAAATCGCCATATCGTTTTATAACAGGGTCCACTTATTGCTTTAAAGTAAATTGTCTTTTGCCAGCGACAAAATTTGTAACATCCTTTTAAATAATGATTCCTTGCGGGTGGTTATCTTTGTCGCACTGACGAAAGAAATCTTCTTTTCATCTCCTTCTCCTCTTTACTTACTTCTTGTTATTTTGCAACTTCAATTGTTATTTGTTGCTTCGCAGCTCAATAATTTTAAAATAGCGTTCCCCCCGGCGCGGTTATTTCTATTACTCTTCTTCACATTTTATCCTCCACGTCCTTTGATATTTTGCCTTTTATCTATTTTTCCAGTTCTTCTTCGTCGTAGTCTTTATTATGCTGCTTAAGCCACTACGACTATTAGATCATCGAGTTATATCTTAGAGTCCTTTCTTTTGGCAAGGATTTATTAAAAGTGGCAAACGTTTACTTTTTCTCCCGAGCAAATATTTATACCGAGGCAGATCCAAAGTAAACTTTTTCAAACTACGTAAATTGTTACGTTAGTAACGTTATTTTTTGTCACCACCGCCTTGCCACCCCTTGCGCTTGACATTCTGCGGGTGACCGACAAAGCTATAAAAATTACCAAGATCAAGATAGATAAAATTTGTTTTAATAAAAATTGCAAATAATTCAAAAGGATTTTCATGATGTGCTGAAAATTTTCCTTCATTCATTCATCTATTCATTCGCTGAACAGTGAATGGAGAAGCTTGCTATAAAGAAGAGGCAACAAGCTGGGCAAAGATGGAAGCTCGGGAGTTGTGGGAAATCAATGGCTTGCCATTATTTGTAGATAATTGATTAAAATTTTATTATGGTTTTATTTTTTCATTAGTGATGAAATTTATCGTTACTTCGAGATATAAAGAGAGTCCTATTAAAATTGAATTAAACACTAAATTGTATTGCTTCCCATCCTTCCATTTTATACTAGGTTACCATTATATTTATTTCAATTATGACTGCGACGATGATAATGATAATGCAGTGAATATTTTAATGAAATTCTAAATGAATTATCTAAGTAATTGTGACCAACTGCGACCATTCTATACGTAGGTAATTTTTATTAATACATCGCTCCTCCAATATTGGAACCAATTTCCGTCAACCATGATCAAATTAGGTTTGGAGACAAACTTAATTTGATGGAGGATGACGAAAAATGTTTCCATCATTTTAAAAAAATAAACTCTGTCGGAAATCTCGACACGTATTTGGAAACAAATATTAAGAAATATTTAGAGCCAATTGCTCGTTGTGAATGGCGAAGAAAAATAAAAAAAGAAAACTGTGATTTTTCAGTCCAAAAGTTTTATAAATTTTATTAATAATTGCAAGGCAACACACTCAAAAGTTCTTTAATAATCGAGTGAATATTCCTCCCACTAAATTCGGTGACACTTATTTATTACATCGATAGGAGATACTCACTTATCTGCGCCTACACAAGGTTGAGCCAATCGACCAATCAATCATTAAATACATAATTTGTCAATGATTACGTTAATGTAGATACAAACCAAATATGACCCCGACGTCAATGATAATTGACATTTATCAATTATGCCTTAATATCATTCATGATTCATGACCGGCTACATTCAAATCGACACGAAGACAACTATTAGAAATTTATATAATTATTGAATCATTCAATCTGTTCGTTTCTAACGCATTTATCAACAAAACTGGGCGTGTATGGTAAACAAATTTATTCATATTCGTTTTATTGTGATTGCGGTGGGTGAGATTAAAACGTGTAGACACAACAAAAGGAAACGATAAAAGTTGCGGCCATTATCACGTAGTGCCACTAAATAAATATTTACCAAACGATGCTGACCGATATCGAGTAAAAGCGGACCAAATACAAAAATACTTAAAATTGTGTTAACAAAAATCGAGTAAACAATTTCTCAATGATCAAACAAGGAATTGACATTTTGAAATGGCACAAGAAAGAATACGAAACTTTGGTGGTTTTGTATTTAAGGCGGCGACCTCGAATATTTTTGATAAACTGGGTGAAGGGAAAATTTAGTTTCTTTTAATTTTGACAAGAACTACAGAAAAATAACCCTCTATTTTGAAAAAGTATTATTAAAAAGCTATTAGGATTTGTGAAGTGTTATAGCGTATTTAAATAGGGCGATAATTATGAACATTCTACTAAAGAAATTTTTAGTAACTTAAACTTCATTTCTTTTCAGTAATAAAATCGAAATCTGGAGGGTTAAGGCTTTGAAGCGTTGACCCTAAGGAGGGTTATTGAAAAGCACATAAAAATGGAAAGTAGATTTGATTTTAATGATTCAATGAAAACAGGATAATCCAAATCCTTCCAGGATTCACGCATATTTTAGTTAGAGTTTTTAGGGGAGCAAGTATTTCACCGAATTGGATTTTTTCTTCACCCGAGCAAGGGTTTCTTCCTCCGCTCCCTCCCTTTTTGATGTTTCCAACAATTAGGACTTAGTACAAATTTGGGATGCCTTGATAGATTTTTTCAATTTTACCCTCCTATTCATGTAAGAGAAAACATCTTTTAAACAACCTTAATCATATCTAATTGTTCTTAAAAATAAATCACATTAAGTAATGCAACGCAATATCTGAATTTTAAAAGACAAATCATAATTTTATATTATGATAAACTTTTTTTGTGGCCGCGTTTTCATCTTTTCTACGTAACTCCTACTTTCCCTTTTTCGCAAATTATACGAAGAAGATTTTGCCATTGCTCAAGAATCGAATGCAAGAATATTTTCTATGAAATCCTTAAATAATGCAATTTCTGCTTTTCTGGTCACGTTCTTGTGTAAACCAATTAAATTCTCAAACATTTTTTCTTTTTTTTTTCTCTCGTATCCCTAAACTCGACGGTATGCGAGCAGCAGTACACTTACTTTTTTTCGTCAATTTTCAACGAATTAAAGGAGACAGGTTAGGTCTTAAAATTATGTATGCTCTCGATTTTAAAATTGGCCACGCCTATTTTTTAGTTTATCACAAATTTTTTCGACTGAAATGTATTTGCGAGTTAATTGATTTCACAAATTACGCGCACTCTCACAAATTAATAAAATAAAAATTTGCTAATTTTACATTAAAAGAAATGGGAATTACCCTCTTACGTCTCTCTCTTGTGATAAAGTTTCGTATAAATGCTGAAGTAGGGTATATAAGATTCGTCCAAGTCTAAACTAAAATTCTGGGTTTCCTTTGATTTTATCTGCGGAAATTTATCATTCTTTTTTCTTCTTTGAGAGTTTAAATGCGCAAAACAGTATTCAAATCAACGTTGTTTTAATGGAGAAAATATCCATTAAAGAGGATTATGAGCTTCAGCGAAATGTTGCGGGGTATAAAAATATAATCCATCATTAGTAGAATTTCTCGAATAAAATTGTTCAATTTTCAATTATTAGAGAATTTCAATAGAAATCAATGAAATTAAATTCATTTTAATTAAATTGTATTATATTTTAATAACGTTATCATTTTTCAAAATTTAATTAGATCTCAATTAGATTTTGGAATTTTATGATCTGACTCTTTTAGATTTGCTAAATAATCGAAAAATTCTTTAAGTGTTTTAAAATAAAATAAATACTATCTTTATTAGTTGAAAAGTCAGTCTGGTGGTATCGTAAAATGGTGGTAACCGCCACAACTGATGCAGCGATTGAAAGTGTCACTGACCCCTTTTGTGTAAATATTGAATAAGAAAATGAGGAACCGACACCGGTACCGCTACCGGTACATGCAGACATAGAAAAATTTTAGAAAACATAGCAAGAAAAAACCCTATGTTGATAATTCTACTCTTCTCCCCGTCACCTTCTTCGTCGGGACTTTCGTTGACAACATCGACAACATCACGTCGCCATCACCGTCAACATAGCGTATAGACGTGTCACACAAAACGGATGAGATGATAGTTTTTGCTTTCTTTGACATCAAAATAAAGCGACCAAAGGGTTAAAATGTTGCCATAGATGCGACAAACAATGATGGTGAAGTTGTGATAAAACATTGCCATAAACGCAAGATACGAAAAAATAGAGAAAGGTTGGAGCGAGAAAGATTTCGTTTTATTTGCAGGCGTATAAGAAATTATTTAAAACCATGAAGCGACTAAAAGCACAAATTAGACTCTCTTAAAAGAACATAAAGTAAGAAGAAGAGACATAGGTGAAGGAGAGGGGTACTTGAAGAGAGGAAGGCAAGAAATGCGCAAATATCAACTTACGACTGCTAAACGAACACAAACACATTCGGCAAAGCTCTTAATCAAGAATGTTGCAACCGTAAAAAATCTCACCCATCACCATCATCATCATCATCATCACCATCATAATTACACCAGCACTAGTAGTAGTAGTAGTTGCATCAACATCAACGGAATCCGACTGCATAATCAACAGCAACACGATGCAATAACGTTGAAATCGGAATCGCAAAACCGGAAATAAAACAGGAAAATTAAAAACGTACAAAAGGTGCAGCCATCCATCCATCCATCTATTCATTCATCCAACCATTCATATCACTAGACATCCCATCAGCCCCTCAAATTCCCCCTCCTTAAAACCCTTCTCCATAAAAAAGGTGCCTGCCATTTGCCGAATGGTTTGGTCGGCTTGAAATACAAATGGTAACGGTTCATAATGAAAAATTTCTTTAAAAAAATATGAAAAACGATTAAACAAAAAAATGAAAAGAATGCAGTATGGGAAGAAACGCGATTTTCGCAAGACCTAAAGGCTAAGAAGTCAAATGAAATTTCGACCCACCTGAAACACATCACGATTTCAAATTTGCACAGTGGTACAATTTTGAATGGATGGGATGCTGAAAGGTCTTTGCGTTGTCCTATGAGGTGCCGTGCCTCCTGAGTAATAAGTTCAAAAGCCAGTACAATGTATTGATTTTTTGTAATGTAAAATATTCAGTTTGTGATTCTCTATCTTTCCGTGTATTTAAACGGTTGATTGTTTATCGGTTTGAATAATTATCTGTATATCTATTTGATGTGCCACTTATGGTATACATTTTCATTTCGCTATTCGTTTTTTCTATTTCTTCTTATGTTCGTTCATCCAACCAGCCAGTCGACGGATACGCTACTGTTCTGCCATAAAATTGAAAGTTAATCTTTTTCAATTTTCATCATCGCCTCATTTCAAACAATCGGAGTGAGACTAATTCGAGAATAAAATGACACGAATAAAAGTAAAAATGAAATAATAAACATTTTATCAAGAGTAAGGAAATCTAAAAATGGTGGTAGTGCCACGGAAAGGAAGGAGGAGGTGAGAAACAGCACGAAAAATATTGAAATCGTACAATACAATTATTTTGGTCATTAATTTCTTTCAAACGATTGATTAAGACAAACCTATAGAATATTAAAAATAATCGGGTCTATTTTAACAAGAAATTGGTCGATGTCAATCCTAGAGAAAATTCCATTTATTCATTAGTGGGAGACTTGGGGAAAATTATTTGAGATCAAGGCTTCATCTCCAAAAATTTAAACTTGTTAAAAAATGTTTTGGTTATCTAGATCAGAAAATATTCATTTCAAGCGAATGTTCAGTCTCACCTCGGCTTTTAATTTTGTTTAAAGAGACAGTCTTATCGTGTTTCAGTTGAAAAAGTACTATAGCGTTCTATTTGGACTTGTTCTCACATTATTTCATAAACCAACAATTTGTCTAAATTGTCTAAATTGTCCTCATCCTACGTAAGCTACCTTTTTATGTATTATTATTTCCCGAGTGAAAATTGTCTCGAAATACCATCGTTATTTCGGGCGAGAAAGCCCCTAAGAATGGTGGAAAATGAAAAACTGATTCTGAATACATCACTAGAAAATGGGTACAACAAAGAACGGAAGCGCAAAAGAGAATGGGTAGTAATAATATCCAATAACAACAACGCCAATAACAAACCCTAACATACTCTTATTTATATAATTATTTTCTTAGCAATGATAATATTTTCTAGCACAAACTGACAGAAAAAACACTCGATAATTTGTTACTTAGCAGGATTGTTAGAGGAGATGGAGCAATCCTGATCAAAATTTGATCACAGGATACGAGGAATCCATAATCCTTACACGAATATTTCTTCTTCCTTTTACACCCTACACTCGAAGGGTTTGGCTGCATTGAATTGGTTCGTTTGCTTGTAAGGCAAACGAACCAATAACAATCGTCCGTCCATCTATCTGCGGAAATTACAATCATAGGAAAACGAAAAGATATTGTCATGAAATTTGGCACAAATATTTTCTGTTACTTTAAGCTAGTTGGAATTGAAAATGAGTCAAATCGAATGATAACCACGCCCACTTCTGATACATAATATGAATATGTTTATATATGTAGTTCACTTTTAACTTTTGCAAACGGAACTATATGACAAAACTTTATCCTCAAGCTTACCCATGAATACTAAATTGTTTTCCAAAAAAAAAAAAAAAATAAATGTGACCCGCCTACAAGAGACGCATTTATAAGGAAGACCGCACTACAGAAGAACGAGTGTGAAATGTGCCACGAATATCTCCCTTACTATAAAGTATTTCCTGAGTTTGTAAGAAATAAAATTGTAAAAGTTTTCATTCGGTCTCTATTAAAATTTTGAAACTGGAATTTTATAGCCGAAATGACAGTATTGAAATTGATGAATCCATCAACAATGGGCGTGATATGTCCACTATTATACTACACCATCTTGAGAGGGGTTGTCGGGCATGAGTTAGAGCATGAATTAGTGAATCTAAATTAACTAAGAGAAGATTGATTAGGATCAAACTATAAGTTTCTCTTACGGGTGTAGGGTATACAACCTTTGCTTTTTTCGTACTTGTTAATTTTATTACCATCCTTGCCTCATCCTTCTCCGCCCATTTTTTCACAAATTTTTTTTTTTTTTTTTGAAAATTCTTCAGTCATGTCACTTTCTGTCATATCATTACTCCCTTAGTGTTTTTTTATTGCCTTTCGCTCTGCATTTCATTGGCTGTGTCGTCACCAGTCGCTCCTTCTGCTTCTACTCCGCTCGACTGCTTGTCATACGCAACGTTGCACCAAAGGTGAGGCAAGACTTATTCCATTCATAGTCGCCATAAATAATGAAATCCGATCACGTTTCCACTCAATTACGTTGTTGGATTTGTGCAGCTCAAACTGCATTCATCTTCACTTTCTTTCTCTTTTACCTTTATTTCTTAGTTAACGCTTTATACCTGCTTTGTTTTGTTTTTTGTTTTGCTTATTTTGTATTTGTCGTTGTTGTTGTTTTTCAATTGAGTACCATCCATACGAGTGCTATCGTCAAGTTTCAATGAAAACTTTTAAGAAGTCATCCATTTGTGATTATGAAGACCAAAGAGAGAGACAGATTGAATTTAATCCAAATGTTCGAGATACGTATTTCGTCAGTGAAAAAAATATGACGATTTTCTGAGTGTTGTAGAAGTGTGAAAGAAATCTGTGATAGGATTCAGATCAGATTAATTATTCATAAAACTTTTTTAAGCGAAAAGGCAGGTTGGAGAAATCTAAAGGAACCTAAGACATTTTTAAAAAATTAATTTTGTTTTAAAACCGCTGACATCTTAAGGTAAGGTAAGAGTTCTTAAGGTAAAAATACAAAAATATATTGGATTCAATGCCTGGTTAATAAATTAATAGTGCGGAAGTTGGGACAAGTCTTAGAAGACTGCGATCTCAGTATTCTACGAATAAAAGTACGTACTAATTACCTAAGGCACCAATCATAAGAGAAAATTTATTTATATTGGAAAAATACCCCTCTTTAAAGGTCGCATAATATTTTTAATTAAATGGGCAACTGATGACAAAAATGATATGGAATGATGAAGAAGTTCCATGAATAACAACTAATCTGACTGACAGACTTAATAACTAACCGATTACTGGATCGACTGGAGATTAATGGCAGAAGCCTTTATTCATTGATTATTTAACGAGATCTTAAGTGACTCCTTCGGTTTTCTGAGTTAACAAAAACTTTCTTGCTGCCTTAGTGCGATTATCTCAAAGTCAAGAAAACTTTATGTTTCATGTTGTCGTGATGTTGTTGTTGTTTGCTTACAATTTTGTTTACTTACAATTTTTTTCTCTCAATGAAAGGTTTGTTTAAGTTAGTTTTATAGAAAATTCTTAGAGAAGAAAAAAACAACAGGAGGAGGAGAAAGTGGAAAGAAGTAAGAAACCGGTGAGGCAGAATGGAATGAAGAAGCCGAGATATCTATTTTAATATGCTTTGGCAGAACAAATTGCAGTATTTTGTTGAAAAAGACAAATTTCTTCCCTTTTCCATTCTCACCACTATCTTCTACCGTTTTCCTCCTTAAGCACGTTCGTAAGCAGTAAGAGTCAAGGCTAAAAGTTTTAAGTTGTAAGAACGCCGATTATTCTGTAACAGCTGTTGTTTGCAACTTTCCTTATACAATAACAAAAAATAGCAATCACAACCTTTGGCGGTTGATGCCGCCGCAAAGCTTGTTTCTTAATTTTGAGAAAGGTTAAAACTTTTTCTTTTTTCTGTCTTTTTTTTACGATTCCGTACTTTTGTTGACTTTATTTAAAATTTTCTTACCGATTTAATAAATTTCATATTCAAAAAGATGAAGCTATTCAGGATGTTGTTGTAACTTCTACAATTGTTGCTCGCTGTAATCCGTAATTCAACACACTCAGTAACTCATCAATTGGCTTGTATTCATATATTCATCCTCTTAATCCTTTATTTTTTCATTCTATCTCTCGAAAGCTGTTCAAGTGTGAAAATATTTGATATTTTTATTAAGAGTGAGAATGTGTAAGGTGTGCTGATAATAATTCATACAATAATTCGAAAAAATGCTAAAAAATATGCTTGTTTAAGTCGAATGCAGTTGAAAGGTTTTTGTCACTACCGCGTTTTTTGTTTCGCGTTTGCTTTTGCAGTGAATGGAATTGCTGAATAGATTTGCAACATTTTTTGAATAATTGATAAGGTTTTCCCAATTCATATTTTAACAAACTGAATTCAATTTTGACTGGAAAATAGAGAAATGATCATAAATATTATGATTTATCACCGACCAACGTGAAGGTGTAAATCGACCCAGCGGGAAATTCGGCGACGAGAAACATATTTATCGAAAATACTCCACATTTTTTTAAAAATCCAAACAGGATTTATCTAAAACAATTGTTTGTGTGCGAAATACACAATAGTCAACTGGTGAAAAGAACACAAAATATAGGTAATGTTTATTACAATTAAAAAAACACTTTCCAATTTTATTATACCTTAATTTGGAATACAAGTATTCTTTTTTTATCTTTTTCTGCCATTTTTTTAAAATATGTTTTGAAACAATCAACATTTTACATCTCACATAATTCTGTCTTGCGAAATATGCTGAGGGTTTGCTTCCTAAGTCTTTTCTGTAAGGAATTGTGGAATTGTGTGGAAAAAAACAACAACAAAAATCAAGTTACAGCCTTAACAATTAAAATAGTTTCTTTCTTAACTCTTGTTAGGTATTTTAAGTGATTGCGGCGTATATTTTTGTATTCTTTTCTGCCTAATAAATTAAATAAAAAATACCAGAATAAAAATAATCTGTTTATTTTGTTTGGCAAAAATGATCTATTAGTTGTGAATTAGCTAAATAAAAGATTCGTGTGTTATTGAGATTGTTAATTATAAGAAATACTTTTTATTACAGATTCCTCTATAAGTTTTACATGAGCACCTGCCGTGTTGGCTTAATCTCATGGCGGGCCATCCCGCACGGGGTTGCAAGTGCGAACTTTGTGAACGCACCTTTTCACTATATGGCGACAACCAGCGCCCAATGCCTCCGAGTTACCAAGTCGTGGCGTTTGTACCTTTGGAGGCCATATGCATGGTATGGACACTCCACTTAAGGTATCGTCGAGGCCGATCTAAAACCTCTTCCGGACTGTGGGGTCCGGCACCCGGTAATGATTTAGTGCATTACCACACCCGAGCTCATCCAAACTCGTACCCGCGTAATTTTGGGTACAACCACAGCCACCACGAAGCTCCCGAAGGGCCTACCCAAAGACAAGCATGTGGGGCTTGGAATATAAATACCAGACGGTGTAACTATTAGCCGAAGCTATTAGCACACCATCTGGAAATGAATCTCAGTTGCTTGTCTCCCGTGGTACCAATTTAGAGCCATATGGTAGGCTTCGGAACCCGGGAGTACCACAGTCGTACTTTTTATTACAGTCAGTTTGACATTTTTTAAGTGATGTCTTATTTAAATCGATATGAACTCAAGTATGATTTCCAATCCACCAGTAGCCAATCACCGCCTCTATCGTCCAATCGTTAACAATTGCATCGTTTGCAAGAGGAATCCATAATATACGTCGTGAAATCTATGAATAATTCTTTCTGAATCTGCTACTGCTGACGCTTTTGTCGCCACTACAACCCATTGCGTTTGTGAAACTGCCTGAATTTATCGGCGTTTTTTAGCATTGACTTGAATTCCTTCATTCTTTCATCAATAAAAAGAATATCACACAAAAAGAATATAACAAAATAATACCTCAATGGCATCGCGAAATCGATCCGTCAAAAAAGACGAACGAGAGGATCGATAAAGTTTGTCATTTAGATGAATATTAATATGCTGGCGCGACTGACCCTATAGGAAATGGTAATCAATGCGATGGTAATTGAAGGAGAACCTCTAGCTCCGAAGGTTAAGACTAACGAAGTTCGAAAAAGAACAGATTATAAGACGAGAAATTAAAAATTAGAAATCCTAAATCCTAAATCCTAAATCATCGAGAATCTAAAAAAAAGAATTGGTTTTAAAATCTTAACAGATAATGAATAGAACAAAAATGGAAATTAAGAATAATTCTTGATTGAATTTATCTTCAGTAAAGAATACAGAATCAAAACTCAGTTCAAAAATATCATTTTCCGCTCAGTGTTAAATTATTCACGTAATTTTTTGTTAACTGGATCATATACATTTAACACCTATTTTATCGATGAACAAGTTTTAGAAAAGGATTTATTCATTTTTATATAAATGCATACCTAGATAATTTTTTATTAATTTTATTTTAAGTGTTTTTTACTATTCATTAAGGCGTTTTTTCGCAGTCATTGTGAAAGGATTAATTCCACTTTATTACCATAAGGATTTTTACCGTATTCTTGAAAGACATGAAATATTTTATAGTTCTGATCTTTTTTTATACAACATTAGAATTCTGTTTATTTTTTATTAATTTTATTTTAGTTATTTTTTGAGTTATTATGCTTTTATCGAACTCTTTGAGGCGAAAAATTGTTATCATTATCCGCGCATTAGCCACGTTTTCCAGGCCTCGATTCTTGTGTGCGGTAAATCATGTTTGATTTTTGAAATACGCATTAAGGTATTAAACTATCGCTATCTCTGCAAACAACGAAATTGGTTGGCAGATTGACCGCCTGGTTGTGGACTCTTTTTTCATCAATTCGTACGTGCTCGTCGGCAAAGGATTAGCTTTTAACAGTTTAACAGTTTAAAAAGGAGGAGGGGGCGAGGGAAGGTGGTTGGATTCTGAAATGAGTGAGGCCTTGAAAGGCTGCAGAATATATTTGTAATTAATTTCCATATTGAAAACCCAGTATTTGTCTAAAATTGATAAACCTACAGTAGCCCACGTAGTGTGGGTGTGATGGCTCAGGAATGAGTTTGCTCAATTTATGGTATTCAATTAATCAATGTAACGAATGAACGCTTTATTGCCTGAATATTGATATATGCGGTTTCGGAACATTTTAAAATAATTAAAGAAAAACATTTGATTAAAAATGAATTATGAAGATAAGCGAGAATAAAATAAATACATAATACGAGTTCGATATTTGCATAATTTATTAATTAGACATACATAAAAACTTCGACCAAAATCAGTGAGTGATTTGTAATTTCCTACGAAGTAAAGGATTGAGAGAATTTGTGAACCACCAGACTCCACCATGAAGTTAGTTTTCAAGATACCCTGCTTTCTCGAAGCAAACACACGAACAAAAATCCATAACTACAAAATGTTTATCTGACTCAAACAAATTTATAGAACACATTTGTTTGTTAAACAAATCTCGAATGCTTTTAATGTAATTCGCTCATACTGCAATATCTCTAAAACCTGAATACAGCTTTCTATTCAACAACCGAATAGAATACACTGAAATGAAATTGGAAAGTATGTTAAACTAGAAACGATGATGTACTGATTTAACAATACAAAATATGTTGCAAATATACTGCATGTTGTTCAAGTTATGAACTTCATATCAACGAAATAAAGTGGTAGTAAGATCCATTTAAAAGCTTAATAGTTTAACGTCCAAGATGCAGTTTCTTGTTCTTTTACTCCTTCTTCGTGTTATTTTAAATAAGTTTAACAAATGCCAAAAGTTTAACCTTGAGAAAACGAATAAGAAAAGTAATACGTCCTTGACATGTCCTTAAAAGACGTTAATGGCAATTAATTTTGAAATAATATAACATTACCAACGTTACCAACCAACATTACTACCATTTTATCTTAACTGTTTATGGCTTCTCCGACTGCTTCTTCGCCTATTTGCAGTTGTCTGTTTCGAAATTACTTAAGCTTAAACATAATTTGCAACAATACCAACAGTAAGAACGACAACAATAACAAAACCAATCAGATCAATTAATTACATTGAAGCAAAACACATGGATAGATAAACAGACAATGCAAATAATTTTGATAATAACAAAGCATATCCGATGTCTTTTTCATCCTTCTTCTTTATCACGTTCGTTATCTTCCACTAGCGCTGCTTTCTGGTCTAAAGCTTACGTTAAAGGCAAAACCAGAGTCGAAGATTATTGACAAGAGTAATAAAAGCGTAAATAATTAGTTTAATAGCTTTCAATTGGTGTAATGACGATGACAGCAAATCATCATCATCATCAACAAAAACCATATAAGAAGCCAAAACAGCAGAGTTTGAAAAACATCCCTCATTCCTCCCTTCTCTTCTTACCATCACGCATTTCTTCCTTCTAACTCCTTCCTTGTTCATACAGGTGTATTTCCTATGGGATATCCTACGTTTCAGAAATACCAAAAAAAGGAAGTTATACAATCATAAGCCCCTTTCGAAGATGTTGCATTTGAAAACAGATCAAATAAAAAATATTATTCCTCCTGCCTCTGCTTGCTGGAATGCTGCAAAGCGATACACATAAAAATTATTCAAGCTGAAGGATGTATGATAATTTCCGGCGGAAGTGTAATCAAAAATCGCTTAGGTACGCGCATCGAGTGTTGTTTCCTTCCTCTATATCTTGGATGTTATTTTAGGTGTGTGTATTTGTGTATCAATGTGACGACTGTACCGCACACTTTTTCGCAGGGTAGGCTCCCCCTCTTTTCACTGCCGGCTTCACTTCTGCCCTTTTACCGCCGTTTTGATGAAAGAAAACAAAAAAGTAACGAAATGAAACGCCAGCAAATGATAAATGAAAAAGTAATAAACGAAAAGAAATTATGAAACATGCATTCAAAATAATAAAATTACTAACGATATTTTCCACACTCCTCCCCCTCCATCTAATTGAATTTTAAGGTAAGTCATTTAGATTTTTTCCAATTTTAATTTTCATTCTAAGGTAGGAAATTTAACGAAGCAAAAAATTGCAGACTAATTACATTGAAATTCATGATCTTTCTCGTTTAGATGCGAAAATAATCGCAATGTCTTCCGAAAATGGTTTTGCATATTTTTTTATATAAATAATTTTTACAACTGCAATCATAAATAAATGAGTTCATTCCGGGCAGGTGGTACCAACCCATGTATGGAATACCTGATACTGCGCTTTATTAAAATTATCAACTGAATAAAGGTTTGCTTATTTAATTCTAGCCTAAAATATAAATTTTTTCATCTCAGGTATTGCTTCATGAAGTGAAGGGGGCGGAGGGAGGAACTTACAGAGCCAGAGTGCAAACAAAAACATATTTATGGTATTGTGAAAAAAACCATAACCAAAGTCTATGTCGCAAAAACTCTTCGAAGAAATTTAAATTAAATTTTAACTTTTGAATTTCCATATTTCAATGTTTCTCAAATATAAGCAATACTAATTTCTTGTCTAATCTCATCCTGCCTGAAACACCGAAACACTCAGGAAGGAACGAAATCCATGGTACGTATTTAATCAGATATTTGATCATCTTTGATACTTCGATATACATAATAATATTTAGAAAGACTTAAAAATCGCATTAATATCTCTAGGATAAAGTTCCCGATAAACGTTTCTCGCAGGTGGAGAAGAGGTAAAAACCACCCCTCTCTTCTAAACTCAAATCTTTGGGAGTCTGATGTGGATTTATCTAAACTGAACTTCAGGTAGATGACGTTAGTCACAGACTAACGCGCACATGTGTGCAATTTAATATTCTCTTGTGTATGACAAACAACTTCCAAAGGAGCTTCATCGCCGTCGAAATCGACCGAAAAAGTTGAAAAATTAATTTAAAAATTCCAAATAAATCTAACCAAAAATGTGTTTCATCTTAAACTTAAGGCAGTAGTGATGGAATAACAAAGAACGTGAGAGAGAAAGAATGGTAAGAAGAAGCAAATAAGGGGAAAACGAAAGAAGAATTATGAGGAAAGCGAAGGACTGGAAAAAATGCGATGGTGAGTTGAATAGGAAACAATAATGAGGTCGGAATATTATTAAATTTATCCCATAAAATATCGCAACTATTCATTCTTAGCCCTCACCAATCAACCGTGGCGCTTTATCGAAAAAATACACCCCCCCACTTCAGTCCCGGTAACCTTTAGTTACCAGCGAGTTTAAGTTAACTTCACTCCTTGTAAATATGGCGAGTACTCGTACGTTTAGAAAATTTATTATGCGAACGAGAAAATTGATTCATCGATTTACGATTTTCTGCACATCTTGAGAAAGTTTTGCATGCAATAATCTTGGCCGATCCATTTGCTCGGTTCATCTTATAGGAAATTCAACAAAAAGTTGATTTACTTCATACCGAAAACTGATCATAAAGTGACCATAATTCACACCGACGAAGACAGCTGCTGTTAGTCGTACAAGGAATTCAAGCCATGAGTGAAACTTATAGAAAATGGAGATGAGGTGGGAAATGTGGTATCCAAATGCTATATAAAGGAAATGTAAAAAGTTTGAATATGCGCTCATTATTCATTACATTGTATTTAAATTTTAAAAAATATATAATTATCTAAAAAAAATTATTATTTAGTTTTAGATACCACGAAGGCATTTACACGACCTAATCTGAGGTAAAAAATACTTATCTTCTACTTTCGATTTTATCTTTTCAAAAATTCCCGAGAGAGCTTTATTAAAAAATGAAGTATTATAGCCAATTATTTGTTGTTAAATTTTTCCTTCAATACCGAATTTTTCTCTTTTACTTTATATTTAACTTATGCAGTTTTTATATGTATTGTGATCACTAGCAGCAGCATCAGCATCATCATCATCAACAGTTACCGATTGTGTCAGTAACAAAACACTACGGTTCATTTCGTGCAATTGTTGCCAGATTCAGAATTAGATCTAAAAATATAATCAGACTCGAAACCACATACATGCAGGATAACAAGCAGAACATGAGAAGAGAGGGTAAATGGCAACAACTTAGCGTTGTTGGATGAAGTGGTTATAATTGTTGTTTTTTAACTCACTTTCGCAACTTTTCCTCGTTCTCCTTTTCCGTTTTTCTAACAGTTTGCAATGGATATGAAAATAAATGGCTTATGAAAACGGAATATAGAGAACCATGGGGAGGGAGGGAGAAGGAAAAAGAAAACCGTGAAGTGAAGGGATAAATAACTTGGAGTAAAAAAAGCAAGCCTTTTTCTTTACGTGATCTTGTTTCTGATTGCAAATTGTTTCAGTTCTCTGATGAGATTTTAACTTCCATAGCAGTTGTTTTCTTCGTCACTGCCGATGTTGTTCCTTTTTGTTGTTTGTTTTTTGTATATTTTCCCTTTTTATTATGCCAATTTCAATTGTCGGATTTTTTGTTTGTTACTGACTGTCTGTTGCGTGCCTGTCTTTGTTAAAAGCTTAAAGCCATGACAAAATCACGATTCTCGAGATTATATTTTTGCGGTTTTATTACATTTGGAATGACCGCATCGCAGGACTCCTCAGCCAGGAGTGTTCATATGGCGCTTTCATATTCAAATGCAATATTTTGGATCTTGGAAGGTATTTGTCATTTTGAAATAAATTTTTGTGTCATTCCGTTGAAACAACTTTTGAAAATAAAAAAACTGAAATTGAAATTGGTTAGTAAACAGTGGTCAAAGATAGAAAGAATAATCACTTTTGTGCAGGGGATTATTTTTGAGTGATTTGAAGATATCCGAATGATCCGAATGGTTGAAGTTACCCGAATGATGATACAAGCCTTGAGTGAAAAGTTATTGGATTTTATTTTTTTTATTTATAAAAACCAACTTTTATTCTCTATCTAATGATTGACATGACTGACGTGATGATTAACATGACGTGATGGCCACTTCAGCACAACTTATCGTGACCCATACAAACGATAATTTAAGACTTTTGGCACTTTTGGTTTTTCTCCATCACGCAGTAATAGCTTTTCGCTTAGCTATTTCCACTCTATATTTGTGTCATGTAAAATGTATGAAATAGAACGAGATAGTTATATAGCCCCCTCAACCTATTTAAAATATTTATAAGCGTTGACAGCTTCATTAATCGCTATGACGCTGTCAACTTAATGCGTCACCACCTCAACATGTTACGTCTTAGCTCTAAACTAATTGAGCCATAAGACCGAACGACAACAGATCACTTTTAGCTTGATTGTGTTTATTTCGAACACATTCAAATCACATAATCGCGTTCCTTTTAAGCGCAGTTAGTTCGATCATGTTGAGATAGATTTTTTGTTTATATTCATTTTGTTTTATATGTTTATTTAAAAATTCTTTTATATTTTTCATTCTCATGAGAATGCAAAAGGCACATTTCGAAACGTTTCTATGTTTCAGAGATTTCCTATTACGTCATTGTAATGTAAAAATACGTTATTGTAATAATACCGTAAAACCCTTTGGAATTATGACAATATTATTTGTCTACCTCTTCTCTCTGTTTCATTGTTCTCCTTTCTGGCTCCACAAAGTTTACTTAACGTTTGGTCTTTTATGGTTTAATTTTGTGGTAGAGCTTATTAAAATTATTGTAAGCAAGACAAAAGGTGGACCGCATGCAATATGATTACATGGCTTTAGAGATCGCACGTACATAATGCATACGTACTTCACTTCACAAACAGGATATTTCCTTCAGTCTCAATGCGGCTGAAGGGCAGCAAAACTTTCTCATTATTTACTTAATGGCTGCAATATTTAAAAAGAAGAAGAATGCAAATGAAAGGTTGGAAGGTATGCCAGTGTTGTTCTATAATTACTGATACTGATAACGAAGTGATGCCGAAATCAGGAAGGCTTTGGATTTTTCCTTTCAAAGGAAAAACAAAGAGATAATAAACCAAAAAGTTACCGAAACTACGTTGAGTCGAGTTCAATTATTCAAAATATGGCAGTTAATTTCTCTCAAGTATTGACGTAGAGGCGGAAAAATTGGTAGTTGGTGGAAGTAATGAGAGAGCCGAAGTAAAAGGCCAGAATGTTTGAAGCAAGCCAGTTTGTATTACGCTAAAATAACAAAACAACTGGTTCTGATTTTCGCTTTTTTGTCTTTTCATTTTCTCCTTCTCTTTATATCTCAAAATAACCTTTTCTGAATTTTAGTCTAAAATTATTTGTTTCGTTTACGATTGTGGAGTTCGTTCGTGGAGGTCTATTCTTTAACGTCTGTAGATGGCGTTTTATATTTATATACGTTAATACGTTATACGTTGTTGTTGTTGCTTCTCATTTTCTAATCCTCATTATTTGTGATATAATGCAGCCTGAAGTGAAAATTAAGTATGAAAGTGTAAGCGTTATGCAGTCGTTGAAGCTGTGTCGTTCCACCACAAAGATTTGCTGCTTTAGTTGCCGCAATGACACCAAACTAAGCCAACAATTGTTCCCTGAGCTCCTATACGAATGAGTTTTTGGTCTCTTTTATGCATTTATAATTTGTAATTTTAAAACTTAAGTAAAAACAGGATTAAACTGGAGAAATACATATAAACATACGTACACATATGCACGGTATAGAAGGTTGGTGGTCCGTATAAATGTGTATTCGGTGGCTGGTTTAGTTCAAATAAGTTTTAGCCCTAATGTCATTGAAAATGAAAATGAAAAGTTTTTCGACAGATCCTTTCAAGAGAAAAATATGCTTGTAATGACCCATAGCTGAAAACCCGAATACCGGGTTCAATATAAAGAAAATATTAAAATCCGAATAATTTCCAAATATTCAGTTTTTAACGTACGTGTAATTTCTTCATGACTTAATATATTATTCAATACAAATTAGAATAATTTAATATATTTCTAATTGTAGTACATTTCTTATAAAAATTAAAATAATACTATGTTTTTAATTTTCGCATTTAGAAAATTACTTCTACAAGTGCATTTGTTGTCATCACTATCCATTGGCAATGGACAGAATGAGCATTGATCACCTCCTTCGGTTCATCATCTCTGTTTCTCTTTCTTTCAAGCTCGCTTCCTGCCTCTCTCTCTCTCTCTCTTTAATACCACTCTCTTTAATGCCCTCGCCGTTTAACTTCGTTATGCATCCAAAGTTTTTGTTGAAAAATTGTTTGTTTTTGAAATATGAACTCGGGATTCATTCCTCATCCACCTGCTTTTCCTTCATCACGACCTATCCCCCTCTTCATTATCCTTGCCTCTTCATTGTTGCCAGAGTGAACTAAGTATGAATTGTAAGGATTTCTCACCAAGCATTCGAGAGTCCTTTTGCTACGCGCGAGTGAAAGTTTTGTCTTTTGGCTGTCTATTGTAATGTGGTTTGGTATGTGTCGGAGTGAATGTGAATGTTCATGCGTTTATTTATTTAGAAAGTTTTGTCTTTTGCATGGTCGTATACTTCGATTGTACTGTAAATTTGTATGTGTTTGCATGTATGTGTATATCTCTCTCTCGTGTGTGTGTGTGTGTGTTTGCTTAGTGTTTGTTTTGAATGTTATTTTAATGAATGGATTATGAAATTTATCTACGCTTAATTCAGTCATCGTTTGAAGGTTTTCGCTACTGCCGCTCCTGTTTATAAATATTATTATAATTGTTGTTCCTTTTGGGTGTTTTATTTTACATTCTTATTATTTTTATTTTTCGTTTTTATTTTGAATTTTCTCTTAACTTTAAAACTGTTGTTGGCATTAAAAATTTTTCTTTCATCTCTTTCAATTGGAAATTTAATTTATTGCATTTCAATTTGTTTGGAGTTTATTCAGCGCAAAAATTTAATGGTTAACTATTATTCTCTTCCATTTGTTGAATTTCATACATTTGTAAAGAATTAAATAAATATTTTTAGATTAAAAAATTTCAACGGATCAAAATTATTATTTTATTATTTTCAGGCTTATTTTCTTATCTGTTATATCAGAGTAAGTAAATATGTAAAGTAAGTAAGTAAGTAAATCTAAATAAAACTTATAAATATAAATTTATGAATACTACCAAAGCCTCAGAAGTAAAATAAATACTAAAACTTAAAATTAGTTTCATGAGATGTATTTATAACGTTTCACATAAGCTAAATGAATACTTTTTATACCATCACCAATAGGTGGACTCGGGCTATAGATAAATAATTCCATTTACAGCCCAGACATCGTATATAAGTGACTCAAATATGTCAACCCTTTCACCAATTGCGTCGCATATTTATGACGTCGCGACCAGCAAATACCGCTGATAGTGAAAGTGTTAACTTATCAAAATTACGGAAACGGATTTATAGGATGAGTATCGTATTATTCTCATACGAATGAAATTTTGAATTAATCGGGATAAAAAATGGTATAAAAATGATTAAGCATAAGCCGAAAAAGGCAGAACAAACTTAAGAAACCTATTAAACGTCTGCACTATTCTCCCGCAGTAACCAATTTTGAATAGATGGAGAAAAAATTAAGTGTCCAACAGTCATACGGAATAGCTTCAGAGTATTTTTATTCTACAGACAGTTTTCGTACAAATATATTACTTCTCTAAACGTGAGCATACGGTAATTTCACCGCATTTCTCTCTCCCCCTCACGCTTTCCTCCCTCACCATCTCGTCATCTATTAACATTACTATAGTCGGCAACACTGGTTTGGCACGTGTTTTAAATATTGTCTCGTTTTTATGTCGACCTAAACAAATTGTAAACAAATACTTCGTGAGGTCTTACGTCTGCGCAATATCTACAACGTCCACGTGTTGCACGAGCTACAGCTCACTTACTGCGTATTATAAACAATCATGATTTACTCAGTGGGAGAGTAGTCGTTGCCTGCTTGCCTCTGTAGGTGTGCAGACAACAACAGGAAACGAAGGCAACAATGAAAGCTTTCATAGGAGTTCGGCTGCTGCGAATTACACGCAGCCATCGAAAGTTTTCGATCGTTTTCTTCGTTCATAAAATTTCAGTGATTCGCAAAACGTTCGCAGGAATAGTCGCGCTTGTGGTTCGGTGTGAAATTAATTGAGAATATAAGAAAGAAAATAATACTAAAAATATTATGCGATGACAATTGTCCATGATGGGTTCGAGTAGAAAAGCAAAAGAAAAATTTTTTTCGTGCTCGTGTCAATCAAATCAATTTAACAACGATTTGAATTGAATTGGAAGGATGAATAGACGGGAGAATAGATGTTCGTACTGTTGTTTTCGTGTACGCGCTCTTTGTGATTGTGTTGGTTATTTTAGCATTCTAGAGGACTAATTAGAAGTCGCGATCGTAAGCAAAAATCGAAATATTGACACCTCTTCACATCCAATTAAGGCACTGACTAACCGCAGCTTACTCCCAACCTTCAATCACTGGCGTTTTTACGCCACAATTTACATGCAAATGAAATTGATTGGAAAATTATTTTAATCAAGAGCGTGTCGACTGCGTGTGGACCAGTTGATGATACACCCTCCACTCCTATCAAATTTCAGCGTACCTCGTGGCGTATACGCGACACTAAATGGTATTGTTTCAGCTGCTGCTTCTACTGCCTCCTCCAACAATTCATCCTACGTTAAAGTTAACTTTTTTAATGTTATTTATATATAGCCGTTTTTGTGGTTAACCCAACCAGACTCCGTTCGGTTTTGCTTTTCTGAATTAATTGGTAAATATTTAATTTGAAACAGTCTCAATTTTCTTAAACCGGCGACGTGTTTCATGCAAGATAGTAAAATGTCATTAATTTTTGGTCATGTTGAAAGAAGCATTTAAGATTGGTAAAAATATTGATATCAATTTGCCATCCACAAAGCACCACTATCAACCATTATTGCCTTTGCAACGATCCTGTAGTGGTTATGAATTGAAAAGTTTGGAAAAAATTTCCAGTGCAGACGAAAGAAAATGTCTTAATTTGAAAACATCACCGTATAAATATAATTTCCGCAACAGCACTTCTGGAAACTTAAGTTGGACATTTTTAGAACAAATCAGTTCTGACGACAATAGTCTGAGACGTGATGAGGTGAGTACCAGGTGGAAGAATCGAATATGTCTCTCTGGGTTTGGGGCGACGTAAATTGTGGAACTATTTAATAAACCATTCCTAATGGTTTGTTTTTCATGAAATTATAAGTTCTCCTACTTTACTCTTTCCTTTTAGGAACTATAAATAAATTAAATAAAATAGATTGAATTGTTTTGAATACAAAATTTTTACTTTTATCTCTTCTCCAATTAACATATTTATAATCATTCAATGCTTCTCAATAAAAATTCGTAAAAAATTACAAAAAGAGAATATTCGGAGGGCGGTGGTATAAAAATATTCGTGTGACTCATACATAATTCAAAACTTATATTCCGATGTATGGATGGATCGACGGATGGATAATACACAGTAATAAAGAATTTCTAAAAAATATTTCAAAAAGCACTTTAGTTTCTTCTTTTTGTTGTCTTCTTGAAATCTTTTTTTCTATTAAATATCAATTATTTTTTATTTTTAAATTCACCTTAAGAAAATGGAATACTGTTTTATTTTGGTTTTAAGTGTTATTAACGATAGTCTATCTTCTCTTTAATATTTCTTGCACTAATCCTAATGGAATTTTTCCCATACAATTTTTCTTTAATAAATTCAAAATATTCTCATGGCACGTCGTTAAAAGACATACGAAATGTTTATGAACATTGAAAAAATTTTTAAAAAGAAAAATGTGTTTATGGATTTTGGCTAGAGGAACAAACATCAAAATATTTTATTCATCCATCATAAAAAAGATTCAAGAAAATTGTGTTGAACGTAAAAACAAGAAAATTCTTGTGGTCATCGAAATTGTAGGTTAGGAAAATAATGTATCTAGGTTTAACAGATCGATTCAGAAAACGCAGTCTATTTAAAATTACAAAGCGTGTGAATAATTCACAACCCAACGAGTTAGTTTTTCCTTTACCTCTTCCTAAATCCTCGATAATCTATGACGAAGATTAACGTCGAACGAATGTTTGTCTGAAGTCCGAAATCTAAAATATTTAGTTTCCTAGCCAGCAGTTAGGGCTTTCAAAATCAACTTATATTATTCATATAAGAAAATATTGTCATAGTATTCTCTTCAAACTTTCAAATCAACATTCTTTTGAACATCTTCCACCAAAAAATCGCTCCTATTCTAAGAGAAATTCGAAGGCTACTCGACGGCTACTTATCAGAGATTTATTACTTTTGACCCATTGCCTACGTAGGACGAAATTCAGTCAAATAATGAAGGAAAAATATAGCCTATGCTTCCACGCGATTTCTCTAAAGCCTTGATTCAAATTTATCCTTCGTTCATTAAAATCTCCAGACCAAAAAAATACTCATCCGAAATGAGGAAACCTTCTAAGTTTTCCCTCTATTGCCCTAAAGAAACAATTAAATCCTTAGAATCTACATTTTCCAAACAATTTTTCGAATCTGGTTTATGTAGTTCGTGTATTTTCAATAACAAATATTTTTAAAAAATTCTTTATTTCACTAATCCCAAATTGATCAAAATTTTTAGCAATATAATAAAAATATTAAAACAAAAACAATAACAATAAATTATGGCAAATTTAAAGAGAAAAATAACTGAAAGTCATAACAAAACTAACAACAACAATAATAAGAGTAATAATATTAGCCACTCGTACGAAATGGACCAAAAAAGCATAAAATTTTCTGCTATTCGTTTTCTAAAACGAACTACAGAAGTTCATTTATACTTTAATGGTCGAGGACAAAAGTGGTACACTTTCATTGAATGAGTTTTTGTGTTGAATATGTTTGCGAATTTGTATTTTCGAATGTGTTTTTATGGATGACATTGTTCGTTGGTTTTAAGTTAAGCATGCGTAGCCCACTCACAGGGTATGATCATTCAAACAGTAATTTGGTTTGAAATTATCCAAGTCAAGGACTTTTAAACAGATGAATTTAGATATAAAGTGAAGTGCTGTTAGTGGAAGGAGAATTGTTTCGATACGAGTGCCCCATTCGTAAGCATATACTTTTGGCAATTACGACCAGATGGCTGAATGTCTGACTGACTGGCTGACTGGCTGATTTCATATATGAGAATCTATGATTGTGCAATTGCCTTAGTATTTGTGTATTCACCAACTGGCGTGCTTAGCTTGCACGTAGCTCCTGTGGATTGATGTGCTCATACATAGATCGTCAAAAAGTACCGTATGTTGTTCATACCGTGAGACATCCACGTTTGTTTAGGTGTTTACAGTTGGAGAGGATGCATTTGCACGTTTACCGATGTATGTGTGTGTATGTGTGTTTATGCCGAAGTGTAGAACATGCGACAGTATAATAACCGCTTGTCTACAGATACTAAATCAACTCAATCGCATTTGCATTTTCAACTCAACTCGACTTAGCTCAAGTCTGCCCATCGACCGCTACCACTTTTCCCCTGTAACGTTCTTCCCCTACTTGGCCACTCTTCGTTCTAGCCTCCTACTTGGCCATGATTATGATAGAAATAATACCACACTACTTTGGGTATTATTTCTATCATAATCAATCCCCTTCTAAATGTAGGACGATGTTTCCAACAGCTTTTTGGATAATGGTTTCAATTTTATAATAAAAGTATTTCATTCAATGAGCGGTATAGAATATCCTCGCATATATCCCTTAATATCTTTGTGTGAATGTCTGAACGCAAAAATATCTAGTTGTTTTCAATAAAGTTTTCCACTGCTATTGCCACAGCTACCCTTGCTTTGTAGCCATCCCTCCCCGGTAAGCCTTACCATGATCATTCTTCATGACTTCTACAAAATACACTTAAACTCTCTATTCTTGATTGTAAAAACCATGAAATATGCAAATACTGTTTTCATGCATCCCGCCCGTAATTCCGTCTTTCTCCTTCCATTGCTCCTTCTGCTCTACCCACTTTTGTTACCCTCGCCCACCATACACTCATTCAACCATTCACGTGCATTCAGAACTTAATTAATTGTATTTACCTCGCCAACGCTTACTTAAATACAAAATAATTTTCAAAATTTTTGATAATTATTTTTTGGGTCCCCTGAAGGCGACCCATGAGTGTATAGAGACCGTTCTGAGTTCTAACGCGCATCAGGGTTAGTTGACGCAGAGATGAATACTATTAATGTAGCAATTTTGTCGTGGTGTTAATAAAATTTTCACAAATTTCCATTCAAATACATTAGAACCTTTCAGGTTAGTTTCGTTAATTAAGTTTGGAATTAGTTAGCTTCGGGGTTCACTTAGAAAATCGTAAATAAGACGATTGTAAAGACAATGGCTTTTAGGTAATGACAATTAACGTTATATAAATTAACAATAATTTATATGAAATCATTGTTTAAAATTTAAATTTTTAAATCAATAAATTTCACTTTCAGATCACTTTTTTAAAAATATTTTTCCTCAAAACTGCGATAGAATAAATAGTAAATAAAGTATATAGCAATATTGTATTTAGCAATAAGTTATTTTACTAATTTAGTAAAATTATGATAAAAAGCTTATTAAAAACGATGTTTAACAGCGTTTATTCATCACAAAAATAGTCTTTTGTAATCTAGAACAATTTTTGAAAATGCAAGAATATTAAAGCTTTATTTTTACATTTTCAAAAATTGTTCTAGATTACTAAAGACTATTTTTAAAAATTAAAACACATAAAAATTTCATCGAACATTTTAAGGAATTCTATCGTATTATGTTTTGTTTTTGCAAGCTATCGTATTTTGTTTTCAAAGGGCTACGCCTATTTTAACGTAAATTAAGTGATTTCCTACAAAGTGATCGACCACCATTAAAACTCAATACTCGCGTCTTCATTCTAATTTTCATTTCTTCATTGAGGAAATCCCCAAAGTGATTATAATATATACGTGAACCGCAACGGAATTGTGTGAAGTGTAAAGAAGGATTGAATCAAACAAACAAACCACCAAACAGAGTTGAAGTGCAACCAAAACATGGCTAAAGTCATCTTCTGGCATCAAAAGGTAGACCTTGCTTTACAATCCTTAAGATTTTACTTCTGCAACGTAAATTGTCTTTCTCGGTACACAGTATGCCATCTTTCTGTTGCTTATTCCCTCCCTCCTCCCTCTGCCAAATGGCTCCCACTTCCACTTCGCCCAGCTCTTTCTTTATTCATGAGCATCAGCACTCCTCCTCTAACACTTTAACTTCTCATCTACGCCATCTTCACCAGCCCAGACTCCAACATTTTTCCATCAGCTCACCTTTTATTCATAAGTTTTGATATTTCGTTGCCTCGTTTTCGAGGCGTGTCAGGCAGGTGAAAGCGATTCCGTGTCTTGCTGTCAACACGTAAAATCTTCTTGAAATGCACGCCAGTTCGATGCTGTCAAGTTCAAATGTCTGTCTGTCTTTCTATTCATCCTTTGCCTTGGCTGTGTGTTGTTGTGTGTGTCTGTCTGTCTATCAGTATGTCGATGCGTTTCTCCATAATCCATAGTATGAGTTTGGTTGTTTATTTGTGTGTATGATTGTTTGTTTGTGTTTTACTGTAGTGTTGATCTTGAAGCACTTGACGGTGTAGGTTTATGTTGAGACGTACCCGTGAGATATGCCTTGAAATTTCTTTGCTTCAGCGATAACGTTATTTTCTTTTCATGATTTGTTGTTTGCTTTTCTTCTTTTTGTTCTGACTAGATTGGTAGATGTTGTTGTTGTTTTGTATTCCTTTACCAGCGCGTATTAAAGTGTAAAGAATATTGTTTTGTTTCTTTGTTGGTGTGGTTTTTGTTGCCAATGTTGTTGTCGCAGTTGTTGCTGCTGTTGTTTGTGTTTTTGTGTTGGCTGACTGCAGCGTTTATTAATCGCTTATCCACAAGATTTCTGATAGAAAAGGAAAGCAATGAAAACATTACCAACAAAACCTAAAAGATTGTTCCTTGGCGATATAAAAAGAGGAGAAGAGACAAAAGGGATACCGAGAAAGACAAAGGAAGAAAGAAAGAAAGAGAGTTAAAAACAGAAATGTTAAGGAGAATATTAAGCAAGAAAAGAAAGGCGAAGAAGCACTTGCTGCTGATGCAACTGCTGGAGGTTTTTCAAATTTGAATAAATTAATCCTAAAATTTATACCCACCCGTTTAGTTAAACTCTTTAAATGCTTTAAAAGAGACGAGAGTTTAGAAGTCGTATTTTAATGGATACTGTTTTTAACCCATTTATCACTATTCTATATTCGTTTTTAATTCGAATCAAGTCGATTTAGCCTTTTTTAAAGAAATCCAGTATAATTTTGGGAATGTTTTGGAATGGTCTGACATTGAGGAGCTGTTTCTTCCAGATAAATTATAGTTATCCCCAACTTTAAAGTAATTTATTAAGGTACGGTAATTCTTGCGGTATTCATTTACTTATATCGTTTCTCTTGTATCGAAAACAGCCGCGGGATAATAGCAATTGTTTGCAACCAGTCAGCACTATTTCGTCGTATCGGATCTCTTTCCATTGACGATTTTAAAAAATTCAGAGTTTTTTTAATAAATTTCAGAAATTGCCTGGAACGTAATAGTTTGTCTACTTGCTTGGAATAAAATGTGTTGAAATATTACAAAAAAAATGTCTTTTTCTGGACGAATTTTTGAATTTATTGAAAAATAAATTCTACGAAAATTGAATTAAAAATATTTACAGAACTGAAGTTACAAAAAATTATTTGCATATTTACAGAAATATATATTTATTTACACATGCATAAATTGGTGGATATGTGTGTATTTCTATATATAAATATATATTCGTTGAGATGAGGTGTCTGTTTATTTCAAATTTTCAGTTTTTTTTTTTTGGATTTTTTTTTTGATTTTTTAACATTTTGACATTCACTTTAAAAAGAAAATCATACAGTCAATCAATGCAGACAAATGGGCTGACAGATTGTGCGCTGGACGTTCGACCAGCTGCACAGTTGAAATACTGCAGCGCATCGTTGTGACAACAAATGCGGCCTCCCAGCTCTATTTTTATACGGTATTTTATTTACACTTCAATACAAAGGCAACACTATTTTTGTATTGAAATTTTTTTGTTTTGCTCGTTGTTTGTTTGTTTGTTTTCTTTTGGGTTTATGGTAGAGAGGTGGTGTTTCTTCGCCCACGGGCAATAATCTGAATGACAAGCTGCGCTGACGTCAAGGTGTGTGTGTGTGTGTGTGAGTGTGTGGATGTGTTTGGACAGGAACACATACCAAGACTTTTTTCCATCCATATGAATTCTGTAGACAGGAGGTTATGTACAAATCAGGGGCAGACATTTTGTCAGAATAATTATTATTTCATGCTTGGTTATTGAGTGTGAGCACACATTTGTCGACAGTCTGGATGGATTTACAGGTGTCCCTGCCACCCACCTCATGCACTTAGTACGAGCTTGTAAAAAAGGTGTAAATATATTCCGAGACTAAAAGATGAAAAACTCTGGAAATTTTTGCACCTGGAAAATACTAAAAAAATATTTGGGCGATGGTGACTATTTATTTATTTTAATCTCTTACTCTTGATTACTTCAATATTTGCGTAAAAAGGACTATTAATATAATAAAATAATTATGACCTGAGACTTAAGAGAAAAACAGAAAAGCGGTCAACGCAGAAGATTGGAATGAATAGGAGAGAAGGGTTTGAAAGTGATCAACAGCAAATTATTCTTAAGATTAGCTTAATGGAATGTTAAATTGTGTCAGGAACATTATTGTCTTTCCTGTTTTGACCCATTTCGTTCATTTTATTTGTCAATTTAATAAGTGTTGATTTTGAGATTTAGTTGCGAATTAAGCGGTGTTCTTCGAAAAACTTTTACGTTGATATATAGGTTTTCCAGTTATCAAAAATAAATTTCAAATATTACTAATCATCACAAACATTGATCACAGCAGCATAAAAACAATTCCACATCAGTGTGAAACAAGTTGAAATTTACCACTTGAAAGGGGCTTAATATGCTGGACGATTTCTCCTTTTTTCAATGTGTTTTACTACAAAATAGTAAAAAAAATTCCTCGCTAAACAAATATTATAAGTGAGAAATTTTCTTAAAAGTGAAAATCAAAATAAATCCTTCCCGTGAAATAATGTAAAAAATTTTAAAATTATAATTTTAAAATTAGTGGAAGTTATCTTTTAAAAAATAACTTTTATTAAATAACGTTTTAACTTTGTTAGGACTAATATTACGGTTATTTTTTAAAATGCTCAAATAATCCTTTTATTACATAGATTAAAAATTAGGATCGCATTAGGATTAGGATTTATAATTAATTATTATTTCTATAAATTATTTTTAAAAAAACGAAAAAATTTAAAAATATAAAAATTAAAAATGAACTCAAGATATATAGGAGAAGACATGAAAATATTGTTATATTTTTTTCCTCAGACGATGTTATCTCTAATAATTAACTTTTGCTTTCTCAGTTATTTTTAAAAAAATATTTCCCGCTAATTCAAATTGTTTTTAAGTAGACAATATCTTATGCCATTTTTGAGAATCTAAGTTCAAAATTCCAACAGCAACATTCCAACGGCAACAATTTATATTTCAATAAAAATCACGCAGCGTGGCATTGGCAATTAAATGAAAAATATGCACGCCGAATTTTGTTTATAAATTAAACGAAACAAGACTTCATCTTCAACAACGATAATTACGATGTATTTTGCAATTAGTGGAAACGGAAGCAATTTCAAAGACGTTTGTTTTTGAAAATGTTCACTAATGTTTATCTATTTATTATCTATGCAATGGAAAGGGGGAGGGGGAAAGTAATCAACCGCACCTGTCTGTTAAGAAATATTCTTAATTTATTCTCGTTTATTTCCAACTCGACGAAAAGCTGGTCAGGTTGTGGAACATGCAGAGCAGAAGTATAAACATATTTTTTAAATACCGCATAAAAATGATTTTTTCGCTTATTCAAACAATTAATTATAAAAATACGTATTAAGAAAGCCGAATCTTTTAAATTAACTTTGACTGAAAGAACGGAAGAGAAGAGCAATTCTACCATTCAGCTCTTCATGTACGAATTATAATAAATACTCTAACAAGCGTGCAAATTAAGAACGCATAACAAGTTCCCGATCTGTCGACGTTGTTACGTATATTAGCGCTTCATGCTTGTGCTTTTATGGGATGCAACGTATTTGCATTGCTGCTCCATTGGGTTTGGCTTGTTTCCAAAGGATTAATTGAATGGAAATTAATGGAATCTGAAGTGAAACTGAAGTAGAGATGAATAAAGAAAAAGCAGTCCGTCCCATGACCATCCATTTTACCAACAAAAAAATTTTAATGGTTCGCTCAATTTATGAAAGTCCCAGAATACGATATAGTTTTCTTTATCAATTATAATAATGATAATAATAATATTAATGATTTTTGTGAACTTCTGGTTGCTTTTCAGACAGATGCTTCATTCAGGGCGTCTGTCATTAACGCACCATTTGCTGAGGCTGTTACCAAATGTTCGGCGCTTCATAACGCTAGTGATCCAAACAAAATTGATTTGCAACCATTGACAATCGGGGTAAAGCGAGGAATGAGGTGACTGCATATGTATATTAAATTGGACATATTTTTATACTACAATTATTATTTTAGCAATTCACAATTCATTAAATGTTTCGCTTAACTCTAATATGATCCACAATCATAATTTTAATTTTTAAAAATTGTAAAAAATAATATTAATATAAACAGTTTTGTTAAGTATTTCATTTTGTCATTTGGTATTCCTATGGGATAATTTTCTCCAATGGATTTTGTTTATAAATACAGAGATAATTAACACATATTTTAATGTCTTTCATTTCGTCAATTTTTCAACACATCATAAAATTTTTATACTATAAATTATTAATGACATAAAATGCTCATTTCATTAATAGCTTATTTCCTTTAGCTATAAAATTTACCAACCGTTTCTTTTCTTTATAATTTTTCTTCGTTTTAATTAATTCAATTTTTACTCTTTTTACTCTTTTTTATTCTGATTTTAAAGTTATAACATTTAAATCATAGCCTTAAAGAATAATTTATTGCTCACTTTTGTTTTTTATTGTTTTATTTCTTTAATTTTTTATATTTTTCTATTATTTATGTTTTTTATATTTTAGTAGTCTCTCTAATACTCTCAATGACTCTTCAGTGTGTTTCATTGACTTCGAACATTTTACTTGCATTTCGTTGTAAATTTTCAAATAAAGAATTTTATTTGGTTGTGTCTTAATATCAAACCGATTTAATGGATGCGATTTATGTGCCTGTTCCAAGATTCGAACCATTTCGTCTCTTCTCGCCATTAAGATTGCCTTTCAACTAATTAAGCTCGTTAGGTAACGCCGCGGCGAGTATTACTACATCAAATAATTAGAAAGCAACGACGAGTAACGACCAGACGGTGCGAAGCTTGGACTAAGCGTATTAGATATTATTTCTCATACCTTTATTTAATAACTCAAAACTAATACAGTTTCCTTAAGAAGCTATTATTAATATTCGTTTAAAATTGTGATAATTTTTTCACTATTTTAAAATAATATCCAAAATTAGTTCTCCGGACATTCATTCTAATATTCATCACGTGCGTTTAGATCTCCGTCTGAGTTAGATAATAATGAGTGTAAGAATGAATTGTCATTATCACTTGTCAATTTTTGTTTCGAGACAAACCGATTTTTCTGTAATTTCAATTTTAGTTTTCACCGAATCTTATTATGTTTCGTTTAAAACCAATATTATTTAAATGAAAATAAATTCTTCGTTTCGTTGGTTTTAATTTTCGATTTACTTCAGTTTTATTTTTTTCGTAAAAAATTGATGTATTTTCAATATTTTTAAATGTGCAAAAAAATTCCTTCTACTAAATACCATTATTTTTTACTTAATATCTTTTTAACTGCCCCGACATTTAACTCACCTCATTCGATCTCTGCATCTTCTCCCATTTTATATTAATTAAAGTAACTCGAATGATTTAACAACTAAATCAAAACTTGCTGTAGATGTGATTATTTCTCAGCAAACACAAAAACAACAGCGGAAGCAGCAGAGGCATAAACGCAACAATTCTATAGTAATCAAATCGTCTGGTACTTTAGGAAATATTCATTCAGTTTATGCTCAAAACAATGATGACAACAATTTCAACAAAGCACTCTACACCAATCACGAAAGCATAGTATCGATTAACAACAATTACAAAGAAAACAACAACGATAATTTTAGAATTATAAATAAGAATGAAAATTTCAACAAAGACCAAGAGCAATCCGTTGTAAAGAAACCAAAGCAACATAACTCCCACCAAAATTCCCACCACGATCAGAATCATTCTCTAAATTCCAAAAAACACTCTGAGGCAACTAACGGTACACCTGACGACTGCAACAGTAATGACGCCCTTCGAACAGACGCGATGATGCTGGGAACATCCAGCGATAAAGAGCCAAATTCCGGAACATCAATATCGACCGGTCGAACAACGAAATTGACGGGAAATCAAGAAGCTAGGATTCGCAATCTGCCGGCGATCACAGAATACAGCCCAGCTTATGGTGCTGCCAGTTCCACCGATGTGGTGGATCTAGTTGGTGACACAACAAACTCAATTTCGATCAAAGCAAAAGGATCAAAAGCGAAAAAAGAACCACATAAGCACGGGAGAATGGTCGCGGCCGCGTCTGGAGCTGCTGCAAAGAATTCTAACCTTGGCTCACAGAGCTTTGTTCACGATATTGAAACGCATATGGGATTGAGTGGTTGGCGAAAGAAATGCCTGTACACGTTGCTTGTGCTGCTCATGCTGTTAATTGTCATTAATTTGGCCTTGACACTGTGGATTTTGAAGGTTATGGAATTTACGACGGTACGTTCAAGTATTTTATACGTTGTATGTGTGTGTATAATATTGGGAGGGGGAAATTTTAACTTCATAATAAGATTCTTCGCCTTGCACATTTTTGTGTGTATTCTTGATTGCCCTTAATGAGTGAGATACCTTCGTGCATATTTCTTTTCAGGATGGTATGGGTCAACTTAAAATCATACCAGGCGGCATTCAATTGTCCGGACAAGCGTTAATCTTGGATGTTTTGAGGGCGTCAACGATACGGTCGCGTCATGGTCAACCGATATCGATAGGTAATTATCGAGTATTATGAAAATTTGTTTACAATTTGCGCGTATATGTTTCAGTATAAGTGTGTGAATGTATGTGCATATACGATAAATTCTGCAACATTCTTGATAATGATGGTAATAAATTTTCATGTCTGATGATGGACTTAATTTTGAGATGTTTAATCTGTTAAATCCTTTCACTTCGCATAAATTTGCAAATTTTGTTACAATTAGTTTGACTATTATTATTGCCGTTGTTATTGTTGTTATTATTATTATTATTTGTTGCTTTGTGTAATAAATAATAGCAATTGCAGACCACGACATACATAATTTCGCACTTACATGATTTACTGTATCGAGAAGATCAGGATTATCATAGATGTTTCCACAATTTGTGGAAATGCATTTGACACAATTTAAAGATCGTGTACGAAACAGTGTTGAAATGTCTTGCATGGCTGCTGGCTTGTAATGTTTTTGTAATAGAAAATTTAGTTATTCATACGAATGCATAAAATCTACGATTTACTTTAAGAAGATTTAGATTGGTGTCATGTTTTATCGGTCTCTGTGATTTTCCTTTAGCAGGAATTTTTGCTAAAGAAAAATTTGTACACTCCTATATAATTCTTTACTTTGACGACCTTCAGAACATTTCAATATGATCGTTGAAAGAATTATGGTAATTTTTTGTACTAAAATAATTTAGTGTTTGTATTTCTGCAGAATTTTCCATAATCATAATCCTCATATATAATTCTTACAAAAAACATCTCTAAAATTTTCAAATTCCTCTCTCTATTTTTGTCTTTCACCTGCCGTCGTCTCTTCGTGTGGGTTTCTCCTGTGTTTCGCAATGAATTACGATGATCACTTATTCATCGCCAATGCTGTGAACCTCAACGCCATCACTACCGTCATTACACTTATTGCCATCATTGCTGTCAATATGACTCAACATCATCAACAGAGTCATCACGTAATTTTTCAATCAATACACGCGACGCGAACGGAGCGCTGGAAAATCATTTATTCCTGGGACATGATAAGCTCGAATGCCTCGCGACGGGATTTCGCATCAACGACACAATCGGACGAAATTTATTTTCTGTAAATCGCGATGAAGTCACAATCGGTGCACATGCGTTGCGAATTGATGGCGAAGGTGGTGCCGTATTTCGGGAATCCGTTCAGACGCCTCATGTACGAGCCGAACCAGGACGTGAGTTAAGGTGAGTAATGGAGTTGCTACTGCACAGCCAGACAGATGCAATTGGGCTTATATACACGTAGATATTTATCCAAGTAGTCCATCAGGCAGTCAATCACTCAGTCAATCAGTCATTCGACATGCATGAGTAATTCCTCGGAAAAACAAAAACAGATTGAGTTGGTAGCTGACTCTTTAGTGCTGCAATTTATGGATGCAAAATCTTTTATGAACCAACAGAGAACGACATTGCGCTGCGTTACTTCACACTGCAATTGAAGTGTCCTGGACAAAATCCCACACAAACACATTCATTTGATATGTATGTGTTGATGCGATAGCAATCATACATCTGTCTGGCTGTCTGACTGTTTATCTATTTTTAAAACATACTGCCAGATTTTGCGACTTAATTTTCAAAAAATCCTCAAAGGGATTAAGTTGAAAAAATTGTACATTTAAAATAAAGTTGTAAAGAACCGAATTATTATTTTCTTAACGGTCTCTCAGTGTCATTTATTGGCACTTATTTTACAAGGATTACGCTTTTGTTTCGGTTCATGAAGTCGATCTATTTTAAATAAATAATAACCATATGCGCAAGCACCGTGTCATGGAGTACTTTTAACATCATTGTTACTTGAGTTAATCCATTCATATTTTTACTATCAAAAGAAATATGTATGCTGAAAAATATCATTTGTCAGAATCTGATTGAGGATTATACTTTCAGAATCTTGACTCATTAAATCGGAATAAAATTATTGCAATTTTTCCAAACCCTTTGTGGAAATAGAAAATATCTGATGCGAAATTGAAATATTTACAAAGAGTCTTATATTCTTATATTCTTCAAGATTGGAATCACCAACCCGCAAACTAGAATTAACGGCGGCAAAGGATATAAATCTGCAATCAAGAGCCGGTGGTATCGAGCTTAACGCTCTAGACGATGTCAAACTGAATGCATTGGATGGCAGTGTGAGTTTTAATTTTGATTGATATCAGTGTTTTTATTGCCTTTATTCATGTCGTTGGTATTTTCATCATCCCGAGTTCTTAAGGAATGGTTGGAGGCGGGATTCGGAGGGATTGAGAGTCTTTTAACTTTTAAAAAATTCTAAGCCATTTCATTCAAATTTATTTCGTCTTTCCTTTGTCTCGACGACAAGGAAAAGATGACTCCTTCACTAATCTATTTTTTCAATAAATTGTGTGTAATTCTATCAATTTTGAATACTTCATTGTCATGTCTCTGTTCATTATTTCTACCAAACGTTGTTTCAAAATTCTAATCGGAAAGCACTTCCAAATGATTAATTTTCAAAACCTAACGGGCCATATAAGTACACCATTATTGTCTAAGCCTTGGTAATACTTCCAACAATGTAAAAATTTGTCACTAATTGTCGGAACATCCCAATTCAATACTACTTTCCTAAGTCATCACTTGTGGGAATCGCTCGATGTTGTTTAGTATGATATTTCTTAATTATATGCCTTCTGCAATATGACATGCACTAGCACGATATAGAGTCTGACCTAAAATGAAGTTAAAACTGGACATGAAGAGAAAATAAAGTGGGAAGAAGGTTCAATGATATTGACTTTTTTAGATAAATCCAACATCGACAATTGACTAATATTCTCTATTTTTATATAAAGCCAACCACGTCGTTCAAGTTTGCTTCTATTGTAAAATTTATGAAAAAAATTGTTGCATTCTTTATATTGTTTTGCACCTTATTTCGTCTTCTCACTCTCCCCCCTACTTTTTATGGTCAATCTTTCTTTTTCTTCATTCTAAAAAGCAGCTTCGTTTGGAATCATCGAAAATTCTGATGCCAAATTTACGCACGGTTCAACCAGCCCTGCCGGGAACTACTCAGACCCATGACCACGTCCACCGTGTCTTTCAATTATGCGCCTGTGCTAATGGTAAACTCTTTTTAGCCGCCTCGCATTCTATTTGTGCTGGTGATGACAGTACGGTCTGCAGATGATCTACACCAAATCAATAAAGAGTTTATACTTTAAAAATTGTGTAGATAGAAATTTTCATACAGAAAACCGATCGATTCTACATTACTATCAGATGATAATGGCGATGATGGTGGTAATTTTAGTAGTAGTAATAAGGCAGTAATAAGGTAGAAATAAGGTAGTAATACGAAGATAAAGAATTATAACTACGTTTGCACGCGAAATACATTTATGTACATATATATCATAGTAAGTAGTTGATATTGTGGTCATTAGTAGACGCAACACGAATTAAATGTTCGACCATAATCACATACCTTTAGTAATCAGCATATCAATTACATCTTAGTACGACTATAGTCATAATATATCGATTTTTGTCGTATAAAAGAGACGAAAAGGTACGCACGGGTACCTCTATATATCGTATATAGAAATTAAATAAATTCAGAGGCCTAGTAACGCATTATAGCATATGGCTCTATAGCAATACCAAACACACATATATCCAAATGTGTTCACATATATCCAATAAGCTGTGCCTAATGTAAGTTTGGGCAGAGAAATATATAAACTCCAAGAAAGCTTTACGGGTATAGAATTTTTTCTATTCAGCTAAGTTTGTATAATCGTTTAGGTGTCTGTTTATGAATAACTGATGCGTGTTTGTATTTGTTTGAGGTGGATTTGCGACTCGCACATATGCTGCCAACGTTGAGATGCTATGCCAAATTAAATAATTAGTTCTTCCTCAATAACAGTTTTGCTAATTCAAATAGGGAACGAGATCCCAAATTAATAAAACATCTATTCATCGAAAAATTCTGTCAACTAACAGAGTAATTAATGAATGTGCGCGCACCGCGTACCAAACAAAAAATGAATGAATATTAAAACTTCATTTCAATTTTAGTCGCTCACTTTAAGTTAAATAGAATTTTAATTAGACATTATATTGCGATGTAAATTTTAAATTTTTAATTTAATTTTACGGAGTAAATATATATTTTTTAAATTAATTTTTTTCATCCCGTTTTCATAAATGTGAAATATTTAACTTTCCACAAAGATTTTCTTAACTTTGAAACCAATTACTTAGATAGTTTTATTCGCACTTATACATTATTCGTACCGATAATGTTTCGGGTAAGCTTAACTTAAATACATGTTTTCATTTCATTAAGGAGATTCAATTTCAAAATTACTGACATTTAAACAAGATTAAACAAAGAGCTTGCTATTTAGAATTAAACCACTGCCTAGGGAAATATCGTAGGTTTATGAATACAAATGTACGATATTCGTTACAAACACTTTAATATATACACATGTATTAGAAACGATACTCGTAATATATAATAGGAAATTTATAATCTTTTTCAGAAAACATTTGTTTAATTTTCAAGAGATTCTAACCTTCAAGAAATTGAAAGCTTTCTTAGTTTTACTTCTGCTTTAATTTAAATCATAAGTACTTTTTTAATGGAACCTAAAATTCCTTGTGAAAGCAGTGTAGACCCATATCATACACATAGTACTAAACCAAGACCATTACCTTAAGAAAGCAAACAAAGGTTTAGAAGAACGTTGGATTTTTCTCTAATTTCAGAGATTTCTAAGCCATTTGTTTAAAATTTAAGAACTGCCTATCTAGAAAAATATTCTTTGTTTTCATAATTTAATTTAAATCGGAAAAATAAAAAAATCGATTACTTCTTATTAAATTTTAATGATACTTTGTTTGGAGCAGGAAGAATAATATAACAATAATGTTAAAAAACGCAGACAATTCCATTTGAAAACCAGACTGTTGAGAAAATACTTTTAAAAAATAATTAATCAGAATATAATCTATACCAATATTATTGCAAAAAATTTATTAATACAACACTAGATGTTATTCACAAATGTTTTGTAACAATATTAACAAAAGCAAATGAAAAATAATGCTAAACTTAGAACCAATTACGAGTAAATGAAAAAAATATATAAAATAGAATCAAAAATGTTTTAAATTATATAGAAAAGAGCAAAGCCTTAGAAATAGAAATTTTAGTTTAAAAAAAATTTTTAAGAAATTAAAAAATTTTTAAAAAAATTAGAAAAAGTATAATTTCATTTAATAGAATTCTTTAGCTTAGAGATTAAAAAATGTTTTGTTGCGAAGGTGTCAAATGCGTATATATACACATCTTTGATCCTTTTGATACCAACTGCAGAGATACAACAATAAATAAGATGAAATTAGTTAAATATTGTAAAAGAAATTGGAGATTAAATGTATGTAATTAAAAAACCTTATAGACATAATAATACACTAGGAAAAGAATTAAGTAATATTTTCAGAGTATAAGAATAATGAATAAATAGAAGAAGAAAGAGAAAAACATTATTTAATCAAAATCAAATGTTTCCGTGTTTCTCTTACATTTTCCTTAGCTTTGTGTTTTTCGGAATATTGCCTAGATTTCGTCATTACAATTTTTTCCTTAAAAAACATTTTGGAAAATCAGGAAATTATTGCAATATTTTGCTTCATTTTATAAATTCAAGTGAAGAAAATTGTGAATTTAATCATCTCTGGTTTATGGGAGGAGTCACGAGTCTAGGAATCGTTCTTCTGGTTTTCACTTCTTTATTTCATCCATTTCGGAGCGTCTGAAGCAAAAGTAAAAACGAAAACCTTGAGTGGAAGGAGTAGCTTTTTGAGCGCTTCTTAGAGTGACTATTTTGGAGTGGTTTTTTTTCCAAGTGTAAGTGAACTTCTAAAAAATACTGTAGAGCAATAAAATTCCATAAAAAGTGGGTACTTTGTAAAGCGGTGACTTAGTAAAAATAACATTTTTTGACCATTTTTTTTTGTAATTAATATATCCTGAAAAAAAGCAAAAAATTTTAAACTTATCTGTCTCTAAATTTTCTTCAAAAGATATTTAATTATGTATCAACCCCAAACAGTAAAGAAAGGTATACCTATTGTTGTTGTTATTATTTTCCCTTGCGCTCAGTGTTCGTTACTAACAATTTGTAGTTGATCCTGTTGATTCCCAAAAAATTATACATTCTATTAATTTTCTAAAAGGATCTCCTCGACTACCGTCTGTTTTGTACAGTCCTCGTTTCTGTTCTCATTGCCATACATCGTTGACACTCTTGGCCCGGCACGTCATTAAACGCTGCAAGTGTTCTACTTGTCAAGCAGCAGCAATATCGTTGTCTGTGCCGATGACGCCCTCATCATTACCCGCCTCATCTCATAAACACAATTTCACAAGCAAAATGTTTAATTTTCTAACGTTGTTGCCTTATGTGTTTGTTGTTTATGTAACGGTTATTATTCATGATGTTCTTGTTTTTGTAATGTTGGCATTGCCCACATCCGTTCGCCTTAGATTCGTAGTACGCTATGCTAGAGCAAGGAACATTTACACCATAAAATTTTCTAATTACTCGACATCCCGAAAGAGAAAACTGCACAGACGGAGGTCTTTTCTCCCTTTTCAAATTTCCTTTTCAGCAGCCTGCTCCTTCACAACCTTTAGCTATGTATGTTGTTTACAAGCATTAACAAATTTTAACAGAAGCTCTTCCAATTTCTTTTGATTAAAATATGGAAAGAAATTTTGAAAAAATTAAAGACAAAAAATTGCTTGTATAAAATTATTTATAACTAGCAGCATACACGTTGTTGTGTCCTTGCATTTTCATTGGATACCAAACCGATCTTATGTGTCCTAAGAGAGCTTTAGAAAAACGTTCAAAATCCGCTGAAAATAATTTATGTCTCTATAAAAGATAATTTTAAAAATAATTCACAAATAGACATTCTTTAAGCTATCAAATCGACACGCCAACCCCCAATGGAAGATAGAATTATATTATAAACGTTACAAGAAAATATCACGAAACTGTAATAAAATCAAACTCAACAATTTAACTTTCATCACATTTAATTAATTTACGACCACTAAAGACCAAACAGCAGACAAACTCTCGGATATCCGAAAGCAGAAGTAAGCCATTAATTAACTCCGACTAGCCAACCCCGGTGATTATCATTGTTGTCTCCTAAACAGGAAGGACTAACTGAATGATCTATTGATTGAATGAATGAATTGCTTATTATTTTTTCCTTCTGAAAACACGCCCAACTTGTATAAGGTATAATTTAGTCATTTTGATGAACGACAATAATTCGTCGGTTTGTGGGCAGTCGGGGCAAGAGGGGTAAGGCGAATGTAGGGAATAAAGAAGGACACTAATAAACACTTTAGAGTGGCGAATCTTAATTTCTTAAAGATTTCTATTTAAAGTCGAGGAACTCTTTGGCTTGTTGAATTGTATTAATTTTTTGACAACTGATATCTTCGTAAAGGACTCTACTCTATTATTCAGGATTTCACTTCACTTTCCGTCACTTCATTTCACTTAATTGCTCTTATTTCCAATTCTAATTTTAAATGAGCCCTAATTGTAAATGTGTATTTGAGTGCAAATGTATCACTTTGTCCTGGCAATATCATCATCCACTTGTCTCGTCCTTAAGTACGCTATCTGCTATTGAAACAACGATACTCGAAATCCATTCACAACCAACTTCAGGTTATTGCCTTTCAGCTCAGTTCAGTTATTCAGTCAGTCAACTAGACAACCGCACTCCGTAAATCACTCAAATATTTAGTACCCTTCTTCTTACCCGGTGAATTTATGCACTGGATATCCTTGAGTCGCCCAAGGGAGGGGGGGGTGAGAGAATAAGTGTAGGGTGGAGGCTGCCTTCATAAGGTTTCATTTCGCCGGAGGTTCATGGCTGATGGCAAAGATGAAAACGACCTTGACAACTATAAGTGTCAAGATGTGCATAACTGTGGATTTCAATGACGATGCCGGAGGAGAAGAGGACGAAGGATGGGAGAGGAATAATATTCTATTTTTGATAAAATAACAAGAAATGGATAGAGCTTTTGCGTTTATTTTTCTCTACATTAATAGTTTCTTATACTAAAATGAATAAAGTGGGAAATTATTGTCTGACTTTATCCAAAAGAGTCAATTGGGAACGGTATGTTGCCAAAAATGGAATCGCTATAAGAAATTTAAAAATAAAAATATAAACGCAAAGGCATAAAATTTAATTAAGCCGAATGCAGAATCAAATCCACAAAAAGGAAGAAAACGACAAATATAAAAAAGATCGACATTTTTCATTGAATTTTTTCAAAATGTAGGGTGCGCGTTACTTCGACGAAGCTCATTGAATATTTTATTACTGCTAGACATTTGCTAATTTGTTGTTCTTACTCGTTATTCAGCAGAATTGTTTCGGTTTGGAATGCTGCCGTTATTCTTTTTGAAGTGCTTTAAGTTTGTGTGTTGTAAATGTTGTTGTTGTTGCTCTTGCTGTTGCTATCGTTATTGTTTTGTCATTAGCATTTTCTTTTAAGTGTTAAATGGTTTTCGTCGTATTGTGAAAATGTATGCAATTTCCATGATTGAACGTTGAGATTATTTTAAGGATGTTAAAATATTATGGATTTATCTATAAAAATTCTAAAAAAATATTTCATTTCTCAATTATTGTAAACTGTAAAAAGGTTGTCAGATTGAGTTGTTAAATTATTTTCTTGAACATATTAAGATTGATCAAATTGGTGATGATGATAATGATGTTGGTACGATGTTCTAATAGAGTTGATTGTATTTCACTAAAATTTGTCTAGCATCCTAAAATTATACTTCTAGAAATTTGGTCTTATATATTTTTCATAACAAGTTTTCAAGACACATAAATAATAGATCCATAAATAGTCAGTTCTCCTCACACCATTCTAATTTAAATGATTTTGGAATTTAGAATTTTTGATGCTCAGGAAATGAATGAAGTTTATCCCACAAAGTAAAAAAACATATTGAAATTGTATAATTTCAATTATCTGAAGAATGATGTAGAAATTTATATTCGATATTATATTTCGATTATCTGAAATCTTTGAAAACTAAAAATTTAAGCCAGATTATTGGTCTCCACAAATACCAATAAAATTTTGTCGAAAACAAAATTGGCTGAAATTTCAAAAAAAGAAAAGAAAAAACAAAAAAGTATTGCATAAATTCTAACAGAAATAGTAATAGATATTAACAACAACAATTGCAAATATTGACTGGATAAATGGAAGATATAACTTCCTCGCATTCAGGATCACCAACAATGTTGAACGAATAGGCAGCGAAGCAAAAACAAACAGAACAAATAAGAGAGGCTTCTGTGGGCAAAACACCGAAAATAACATCAGCAAAAACTACTAACCACAACAACAACAACAGAAGCAGCAGCATAATTTAAGTCATTTGCGACAAAAATAACGGAAATCAAATCGAAACCTCATGCGTCAGGGCCAAAACCAACTAAACGAGCACCAGCTGCTTTAAATGAGATGACGGTTATTTTGCTGTTGCCGATTGTTGTTGTTGTCATTGTTATTATTGTTGTTGTCGTTAGTGGTACGTTTGACTGCTACCACTGCTATTGCTGCTGCTACGTCTCCCGCTATAGAAGAGCTGCTAAAAGTGGCGAACGACTGCAAAAACAAGAAAAAAAAACTAGAGGAAAATACTGTAGACAGCTTTGGCAAAACTTTGGCTTGTAATGTTGGCCAACAATTTCCATCACGCCCATCGTCTGGGCAATTTTGTGCTCTTGCAGCCCCTTGAAATTTAAGTTTAAACAATGAAGTGTTACCGCATGTAGAGAGTGTGAGGAGCGCCTACTGCCACTGACAGCTATCATCATCATCGGCACGGCCTCTTTCGCCATCACCATAATCATTGCCATCACCGTCACCGTCATCATCATTACAACCCGCTGGCACTCCCATATCTTTCCCAAAAACAATTGGGAACAATACCGGAAATTGTATATAGAAAATGCCAGATTTTCGTTTGCCAAAAAATCGACCGCAATCGCATTTCTGTGACAATCCTTGGCGCAGTGCGGGAAAATGAAAACTCGTTTCAGTCGATCGTTTGATTTCTATCAAAATTTTGCTATTGCTTCCTTACGACTCTTCTTTCTTTCTCTTGAGATTGTTCGTAAGCAGTTTCGTACAAACAAAAACCAATTTTGCTTATTACGCAATCACTAAACAATGTATTACGTAAACATTTAGTCTTCATCTTTTTATGTCGCAATTATTACACCGCAGAAGCGACCAAGCCTTGTCCATCCTTGCCTTTGTCGTTGTTTTCGGTCCTAGTTTTGTTATCAAAACAATTTTATCAGCAATACTACCGGAGCAACATAAATAGGAGAAGAAGAATAAGAAGAAGAAGTAATACACAAGCAACTCTCATTGTGGTTGGTCAAAGTCCAGCAGTAGGAAAAAAGAGGTCTTTGTGTCTAAATAACGAGATCTAATTAAAATTGTTTGCGGCCGGCTTGTATTAATTCCATTTCTGTTCTCAGTTCAATTACAGTTTCGAACATTTCGGAATTAAGAAAATGGACTGAATGAGTTCTTTATTTAAATTTGAACAGAATTGCATGGAAGAAATTCTCTCAAATTCTATGAATTGATTTCAATTGGATTGATAAATTAAATTAAATGTGTTTAATATAATTAAATAATATAATTTAATATAATTAAATACTTAAATACTAATAATATAATTAAAATACCGACAACCACATGTCCCAAATGATTGGCCGATCAGCCGACTAGTTTAAAGGTACGGCGTAAACCCCACGCGTACACCGATCGCTTCGATTAATTCTGAAAGGCAAAAGTTTGGAAAATGTTGAATATGAATTGTTGAATTCGTTTTTTTATTCGTTCAATCACGTTATTACATTAAATTCCCTTTTACGACAACGCTCGTCCTGCGATAAAGAAATGAATTTTTTTGACTCAAGAAAAACAAATTCTAAGATGAATGTTGTTGTTGATCATGTTGTTCGCATTGTTAAATAATAACTTCCAAGATTTATATCTAAAATGAGTTATACTCATTAGCACTATAATATAACGCTTAAAGATAGAGAGAGAGATGGAGAAATGGAGAGATAGAAACAGTTGGACGATGTTGCCCGTTATGTACCAAAAATAATATTTAACGATGTGCAAAAAAAAACAACTAAACACCACTACTACTGATTGGGGTCAGCAAACAGATCCCTTTTGTTACCACTTTGCTGTGGCAAAATTATTTGCAATATATTTGTAATGGCTCTGGAGGACAATCTCCTTATCCTTAGATTTCATTACCACAAAATGTAAGCGACCAGGGTGGCCCTAATAGGAACTCATAAAAACTGAGATATAACAGAAACAAGAAGAAGAAGAAGAAAACGAGATAAAGCGAAAAGAGTATTAAAAGACTGAGAAGAATGAAAGGAGAATGGGAAACTGCAACAAGAAAGCAAGTCTAATAAAGCATAATGGAATATAATATTATATCGTACTAAGATAACGATATATAACAGACGACATATCATTCTAGCGAACCAACTGGTGCAGAAGACATTACGAGTACAAAATAAATGTTATCTATACGACACTCTTTCCCCGCATATCACACACAAGCACAAAAACAAACGCATGTAGCCCTTTTCCAAACGACGTATACTAAACAATCGCTTATGGATGCATGCATAGACAAAAAATTTCATGTCATAATTATGGCATTATATTTTATCAACGATCTCGATAAAAGCGTTGGGCAGGAGGGACGACTGAATAAGAAATCATTTAGAGAGAGAGAGAGAGAGAGCTAAAACAACGCCCAATTTCTGCACTTTGTTTAGTTAATTAATTTCCATTTAGGATTATAAACCGTAATATTATAAAAATGTAATTGAATTTTTGATATAAGGAATAATTTTAATTAAAAATTATTATGCAATTATACATTGATACCATTTTTATGACTATTATTACTGTAATTAATGTTTAATTCTTTACGATATTGGACGACTTTTAGTAGTTTGACACTTTGCTATATTAATAAGATGCCAATAGACATCGTTTGGACATAATTTGAATTTTATATGAATAACATTGGTATGAGCTATTACGATTTGACGAAACCTATTTTAGTAGACCTCGTAGACTTACCCCATATATTTATTGAAGCATATTTTAATCGGCCAGACATCGATAAAATTTGAAAAATATATTTTTGCGCCCAAATGTCCCGATTTAGAGTACGCTCTGTAATGCATATCATATTTGTAATCTCGCATAGTTTCTCAGCCGTCCACTGTCATTTCGTGGAGATAAAATAATTAGCAAACTTCTCTAGAGAAGAACCCAGCTGAATTTTGGTATTATTTCTCCCCCAAATGAAAATGATGAACGGTGACCATTTTTTTTCATTTTTACAAACTAAATCCGAGGATGAAGAAGGTAATGGTCTCAAATTTGATACAAAGTTTTCGAAGGCAAAGTCTTTCTAGATTTTCACAATTTATTAAGGCTTACGGTTTTCTGCCAACAATTTTTACATCTCAAAAACCTATCGGTATCTTTGTATGCGTCCCGATGATAATTCCTGAGACCAATTTTTGCTTCTTGGTTAAATATTTCCAACGATTTTTTCGATTTTCATTAAGTTTTAATTATTTAAAATTTAATTAAAATGTGTGATATAAAGTGTGACTTTGGTAACCTTCATAAGATTTCGTAAAGTGTGACTTTAGTAACCTGTATAAGTCTTTCAAGACCTCAAAAAAATTTTGGAAAATGAAGTTGTGAATTCAGAGAAGACTAATTTTTCTTATCATTTTGAGATACTTGCTTAAGCAATAATTTCCCCAATCGACATTTTTTATTTTCATGTTATTTCAGTTTCATTCATCGCGTTTTCATACACTGAAATTGTCAACGAGAAGAAATTCCGCAATTTATTGAAGATTTCTCCTCATTTATTTATCTCAATGGCTTTTTATGTCCCATAAAAAATTAGATCGTTATTAATGTTATTAAATATTTTTGCTTTTAGCAAATAGCTTTTGAAAACGCCCTCATCTTCTTCTTCTTTTAGGTATGACTACCTTTTTTGTAATAAATTAAAAGTCATAAAAATGTCAAAGATCACTTGAAAACGTTTGCTTTCAATTACAAACTGTAGACCATGATGACACCCTTGATGATAGTTTTCAATTAGAGCTTTGGTAAGCATTAGCTAATCGATAGACTCTTTTCCCCTTTTCTCATTCCTTCCCCCCTCCCACCGTAACACCCTTCATTATTTCTTTTCAATTTTTCTTCCATTCTTTCGTCATTTCTTTCATTGATAAATAAGGTTTGAAGGTTTCTTAAAATTACCTGCTATCGCAGCGATATGGCCACCCTTTACAGAGACCCGATTAATACCGAACTTCGGTCATAAATTGTTAATTGTTATCAACTTCGTGGTATCTTCAAAGAGGTAAACATAAATCTTTATTCGGCAACGAAGGCAATTAACAATTATCTCTAATTAACACGTGCCATGCTTTCCCTTCAGAGTTCTTTGCAGTTTTTCCGCAGCAGAAAAATTAAAAAAAGGGCAAATAAATAAAGCATAGTAAATAAAACAAGGTAACAAAAGAAGGATGAATGCAAGCGAGGAAGGATTGGCGGTTGGATGTTTAAAAGTTATTACCCACCAGTTCCGTGAGCGGCAGTCTCCGGAAGGGTGGTAAAAGTTCTGAAAAGTTAAAGAAAAAGGCCAACAGAATGTAATTCGGATTTAATTGCTTGTTAACACGCACGCATCGCAGCATTGGTGGGTGTCCAGAAGCAACGGTAACGGTAACGGGTGCTAAAATGAAAACAAATGTATTGAAGGCAAAACGAACGAATAAAAAAGAAATAAACGGATCGGTGGCGGCTGGTAAGGCAATGGACGGACGGACCGTGGCGAATTTGATTGTTGAGTTGAATTTGAAACACTGAGCGAAGAAACTCGTAACTCGTTTCGTTCGCGCTTCATTCCTCGAACGGAAGGAAGTGTTGCGCCGTTCGAGTTTTCAACCTGAAGCTCTAGCGAGAGAATATGCAACATACGGAATATCCTTTGGATGATATACGACGGTATTGAATCTCATTGTCGTTATGGTTATTGTTGTACTTGTTGTTATTATTATTGCCGGCGCTAGTATTGTGGGTTGTGTTTGGTGCTGTTGTTTGCTGTCGGTTATGGCGATGTAGAAAATGATAAAGTGTCAGTTTACCTGCCGGGATGCACTAACTAACCAAAAACTGATTGCCGGCCATATCGGATGGAATTTGAATCAAGTGTGAAAAAGAAACAAAAACAACTGCCATCAAAATCTGACTACTCTCATATGTTGCCAATTGGAAGCGACACTGCAAAAAAAATTGCCATGATATGAGAATTCCCAAAGCTAGCCAGCCATGGATGGGCAAACGATGGTACCGATGTCAAGCAACGAGCAATAAAGCAAATGTAAAATAAAACAAAGCGAACATTTTAATGTTTTATTACAAATTATAGAAGAATGGAGAAAGAATATTATAGAGTTGCAAAAGAAAAAAATACAAATAAGAACAAATATAAAAATAGAAATAAAAAGATGGAAAAATTGGAAAGTCAGATGGCACTAAATACACTCACGCACACATCGGGAGACACGCGATTAACATGTTTTCTTAAAAATTTGATGGGTTTAACATCAGTCCTTCAATAAGTCTAATTCTCATTTCAAAAAATAATTTTTTTATTAATTTATAATCACCTCAAACCTCTGATTTCACTTCGCTAAATTATTTTTTAAAAAACTTGATCAGATATTAAAAAATGGTTGTAAAAGACCATTGTTTGTTGTTATTGTTATTACAGATTCTCCATGCTAAAAATTCGTTCTGTAAAAAAGGCGATTTCTGTGCCTTTGTGGACCACTTTTTTATTGATATTTGGAAGTAATGAAAGGAATAACTGTAGATAGTTGCAAATTACTCTCCTCCCTTCGAAAATAAGTGGAAAAGTATTTTGTCTTTAGCTGACTGTGAAGTGTAATAACCAGTCAGTCGTCAGTGAGATCGCTTGATGTAAATTTAATTATACACGAAATGGATGACGTTGAAACGATTAATTAAAGTCGTGTTATGGCGGTCGGCGCTGATGAAATGAATTAATGGAAATCAACCCCCCCCTTCCCGGCTAAAACCGAGGACAAGGTAAAACATGAAAATCTTCTGAGTACCAAATACATTTACAAGCAAAGGAAAGGAAGAAAGAAGACAATGCAAAATAAGAAGAAGAAACGTAGAAAATACGTTGGAAAAATGTAAAGGAGATGAAAATAGTGATTGCTATGGTATTCCTCTTCACACTAAGGAATATATTTTATTACTTCAACTCTAGAGAATGAGTTGAAATTTTTTATTACAAAATCTCCCTTTATCCATCTCTCTCCCTAACACTATCAATCCATCTGTTCAATTCTTCCTGCTAAGAATTCTATCACTCACAAAGTATTTTGTGATGAAATGTAAGGGATTTTTCTTTTACTTTATTGCGTTGACTGAATTCGTTGAACCGATGGGACTGAATGAACTGACGGAATGGCTGTCTAAGTAACTGACTGAATCGCTGAATAACTAATTGAGCAAGTAGTTGTTGTTGTTGGTGTGCTCATGGAAATGATAATATGCCAGAGAAACAGATTGTCATGAAAGCTAGAGCTCATCAAGCTTTTAATTTATGATAAGAATTTGAATTTCTTCGACTTTGGATGCGTCTTTAATGACTCGTAATGAATAAAATGTTTTTTTCAGTTCATGCAAGTTACTTTATTTATTTAATGGTCTCTACTGTTCCTCCTCTACCATCTGCCCTTCCCTCTCCATTGCTCCAACTGTAATTAATTTAAATCTTTATGCGAAACCATGTATTGATAGCACCGAAGTATATACATATATATCCGTCCGTCTAAATGTTTGCGAAATTGTAAAGGAGGCAAAATGGCTTTAGAAAATGTTTAACAGTTTATTAAAATGTCTTAAGCAACGTAATTGTATGTGTTTAATTATGCCGAAACAATTGAATGCAATCTCTTTCGCCGCCAATATAGTACGAAAACGTGTATGGATATGTATGCATGTTTCTATGGACCCAGTAGGAAAGCAAGGCGTGATTATATTGCCAATATCGTTTCTTTAAGATTCCGTTTCTGTAATTTCAATAAAATTTTTTTCATCGCATTCGGATCCCGTTGGTCTTTTCTCAGACCTTTAATAATCCGTATTGAAATGCCACCCAAACTCTTTGACACGCACATTTCAGTCAATGATGAACTTCTACGGCCTAAAATCACTCACAGCACAAAAATTGTTGTTCCCTAAGTTTTATATTTTCGATTATGTTGTTACTTTTACGAGAAAAATATTACAAAAAAACCATTAAGGCGTTCTCTTTATTGTCATTTGAAAATCTTTCTGCGTTCTTCATTGAGATATAATAACGAATTATTAATAAACGAACAATTTACAACTATGCCAGTGCGGATAATATTCATCCTTGGTGTCATACATATTATATCACGGTTATGTCTTTTATACAATTAAGCGAGGACAGTATCGGTCCATCAATCATATTCTATTGCATCTCAATTTTCCTACAGATAATATTCCAGAAACGAAGTCAGAGAGCGATGAGATAAAGTGAGCAATAGAGAGAGAGAGAATGCATGTGTATGTGAATTTCCAATTGAATCATTATTATTTGCATTTCAAATGTAATTGGATTTAATCGATTTCCTCTGGCTAAGCTTTTGGCTTAGTTTGTGCAAGCGTTTTAGCAAACAATTGCCTCTCACGAATCTCTACAACAAAAACAACAATACACAAATAAATAAATAAATAAATAAAATAAAAGGCCAAACGAATATGTAGAAGCAGAATGAATAAATGTGAAAATAAATAGAATGAAATAAAACCACAAGCGTTATTCCAGCGAAAACACCATCACCTCCTTCAGACGATGCATACAACAAATACAAATACAAACACACAAGTACAACACATAAACAACCGCAACAATAACAACAAATTTCAGTGGCACAGGCCGGCCAACCGTAAAACTTGCCGGCTGCAACACTTGTCGGGGTCATAACTTTTCGGTTAAAGAGAATTCTCCAGAAATTGTTGTAAAATTCATAAAATATTTGAGCCCGATCTTTAAAAAAACGTTAATCAAGAAGAAACCAATTAAGACGTAGTAAAATAAGACAGGAATATTTAAATAACATGCTCGCTCTCTCTCTTTCTCTCTCTCTCTCTCTCGCTTTCTACGTCTTCTATTTTCCCACCCCAGCAGACAAGTTTTAGGTTGGTTGTATTATGGCTTATGATAAGTAATGACAGTTTGTGACCAAAACGTACTTTGTGACCAACTACCAAAAAACATGTTTTTCCCGTCATTTTTATGCGTTCACCCTTACAAGAGAGCCATAACTTAAAACCAAATTGTCACCAGATTGTGTGTCATTCCAGCTCATCTCTCTCCATCTCTCTCTCCCTCTCTTTCTCTCTCATTACACAAAACCAAACTCAAGGCTTCCGGTCAACCTTCTTTGTCGGCATTTTGTTTTGATGGAACAAATCCTGGTTCCTTTTTCCCTGGTTGCCTTTTCTATAACTTTCCTATAGCTATGCGTCTACCAAAACACACAAATATACGAAGGCACTTGTGCAAGGGGAAATCTTGAAGTTCCAACAATAGTCAGTGTTTGTCAGGGGTCCACCGAGTCAACCCAGTAGAGTTTGCTTGTAGTGGCGTAACCGCGAATGCATCTGTTGCGTGAATATTTTACTAAATAACATGGACGAAGCAAATTTGCTGCAATGGAGGTGAATCAGATGACACAATTTCAAAAAGTTATATCATTTTCTAAAAAATAGGTTGTTGCTTCAACGTATTCTATTACACTAATTTTTCTTGCCAAGCAAAAATTCAAAGGGTTAAATTTGAAGAAGACTTCTGCTCGAGCTCGAATAATTCTAGTTGAATTTATTTTTAAATTCTAACGAAAACCAACGAATTAACAAAAAACGCTTTTTGAATGTTGCAAGTTTCATTTCTTCAACTGTTTGAAGGACACTTTCTAAAAATATAAAATTCATCCTACGGAAAAACAATTATTTTTATTTTCTTCGTATGAACTTTAACCTTCATTAAAATAAACAAAAGCTTCTACACCTGAGGTGACTAAAACCCACCACACTCCCCCCAAAAGCCGGTAAATAAAAAAGAAATAATCAGCATAAGCATCAGCCTCGCATCAGAATCAAAAACGAGCGAACAAAAACAATAACAACAACTACGGAATCATGCCACTGTGCACCGTGTGCTATTTGTCAGCTGCAAGCAGGAAGTTCATTATTCATTGTTGTTGTTGTTCTTTTTTACAATTTATGACAATTTTTTGTATTTCATTTTTCCTTACTGTCATTTTTCCGCCTTCATTACTTAAAAAAATTCATTCGGATTTCAGAGCCAAAGCCACTCTTCCTATTTTTTTACTTTTGCATTTTACCTTTTGCTTTTGATTTCTAACGCATTTAATTCATTCCTTTCTTTCTATTCTATTTTTTATTTTATATTATTTGTCGCTATTTTTATTTTGTTATAATAAATTTTACCCTGTTGGTAATTTTTTGGTTTTTGTTGTAAACCTTTTTGTTTGTTTATTTACGTGAAAGCGACGCAAAACGCCCCGATTTGAGGAAGGGGTGCCTGAGAAGTTTTTTATCTCACGCAACAAGCAAAGCTCTTAAGGTCACACCAACAGTTGATTATTAAAAAGGCTTTAATAATAACAACAACAACTACTACAACTACAACCGCTTTAATTCCCAAATAATCCGTAGGTGTCTTTTAATTTTAGTTAAATTGAATCCGTGCCCGACACCATTTCTTCCTAAAGGAAACGTTTCCTAACGGAAGCATTTTTTTCGCTTTTAATTCTTCAAGCTGCTTAAAAGATCGTCATTTACTTACCTAGCGTTAAAGGTATGAGATGTATATAAGTTCGCCATATTGTTCCATAAATTCAAGCTTTACTGAGAGGGTTGCACAATTCGTTGTTTGTGTTCGCCGCGTCAGTCATTGTCGCCACTTGGCTAAAGCTTATGTAAGTCAATCAAATAATAGCTTCTTGAATTGAAGTCATACCCAAGCGATGGAAAAATAGCTGCGGGTTGAATTATAATGACATCCGGTTTATAACGGCCAGAGCGAATAAGACCATCATCAGTAGTGGCAGCAACAGCAGGACCACCAACAGAAAAGCCTGCCCTGTGGGCGCTTTTGTAAAATCCGTAGAGTAGGCCAAGGCATTGCTGGCGGCCCTTCATTCTACCACAAATTCATTCATCCATTCCATTCAGCCATTATTTACCCATCCGTTCTACTTTTCAATTATATTTAATTAAATCCAGAGGTAATTAACAATCGCTGCCACGGCCTTCGTTTATAATTCAGGCTACCAAGGCATATCCCATTGAAATAAACAATATACATAGAAGCAATTGGCTCCAATCAACAATCAAAATGTCAAAGAAAGTGTTGAAAATATTTCTATTTTTAAAAAAATGTAAAAATATATAAAACATATAATAAAACTTATTTTACAAAAAAACATTTCTCTTCTAAATTTAAAACCTTATTAAGATCATAAAATTTTCTGTATGGAATTGCACTTCGGTATTACGAAATCTACGAATTCGCTAAACAAACAAAATAAAATAAATTAAATTTTTCCCAAGCCCAGATAACTTTAACCTGCACCAGATATCGAACGCTATCAAATCTGTGATAGAAGCTATCAAATCTGGTGACGTCTAAAAAAACTGTCAAGTGGAAAAGTGACCGGCTGTACTTCTTCTACTCCCCTTTTGTGAGTACTTCGAGGAGTGGTGCATAACAAAAGCATTAAACTGTCTGTCACTATCCAGGAAAATGCCATTCAAACAACAACAAATATGATATAACAATTTTGACCTCTGCCTGTCAAAATATTTTTACGTATGTCCACACGCTCATGCACACATACTCACATGAACTCTACAGACGAGTATGCATGTAGGTGTAGTCTATGTAACGTAAATCATATCACAAATGAATCACGGAGCACATTTCGCCAACATGCATGAAACAGTGTGTACGAATTATTGGACACGAAAGGCACACTAAACATGGTTCCGATTTGTGCTCTAAAAACAAACTTTAGTCTTCTCAAATTAATAACTCTAAATAAGAGAATTTTTTATGTCTTCTGTTTTTATCTAAATAAATGCAAATATTAATAGAAATTTAGGAAAAATATATTCTCTTAAAGAAAGCGACAAATTACAAGATATTACCCAATTTTAACCGGGAGAAACTTTTAGGCAGTTTTTGAATTTAGAAGCTCACTCTCGTACTAATACAAAAATTTGAGAGTATATAATCTGTTACCTTTTTTAAAAATCTTCAAAATTAACGCGACATAATACAGTACATATTTCATGCGGCAGACCATAAAATCATTGATTTTCATAAGCATACTATTTCGGTTTTTAATCGATGATTCTTACATGATAAGTCTCGAATTCTTAGTGTGCTCAGTTATTTTTATGTTTCAATTATTTCGTCAAAATATTTCGCCTGAATGATTGGCAAAAGGATATCTTATAGACATATATGAGATGAACGAATGAGAATATTATTTGCTGGTTTACAAGAGATTTTGTTCTCCAATAACTTCGTTATCATCATCATCATAATAGAGTCTACTCTGTTAAATGGCTTATTTTGGTTTTTTAGCTTAACTGATTTCTTCCTTCAATAACCTGTCTGATGTCTTTAATTCGTTGGGTTTCATACGCACACGTGAGACTTGCAAAGACATGAATGAGAATGGGTGGGGGGGGGTAGATTGATGTGTTCTTCATCAAAGGCAAACGACAAACTCGGTTTCCCCTTAAAAGCTTTCAATATATTATCCTTTTCGTTTGTATTTCATTCCTCTTAGTGTCTCTTATTCTTTCTTATTATCGTCATAATGACGTATCGACGTAATATTCGCTTTTCGTTCTTCGTTGGTAACTTTACAGTTTTCAAAATAATCCTACCTGTTTCTTCCGACTCTGTTTAATGCCTTCTAACTTTCATAACTGGAAAATGTATTTTCTTTAACTGTTCCTTTAACTGTTATTGTTGTTGACTCCGATAGTTGTTACTGTTTTGTAGTCCATTCTGTTGTTGTTGCCATAACGGTTTTTGTGTTCGTGTGTACTCTGATAAAATTTCTTAAGTCTTCAGCATCATCGCCGTCACTAGCATCGCCTACGTTCTAGTTTTAGTTTATGGTTCGTTTTGGTTATGAGTCCTAACACTCGTAAATGTCTACCAATAATAATTTTTCAATAAGTGAAAATCGATTACGAACTTCCTAAGAAATTTATTGGACTGAACTGAAATAGCCGAGTCTTTGTGTTATGAAGTGAGTCTGCAGTTAAAATACGAACGCAACTTAATTTTCCCCTCTACCCTCAAGTCTCACTTATATCTTTCCAATCTTCTCCTTTTAAGTCCATCTCATTGTACACTCATTCGACCAGAACCATTCTGCGGTCACAAAAAATAAGTAAAGCGTATGAGAATTCTCTATTTATTTTAAATTCTGTGTCTTCTAATTATCTCAAAATAATTTCATAGAAATCCCGAAAGTGGATCAAAACGAAAATGAAAATATTTTGAAACCTTATCTACAAGATTTTTAAGGAAAGCACTTAATCAAAACTTTCGCCTCTCTGAAAACATTGACTTAACCATTGTTTTATTTTAATGCCATAGTTTTAACCACTGATTCATATCCGTTACTACGCGTCATTTACTTTTAAGACTTTTATTTTAAATATTAGATTTTACTTTTGTAAAATATTATAATATAATCGTGTAATATTTGTATTATTATTAGATTATATTTGCATTATATTTCTTTTCTTTTCGACACTAAATTGAGTCTCTATACTTGAATTGAATTTATTTCGACAATTTGATTTTATTTTCCAAAAAGAAAAGGAAGGATAATGTACAAAAGAAAGATCTGTCGAAACTACGTAATATTTTGCGAGTATAATTCCATTTTCTTATAATGAATTTCATTTGAACTGTTTTTTAAACAAATTAAAATATCCGTTGATTAAGCGATCAAATTTTAATTTTGTTGCGGCGGCTATCCAACATCAAACAGAACAAGAAGTCCCCAGAAAAAACGGACGTGTTCATTGGATTAAAATCAACAAACAAGCCAACTCCAATCACAAAAACGTTTAACTATAGAAGCAACACTTACGATTAAACAATTTAGTTGTTTCACAGTCTCGTACATCAAACATTTCAAAAGAAAAACGAAAACCAAAAAAAAAAAATGAAAAAAGTGGTCGTTGAAACTCAATGTTTCGCATCACGATGGTTTTGTTTTTGTTCTTTTATTGAGTTCGATTGGCACAATTTAATTAAAACAATACGAAATAATTTGCGTTCAATAAAATCACTTTGATTGGCAGATGCCAAGAACAAACTAATTTTCGCAATTATTCTTCGGTTTTATTTTAATTAAACACTTGCTTTAACTATGTTGTTTTACAGTTGTTGTTATTGTTTGTTTGTTTTATTTGAAAAGAGAAGCACACACGCACACGTTGAAAATGCACGCATTAAATTAAGTATTTTTTAAAGGTGTTTTTAAAATTTCTTCCACCCAAATTTAATTGGACTAATTATTGAATTAAAACTTTAAAAAATTTTAAATTTAAAAAACTACAAAATTTTAATTTGAAGTCAAATTTTTTCATAAGAAAACCATGAAAAATGAAATTATGCAATAGTCAAATGTCAGTCCATTAATCACAGAAATGACCTATCATACAGTATTTGGATTATTTTTTGTAATCTGTAAATCTCTAATTATGCTGCAATTTTATCGTATAATGAGTCAATGTATAGTCAGCCAATAATGTGCTCAGAATGATAAAATATAGGTTGGGTCACATACGAGATTTATTACAAATTACATGACAGTTCTTACATATAAAAAATTAATATTAACATACATTCATAAAGAAAATAGAAGAAGGAGTTTTTATAAATAATATTCGTGTCAAATAAATTACCCCTTAAAAGTCATAATTTGAGCTTGAAAAGCATTTTTGATTTAACTTTCAAATATTTGCAATCAAGCGCAACAATCTTTGTACGACCCTAATCACGAGATTACATAATGATCATTCTGATCATCGGAAAGAAACGGGCTATTATTAAAGGATTTTCTTCTGATTTCTAAAGAAAATGCAATTTTCGAAATAAATTCCTTGATTTTTTTTCAAAAGTTCTTCACATGAAAATGTTTACCATGATTAAACTCTGTACTCGTTGTTCTTCTTGCTCTTACTGTCTTAGTTCTCGACTTCCATTTCTTCCTCTTCTTATTTTTTCTTATTTCTTCCCTTTCCCTGAAAAACAACTTAATATTCTAGGTAAGAAATATTAATAAATGAATGAGTATCGTAGGTCAATAAAAAATTGAACTGTTCATTTCAGTCCGTTTCTACTGACATTTCAAAACTCTTGGGAAACCGAAAGCAACACACAATCAAAGCAACAACAATATCACGGTAATGACAAATTTCGACAGACCTCTACGTGATTTCATTTTCCTTTCGCTTTTAGTGAGCTTAGCAAGAAAACAATCAGGAGCGAATTTTACTTGGTTCGTGTGTTTAGGAAGGCGCCTGAATATCAAAACAAGTAAGAACGCGAACCTCGGGCGAAAATCAAAGCTATACCCGTAATATCAATTTATAGTTTGAATGCAATAATCAGTTGTCAGTCCACGTCCATTTTTTAGAGGTAAAATTCTTTTGGAGAATAAATTTCGCAATACAATTACTAGCTTTCAATTTATCCGTCAATCTGAGAATCTGAGCTTCGAGCTCCGATAGACTTAGACGGGCTTTAAGTAGCCGGTGTGCGGCTTGTTCAATAATGGCCATTTTTAAACCTAGACGGCTTGTAACAAGAGAGAGAATATATATGCTCTACCAAATATTGCTCGACCACAACTTTCCCAAATAATTATGACAATACCAGCTGACGGACCGTGACCATTTTTTTTCATTTTTTCCATACATGGAGAACTATAATCTAAAAGCATCCTCTTTTTAAATTCACCCTTCAAGCTTTGCAAAGAACTATAAGCACAGATATATAGTGGTCGTGACATTACTCCGACTTCACCAACTTTCAGTATCAAACATCTTAGGAATACCGAGAATAGTCAGGCCAAATTTCCTGTTTCAATATGTTTCGCAATATGTACATACAACGTGTACGTTTCCCCGAAATCGGAATTTCTACAGACGGACTGTCTGTCTTGATAGACCGACAGACCGTTAGACAAACAGATAAACTGTCGGACGGACATACAGACAAACGGGGCTAAATCGAATCAGTTTCGGATCAGAAACAATCCAAATCAGTATCACATTATGTGTACTCTTTAAATCTGTCCTGTCTATAATGGATTACAAACGGAAATACAAAGTAAATATATGCTAACCCTTCGAAGGAGGGTGTTCAAGTTCACGTAAAATATTTATATTGGTGACTGGTTCCTTATGCATGATGCGCCTCTGTAAAACAATAACAATATCAACAACAACACATAGACAATTTGTGATATTGATTCTTTGGGGGTACTCAACAATTTAATAAAAGATTGCTTTTTATCGTCACTAGCGTCAAAAAAACTCATGAACGGTACGTGATTGGCGTGGTTTGATTCCGAGGAACAGGCCAGGATACTTAGTCGATCGTTCGGAATGGATAATGGAAGGAGACGAAATAGTGCAAGCCATGTAAACCCAGACATATCGGACAGACAGTGTAAAGCTTCTACAAGAGGGGGCGGGGCGCACAGAAGATTCCCGGTTGAGGGAATACAATACAATTATACCGTATGTTGTTTCTTTTTTGCACAGTTCAAAATCAATAGAAGAAAGTATGTAACGAAATTTTTACTGCTTTCTCCACGTTGGAGGAAATCTTATATTGCCCTTCGGTATGAAAGTATGTCGTATGACTCGAAGGAAATCAATGAATTGAAGTGAAAGTTGAAATGCTTTTGGGTGGCGCCGTATTTGTTTTGCTTTCATAATCTTATTTAGCCACAATAACAAATATTATGATAGCTTTTTGTATGACTCTTCCGTGAGTTCTTCGTCTCTTCTGCTTCTTCTTTCGTTTCCCCTTTGCTTCTTTTTCTACAACGCTTTGGTAGAAGAGCTGTTTGTGCAACAAGTAAATTGAAACGAAACGTGTTTGGATTTCCAACATTTCTTACTGTCGTTCTTACTTCGTTATTTGTTTGTTCTTTGATACTTTTATTTTGTTATTTCTATAAAAAAATTACATACGGATTATGAGTGTTTATCCTTATATTTTTTTATTATTTTTTTTTTGCACCAACTAATTTCGAATTGAATACTTGACTGTATTCGGTAATTTTAATAATTTTTCATAATATTTAATTTGTCAGTATTATCATTAATATCAGAAAATACGAAGTCGATTCAGTTACTTGATATAACAGTTATTTGAAAATGTATGAAGCGTTAACTTGTATGAACAAATAAAGCGTCTTATATCTCTTTAAGGATTAAGAGGAATACAAAACATATATTTCAAAAATTAAAATAAATTTCGTTTTGAAAACCTTTACCTTAACGCTTTTCAATAAAGTTGATTTATTGGCCTAATGAAAATGCTTTACGGGGTGTGCTTCAAAAGGTGCGACCACAGCTTAAAAAACATCAAGCCACTTGGTTATTAATTTTAATCAATAACTTAATAACTTAGTTATTAATATTACTTTCCTAGCCTTTATTATTTCTATCAATCAAAAATTTTTGGCGGCCGATTAACTGTAAACAATAATTGTACAAACTTAATCAAAATTTTTCACAATAATAATTTTTGTTTAACTCTCTGGCAACACCAGAGAGATAAACCAGAGAGATCTCTCTGGCAACCAGAGAGATTTTTGTTTAACTCTCTGACAATTTGTTTATGAATGCCATTTCGTCATTTACGCTTTTCTGAGAAACCTGAAGTCACCTAAGTCTAAAGGTTTTGGAGTTTCATTCACGACCTTTACATTTTTTCATTCACGTTTTTTAAATTAATTCATTTTTTATATCTTTTCGAAATTTCTAGCATGGATTTCGGATTTTCCAAAATCAAATTGACGAAATTTAAAAATCATGCGAAGCAATTATATTCTCACCTTCCATAGTACCCTTCTCAGGGAGGAAGGAAAAATTGGAAGACTGATGAATTAATTTATGGCATTAAGTAAAGCACAAAAACGCAAAGCTTTTTGTAAAACACGAATTAATATTTGGCTAAGAAATTTATGTGTGAGAGAATTTCAAACCACCACCACTTTTATTATTTCTTATTTTCATTTATACGAATGGATTTTACCTTTAGCCCTTCAAAATTCCTTCTCTCGAAACTCATAAAATTATTTCACTGACTGTGAAATAAAAATGAATAATTGTTACAGAAAATAAGTCTAAAGAGTATTTCAGACGAACTGTCATGTAATTGTATATATATGAGCGTCTGAAGGCTGGGCTCAATTCGCTGAAATTATGGCAAAAATTTATGAAACCATTCAGAAATGATTTAACGAAAGATTAAGGAAAGAGTATTTCTCAAGACTTGAAATTGATAGTCGTTAACTGCAAAGCATTTAACTGCAAATCACATTTTATAACGCTAGAAATTAGAATTGAATTGCTTTTAAAAATGTAAATTATTTTGTAATCCCAATAAATAGAAAAAGACGGGTGAGGGCATAAAAAAGTAACAGACAAAGAAGAGAAAACGAAACCAAATTAAATTGTAAAGCAAAGGAAAAAATAAAGCCTCGAAACAACAAACCCACGAGACCATAAACCAAAAATATGTTTAAGACGAAGGTCTTTGAGTGATGCATTAAAAGAGGATTAATTAAAGTCCACGATGATTCGTGGCTTTGGGAAGCAGCACAAGCATATTCTTTTTTCTTTTAGGTATTTGCTCATTTTCGGTTATCACACTTTTCAACATCGAGCAGCTGTATATTCGAAAATTACCGAATGAAAGTCAAATTATTCTGAAAACATTTTAGTTTAATGAATTATGCAAATTTTTGAAAAAGAGAAGGGATAACTGATTAAACATTATTCGCAGCTTGAGACTTAAGTACTCTCTATAAGTAATTAACAGGATTACGAATTAACAGGAAAACGAATTTTCATTAGCGAGCCTCACTTTAGGACGCGAGTTTGCGATAAAAACTAAAGATTGAAATGAAACCGGGAGGTGAAGCGGCCAAGAAAAGCCACATGCATAAAGAAAAAATGACAATAATCACTCTTATTTTTTTACCTCCTAGCGGAATATTAAAATATTGCAGATAATTCCATTAACTCATATTTGGAAAGTTCACATTTGCTTTCAATAATAAAGAGATATCATTATTATCACTGCCTTAAACCCATCCCGCTTATGTCACGTCCCCAATTTCAATTAATTTTGCGGTAAAAGATTTATTCTAGAATTAAGTTTACATGAAACTCCAAAAAGCTTTTGTGAAGCAATGAACCTCGGTACTACCTGCCTTGCTCTTTAGCCAACCTCGGCCATCATCTGACTTCCTTCACTACCACCACTAGCCAAAGCCACGCCTATCATCACATCTAGGATAAAAATTCCAATTAGCAAACAAGTCAACCGTCGGTCGGTAACTGACCCGAGACACATTTTACACCTGATGTTTTGCGATTACAGATTATTTCCCTTTATCTTTTGTACCGGAATATTTTTGGTATAAACCGCTCAAAACTGGTAGAGCACTTGGCCGGCTGGCTGCCTGGCTAATTTTCCAGTCACTTGACACCTTTTTTGTGGCAGCGTTTCGGTGACAGGTCGGTTGTCTGGACGTCTTTCTCTCTTAGAATGCTACTTTTCTCACAATTTTCATTTTTTTTGCACCGCTTCGTGGCAAAGCAAGAAATGACATTTTCTACTCGTGTCAACGATGGTGTTATTGCTTGTTGTCAACGATGATGTTATTGTTTGTTGTCGCTGTTGGGTGATGGGTTTAGCTGTTTTTAATGATTTGGTAAGCATTTATTCAACAAGTCTCAACAAGTGAAAATGTAAAAAGCAACTGAAAACATCATCTTCGGAAAATCAAGAAACGATAATAAAATTAAGTAAAGATAAGTTAAATAATATCTTTTTAGCAAAGCATTTCTAGCGTATGATTTTAAATAATTTGAGGTTTTAAAATTCATGCGTTTGATTTTAAACCATCTGCTTTTTGATAATCTGGTTAAAAATCAAAATTTTGAACGCGAAAATATCATTACTTTCACTGGTATTACTTTGATTAAAATCACGATTATCACCCACCAATATTTCAAATTGTCTACTTTTACATGTTGCGTCATGGTCACCACGTCGCGGTTTCCTCTTAGCCTGTTCATCCTAAACCGACTTATTGCCAACAGACGTCATATCCTCTTTTTGCTTACCATGCAATAATTAACCATTTTTGGTTCTACAATAGCGTTTGAAAACCATCATTAATCTCAATTTAGACAGCTCTCGACTCAATGAATCGTATTAAGTGTTATTGCGCAAAGGACTGCTCTCGTGCACCAAACAAGGACACTTCAATTAGACCAGAATTTCATTTATTTGAAAGAAAAGGATGAGAGATGAGAGTTTGAACACGAGATTAAATCGTTTTGCTTCGAATTAATTTCTTGGTTTGAATTGATTTTTTACTAAGTTTTTAAGAGTTTCCTTAAGGTTTTGGGAATGTTTGCGAAAAGGATTTTATATTAGAATACATTGATATGCTGTAAAAAATATGAAACGAAATAAAAGCGTTCATTTTAAAGTAAGATTCACTAAAAGAATTATTAAAATAAAAAAAATAGTTTACCAATAATAAACTTGTGATAATAATGATGTAGTCTTTACGTTTGGATTTAACTTTATTAGACTCTGTTTTAATTTGGTTTCCGTTCTACATTTTGTGAAATTAGTGAAAAAGATGGCAATAGTTGACAAATAAACCTTCTTCTTCTGCTTCTCTTTCATTAGGAAATAACTGCAAATTATGTTTGAAAATTTTGAAATTACTTCCAAAGGTCGTTTTATTTCTGAAAATAAAAACTGAAGGAATATTTTTCAATTTACAAATTCATAAATACAAAAGGAAAACAAATGTTTATAAGTTCGAAATACGATTTAAAGAAAAAAAAGAAGAACGAGAAAAAGAAATATTAAGTGGCGTGAGTGAGAGAATAGAGTGTGAAAGAAAGGCGAGCAAGACGAGGAAGTTAAATGTAGATGAAGCAACAAAAAAACCATTAAAAAATGGTTCGTCCATTCTACCAACAAGAACAACAACTAAATACACAATCAAATTTGAGTTCAAGCAGAAAATAAAACATCTCTAAACATAAACGAAGTAAAGAAAATATATTTTCAAACGTTCTTCATCAGCATTTTGGAAAGTTAGTCTATTCGAGAAGTCGGTGGCTTTTGTTGCTTTTGCTACGGTTCATGTTCTTGCTGTTGTTGTTGTTGTTGCTGTTGTTGCAGCGTTCGTTAAAGTTTCGATTAAAATCGGAAAAGACAAGACAAAAGAAATTTTTTGATGGGAAAAGTTTTTCACCACAACAATAACAACAACAAGAACAAAAGAAGCAACATCAGAAGTGGCGAACAGAAGAGAGGTCGTTGTTGAAATGGCATTGTCCGTCATGCAGTTGTTGTTATTCATCCTGATTCTTTTACCGTTTTTCTAACAAACCATTTGTATTAATTAGATGGAATTTAAAAAGGCTTTCAACGGAAACAAACGTTCACGGAAAGGCCAAATTGGAAAGTAATCGAAAAATAATATTAAAATGAGTAGGGCAAAAGGAAGGGCGGAGGAAGTCGCGGAGTAAAAGATACGTAGATGCGGAGAATTGAAAAAGAAAACTAAACTAAATCTACATGCTCAGAATTTAATTGAAGTGTAGACAAATTTTGATTTTACACAAATTCCTTTATACGTTCATTCGATACGATCGCTTTTGTACTAAAGTAAGATGCACCGAGTCATTCAGCGGCAATATTTTCAAAAATTTGTTTAGAATACTGGAATCCTGGTTTGGATTATAGGACAAATAAAAAACAAAAATAACAAAACTGGAAATTTGATCCATTTATTCTGACAACAATCTGTTTTGTCGATTAGCTCTTCTATCAAGTAACAGCTATGAAATTGTCCACTTAGTCCTTTTCAATAAAATAATGAGAGCGATTCATATCATTCAAATAAATCATTCAATAAAACCTGTTTAAGTAATTTTTTATTTGCCCTTTAAGTGCTTTAAAACATCAAAACCTCTCAAATCGTAAAGCAATTCTTTAAAAGGCATCAAATTAAAAATAAGAAGGCCATTCTCAGGAAATTCTGTTTCAGCGTCCAAGCGGGCAGCAGAGTGGATTTTAATGGAGTGTGGGTGAAGTTTAAATAAATTTCTTTTGTGCATTTGCAAGGCCAAGACACAGCGTATTTTACCCGTCTGTCTATCTGTCTGGCAAGGAACAAGAACAAGAAGTATGATGTGTTCTGGCGCCCAGCCAAAGATTTGCTGCGCGTTAGAATGCAGATTAGGATATACAAGCACTACGTGGCTAAATCACCGGAGAAGGCTAAAACGGACGCAATCGACTGCAAGAAAAGGATACGACCGATTCAGTCGGTGGATCGGTTAGTTGATTCTCCTCATTGGCTCGCCTTAAATTCGGGTTTCATAATATTGCTGAGGAGCTCAAGTTGTTACCAAAACTACTACAGACGATGATAGCAATGGTGATGGTGATGGCATTCCTTTGTGCTGTGGTGGAATACAATGCACTATTGTAAATCGTAACCTTCTGCTTAGCCGATGGTGGAACAAATTTTCCGACAATACTCCCGGCAGCGAAAGGTGTGCATTAGTTGTGAAATATCCATTTTGCGGTTTCTTATGCCAGTCTCTCTTGAATTTCTGCTTTTCTTTAACAGTTTCCAACTCGCCGCCTTCTATTAATTTTTTTCTCCTGACTACACCTTCTTTTTTAATCTCTTGCTTTGCATTTGTATACAAAGTGAAAAAATATTATACATCGAAGAAAGAACTATGGAAAGCTTAAACAAAACACAAAGCGTTATTAAACAGGACTAAATAGTCCTAGAGTGAGTGGCATCCAGTAGTCAAATTATGTAAGAGCTTGGTGTTAATTTTCTTCACGCTATTGCTGGTTGGCAACGAAATTATCGAAAATGAAAATATTAAATGCATTAAAACCATTAGCAGATAAACCCAATGTTAGTCCCAATGTTAAAATTGATGCCAATCCTGAAATCTAGATTTTAGTTTTAGAAATTACGGGATTTAAAAAGTGTTCTCTCGTGATAAGAAAGTATTCTCCCCAAACCTTTTCTTACTACTTAAGGAATTAAATTGAAAACGAACCTTTGGATAATTATTCAAAGCTCATAAGGAATGAATGGCGAGATTGTAAGAAACGACAAGGGGGAAAGAGTATTTATTTATTTATGAAAGAAATAATTTATTTACATTTCTCGAAATATATCACACTTTCTAATTTTATAAGATTAGGAAACTAATGTAGCGTCAGCAATAGCAGTAGCACACAAGCTTACATACAATCTTCGTATGAATGAATATCCTTATAAAAATGAATTTAAAACACCCCAACCCAATCCCTTCCTTTTTTCTGAAAAATCTTTCAATAAAGACTTTCGATTTCCTGTATCATCCTTAATGTCTTTATCGTCATCATTTTTACTGTCATCCGTTCTTTGATTATCATAACGCTATCATTACGACGACTCGGTTCTGTCGTAGAGATCTAGTAGAAATTTCCACAATCCGACTCAAAGGCTGGAGAATGCAGAGAAGCACCAAAAGTTGCAGCAGCACCAAAGTAGCTTAGTTCGCATTGAAATCCTTTTATGTAGCTATTATCCTTTTATGCGCTTGCATACACTTATGTATATAAATGTAACACACTCTTACACACAATTTTCCATGCACTCCAATACATAAATGTGTTTGCTGCATGTGTGCACCCCAGTAGGAAAGAACTTTCATTATTTCTTCACATGGTCGATGTAGCATTGAAAGTGGCATAATATCGGGAAAATTATCGGCTGAGAAAGTGAAAGAAGTTTTCTTAAACAAAAGGATGTTAAATATATTATGTGTTTTTGATGCCAATGACTGGAGTTGTTCTATAATTATATATGGAAATTATGTGTGAAAGGTAACAACAGCTAAATAAATTTAAAAAAGAACGCCTTCGAAGACTGCATTTTTAATAGTTTAGAAGAAAATTAGTTCGTCAATTAATAGAAAGAAAAATCTGTAGTACTTAAACTAATATTTCATTAAAAAATCCTGATAAAATTCGATAATAATTAATGTTTTCGATAATATGTACCAGATATTCCTAAATACGACTAAACAGAAGTGCCAAGAAACAAATATGGGATAAATTATAATTATAATTAAAATATGCGACAAATATGCGATAAATTTCCTACAGGGATAAGTGTTTCAGAGAGAGTGATGTCAGTTCATATTTACGAGATCACTGGCACATTTTATCACATAAGCGAGGATATTGGCATGTTTGCTCGTTTGTATTAATGTTTTTCACATCTCTCAATATTTGTACTCGTACATATTTCTCGATGTGTTTTTTGTCGGTTATGTCTGCAGTTGACGCATACAAACAAATATTGCGGAATACTTGTCACTTTAAGTGTTTCACATCGAGCTATAAAAACATTTACAAAGTATTTTGAAAATTTTCTTGTTTCCTTTACTCTTTCTCCCACTTTCTTCGTTCTTCTACCATACTTTCTATTTTGATTATTAAACCCCTTAATGAAGCAGCATTACATTCATACAAAAATTATTCTATAATGGATTAAATCTAGAAAATTTATATTTCCTAAACGGTTTATAAAATATTCTAAAGATTTGCAAAAGCAGATTTTCAGACTATCAGGAATAATTATTCTCCAAAATCTTAATTTATTCAGACTTATATATGCTTTAATAAATATCCTTTTCCTGATTCGTCTCCTATGACTCATATGCGGTACAGACATGACTTCTTTCGATCACCTCATCTCTTTCGATCTCCTTAGAAATTCTGCAAATTCTCGTAGTAATATTTTTATTATAAATCGTAACTTCAAAATTATCATCAAGTGCCATTATTATGCCAACCAACATCATCTTCAACATTTATGACTATGTCTTTTTTTATATTCACTCATTCATTGAAGAGACAGTCATAAATATAATAAAGCATCATTTTCGCCGCCATCGTTATTTATGAATGTAATTGAATCGTAATGTTATGACGAGGACGTCTTCATAATCTCGTACTCAATAAACCAAAAACAATGAACGGAGTATAACTCCTTAGCTATCAAAAAACTGTTAAGCAGTTCGGATTTCGCGGAATCCTCTGAATCCTCGAAGGAAATGAACAAAATAATAACTATTTTAATTTAACTAACTTAATGCATATTTTTATTGAAATCTATAATATTTTAAATACCCACGAAGTTCCTAAAAAGTTTATTACATGAAAACGAAATGACGGAAAGGCTAAAACGGAAGCGAGAAATTTCATTAAACGGAAATATTTTATAGAGTGCCTTTACGTATGTACGTATGTAATGTTAGTTGTGATGGTTGTAATGGTATTTTTATTAGATTTCGCTTATCCATGATCCGCTCTTCAATTGAAAGTTCTCTCAATCGAAATTGCTTTTATTTAAACCGCGTTTATTTCAACGCGCTTTAATTAAATGCAATTAACTGATATTGCTTTTGGAGTAACGTCGTTTATGTAGGCAATCCTGCTCTAGAAAGGGCTTCCAAACAAAAAAGTTTCGTTAAAAAAGTGCGGTTTACTCGCTATTAAATCTCACTAGTCTTGACCAAATAAATCGTTAGGTCTAAATGGCTTTAGTTCATCTCTAAATCTCGTAGCGTGGTAAATCTACTTCGTACCGGTAAATATCTTGGAAATAATAACGATATCTTAATACTTTTTTTTCTAACATTTCCTATTAATTCATTAATTATTAAATATTTTTTTAAAATATTCAATATTAAATTATTAAATTATTAAATATTAATTTTTAATATTAATATTAAATATTCATTAATTATTAAAAAAAGCGTAGTCACAGATTTCACTTTGATGTATTTTTTATTTCCTTTTAAAACCTTCGAAATTCGAAAACCATTTATTCGAATAGGGTTATTTGTTAACGGTAACTGCTATTAGTTAAGGATTAGTTATTAGTTAAAGAAAATTTTTATTAATTATCATAAACTGACCTACTGGAATTCAACCCAATATGGGGGTGAATCCTGTTAATAGAGAAACATAAATTCAAAACCTTGAAAATCTAGAAAATGTATGTCAACAATTTTTTGATAGTTCTTAGTTAATTCTTGCATTTTATGGAAAATTTCAAATCCCATTATCGTTTATTCATACCGTCACATTTTTGTCAGCTTTTAAACAAATATTCGTGCATTTAGTAAATATTTTGTTACTGCATTTTGTAGAAATTTTACTTCTTTTTTCATTTCTTCCTTTTTTCTTTCTCTTCTTCTTATTTGTCGTGTCATTCAATTGCTTTCATTTCAACGAATGTTTTAGTTGTCCATACGAGAGTTCGTCCTATTCGTTTGCCATTTTGCGGCATCAGTCTGCAGTTCATTGAATCGGAATTTTCTCATTTAACGTAAGCCTCTTTAACCGTTCTTTGACGGGAATAATTTTTCATTTTATTATAATAAACATCGTTTTCAGAGACAGTAAAATATGCTCGACATTGTCGTTTATTTATCGTATTCGACTGGACATTCTGTCGCGAGGAAAGGAAAGGAAGAGGAAGGCATACCTGGTGCATCATAACCAAATTAAAATATGAAATATTCCCTCGTAGACATCATTGACATAACTGTTTTGTGACCAACAGTTTTTCGACAATCTCTTTAATGCGATTATCACTCTCTGCGAACATTTATTATTAAATTCTAAAGATTTGTCAATAATGAAATAAAATTGAAATTAACAGATTTCTAAAATGTAATTTCTTCATAATCGTTTCAAGGCTAAGACGTGTCCACAATAAATAAATTACAAAATTAAATTCGATGAAAGAAATCGTATGTAAGAACGCTTCACTTCATTTCTTTTCATGGATTTCATTGAATTATTTTATTTAAATCCGAAATTTTGTTTTAGAATGAAAAAAACTTAAGGACACCCGATAAGACAAAGCTTAAAATTAATTACGAAATACTATGTTTGTTTTTTATTGTAAATAACTTCGTAAAACTGAAAAACCTTTAAAAACATTTTAAAAAATTGTTTTCGCTCAATTCTCCAACGCTCATTTGGGTCCCATAGAGCTAAAAAATATTCGATCTTAATGCCATCTCGTTATTGCTAATTGATTTCAATTAAGCCGCTTCAACACACGCACGTAAATAAACGCACACATTCACATACATTCGGGTCGTATTCTCGAAGCAATATAAATTAAATCAAAAGCGAATGAGAAAAATCTACAAAAGAATTACAATCGCACTAAAAAAGAAGACAGAAAAATCAACAAAAAAAGCGCCCATTTCATCGCAAAAAAAACTACCGGAGATCATATTCGTTGCTTTTCTTGTTGTTGTTTTTATGGTGATACTGATGTCACTTGTTTGTTTTTGTTCCAAAGTGACCAACTTGTGGTTTTGTCCAAGGAAATTCGCTCATTACATTTACTAACACGTCTATATCTGAACTCAGCCGCTCACTCTGAAAGGGGATGCTACTTCCCAATTATTGAGGAGAAGTCTCGACTGCTTCTTTTTCTTCTAAAGCTGATAAATTGCAATAATCGTGCCCTTTTCTCCTTCGTCAATTCTGTCTTCTATTAGTAATTTCCTTTCGCCTTATCTACTTGAGTGCCTCTCGTCAATCCTTCAACTTTCCCGCGTTTATGTCCTTAACTAAAATCTCTTGTATCGCGTTTACCGCGTTCTTCAACTTCTCTTTCGACAAATTGTTTTGTTTTGCTTTCCGTCAACTTAATGCCTTCATCTGGTTCTTGCTGTTTCTTTTGCTTCTGCTTTTCCATCTTTGTCATCGTCTTCTCCACCATCTTTCTCTTCTCTCTATATTTTATTACAACACCTCTACAGAATAATTTTTCCTTTCGCCTGCTTTTTTTGTAAGTATTGCGAAGGAAGTTTAGTGCTCTGCAAAGATTTTCGTATCGAGTTAATTATTTCTCATTGGATTTTGTGGAAATGTTCGCAAGTGAATTTCGCTCTAGATCTCTTCTTTCTTTTCCTCTTCTTTCTACTTTCGCAATGGGATAAACCCAATTGAGCTAAAAGTTTAAGCTAAGAATTGTTAAGACTCTAATATAGTTCTAATTACATCGCCTTTGAACTACTTTAATTAATAAAAAATGATAATATAAAAAATCCATTTTATTTAATTTAGCAATTTCACAATTTCGAGAAACATTATCACGACCATTAATTCTTTTTTCTTCTATTTTGTTACACTTAATTGAGTTTTCCATAAGATCGAAATCTTAGCTAAAACTTAAGTTTTCTTTTAACCAACTCTAATGGCCTTTTTAATTCAACAAACGATATGCTCGTAGAAAAAATCAAAACAATATTTTCCTGTCTATTAGAAAATAATGCTTCCTTATCGATGGGGCAATTGCTGAAATCGATACAACGGAATTATCGCAATCTTTTTACCTATTTTTAATAAAATCGTTGCATTATTGGCGTAAATTTCTTGACTTTCTAATAAACATTAATTAATTAATTCCACATCTCAAAAATTCAAAAATGCAATTTTATGGAAAAATCGGAATCGTGTCGGAAATATTGAATGCTCCTATATCGCCCCTTCACTAAAAGAGATAATTCGAAGCTTTTCTTACTTGAAATTATCTTTACAATAGAAACATTCATTGTAAAGCAACAATAACAATCACAACAACATCAAAAATCAGTTAACATGAAACACAGAAGATTCTTTGGAAAAGTTTTTCACTCCGTTGCAACGAAAACTATCGAAAAAGTGTCAGTAAATTATTTATAAAGGATTGTAAAGGACTCATATCCTTCGAGAACTTAAAGCAACTGCCTTAACACTCTGCCTTAACACTAAAGCCAAAAAATTTTATAAAACCAAGGCAAAAAGGAAGCGGTGAGAGAACCTGAGAACAAATACAAAAGCCAGACAATCTCAACCATCGACGGTACAGGAAAGTTTTTATTTTACAAAATCTGTTGTTCGCTATTTGTATTAATTTGTATTGATATCGGTGGTAATATTTGTTGTTGTTGTTCGAATTGCTATTAGTTGTGGTAGTAGAAGTGCTATCAGGAAGAGACTGCAAAGAAATGAGAATAGATATCTTTTGTTGTAAGAATAAAAAAAGACAGAAAGAGAATAAATTGTAAAAAAGGATATCTAAAGATTTAAAAATTTCAATAAGAAAAATCATAAGAAATAAAAATGTTGGTAAAAGGATTGCCATGAAAAAACAAAATCAAAGAAGATTGACAAAAGTGGAAGGTAAGGAAAAAATTCGGGGAAAAGGAAATGAAAAAACAGAGAGGGATAATAGTGGACTCAAGTTTACCTTAAATTGACCACGATGGTGGCAAATCAAACGGCGGCATTCAGCCTATCTTCTTTCGTACCCGCCCAACATCTTTCAGCCTCTTCCAAATAAAGATGTGCTCAAAAAATATTTCTAAAGAAATTTAAAGTTACGAGAATCGGAAAATACGATAAAAAAGAGAAATGAAAGAAGCAAAGAAGAATTGAAATAAGAAGAACCAACGCAGAAAAAGTTATCATTTGCCCATACAACAAAACCACAAACAAAATATTTGGCTTTATCAACCGTCGCGAGTCGACGGTAGTTTTTATAGAGCCGTTTTTTCGACTTTCTTTTTATTCACTTTATTGCTTTAATAGTATCATGTTCTCTTCTTGTTTTTTGTTTTCTGTTTTCCATCTTCTTGCCTTTCGAAGCAAAGCCGGTATTTCTACAGCATTTTCTTAAGCATTCCTCCTCCTCTTCTTCTTCTTCTTCTTCTGAAAGCTAATCTCTTATTGAAAGCTAACCAAAAGTGATAAAAATCAATGGATTATAAAATGCGGTCGTTTCCAATTGTCCTAAAAGTGAGCCACTAAATTCTTTCATTTTGGTGAAGTGGTTGGAAGGAGGGGGAAAGGGAAGGTTAGCTGGTTGGTCAATGGCTAATAATGAATAATAATAAGAAGAAGTTTTAATGTTCGTGCCTACGAAGTTAGTTTTATTAATTTCAATAGAATTGAAATTAATTTATTTTTAAGTCTTTTAATTCTTTTTATAAATAAAAGAAAGTAATTTATTAAAAAGGAAAACAACAAAGTTTGAAATAAAAAAAATAATTCCGTGCGTTCCAAAAGGAAAACCCAGTATTATCTCAGGAAATCTTAGCACTTCCTAAAATATTTTAAGTTACAAAATGCTTTGTTTATTTTTCGTTTTAAATTTGGACAGCTCTTTGCTTAAGGTTTACAAATGTGATTTGTAAAAATTGTGTATCAAATGTTGCAACGAAGTCCACCGTTGATTAGTTTGAATTCATCAAACTTTGCTTGGAAGTATATTTCTCTAAATTCTTTTTTGACTCAAGCTTCAACATAAAATTTATTGCTGAAATTTACTTAGAACTTAAAGAAAATTTATAAAATAAAAATGATTACTCACATTACAAAAGAAAATCTTGAAAAATGAATTATTTAATGTTGTTGTTTTGCCTCAACTGCTCACGAACATTTTGATTCCACTGACTGTTTCTTCTCTCAACACTCACATCTTTCTTTCTTCTAATTTAATTTTCTCTTAAGAAACAAAAGAAACAATTTCTTTTTCATCCTCCAATCCCTTGCCTTTATATTTATTTGTATTTTTGTATTTGTGCATATTGTTTTATTTGTTTAATCTGTTTATTTATCTGTTTTTTAAATTTTTTCACTTTCATTCATTCCTTTTAAAAACCGACGATAAACATCGTCTGGGCAGAAAAGAAATATCTGCTGAAAGAGATAAAGATTGAATTTTTGAATTTTTTTTAGATTAGGATTGTGCAGAGCCTTTCTTCCTCAACTCGATCTACACAAACCAATTTTTTTTCCTTTGTATTGCTTTTGTCAGTTTTTGTAGAATTAATTCTTTAGGAAATCAAATTTCTTTTTGCGAAAGTAAAAGTCGTTTTGTCTAAAAGTCTAAAAAGTCTTTGAAATTTCATGAATCTTCCAAATATGTCTCGTCCAAAAATAAAATTCAATTAATAAAATATTTTTATAACAGGAAAGTGTTTTTCATGGTATTTGTTAAAGTCTTTAAATCAATAAAGTTTCCTTTCCCATAAATGAGCTGACCTAGAGGACAATATTGGCGATGGTGACGTCTATACCGATTATTTAAATTATTTATTAAACATATTGTTCTTCATTAATTTTGTTCATTATTTTATCTACTAATGAAATTAAAGATATAGTTTTATTATCATAATTACATTTTATAACATCATAAATAAACGAAATGGCAGCCAATACTAATTTAGTAATACTTTTGTTGTGGTTTGTGTGATACCCCCTAGTAAAATCTCTCTAGACAGATAAGTACTTATGTATATTATCCATAAATGAATGCATAATTAATTAATATCAACAATTTCATACCAACACTTTGAAATACATTAAATATTTACTTTACGTGCCGAATCCGAATGGAAATCACTTACTTTGGGAATCGATTGATAATGAAAACTTCTCAGTTCTGCAAGAGTTGCTGCTAAGTTTTGTTTACAATGACGAAAATTAAGGCAAAAAACACTAAGGACGGTCTATCGATCTGTCCTCAAAAATCTCCAGGAAGAGAATATCAAAACCAACAACCATTATCAGCAACGATGACCACGAAAATAACAACAACAAATATTTGAACACTAATTGTAAATACAATAACGCAATAAACAATAACAAAACTAAACGGAAAGTCAATGATTATGTCTATCCAGGTCTCCTCCTGCTACTGCCTCCTCTCCCCCTCCCCCACAAAAATATAAAATTTAAGAGCTTATACATTGCAATACTTACACACATATTCAAACACGTTCGATATGTTTTGGCATATTACCGCCGTAGCGACATTCCCGCTGGCATAGTAGTCATCATTTTTATCGTCAGTATAAGTCAGCACAGTAGTCAGTATCACTCCTATACAATTCATTTTTCTAGCGCTTCACTCTCAAATTCCACCAATGACGTGCCGCTACTCCTCGTCGAAGCATTACACATCCTCTATTTTTAAATAGATGCGCATATATGTAAAACCGATACACTTAAGCTTTTCCGCAGCGATACACTAAAAATTATTTCTATTAGTTTTATTAGGCTCGCTTCAACGCTTTAGTTGATTTTAGTTTTTTTTTTCAATTTTATCAAAAACAACCTCCTTACAGTTTTTATTCACTGTCATGTATTGGAGAATTATAATAAACGATAAGTGAAGTGGTAGAGGCGTCTATTACATTTTGAAGATTAATAGATTTTGCTAAACTATATCTAAATTGAATAAATATATAAAGACTTACTATTACAATTTGCCTAACATTACTGTTACGAGAACTTACCTCAATCTTTTAAAGAAAGACGAGTGAATGATTAATTTAAAGTGAGCCAACGAGCAATAATTAAAGGTGTTTTTTCTCAGTATATATCATTGCATACCAAATATTCTCAATTACTATGGATTGTAAATTAACAGCGGACGAAGGGTTGAGGTGAAAAAGGGCCTGAAGTGATCATCGTAATGTATTTACAATCGCAAATTGATGGCAAATTGTTTGTAACCCAACCCAGCGATTGTCTCTGATAATCGGAGATTTCGAAATTGAGTTTGATCAAACGGGAGCTCAGTAGAAAATTTGTCTTATCCTCTTTAATCAGTTTTTGTTTGCATGTGTGTGTGTTTACTGCACGCATACAAAAAGAGCAAGCTTTTGAGAGAACAATTGTAAAATTCTATCTTTAAATCCAAAGCATAGATTCTTCAAATTATTTGTAAAGTCTATTCAAGTAAAAAGAAAAAGAAAATAAAGGAGAAAAGAACACAATAGAGTCATGCCAAGGCAACAAGGTAATCCCCATTCGTGAATCGAACAGGAAGATATTCAGAATAAAAATAGCATTTTATAAAATTTCCCCGAATTACCTTGGGCATTCCAAAGTAAACGATATAAGAACTGCATATCATTACTTGTCCAACATTCTTACTAGGTTCTTCCGCAGAGGTTTACGAGTTAATGTGCGAATATATGTTTCCGCCTACGATGAAAGTGTTTAAACATTGAACTAGTGAATAACGCATAAAAATCTGAAAATGCGTAGACTGGTCGTCGGTCGTTATTTTTGTTCATATATTTGCCAATGTTCTCGGGCTCTTGACTACCAATTTTTAGCCACATGTGAGCATATCGGAGATTAGCTGAATGATTGTACAAGCGGTCTCGAATGTATTTGTGTATGTGTGTGTTCGTGTGGGCTGTCTATTTATACTTGCTCTTAAACACAGTATTGTTATCTATTGAGTGAATTAAACGCACTATAATTCATCCTTTTTAGCCCACACCATTACTGCACTTTATGTTGCTGTTGTTGTTGTTGTCTAGCTGTTACCTAGTTGACTTTTATTTGCACGAAATGTTTGAATTCGATTCGACTTTGATTTTGTTCAGCATACACCAACAACATTCTCACCGCCTATGAAGATACCAACAATCACAACAAAAATTCCATGTCCAGAAAGGTACACACAGTCACTAAGTAGCTATTGCAAATTATCTAGAATGGAAGTATTATTGCATTCGACTGAAGTCAAAGCCATTCGACAACATTCGATTGATTGCAATTGATTGCGCTCTAATGAAAGTCAAAGCAAATTCGCGTGCAAACATTTTCGAGTTTAGAAATCTTTTGAAAAAATACTCAACATTTTTCCTAATTCTTAAAACACTTCATCTTCAATTTTGATGTCTATCCTTGATGTGCCTTACCAGGAAGATAACTTCTATAGGGATTTTTTTGGATAGAAGCAGAAAGATAATAAATGAAACAATAAAAATCCTCATTAATTCCTCTTTAAAATCTTTGTCTGAGATTTCTTGAAAAAAAACAATAAAGAGTAAAAATAAAAAATAAATAAATAAAACAGAAAATAAAAATAACTATGAGTTATCAGCCTTGCCAACTGTTCCGGTTTCATTAAAAATTTTCAGTATTCATTACTCCTTCGAATATTATTAACTACATACAGTAATTATATTATATTCATTCGATTTTTTTAATTAACCCGCATTTTTCCAATCTGGTTTAAAATAATTTTTTGTTGTTCTCTTATAAGGATAAAACCCTACTGACAATACAGTTATCATCGCGGCTATCAAAACAACACCATCCTTCACTGACATTTTCTGTCACAGATAAAACACTCGCACATACCCCCTCCGCCGTGTCACACACGCACACATATCCTCATGTACGCTTACTCACCACAATTTGTTGTGAATGTCAAAATCAGAAATAATTGTCTGTTGAGTATGCGAAGCCACTGTTTACGACGTGTTACGTTACTCACACACGCACACACGCATGCACAACATATACATCTACTTACCCACACAAACACACAGTGTTAAGATATTTCTTTAGATAAACTTGTTGACTTTACTATCTACTGTTAACACTATTGTATTGTAACAATATTTCTCTTTTTTGGAGTAAGTTCCTTTATTCATTGGCGAAAAAAATTGCGATGTGTTTTTATTTTGTCATTGTTTTAGATTTGTCGCCACTTTATTTTATTTATAATCTTAAATTGCGGTCGCAATCATCATTATCGCCATTGGCACAATAGTCGTAGTTTAAGAGTTACAAAAACTGTTGCAGAACAAATCGCACGCTGTCAAACAAAAAGTTGTTTACAATTATACGTACGAATGAATACACGAGTATTATGAAATTTCATTTGTTTTAAGCAACTTCTATATTTACTGGAGCCACTTTATGAGCAATAAGGCCATTGACACAATTATTTACAGATCTATAGGAAACATGAAAATATAATTTAAATAAAACTCAAAATCTATTCTAACAAAAAGTTTTTAAGTTTTCGAGATATATGCGAGACGTCGTAATATTGCTGAACTATTAAATCGAGGCCTAGTAATTGATTATCTTATAAAATGATAAATGAAAAATAACAATGGAAAAAATATAAGTTCATATTTGGTTAATATATTGATCTAACACATTGATTGGGTGTTAACTGAAAAGACGTAATTCTTTATAGTAGAGGAAGAAGTGTCACAACCGAAATTGTTTGTTTTGTTTTACTTAGAATGAAAGTTCTATGGAATGTCCTTCCTTCCTTTGAGGACATAATTGAAATATATTGAAAAAAATCTCAGTATTCACACCATTCGTAAATTAACGTCAAACCGGCAATCAAACAATCTTGTTAGCATTCAACTAATTTCCTTCCAGCCAACTATTCGCATTCGCATGTGTTTGTGTGTGTTCGTTTGTGTGATTTTGTGTATATACTGAACTGACTAGTATTTCCTTTTCACTAAATAAAAAGAGCGAAATATCACTCCTAGGCAAAAGTAATGAAATAAAAACAATGAAAAAGAAATAAAATATAAAAGTACGAAGTAGTGTAAAAAGGAAGGAAACTTTTTAGAAGCATTTGATTTACTAGAAACGTGACGCGTCATCGGAAAGAGTTACTTTCTCGCTTCAAATGGCGAATTGTTTTTTCTTAGCTTGTCGTTGTCTTTAATTTTTGCTCCCTTCGTTCTGTTTTTTACTTCCTTTACACTTCCCAGCCTAATGTAATAAAATATAATAGTTATGTATGTAAGCGCGCATATAAGTGCGTGTATGTATGTTGCAATACATCATTCCTTATCATATCAGTAAGGCTCTATTCAATCGTTTCTAACAATTGTAATCGTTTATGTTTACTAACTTCCTCCATTTTCGGTTCTATTTCCTTCCAGACCATTTAATTTCCTCATTGTTCTCCATGAAGATTTCTAGAGAAAGTTTCTCAACGATCACCCTCCCGATGTGCTCTCCTCCTCCCATGTCACTAAATTTCTCACTGTTTTGAATATTGATTTCTACCGAATGGTGTTTTCCAAGCATAACCACTTTCTGCACTCCGTCGCATTATTATAATGTGTGTTAGACACTCCGATATATCTTTTAAATTATGGCAGATAATAATTAAAATTTAATGTGGGTGTGCCGATCAGTCACGAGTGGAGTTATTTCTGAATTACCAATTGGTTTCATATAAGTTTTTCCTTCCTTTTAATAGACTGAAAAATCTCAACCATATGTACGAATTTTCGTCAATGATTCGTCTTTGATGGTATGAATGCATGTCTCACAGTTTTTATTTGTTTTTCTAATTTTTGCAATTCAATCGTAACCACATTAAAAACAAGAGCAATAAAAAACAATAATAACCTCAACAACTTCAAATTGGATTCAAAACATTTCACTGACAGGAAAATAACAAAACATTGACGTTATTTATTTTAATATTCGTAACAACTATTAAACAATGCTAGTCGAAAGATTTCTTAATTTAGAAATGGAATAAAGAGAAAAGAATGGAATAAACATTGACTAGGACTACAATAACAACAATAAAGCCACGAAAACCGAAAGTGGAAGTGACGGTTTTCAAATTGAATTCGGGAAAAAACATGTTGTGTAAAACCTAGCCGCAAAAGACATCAGAGACATAAAAACAACCACAATAACAATAATAACAGCAACAACAACAGGAGTATCTTGGTCAAATTGAAACTGATGATAAACAAAATTGAGTTATTTACCAATATTTGGCTGGTCATGGATTCATTCGTGCAGTTCGAGGAAGTGCAATAAGAAAAATTAAGGTTGCTTTCGCAGGCAAAAGCAAGACAATCGTCCACGAAGAGGATGAAAATGGGTCTAGCTTTTCTATTCATCTTCTTCTTCTTCTAACACAACGAAATGGTCGGAATAATTGCGTAGTATAAAACCTTGATAGTTTATTATTATAAAATATAAGAAATAAATATAGTCAAGAATGTCATCATTACGTAATTTATATTTAAATTTTGCATAGCCCGATTCTCACGAATCCAATTACGATAATACCAAACATCAGCATAGAATCCCGGTATTCCCCTCGCGCATTCAATACCAAAAGATACAACGCCAGCCACTCTACCATCGCATATTAATGGACCACCCGAATCGCCGGAACAAGTATCCATGTCTATGTTATCCATATCACCCGCACACAACATACCCGATTTAACCATCGAACTTTTTATATACGTATCCATTACTTTGTCCAGCATATTCTTGCAATCATTTACATCAATCAGTGGCAGATCAACATACATCACGTCGGCGGCTAACGGTCCATGCTAAAATTAATTCAAGTTTATGTCTCAATTATCATTAGGAAAGAGCCAATATCAATCAAACTATTCAGTAATTCCTACAAAGTATATTCGACCCCAGCCGAGAGCCGTACAAGAAGTACCTCTTTTGGGCGGTACGTCGGTAATGGCAATTTTCTCTGCTAAAACATTGTCTTGATCAATGTCGTTATCCAGACGTATTATGGCTATATCATTTTGGTGTGTGCTCGGATTATAATTTGGATGAGAAATGATCTCTCTAACGTCCACTATTTGCGTCTTTTTAGACTTTTGGAGACGATTGGGTGTTTTGGCAACGACACGTACATCGTAAGTATCCAGATCGCGCGAACTTAAACGATATTGTTTAACATTTTGGAATAAAATATAAGTGTATATATATATATATATATATATGTCCCTACCCGACTCGCACACAATGTGCTGCTGTCAGTATAGTGCGCGCCCCAATAATGGCGCCTCCACAAAAATGATTGTCACCAAAATATTTCCTTTCGTAGCGACTGCGTATTGAAACGACGTATTTGGCCAGCGTATGTGCTGCCGGGCGGTAACCCCCAGTTACAAGAAAGACGTGATTATCGCTATCGGTATAATTACACACGTATTGATTTATTGATAAAAATATAAGAAACACGGAGAAATTGGAATAAATTGACATTTCGATTGAATTATTTAAGTAAAACACAATGAATGACAAAGTTAGACTTTTTCATATTTTGAAGAGCATTCGTAAATAAAAATATGATTTTCTGAAATAAACTACTATTTAAGTAAAGTTCTCCTTCAATTTCTACAATAGGGTGTATCACATCTACCTATCCCTAGGATTTGTGTTAATATAACATCTCGTTCAAAGACGACCTTAAGTGAAACTTCTAATTTAGTCTAAAAAGAGCTTATGGAGACCGAGAGGTCACAGCTCAATTTGTTACGGACGTTTGTCACCTTCTATCTAATTAAAATCTCAAGGCATCAAGGAATGCCTTTGCTCCCTCAATACTTCTCAAATCACCAATATCAGACGCAAGGCTTTTCATAATCCATTTTTTTATTGCCTGACTGCCTGTTGTGACCCCTATTGGGTGTTTCTGAGAGAAAAAAGTGAGAGAAAAAGACAGCGGAAGTTTGCAAATTTACGGGAATATGAATGTGGCGGACAGACCACACAGATATCTGACGCAAATTCTATTTATTTTGTGGCTTCCGCGATGTTTGTGGTAACGATGTTCATGACTTACTGAATGACATCAAATAGTAAACTACGGCCCGCTCGCACTCCCCCAATACAAAATGCTCTCTCCCTATCATTCCTTCTTATTTATTGTCACCCTTTTTTATGCAATTTATTTCCAATGCGCTTGTAACTGTCTGTGATTGCGGATTGTTTGACAAATACGCGGAAATGTCAGGTCGGTTACGGTCATCAAAATATTCCGGTTCGACTGAGTTATACTTCATTACCGCCGCAAAAACTACACAAACACTAATTTAAACAAATGACCTAAGCAGAGGCTCATGAAGAATAATATAGGATCTAATTTTCTAATTCATACAAATCAAGGTATGTTCTATATTCTATATAATTTGTGTAGAAAAAACTGAATTTTAACAGAATGAAAATCACATAAAAAGAACAAAAACAACAAGACCAATTAAAAAGTAAATTGTCATATCTAAAGCCTTTGATGAATTTAATATAAAATCCAAATTACTATAAACATCAGTGTATAGGCTAGGTTCCCTTGTGCCGCATCCGACGGTCCAGGAGATAACTCCAGTAAAAAATCCATCGCATATTAACGGACCGCCTGCATCGCCGCGGCAGGGATCGGCGTAATAGCGATCATCGGCACCACCGCACAACATTCCTATATTTCTTTTGTAAAACTTCGACCTCTGTACGCATTTGTCTGGGTGAAATAGCGTAACATCGGTATAAAGCGGTAGCACTGCCAATGGACCCTCCTACAATAAATCACAATTATGTCCGTATATTTCTATTTCTATGCTTAGCAGCTACTTTACTGGATAGATTCGGCCCCAACCAAGTATAATGCATGATTTCTCATATTCCGGTGGGCCTTCGGGAAGGGGTATTCTTTGAATCATTTCATTGTCGTCAGGGATTTGTCCCTTTAGTGTTATCACAGCAATATCATGAGTCTCTCTTTGGATATAAAACGGATGGACTCTGATGTCATCCACAGGATATTGGCGAGTAGTGTGTCGATCAGTTTTTAAGCGATTCGGTGTACCGGCAACGATAAGCATAAGACGAGCACGTATCAAAACTTTGTCGGGACTGCAAATAAAGCATAATCGACAATTGCATACGAGTGTGTCAAACAGTATTCTCTGTCTTTAGTGGAATCACATTATTTTCTGCTTACGTCATGAGGCAATGTGCTGCAGTTATCACAGTTGATCGCCTTATAAGCGTTCCAGAGCAATAGTGATTATCTCCGAAGAACTTTTGTGGTCCACGCGTTCGTATCGAAACCATATATTTAATATTTTGGGTCTGCAGAATATCTTTTTTGCCCCCGGATATCAGAAAATTAAAGTCATCTTTCTCCTCAGTGTCGTATTCAACGGTTCGATTAGTTTTTGCAGAACCGTCAATAGGATTTTCCTGCTGGTCATTTAAATCTTGCTGTTCTGACGGATTAGATGTGAGGAAACTTAACCAAAGGAGGTAAATTAAGGCTAGAAACTTCATGATGAATGAAAAACAGAGAGAACGGAACAGAAAGTAATAAAAAATTCGAAATGAATTTTGAGTTTTTTTAACAAAACGTGAAAATTTTATGACAATTTTGTCAATCAGCGACTGATTGGGATGATGAAATCAGTGCGCACAAATTAAGTTTTAGCAACGTAAAAATTGTTTATTATGACACAATATAATTTACTGCCATTACTGCAACAATTTCTAATAACAATAAGAAATTGATGAAAAAAAAGCAAACTACTAAAGTGACCGAGATACAAAACACGTGACTACAAAAAAATATTAACGTAATAGACAGCTTTATTACGTAAAAATTATTAGAGAACTTCCCCCCCACGTTTGGTAGTCATCAGATAAGACTTAACAAAGTTTGCTTAATAAATAATGTAGTTTTGAGCCTTTCAGCTGATGAATGATGACTTGAATTGGAGTTTGAGGCCTGCACGAACGGTTCTGGGTGAATGAAGATAGCCAGCTGGTGAACACCCTGTCTTCGTGGCGGGTATATAAATACTACTAAGCTTCACTATTTGGCAGTTTCTTTTCGGGACTTTGTCGAGTTTCTTTTTAAAGAAGTTTGTTGTTTTCAAATTTTACCAAAAGAGAGTTTTTGCTTGATGAATTTTTGCTTGATGAAATGACTGCTTGATGGAATTCTCTTGATAAAAAGCCAAGTAGCTGCATTTATTTTCATTTTATGCAAAGGCTTATTTTTAACACTGGTATATATTTCAGAAGGAGCTTCATAAGTACCAGACTTCTCATACGAGCGATCTTGTTCCTTTCACTGTATCAAAAAATCAAAAGAATTTGTCATACTTCTCCCGAAAAATTCCGCATTTTTAGACATTGTCATTTTCACTATTATTCATACGTATTTATATTAATAATATATACTCAATATTGTGTTGATGTCTCTGTCTTAAGCTTGGTATTCAGTATCTAAATCATTACAATCTTGTTATTATACTTTGCAAATAATTCTCACTCATTTTTTCAATCAACAGTAGAAAAACAACAACTTTTTACAGTAGAGCGCCTTTTCTTACGTAGTCTGTTACATCTTAGTCATCACCAGACCATATCATTCTTCATCGCGTATATGTCTATATACTCGTATAAGACCATGTGTGCGTGATTGTGTTTGTGCAGAAGTGTTTGTTGAGCTACTAGTGAACTGTCTTGGTTTTCGCCGTAACATGTCTACCCCTATCAAGTGTAGACCATAAGACCCTGTTTTTCAAGTCTGTTCAGGCACACAACTTTTGGCTATAGCCCGATTCAAGATACTTTCAGTTATCCCCTCTTCATCATCCCTCATTCTTCTTCTTGTTCTACCTCATTCTTTACTATGTTTGCTCTTATCGCTAATTTTCAGGCGAGCGAAATGTTCTCACGTCCAGCGCAAGAATGCAACGACTTTGTTGAAATAGTTGAGAGTCTTGGTTGAAATAACTTCTTTTCCAAACGACAACAACGAATTTTTGTGGACGATGCAGAGTATTCAATACAAAATATTACAGCTCCGGGTAAGGTCCAGGCACTTCTCATATTTCATTGGTCTCAAAAGAAACATAATATGGCAGAGGATATTCTTGAATTGAGAACTTCGGATATTCTTCAATTTCAGATAAAAAGTATATTTTAAAAAACTAACGAATTTATACAGAAAATGGGGAAATACGCTACCACTACCACGAAAAACAATTCTTGAGACAATTTAGAAATAAAGAACCTAACGCGATAAAACCCTCAACCAAGCGAAGTCTTTGATTTATCCTTTGAAAATTAATGTATGAAAAAGAAATATTTCGAGATATTGTTGAACTTTTATGGTTAGTTTAATAACGACATCATCGAGCGACAGCAACACATGCGAATTTTGATATTTTATGTAGTGGAAGTCTGCAGGATATACTTTTTTGCTTTGGTGCATTTTTTCATAAAAAATGTATAGTATACTCGCGTATATACTTATTAAGATTTCTTTCTGGAGACGAAGTTTGTTCAGTTTTTCGGAGAACGACTCGTACATTCCAATTATTTTCAAGCCGTTTCTCTTCCGTTAGTCTGTTAAAAATATACATTCTGTTAATTGTTTGTGTTTCAAGTGGATGCCGAGATATAATAAAAGGATAGAGAAGATGGGTAACATTCTCAACTATCATTTGTGACTCAACAAAATGTTCCAATAACAAAATTCAGGGAAAATTGAAGTCAGGTAAATGAGAAATTTGTTCACAGCAGTATCCGTAACTAATCCGTGTAGTTACTGCCTTGTAAAACTGACTTTCTTTTTCATTTACACTTTCCTTCTCTTTCTCACTACCTCCTCCTTCAAATGATTTTTCTTGCTCATATTTCTCCATTTTTATACCCCACACCCGAAAGACTCAGAATATATCCTGAGCCGACTTAACCCTGTCCGATCGTCTGTCTGTTCGTCCTGTCATCGGTCTGTCTGTCTGACTGCCTGTCGAGAAATTACGATTAAAGGGAACAAACTTAAGTGTTTTCAATGAATTTGGCTCAAATATTCCCAATTACTTTAAGATGTTTGAAAATGGACAAAATTGGTCTTGTGCCACGCCTTTCCTTTAAAATAAAATTGAGGTTTCAGTTTTTCAGTCTCTACTGAAAACTTTAAATTTGAAGTTTTATGGCCGTGATGACAGTGTTGGGCATTGTAAATCTAAAAAATGGGCGTGGAACCGCTAATACTATACTATACCATGCGTAGACCCTTTCGAGAACGGTCTACTGATTATTAGGATCTCATTACATATTTATGATACGAGTATAGGGTGTATGAGTTCCAGCCAGGCCGAAGTTAGTGCCCTTACTTCCTCTTACATCTCTTTACAATATTTGTATTGTTTGAATTTTTGTATCCCGGGTATTCAACCATGTTTCACAACTCGCCCCACTTACTTTTCGCTTACGAATTGATTCTCTACGGACGTCGATGTAAAGAATTATTTCTCCTTCATTCTGCTTTATTCATTTGCACCATTTGGACTGTCATTATTTTGACAGCTTGACATAATTTTCTGACACCAAAATTCAACAATTACTTTTTTATTTATTTTATTTGCTTTATTTTTATTGCTTTTTTCACTTACCAGAACTGAATATTGAAGGAAAAAATTATTCTATTCTAATTCCAAAAATAAATAACGTCATCCTCGCAAATTCACGAATTAAGAAGGTCAATAATATAAAAGGAAATGATGTAGAAAGGAACATACATTCTTTAGATTATTAATCGTACGCTTACTAGAACTGCATAGACCGGATCAATCGCACATCGTTCATCATCCGACTTAGAAGTTGTGATTTTGAAGCGATTAGTCATTGCCTTTAATAAATATCTTAGCAGTCATTTCTTTTTATTACTTTTCCATTATTTGATATACAAATTCTTGTCTAAAATAAATTTCAGCAGTAATTCAAACGTACGTATACTGGATAATCAAGTTCGCCGCGAGTGCAAGCTCGTCTACAGGTTAACCACTATACGAATTCACCACTAGATACTTTTAAAAAAATCTTAACGCAAGCTGTTTTACTGAGAAAATATTCATTATTTCACATTATGCCACACTGTAGCCCCCACCCTCGAATTTCATACCCCCAAATTGATGGACGCATTACCTTACAAAAGTTTTTAAACTGTGGATTGAGACTTATTTATGCATTGCTACATTTGTGGTGAATTGAGAGGAGGTGAATTGGGGTACTCGGTGAGATCGTTTTGAATCCATCCCACCAACTTTGTAAACTGATTTAAATGCAGCAACACACTGTTAAGACCTTCTCCTTCACTGGCGCCACATGCTGTTACCGTTGTCATTATCCGTGTTGCTGCTGCCTTTCTCTCTCTCCCTCCTTCTTTCTCACTCGATGTCTGTATAAGCGAATTCATTCACTCCACCTCTCTGCTTCTTCCCTTGTCACCCTAAAACTTTCAGATTTTCATATTTCACTTCTAATCAGAAAATTTTGCCAACACCAAAACACGAAAGAAATTGAAATCAAGGAATAAAGTTTCTCACACGCTGAATCGTTGAACTGCGTTGGCTCAGACACGTTGCCAACTTCTGCCAGATTAATAGAAATGGTAGAAGATTTTAATTTCTCTTCATGTCTAAGAATGTTTTTAATGTATATGTGCGTGTATGTTTGTGTGTGTTTGTAGCATTGAGGTTGCATTAGAGCTTATAGACGCACATAAGTTTTTACATGCAAAGGTTCGAAATCGAAGACTTTCATTATTTCCACGTCTCTTCTCACGTAAAAACTTTTAAATTAAAAAACAGAAAAGATTAGTTCTTTCTTTCGAATATTATCGAATAGAATCACTTTTGTGATTCTCTACCATTCATTCGTTCAAAAAGTCAACTCTTCCATCGAAGACTCTTGCCATAGAATGACATAATTTCTTCACGATCATAATCATCAGCATCATCATCGTAATTAAAAATTAGACTTTAGTTAATGTTGCCATTGAGACCAATTCTAACTCAACTCTTCTCGTTGTTTTTTACCTCACACTTAAGAGTCGAGACGAGCCTTTAATGATTCCCTAGATCCAAAGCAGATACGAATGTAATCACAGTCCAATTTTACGGACTTTTCTCGTTTCTGTCTCTGTTTTTTTGTCACAAACGAAAACTGCAATTCAAGAATCATTTGTATTGTCTGTGTGTCAGTTGCCCGTTTTCGTATGCTCGCAAAGGAACGACACGTTACATTTACTACAAAAGTTGCAACATATGCAGCATAAAACTGAAATTGTTTTTTTCACTTTCCTTTTTTTCTTTTTGGTAATATTTCATCTTACTTTTGAAGTTAGTATCTTCCTCTTCCCTTTGTCTTTTAGGTTTTTGTTTTTTTTTTTTGTAATTTGCATTTCGGAGGTAAATGAAGTTTAATGTCATCGATGTGAAATTTTGTCATAGTGTGTGTTTCGTCATACGTCTTTCGTCGTGCACCTGATAGTTCGTGCGTTCAAGTTTTTCAGGTGTGCTCAATCACAAACGTGTGTGTGTGTGGAGGAAACTTAAAATTAGAACTTATATATTCATTCACCGATTCATATAAAGGCACTCGCTTATACGCACAGACTGTTGAGGAGGACGAGGTGGTAATGTAACCTCCTCTGCTGATTAACACAGAATTCATATTTCTACAAATCTTTATAACCACTCCCGGGCTCCCAAGCTTGATTCTCAAATATTCTCAATAATTTTGCTTTGATAATTGTTTAGTATATTACGGATAAAGGTTTTAAGGATTTAGGATTTTTAGGAACATATTTTTGATATTTTTATTGAAAAATTTCAACAATAGTAAATTGGATCAAATAACATATAACACAAACCCTAACAAGCACACATGCACACAACAATATGGCCCCATATATTAATGGAAGCATAAAAAATTCATGTGAGGCTGAAAGAAAAGAATATCCAAAAGAACGTAAGCAATTAGAAAATTACACCAAGCCCACAAACAGAAATTTAAAATGAAGTCTCAGCATCGAATTTAGAGTGTTCCTTTATTACATTATCATATCATATCACACATCGTAATATACTTTAACACTAAAAAGACAGAAAGCATTTTATATTCACCAAACCAAAGACAGTATTTAAACTAACAAATCGAAGTCATACGATAATGTACTTTCGAAATACGCCTCTTTTTTGAAATAGTATTAAAAGAGATACTCAATAATTTTTTCCTAAATATTTTTTTGTTCCCTATGATGCGATTTTTTACTTTGCTGTCCCACAGACGGAGTATCGGCTATTATAGTGTTAAAATTCCTTTTTCTTCGTCAGTCCTCAATGATTTACCGTAAGATGTTACCCAAGTGTACACTGGCGATGACGTAGGAATTAAAAGAAATGTAGAAGAAAGCCAAAATAGTTAGTCATTGAAGAAAAACATGAAGCAAACATAAAAGATTTACAAACAATTTCGTCACTAAACGGTCACGAAGCAAACTGGAAATTAATTTAGGTAACTCTTTCCGTTCTTAGCTTCTTATTTTGATCGTACTTTTATTTATTTGTCGTGCATCTATTCGTATACTTTCCGTAATACTTAAAGATTTTTGTTATTTTCATCTTTATGTTGTTTTAAGAAAGTTTTCTTAAACATACTCTTACACTCGTTTGCTTTGGTGTCCTTTCTCTGTTTCTGTTTTATTGTTCTGAAGCCAGTCGAAAGTTTTGACTGTTTTCTTTGTCTCTTAGTTTTCCACCAAGCATCGGCCGTTTCCTAATTCCATCTTCTTTCACAAAAATGGTCGTTACGATTTGTTAATTACACTAAAAAGAACCCGAAACTAACCAACGATGAACAATTCTGAGCCCGAGCTATTTACTTAATGGATATTATAAATTTTTAGTCTGAATTGAAAGTCGTAATTTTCTCAATTTTTTTTGCAAGAAGTTCATCCTTCGTCCTTCGTAACTTATGTGATACTTTCCAGAGAATGAATTAATACTGCAATATAAGAATATTTTCAAAGGAAGAAAATAGAATCTCAAACAGTCGGGGCGGGCGGACATCTAGAGAGAGGGAGCTGAATCTTGTTAATTCAAGATCCGAATATGTCTCAAGTTTGAGTTGGTAAGTATTCCTCGGAGATGAAAGTCTTCATTCAACTAATTATATTGTAATTGCTTTCCACAGATTCCTTGTTGCAGCACTTCGTAACTGTCTATGGATCATTCGAATGTACTTTCTTCAAGAATTCATGAGAAAGCTCGAAGAAAGCTTGGCAAATGGTAAAGGTAACCAACCGTAATACGTTCCAAGCACACTTTGATCATCAATAATCAAGGGCTCTCCACCAAGGTCACCACCATCACCGACATCGGCAAGAGCCATCAATCGGCAGAGCCACCATTGCCATTGCTTCCACGCCACACACACAACCACCCACATTCTTCTAATTCATTGGAATTGACGAAATAACGAAATCAAAAAATCCAAAGAAAAACCGACCCTTCTAAGAACAAGCATGTGTTTCAGATTCCGCATCGGCAACAGTGCTTTCAGTTTTGCCGGTAATACGAAATTATTCATTCGACCATCACTTCCGTTTTCAGTCATCATAAATTTTCCAAACTCTAAGGTTTAATTTGCGACTCCTTCGTCTACTACCGATAACCGCCGGCCGTCGACCACGGACCGACATACCTGATACTTGGCAACGCTAAGTAACAGGAAAGATGGTTCTGCTTTGAAAGATAAGAAAGCATTATATACGCAAGCGACTGCAAGAGAACTGAGCAGCGACGTAACACTATCTCCAGAGGCACCAGAAAATTGGCATTAAATTTCATTAAAGTCAACTCAACGTCTCACAAAAGCCTATCCATTCTTAGTCTTCTTTCTACCTCCACTCACTTTTCTTAGAACTTCCGGAAAGTCTGTCCATCTGACTGCTATGCAAACTTTACTACCCAGTAATTTGATGGTATGAAGGTACCCTGTACAACTTAAGGTCGTTCCCATTTCTCACTTGTTCAATTTGGCTTTAAATTTAGGAGATATTGCTGCCACTTTTACCTTCAATTATTTTCACAACATTTTAACTCCTTCCATTTCTCTTTACCGCGCTCACCACGCTCATTAAAGTAAACCCTAAATCTAGTAGAGGAAGAAAAGCTGTTAAAACGCTCACTCACAGTCTCACCTGTTTCATCACGGTATTAGGTTGGCCCGTTTCAGTGACGGAGATATAGAATTCGAGGGTGTGAAAATTTATTTCAGGGTTTTATCGCCACAAGAAAAACGCCTACGTTTTTCCTGTTTATTTATGCATTCTGTTGTTTACGTTTATATAAAATGTAATTTTAAAAAAATTAAGAATTTATAATTGTTTGACCTAATGATGATGAAGCGAAGCAAAAATTTAGTTTAAACTTAGTATGATAATAATTGCTATCTCGATAGATGTAATGGGTGCGGGTTAAGCGTGAAGGGTAGATCGAGAGGGTTTTAAGACACACATAAGTGTCAAATACGTAATTAAACGTGACTTTTAATAAGTAGATGATGACGACATCAGACGAATGATGATAATCTTGAAATCGTAATAATTAGAAAGATAAACACTGGTGGTAACTACAATTCGGATGAGCGACAATAATGAGGTAAGGACGGGAATGCTGTTAAATTATTCAAGATATCATTGGGGGATTTTTATTTTATTTTTTATAAAATAATTTTTATTTTTTATAAAATAATTTGTTCTATAGCATTGGCAAAATATATTTTGTGTAAAAGGAAAAATATTCGTGGATTACATTTGTAAAAGGATCGAACTCACGATCGAATTACGAATTCATATAAAAAGAGCTACAGTAATATTTATAACTGATTTTTATAATTTGCCCTTTCGAATATTATTTTAAAAATCTTTTCTACAATTCAAAACAAACTTAAGAAAAAATCGTGTAATTGAAATTATTCCCCTTTCGAGGAGATTCGGATTAGAGTTTTGTTTAGCTAACCACCAACAGTTAAAAAAAAAAGTTAGGCGAGATTTGTCCGAACGACAGAGTTGGAAACGAGTAGGAAGATTTTGTTTGTGATGACTTTCAACAGATGTTATCACTGGATGCTGGGAGCAATCTGGATGCTTCTTCTGCTAACTCACTGAGGCTTACTTGCTTTTAGTTTCTCTCAGAAAACTATTGGGTTTTCAAACTAAAACTAAAGAGAACCATAGAAATTGCACAAAAAGTTCAAGAGACAAAGACAAGAAAGAGAGAAAAAATGTGACTTTATCTGAAACTTCTACCGGAAAATATTTAAACGCATTTAAACGCAAATGAATTGCTAGACCAGCAAGCTATCCTTCCTCTACACACTTGCAAAACCAAACCAACTCCCAAACAAATCGAGCTTCCAGGTTGAAAAGTATCACTGCAAATCTATAGAGAACTGCTCGTTGGCCACACCACCCTTTTCAACCCCATTTGCTGACTAATGAAATCAGGGTCAAATGTTTTCAGCATCGTTGAGCAAAACTTTATGTTTCTCTGGTCAATTAAGTCTCATTCTACCATAAACGAATAAAGTTTTTTGATTTTTTTTTTTTTTTGGCGACATTGGTTCTTTTATTCATCTTCAGCTTTTGTGCTTAGGCTGCTCGTGGCCTCGTGTGTTGAAATGGCGGAGAGAAGAGAGATACAGTCAAGAATGCAATGTCCCTCGACAGCAAATGTCAAAAATGTGGGCGACCGACACAGTTACACTTTCAGAACCCTTTGTGTGCGTGCATATGCGTGTGTGTGTAAGAGCGAGTGGGATTATTCTTTTTCTCTTAACCTGGTAGGATCTTTTTGATTGTTGTTGTTATTCTTATTACTGTTAACCTTTTGTTTCCTTGTTGTTTTCCCTTTTTTTGGTCTATAACATTTTCTTGAAATTTCTCCCATTCATTTGTTATTTTCTCCCTCAAAAAACAACGGCTCCCGGAGATTGGAGGAAAACGTCGAGTTAATAACAACAATAACAACAACAGTGACAACCATAAACCACATTTTGATATTTCTTTCACCCTAGTACATACATGTATGTATCACGTGCCGGTATCTCTGTCAGTTAAGATAAGTCTTAACTAAATTTAACACATTTAGACATTTTAAAAGGTTAAATCATTGTTTGCTTCTGCATGCATTAATTATATTTATTTATTTAAAATCCTTATGGTTTGTTCTAAGTTTCTTAGTGACCCACAAAAGTTGAGGTAGAGGAAAATCAGCAAACGTCTTTTGTGTTGCTTCATTTGGTCTCGAAGTGCGAAATTGGTCGATGAGAAAAACAGAGATTTATCTTCTAAATTATCCCACACCGACGCCATAACGGCATTGGATGTGCGTACGGCGTTATCTACATAATCATCTCCATCATCATTTTCATCGTCATTCATTCCACTGCCGTTATAAAAAAGCTACATCTGAATGTTTAATGTTAAAATTGAGAAATTGCATAGCATTATCCTTGAGGGTCACTTCTAATTACTTTTACTAAGGTCAACTCCAATGACTATTTTGTTTGTGTTGAGTAATTACGGGTTTTTGTAAATGGAAGTTTTTACTTTATACCACTTTTTTGTTAACAGTGAGAACGGGTTATGTCTGTAATTTGTGAGGTTATGGTAAGGATTATGATAAATAAGAAGTGAGGATACTTGAACTAGAAGAGGAAACTGCAAAATTAAGGTTACCGAAAAAGAGGAGAAGAAGAAGAGTGAGCAGGATTAAATACTTATTTTTGGATTCTAATGAAACTTGAAGAAATGGAAAACTTGAAAAAGCAAAAAACCTATACTGAATTATATCTAAAGTCCAAACGGGTCATCAATAATCCTTAATTAGCCTCTATTGAAGTTACCTTTATCGAACGGCATAGCTTTTTAATCTCTTCCCACGGAATTACTAATCCGGTGAATGTCATTCAATCCGAAAACCTTACGAATATTAAGGCTCAAACAAAACGAAGTTAGCTACGACATCATAAAATTATCCGGCATAAGACACGAATTCATTTCCTGCTGCCTTTAGCGTTTCCTTGGGTAAGCGAGCGACCATGCTTGCCACATCCGGCTTCTGAACGTGTTTCGGGGTACTTCAAACTGTCACGTATCCCCAAAGCTACTTAATGTTATGCAAGCCGAAATAGCGTCGCGACGCGTTTTTCAGCCAAAAGTTAAAGATAATGCGAACAAGGATTTTTTGTAAGTACCTTCTTGTCGGTGAGTAATCATCTTATAATAAAAAGGTATGGATATAAAAACCCTTAAATAAATGAATGGACCATTTGTGAAAACGTTTTATTTTAATTTATTTTTTCTCTTCTTGAACCCTTTTTACTTTGTCACTTGGTATCAATTGATTTATTTCCGTAGTCAAAAAAGCTTCACAGAAGAAACACTAAGAGGGGGGCGAGAGAGAGAGAGAAAGGGAGTTGCACTTTAGTAAGCGAGCGCCAGTTAATTCTGCTGCCTGATCGCAGCGCCATCTTGTACAAGTCATATGACATGAAATGGAACGTGACGCTGAAACAAAATATGTTGTTGGTGTTGGCAAGGACAACGCTGTTGATACTGATGCCGATGCTCGACGTGTTGAAATGTTACAAAGGCGTGAAACACTCGAGTAGCAGAAGTTTGGCATAAACTGACACTGATGTGATGATAAAACAGCAGCTCCAGCTGCTCGGCAACAACAACAACAAACACTCAAAAGAAGGTAAATAAATGCCAAGGAATACCGGATACCGGAAGTTATGCATCAAGAAATGGAGGTAACGAAAGTACGGGCAATGAGTAAGTTTTTTGTTATGATCTTTAAGTATAGGGTAAAGATTAAATATATATAACCTCCCCCACAGATATATTAGGATGACGACGATACGGCGTTGTAACAGATGTTAGAAATGTTTTCTTTAAAAAAATAGTAATCAGAATTATTTAAATATTATTTAAATAATTCTTATTCAAGAAGAAACTCTTATAACTATTTTGTGAAATTATAAGTCACGGAATCGAATTAATTATCCAGACTTACTTTTCTAACGATTGTCACAAGAAAGCAGAAAATAATTCAACAAAAGTTAACAATTGCTTTCTAAAGATATTTTGGTTTCTTTTGTTAAAAATTATCCCTTTTAATTAGTTAAATTTTATCTCTTGCATCAATATAATTCTTACCATATATTTGTTGTTCAATTAACTACATTAATTACATCGACAACTTATGACTCAATTATCATAAATTTAACAAAATATTTAAGCATAAATACATTTGTGTTTAACAACTTTTTGTCAACAATTTTACTGACAGTTGAATTTCATTCTGTACTAAACAACTTTACTCACATAAGTATTAATTACAAGTCCATCAATCAATCAGTTAATCAATAAATCACACCACAAATTGACATCATGTATTGATATTTAATTATTTCAGAGAAAATATCCTCCATATTTAAAAAATTATCTGTCCTTCGGTAGTTTTTATTCGATAATTAAAGATTGCCTGTATTTACAATTTTTTTCCAGAATTCCTTCTATGTTGGCAACTTTGGTTTTTGTCATGTTGCCTTCATTTACTAATTCCATTTGATCCATTTTATGAGTTTAATTACGAGAACGCATTAATCGATATTATTTTATAATTGATTTAATTACGGGATACTTTAATGATAAAATGAAATTAAATTCAAAAGTTTAAAATATTAAATTCTTTTTCGTATTTCATCATAGATGTTAATCATCGTGTTATTTATCGAAGAAATGTTGAATTTAAAATAGAAAGAAGATATAACATTAAAGTCTGTCTAAAATTTTTAGAAATAATTTCTCTTTTACAAATTTTTTGACAATGGTTGCGTCTAGTTCACTAACCTCATGCGGTAAATTGAGCGACTATTTATATGACACACCATCCGACTGACCCACTTTATTCCGATTTAGAAATTCACTCGTCAGTAATCGGCTTAATAACGTCCGATTCTAGTCATTATTCGACATCAGGAACATTAGCCATATATAGTCTTGCATGGAAAGAGAGTACACTCTTCATTACTTTCAAATTTTACTTCACAAGACCAAACATATAAACCTTATTCTTTAGAGCGCGGCTCAAGTCGAAGCAATTAAAAATGTCAACGAAGGGCAAAAATTAAAGGGGAGACGAGGGGAATAATGGCGACATATAAAGCATACAAATTGTTCACAATTATTATGATATATTTTCCTTATCTCAGTCTTTCAAGTCAAAAAGTAATTTTCCTTTGACAAAGACTGAGAGACAACGATTTGTCGCAAATGCAGGTAATCAGTGAACTCTATGAACAGCAAAACAACATGCAACATTCTGTTTAGAGGCAAACAACAATAACAATATGTCACAGCGAGTCAGAAAATGAGAAAAACAAAACAATTTGAAGGAAGAAATTAAAGAACGAACAACAGAAATCCTGTTTTTTCTCTACATTCCCAAAAGCTAAGCAGCAACTAGATTTAAGGGAACAAGAAGAAGAAGAAGAAGAGGTAGATAGAGTAAAAAGGAAGGACGAGAGGAAGCTAAAAGAAAATAATGAGGTTGAGATCAGCTCTACCAATGTGGAAAAAGAAACTACTTAAAACGGAAAAACTATCATAAAAATCGTTGAGTCAAAGGATCATAAGGAAAATAATAATAACTACAAAAAGGAAAAAAACCGAAAAAAGCAAAATAAAAATACAATTTATCCGCGCAAACAGGGGCACGTGTCACACGAAAAAGTGATACTAGTTTTACTTGCTCTTTTGTAATTCATAGTCATGCTCATGTAATTCATAGTATGAATTACAACGGCCTCAAAAGCATTCCGAACAACAACAACAACAAATATTGCCTTTTAATCTAAATTCCTTTAAATTTCTTTCTAAAATAAAAAGTATTCAGGAGTATAAAATTGAGTACTCTAAAATTCTAGGATCGGTCTTCTGGTATCTTGCATCATAAATTAATAATAAACAATTTATTATACAAAATATTTCCAAAAATGATTGTTCTTCATAAAAAAACAATTGGAATCAATGAATTGAATTGAGAATAGCGCTATTTGTTCTCCTGTAATCATGATTTCCACAAACAGACATGAATAAATCAACTTAGGAGATTATTCCGAGCTAGAATATATTTCTATACCACTCAACCCGCCTTTAATGCGTTTCAAACTGAGGAGTAAAGTGAATATAACCTTCACCTTTGGGGTGTAGGGTATAAACAAAGAAATTGTGATCATGAAAAAGAACAATGAAATGAAAAATAGGTTAAACCGTATTAATCGTTCAGTCTAAATATCATTAAATCTAGTAATTAAATTAATTACATTGGATAGAATTTTATAGAAATTTTTTAATGGCTCTTGCATCTATTTATATAATTTTCATATTTTTTTATAGCTATCAAATTTTATTTTGTCGATAGTCGTTAAATATCTGGTCGTTAAATAATAGAACGAACGCAATAAAAGTCAAACGACGGGAACGTAAGATGATTAAAACGATTAAATTATTAACGATTAAAATTATTGATGATTAAAATGATTGTAATTACTTTCATTAACTGAACTTTTTACATTTATTCATTATAAAAAATTAAGAAATTATTCTCTTTAATTCCTACCAAAGCTACTAAATACCTTTCAAATTCTTTCGTCTCTTTTAAAAAGTAATTACAAAGAATTCAAAAATAAATGGATTTGATTCATAGGAAAAATTCCATGCAGAAATAATTCTCTTTTTCTGAGTGGCGCAGTCGGTCAACCAGTCGTTCGGTACCGTATATCATTCTATCACTTCATATCAATTTATGATCCGCAATATCCTTTATTAAATATTTTCACTTATAATGATTATTTAAAGCTTTATCGGCTCAGCTCGATATTTCGAACGTGATGATAAAAGTTTTTCCTTCTCGAAAAATTTTAATGATTTTATTGCAATCCTTCCAAAAGTCCAAAATAAAACTTCCCAAGTGCAAAAAAGTCAAACACGCACAAAAAATATTATAATTAATATGAATATATTGAACGCTAGTACCTCGAAGGTCAAGGTGTATGGTATTCAATCCTTTGGTTCGACTTTCGTTCAATCAAACAAAAAATTAATTTTCACTTTGTTTATTGTTTACTCTAAAAAGGAAAATAATACAACTAAAAAAAATATTATCATGGATACCAAAGTGAAAGCCAACGATTATGTCAATATTCTGATACCCTCAATCACCTTTTCCGCAGAGAAGAGTAATCTGAATATGTGGAATTTTTTAAGGACGGAAAGGAGGTATTTTACGTAAAATAATCGATATTTATTATTGTATTTTTATCATAAAATACAAGGTCATATAAAGAGGCTCCGAGATTTCCTTATGACTTGATAGTGTTGGTACCCATATATTGATTAGCGATCACCCGATTCTCTCAAACGATTACATTTTCTTTATTTTTTTGAAATCTTGTCGTTTTCAAAAAAAAATTTTTTAACAAAACAATTATCGCCGAAATCACTTCAAGTGAAAATACTTTCTTAATTTATCTTCTTAAAAATATTAAACTATATTATTTATTTAATGCCTAGAACGGAAAACAATTATTTTTATAGTCTATGGTTAGTTTTTCGATATTAAAAAATTATCTTTTTTTATCCCTTTTTAAAAACTTCTTATACTTTAGCTTTTTTTATTAATTTCCATTTCACATTTTAATAAATATGAGCAAATGAAAACAAAAATATAGAGCATAAAGGAAACAAAGGGGCAGCAAAAACTCGAAAGCTACTAAAAAATTCAATTATGCGAAAAAAGAGATAATTTTTTGAAACACCGAGAGACACGCACGGAACAGATTTTATTATTATGATTACAAACAATAAATCATTTGTTTGCAGACAAAACAACAACGACAAAAACAACAACAATAATAGCAAAGAGCAACCGCAATAATTGGTAGTGTCGAATGCGATTGGCGACGAATACAATCAACGAATAGATTAAAATGCTTCCCATTCATGAATGACTAAAAGGAATAGAAAGAAGTGAAAGTGAGGAAGAGATACCAACAAAGCTATCCTTTTATTTGGAAGACAAATAAAAGGATAATTCATAGAGATTTATCCAAACAAACCAAAACCTAAACTAATTTACAAAATTAAAAAAATAATGATTTGGTCGGAGGAAACGGAGTTAAAAAACAATAACAACCCAATTATATCCCGTATCGAAAAGATAAATAAACAAACAGGAAAACCGATGTTTTGCACATCCTGCTATTTATAAAATGTTAACAATTGATTAACAGCAATTAGCTGCTTGTTAAATAACAAGAACAAGAACAACAAAGCCACAACAACAACAAAAACCACAACCGGCCATAGAAAGCGATAAAAACCAAACAAAAATTAAACAAATGAAAACAATAAAATTCGCATTGAATAAATTTTAAATAAAAAAATAATACACACACGTACGCACACAAACACCTACTCATATGCACACACACATAGGCGTACGCACACGCGTGCGTAAACTGGTTCACATCGTGTTGAAAAAAAAGCATTATTACGTTAATAAGATTTTCAGCAAAGATCGGATCGAAATTTCGAACTCTACGGAACCGGAAATAATCTAATATCTTTACTTTGGCTCATTTTCCTCAAGACCATTGTTTCCCCATTTTACCATTGTTTCTTTTTAAAAATAAAGCACTGTAATTCGAAGAAAAGCTATGAAGGGGAATTTATAACCGCATCAATATATTCGATGACTTGGCCTCGACTAAAATTTCCTACAGGGTTTCACGGTATATTCAATGAAACGTCCGTACACATGCATTCCTATATATGATGCATTTTAATACAATCACACACTTACTATGCAATATACGTGCGCGCACACACACAATGACGGTCAATGAATTTAAGTGACATCATTAAATATTTAAATTATTTACTAATTATTTACGCATTGTATCCATTTTTTGTTATTGACTCTTGCTTATTTTGTCATTGATGTTGTGCTTTCTGTTTGTGTATTCACACACACACACACCAGCGTGAATTATTTATATATAACACTCATCGAAAAAGCTTAAAAGTGTAATGAATGCAAAGTTTATTAGAATCCCTTCACTACGTAAACAAATTCTCGAATAGATATAACCAAAAAATAAGAACGGGTTAGGACAAAACCTGAACTAAACACGGCGTTATGACAATTAAATATATGCAGTTCTCTATGCCAGGATATGGCATAGAAGAACTCAACCGAATTTTGTGTTTAAAGTGAACTTATTGGTCTAATCATAATAATAATAATAATAATAATAATAATAATAATAATAATAATAATAATAATAATAATAATAATAATAAATATAATAATTATTGAATATAAAAACGTCTCCCTATATTTTTCTGTCAAATTTATTCTTACGTTGGTCAGGCTTTCTGACCTTTTTCGAACTTCGCGATTGAAACTGAATTCAAAGCGTTTGAGTTCGCAAAAGAACAGTCAGGCTAAAAATGTAAGAGGAATTTAGTTGGAGGCGAAGGAGTCAAACAATTTAAAGTTTAGCAATTATTGGCCTTGCCTTCAACTCATGCACTGTTTATGGACTGGAATCTTTAACATAATTATATAAATTAATAAAACCCTATAAAAATTCTAGCAATTCAGAATTGTAAAAACCAACAGCTGACTCTACAGATCGGAGTCAGAATGCTCTGATTTCAATACTCAGTTATGTCGCATTGTGCGATGTTTTTGTTGGAATTCCTTTCTTATTGTTTCTGTGATACTTTTTTTAACATTTCTTCTTTGAATTCATAGATTTTGTTCATTATTTAAGGTCACCATTTATTTGGTTTAACTGGCTCTTTTTTCAATATTACTAGAGAAAAAGGCTAATAAAGTTTATTAGCCTAAATTTTATTGTTGGTTAAATATTTGTTATTTATTATCACTTTTATTGCTTCTATTGATATTTTCAACAATTTGCTGAATCAGTCGTTTCGACAGATGATTAATGGATAATTTTAGATGGATAAATTTAGATAAACTGAAATATCAAAATGCTAATTGAAGGCAAAAACTAACAATAAGATTTTAGTAAAAACATAAATGAAGGTATTTTTTCATACCCAAATAATTCTCACCACCACAAATATATGTGAATTCAAGTAACGTATACGTTCCACAATTATCTAACATATACTCCAAATTAATTACAGATAAGATAATTTTGGACATCATTTGGATCGGGATTTTATTGGCTATAACCGAAAATGCTCATAAATTTAATAAATATATTTCGTACAATAAATTAAATTGCTGCTAACTAAACAAACAGTAAATTGAAAAAAACTACAAAATTAACATCATCATTTGCTTAGGAGCTTTCGTAAAATTTATTCAATTCTCATTAACGCAATTTGAACTTAAAACTTTAAACTTTAGAAATTGTTTTATACATAATCGAAAATTGTTCACACAGTCACGAGAATACCCAATAGGATTCATATTAATTCGAAAATTTTAACATTTAATTTAAAATTGCAATTTTAATTCTGAAATATTTTATTATTCTTAATTTTTCTAAAATAACTGATTCCACGAATATCTAGGATACCGCACTTCTCGGTTCTTATCGAAATATTTGCCACAATTGTGACGATATATTTAACAATTGACTCAAATATTCAGATCAAACATTAATAATTGTTCCCACGTGGGGGGCATCTACATCCTTTGGCACCCACAGCCAAACAAAATTGACGGATTGTAAACATATTTGGCTCACCACCCACAAGAATTCACCGACAGCAAAAAAACATAAAGTGAAAAATAATTGAGAATATGGAAAATTCATTTGTGAAGTATCATTATTACATATTTGTGAGCGTCAAAGCGTCAACAAGCCGAAATAACGAGTGTTCGGACTCTATTTTTAACATATTAAAACCCCCTTCCTTCGAAACCAAGATTACGAAAGGAAATAACAAGTATAAAAAAAGACTAAAGATTAAATATGAAAAAACTGGTCTAAACAATAAACACAATGTTTTTATTCTCTCGCTAAAATATATCTGTTTTCAGTTTAATTTCATTGTAAAACAGCATTACGCCGTAGGATTGAAGCTATTTGTCGACATTTTTTTTTAGATGGCAACGCTTTATTTGAGTAAATAAATTTTCTGGTTATTCATAAATTCTGAAGTCGCTAATTAAACAAGCATCCACACACACAACACATGCATGCACACACGCACACGCACATACTCTCCCACAGCCACTTAATGGCACTCAATACCCTAAGCTATAGAACCATGCCTACCGCAACATCCAATACGATGTAGCATCGCCACCGCCCCTCCCCTTGTCTTCTCTTATACAATTTGCATTCGACGAATTATAAATTAGCTTTTAAAATATTTAGTACTGTTGCGACCAAAGTTGCCAGATGGAAACGGCAACGTCGGTAAAACGAAACATGTTCGCCTCTAATCGTGTGAACAAATGGCTGATAATATTCGCGTTGAAGCGTTTAAATTTATTATTAAGCAGCGTATTAAATTCAAATGATCTGGCAATTTATTTTGTTAAATTATGCCTTCCGTTAGATTTTACGGTATTTTATGGCAACAATTGTACACAATTTGACCCGCGACCATAATATTTAAAACCGTATTTGCAAATATTTTATGTTGATTACAAAATACGTTTTTTTTCTCTATTGCATATTTTTAATAATTTACCTTAAAAATTATTACTCCGCGAGTTTATTTGTTACGGTTTGTTAAACTTTTCAAATTTAATGATTTCAATAAAGCCATTATGGAGTGAAATAATGAATGAATGAATGAATTAATGAGAGAAATATAATATATTTATATTTAAACGAAAAATATGGTAGTTATGATTAATTATGAAAACCATATATTTTATACTTACATCGGAAATACATGCAAGAATCACATACGATAATTTCTTTTTCATTATAGCGATGTATATTTAGTATTTAATGGATTTTTTTTTAAAAATGTAATGATATTGCAAAATGACACTGCGCAAATTTAGGTATAGATCCTTTTTAGATCGTTAAATTGCATTGCCATTAACTGTTATAGTCTTACGATAAATGATTATGATAAAGCACAGTAGAAGCCTTTAAATCGTTAAAAAATGTCTTTGTGTGAGCCATGAAATATCTCTAAAACTGGATAAATTAATTATTTTATTCAATTGATCATCAATTGATTGATATCCCACTAATACATTTCGAAATTCTGCCAGTTTGAAAATTTTCCTAAGTAGAGTCAAAATTTAATTCAGCGACAAACCAGTTTTATAATAAAAAATTTGATTGTTAAATAATTAAGAGATTTAGATAATTGTAAAATACATAATAAATAATTACTTGAGGAATTTTACATTTCAGAAATTTAAAGAAAAAAAGATTAGACGATACTTTAACCTTAATGATCTATTATAGAGCCAAAAAATTAACCTCACAAATTTGATACAATATCCTTACTCTAATTTACTCGCTAAACATTTTGTGCGAAATTTATTGATTTCAAAATTCGCTATTAACAAATTTCTCGTTATACCGCAATTAGTTGTTTCTCTTACTCCCGCATCTTCAACTATTTCATTAAAACAAGTTTTCCAAAAAAACCCTTCCTGGAACAATACGTAAAACTAAATAATTCCATTGTAAATTGTACCAAGAGAACATTCAGTACCGCATCATTCCTGCCGCAGGACTAACGAATAAATCAAACAAATTTCCTGACGAACGCAAATTTCACTCAAATACAAAAAATCTGTAAGGAACGACCGAGTGAAAGCTCCCTTTTGAGGGGCGACGAATATTTGTGCTTCGGCGTATACGAAAAATACTCGACATGCGGCAACCGGTATTTGTGAAAGATTAAACAACTCTTAGAAAAAAGTACCTCGGCATCTTCGTTTCACGTTTCTAGCGAATTCCGTTAATTTAGTGGGTGGTGCCAAATCAAAAACCAGCGAGTTCTATTCAATTTTTTATTTGCCAGTTTTCTTTTTCTTTTACACTTTATCGAGTCTTATATACAAATTTATTGTTGTTCCTTGGTATTTTTCTTGTGCGGGCTTTTTGGGAGAAATCCCTTGGCACCCTCATCATTTCATTAACTTTGCGAATATATTATATATTCGCTTAGAACCATCTGAGTTACTGTAACGGGATTGGAATGAATTAAACTGAAACAAAAACAACAAAGCCGAATAAAATATGTATATATTACAATAACATAATCATATATTTATACTCGGTATGCCTTATGTAATGTCTTCGCATTGGTAGCAAGGGATATACGAGACCCTTTTACTACGTTGTAAATGACAGGATTTTATATAGTGTTTGTGTGCGTGCGTATAGATCCGTGCGTGTGGGTACATTTGATAGTGAATCGAATGAATGAACGAATATGTATTCGAAAATCGATTAAATCAGTAACGATTATACTCATTATTATTACATTAGATTAAGATATGTGGCAACAAATATTGAATCAGTCAATAAAATATTTATAAAGACGGTTAACGATTTAACGTCGTGCGGTTTTCGGCGATAAAAAGCCAATGTCAAAGAAATGACCTAGGAAGAAATATCAGAAATTCTCAAGAGACTGCTTTGTATTAATATATATACATCCTGTGCAATTCTTCTCATTAGCTCCAAGCTGATAAATGCGTAGAAATCAGATAATTGATTGAAGTAAAGTAATCTAGTACTTATACCAACTTATTCATGTAATAATATTTTAATATGATTAAGAAATATCTAAGAAATAAGTTATCGCAATTTCAAATTTATTGCAATATTTTATAAAACCAATGAAGTAAATCACACAAATTTAAATAAATTAAAAATTGTGAATCACCAAGCAATTATTCTTATATAACTGTCAATATAATTTTTAAATTGATATTTAATTAATTAATTTTGATTTTCTTAAACTAACTAATTTTCTTAAAAAAAAACTAAATTAATTCTGATTTTCTTTTAAAGGAATATCATAACTTGGCAGCACCTTAAGAGAATTCTGCAACCGCGATTCTACTGGCATGATTTTGACAACTATTTCTGTATCCTTTTTCGCTCTCATTTTGCACAAGATAAAACGAAATTCTCTTAAATTGTTTACACTGATATTAACAAAAATTTAAAAGCAAGTTGTTAAATTAATCATTAAAAAATCGAATGCAGCTAAAATCGATGAGAAAAACGTCTACCTCCAAGGAATTACGCAATGGCTGAAATAGGACTCGCTTAGATAAGAAGTCAAAGGACAAAAAAGGCAATTATGCAAGCAGCGACTGTAGCAGCTGCAATAAAATAACTTTGTTCGCTAATGCATTTTTAAGATTAACTAACTACAAATGATGGCACAAAAAGATACGAAGCTGGCAAATAATGAAAATGGTTAGTAAACTAATCGTGTAAATTTTGAAAACTTCCATTCTATAATTGCATATTTTATAAAAGATTTCAGAGAAAGCAGGATCGCTCACATTGAAGATAAACTCAGAGCACCTACGAATCAAAAACATTCCGCTCCATTCTATATTAGTAATTCACTTTTCGACAACAAGCTCCTTAAACGGATTCGTTGTCAGTGGGCAGAGACTCTGAAGATAATCAGGCGCAGAAAAAAAGTTGAAAATCGGAAGAAACGCCTGTCGATGCTGAAGGCTGATGTGACCATAGATTTACTCTCGGATGAAGAAGTACGAGATGAACTACACGCGAAGCCACGAAATGGCGAAAATCAACAAGAATCACAAAATTTTACAAATAGAAGCCTTTATAACGCCAACGAAAAATCTCTTCAAATATCGAATGTCTTTAATATGACGAATATATCTTCACTAGAATTGTCATCGGAGAGTTTTGAACCAAAACAACGTAAAAGAAAAGAGAATATAATAGAAAAAAACCCCACCCACGCTACATCCATCACCTCAAGCATTGAAAGTATCGTTGTAATCGATGACGATGACGAGGACGAAACAAACAATGGCAACGACAAAGAAGTAGAAGGACCTACAACACGAGAGGATAAAGCAACATCACCATGTTATCGCTCTCCTTATCGTAAATCTCCAAACCTGACCGAGGAAGCAATACCATATACCCACGATATTATATTAATCGACGATGATCCCGATGAAAGTGATGATGGGCCAGTGCGTTCGCCAACAAATGAAGAATGCATGCATTCAGTACCCACTGTCTTCACTCAAGTGGACGAAGAAGTTTCTGTGTCATTAGTACCCCGCTCCAAAAAAAATGGAACTTGCTCTAGCCATTCTCACGCCAAGACCCTATTTCCGATGTTGCCTGATGAAACGACAGTTCACACCGTAATTGCCAATCGATCTTATGAATTACCGTTGACTAAATTGCGGGAAGGTTTGGCTACCTGCGGAGTACCAGAATTTGCTGCAGACGAAGCCAATTGTGCTACCGTTCCAACTCGTAAGAAAGGAAATTATGCTCCACCTGTGGTAGCAGCGTCACCAGCACCCATATCTCTCAAATTGTCGAGTGATTTAAGCATATCACTGATCTCAGATGAAGAACCGGATGAAGATGAAAGCGTACAGAGCCAGACGAGCCCAGGTTTACATGAAATGCGCTCTACCTTGTTGCCTGAAGTATCATTAAAACTCTTGCCGCGTCCTCTGGCGCATACTTTCGAAAATAATTCCATTCAAGCACCGAAGAAAAGGAAATTGGGTTAAGGTTACGTTCTAATTAAGTTTTGATAGTTCGAGATAAAAGCTGGATGAAGCTCAGTCTAATTATTAGGCTCGCTTATACTATGTGTGCGCTAATTTGTATATCATTTGATATTAATCAGTGAAAGATTGAAGCCACCCGAACTTCGCTAAGCTTTCCTAAAGAATTCCAACATATTTTCATGTCGATTCAATCCAATAATCCCGAAACAATCTAACTCATAGGTACAAAGTTTATAATACATAGTATTGAATGAAGTGATATGAACTGCATATATGTATATAGATAGATATGTACGCTATTAACGCACGCGTGTATATTTAGTTCATAATTTAAAAACTTAGTTTATAACTTCATAATTCTTTGATCTAAATTTTCCTTCGTTTGGAAAATCATTACAAAAATGTGCGCCTCTTTTTTATGTAATGCATCAGAGCACCGATCGAAATCGGTGAATGCAAATATTCCCTAGGGCATTGTCCCTCTCGCTTGCATTTTGTTTATTGCTTATCAAAAGATAGCAGCAATTATGAATAGATTTTCCACACATATTTTATATTTAAGTCCGCCCCAAATAAGAACAAATATCAAACATTAAATTATGGTTTTATTACAAAATTAAACTGTCAATATGAATCAATCATTTTCTTCTCGGCGCGATAGCTCTACGCTTTTTTCCATAATCAATTTCGTTAATCAGAAGCGGATTGCTCTGTTGATTCTCATAGGTGGCTTTTGAAACGGAATGGTAACGACGTGGGCCATTATTGATTCGTGTTTTGGAAGCTAAACTTTTTTCAGTAGCTAAACGTTTCAGAGCTCTTGGTATTATATAGTCAGGTACATGCGAAAGATGTGATTGTATTTTAACTGCTTTAAGAGGTTTGTCATGGCGCAGAACTTGCATGTCACGTGCATTCTCATCGAAGAAGCCTTTCAATTTTTCGCTATTAAAAATCTCGGTTTTTATTTCCCGCAAACGCGTTTCATGAACAGCAATGCGTGTAATGGCCCGCCACGCATCTTTAGCACGATAACGGAAGGGTTCAACTTCTTCCATTTTAAACTGATAATTTCTAAATAAAATAAATAATCGGCAATAATAATGCTTGAGTTAACAAAACTGTACTTTCATTGTCAGACATACTTTATAATTTGATCCGTACTCGTGTTGCTATTTTGTAGACGCTCTTCCACCGCAACGTTAACAGCTTCGTCTTTCAAGCTTACAAAAGATAAAACACAACCCTACAAAATGAAATATCGAGAAAAATTATATCTCTTGATTATTGTTTGGATTTTCGATAGGATTAGGGAATTGATGCAATTGGAATGATTTTCTTTCATCCATTGTCAAATTTACTTTATAGACAAACCGGTTTCGGCTATGTGCCACCTTCAGTGCCTTTTCCGTTCTCGAAAAAGGGAACGAGAAAAATTATATGTTAATCGGAATATATTAGAACTAACCTTGTTGTTGCCACGCGCTGTTCGACCTGCACGGTGTATATACGAATTAACATCGGGAGGGAAATCAAAATTAATAACATTCGAGACACAGTGAAAATCTATGCCACGTGAAACACCACAATCACGATCACTCTTTGCCACTCGTCCTGGATTATCTAGCATATGTTCATCCGAAGCAATAATAAAGTCATATATGCCCTGATTAAACTGATTGATGGTGTGAATTCGTATTTTCGCAGGTAGTTCGGAATTCAATACACATGATTTTATACTGAATTGCTCCAGAAAAAGTTTCAGTCTGAGGAGAAAGAAGAAAAGCAATAAGTTCGCTAAGGAGTCAATCCCCAATAAAGACAACGACTAATGCTTTAGATTGTTCAGCGAGAAGATTAGATCTATAAATCTTTTATGCGCCAACAGAAGTTGCCCATTCAGAAAAAAATAGTCATCACAATTAAAATACATAATTTTCTAAACTTCAGTACGATGAACCGACTTGGATGGAAATCGTGACTTACTTGTAACAACGATCGACAGAGTTAACGAAAATAACGTTCTTCCCTCGTATCAGACGCAACTTAAGCAATGCATACAAAATGGCCGGTTTATCATTCTCTTCAGCCATGATTCGTTGATGCGACAGTTGACTTTCGGGCACCAAATCTGGTTCTTCCAATTTCAAAATAACCGGATTGTGGACTACGAAATTCTTTATATCGTTAACATCGTCTGAGATTGTTGCTGATACTAGAACGGCCTAGAAGAGTTAATATATGTTATATTATTAATTCTTATTTGAGGATATCTACCAGAGAGTTTACCTGATAAATTGGTGGCAAATATTTAACGAATTTTTTAAAATCTTTTTCATAGCCGAATGAAAAAATCAAATCTGCTTCGTCTATAACCAACGTTTCTAAATGTTTCAGATCCATGGCACCCGACTCAAGATGGGCCAGGGCTTTAGCTGGTGTCGATATTACCACATCCGGCCGTTCTGATAATAAATGCCTTTGTGCGATCATATCCGTTGAGGATAAATCCACAACTCTCACTACTTTTCCACATTTCTCAGTCAACTGCTCCATAACTTTGCGGGTCTGTTGGCATAGTTCTTTACTGGGCGATATAACCAGGCCACTAACGCACTGTTCGGACGCATTTAATTTAGAGTTAAGTATCTTTTGTATAAGAGGTAAAGCAAACGCTGCCGTCTTTCCTGATCCAGTACGTGCACGCACTACGACATCCTTGCCTTCCAGTAGTAGCGGAATAGCAGCTTCCTGTATGAGAGTGGGTTGAACCCAACCGAGTTTCGCAATTGCCTAGAATTTTGATTGCTTTTAAGTTGCATTTATTGACATCATAGATACTCACTTTAAGAATTCTGTCATCCAATTCCATTTCACGGAATTGCACTATCTTCTTTTTTGTGCACATTTTTAAACTTTGTTATTTTGCTTCAGGCTTTCGGTGGCTTTCAAAATCTAGACACGTTTTCGTAACAAATGTTGTTATAATCTAATATTTACGGAACTGTCATTACATTTTAAAAAGTAAACAACAACCACAGGGTACTTCAGAAGGGCTGAATATAAATATTCGCGTCGTTCATAGTAATTTATAGCATGAGTAGAATAATGCTATAAACACAACCTCGCGACAGTTTGAATATCCTCGTCGAGACTCGTCAAAATTACATAGTCTTACGGGAATTGAGAAAAAATAAAACTGTCACGAAAAATAAAACACGCGTACGACAACGACAGTAGTAGAAAATTTTCTCCTTTTTTTGTTATCGCTCGTCTCGTTCTTCTTTTCTCGGTTTGTTTTCTTTAAATGACATAAGCAATTATTAAAATTGTGTTCAAATTACAGACATGTTCTCTGCTAACTTCAGCGACAGCACAGTTTTGATGTGTCGACGCGACAACTGCCGCGATGTTGTGTTTATAGCATAAGAATGAAATATAGCATAATAAAAACGGAAGTATGTGAATAAGAAAATAGAAATTGCTGAGAAAATATAAATAATTTAAATGGTGCGCATTATTCAAGTGAGTTTATTAAATTTTTAGCAACTTTTTAAAAAACTGTCAACTAATCCCAATGTTCACACGACTTATCCTATTTTCATTATCAGCCTAATTGTGATTTCTCACACCAATTACTAGTTCGTTTTTAACGTCGATTCTCTTTTGTGTTTTTCTCTGCTTTCTCTTGAAAGTGATGCGTCGCTGCTCAATTTTGCGTGGCAGAGAGGGAAGAACAAGAAAAACGCAAAACACGTAAGTATTGGTCTTTTTCCATACATTTCAAACCTTTTTGCGTTTCAACCGTATTGTGTAAGGACTTGACGCACGCAAATGCTGTCAAAATGAAACGCAAACAAAAGGCTCTCGTTTTGCTTCGAAAAATTGAATTGCCGTGCATCTCGCTGCTTTTAAAAATGAATAACGAAATAATAAGGTGAGTGTTATCAAATTAATAAATATTAATATTACTTAAAATTTATTAATATAATAAATATTTTATAATTTTTTCTAAAATTAAAAAAAACTAATCTTTTCTATGTTTATAGCTCCAAAGTTACAAATGCGGAACAGTTTAGATGTCTGGTGAACGAGCTGAAGAAGCAGCAAGATATGGCGAAGAGGGTTCCTCTTTTTGGGAACACAAGGCAGGGATGGGACAATCAATGGGATTTGATTCGGCACAAATTAAATGCCCTAGGTCCGCCCACACGGAGCACAGCAGACTGGAAAAAGGTAAAATTAATTTGTGATCTGTGCATTTGCTAATTTTATGTTATTGCAGGTTTGGTCTGATTTAAGGTCCCGAACCAAAAAGAAGCTAGCTGCCAACGACAAGGAGAGGCGCATGACGGGTGGTGGGCGCCCTTGCTTTTCAAAGCTCACACAAATTGAGCAGGAGGTGGATGAGCTGCTGTGCTTGTCCACGTTTATGGATTCTCCTGTAACTGTCCATGGAGGAAGAGACAGGATGAGAGGTGAATATCAGCGCTTAAAAAACGTATTCATTGCCGATAGAGCTTTGGTAGCTACCGACAGCTAGGAATCGCAAAAACGATACTAGTTTGAGGAGAGGGGGGATTGCACCGGACCTTTTGATGGGTTTCATGTGTGGAATCATTTCATCTAAAAGCCTTTTAAAACAGTTTTTGTCCATTCTTAAATAAGACAAAAACCTGACAAAAGAAATAGAATATATTCAGTTAGTATTTAAATAATTAAGCAACTTACTGTTCATCGGGCATTTCAAAAACATTGGATTTATCCCTCAGATTTCTTCTTTGAAGTCGCATCCTCTCCTGTTGATCCTCTCTCCGGAGCCGACGTAGGAAAAAAATTTCTGCCATTTTTATTAAAATCTTTAATTAATTTTGTTTTCGCAATTTCGAAGTTTGAACACTTGATTTGAACAATACAGGTTGAACAATACAAATGTCAGATTTGAATTTGCAATTCATGTTGCGCACTGTTCTTTTTCAGCCAATTTTTGCTGAATTTTGTACTAATTCTTTCCATTTTAAACAAAAATTTTACAAATATTTCACATGTGGCAACACTACGACTATGGCAAAGCAAATAGAACGTAATGCTCGACGTAAGCCCGACGAACCTGAAACGCAAAATTACACAATTCCAATTTCGACGCAAGTTCGTCGACGTCGGTTTGACAAACCAATGGTTTGTATGAGAAATCACAATTAGGCTGTATATTTCTATCGCAATATTTTACTGAATTCTTAATTTTTTCAATGTAATAAAAAATCATTGTACACTACAGTTTCAAAATTCACTAGAATCCATAATTTTGTTTGTCTTGTTTGTTCGACATTTTCGAGTCGAGATTTGAAAATCAGAATTAGAATATAATATATAGCAGAATATAGCGGAAAGAAAAATAGTCCAATTATTTTCAAAACCTCGTTAGATTTAAATTTTTGCTATAAAGTATAAGGTTACGAACCTATGCTTATAAAAAGCTCTGACATGTTTAGTGTTTGGTGGAATTCTACATACCCGCCGCTTCACAAAAAAAAATTTTAGCTATAATGGCCGGGTTTTGCTGCCTTAAGCGTTGCTTTACTGCTGTCAAAATCCTGTCATTGCATGGCATTCGTGTCTGCGTTGCTACATAACACAACAAAACCATTTGAAAACATTTTTCTATAAAGATAATCGAAGCAAAGTGTATGAGGATTGGCATCACTTTCTTGATTATTGCTTTTTTCCTTCCCAATTTGAAGGTTATGTCTGTCGGCAAGTTTGTTTACGTTGCTGTTAATCTTACACGCTTTTATATTCTTTTAGTTTAGTTACATATCAGTAATCATGCAACGTATAACAGTCAATCCTTTGGTCAGGGACATGATTCAGGTTGCGATGATAATGGGTTGTGGCGACGTTCTTGCCCAAAACGTCGTTGAGAATAAAAAATTTAAAGATATGAATTGGGCGAGGACGGCTAGATTTGCTGGGCTCGGATTTGTCTTTGTAGCACCTGCTCTAAAAAAATGGTATGGCACAATGGAGAAACTGCTTCATCCAAATCAACCACATATGAATCGAGCTCTGAAAAAAGTAGCCTTGGATCAATTGTGCTTCGCGCCATTTTTTACAGTGGCCATAACCACCGCTGTAAATCTTATGAATGGCATGACATTTGAGGAAAATAAGAAAAGTCTTAAGGAAAAATATATACCCATCATGAAAGCAAATTATATGCTATGGCCGGCGGCGCAAATTATTAATTTTGGATTGATACCTCTATCATATCAAGTGGTGTTCGCCCAAACAATTGCAATATTTTGGAATACATATCTCTCAATGAAAATAAATGAAAAATCAAAGAAATAATAAAAAACTAACAAGAAGCTTTTTTACTACGGAAGCTCTGAAGATATTCATATATGGATCATCTAAACGATATATATGTATTTTTGCTAATAGGATATATTTAACGGAATTCTATGTGTGAAAATGTATTCTATTACTCAGCCGTAGACTTAGTTTGTAATAATATAACTTCACCTTTCAATATATGTTAAAATAAATACCTGTTAAATATTAATGGATGAAATGAAGGAAACAATTTGTATCTGACAACCATAAACGTATGCTTATGCATAGTTCTGGATTAAAATATCTAAATATCAAAATTCGTGTCCGAAACTTTGTATTTCTAATTTTTATCTCCAATAAAATTGATAGAATTTTAAATATGTGGGAATACTTTTATACATACATGAAATAAAGGCCGGCTTTGTAAATGATGATTTGGAGCAGAAATTGTTAAATTTTTACTGCGTCCCGAAAAAGTCAAAAGTTTTTGCAGATACAATGGGCAAATTGATACAATTTTGCAGATACAATCACTATAAAATCATAAAACAGAATTTTTCGTAAACTTTTTTAACATAACCGAAAAATTGCAAGCTTTGGTGCGTAAATAATAGTGCCGGATTTTTCGTAAACGAAATAGTCCCATTGAACCACTCCCGAGACCCGAGATAGCTATTTGAATTAGTTTATAATTAAATATCTAATTTAGCTCACAAAATTATTCTTTAATTAACAGAAAACTTTCACATACCCGACCCCGACCGAAAAAGAAATTTAATAATGAACTAAGTCATCCTCAGCTACTCAACGACAGAACTAAAAGAACTACACATAGAAGATTTATATATTGGACTAAAGAAACGATATATAAAGGGCTTATAAATAGAATTAAAGACCTATGAGTTTATCTAGAAGGCCTAAATTTTGAATAGAAAGAGTGAGGTAACACGATTTTGACGGCAGCATAGAAAAGAAAGCGTTAACGAAAGAACGAACAAGAAATATATTGTTCTGGAAACTAGAAAAACCGAACGATGTATTTATTGAACCACAGGTACCATATAATTAACCAAAACAACTATATAAGAGATAAAAAGGGCGAAAAAATATAAGTGCAGAAACAATAGAAGGAAAGTGTAACGAAAGAGCGAAGGAAACATATATGATACCATGTATTAGTAGAACGATTTAAAAGCACTGTAACAACTTTAAGAACGATTTAGCTCACTAGAGTACTATTCCCTAAAAGACCGCTCGCGTATAGTAGATATACGCGTATAGATGAAACTCACAATAATTTACTTTGTTATTCTCGTCATTTATCTTAATTTCAATCTTCTTCAATTCAAACGGATGTTTATTATACCGGATTTTATGGGAATTGTTAAATTAAAATTAAAATATGGGATTTTATGGGATTTGGACTTATCCTACGATGTAGAAAATTTCCTTTTAACGAGTATCATATACTTATACGTTGGATAATTTGAATAAATTGCTTAAATTTGCATTGTTGCTTAAATGCCGTCAATATGTTTAAACTGACATAACATTTCGCATAGCAATATTTAAGGTATTAAAGTTGATTGTGAAATATGTTTATGATGAGATATGATCGTACGACACATATGATGCGACCTAAGCCACTCATTTAGGCCACGTCGTATAACGATCAGCTGTGACCCAGCTGTCAAATCAAATGGTTCTCGAAGTTGAATTTCCTTCTAGACCTTTTTAATCAGAGATAACAGAGTTGTCTCTGTTTTTAATGGAAAATAAAATTCCGACTAGTAATAAATGTCCAGCATTCGTGAAATAGTGACTTTGCAGTTTGGTAACTATGCGAACCAAATTGGTACACATTGGTGGAATATTCAGGTATTAATTGAAACTTTTCCCACAGGTTATTACTAGTAAATCATATTTTGCAGGAATCCGGATTCAGTTACAGCGGTCAGGAAGATGAGCAAGAAATTTGCCACGACGTCCTTTATCGAGAGGGAGAGACACCGACAGTGAGTGTAATTCAGAATGTGAATTGGTATCTAAAATAATTACAATAAATTCCGTTCGATGTTTGATTCAATTATCTAAACATGTTTCCCTACCATATGCACATTTTCTCTACAGAGACAAACGACATATACGCCTCGTCTACTTTTAGTTGATTTAGATGGCGCTCAAAAACATGTTCCTATTCAAGGTGAACTTTACTCAAGAAAACGTATTATACGCGGGGGAAAGGAAGGTGATGATGGCAATGATAATCCCTTGAAAAAATTGAAGGATGAGATGCAATTGGAGGATGACATAGAGATTTGCGAAGAGCCGGAAGTATCAAAAAATGAATTTCAAAGTGACCTTGATGATCCTGAAATTAATTACGAGGAGAAACAATACGATTTGGCTAATACTGCTGAAACGTGGGCTGATTTTCTCTATGCTCGTTATCATCCACGCACGGTTAATATAATCAAGGAATATAAATTTGATCCACAGAAACAAACGCTCGACACCTTCACCGTCGGTGGTCTAATATGGAAAACTGACCAGTTCCAAGATGAATTCTGCGATAAAATACGTCAGTATGTGGAAGAATGTGATTACCTACAAGGATTTCATTCCATCTTTGACGCTTTTAGTGGTTTTTCTGGTTTGGCTATACCATGTATCGAACATTTAAAAGATGAATATTCCAAAGCAGTTTTGGCGGTGCCCGTATATTCTCCAAAAAATATACTTTTTGCAAGTGCTGGTAAGGAATTTGAAATAAAATAATTAAAGTATTTAATTTGGAAAAATTTTTGTAGATGAAGTCATTACTAACTCAACACGGGTGGTCAATTCCGCTTTAGCATTTAATGGTCTTATCGAACATTCATCAATGTTTGTTCCACTCAGTACGAGGAGCTCTGTCTGGAGGGATTTAAGTTCTCAGCGTTTGTTGTGTTCAGTTAATTATAAAGATGATAATCTTTACGAGACGTCTGCCATCCTGGCTGCTTATCTCGATACAATTTCGTTGCGGTATCGTTTAAAGGATGCTCCTCCAATGAACACTTTGCCTGGTCTCTGCAGCGATCTTACTAACTTTAATCGAAAGCTCACAGGAGCTGCTTTGTCACTTCCCTTCCCGATGAAATGTGATGTTGACTTAATTGATTGGTTAGATCAATTCGAGAATAAATTATACACGCAGCTCACACCAAATTGCAACATAAACAAAGATTATCTGATACAGTCGATTTGTGTTCGTGGTATTCCTAACAACCGTTTGAAACGACCCTTGGAAGAGGCCAAATTACAAATGCGTATGACAGCCTATCGTTGCAATAACGTATCGGAGATGTTTCAGCTGTATTTACAATGTTCTAATCCCGCAAGTATGGCGCACGTTTCATCAGTTTCATCTGGAATGCCTACACGATGCCCGTTTCCAAGAGAAATATTCGATGATAGTCTTAATGGTGACGGCTTTCTATTGCCAGGAAAGAGGCCAAGTTCAGAAAGAGTAATGTCAGTTCCGGTGCTAGCATCCATGCAAGCATCAAGTGGTCTAGGTGAGACTTTGGACAAATTGTACATTGAAGGAAGACGACTTCGATTACAAAAGTTGAGTAATTTTGTAGTGGCGGGCATTGAATACGACGATTATAATGAAGCCCTTGAAAATATACGTTTATTCCAGGATAATTATGATGACCATTTTGCATTGTAATTGAAAAATACTCGATTCATCATTAATAGTTTATAAACTCTGCTTTTATACAGTTGAAATAAATGTAGTCGTGGCGAATTATTCCTACATAGTATTTGAAAAAGCATTTTATTGGCTCGTGGTGAAGTCAATGTTTCCATCAATTATAGTGTATTTATAATCTTTCTAATATATTCTACAATTAAAGTTTTTTTGTGTATTGGTTTTTTTTTCATTTAAATAAAACAATCTAAAGGTTATTCTGCTGACCGATTGAGAGTTCACTGTAAATGCATTAGAATGCACTGGATTCTCTTCACGAATTCATAAACACATTTTACCAGCCCATCACAGCTTCAATAATTCATAGATGAATCATGCACGATAATTCTAGAAGTGGTGACCATCAAAAGAATTATGGATGACAACCTATTGTCACAAATATTGGTCGATAAGGCGGTTGGAGAATGTGCAATATTTCATTGATGATCGCATTCTAAAAAGCTTTAAAATTTGGAATTTCGGATTTTGCGGATTTAAAAAATTGAGATTCTTTTATTTAATAAACTTCAAAAAATTCATAAAATACAGGATGATTTTGTTACTGATTTATGCGTGATTTGTATTGAAAGAATTCATGTATTGTCGAGCGTCCTCACGGATGCTATTTATTCGCTTACACACAAACCCACTATCTAATTGTCAAAATTCCTAGCTCACGAAAAACCTGCGCAGTAGGCAGCGTTCTCCTGTTTCTAATCAACAGCGAGGGTGGAGCAACTTCCTTGCAATATAAAAAGAATAATAAACAAGTCAGATTATTCACTACGGTATGGTCGAAGCTCTGATACCCTACGTCCATAGTGTGTTGGCTAGCAAATATAATAATTTGTGAGAAATTTAAAGTTTGATGTTTTTTTAATTATTACAAAAAATAGTCGGGTCCTCTCACATGCAATATTACATTCTGACCTACACAAAATAATTTCAACGCTACTTTCGTGTAAATAACTCGAGGAAAACAGAATGCGGCAATAGATAAATATAGAGTAAACTTATAATCTAAAGTATTGACGTATAATATAAAGCGCTTTTTAACGCCATGAGGGTTATAATTGAAAGAAAAGAGTGCATGAGCCTCACTATTTCGGGGGTAGGGTTCAAAAAAAAAAAAAAAAAAAAAAAATAAAAAACAAAAAAAATCAAGAAAAATGGATACAATATTCTATTTCATTTTTAAGTCATTATAATAATTATTATTGCATCTTTTACTCCGATTTTTTCCTTCGTTTTCATCCACCCATTTTTTGTAACTTAGCACGGAATGGTTGCACCGTAAGGAGAACAAGAGAAGTTGATAAAGTGGGCTCTTTAGAACATACAAGTGCCCGTCAAAGAGAGAAAGAGAATAAGAGAGAGATAGCTGTATTAATAGTGAAAACTACTTGAAAGACTGTGTCAAAGCCGTTCGATTGTATGACTCAAAGTCAGAGCACTGGGTGGACATGCACATGTTAGTGTTGGAGTGTGGGCGTGGGCGTGAGTCAAGATTAAAATGAGCTTAAAACTCTGAACTCTAGTGTTATTTCTGGTACCAAAAAAAATAACAATCACGAAAGCAATACATTTATTTAATCTTTTCTTTTCGTCTTTAAATTTTTCTTTTCGTCTTTAGCTCGATCTGTCGTCTCCGTATTGAAATCACAAAAGCGTTTGTCATGAAGTTAGTAATGAATATTCTTCCTAGAGTTGGAAATGGGTGAAATTTATCCAGTGGCACGCTCCCTTCTTGGAGCTAATGCGAGCTGAATGGTAGGAAGAAATCGGTATAGGTAGAGAAAATTTGAAGTTAAAATTCGGTAAAATTCTCCCAAAACACGGTGTGATGCATTCACTGTTTATTAGAATGAAATCATAAATCATATATTACATGGGTGCTTGGGTGGGTGGTGAATGTAAACATTGACCAAGGCGAAGTTAGCATTCCCTTTCATTCGTTTTAAAAGTTTTTCTTTTGCCCCATAATTTCCATGCTATCTATTATGTATTTTCAGTATTAAAAGTCTTATAAAAGTATCATTTTCTTTAAAGAAACTGACCTTTTTTTAGAGTTTATACATTTCAATGTGCTTTTATAACAAACAATTCAAGATAAATTATTCGATAAAAACAAAGTTTAATATTTTGTTTAATAATTTTAGATAAACATGAGAATCAACCACAAATAAGAGAATAAACAACGCAGGATAGCAAAAGAAAAACTATAATAATTTAAGCAACAAAACGAAAAACTGTACAAATAAATTTAACAAAAAAAGCCGTCATATACAAAAGTTAATTAATTCTAGATATCAGTCTTCAATTTGGAAACATTAGATCTAATGCATTTTAATATAATTTAGAAACTAGATTTGAAACCTTCACAATGATATTTATATTTAAAGTAATTTTCTTAATCAACGATTCTAATATAAATTGACTTACACACTTCCAAAACGAACGGCTCATTTAACCATCGTGCATTTCTCGGGCGAGTAAAAGGGATAATACCTGGGGTAATACCAAGCACCATCTACAAATAACAAAATTGGAATGATGCCCTGTAAGGGTCAACACCAAAACACAATAGCAACAAAAACAACAGCAACATCAACAATGTAAGTGTTAATACCTGAATGAAAAATAACAATGGTAAAAACAACGAGGACAACAAAAACAACATAAAAACAACCACAATATGACATCATCAACAGAAGCAAACAGCAATCAGCAACTATCGTAGTCGTCTGTTAGTCAAGTTATCGGCCTGAAGCTTTCGTTAAATACTTTTAATCCGGTGTGATGTTTTAATTGTTGATCCTGTATTTGTTATTGTTGCTGTTGTTTGTGTCCGGGGTTGAATACGCTTGCATGCACATGCGAATTTAACAGGTCGATTGTTTATCGTTGTTGTTGTTGTTGCTCCTGTTTGGTAAATTAACCTTTCGAAAGACCAAACTTTTTAACTGACCGATGATTTAAAATATATGGAATTCATTTTCAAAACATTTTATAACAGAAATTGTATTCCATAAAACATTGTTTCTAATTAATATATTTTCGTGTTTTCACTTTTAATTGATACAACATAAATTTTTAAATAAATGCTTAATTTTATTTAAACGCTTAGAACTTTAATTTGATAACCCCTGCCGGGAGGGTGTTTATTTTCATAAGAAAAACAAAGGCATAAGGAAACACAACAAAGTTATAGCTTTATCAATGCTTTATGTTAAAGGTAAAATTTTTGAATGAAAATTTAATTCAAATTTATTCACAATGTCTTAAGCCAGCCTTAATACCTCAGGGTCAACATTTAAAATTTACGTGCCATAGAGTTCGTGAAATCTTTTTCTAAATACCTATCTCCCTCTAATATTTCATCCTTTGACCAGAACAACAATAACAACAATAGTGATAATTATACAACACAGATTAAAGCATCGAAGTCAACTCACGAGAATAATCACAACAGTTGCAACAATATTGCCAGCGATTAATTGATAGCATTTAATTTCAAGCCACTTGTAATTAATTTAAATGCATCTCGTCTTGAATGCTTGAGATGGATCATCAGATCATTCTACCCCACTGCATTCCCTCAACCATTACCCCGAGCACTCACGCGCCAACACTTGTTGCTGAATTCTAAAATTAAATCAAGCAATGACCTCTGAAATATCTCCAATGCCTCTAACGTCGTTATTGAAACCATAGAGAATTATGGAGAATTATGGAGAATTCGATCGAAAATCTTAACGAATATCAAGTTAATTTGCATAAGATGAAATTCAATTGAAATTTAAATTGAGAGAGAAAGTCAAAGATAAAGATATGAGCGGGTGTGAATTACTATTTAATGTATTAATGTATTACTATGTAATCAAAATACTTATTTGTATATTTATTTATATTTATTTATTATGTTAGCACTTTATTTGACACCGTGTGTTCTAGACAGATCGTAAAAGTCTTTAAAATCAAGACTTTTAAAGACAAAAGAAAAAAGAAAAAATGACAAAAGAATTTATTTGAATTAAAAAAGTGTGCTCATTGCGGTAAGCTATTAAAATCGCGGACTAGATTTTAAACGTACTTGGTGCGAGGGTAGCTCTCTTAAGGTATTTCTGTGGGCAAATCTCTTGCGAATTTTTATTCGTCCTTGAGACTTTATTGCTTTTAAGACATACTAATTAAAGTTAATTCAAATTGATTTAATTTGGAAATTAAATAAATCAAACAATTTTGTTTTATTGTTCTCTCAATGGTATGGTCGCAATGATCCCACAGGATGCGTCGACCGCACTTTATTAAACTACAGTCTAGGCAAATAATTAACGACTATATGTTGGCGGACATTTCTGTCAATCCGATAGTTTCTTCCCCTCGTTCAAGTGATGAATTTCACGTAAGCGAGTTCAGTATTCAATAACCGCCAGCACCGACAACAACGATAATTACAACAATCATCATTAACAACAACAAGAACAACAACAACTACAATTAAATAAATAACCAATCAATTAATTTTCCGACAACAAACAGGCAAACAAAGAAACAAGTATACGATTATACACAAAACAAAAAAAATTTACATTAAAATCAAATTCGGACAGAACGGAAGAACGTATGGATTGTATTCCTTGCGTACGTAATTTTAACGGTAATTTTCTGTTACTGTTATCGTCATTGGTTTTTTGTTGTAATAGCTGTCGTCGATGATGTTAAGCTGGTGCTCCCTTAAATAAAACTAAATAGAATTTGAATGATTCAGCACGTTTCTATGTGTTTAGTAAATTAACAAACGTCAACACATACACACATACACACACATCAATAATTTAAAACTTATTTATTCATCTCTTGTATGTATTTATGAATATTAAATAGATTTGTGTTCTGTACTTTACTGTCTGGCCATTTGCATTTATGTGTAAGTGTTTGTGCGAGAGAGGGAGAGAGATCATGAAATCAAGCATTTCCAGTTGTACCACATGTATGTACGTTTGCATGTATTTATGTAAGCGTCGTATAATATACAAATACGTTAACAAAATAATATTAACAAACTGTTCGAGCACATTAATTCCTTTTCGAGTATTCACGAGTATATGCATGCGTGTATGTATATATGTTTATGTATGTTTAATCTATGTATGTTTAAGTATATGTGCGCATGCATGCGCGTACGTATTCGAGTATGTATTACGCATCCTGTAATTTATGGCTTCTGAGAAAAATATAAATGATATCGCTCATGATTATCGAAAATGCATTGTATTGATTTGGCCAGAAGGGATGTCGAAGATAATTTTAAACTAATGGCCAGACGGTGCCCTCTAAGTTATAGAGTCAAATCTAAGTGAAGAGTGTGTGCGTTTTTATTATACCGATGTTAGGGGGAGGGAAATGCAGATCTTGTCATTAAATATACATAGAAATCACACTGACAATTTTGAAATTAATCAGAACCAAAAATAATTGGGTTGATATCTCACAAACCTTGTCAAGAAAATTCATTTAAAATATTTATTTTAAAATTATGAACAAATTTTACAACTCGGCAAATAGAAACTTTTGACTATTTGACAATACTTGATTATTTGAATTGAATTGAATTTTTATTGAGTCCTTTTTGTAATCCTTGATATTACCATAATTCATGTAATAAGTAAGTACAAAATTAAATTAAGACTATAATGTAATATCTTAATACTTTAACAATAAAAACGGTATCTAACCTGTGGATAAGAAGCAATGAATTTGTAATAAACAAATAAAAAATCAAAGAAAACACTCTTGCTCCCGGAGTTAACAATACTTGATTAATAAAACAATATTCAATTATCAACTTAATTCTCGTTTCGCCTTTGAAAGCTTCAAAAACTGCAAAAACATTAACAAAAAAAAAAAGGAAAAAATAAAAAGAGAGTAACGAAAATGACGGTAAGGCATTCAATAATATTGTGCCTACGTGCTTAAGGGCTTGTAAGATTGTAATGGACAAAGTTTTAATTTATACAAAGTGAAAAAACCAAAGAGTACCGAGAAGACCGAAGGATCAAAACACCAAAGAAATGCCAAAGTCAAAGTTTGTTGGCAACGTTTTAGATATTTTTCCTTTTAAAGGATTTCATGAAAGAAATCAAGTTAACAAAGCATTTTCATAACTGCAGGTTATTCGATGTTTTGTCTGTTTATGTTAACAGCTTTTTCCTTTGAAATCAATTTTCAGTGCTTTAAATTTCATCTGAATATGTTTCAAAATGATTTTAAATACATTTTAATTTCGGTGGGATAATTTAAATTTTTGATATTTATTGGCAGATGCCAGAAACTTTACTCGTAAATTTTTAATTGACGGTTTTCTTACATAAATCAGATTAACTGGCTTTGACTTCCTGAATTTAAGTTGAAGCATTTTAATTTCAATTAAATAAAATGCCGGGAGAGAGATTACACACCAATCCACACACGCACGCACACACATACACCAACACACATGCACACAGATACGCATATATACACACATGTGCACATGCACACAATCGCATGAGTACAACAAGTTATCAACATATACGAAACAAGCTCGGAAGTATCGAATAGCTTCCTCTTCTTATTTTATTATGAATCTCATTTAATTTATTGTTTTTTAATTTAACAGCAGAATAGCATTTTCGTTGTAAAACTCTTTATTGCTTTCCTTGTTGGACTTCTGCTTCTTCTTTTCCTTCTTTATCGTTTTTATTGTTATTAAAAATTCTTTAACAAATTATGATTTTATTGCCAACCAACGAGCCGCGCAAATAATTTTTAATTCTCATTCATGGAGTGTAAACAACGTGATTACTTTCGATAGCAATTCCGTTTGTCGATTGTTGTTGCTTCTGTTGTTTTCGTTGGTAACGATGTGTTGTATCGTAGGTTTATTTGCTGTCAGTTCTTCCATGCCAAATCGATTCCAACCGTGAGCTTCAGTGACTTTGGCCCACTAAAGTTCGTACAAATAAAACATATTTTATTCAATTAATACAGTTTGGTTTTTCCTCTTTTTCTCACTTATGTCATTTTGTCACTTCTCTTTTGTTGAAACGATCCATAAATATTTTTTATGAGTGAATTCATTGAAATGACCATTACGATGATATTTATTTAATCGATATTAAACAATGCCAACAACCCGAAAACGTACAAGCAAAAAGCAAAACAGTAGTGATAATGACTGTAAGTAGAGGAAAAGAAGCAACAGATTTATTCAACAACTTTAGTAATAAATTTTGAGAAATGGTTTTCATCTGCCTTTTCAATCTAAGTGACTAATTTTCATTGCTGTTGCTTGAAACTAGTTGCTTGAAACTAGTCGTTACTGTTGCTTGTTGAAAATTCGTTACTGTTGCTTGAAACTAGTGGAAACTATCAGTTGCGATGTTTTTCTGAATTTTATGTTTAATATTTCTCTAACAGACTGTTAGTCTAACAGACCAATCTATGAAAAGTGTTAAATTACATGAACTCTGGAATGCATGAGTTTTTCAATAAGGACATAACATAACTTGAACAGAGTGTAATCTAAAATTTTCACCGCATCGAAAAACTAAGTATTCGACTTGATTTCCAATCAAGAATTTCTTTCGGAAAAACTTTAACAATTGATTTCAATTTCAACAATTGATTTTCAATTGATTTCCTATAACGCATTGGTAACAATTGATTTGGTGCATTTTGCGCTGAAAAACAATACCGAGTATTATACTGAATATTTACCGTGTGATATTTCGCTGACACAAGGAGTGAACAAATTGATTAAATTATATTAAATTTTCTTAAATAATTGTGAAATATATTAAATAATGTTATCAAGAGCTCTTTCGGTAAAAAGCAGCAGTTATCATTTAATGTAATAAAGTGAAAGATTGTGAAAGATAACAGACTTTTGTAAAGTTCTGCTTTCGAAAAAGATTAAATAAATTCACTATTTTTTCTCAAAGAGTTCTAAACTTTAACGATGCAAATCATACTTTTTGCTAGAATTCTTGCTTGACAATTTTATGTTTTAAATTCCTTTTGCTTTCAATTTGAATACAATTTTTCGAAAACGTTAATGATAAAAAATTTGCGTCGAATTTCCTCTAACACATTTTTATATACTCTAAGTAAATCTAATATTTAAAAAAAATTGGAATTAAATAATCTATTTAATCACAAAAATTTCCCAAAAAAATTCACAGTCTATGAATTAAAATCATGGTAAATCGTCTAAAAAATTGAACTAGTTTTTTTATTAAGAATTAAATATTGCAATGAATCACAATTTTTTTAAAAAATTTGTTCCTCTCAATTTTATCATTTGCTCGCATCCGCTTTGCAATTGGTAATCACATTAAAAAATTTGCACTCATGATCAACATAATACCATCATAATCATCTTCAGGATGTTAATCCATTCGAAAAAAGGAGAGATTGGAAAATAGGCAAAGGATAAAGGATCTCTTTGAACTGATGTGTATTATCATCGCATAATCATTCTCTCTATACAATCATCATGTCGTAGCAACAAAGCCAACAACAACCCAAAACAACAAAAAGGCATAAAACATGAACGCAAAATGAAATGAAGTGTTAAGCTTGTTTAATAACCAGGCGCTTGGCTCGAATAATTTCTCAAATGTGTAAGCGCTAAAACGGCGAGCATAATGATGTGCGTCATCACAATAAAAGAGAGGAAGAAGGGTAAGAAAAAGAGGAAGGAGGCAACAACATCAGGCAACATTTATGCAACTTTATTTAAGCTTAATTTATGCTGCAGTTAATTTATGGCAAGTGCTCAAAGAAAAGACGAAGAAGGCGAAGAAGAAAAAGAAGAGGACGACGTGCAACAGGAAAATGGTATAGCAGTCGTTCTCATCGAAGACAGTTTTGTTTTCGCATCTAAAGAAATTAGCAACGAAACAGGCAAGTTTTTAGCTGTTAGTGTTGGTGTTGCTGCTGTTGTTGTTGTTGTTGTTGTTGTTGTTTCTTTTCCTTATCGCTCTTGCTGCTTTTGATGTTGATTATATTGAGTTTGCTGCAACATCTCCGACCTCCAGCAACAGCGACGGCATCGCCATTTTTGCATATCTCTCGAACGGCTTAATGCATAAAAACAAGCCGAATATAGATCAAAATGGCTTAATTTAAATGCTAAGAATCGAGTTAATGCGTTGAATAAACGTCGACTAATATTAAGATAAGCGGAAATAAAAGTCAATGGGGGCGAAGGAGAAACCTTACGTTCTCATCGAGTAATCAAAGACTTCATTTAAGAAATTTATTAAATTAATTACGTCTTATAAGAGTCTTATAAGTCTTATAAGTCTTATAAGTCTTTAAGAACGGAAACGAAGTGTTTTGTTAAGACAATAAAAGAGTATTTTCATCAAAATAACGATATGCAATGTAATTAATATACAAATGCAATATCAATATATAATATATAACATCATCACAATATAATACAATAAAAGTCTGAACTGTCCGCTAGACTTGTTCAAATCAATTTTATCCTAACCTCAACTCTCTCAACCGATCGCAGTTCTACAAACCGGATTTCGGCAAACTTTTGACTTTCGGTCGATTTTATCTTCGAGCGGTTCGTCGAAAATCATCGAATGACAATCCATAACATAAACTACCTCGCACAAACACAGATACATACATAAACAAACATACAAATGAATATATTCAGTCCAATAATCTTCCAATAAAAAACCTCATTCATCTGCATTTATTTATTTTCCCCACGATAATTTTTAATGCGTTTACCTGTTAAAATATTTTTTCATTTATTTTAAAGTTATTGTGTTGCTTTTTTTTCACTGAAATCCAATATTTAGTAGTTATTTGTTCTATACTCGTACTTTGTTGTTTTTCCTTAGTGATTGCCACCATTATCTATCAATCACACAAGTATCAAATTTGCTTCAGTAAATGCTGCTGATATTGCTACTGCTGCTGCAACTGTTGCTAGAAAGGAAAAAAATTAATGAACAAATGAAAGAATGGCCAAACGAATGAATGGCATCACATCGATATCGACTGATAAACTGACTGATGATGATGATACATCTGTGTGATACAGAGAGTGTCAATTTTCGTTGACTTCTCTGATGATTAAATGATAAAAAAATTTGGATTTATATTCGATATAAATCGAAATGTGAGTATATTTGCGCTTGAATTCAAAGATATACGAAATTTTTGATGCAATGTATGTGATATATGTATATTTTTTTTAATAACAAAAATGTTAGTTTGATTTGATATTTATTTGATTCATTAAAAAAAGGAAGCTTTCATTAGCAAACGGCCTGATGAAAACATTTAGAATACTCTGAATTTACAAAAGGAACTATACAACTATATTTTTATTCCTTACTATTTCACCAATTTTGTTTTTGTAGCTGTAGAGATTAGGTAAACTTTAGTTAGTAGGAAAGCAGTCGGTTTTCAAGTTTGAAACATTCGATACATGAGAGAGAGAGAGAGAGCGAGCGAAGAAGAGGTCAATAAACTGAAGTTAACTTCATAATTGATGTCTTAGAAATGTACTCGAAATCTTATTAGCATCAGCATTAAAATCAGCATAAGCATTATTATATCTACAAATAAAACTATATACAGGCACAACCATACATATATATAGAGGAAATACGCATTGAAATTATGAACAGACAACCGATAGACGGACAGACGGACAGTTAAATGAGTTGATATTAACGAGAAGCAACGTAAGCAAAACGGTTACGGAAATTCATTTAGGAGAAATACTTGACAAAGCATATTTAATGCGCAAAGTGAATCAAAGCATGTGAATGTGTGTGTTTATGTATGAATGAAAATTACACGGTTAAATAATATTCGTAAATTCATTTTGAATTGCAATAGTTTGGAAAATCAATAATTTAAATCAACAGAAAAATATTTGGCGGAAATTTTGAAAGAGAATTTTACAAATTGTGATTATACATTGTGGTTAAAATTAATAAATACCAAATTAAATTTCATAAATATTGGAAATTTTTAAAATCTAATTAAATTCATAATAAATGAAATCAGCCTTTAATAGCAAAAATATGATTACATTATATCCAGCATTATAAGAATGAAATTGACATAATGTTTTTTACTTTTGTTTAGGCTGTTACATTTAAAATATTCAATTTTCATCGAAATGAAAATTTTGCCTTAAGCAGAAAATTTGAACCGTGTACGTGCATGTGTGGGATATACACACGTGTGAGTGTGTATGTACGAGTGTTTTGTGTGAAGGCGGACATACGTCGTATCCATCGTTTTGTAAACGTGAATTTGTAATAGAATAATTGTTAAAATGCAAATTATTACAAAACTGATTTGATTTGCAAATTATTGCTGTAATTCTTGTTGCTGCAATTGTTGTTGTTTCTGTTGTTGTTAATGTTGTTGCTGTCTACTATTATTGTTATTGTTGCGGTTTGACGATTACAATGTGGTATTGCGGTATTATGTTTTCCTGTTCATCATTTACTGTAAATTAATTTTGGCGTAATTAATTTTCTCCCAAAGGTTTTAAATTGCCATTCCTTTTTTTGAAAAATTGTTGTATGATTTAATGAAATTAAAGAAAATAATTTTTTTATATTCCGTAGCAAAGATCGTAATCACAAATTCAACTTAGGTTCTTCCTCCTTTTGAGTTTTATTTTATTAATGAAAAAAATTAAATTCATAAAATAGCTAAAATATTTCCCATAGCGTCCTTCATTCCTCCATTTCTCTCTGATTTTCTTTCGCCAATCTCTCTCACTACGCGTAGCGTTTTTCGTTACATATTTAAGTTACCATGAAAGTATTGTCGTTGTTATTTGTTGTTGGTGGCAGCAATTCTGTGTAAATTTTTATGAAGTGCAAAGAAAGTGAAAGTTTTGCTTATGATTTTTTCATTGTCATCGTACGATCAACTAAAGACGTGACTGTATGAAATGGGGCAAAAATTGGAAAGAAGGAAAACAGCGAGAAAGAGAAAGATACAGGCAGGGAAGCAGGGAGGGAGAGAGAGCGAACAATAAAGAATGACGGCTCAGGCAAAACAGTAACATATTCGTAACAAACAAACAAAAAAAAGCTAAGAGTCACCTTTTGCCATTTTTGCGAAAGGGATACCATCATTTTTTTCTGTTCAGTTCGTTATCGCTATGGCAACGCCAACTGCCAGTACATTCCTGCGTGTGTGCGTTTTGGGTGTGAGCGGTGGAATGGGAAGGGGTGGTTTAGTTAATAAAATATTCATAACATGAAGTGAATTTTTATAAACACTTTTTCCATCGCCTCTAGAGAGTAATAAAATGAAATGATGTGTTGAAAATTTTCTTATAAATTCTTGAGAACAATTTAAGGATCTCTTAGCAGGAGAGGTAAAATTTTCAAAAGAACGCGCTAATCATCATTTAAACCTATTAAATCTTGTAAATCCTGACTGTTTCAGTTATTCAATTATTATTTACGTTTAAGAAAGAATTTTGAATTCACTTTACATTTTTATTAAATATGAAAAATATTTAATAGAAATTTGTGCGAACTTTTTCAAATGTCAACAATTTTTTAAATTCCAGAATTTAATTAAAAACAATAATCAATCACCTCCTTTTAATTATATTAATATTTTTCAATCCAAATTGGAATTACAGGCAAGATTTAGCAAGTAAATAAATTTAACATTTAAAGGATATTCGATAACATTTAACGAAACACTTCCATGTTTCAAATCGATGTTATCTTCGATTTTTTAACATAGCTGTTAGACTCTTAATCATTCTTTGTCTCAATTTATGGCATTGGTGGCTCATCAGCGCAATATAGACTGCTCATCCACTCCAAGAATTCGACGAAAAGAAGAAGAACCTTTACATCACCCAAACAGTTCGCATACATTCCATTGCATTGAGAAAAAGGAAATTTTCTAACAATATGCTTTACAATATATTGTTATATTGTTTACTAATGATGTGCTTAATAATGAAGGCGAATAATAGAAGGAACAAATAGAAAAATAACAAATTGTTCTCAATTTAATAAACCTAACAAATTTTTCATTTCGTGTTTTAATATAATAAAAGAAAATTATTCATTATATTGTGTCTTTACAGACTTAATGAATATGACTCATGTGAACCGTTTTCCTCAATCTTCTCTCACAACTGACGATATCTATGACTATATCTTTAAAAATACTAAATTCTAATATTAATACTATTCATTAGCGAAGCCACATTAGTTAATTTTAGTCAAGTGAATGTAACTGGATTAAGGCACAAACCCAAGGTTGAACATTATTCCATTTCTGGATGAATGAAACGTTAATCAGATGACTACATGAACCGATCTCGATATGATTCCGATACTGTTTGAGTATTCGAAGTGTTGAGGCGCAAATCATAATCAATATGAAAATTGAAACGGTGAAATCGTTAGAAGTTTGAAAGCGATTATATCTCAAAGCGCACTAAAGTGTGTCTGTGTGTGTGCTTAGGTTTGTGAGTGGGAGTGTATGTATGTGTATGTGATAGTGTGAGCGTGTGGGCGAGTACATATGTATGGATGTGTGCCTGTATGAATATTTATGGAAACTCGAACGCAATGAAAATATTGCGTTTCTGACTTATTCAATATCGGCGGCAAATTTTGATAAAACTTAACTTAATTCTTCGAGTATTTTAAACTGAAACTACAGCATAGACAGCATAGAGACTCTACTAATATTGGCAACATCATCATAACTCTTATCATCATCATCAACTAAACGTTGATAAGTTCTGTGTATTTGTATTAATTGAAGAGCGTTTGTGTGTGTGTTTGTGGTTAGCCAGGGTCATGGTATAAATATTTAATTTTGAATCTTTCCAAAATTCACGAAAAAGAGGAAAACAAAACCAGACATTTTAAAGAAGTGTCATCAATTACAGAAAATTTATTTATAGGAAATAAATCATCAATATTTTTAAATTATTTAATTCGTGCTGGAAATTTTGTTTCGAAAATCACTAGCACAATCATAGTTCCTTCCTGAGGTCCAGATTCTGAGGTTTGGTGTGTCTTACATCAAGCCATTAGTATGAATAAGAGTCCACGTGTATTAAATCAACAATTCAAAATCTTGAAAACTAATTGTTCCTAAATTGTGATAGAAAATATGAGTAAGATATTTATTAATAGAATTTCTGCATATACTTATATACATAAAATATAAATGGGTTTTTATTTGCATGAGGCGATGCATTCATAAGAACGTATAATTATATTGGGTCGTCATTCATTCATGAAAAATAATAATGATTGAATGGATTTGTAGATAAATTTACCGGAAGGATTACCGAAAACATTTAATATGAATTTTTTGCCCAAAAATGGTTAAATTTTGCAAAAGTAAGATTCTATAATTTTTAATATTTTTAAGATTTTTTAAGATTTCACAACATATTTCCATGAACTCTTGACTACGATCGAGTCGATTAAATAACAAAAATTTGCAAGATTTTAATGATACGAAATAATATTAGTTGCGATTACAATAACAAGAGGCAATAACGGTGATGAAATGAAAATGGGGGGAAAAATTTCCTTATAAACAAGCACAAGATTATTGGGTAAAAAAGGGAAGTAGGTTGTAGTGGAAAAATCTAATTTTCTCATATCATTTCTCAGGTGCTCATGTTCCCTTCCTTGCTTCTTCTAAGTATTGCATAAATTCTCACGCACGCACACATGTTTGTAAAGAATAAATAAAGCCCTATCCCTGTAGGAAAGTATTGTATTGCGTAAGTTTTTTGATTGAAGACATCGATTAGTTTTTATGAAAGATATTAACCTCAAATCCTTACCTGAGTTTATATAAGGCAGAAATCGAAATCGGCATAAAAAGCTATGTATATTTAGTAACTATAATGCATTCGTTTACTTAGGCTTTGATTTCCCCCAGGTATAAGCATCGAAAGGTGTTAAGGATCATCAATAGTAATAAATAGCTTTTGTGAAAACGTTACCCAAATATTTAAATTGGTTGGGGAAAGTTGTTAGATTTTGGACTCATTTATTTAATGAATGTTTTCATAGAAGAATTATAGAATAGGTAGAATTATAGAATTGGCAGTATCTCGGAAAAACTCAAAGAGTATAAAACAAGTTACAAGCTACAGGATGGAAGGCGTCAACATATATATTTTGACGAAGATGGTCCGTCACGGACCTTCAATATATGTTTTCCTACCGGGTGTTCATGGTATTGAACTTCAACCTATTAAAGGCATATGTCTGTCTTAACAGTAGAACGGAAACACAAAGCGAGAGACAAAGAGAGAAAGAGAGATAGAGAGAGTAAAATACTAAATGAGAGACAGAGAAAGAAGTCAATATATTCCTAACGGCACGTCGATTCAAGTCCTCGAGAGAGAAAAATTGATTTCATCGTTTTAAAGCAAAACTTCTTTACAAGGCTTACACTACGAACAGCGCCTACACCTCGTTTCTTTGGCGTTTCTTCAATAAAATTTGATTTTATGCACATGAAAAAGTTTCGAAGTTAAAAAATAAGAAACAACTAGTAAAAGGATTTGTTATTCTTTACTTTGAAAGTCAGCAATAGAAAAACGATAATAATAATAACAATAACAACAGTAGCAACAACAACCACAACAACAATGATTATGCAGATATAACGAAGGCAAAGCAATAAAACGTCAAAGGAATCGGCCGAGAAGGATCAATTGGGAGTGTTTGGAAAGTTTGCCACGGGATAAGGGTCGTTTCTCGGAAATGGATTTACAAAAAAGAAATAATCGCAAAAATATAACGATGTTATTGTTATTGTTCGAATGCTCTAACAAGCTTTTAATAAATATTGCTTTCGTAGAAAAATTGCTTGACTTTGAAAAATGTAGTTTCCAATTGTTGGTGGAGCAAAAAAAGGTAGCCACAACTAAAAAAAAGCAAAACTAAATTCGAAAAAAAGCCGTAGTATTCGCTCTGAAGCTCACTTGCATTAAATTGGTTTTGCTTTAATTGATTTTTGATTAAACTACTTGATTGGTTCATGGAGACGGAATTGAGTTTTTGACTCTAGAAAATATTATTTTCTTAAAACGTTTTGAAATAAATTAAATAAAGTTTAACTTAAATTTGCAAAATTGAACGAGTTTTGTCCAAGCAATTTTCTGAGATGAAGTATTTTCGGTGAATCTCAGAAAACTGTTAAATTGTTTGAACGTTCTAAACAGCTTGAATAATTATCCTGTCATATAAACAAAGAAAGTAAAACCATATGGGAAATGTTGCAAATTTTCAATACTTTATTCAATCTGACACGACCGAATCAAGAAACCTGGTTTCCCTCCAGTACGTTTTGTCTGAGACGACATTTTAAACGCTTTTGTTTTTGTAAAAGATTGAGCAGAAAGGAAAGCATTTACTACTACTTGATAACTGTAGTATCACGTTGTATAGCCTTTTCCTATTTGCTCACAGTCCCAACAGCGACCTTCTTGATCCTTTAAAGTGTTTTATTCGATTCTTTTGTGTTTTTTTAAGATTTGTCGGCTAACATCACGTTTTGTTTTCTTTGTTTTTGAGTTCAAATCCCGTATAGCTTGTCAGCTTATATGATGATTACATCGATACTACGTGGCATTTTTTGCGTTTGCGCTACGTGATATCCTTAACGAAGGATATATGGAGTAAATATTTTCGGAAAACTGCCCAAGTATGTAATAGGGATTTGAAGGGAGAATAGAATAAATATTACAAGAGAGAACTATGTGATTAGTTTGATTAAGAGCTGCACAAAACGTTTTCACCCGAAAAAAACGTCTGAAACGTCTAAAAGCCTGAAACGTCTCGGAACTAAAAATATGACGCTCATGGGTGTCATTTTGAAAAGAGATAAAAGGTTCATATTTAAATTAAACTGAAGTTCGAGAGAGTTATAATTGTGGATATTGTTTGAGAAAAAGGAATAAGTTTTACCTGAATTTTCTATAAGCGCATATTATTTGTGATTGAATCGAATAATATAATTCTGATTTTATTGAGCTTTTTTAGTCACGCTGTTTTTTAATGGATGGGAGAGTATTTCGGTCGATATTAAAGAAAGGGAAGAGTGAAATGATCGCGAGAGGACTGTCGAAGAGATCTTTGAGGGAGTATAGCAGACCTTGCCTAAGTACAGAAATGCTAAATTACTATCATATAAAAAACAAGTAAATTGCAGATAGTGATAATTTTATTTTCAAGGGAAATAAAGTATTTCTTTAACAAAGTGAGAAAAGCATTAATAGAAAACGGCAGACCAACGACCTCACCTAATGAATAATGAAACCAGAAACACAATTGATATGATTGCGTTACAATAAATTTACATCCAATAAAAAAGATCAAAGAAGAAATAAAACAGAGACAGGTAGACAGATGAATGACGTCCATCAAAGACACAGACATGGATTTCTTGTCAAAACCAGAGGACCGCGATGATTAAGTTTACAGTAAACTCGAAGAGAGTTTAAACAATAAAAAAGAAACATCGAATTACTCCTTCGGTTGTAAAGTATAAAACCCATATTGACTTTTACTTCCGGATCCTGCCCTCACTTAACAAATGACATTATATCAGAAAAGAGCAGAAAAAGAATAGTATAAATAAATCAATGCTAGTTGAAGTCTTTCTCTCTTTCTCTCACTCATCCACTCTTTCTCTTTATCTCTTCCGTTACTTATTACTTTCCGCTTAAACCAACTTTTTCATCTTATTTATCTTTCTATTACGTATTACGTTTCCACATCCGATTTGATTTCTCTGACAGATTTTTTTGTTTCTGTTTCTGTTTCTACTTATGATTTGGAAACAAAAAACATGTAATCCGTTGAAATATTTAAAACATTTGCCACCATTCAATCCACTCAATAAATTTTCCATTGAATGTAGTGGAATTGCTTTGAAACAGCTTCTCGTCGATTGACGTCGATTTGATGGTTGAAAGCGAAATAAGCACGATGTGCATTCCTGCAGGGTGAACAGAATGATGGATAAATTTATGTCTGCGGATGTGTAAAGGAACTGTGGAACTATTTCTGGTTCCAGATCCAAGAAAGAAATTTTGTACGCTTTAAAAAAAGGAGGGGTTAGTATTGCACTTATTCTTCCCTCTGTCTTTCTCCCATACTAACCATGTTTCTATCTCAAGTCTTATCTCAAGTCAGTTTCAATTTTCATTGTCTTCAGTGCGGAAATTTGCAATATAAATTTTTAAAACAAATATTTTACTTGCGACCAAATTGGATTTTCTGCAGCGCCGCGTTTGTGGTGGCATATGCGTCGATGCTGTTCCAGCCAAAGTGAATGGCGCTGAAAAGTCTTTGCGCAATATAAATCCTGAAAGTTCATACTGTAAATATTTTCTGTTTCTTTTTTCCTTTCCCTGTTTTCTTATATTTCTTTCTTATATTTCTTTCTTACATTTTTTCTTATACATTTTTTTCCAGTATAGACAGAGTTTTGCCATTTATTCCAAGAAGTTATCGTCGCTGATGACTGTCTGTTATTGGTCTTGTTATGGCTAGAGAGCCCTGGATGGGCTGAGAAGACAACAAATCGATTTTTGTTGTTGTCATTATCGTTATTGTCATGGTGTTTTATTGTCAGTGCATTATGTGAAATCAGTTTGTGGCAATCAAAAAAAAGGAGAGTTTTTACAAAGCGATTATTTTTCGATTTTGTTTTATTTAGTTTGAACAAATTCACATTTTATTGAAACGAACCATCATGAATTAGTAACTAATCGAATATGTTGTGTTTCCGAAAACTTCGATGGAAAGGTTTATGTCTTTTTTCCTGTTCTCCCCTACCGATTACATTCCCACGTATCACGAAAATAAATAGTTCTGATCTCTCCCATACCGCAATCTTAAATTAGATTATATCGTGCTTTTTCTCATTCTATCCTACTCTTCATCCCTCAGTCTTTCTCTCTTCTCCTTCATCTTCATTCAATCCTGATCACGGCACCTTGCCTGAACATCACTTGCGTGCTTTAATTATCATTAAAACCTTGTTTCCTTTATTTCCTTCATTCTTAATTCGTTTTTTATGTTCTCAAGTTTCGATTGTATCTTATTGTCTAACTGTTTGTCCGTCATTACGTCTACCCATTCATGAAATGGACAAATGGACGATATACCTTAATTCTCTTCGTTTATCCGACCGCCCATCCGTCTGTTGAATTTCCTTTTCATCTGTAAAGAATGCCTCCGGTTTCTTGATCGTTATGCTTCTTCCTTTTCATTTTCAATTGCCATAATTTTGTTAATTTTCATTGTTCTCAACTTCATTTTTTTTTTGCTCTTTTTATTATTTGTTGTTCATTACCGTTTTCGTTTTTTTTTGGTTTTGGTTCTGTTTTCTCTTTTTGTGTATTTTGTATGTTTCAATTTCGTTGTATCTTAAATATTTTAGTTACTTTACAACAGATAAAGATTTCACAATTATGAATAAACAGTCAGTATTTGATTTCGTACCGGGTACAAAATACTGTGATGAATATTAAGATCATAATATAGTTTTTAGTACCAAGAGTATCCTAATTCTTGATTTTTATTTCTTATAAGTCGAAGATTCAGCTTTATTGAAGACTTATCCAAGTCAGAGTTTTAATTACTTCCGCCGATTTCCGGTAAAGGATTTTTTATTTGTATTTACAATAAAATCATAGAAGAAAAACTCTTCTATTTCCTTGCTTGAAAAAAGCAAAATTGAAAGAATCGAATTTTTAAAAATAATGGTTTAAATATTGGTTACTCAAGTAACTCAAGTACTCAAGTAGTCGGTTTTCCTACAATTTTATAAAAAAATAATTTCTTTTGTAAATTTATTTTTGAAATAAATAAAAAAGATTACAAAATAAAAGGAATTTCAAACAGAAGGCCACTAAACGAACCTTTGCGTGAGTACCAGAAAAAAGAAAGAGAGGGAGCTAGAGGGAGAATGAAAAGAAGACAGTGGAGATGAATAGCGGTTACTTAAGATAGTTGAAACTCTAAGGACAGGGATGAACATTTCACGCAGCAAACGACTTGCATTGAAATGTCTGGATGCGGAATGAATTCTGTTGAAATATCCTTAAGTGAAGAATGGAATATTATTGCATGACATAAAAACTGCGTCATAGTTGTAAAACAAAAAGCAATAAAAGTAATAATAACGACAATTGACTCAATAACAACAGCAACAAGTTTTAATTAAGAAAGTTTATCATAAACGGAATATTATCCTTCAGCCACGCCTAAGTTTCAAAACGAAAAGTTTTCTTTGTGGTTTACAAAACGGTGATAGAAAACATGATTAGGCGACACAGATTAATTAATATGAAACATTAATTTAATGACTAACAATCTCGTATCTCGTATTGACGAACAAACATTAATATCAAACCAAGTTTGGTCAATCATAATTGAGATTAAACGATTTCGGTTCGAGATTTCGGTTTCTTTACATCTTAATTGGGGAATAACGGTAATTAGGGAATATTCGGAAACAGACACTTGGAAATATTAGAGTTCCCAGCAATATATTTGGGTTTTATTTGGATTATAATTCATTTTTGAGAATGTAATAAATTATTGTTTTCAATTTCAACAAAAACCTCCGTGAAGTACAAAAAAGAGGAAATCTGGTACAACCTTATTCAGAAGCTTACTAAACTTTTATTTACTATAAAATATATAAAAACACGAAAATTATTTAGTAATATTTATTATTAATAAATTATAACGTAAATGTTTTAACACCAAGTTGGTTGTCTAGCCAGAATCGATTATACAGGACTCTTTTCTAGTAGTTGTTCACATAAATAAAAAATGACTAGGTATTAAAATTTGATACATTGGAGCTTTACTATGTCGATTTACAAGAATTTAATTTCTATGAAAAAACTATAAATTTCAAAATCATAGCAGTATATGAAGCACAATATAAGAGTTAGTACATATCACACGATTTGTTGAACACTAAAAATATTACTATGCTTTAAGTAATAATTGTAAATTATGTAAATATTAAACGAAACACAAAAGTCTTTTAATATTCGAAATATTAAAAAAATTAAAAACCTTTTTTAGTTTAATTCTTTATAATTGAAAATACTCGCAAAACACAAGAGTTATATAACACACACGCTTGTAAACACACACGTATACATGCATACATTTAAACGAATTACATACAAATCTGTGCTTGGATGTATATGTGTCCAGTTAAACACTGTTGCACGAACGTCACAAGTTATTACCATCGCTAGCATTATCACTATCATCATTGTCATCATCAGCGTTGTCATCGTGGTTACAATCAACCGAACAATATTGTACAAATACGGAAAAATTTTAAATAAATAAACAAAATTAAAAAATGCAATATCGATTTTAATAAAATATATAAAAATTTAAAAATGAATAAAATAAAATATTTAATAGCTGCGCAAATATAAACACTTATTGTAAATGGTGTAATGGTGTAGCCCTACCTCCCTCCCCCTACCAGCATTTTCGATATTTATGTCATAACGAGCAAGTTGTCGGGTCTGTTTGACCCTTTTTAAAGATAAAGAGAGAAAAAGAGAAAAAGAGAGAGAGATAGAGAGAGAGAGGAAGCAAGAATTCAGTCTATTAATTCCTTGATTAATAAAAAATTTAGTCACTGAAATCCATTAGTTACAAATGGTTACAACAAAAAACAAATTTCAGCTCAAAAGCTACGAATGAACGCCCAATACAAAACATGCATTTATAACAAAACAATTTGTTTAATGCGGAGTAGCACTCAATTGAATTTAGTATATTTTAAAATTATCAATCCACACAAAGGTTAAAAGTATCACAATGACTGCATGCTATTATGATTGTTTTTGATGTTGTTGCTGGTGTTGCATTTGTTTTTTCTTTTATTGTTCTCTTTTCACTGCGGTGTATCATAGGTATTGACTGTGAGTGTGAGTGTCCGTATCCACATGTGTATGTTCACGATTTACACTGCCCTTATACATGATTCCTCGTCCTTTCCCTTTCTCTTTCCTGCAATTTATTTTTGTTTTATATTATTATATTTTATTTCTTCGTGTGAGAGCAAAGAGTGAGTGTTTATACCAGATAAGGATTTTTTCCAAAAAAAACCAAGGCCTTTGGTTTTTGTTGTTATTGTTTTTGTTAACGTTATTTGTGTATTAACCAACCTTCACTTGTTCTGTTTTGGTAAAAATGCGCCACCAGAAGTTTGCCGCAGTAAAAAGTAAAGGAAGGTCGTAATAAAATACAATGAACGAAACAGTGACCACCGAGAGAGAGAGCTAGAATAAAAATAAAATCGGTCAAATTTTACTTTTATTTAAAAAATCTTCTTCATTTTTGCAGCACAAGTCTTCAATAGTTCACAAAAAATGTAATGATTTATATTCTTGTTCTCTTAAGAATAAATTTGGGAAATTTTTTACATTTGTAATAATAAAAAAATCAAAAATTTATAAATGTTGGGATCATATTACAAATTATATTGAACAACATAATTATTTCAACAATTAGTTTTAAACTTTTTATAAAAACTAGACTAAAACACTTCCTGACACTTTAATAATAAAACACTTTAAAGAAAGGTTTCGGTTTAAATTTCGAGCAGAGAGCCATTTCGTTCTTACAGGCAGAGTCTACTCGTTTATACAAATTCGCAACACGGCAGGATTATATTTTATAAATTCGTGGTCTAAAACGATTCTAGTTACAAACAAAATTATACTTAAAACAACCTCATGAATGAATTCATTAGCGATAAATATTTCAACCACCAACCATTCAAAGTAAATACTCTCCTAGATTGCTTTTACTAAAAGTTAATTAAATTTTAAAAATGCATTTAAAAATAAAATTAAAAATGCATTTAGTGTAATTAACGAATTAGCATTTACAGCCTGACTGATTGTCTGATTGTTTATCTATCCATACTAAAAACGAATAAACTACAAAAGTATACGCAAAAAAGTATTAAAGCATCTAAAAAAATTTACGAAATTTAACAAGTCGACCATGTTATGCACGCATGTCTATGAAAAACTGTGACGGTTAAAAAATTAAAACAGTTAGAAAAAAGACTGACTGGATAGTTTTAGCTTTTGATGTTCGTTCGGTTTGTCGACAAGGCAAATTGATTGCAGAGTTGGAACGAGTTTTGGTCATCTCTTTTAGAGTTTGTATTGAAGATAAGCTTATTTCAGTCATCCCATATGTCATCTTCTGCGCTTTTGCACTGTCTTCAAAATTAAGTTGTCAGTTTGTCACAAATCCAATGTGGTGATGGAAGTATGTCCCAAATGGCTTCAAAAATTTATTGGGTTTTATTTGTTACGTTTGGTTTTTATGTTTTCAATTGAATAGAAATTGAACGGTTAAAATGAAAACGTCTCTCTTTCAGAAAATTATGGGAAAATTCTTACAAAGTCAGATACAAATTATTAGAAATAGGTTTAATACTTTTTCAATTTTGGAATTAAAATGTTCGATAAGGATTTATATTGAATTTTTCACGGAATGCATTATCTATACGTTTATTTATTTATTTATTTATATTTATTTATTCTTTAATGAAAGGACGAATAAAAGGATTTAATGAAAGGAAGAATTCAATTTCAGGCAGGACTTCAATTTTTGTAAGAAAGTGCTTCATTATTCAATGTGACGCAAAAGTTTTGGCAATTCGGCACGAAAGTTTTGAGAACTGCCAAACTTAAATAATTTATTATATCAAATTTTAGTGAAACATAGTTGAACTTTTTTGAAAAGATCACAACAACTAAAATTGAAGCAACAAAAACTGCAACAGCATTAAGAGCGGTGACAATTGTAATGAGATGAACGAGAAATCATACAACCCGATGTACGCGTGGATGTTTTGAAACTCGTTTAAATTGTTTTGATTATTTTTGCTTAAGTGTTTTTATTTTTTGTCGTGATTGGTAAACCAAGGGGATGACAATGTAAGTAACAGAGTGAAGAGGCCAAAGCACAGAAATACTTTCATTTATTTATTCAATTTATCATTCTCCCAAACCGCAAGGGCGGGAAACTTACAAGAACATTCCTACAGCAAAAAAATTTCACAAACCTCCGTTGCCGCTAGAAGCTCTGTTTTATTTTACAATTTATTCTTGACATTATTTATTATCTAGTCGATCTTTTGTATTGTCAAAGACTTCAGCGGGCTGCATTTTCCATTTCCTGTACATAATTTTTACTTTCCAATAATGAAAATTGGCAACTCTAACAGCGTTACTGTGGAGACATTACAGAATTTAATATGAAAAGCCGTGACAATTACAATGATGAACAATGAACAATGAACAATTAGCATGATTCTATGCTTTATCAAATACTTACTCTTTTATTGTCAGGCGTTTATAAGTCATACCTTCGATTAGCACTGATGGTGACGGTCATTATGTGATAACGTCTCAATAATATTGGTCTAGTGAAGACAACAACAAGCTTCGATGTATGAAAAAGTTTTGCGGTTACGAAAATAAAACAATATTTTTTCAATAATTTCTTTGTGGTAGTTTTTATTAATTTTTTTTGCATTTGATTGATACACTCATTTTGTCGTTCTTCTTATTCATATTGCACTTTTTATAATTCTGGCATTTGTTCAGCTTCATTTTTATAAACAAACACATTTATCAGCTAGACCTGTTATTGTTGTTGACTGTGTTCTTTTGATATCATAAATCTATGAATGCGAAATTATTTACAGTAATGGATATTTTTATTATTATCAGTTATATAATTGTTGTTGTTTGAGTAAGGTTAGTTTTACAATAATTCTCGAAACTGGTAATCTTTTTTTCAATCTTTAATCAATGCATCTGTATCAATAGTATCTTTAATTAAACCTTTGAAATAATAGCCTTCTGCAGATAGGTCTCTCTAGAGGAAGAAAAATGACTGAACAGAATTAAAAATACTTCCGAAAAGAAAAGTGTGCGACTTTGTATAGAAAAAGAAACGCTACTGTAGGGAATATAGAGGACAAATACCTGCGAAAGGAACTTACATCGAACGTCTCTGTTAGGAGTGTCTCTATAGTGAAGGACTCTGTAATGTGTGTCGCATTAATTAACTTTTATGTAAAAATTAATTGCTTTATCGTTTTGTGATAAATGTTTCGAGCCTAATCGTCGCAGTAGGGAATGCCTTTACAGTTTTACAGAGTAAGCTTTTAATGCTATTGTTGTAATGTATGCTTCTGTAACAAACGCTGCTGTTATTCAAATGTCTGCACTTAAGACTTCTGTTGTCTTCTGTTAGCTTCTCTGCTGTCAACACAATTGTTGTAGACAATTGTAATGTTCTAAATTCTCTTGATAACTTCCCCTCGTGAATTTCGGAAAACGTTTTTCGGAAAAAACGGAATTTCGGAAATTGTTTGTCAGATTGTTTGTGCATTGAGTGCTGTAAATGTCTGTAATATAAGCCTATAGTAGTTGCATGTTATTGTCATTTGTTTGTGTTCGTTTGCAATGACAGCAGTTGGTTTTCTTGATTCCTTTGAATTTTTTTCAGCGATAGTATTTTATAAACAACTCAATAACTTTAGACATGTACAGTAATTATCATGCTCTTGTATTAACGAAATATTATAATGCGTTTAATGCATTAAATTCTGACATTTAAAAAAAAATGTTTATTCTTAAAATACGATATAATTTATTTCTTAATTTGATTCTAGAATGTTTATGGGTTTAGTACGTATATTTGTTAGACTTTCAATTTTGAATAGATTTTTTTTCGATTTGTTAAAGATATGTTTACAATATTTTACGACGATTATGATGACGGTGATGATGATGGCAATGTTGGTAATGATAGTGATTTTGAATCAATATTAATTTTTTTTTGACTCTCGATACGGTATTGCCGAACAGCGTTATCAATTATTAATAATGATTCAGTAGAGAAGATGAAACAATGTTTTTATTAAATTTCTACTATTATTTTATTAATTTGGCACATGATAAATTTATAGAAGAAGAATTAATTAAATAACAAAATCAAGCGTTTTTCAATTATTTTTAATGTACCAACGATATTTATTATCGTACATTATTTGTACGAACATTAATTGAACATTAATTGTTGCTTCAATAATAATTTTTTATTTCGAACTAATGAGAGTTAACTTTAATTTTGCCGATTTTCGACAGTTCTGTTAAATCTTCTTTAAAACTTTGAACATTTCAAATTAAGCTTACAAGCGCCTACTCCCAGCAACAAATTTCAACAAACTCGGTTACCGCCGCGACCTCGGTTATTTTTTATTTGTGCTCGGATTATTTAAGAGATTAAGAAGCTGTGCACTTATTTACATTTTGATGTTTTCTACAAGTACAAGGAAATATTTACAATGCAAAATAAAATGGAGGGATAATATTTTAAAAAATCAAAAAATGTAAATTAAAAAAATTTTGCAATTTGCAGAATAAAGAAGCTTAAGTGCCATTACTTAAAAGTCTAGGTCTATTTTCAAAAAATCCAGCAAAGCCAGAAAATATATTCCTTTTTATTGAAAAAATTTTGCTAATCGAACATTTGTGAAACCTTTCTAAAAAGTCCAAGGTTCTTGAAGATTAAATTAATTAAAATTTTACATTAATTCGTTTTTAAAAAACCTGTACTACCTATTTTTAAACTATTTTTAAAATATTTTTTAAAAGAAAAGATTTTTATATAATGTCTGCTTACGATTTCAAAAATCAATTTTCTTTGTAAAATACATTACTTTGAAAGGAAACTTCCGTTTTTGTTTTTATAATTCAATCCAAAATATGTTTGGATAATTTTTTCTGTTATGAGAATTTCCAACTGAAAACATTCATTGAATTACATTGTTATTTTTCTAATTATTTTCCTTAAACTATAATGATCTTCTACATTCCAATTTAATTTTATGGTTCGCTGTTGTCGCTTCTGTTTCTGTTTTGGCTGCTGTTAAACGTATTATTGTTGTCATTTGTATACTAATCATCATCAATAATGGTATTATTAATAAATTTATAATTTGATTATAATTATGCGAAACACGCCCACTGCTACTTTCCAAACTCGATTCAATACCACGTTCTTTATACAGTCGCCCATTTTGATTGCGTGAACCATCCTCGTGGCGATTTTCCTTTAAGACAACCTCATTTTTCTGAGTGATTGAAAATAGAAGGATAAGAGAATTACGAAAGATAAGAAATATATTCAAATAATAATATATTTGGTTTTTGGTGAAAAAAGTATGTTTAAATAAATTAAGGCGAAGCCGTATTAGTTCTACAAAAACTTACCATTACTTCATTATTTTCATCCTCTCTTTGATGTTTCCTGCCAGGCCGTTCCATTTCTTTGGTAAAAATAAAATCACAGAATAATTTTTAAAAGATATTGTTTTAATCGCATTCATACAATTGCCTTAACTTAATTACATAACTTAAGAACATTAATGAAGAATGGAATTGAATCAGTTTTAGAAAGAAATATATCATCATCTACTGACCATAAAGACGAATAGTGCCTTCCGTGTCACCAATACTATTCTTCGATATACATTTATAGCCTCCAAAGTCACTTGTTTGAAGACGTCTAATTTGTAGCACCATCTCGGCAGCGTACATAGAACTTTCCTTTTCCGTGAGCGTGTATCTTTCACCGGCGATAATCATTTCTCCTACAAATTGTAAAAAAAATGTTTATCAAGATATGTTTCGGAGCAGAAAATACGGAATGTGTTCGATGAAGGAAATGGATAATCAAAATTAATGACCATAAGATGATAGTTCGAAATTGATGATTTCTAAATTCATTTTTATTCGATTAAGACAGAAATTTTGCGATATTTTTCAATTAGTCATTATATATTTATTCAATTAGTGAGACTTTCATTGCTTAAACTTTTGATATGCCTGCGCTATTTTGCCCACTGTAATAATTTCTTTATAGCAAACGAGAATATTTTGTTTGAAAGTGTCAAATTGAAATATTGAAAGCTTGAAATAGTTTTCACAGAGAAGAATATGCGGAAAATAACGATTTGATCGATTTTTATATCGAAAAAAAATCTGAAACTCCGGAAACTCCGAATAAAATAAATGTTATAAAATTTATAATTTTTTGTAATAATTTGTAATTTTCCTTCACAAGCTGATATTGTTTTACAAAAACTTAAATTAAAATTTTCTAACATAGAAATGTTCAATTTATGTGTCTTAAATTTTTCTCTGTGTAACCGCCTGCACAATTGCCTTCAATTTAATTTAGTTGAATCCACGATTTCATTTATAAAATCTTAGAGAGAAAACCATATTTAGCAACAGCAACAACAACAGAAACAACAATGAAGAAATACAATTCAATAAATTCAATTGTTGATGAATTTTGGAACAGATTTTGTTGCTTGCTTCTCTTCGTGTCGCAATCATGATTGGCTCGTATCTCTTTAGATTCGTTGCTGTTGTTGACTTTTGTGAGCTGAGAATTCCGTCACTGAGAAAAGTCACGTTTGCAATATTCTTCAAAACACACACAGAACAACAACAACAACAAATAAATGGTAACGACAAAAGGAAGGAACAACAATAACAGCAGCAACAAGCATGGCAATCATCAATGGAATTGTTGTCCATGGGAAATGGAAAAATATTGCAAATGCAAAAGTAAAGGCAACGGAAAATTTTGTTAAAGTCGTTGCGTTAGAACCTCTTCCCAATCTATTAGTCCTTGCTTTGTTTATGTGTGTATTGGTATGGGTGTGTGTGCATTCATTTTACGAGCACAATCACTTGCTGACTTTGCGAGTCAAGCACGAAGTTAATAAAGATAAATTGACAAAGAAGTATAAAAAAGCATTGGAGAGGAGAGTGAAGAAAGGGAGAAAGAGGGTGGGAAAGTCGTGAAAGTTCATCCGTTTGAGTAAATGAAAAATGAAGTGCTAAAACCTTATCGTTGTGATCTCAAATTTTATACGGGCTAAGACTCTTGTCTTGAATAAAATCGTGCTTGAAAAATCGGAAGTAGAGTGGTCAATTATGTGGGTGGTTTTTTTTTGTGCGGTGTATTATTTCCGTTAGAGGGAAACGTAATTTGTTTTGGTAGTCTAATTGTTAACACTTTCTAAGTATTTCTTTTGTCAAGTCCTAAAAGTGTTCGCTTTTAATGACTTTTGTTTAGTTTATTACTTAACCCTTGTTTGCTGTTAGTTCCTTCAAAGGCACAGCTTTAGCTTATTGTTCTATTCATTTGATTTACGTGGGTTTCACTTTTTCGTATGCAATTGAACAATTAATCAACTTACCGTTTTCCCTTTGCCAATAATTGATAGCCTTCGGCGATGCTTCAACATTACAAATGAGGGTAACATCCGTGAGAACTGGTGCGCCCACTAACTGATTGGGAACTTGAACCAGGGGATGAACTGAAATACACAAAATATTTTTCATTTTAAGAAATTCATTTATATAAAATCATTGTTAAAGACAGTGTCAGTGGTATCGGTAGATCTCGTTTTAGTCAGAAAAAAACGTCAGTTATTCAGGTGAATTATAATAATTTATAGTATTAATTAATTATTAGTTTAATAATTAATTCTAAAATTCTAATATGGTAGTCAATAACTTGTTTCAATCTTAACGAATTTTAACTATTCGTTGATAATTTTAGCGTAATTGTATTTTAGTTAAATTTTATCTGTCAAATTCTTCTTAGTTAAATTTTCCAGCTTAATTTTATTCAGCTGTATATTTTATTTAAGAATTTTTTATATTTTATTTAAATATTTTCGTCATATATTTTAACATTAAATTTTGTTTGGGTTTGTTTTCTAATCAAATTTTTTTTATTTAAATTTTTACTTAAGTTATTGTGGTTAATTTTTGTGTTAGTTGTTCTTTCATTAGCGTTGGTTGAACAATCTGTTGCTTTCTAAATTTAAAACTGTCCTTCCGTTATTTTCCCTTCCCCCTTTCCCTTTTGTCTAAACATCTTTTCGAAGAGCGAAACCAAAGAAGAATATAAATTTTTTCGAATTGATATGATTTTAATTGAAAATGCTGGAATTTAGCCCCGCCAGCTGTTTGGGAAAAAATGTCAAAAAAGAAACGGCGATCTTTGGCCACAGTCATCAAGACTTTTTCAATAGTTCGTACATATTTTTTTTTATTCGTTAATCCCAAAAATCACTCCATCTATCCTTTACGCTGAAAATGTATAACGCTTGTTGGTTTCCTTCCTTCCTTCCTTTCTTCTTCTCTTTCTTCTTGCCTCCCCTCCTCGCCATCCCGATTCCTACGGTCATGCTTTTTCATGCTTTATTATCGCCCTTGTCACACGATATGCCAAGAATTTCGCAACAGCAATGGTTGCCGATAGTTGTTGGCTCATGCAACACATTGCCAATTTTGTTCGCTTTTCGGATATTGTTGCTTTGTGGATTTATTGGTTTTTGCTGCTGTTCGAGTTGTTTCTGTTGTAGTTGTTGTTGTTGCTAGTAGTTGTTGCTGTTCTTCAGAGACTAAGTTGTTGCATGATTTTTGTTGACTTATTGACTTTGAGGCCACGTTGTTGGTCAATTCATTGGAAATGTTAACAATGTGTGCGCAACAGAAGAGCATTCGGTTGTAGGTTTGTCCGTCGTTACGTTCCACAAGTTATTCAACGTAATGTTACGAAAATCGGAAATGCAAGGATAACTGATTGTGAAGGATATTGGCAAAGAAAGAAGAGCCTTAAAACTTATTTTTGTTTTAATGAATGACTTTCCGATTAAGTTTCAATGAGTGTATGGCATTATAATCGATTCATATTCAAATTTGGATTATTGATGACTACGAATATCTCCTCGGGTTCTATCATAATTCAGAAACTTGTTTAGTTTCAAAGAATTTTGTAATTTGCAAAGCAAAATTTTCGCAAGAGTTTTCCGTTTCCGGGCGACCTCAAAAGAACAATAACAAAACCTAAAACAATTGTTTAAGTTTGCCAAAGGTGTATCACATAATCAACAAATTCGTGTGATACAACAACAATATTATTAATTACAGATGGGCAAAACAATTAAAAGCTTGTACGTGGAGAATAGATAGAGTGAAAGAGAAAGGTAAAGCTCCTCGTTATGATCATTGTCCTTATTACCATAACTAATCATAATTATCATCCAAATTAACCCCAGAGTTATCTGCATTTATTGTGAACCACAACCAATACCGCAATCGCACAAAAGTTCAAATTAATAAATTCAACAATTTATGCTTCAAACTCATTGCGCTTAACCCCGAAATAACATCATACTAATAACACTTTAAAAGAGAAAGAGGATATCACGAACTCTGCGAATCTATCTTCCTCTAAGTTGTTGTTGTTACTATTTCCGAACACAGATGTTGTTAGTGTTTCTTCTAACCGATAATTTAATAATATACATATTAAGCACTGTTGTATCGTTGTTGTTGTTGATGTTGTTGTTGTTGTTGTCATTGCATAAAGTGAGTAATACTTACAATGCACTTGTAGCTTCATGCGTTTGCTAACCGACGGTGGTACACCATTCGAGGCTATGCACACATAAACACCCATTTCGGATCGCGTGACCTTCGACAATGTCAGCATTTCACCTTCGACGGCTAGAGCTATTACGATTAATTGTGAGTAGCAATGAAAATGAATAGCGGAGATAGAGATAGATAAAGAGAAGTGAGCATAAATTTGTAACGTTCATTATAACGTTTATAACGATTGGTAGAGGGTAAATGTCTGCAATTTAACGTTGCTAGCTAGTAGTTTTAGTTAACTCAGTAATGAACATTTTTGAAAAAACATTTACTTTCAGATTATCTAATATTCTAGGAAGGAATAGAAATTAAGAAATCGAATATGATGTACAGTCCATAATTGGTCACGCCCATGACAATTATTAGTCGTGCCAAAGAATGTTTCAGCAATTATGGAAATTGTCTTTATCGCATCAGCGATAATTATTATGAATATGAACGGTATTATTAGTGATTGAAATTGAGTAAAATCACATTCAAAATAATAATGAATCTCACAATTTTCTGACTTTATTTCTACGTCACTTGTTTTTATGCTAATGTTGTTTTTTTCTATTTCTTATACTCCGGTAAAAAATTGCTCAAAATCTTTAACAAAGACCACACAAGTAATAATTTTGATAAATAGTTTTTAATGTTTTGCGCATGTGTATATATGCAATCAATTACCTTTTGTCTTTTGATGCGATCCATTACGTGCGATTATCTCTCTGCCATCCTCCCGGCGCCAAGTGATTTTCGGTTTTGGATGACCTCGGGCACGGCAAACCAACTTAGCTGAACCGCCTTCCGGTACCATCATGTCACCGGATGTTTCTTCATTGATGATATCCGGTGGTATAACAACCACCAGATTGGCAGTCTGTGGTATGAAGAGAAAAGAGGAGACGAAAGAGAGAGATGGAGTGCAGAAAATGTTTATATTTTTTATATTTTTGTTCTTTGGGGTTGATTTATTACATTTTTAATATTTCTGCTTTATTTTTTGTTTTTATTTTTATTGTTTTTATTTTTATTTTTTGTTTTTTTTATAGATATTTACAATCATTGGTTGCAACGTTCGGTCAGTCATTTCGTTTGACACGGAAATGGTCACCGGCCATTTGTTGTCGATTTTCGACTTTTTATTAATATTATCTTTTTTATATTCATAACGATATTATTGAATTAAATTGACATTGTAAACGTGGCTGTTGTTTTTTATTAATTGTTGTTAATATGTATGTGTGAGTTCAGCATATGTCTGCCTACGTGCGTTTTTTTTTTGTTTTGTTTACATTTTTTTTGTTTTGTTTAAATTCAATTCTATTGACTTTCAACTCGTTGCGTGATGTTTTCTCGATTTTGCGCGAACTGAAACCGAGAATCAGAAGTGGATTATCATCGATCGCGTATGCCAAAGAAGATAAAAATGGAAATAAAAATAGCAGCAATAAAAGCAAATTACGGTAATAAATGCAATACATCAGACGGCAAGAATTGTCATTGTTGGTGCTTATGCTCGACAACCACAGAAAGAGGATAAAATACAAAATTCCAAATTGTATGAAATCGTTGTATGATGTATGATGAATTTTATGAAATATCCACTAAAGACATATAAAATTCCGATGCCGATGGTTTATGAGTTATCACTTTACATTTCGTGCTTCTCTTCATCCTTTCCGTTTCTTGTCATGCCGTCCTTGTCATCCGTGCCATTCATGTCATCAGTGTCGTTCGTGTTGTCGGCGTCGTATTATTATGTTGACGCTTATAGCTTGCTATTTGTTAAAGTCAGTTCACTTTATATCCACTCTTTACCACCCACCCACCGCCCCTCCACTTTCTAGCCCCTTGAAGTTGCAGCAGTGGCTTCTTAAATGCAATATTTTTATTTGTTTGCATTACTTTTTCTTCACTCCACCGACAGATCACTTCAATCCACTTGTTATCCTTTTCCAATATTTCCCTCCGACCACTCCATCACGCTTTAATCTTATAACAGTCACTTGCCTCTGCGACTCGATTTCGTTTACTTTGTGACCGACCCGACCATAAGTATGTATCGCTTTATTCTACCAGAACCACCGAGCGACCGACCGTATCGTCATTTTAACTTATTTATTTTTTAAGCCACTCTTCTAGTGGCCATCAATTCGCATTTGCCTGTGAGAGTGTGTACATATTTGCGCACGTGTGTGTATGTATTCATGTGTGTGTGTGATACTTTCATTTTTTTTATTTGCTTTCATTTTTTATTTGCTGTAACAAAGGACTTTTATAAGCGCAAATAAAAATACATTGACACACACACACAATTGCATTCCCACAGTCATGTGTGCTCACACTGTGCACTCATATATTTATCCTATTTGAAAATGGGATAATTTTTGTATTTTTTTTAAGTTTTTAAGTTTTTATATCCTTCATAGGCTTTTATTTACTCGTATTTCGCTCAGTGTCGGTCGATATTTTGCATTCAAGTGTATTTTTTTCACTTTTTATTGACTCATCTTTTTCTAAAAATAGTAAATAATTTTTTTATTGACGGAAATTCTTTTTTTTTATTTCGTACATTAATTTTTGCTAATAATTTAATGGCTTAAATTTGTTTTCATAGGATTTTTCCGATATTCGTTTTCAGTTACAAAGGAATTCCTTTTGTCTGTATCTCTTTCGATACTTGTCTCCACTCTATTTTCATTAATAAAAAATGACAATTTTTGTGATTGAAAAATTATTGTTTAAGTTCAATATTGAAAGTTTGCAATATTTGGGATATTTTCGATTATGGCGGAGAGACTGAAGTGAGGAAAGGAATTAGGGGAACACTTTTTTAAATAAAAATTATTTTAATTTGAAATTCTGTCAAGCATCAGCATATTTTGATGAAATTTTATTATCGTATTGCCACCACCTAAAGTACTTTTATACTTTTTTCATTGGCATGAATTAAAAAGATGTCGCGATATTGAATTCATTTTTTAAAGCTTTGAAATTTGGCTAACTTTAGCTGGTTTTTCTTCCCGGTTTTTTAGAGAATTAACGAGTACTGAGGCTGAGAAAAGACTGATAAGTGTAAGTAAGTGAGTAATATCACTTACATAACAATAAGTCAGAGAGTGAAACGTATGAGCTTCAGAGTTTAATTATGTTTTGAGAGTAATGCCCGATGAAATTTCGTGCAAGATTATTCACAATTTTTGTATAATTCTTTTTTATCTATTTTTAAAATTATTTCTTTATGATTATATCGATAAATGATCAGTAACTTCAACTAAACTCATTTCACTCACCTGCATTTTCATTGGATCCGTATTGACTTGGCACATGTACTTGCCGGCATCCTCCATTTTAACATTTCGTATGATGAGTGTCCACGTATTATAGTCGTTATGAGTGACCGACAATCGATCGTTATGGGTTATGACATGTTCATGGATTGCTAAAATTGCTTTTGCATCGGCTTTAATCCAAGCAACCTGCGATGAAGTCGCATCAAATGACAATCGAAGGCGAATGAGTCGGAATAAGTTGAATCATAAATTTCCAATGATGGACGACAGTCCAGTGATGAAGATGGTGGTGATTGTGTTGGTGGTGATAACGATGATTGCAATAATTACAATGATGTTGAGTAACCCGAAGTTAGAAAGCGATAATTGTCATAAATATTCGACATAGCATTATGTGATAGTAATGATCATCATCAAAATCCAAACGTGGAACGTAGTTACCACACAACACAATCATTCAGATGATTTTTTGTTATTGTTTTTGTTGTTGTCATCATCAGTAAGTCGTTAGTTCATCGACGTTATTTTTTTACACCGATTTCAAATGAAAGCGGTTTTTGTTTTATGTTTTCATTGTTAATACGTTGTTGTTTTTTTATTTGTTTTTATTATTTTTTTTATTGGAACAATTGAAAGGTATTGATTGCATGCAAGCATCAGCAGGATTCCGTCGTAGAATACGAATTTCGTAAAATCCAAATCGTTTTGCGGGCATCGCGTTTTGAAGTTCGTTTGCGTCAATTGCGATGAAAATGGTTTCCGTTATTGTTGTTTTTCGTTGTTATGGTTGTCGTTGTTGTTGTAATGGTTGGTTAGTTGGTTAGATGTCATCGCAATTTGACGCCATTTTCATTGCACAGAAATACGAACCAACAATAGAAACCAAGCCGAGTAACCATTAGAGCCATAGAAAAGCAGTGTTTGTTGGTTATTCATGTAAATGTTGTTTTTGCGTTATTGTTGTTGTTGTTATTATTGTTGGTGTTGTCATCAAACGGAAGGAAAAAATTGATGTTGATCGAAAAATGGTCAAGCGCATGGGATTTTTTGAATGCAATTAGTAAAAAATCGATGACAGGTATTCATCGTTATTTTTTTATAAAGTGAGTGTGAAATATACGTGTACAGAAAAGCCCAGAAAGAGAGAAAAGAAGAATTGATAGATAGAAAATTTTAGAAAATTTTTTGAAATGAATGAAGTACAAATTCGTAAAGAATTTTAACAAAACAAGAAAGAAAAGTATACAAAACAAAACACAAAATTGATAACAAATAAAAACCAAAAGAAAAAAGAGAATATTGCAGGATAGAGAATATAGTTATGGAAAAAATTAAATACGGTGCAGTTTTAGTGCTTCTCTTGCAATGACCATAACGCAATGACTTATACAATTCTTGTAAATATTACTCATACCAGCGGTCTTAAAGAATTTTAAGAAAGCTTAAATTATAATAAACCAGCTGTTAATATTGCATGCGTTTTATAGGCAAATTCTTTACTATTTACATTTAACCCTTAGCAGACTTATTTCCTTCGATAAAGTTTTAAAAGAGAATCCCAACAACTAAAAGAATTAGGACCAACTTCTCTTATTATTCGAGCTGTGTTGTCGAGCCAATTTTGAACATTAAAAAATTTTCGAAACCCAATGAAAAGTTGCAATTTCAGATGCGATGGACTGGCAAGGGTTAATTTCATTACAAACTTTTTTATGTAAATCCTGAAATAAATTAAAATCCATGACGAAAAATAAAATTTAATTCTTCTAAAAGCGTATTTAACTTTTTAAATTCATATTTATATTACTTTTAATACGATAGAATTAATTTTATTTAATTATATGATGAATTAATCAGATTTTTTAGAAAACTTTATTGTAAAAATATTCGAATATTCTTTTAAAAAATATTTAGTCTTTTAATTTTACTTGAAATTGATCTTATTTTTTCTTTTGAAACTCAAATAATTTTATCCAATTATGCGCATAAGAAAAACACACAGAGACACACATATATAAAAAGGCACTATGTCTACCAATACAATAAAAAACACGTGATGGTAATGGCAATATCGCAATAATATTGCAACGATATCTTTAATGGTGCAAAGTTTGTTTCGGTTTTAACGCTGTGCGCTTAAAATAATCCGTTAAAGTGATCTAAAATAATTCTACAAAAATAGAAAAAGGAATAAATTAAAGAAAAACTAATGAGAAAAAATTCAAACTAATGCTAAATAATATAAAAATGAAAAATTAAAAACAAAAACATTAATAACAATAACAAAAATAACAATAAGAAACATAAAAGCGAAAAAATATTTTGAATTAATTTTTCACAAATGGATTTAAAATTCCACTGATGAATTATTCAAAAATATAAAATATTGAACACTTTATATAAAAAAACTAAACAGCAAGAGCACTCTTAATAAATATAAATAATTCTTAATTAATATTGTATAAAATTATTTATTGTCATCACTGCTATTGTTGTTTTTGTAATGGTTCTAATAGTTTTGCTTTAGTTTATTAAAGTTATTGTTTTGTTTATCGCTCTGGAAAAGGTGTTTGTGATGGTGGCTGTTAAAATATTCATCGAATATATCAGATGCAGCTGGAGCTATTCATAATTTTTATGATGACATTTTGTTGATTTACATCGAGATATTTAATAAAAAAAGTCTTAACTCTTAAGGGATTAGAAAATACTTTTCTGTTTGTAAGTAACTGCGTCGGGGAGTAATACTTTGCGACGGCTTTTTGTTTAATTTCACCTGCTTCATCATAAACACTTTTCGAAAAGCGGAACAATCTCCTAAAGCAGTTAGTGTATAAAGACGTATTAAATTTTGTCCTATTCAAAAATCAACGATATTTTTTTAATTTCATAAAAGCATCGAAAAATAATTGTTATTTCGGAGAGAATTATATTTATGGAAAAATAGTTTAAATTTGTTAAATCTTCGATCAATCGAACGTATAAAAATATCTCGATGAAAAATATTATGCTATATCTATAGCCATGTAACGGTAAAGCTAAGCTGATTTAAGCCTTTGTGCTTAGGTCACGTTTTCATCACCGGTTGTTGTTGTCATGTTTACCTATACCATCACACATATACCATCACACTTGCACCTCTACAACCAGCGTGTCTGATATTCTGATCCCACAAACACGTCGAGCCGTGCGCGCACTGCTACCAAATTCGGTGCTTATCAGCTTTTTATGCAAACTCTCTTGCAGTTTACTGGATTTATTCGAATAACGTTTAATCATTGGCAAACGTGCCCGTTGTGAACATTTCCGCACAGGAGTTACACAAATTCGTTTTTCTTTCCTCATCTTGTTTCCTTTACGGTTTTCTCTCTTTTAAGACTGCCAAGGGATTGGTACCATTAAACTGATGCAATAAATTCGCCATCAATTGACAATCCTTAACCCACTATGTAAGGCATTGTATCACATATCTGCTCTTCCCTTCCCGTCTTTTACAGCATTCTCTATACGGTGTAAGCGAGCGGCCAAAATAGTGGTGAATATTTTTTTGGGAATTTCCATGTAAAAGACTGTTCATAAAAAGTGGATTTATTCAAAGTGGCTTGTGAAATAACTCTGTTTGTTATTTGCTCTTCAGAAGCGAATGAATTCAATTAATTGCATTTTAAGATTACAAATTTGGAAAAATATTTCAAAAATGGATAAATGGAAATCCTTTAAATTTTAAATGTCTGAATTATTTCAAATTTGTTTTTGCCAAATATAAAATGCGACCAGAGAAACCTAAACACGTTTGTTATGAAAATGGTACACAATTAACTAGACTGACTTTTAATATCATTTTGAGGTCGATCGCCTCACAGTGCATTATTGCGATAATACGACAAACACTCTACACTCGATTTGTTGTTATTGTTGTTATTATTAGTTGGCATATATTCAATGTACTAAATCTAACCGACAGTTACAACTTGTTGTCGTTGTCGCTATTGTTGTTATTTTTTAATTTCCTGCATTGTTGCTTAGAGAAGAAAAATAATCGTTCGAATGAAAGCTAACATTATTGTCAATGGTGCAATCTGTTATGTATTTGGACATATACACATACATGCACACGTGCACACACTTCCACAGGAAATGTACGTTTACATGTGAATTTCAAATGCGTTTGGCGTAATTTCGGTCGATTGGTAGTGCTTACCGTTTGCAATATCAACGTTTTCACCTCCCCCCCCAGCGATTCACTCTTTACTAAGCAGTGTCCATCGTTCGATGGTAAATAATAACAATTCTTGTTGCATTCGTTTGGTTACTGTTTGGTCATTGAGTTCAACTTAAAAACAACTCACTGAGCGGAACGTGCCATTTGTTTAACCGACAACAGTAATCTATTATTTCTATTTCGTTATAGGCACTCTATATGAATATGTTGCTGTTGCTTTTGTGGTGGCTATTGGAATCCATGATGCAATGGTTGTTGCGATTATTACTGTTGTTGTTGCAAACAATTCGCGATACAGATGAGTTGACTGCGTCGTGTTTTCAATTGTGCATATAGATCATGTCGAGCGTACGTGTTCGGCTTGATGACCATTCATGGCTATTTGTTTCAGCAATCAAAGTCTGTTTTTGGAATATAAATATGTGCCTCCACTTTTTCGCCTCCGTCTTTATTTTCGTTTGAACTTATTTTCTCTCAGACAGATTAAACTTAAAATAAAATATTTATATTTTCAATTAATTCATTAACGCTTCTCATTATTTCTATTTATTTCATTTATCCACTTAATGAGTTTTAACACTCTCCTTTCCCTTTTTTTTTTTTGTTTAGCTCACACAGTCAGACATATTTTGACCTTGATGCTATACCGGACCTACTCATAAAGCATTTGCTGCGTTCTTACAATATACAGTGGGCTTAAATTATTATTTTCTTCTTAGTCGCAATCAAAAATTCGTAACATTTGAATGAATTGAAATTTTTTTATTCGGTTGTTGTCAAACAAAAGCAGAAACATGAGTTTTACGCAGAGAAATGTGCCAGCTGCCAATTGCGTCACATTTTTTATATTTTTGCATAATTCATAATCCTTATGATCTTTATCGTTACGTTATCTGAAAGTTATTGCTGTCGCCGCTGCTTTACTACCACTTTTGATGCCGCCTGACGTCAGGGAGATTTGCTGCCGTTGCTGCGAGGTTGTAGTCAGGATGATATGCTTATCATCTTTACTCAAAGATAACGGTATCTAAATTTAATTTTCGAAAAACGACTGGAGAGCAGTCGACAGCGAAAGATGTTTTTTTTTTGATTCTACATTGTTTTTCTACTTCGTCGAAATCTGCTTGATTTATGACATCACAAATCAGTTAGCTGCCAAAAACGGCACAATTTTCTTGCAAAATTGTTGCGTTCGATGTGGCCTGGATGCGTGCAAAGCAATGTATTTATTGACAACACTTCACCTATCGCCACGAAACGAACCTGTCTCACAAGAAACAATGTTCCATCGATATTCCAGACAAAATAAATCATTCACCCGGTGTTATTCGAGCTTTATCGTGTGAAGGAGTAAATACTTTTGGAACGCTGATTGCATTCTAGGACTGCAATAAAGTAATGAAGATTGGTTCTGGAGGAAGGGATAGGGGGGGGAGGGAGTGCAACAATATTTGACACTGAATGCCCTTTAGTTAAAATATGTGAACTTTAAAGATCTTTTTGGTGGGTCTTTTAAAGCTTTCCTTTTCTTTAAAAGTTCTAGAAAATATAGCACGATAAATTCTAATTTCTTCAGTACTTGATGGTAAAATGACATAAATACGAAATAAAAAGGATGAAAAAATATATTAAAAATATTTCGAAAAAGACAAATACAAATTGTTGGAAATAATAAATAATTTTCCCCCAAAAAATAAACCAAAGAAATAATTGAAACAAAAACTGTTATTCTACATAACAGTTATTATCAATGAAATATTGCCACAACAAAAACTTAGTGTCTAAATTTTTAACTTTCCCAGATATTTCTATATCTTTTAATTTTCTTCGTGCATTACTTTTGGCATCGTTATATATTTTTAACCTTTGACCCTTATGTGGACTACAAGGGGAGTTGGAGTGCGATACAGTGCGGTGCATTTAAATGGCTTTCGTTAGTTGACTAATTGTGATGGTGCACATTTTATTTTTTTTTTTTGGTGAAAGAAACACAATGAAACAAAGTTAAGGTGAAAGAAAAAGAACGAAGTAATTACGTCAAGATAGAAGAGGAAATGAAAAGACAAAAAGACAAGAATTGGAAAGTATGAAGAAAAAATCAAGTAAGGAGCTTTTTAAATAGCTGTTCGACGCATCTTAAAACCGATACATACCCTTGCCTGTGACGAGTCTCCACTCACCCTGTAACCACCGAGGTTATTCACCACGCACGTAAAAGTTGCGTCGCGTCCTTGCGCCACCGTTACGTTTTCCAACGGAAATACAAAATCCGGCTCAAAGGCACTCGCTATATAGCCATAAGGGAGAAGAAGAGAGATAAATAAAGGGTGAGAGAGCGAGAGATAGGGAGGAAACTTGCCGGAATTCGAACTATAGGGTCCATTTATTTATTACTCACCAATACAATTGCAAAGGAACAATACAAGTAAGAGTTGCCAACGTCCGATAATGTCTTGTAGAGGTCCGAAGACGTAAAACTCCAGTATACAATTCTTGTAGTATGTGATCAGATTCGCCATTGTACCAATATTGTAGCCAAGGTCATTGCTAAGGAACGATGATCAGTATTGCATTTCAGAATGTAAAATTGCTGAAATATTTTGCGCTTTTCTGAAATAAAATTTAAAACAGAGAACAATTAAAAACGGCCAAATTATTAGACTTGTTAAATTCAACAAATTAACAAATTTCATTCAATATTTTGGAGAAAATATCTTTAAGCTTTTAAGTACTTTCAAATATACTGCGATATTAAATTAACTGTTGGAGCTACTGAGGGGAGGCACTTTTTCTAATAAGGCGAGAATGATTAGAATTAAATGAACTTTGCCTTCTATACCATTTGTTAGAAGAAACCAACTAGTAGTTCGCCTTTATTTTACTTTCAATTTTCAGAAGACTTGAATTAAAACACGATCGTTTTATACGAAATGTATTTCTCGCATAAAAATGAATCTGGATGTATTTCCTCAATATCTCCAGTAGAGAATTAGCAAAAGCACACCCACCACATCAATTAATATTTTTACTGTATATTGCACATACATGCATACACACATACAATGCAAATGGGAAATAAATCTGACAACATAAGACAGCTTTTGAACCGAAGCGTAAAGTCAGAAACAAGATTTTTCTGTTTTTTCCCCCGCCAGCGAATGAAAAGATTTGTAAACAGAAAATCTTACATTTATACACATACGAGCATGTATTCCCATGTAAAACTTCCATTCCTCCCCCTGAACCGCCAATTCCGGATTCATTTATAAGACCATAAGCCAAAAGTCATGGTTGGGAATTTGTATGCCGTGGCATTAAATTCAAGCCCGTCACGTTGACATGTTGGTACAGTTTGTTTGTAGTTGGAGCCAACTAGTAGGTCGGATGCTTGGTTAGTTGCATATTCGACTGGATGATGTAACGCGCTTTGTGGTAGGACATAAATTGCTACGTTCTCTTGATGGTTCTTAATGCATATTCTTTTATTTTTAAACTGTTATCATTCGTACTGGTTACAAATAAATACCAATTATTTTAATTAATCTGTGTATGATTTTTTTTGAGGAGCGAGATTTTTTTCGAAACAACTGAAAGGACGAAATTGGTATAGTGATTCTAAAATGATCCGATTATAATGAGTTTGAAAATGACAATGATCGAAATGTACGCTACAATTTTTGTTTTTGAAAATGTACTGCTTCCTGGAGGTAGCTAAGATTACTTAAATTAAATTGACACTTATTCATGTTGTCAAACAAAACTAATCGCCGAGTTCAAACACTAATATGCGTTGCGATTTCGGGAAGGTTTTTTGTAAGAAATCAATGGAATTGTGTGAAACAATTACTCATTCATTGAAAGAGAGGCAATATGAATTAGTCATTGAGGGAATGTGTTAAATAATTGAATTATTTTAATTACTAGAATATTTCGTGACACTAATATTCCTTTAATTTTAATGAAAACATTTGGCAGTATTATTTGATGAACGAGTATGGGTTGGAAAACCTATACTCTCGCATATCTGTCTGTCTCTATTCTGTGTCTGTGTGTTAATGGAATTTTATTATTACCAAAAAAATCGTATATAAACCATTAATTTACTATTCTTGTCATTGTTGTCAACTATCTAAAAATAACCGAAAGTTTAATATAAATTTGTTTTTTCACATAAATCAACCATGTCATCACTCGATAAAACCCATAGGATCGCACTAAGTATTAAAGGTGCTAAATTGCGAGCTACAACAAAAAAAAACGTAATAGAAATAGTAATAAAAAAGAAACGGAGTTTTTATTATCAATAAATTGTAAAAATACAATAGAGGTATTTTTTGCGATCGATAATCAGCCTCGACGGGCCGCATGTTTAGAATGCTTGAACTAAATCAATAACAAATACTTTCATACTTTCATGGCTCCCAAACTTAATAAAAGACAAAATGTGACAGACATATTTTGTTTTACATAAATAAATTTATTAGTAAATTCAATCGAGTGTAAATTTGACAATTTCATAGCTTCCTGATATTCTTTTGGTCTCCCGGCAGGTTAAATAGAATGAGACCGTTGAAACGCTTTTCAGTCATCCCTAGTCAAGTTTGATGTGTATACAAACCGGTTTTGGTGATGTACCACTATCAGCGTCTCTGCCATCTTTGTTCTTAATGTTTTTTAGAAACAGAAAAAGACTTTGAACATCGCTGGAACCGGTTTTTATACACGTTAAACTTGATAAGAGGTGACGGGAAATCGTAACGAATATCTCAGTTTCGTAAACTTTTTACTATTTCGTAAATTAAACAATTTCGCAATAAATATAACTAAGTTAGTATTGGTTAAAATTCTCCGTTAGTCGATAGATCATCATCAAAATTCTTCGATCGATCTTGCAAACTAAACTCTTGAAAATTAATTTTCCAATGGATAAAGTCGAAATGAAAGTGAAAAAGGTTAAGCAAAATCAACAGAGAATTCTATTATCGTACACACTCATTTACACAAATTGACAGAATCACACACACACATACATTTATGCAACTATCATGTATATCACTTGCACTTAAACGCAGAATCAACTAAATCCACTCTGGAGAGATATCTTGTGAATATTTACGCAGAACTCAAGGCAAGATTCTTTAGAAAAGATGCCGCCCAGTATAGAAAAATTTTACGATATTAAGGAATAAAATGAATAAGAAGAACATGACATGATTAAAAGAAGTAGAAAAAATGAGGAGGATAAAGAATGAGAATGTAATAAAAGTCGAGCAAACGATATTTGCGATCAAAAAAAATTGAAAAATCATCACTCTGCAGAAGTGATAGAAAAAGCTTTAGAAAAAAATATCTAAGGAGAAAAATTAAACGAGCAACAACAAAAATGAAAACCTATCAGAATTTCGGAACAGGTCACCGACGCGATGCTCTATATTGGCTACGTGCTCTATCTACGAATATATCATATATGCAGAGGAAGCAAACCACCACCTTCACCTTCTCATTGATTGTGTTCACACATAAACTATGCAAACACTGATGTGCAGACCTACGAGTATATCAGACACCCATATCAAGCACTCACACGCACGTATAGTACATTCCTGCTATAACTTTCCTTGACTATCGGAAGGTATACATCGTTTTCAAAAGAATGATTTTCGAAAGTTTGTAATCATCGACCGACCGACCGAAAGACGAGCTAACAACCCAACCTATGAACCACCTACAGACTGAACACCCAACTCAACCATGAGACGAATATCTGAGTCAACCATATCAACTTCAGTCAACCATTTACGCTAACCATTTCAATAAACGAAACTAATCAACCAACCAAGTCGGTCAACAAATAAATCAACTAAACGAATCACATACGAGAATATCAACAACAACAAAGTAACGGTAATGTTTTTGTACTAATAGCATGACGGGACGTGACGTAACATAACGATGGACCGTGATAAGAGCAGACAAGATTATAAAATTCATTTAGATGAATTCTGTGCATTCGCCGACTAGAAAAACTGCAGCATCCAGCAGAAACTAATGAATTCACCTTCATTAACCTTTATGCCGACAACGTACTAAAGATCGGACTAAAGCACGAACGAATATCGTAAAAGATTAGAAAGGGGAGTAATGAATTTAGTGACCTTCTGATCCCTCTCACTTTTTTCCTTTTTTCATTTCTATTTTATAGATATTTTTTTGAACTGAATAAAAGAGGAAACAACATTTATTCAATGTTTTCGATATTTTCTCTTCAGTCTTCTTAAAGCGGATTTATGTCATAAATTTGTTGTTTTGCTCCTTGCGAGAAGAGCAAAAAGGACACAACATAAATTTTATAAAAACCATTCTCTAACTGACTCATGGGGTATCAAGACTTTGTAAGGATTACTCTTTCACGACTGTAGTGAAATAATTTAGAATACTTTAGAATATTTTGCTACAAAAAATGAAAATTTGTAGTTTTTTGTTGGAACACTTAATTTTATTAAAAACTTGTACTAAAGCCAAAAGTTGAAAATTCAATTGGAACGAGATTTTCTTCTAAAATAAAAAGAAAATATCATTAAGCTTGAATTTAATTAAACCGAAGGAAATTAATATAGTTAAATTTTAATTTCATTTAAAATACAAAAGAACACAAAGAATTTTCTTGTAAATGGAAAAGAGAAAGAAAACGCAACGCTGGAATGGCAAATCTGAATACTTTGTATAAATTCAAATAAACCTCTCGGAATATTTAATAATTTCTCTTTTACATTTGTGTCTGTGTTATAAAGGTTGGTGTGCAGTCGTGTTTAAAATAACCAACGAAACTTATTCGAAAACCAGACATTCACCGGACCTCGCCCGGAACTCCCGGCGTGTCTAGACGAAACTTTGTTGATGCTAAAAATTGGCCAACTAAAGCGCTGCCGAAAATCACTTAGCGAAGATTCTCGATGATAAATTCCGGAAGATCCATATCGATGGATCTGAAAATGCCGATAATGAAAATGCCGTTTCGACAGCCATTTCAATAGTCACTCGAATTGATTGGAAGCTTAACAAAATGTCATTTGCAATTTGAAACACATTTGGGAATGTGTTTTAATTTGATAAGCCGATGAATAATGAAATCTAGTAAAGAGATTTATAAATACTTAATAATATTTAAGTAAAAACTGATACAGTAAAAACCTGTTCTGGCATAAAAAGTAATAGATGTAACGTAGCTTAAGGTACTTTTCTTAGAATTGGTGATTCAAACGAACATTTGAATTCGAAATTTCATCATCTTTTTTCAACTCAATCTAATTTTAACTCTCGCTGAGAGTTTGAATTAAACCAGCCTTCAGTGAATCAATTCCATTCATTAACAAGATTATAAATGCTTTTGTACGGAATGAAAATGCGTTAGGACTGAAAGACTCTTTTCTCCACAAAATAATTTCTTTTAATCTTAACTATTTCTTTCTTTTCTTTTCCATTTTATATCTCGTTTTTTTTATTGACGAAAAACAAAAGAATATCGTGTTAATTTGGGTGGCTATCAATAAAAGTTTATTTCTCATTTCAATGTAAAAATGTATCTCACGAGACGATTTGTATTTAGATCTCGGTCAAAGGGAGCTCATTAAGCCTATAAATAAACCTCTGTGAGACATATCAACGCAATGACTCCTTCTAGAGCATGATGTGAATTTGTAAGTATCGAAATGGGGAGACTATGAACCATCACTGATATTATTGAAGTAGTTAACACCCATCACCCATTTCGTTCTAACGGGGGTAGTTGATTCAGCTTTCCCTTTTATTTCACTTCCCTTTGGATTATTTTTGTTTCGTTTTCCGAATTAAACAATTTGGTTCATAAAATGCGTATTTGTATCCTTCGAATATTATGATGAGAAAGTTAGTTATATTTATAGTAATTTCCTAGTTAGGCAGAAACGCCTTTCCTACTCCCGCGGGAGTAATAGAAATGTGAATTAGATTGGAAGTGTGAATTAGGTTTCCCTTGTTTCTGCAGCGATGTCGCTTTGATGGCGATGTTGATTTTTCTGATAATTTCTAATGAAGTACAATTTTGCTGACTAGACCGGTTGTTGTTAATCATTTAAATGCTATTACTCCAAGTAAAGTCATCTGGTAACTCAAAAATAGTAACGCCGTCGACTTATAAGATATTCTCGGCTTCACAGAAGCATTACTAAAGACACCATATTTGGACCTCAACACCTCGGTCCGTTCAAAGCAAATCTACGATAGTCTACTCACTCAATAAGTGTTTGCTTATTAGTACAGCCCACATACCCAAATTCATTTACCTGTACAAATATTTACCTATATTTGCATATACAAATTCATTTACTTTGACTCTGAGACTACTTTAACACTCTCGCATTTCCACTCCAACACATCCAAAAAGATTTCGAGGATGAAAAATGCCAACGAATGCTCGATGATAGTGAACACAATGATAGTGAATACAATGTATGGGGACGATTAGCGGACAACGGAATTTTATATATATTCTGTGCCTACCTTTCACCGAGTTCGGTTACGACTCAAACGAAACACGAATTCTTCAAAATAACTGAAACATCGAAAATTGCAATTGATGTTTTTATTGTTTTTTCCATCGAAGTACCAAATCAGCTACTCCATCTACCTTAGTGCCGTTGATATATATAAAGAGCGAGTAGTTAGATGAGAACGACAAAATTAACAAAAACATTAAAATAAGAGAACAATTATAAAAAAATATATGTCTGGATATAAAAACTATATAGATGTCACGCAAACAAAATGTTCCTGCCTTTTAACGTGACTAAAATCAACCAAGAATATAGACCACGAATATCAACAGGATATATTTGTAAGTATATGTATGAGTATGTATGAGCATATGTATGTTTACCAGTAATCACGTAAGTATTTGTTCTTACTTCAATACAAAGGTAAACAAATTTGTCAGCACTTAAGGCTTACAGGTTCCTCCCTAATCTGAAACATCCTGCAGAAATGCTTCCTCTTCTTTACGTTGAAGTATGTTCCTTGAATTAACAATATTTCTCAACTAGGAATTGCATTCGGTCACTAAAAGTAATCTTATATTTACGACGTATGGGAAAATGAAAATCTAATGTCTCTCGTTTTTAACATTTTTTCTCTTTCAGTGCTTTAACATTCTCAGTAGAAATAGAATTTCACGTTCACAATCGATCATTACGATTACTTTTACTTGTCTCATAAAACCATACAAGTGGGAAGGGACTGTCAAACTTTGTTTACGGTGTCTTTATATCTTGCTTAAATTATCCGGAAATACTATTTTTAAAAAATTGGGAGAACTTCAAAAAGGCAGAGAATAGATAGTGCATAACTTCTCATTAATCCGGAGTGAGTTCGGCGAGAAGTTCGTTTCTTAAGTCTAACATAGCACTCAATAGAAAAGCTGAATGCCCAATCTGTTTTCCTACAATTACAGTAAAGAAGAAGGGGGGCGGGAGGACTTTTACTTCATAGGACCAATTTTCTATTTTTATCACCGTTGTTTTCCTCTAGGTTTTTGAATACATTTAAAAAATTAGATGCTCAAGATTTGCACTAAAGATAGACAACGTTTTCAGTAAAATAAAAAATAGTTTTCAATTTCACAAATGACGAATCGATGTCACGACACGTTTGAATACATATAAGAACTATTAAAGATTACATAAATTCCAACAAAGTAATTCCCCAGAAATCATAGCGATTATTGATAAAAATTGTATAAAATTTTTTCAATATTATATTTTTTCAATATTTCAATATTTCCAAGATTATTTATTCTCACTCTTTGTTCTAATCGACCTTTCGGCCTTTTTTCCTTTTTCTCCTAAAGGGAAGAACCAGGCACCAATTCTCCAAATTTTCATATTTAAAAGATTATTTAATCCAATCAAAAGTATTTTTTTCAAATATTTTTTATCGCAGCCTTTTACCCATCCCACAGATGGTATTTATGTGAACTATAAATGAACAAAACCACGATATTATTGTTGTTGCTGTTGTTGTCATAGTTGACTCTGACTGAACTCTAACTCGATGCCAGCCTACTCGTTGTCGTCAATGTTGTTGTGATTGTTGTAGTAGTTCAATGTCGACGATATGTTTTTATTGTTGGGCTTATTGTTGTTGCCGTTGTTGTGATCGTTGACATGGAAAAGGATGTGTCCTTTTAATAACCATTTTGCATTAAACTTGAACAAATTTTGTCATTTGTCCTTTAGTTGATTGTGTATTGTGGATGTTGTAAGCTATTACGAGAATTGCTGCAGCTAATTCTGTCACTGCCGCTGCTGCAGTGAGAATGCAGTGCCATATGTGATGTGATATTCCGTTTCATACTCTTCCATTTCGTAATGAATTCTAAATTGAAGTCAAAGTTTAAGTCACTTCCATTAGTTCTGTGCTCGTCACTCTTCTGTTAACAAGGTATAATATTTTTATGATTTTTTTAAAATGTTATGCGTTTTCCAGTTCACTCCGGAATTAAGTAATTATTTAAATCTTTAATACTCGAATCAACTTGGCTCGGCTTTAAAGAATCAAAATCAGTTCATGATTCTTCCCGCATTGGTTGTTCCGCGCCGCTTCTACTTCTAATGCTTTTAATGACAATAAAATGAGTTGACAACTGATGAGTTTATGACAATAATGATGAAGTTGTTTGGCTGGTGTGCAGAATATAGCTCATCATACATTTTGTGATAAACGAGGATCGACTGAAAAGTTTCCGACCATATCGTCGTGAAGTAATTATAGGAAAACCTTTTGACTTTCGATTGATAACAATCATTCACACTTAGTGTTTTCACATAGTTTCCACCTCAGTAAGCCGTAAGTACTACCAATTGTTATAATATTGTTAGCTTGTACTGTCTGCTAATAATTGAGATTACAGACTATCCCTAAATAAACAACTCACTTGCAGGAGAAAGGAACAAAGAGGATAGAGATCAGGTAGCCTCAGTAGTATTTATTTTATATCGCGAAATATTTGGAGATCCATTATAAACGCGGTTGTCGGATCATTTTATATATCGAACGTTTCAGGCTCTTGAATTCCGGGACAGTAGATTCTATAAAATATTTGCATGCTTTCTTGAGTCTTGTTGGATAACATCCATTCCATACGCGGAAACGGGCATGATCACCCATTCGCTGCATCGATTTCCTTACGATTTTCTCCTGTCTTCTAATTTAGAAAAAAAATTTTCGAGAGATATTCGTCTAATTCCTTCGTGGGAGACACTGCAAACAAACACTTTTCGGCTTAAACAAATAACTTTAAAAGTTATTTTAATATTTTAGGGAAACGTCTGACCAAGTTCATGGCAAGGAAGTTATGTCGAGAAAAATTATAATGATATCTTTTGAAATATGCATTTTTTGTTTAGGAAGTCGGAAATTTTTCACATGGCCCTAGGATACTTTTCTTGGTTCTCCTTCTCCGCAGCAGATGCATTTTATGTTCACATAATTTCCCCTTCTGAATAATAGTAATCATTAAGTTGTTTTATTGTAAAATTCTCTATCTTTTAACGTTCTAGTTCATATGTGACGCACTCTATGCACGACAATTTAGAGAAAGAAAAATTAAATTCTTAAAATTTTTGAATTGTTGATTACTTTTAATTTAAATCTGATTTATTCATTTACTTTAACGAATTAGAAAATGGAATGGATGGGAACTGATTTCAGCTTTAAGTGATTCATGTTGGGTTTACTGTTTTTATTAAAATTTTTAATAAAGTAAACTCGAAGTATATGGGATTAGATGAACACTTTATAATCATTCTCTATGGCCTGAATGATGATGATGATAAAGATCATCATAAACTAATTTTTCTGCCTAAGCATCTTCCCTCTTCCTGACTCTTGATTTTTTGTTCTTTAAGAAAAAAATCGAGGTTTTGATAAATGTAAGACTCGTGAAATGTTTATTGTGATCTCTGTTTATTAAGTCAAGTTCATTAATGGATGAAGTTTTTGTAAACCAATGTTTTGTAAGCCATTTGTCTTTCACCGGCAATGTCATTCGAGGATAACGTTATTTTTTATGTGTCATCCCCTCTGTTAGCCTTTCCGTCGGCTTGAATGAAAATTGTTGAAATTAGGAACAAGGTGGCGTTTGTCTCCCTGGTGTTGTCCATTCTTCCTTTTCTTTAATGATCTGCGAGAGTTGTTTTTAAAAAACCGTAGCAACAACGACAATAAGTGACAGACATTTTTCGGATTTTCTGGAAAATATTTCAGAAATAATGCGATAAGATGGAGTTTTTTCTCCGAAAAAAATTCAAGGCCATTTTTTCAATACAAAAGAAAAGTGTAAAACGCGAAGTCTAAGAAATTGAGGCTCAAAAAGAAAAATCAACTGACGGCAGTGAAAAAACAGAAACAAGCGGAACTTTGCTTTGGAATCAGTCGCGATGCCGCGATTCAACGCACCACAAGAGAAACGTATACAGCAAAGCAAAGCTTTCGAGGAAAAATACTAACCACCAAACCGATAGAGTAAAACCAACTTCACTAAAAATTTACAAGTGGTACGAAAACGCAGTGGAGTAACCTCAGGGGATTGGCACGGCGAAAGTGTGTTACAAAGAATGAAGGAAAGTCGAGATCTCTCTCAAAGCCACCAAAATTAAAGTATAAATAAAAAAGGGTATTGTTGTTGGTGTTGTCGTTGATGTTTCTGCTGTTCGTTGCGAACTTCGACAAATGCTACAAAATACTTGAGATTATCCGGGCTTCTAGCATCGCATTCGGAATGTGAAGCACCGTGGCCTTTGCGTCGCTTAACTTACTTTTCGACTTTACACTACTCTTTGACTCCGCTTGCCTTTTTTTTGTTATTTTATGGTTTCCATTTTATTGCAGTTCTTTATTGTTTTCTTTTCCTTTTCATTTCTTAAACTGGCGTTGTTGTCGTTGTTGTTGTTGTTGTTGCTTCTCTTGGTTAAGTTTCGTTGAAATCTTTTACGAAATCGTTTATAGTCTTAAAATTGTAAAGTTTGTAGTGGCGTTAGCGCCGAAATTGCTGCTTCAAATGTTTCGAATTCGCTAAAATTTTTCTGTCTTTTGCTTTTTTCGTTAATCTTTTTGCCCTTGTACAAAAATACTTCATAAGAATCTACGGTTAAGCAAGAAAAATCCACAAAAGTTAATCCAAAACATTTAAAGGATTGCGGTAATTTTGGGAGGTTATATGTCTTGGGATAGACAGAAATAGCCCACGAAAAAAGCATACAATATTTAAAAATTTATTGGTTTTTTAATTAATTATTATCTTTTATAAATGGCAATTTTATCGTAAGATATAAAACAAAGTCGAAATCGGCAATGCCAGAGGGCACCAATTTATCAACTATTGATTCCTTTCTTGAAGAACGAACTGAAATCATTTCCAAGAAATTCTGAACTTAATCAATATTTGAATATTGAATCGCTGGTCATTGAAATATTTTTACGATCACAAATTAAAAATAATTTAAATTCTCAAACATTTCTCCGTCCACCCCAACTATCTTTAACTGTTTTGTACGATTTTCATTTTATGTACATAATGCTTTTTTATTTTTATTTAATTTTATGTACTTGAGAAATATGTGCGACTGCCCTTCTGTTTATTCACTTATTTCCGTATTTTTCTTTGATGTGGCCACTATTTCGAAATCTTAAGTACTGAATATTTCATGACTACTAAATCAGTCAAGAAATATATAGGAAATGATGTGATTATTACGCTATGAGAAGCAACAATCTCTTGCTTTGGAAGTGCGATCTTTTTAATCTTCACGCCTACAAACAATCATAATCGCACAAATATTCATTTTTATAGAAAATAAATTATCTTAAATTACGAAACCCTTAAAACACGCTCGATATCACTTTTTTCCAAAGTAAGCGAAACCAACAACAACAAAAACTACACCAACAGAAGCAACCATCATTGTCTACAACTGAAAGTAACATCGCGGCAAACGAAATTTTCAGGAACATTTTTATAATCGACAATTTTGATCATAAAAGGAGGAAATAAAATGCGTCGTAGAAAATACGATAAAATAAATGGAATCAAAAAGAAAAAACACGACGGAGCTATTACATTTTAAAGATGGCGCGCTTGTACTACTGGAGGATAAACTTTTTTGTGTAAACTGCCTCGTAAAACTAGCAAGAATAAGACGAAGGAGACGACAAAGAAAAATAAAAATGTAGAAAAATGAAAGTTCTAAGAAAATGCAAAGGCATGAAGATGATATAGAAAAAAGTTAAGTGAAGCAGGAGGATGAAGAAGAAGAAGTATAGAAAGCTCATTATGGAAGTGAAAATAAGTAAACAACTAAAACAATTTACTGCAACTTCATTCCGTGAAGTTAGCGATTATTATATTAAATGTAGCAAAATGTTTGCATTATGAGATTATTAAAAAGGAATTCTCTCATGCATGCATTTAGCGAAAAAGAATGAAAATGTACACACACAAACATCCTCGAGGACATAAACGTACATATACGCCCATACACATATATACAGAGTCACACACATATAAGTTATGCCGTAATTACTTCTTGGCGTGCATCAAATTGAAAGAAAGGGAACACCTTACACGCACTCTCCTTTTTCTTGAGAATGAACTCACAGATTGGGTCTCGCAGATGTTGTTACTACATTGCAGCTCCTAACCCACTGCCCTTACTTTTGAAATAAATACACGATTTTTTAAAGAACAAAAAATGTTTATAAAAATTCAATTCAAGCGTTTAAAAAAGCATTTTATGAACGACCGCCTCCAGAAGTTCTACCAACAATAAAGGGAAAAAGGAGAAAGGAAGCTGCCAATAACACTAACAACGACTGGAGTTAATAGAAAACCTTATTGACTTAACCCTGATACGACTCTCAAAAGAAATCCCTTTGGGAGAAATGTTCAAATTAGGAAAAGATTGTAAAATTATTAATAGTTTTTAGCCAGTCCAATTTTTTCGATTTCAATTTAAAACAAGAGGAGTTTTAAATATCTATTCGAAACAAACTCAAAAGAGATATGTTGTATACGCTTCTTAGATGCTTTCAGTTAGACGCATTGCGTTATTAATTGGTTGAATACGCGAATGGTAGCAGACACATTTGAGGAAATGAATTTAAAATGCGTTAAAGTGAGAAATTATATCGGAATCGTCAGTGTTATACCCTAGCACTTCCTGAAATTTCACCCGAAGATCTTGTTCGGGTTAATGTTTCGTCATTGTATATACTGTCAATATCAGATAGTCTAAACTATTTTACGAAATATAACCAACAATATCGTAAAATGTTGCACACATAAATTGATATGTGAATGCGTGTGTTGTTTGCGTGCGATCTATGTGCATTTGTGTGCATAAATTTGTATTAGTTATTAGTTATGTAGATTCTCCCCACTGAACTCTGCGTAACTTTACAAAATGTTTTTGTTGTATTTTTAACTTTTATTGCCATTTCCATCATTGCTTTTATTGTTACTCTTGTTATTGATGTTAATGTTATTGTTATTGTTGTTGCTATTGCTACAACTGCTTTTGTTATTGTTGTTGTTATTGTTGTTTGTGACGATGCAAATCATGTGAACTTGGAGCTTTGATGTATTTTTAATTATGTTTACTTCCGGCTGCCATGGCATATCATTTATTTTCCTAACTCACTCTGTTGCCGTTGTTACCTCTTTTGTTGCTGTTGTTGTTGTAGTTGTTATTTTTATTATTGTTGTTATTTAAATTATTGTTTACTATTAATTTTTACAAACTTTCCTGTTCAAGTTCATTTCTAATTTGATTTATTAAAAATTTTGATTGATCGACCAAATTCGTTTAAAAAACATTTAACAAAGTTTCTCTTTGTCGTCTGTTAATTGATTTTTTTGGATTTTTTTTATTACTAGCAGCGTTGAAATTTTTAGTTTGGGTTCTTTTCTTTGAATGGTGAAGAATTTCGTTAATTTCGTTTCTATAGTTTGGAAATAGATTATATTGTTATAAACAATTTTAAGAAAATATCGGAAATGGGTTAAAAACGACTTCCTTCTCTTTATTTGTAGTAGCCTAATCTTCAAGAGATCTCACTGAGCATCATAAATAATTAACGAACAATTAATTTCCTTCCTTTGCAATTAAGGCAAACTCGATTCGAAGAATCGAAAAATGATTACTAATGTAACATTTTTATCTCCAACGCTCTTTTGGAGTAATGATCAATACTTTTTTTACTTTTTTCTTTCTTTAAATAAAACATGTCATGATTAAAGAGAGAATGAATTAATTAAAATACAAACTCTCGTATTTTACCTGTATGATATTACTGTTGTGGTTGTTGTTGTTGGTTGGTATTTATATATTCTCCACTTTTTAAGTAGGTAGGTATCTGTGTGTGTGAGCGAATAGCGCGCGGTGACAGCTTGCGTTTCCTTTATTCAATTAATTCTGGTTTGTCCCTTTTCATTCGTGGAGCAGTATTGTTCATTATTGCTGATATTACTGTTGTTGTTATTGTTGTGGGAGATATTGTTTTTGTAACCAGTGTTTCTTTCAGACACCTGCACTTCGGGGGGGCGCTACGGAGATTCGGGGGGCAGACTGAATAAAATGATAGTTTAAATAACATTTAAATAATGGGTTCGGGTTTCTTCGGGGGGGCGCTAGGTCCTCTCCGGGGGAGCTGAGCCCCTCCGGAGAAGTACCTGAAAGAAACACTGTTTGTAACCATGTTATCGTCTTTGGTTGCAGTGTCTTTTGATCGCTATTGTTGCCGCGATGCAATAAACGCGAACCGATTTTGAGCATTCGTGCAGAATTAATCATATGAATAGTTCCGTATAGTCATTTTATTTTGCTACAAGAAAATTTCTACAAAAGTTAAACTTTTTCTTCGTATTCTCCTTTTTTTCTGAATAATTTGAACTGATTTTAGATATTTAATTTCCAAGAATTCCGGTATTGATCAAATTTGTCTTTAAAACAGTAAACCTAATTAAAAAAAGCTTGCAAAAATTCTTAGGAAAATTTTATACATTGTATAGTCAATATATGGAAGATTATCAAGCATATTTCGCAAAAGACGAAATTTTATTCAATAATATTTTTGAACAGCAAAAATTCCATACTTTGCTTTCCAAAACTTATTTGCAAATTAATGTTTGGTGTTACATTTTTTTACTCATTAAATTTATTAAAAATCATAAAAGGATAATAAAATGTAAAATTTTAACGTGATCAAAATCCACATTAAATTCAATTAGAAAAATTAAATTTAGTTCAATTAGTTTTGAGTAAATTAATCGCTTTTTAAATAAATCGCTTCTCGGGATTCTTTTATTTAAAAGAATTTCGAAAACTTCGCAAAACCAAAAGTTTTAGAAAACTCTAAACCAAGTTAAAAAATTGATAATTATAAAAATAGGAAAGTTAAGACAAAGTTTAAAGTAAATAACTGAGTAAAATTTAAAGTAAATCGCTGAGAAAATAATTAGATTCATTCGAGTAATAATTTTAAAAAGAGAAGCTTCTAAAAAATAAAGATATATTTTAACAAAAATTCTAATTTCCTAAAAGAATTTAAATGAAAATGTGTTTAAAAATTTTATGAATTTTTTCTTATGAAAAACTGATAAATTTTAAGATCTTTCTCAATCTACACCAATACAAGCGAAAGCCTATTACACACAAATGCAGAAATCCATAAACATCCGAAAGATCCGGCGACGTGCTTCCATTCGTATTGCATATTTTGTTACGCGCACATTGAAAAACACCAATCAACATACACGAACATATATCTTCCATCCGCGGCTACCGGAAGCACAATACATTACATTTTGACAAACACCAAGCGGAAGCGGAAGTTTGTAGCTAATAAGTAGAGTTATTTTTTCTTCTCACGACCAAGAAAAACGTTTTATTTCGTTACCAAGCAAACTCTAACAAAATTTTTAGATTCAAATATTTTCTTCAAAAAGAATAATATTTTCTTTTCCACAAATTTTCAACCCACAAGTGATACATTTTTTTATTTGACATTAAAATTGATAGCGTTATATATATTTATTTATTTATTATTGTAATTTTTTTTGCACAATCTAGTGAACAATTTATTATATAAATAATTGTATCCATAAGATACAAGACCGAGCGTACGGAAAGTATATGATGCCAACGCGTTGAGTGGCTGCACGAGGACTAAACCAGTGTCGACCAGTGGCATCAGCTTTGACTCGGCAAATTTTCGTAGCGAACGATGAAATTTGGTCGAAAAGCCGAACCAGGAACAAATCCGAACCGAACGACAACGAACATCCATCCTATTATCCTTTGTACCCTCGGATTGCTCTGTAGCGTCGACGATAATGATTGCAACATGTTGTAGAGACATATTTGTCATTAGCAACATGTTGATTAATATTTGATTAATGTATTAAAGGCAACAACTGGAAGTGTTTGTAAAATGTGGACCATGTATCCTTTAGGTATGAAACTCTTAACTGTTAACTCTTTTAATGAATTTGCCATCAGACAATAAATATATAAATAAATATTACATCCCCCGAAGTGAAAATTAACAAAACCAACCATAAAATACCTTTAAATAAAGCGCTCAGAAAGGAACTACATCGTATCGATCATAGCAGTTTGTTCTTTCGGTCGCGGTTCTTTTTCTCCCGTTCTAATAATTTTACATATTGGAAATTGTGGTTACGAGACTTTAAGTTCTCTGAAACAAACCGACTTCATGGTTTTACGGGACCAGTGTGGAATGTACTGAAGGGGGCTAGCTGTTTGCTGATAGCATTAAATTTCTGAAAGTTGGGATGACGTTATGACATTGTATATAATATACCAAATGTCTGCCGGTAATACTTGTATGACATATCACACCCCGGTGATGTTTTTAATACTTTATCTGATATAAACAGTTGTTTATCTCGCATCACACAAACACGCATATTGATACGTTTACATGTCAATACAAACATAACTAAATGCATATAATTCACCTGACAAATACGGTTTGTAGTAGGTACTGCTCTTACTTCGGGGATCAATACAATTTTACTACTACATCAACTGTTTCACGACGAAAGTAGTCCTCCTCCTTCTCCCCTAAATTGTAAGTCCTACATTTTTGTAACCTCATCAGCATCGCGACATCGACAGTTTGACGATCTACTTGCACACTTCCTCTCATCATGTTAACCGATTTTGGTATTTCATCTAAACTTCAAAGCATTTTAATGAAATGACATCAACTAAAAGGTGTTTAAGTGTCGCCAACAAACACTTAAAAGACACGATGAAGAGATGAGTGAACGTGCGAAGGAACGTGGAAGGAGTGAAGGGTATGGATAAATAGATTATTTGATAAACCCGCTGCCACAGTTCTGAACACGAGCCAAACCCGTTTTCAAATTATCCCCATTTAATGAAATGCTACATGTTATATATTATACGTACACTGTTAAATTTTAACTAAAAATTAATTCAGTAAAAATTCAGTCCAATTTCAGAACACAGAACAATATGTCTGCAACTTTTACTGTTTTAGTCCTTTACATTTCAATTTTAAAATATACAAACCATTTCCAAAATTTGACTAAAAATTCAGAGAAGGTGAATTTTCTTAATTAGTGATAAAGATTAATTTCAAAAGTTAAAGTTAATTACTTTAATACTTACCCACATTTGGTGTGACCTTGTGTTATGTTTTTTTATGGCAGATATTAAGCAAGCATTAAAATTTAACATTTCTTACAAATACTGTTATACACATTATTCTTTAACAGCATGCTCTTAAAATGATTTATTTGAGCATGACTACCAAAATGAATTTTTAATTGATTTCTCTTTTAAAAAACTATCGGCATAGCACATAAATTGCTAAGCGTTGGAAGCCATTCCGAATATATTTGAAGCTTAAAAATTAATCGACTTTACAACAAGGATAACACGCGAAAACGATAAGGCGGAAGCGGAGGGAGAAAGTAATGGAAGTAATCAAATGAAAAGTATTCTTTTGGATCTTACATGTATGTTGCGTTACATAGGATATATTGTAATTAACATGATGGTATTGCCACAGCCTTAGACACCTCTAAAACATTCATAATTATCGTCATCATTATCATCATTAAGGTATATTTAGGTATACTCTCAGCTTTCTGCCGACTCCACGCTTAGATTCAAGTCTGAATGCCGCCAAAGAAAAGAAGAAAAAAGAGCGGAAACAGCAGAAGTGTGGAAGCGGAATCAGGTCGTGTTATTTCTTATTATTGTAAATAAGTATTTTAATTACTTACGAGACAAAATAGAGTTAGTTCATTTGTTTTAATCGCTGGCAAAAACTTAACCTAAATTGCGTGAGCGTCATACGAATGAATTTGTGTTTGACAAATCTTATGTCTGTTAACATTCGCTAAGCGGAAATGCATCGATCTATTTGCTGCCACAACCGAACACCGACAATACTCAAGATTTTATTTGCTTGAAATAATTTCGTTATAACTTTGTATTGATGTATCGTTTGTTTGTCAATTGATTTGTTCTTCACTGATTGTAAATTTATATATTCGCTTATTTATTTGTTTGTTTGCGGATATATTTGTTCTTTTACTTAGTAGAGAAATTAGTAGTAAATTTTTTTATTAGTTAATTTGTTTGCCTGCTTTTTCTTTGGGAATTTATTAGTTGGGTTAGTTAGCGTGTATTAGTTAGTCTTTTGTTTGTCTTGGCTTTGTTAGAACGTACTTTTGTTTGTTGCTTTTATGTGTTTGACACTCATCCTTACTCCGTTTCTTTCCACTTTTACATTGAGCACTAATAACATTTTAGCATCCATTTACATCCGCATTTATTAAACTGACTGAATAAAAAAAGTTGTAAAGATTAGGAAAAGTGTGAGGATTAGTAAGAAATAGAGGTGTAATAAATTTTATTTATAGGTAGGGTGCAAGATCTGAACGTGATAAATATTTTATGATGAATAAATTTTTACACTACTGTTTCTAAAATTTTATAGAGTGATTATCGTAGTTTCATCAAATTTTGTTGAAATTACTTTAATGCCATGGATTAAAGTTTAAAATCGGATGCTTCTTAATTTTTATCCATCATTCTTGACTTTTCCGTGGCATTAAATGGTTTATCACTCTTCGTGACAGGAGACGTAGTTCTTATTCCTGTTCCCTCCCCCTCCCCCCACCGCTCTTAACCTCTCCATCTTCGAAGCATTAATCCTTACCAAGCAATCCGCTAAGCAACCTTTTTAAATGCAAGACATTTACATGCATTAAATATTTCCCTTTCGCGTGTCAGCTTTTAATAAATATTGCAAAATACCAATATTTCGCTCGGGCGAAACGGGGCGGAACATGGAAAAAGCAGCAGAAGCACCAGCAGGAACGCTCTTTTATTGCATTTAAAGTGTAGGAAATTCCTCTGCTCCCAGAGAGACTTTCTCAAACGTAACCTTTCTCGTTTCTCTTTCATCCCCCCGCCTGTCGAATTTTACTTTTTGCCGCGAGCACCCTCTCTCACCCCCTCGTAAATCTTCTTTTAAACAGTTTTGCAACACTTTTATTATTTGGTTGGACAAGCTCGAAATAAAACGCTGAATGTTTTACGAGTTCAAGAATTTCAATCTTTTTTGTACACTTTCAAATTTTCTTCTCGAGCCGAAAGTGTATTTTTTTGAGAAGTGTGGGCGTATTTATATCGAGTGAAATATCTCATATACCAACACCAGCAATAGAACCAGCAACAACAACAGAAGCAGCAGCAGACAGCAGAAAAGACAGACTGACAAAGACGAGGACGGTAAGAGAATGAAGTGATGAGGCGATGGAGTGGGGAAGAAAAGAGATATTCAGTAAGGGCAAGTTGTTCAAAAGGACATTTGCCCTAAACCGAATGAGTTTCAAAGGTTGTTTCGTTATAAGTTGGGGTAAGATGAAGAAGAAAGAGAGGGAAAAACTTCCTTCCTTGAATTGAAGTGCGGTAAAATTGAAAGCGTTGAGGAATTTTATGTTTGGAATGCACGCTTAAGCTTAAGTACTTCCGACTTTAAAAGCATGTCGCTTCCTGTTTCATTTCTTTCTTAACCGTGATGCATGTAATTTTATGTGAAGGTCCTTCGAAGGCAAATTCTCACGAGTTAGGTCAGAGTTAAAAGGCATCAAGTGCTAGATAAAATTCTGAAAAATTAAAAAGAACTATTGTAAAAAAAAACTCTTAAAAAAAGTGTAAAAAATAACTATTGTAGAGGTTAAGACGAAAGAGCCGAAAACCTTTAATAAATCAAGAAGGAAAACATATGAAAGCTTTTGTTTGTATTGACGCAACAGTTTTATTTTCAAGCAACTCCATATTTATTTATAATAAACAATCAAGTCAATTTGATTTAATAATAACAAAAATATGTTGAAGCAAGCAAATTGTACATTTGTTTAATAATTAAAGTAGAAAACAAGGAGGGGAACAATAATTAAAAGGATTATGTTTCGCATTCGGATCGTAATTAATCAGCATTTTTTGCATAATTTTAGAAAATGTTTTTAGGGAAAAATTTCAAACAAAATCAACAATAACTACTCTAACAAAAATATCAAACTTAATGGTATAATAGAAGGCGTGGTGAGGGGAGGACAGTGGAAGGGGTCCTGCAATAGTAATAAAATCCAAAAATTCTTCAATTCCAACCAAATAAACTGCAATGCAAACACATTAAAAGACCTCAAAAATGCTCATATATTCGGCACGAACATACACGCATACACCCAAACCGACAATAAAAAATATTCATCCGTAACGCTTCTGCCAGCAATTCCGGTCGTTTTACTGCAGTCGCTGATAAAGCGGTTGCAGCAACAGCAGCAGGTTACATCTAACATCATTTTCTTTCCAGTTTGTTGCTAAACCACCCCCCCACAATATCACTGATAAAGTTCGTGGACACTTCGTTCATTGTTGTTACTGTAACTGTTGTTATTGTTATCATTATGGTTCTTTTCATTAATATTATTTCTTTTTTATTTATTTTTTTTTATTTATTATTCTTATTATTATTTACATAAGTGTAGTTTCTCATTATTCGAAAGAACAGAATTTCTTGAAATTTTTTGTGAAAATATCTGTGGTTTCATTCCAGCGACTTCTCCTAGTCAGGAAGTCTGGTATCGCTTTTAATTGCTTTTTTTTATTTTTAGCAGTTAGTAATCTATGTGTTGTTTCAGTTTCTTCTTTCTTTTTGGTATTGTTGTTGATGCTGTTATTGCAAGCCTTAAAGACACACCCAGCCAACAAAAACTCGCATCCTTTCCAGCGCCTATGATTACTCATATGTTGCTCCTGCAGTTGCGATCACTGTTTTTTTATAGTCGTATATCTTTGAAGCCCTCGAATATTGTTTTTCTTATTGGTTTCTCATGTTTTTTATATTCTTTTTGATTTTTCTCTTTCTCTCTTTCTCTCTTTTCTCTTATTACTCTATTGTACTCTATTGTTGTATGCGATTTTTGTTGCTGACAATAAAAGAACTTTGAGTGAAACAGTTGACTTCGTTTAGATCATTGTTACATAATTGTTTTTTCTTCTAATGTTCGGTTTTTTGCTGTTGTTTTTGTTCTCGTTATTATTTTTTCAGTCACTGCAACGTTTCGTTTGTCTTTTCTCTATCCTTTCGGCACCTTCATCTCTTCTCTCACTTATTATTTATTATTTCTATAGGCTCTAACTGCATACGATGACTGACTGCATTGACTATCACGTCACTCACTCGTCACTGTCATCGTCATTGTCCCGTATTGCACTCGTATTTATTTTAAATCTATTCCTATAAAAAAAATACCAAGTCAAATACTTTGTTTCTATTGCATCCTATTGTTTCATTGTTTTGTTTTACTTTTTTTCTTCTTTATTTTTTTGGTTTTTTTGGAATTTTCTTTGCTATTATTTTTGCCATTTCCGTTGTGGTTTTACTTTTTATGGTTTTCTGTATGACTTCTGATTTGTGAGCCATCAAATTAAGAGGATCAACATGATATAGCTATTATTATTGTTAGTGTTGTTATTGTTGTTATTATTGTTGTTTCTATTGTTTCTGTTATGATTATTATTATTGCTAAACAGCAGCAGCAGCAGCAGCAGCAGCAGCGGCATGACCGACCGCATGATAAATAATAAGTCTTTCATTCTGTCAACCGAAATGAGTTCCCTTTTTTTAATTTTCCTTTTTCAAATGAATCTCATCGAGATTTCAATCAGCATCACAGAATTTTTAGATATAAAACATTTTGTATATAACATATAGGTGGATAGATAAAATAAGAAAGAGTAAATGATTAAGAGACATAAGAAGAGGCTGATGTTGTCAATTCAATACGTTCTACCAACAAAAACAAAGGCACAAAATAGGTCGGAAAAAATTTAAAGAATGTAGAACACTGACTTTATATCATTTCAATGTTTCACCTTTCAAATGTTTTGGAATATTTACTTAAAATATTTCACTGAAATTCTATAGGAATTTATTTTCAATGCCCTTGACTTTCCGTATATTTACTGAAGCCATCCTTTTCTTTATCATTTCATAAAGTTTTTAAAGAGGGTTTGATTTGTCTAGCTCATTCCTTTTTAAATGTTTAATACTTTCAAAATAATCCTACATTCGTAAACCTTTCTAACTAAAAATTTCTGTTAATCTCTTCTAGTGATTTACAGTGACTGCAAATATTTACAAAAACTAATAGTTTACAATGACAGTAAACCTATTCTTATATTTTTTCTCTACTAAGCCTTTTTACCTTTGTGCTTATCTACTATCAATAACTAATTTCAATCTATATAATCTTAAACTTACATGATCTTTCCTAATCAACATTTCTCATTTGCCATTCCCCTCCTCTACCTCCGTTCTATAGCTAATTTACTGTAAGAAGAAAGGTAATTAATTAATCCAAAAATAGTTAATTCTGTTGCCCAGATTTCCATAACGTGGCAGCAACTTATTGCTAAAATCACAATTAAAAGTTATTAGACTTCAACAAAATAAATTAATAACGACTCGGATCATCAACCCTCGCCCCCCCCCACGTTATTAATTTTGAAAGGGTTATTGTAGTACGTGATGAATAGATTTCTTAGATACAATTGATACCTTTTATGAATATTTCAGAAACGTTTTTCAAATTAAATTCACTTTCAATTTACAAGGCAATAAATTAAGCTCAAATTAGTTTTAATGTAAAATATATCGATTATTTTCAGTTTATTATTATCACGCAATGGGAAAATACATTCACCACCACCCTTTTGTCACGATCCATGTTTCAAATTCACAAAAAATAAATACTTCAATAAACATTTAACGTTAAGCATGCCTCTCAACGCGTTTGAATCAAACTTCACTCACTGCGTAACCAATTGATTACCGTTCCTGGAACGAAAGGGGATGAAACAAATTAAACTGATGTACATAATTTCTTATTCTTGAAGTGAGCCCCTAATTTTGTACAACAAGTTTGAAAATATGACAGCGTATTAACAGTAAAACATTGACTCTCACAACAACAACAAGACAGACTAATTTTAACACAAAAGAGAAAAGGATTAACAGACTGCAAAGTGGAATATATTTTAAAACAAAATTAAGCCCAAAATTGCCTACCGATTTTGAAAGGAGAGCAACTCTTTAGTTTAAAGAAGAAATGTAAAGTCTATTATATATAAATTGTTCCTTTTTTGCCTTTTTTACGTGTTTTGTCATTTTTATTAATCGTTTACTGTAAAGCGAAATTCTACTTCGTTGAGGAATATTATGACCCGTCATTACGAGCATTGCGTGCTACATAACTGCGGAAACAAGATAAGAATTTGGTTTTTGAACACGGCCCCCCGCCGTACTTGTGTCGACCAACCAATCGTTAGATCGTTAGACTATGATGGCAGTAACGACGACGCTAGAATGACAGCTACAAATGGTCTCTAATTTTTCAATAAAAAATAATTACGTGGTCACTGGTTAAGCGCTGTCATTCTCATGTCGCCACTGTTGTCAAATAGTCATTGTTATTGCCCTTATTGTTGTTGTTGTTTTTGGTGTATTTAAATATCTAAAGCATTCAACAAGCTCTGTATGGGTTTCTTTTTAATTCATTCTCTTTAAGGCTTAATCGAGATGGTACAATTTTGCAATTGCTTCAGAAAATATATATCTGCCACTCCCACGGCACTCGACATATAGTAAATGCCGGAATTTTATTGTTTATTCTCTGTAAAATATTTTCATACAAATTAGTTTCTCAAAGTAAATATCTGTATGTGTGTGCGTGTGTTTATCAGATTGCAAAAATTCATTGAATTACTCAGTATCTTAATCAATTATTGCAACTAATAGAAATTGAATAACTAACAAAACTTTTATCTCTTCGTTGTGCCTTCTAAATTTTATCTTGAATCCTTGGGTTTTTATTACCAATTGTAACAAAAGCCGTTACGTGACAATCATACATAGCATGTTGACAAAGTTCTTCACTAGCGCGTAGATTCAATTTCATAATTCATTCAGAACTTCATTTCAGAAGAAAACTTTCACTGAAGGCAAACGTATCGTATTCTAAGTTCTTACAAAGTTGCTAAAGAAGCAAAATGTGCTTAACTCATAACGACGTTTGGCGGCCTAAGAGAAAAAAAGAGAGAGGATAAAGTTATTAGTGATTACTTTCACATTTTTGTTGATTTGATAAACGATTCGCTTCACATCAATCCCTTAAGGGGTGGGGGGGGGGGCAGGGTAACACGATAAATGAATTTATGTTAAATCAATCTGTCTAATTGTCAGCAAATTATTGTAGACATAGTAAACTCTAATAACGAAATAAAATTCGGCATTATAACACTCCGGAGAGCTTACGGCATTTGTAAAAAGGGATATGGTCGTTAGAAAAGTGCCGTTTTTCAACTTAAAGAACTTTTTTAAATTAATAAAAGAAAACGGAAAATACAGGAAAACTGTTTTCGTTTCCAACAAAAAATGAAAGACGACCCTCTAATTAAAATAACGGTTACCGCTTCTAGTGATGATTAAGGCATAAATCCATTCATTCAATATCCCACCCGTTACCAAACGCTTGGCACCAAAGGATCATTTCATTCTCTTCATATTCGGAATTGAATTTTAATAAAAAAGGAAGAATTTAAATTCAAAAATTGTGCATTTGTTCATTCAAATTAGTTTCAAGTTTCACTTATAGAATTTTCTAATAATGAAATTCATACAAATAATTAAAATTTATATAAATTATAATTTATTCAAAAATTGGTAATTAATGTCATCAAATTATTAAAACAGTTCATTATATTAACAAATGGTTCATACCGTATTTACGTTTTCATTTACCCGAAATTACCAAAAACAGTTTGGATATTTATTCTATGCGCTCCTCAAAACAAGTGTCCAAATTAAGCAACAATTAGGCGTAATTTATTTGAATAGTTAAAGTAGAACACATGCATGTTTCCCCGCTCGCCCGCACATAATCAAGTATACTCCCAACATTTTCACCAATAAATTCCACCCACCGGGCCGGACCAATTCATGAAACAATAATGACGAGAAGGGTGTTGTTGTTAACTAGGTGTTATTATTGCTCATAATAGTTGTTAGAATATTGCACCGCGTCGTTGAATTTAGTTCGTAACCGCCAAAAGTTTTCCACTTAATTTTAAAATGGAACAATTCAAGAGATCAAATTTAACAGTGAATTTATGATTAACATAAAATTTTACTAACAGGATAAAAAAGATACCCTTTTTTTATAAATTGGGAAAAAATATTCAAAATTTCTTACAAGATTTCCAATGTCTTAAAAAATTTCCTTTCTCAAACAGAATATTTCAAAGAATTGTCAGTAAAATCGACCCGTATTTCGTATAATTCAATTAATAATAATTTGCATCAAATTATTTTTTTCTTTTCTTCGTTTTAATTTAACCCCAAAAAGTTGTTCAAAAGGCTTTTGGTATTTTATTTTGAATTTTATAAAAAGGGAAGAATTTATTGTGCTTCAACGCGTCGTCGCCTTATAAAGTATTTTATAATTAAAAGCCGAGAAGTCATTCGTTTTTGTTTTTGTTTTTTTTTTTGTAATGATTAAAACGTATTTATACTTGAAAATTTATGTAGACCAAATTAAAATTAAATTCACCGTCGAAAAAAAAGTGAAAATGAGAGAGAGTGAGTGCCGGTAATTTTAATAAGAAATACTAACGAATTGCCAGAGCATGTGGCTGAGTAGCCTCTGTGTACCGGTAGTACCGTATACTGCATTTTTTCTGTCTCTCTTTGTTCCTGCATTTGTATAACTTGTCGTATCGTCACTGCTTTGGTATTTGTGTCTTTTTAAAGCCATATTGTGATCATAAATCTTACGTCACGACTTCCTTTCTTTTTCTCCCTCCCTCTCTCTCTCTCTCTCTCTCACTCCTTTGCCAAAGTCTCCACTTTTTCACGTAGCTTTCGATAAAATGAATAAAATAAACAGAATAAAATTGAATTGATGGCGGGCATATCTGATAATCTCCAGCAGTTCAGTTCAGTCCAGTAGTAGAAGGTCGATACGCGCGACCTGATGGAAAATCGATTATTTCCTGGCACTGTGCCGTGGGTTACTAATGGTCAAATAAGAACCGAAAACAACAAGCAGAAAAGACGAGAATTCGTGAAGTCAGAAGAAAGTAACAAATAAAAAGAAACAAAAAGAACCAACGAGGTGATGAAACCATGTGGCGCACTTTTATTAAAAATTCATTTACTCGGCGTTAGCAGCATGACCAAGCACATCAGACGCAGAAACACTGCTCTCACCGGAGACCTACTAGTTATGCTACCCCAACTCCATCCCCCAATTTGCCACGACCATTTTATCGTCTTGCCTAATATCGCTTTATGTGAGGAACTTTTGCCAAGCACGTGAGTCCTTGTGCACCATATGTTTCATTTCTCTATTCGTCTATTCGTTTATCATAAATTGATGTATTTAACTTTAAATGCGTTGACTTCAGTTCAGTCAGTTATTCATTTCATGAATATTGTCGTTTCTTTACAAGTCTTGAAGGGAGTATTAAAGAAAATTTTGACATAATCATGATGGAAATATTCTCGATGGATTGTTGATTGAATGAATCCTTAGAGCGAACTCCAGCGCTGTTACAAAGGGAAGTAAAGAGAAAATTAAGAAATAATATAATATGAAGGACGGAAAGAAGAAGCATCTAAAGAAAGAGAGGACGTAATTTTTGATTATTAATAAAATTGTAATGGTGGTAAAATATTTATCCACGTTTTACGAGTATTTATCTCTTAGCTTGCGTTTTGTTTAATTTGTACAAACAACAATTTACAAAAATTTCTCAAATTATTACGGAAATGAGTGGAGCAATTTTTGAACTCCTCCATCTCGCTTTTCTAGAAGAAAAGACTATGCTTATCAACTTTTATTAATTTTGTCAACAGTCATTTTTTTCGTTATCCATATTATTAAAGTATATATATTATATACGTTTTGCATGCTTTGAATTTAACGAAAAGCCATCACTCTATTCGTTTTTAATTTCAGCTCGCTAAAAAGCTTCTAAAAACGTGACATTTTATCGAAATTGAATGAAAATCGTTTAAAACAATTTTTTGCTGATTAAAAACGACAAGAAAAAAGAACAATTTAATAGTATATAACTGAATATCAACGAAAACAACAATAACTACATAAACATCAAAAATAATAACAACAACAACAAAACAGCAAGAATAAGAAATACATGAACGTTTAACGCAAATCAAAGGATTTCACAATCAAATCACGTACGCATACGCAAACCTCTCATCACACACACATACACACATCATGAACACACACACATACACACACAAGCAGACACTTACACACAAATATGTAATTGAGTGGGAAGAAGTAGAAGAATAAGAAGAAAAAGGATAAAAAGAAGAAAGAATAAGGAAGACTATACAGCGTAATATGCAGTAGAAGTGATTATTGAAGAAGTAATTTTATAATTAATCTTATTGCCTCTTTGTTTCTTAGAGATATCTCGCCTTGAAAAGTAAGAAATCATAACAGGTTTCTTTATAATACAATAATGTCAATTCGTAATGTGTGAATTTCTAGAATTGTCTGAATTGAATTCACTGAGAATACCGATCCTCAATGATGTAGTTTTTCTTCTGCTACAGCAGGGAAGATACAGTGACTCTCTTGGATTGGTGACAATACCGTCGAGTCCGACGTGTCCTTCTGGCAATTGAGTTGAGTTAGGCTCGATTGATTTCCATAATAATAATGATGAAGGTAATGATTATTATGACGATAACGATGATGTAGCCATGCCATCGATGATGAAATCTAAAGCACGTAAATGATTTCTTGGACTCATCGAAATAATATACTATAATCATCTATCCATCTGAACCCTTTTCTTCGTGTACGTCTCTATTTTACTACGAAGAATATGAAGGATATTACACAAAGGACATGACATTAAATATAACATTCGTTGCTTTAAAGAATATGAATGATTTAATCAGTAACGATGAAACGGTGCGTGCTTAACGAAAAAAAAGTTGGCTGCATATTTTTGACGATAATCGAGTCAATTTCATTAGTTGGGTTCGTTATTTCGCCTGCAAATGATCTGAATGCAAAATTAGCCAAGAAAGGAAGACCGACCAAAGCGGATCGAAGTGATGATATGACAAGTCTAGTTTTGCTCGATTTCTTATATATTTTGAAAATTGACCTTTTTTTAGAAAAAACCGGAAAAAAGTCTAAGAAATCCTTTTCTCCTTTCTTTGACGTCAGAATGGAGTGCGAAAATAATAGATTTTTTAAAGAGGAAAATAAAGAAAATTAAGATGTTTTATAAAAGATTCTTCCTTTGTTTGGAAGATTATTATGATTTTAGAGATATTAAAATTTTTGTCATGCACTTGACGGGTTATGTTGTTGTTGGTGTTGTTCTGTTTCTCAGGATTAGTAAAGGAAGCAAGAAACTAAAAGTAAATCGATATAATTGAAGAAAAAATTAACATTATTGTATGCCAAAATACCAATAGATTTCATGAAAATATCTTTGAGGCATCAGTTCTTTACATCCTTTTAATCAAGAAAAACATTTATCTGAATATCTTGCTAAAATTAAATTAACTCTTGAATTTCAATCCCATGATTATAATCTCATTTTAACTTAAATTCTCAATATGATTTTTCTTTAATGATCATTACATACATTATTTGGAACAATTTGTAATTTTTTGTAGGAAGATGTTGAAGGAGTCGTACCATTTTATTCTTAAGATTTCCTACAACGCCAACGGAAGCGAAAGAGCGATAACGCAAAGAGGAAATGTACTTTTTTGGAAAAAGCAAACGTTTAACTCTAAAGAGTTCGAGAAATATTTATTAAATTTAGGCTTTTGCAAAGATTGAAAACGACGTATAAATGGGTGATGAAAAGTGAATATATAGAATTGTGTAGGCCCTGTATGTGTATGTGTGTGCGTGCGTATGTGTGGGTAAAGAAGATTTAGCGTGTACTTAATGACTCCATTCAATCGGTTCCAAACGGAAATTCCATTTATAAAGTGCATGAAACACGCGATAAAGAAATAAGGATAACGAATGTGTTCGTGAATAACAGCTTCGTAATAAGCAAAAAAAAAGAAATAATTAATAAGAATTTAGAAAATGTTTGACATTCTAAAGGGTATAAAAATTCAATACAAAATGTTCATCCAAATTAACATTTATTAATTTTTATTATTATTAATTCCTATTGGTTTTTATGGCTTATTAAGAGAATTCAATTATTTAGAATAAAGAGAATACAAAATATACTCTCTTAAAAATGTATAAAATGTGTAAAATATAAAATAAAAAATACAAATAAATTCCACGGGACGTATGAGCAATCAAAAATAGAGCTCATTCATTCAAATAACTCAAACCTCAAAAATATTACAATTTCAATTTTATAAAAATATTACAATAATCAAATTCTAAGAATAGTTTCATTTACAAAATATAAATTTCTAAAATAAATAAATGAAACAACAGAAATTTAGAGAAAAAACATTTCAAGCAATTTTTGCAATAAATCTGTTTTAGAAAAGTCCAGTGGACGGAAATAGAAAGAGCGAAAGGGAAAGAATTCATGGAATAAATTACCATAAACACCGAATAAAGAAAGCGTGAAAAATTTATTGTGACAACTTGTCATAAAAGGCACAAAGTAATTAAAATCCAAAAAATAGTAATAATAAAAATAAAGAGAAGCAAAGCAAAGGAGAAAAACAATTAGGAAATACATACCGTTACAACAACAACGAAAAGCAAGACCACAATCACAATAAAAACAAATTACACGAACGCCAAGAAATCACGTGATAATTAAATCATCATTAACAGAAGTCGTAATCGTAATCACACAAAAATAAATGCTGGTACATACATTCGGAAAAAATAAGGAAATGTCCAAAAACTAATTGTCTTACACATTTTTTAAAGGTAAACCAAATGAAGAAAATTATGTTTCTTAATGCCTTTCCCATAAAAGAAAATATTGTACACAAATAACACGGCGCAACAGAAAATGAAAAATTTTATCCTCCAGAAGCGAAAGTTCAATTTTCTATAAGAAAAAATAAAATGCTGATTCCGAAAATGTTGTTAGTTTTCTAGTTGTGGCTTTAGTTTTCGAGATATCAACAAAAACCGAGATATCAACAAAATTTTTTTAATAAAAACCGACCACGGAAGTAAAGGTAATTTTCTAACAAAAATTTTAAGATTACGTTTGTTAAAATCAGCTGAGGAATGCCAATTCTATCGCAAAAAGAAGACAGAAAAAAATTAATTTTTTTCGATTTTTTGAAACAATATTGAAATCATCAATCCAAATAAGTTATAAAACGTATCCCTCCAAAAATGAAAACTCAAGTTTCTAAAGTGAAATTTTATGAGGTTTTCAAAAAAGTTTTGTGCTATCTCATCTTATTTTTAAGCTATCGCTATTTATCCAAAAAAACATTTTTTTAATCAAACTGAATATAACGGATATAATGAGAGTAATCAACCGCAGCTCCTTTATTTCTAATTTAACAGGAAAAATTCTAGGTATGCAATGACAGGTAATCCTTTAATAAAGATTTCAAGACTTATTTTGAAAAAATCGGTTGTAAACTGTTACCTCGGGAATTGAATTTTTTGAAATTTTTTGTCGGTTTTTATTGAAAAAATGAAAAATTAGGAAGACACAGTTAATTATATAAATCTAAGTTTTCGAAATACCAAAAAAACCGTTTTTGTTTATATCTCGAAAACTAAAGCCGCAACTAGAAAGCTAGCAACATTTTCGGAATCAGCGGAAAATTTTCCTATAGAAAATCAATATCTGGTTTTTGGAGGAAAATCTTGTTGCGCCGTGTAATTGAAAAATCTAAATTACCATGAGGTTTATGGAAAATTAAAAATTAGGGAAAATAAAGCCTAAAAAGTTAAATTTGCATGATATTTCGTTAACAGTATTTGTACATCTGAGCGTAAAGATTGACGCACGATGTAAACGATACTGATAATATTATATAAATCATGTGTTAATGCGTTGAATTTGTGTAGAATGAAATGAAAATATTCGAACAGCTGTTGCATCGTCTAGAAACTTTATTTGAGTTGTATACATTTCACGAAAAAAGAGAGAAAGAGAAAGAGAGACAGAAAGAGAAAGCCTCTAACGTTAAGGAACTATAAAAGGAAATCCATAGAATAAAGTTAAAGTATAAGAAACAAAATGCCAATAAAAAGTTATCTGCTCTAAGCCCAAAACATGTTCATTTCTATCGGACGGATGCGGATACGGATGTTGTCACACAAGGACACACAATATCCGAGACCATTGAATTATAAGCACCGAATCATTAATTCTAAGAATTTATCTCATATAGAATCAACTTTTTCAATAATTGTCATAAGAAAACATCTGCCGCCACGCGTACGTTTCGACCATTTGGGCATTATCACAAACCAGAAATTACTTCGAGGTCAGAAACGCTTTATTGATAAATTACCGAATAATTAATAAAACATTTTCAGGGAGAAGAAAAGAAAAAGAGAAACCAAATAGAAGATAAGAGAGACCCGAATAAAGGGAATATGTTTTTATTACTTTTAGGGATGCGCGATGGCTTACTGTTATAAATCCTTCAATTTCATCGGATGAACAAAAAAATACGTGAAGGAAAACGGAGAGCAAAACAAAAGCAATAAGAATATCAGGAAGACGCTGAATAAATAAAGAAGTAAAAAATGTCAGCAAGGAAAGAAATGTAGAATTTTGTTATAAAAAGGATTTCGGACAAGAAAGGAGGAACACAAGGAACATAAGACGTTGTGACGCAGGGTCCCTTAAGTTTTTTACTACTTTCTTTAAAAAATTGAATTCTTTATTATTCACACCTTTTATTAATCTTACAACTTTTCCTTCTTTATTTATTCATTATTCCCCTCCGATGGCGACAAGTTCGGTTAAACACCTTTGCATATTCTCCAATGCTTTCGCTTTTATAGAAAAAAAAAGAAAAGTCACCTGCCCTAATTTTTTATTTAATTTGTTGCCCCTACTCCCTTTCTCCTTCTCTCGTTCTCTCTCTCTCTCGAGTTCACTCTCCTTCTCCACCTGTACAATGTAACGATTTTTGACATTTTATGACACCGAATTTCTCTTTTCCCGAGCTGACTCTTTAATACCCTAAAAATCTTCCAGCGCTGGAAAATTTCTTTTGTAAATTGATTTTCTAGCTCTTCACCCATTTGTCCTTCGCTTTTCTGTCTTACTGTTGCTCTTCCTCTATTTCCTTAGCTTATTATTCTTCTCCTTCTTAAAAATTTTTTAATTACGTGCAAAAATAAAACGATAAAATTGCAAGATTGTTTTCATGAAACCGATGAGAAGTGTTAAGCATTTTAAACCGGTGATAATGATGTTGGTGATAATTACGATCATGAGAGGAGATGTTTTCACACCGAAAGATAACGCTATAAAAAATATGAACTATAAAATTTTAAAATATTTTAAATATCACGAAAAAGTGAATTCGAATGAATAATTGAAATTGTTTTACAAAAAGAGCTTCGAATTACATTGAAAGAAGAATTGAAAAATATTTTTATTTGTATCATAAAATGTTGAAACAACCGCTCTGCTCTGAAAAAACAATAAAGAGACGAGGAAAGAAAAACAGAGTGAGAGCGTGAGTGATTAAGGGGTAAAAGTGTTTCATGTTCTGAAAAGTCCTTTTAAAATGTTCGCTACAAATTTCTGAATCGAAATATTTAATTTCATTCCGATTGTTGTTTTTTTTTTGGTTTCGATCAATGATATTTATTCTCGTATAATTCACAAATGAAAGCTCTCCCACTTTTAAAAAGAAATGCCTATATTTTTTACTTTAAAAATTATATCGCTTACACCTCTAGAGATATATCAGATCGCAAGGATATTAATTTTAAATAGTTCATCACTAAAACGAGCCAGCTATTAATTGGATTATATTACTCGAAGGTGTTTAAAAGGAACGAAATAAAATTTTAAGCGAGAGACACAAATTTATTGCTAGTTTTTAAAACAGAATGATGTGGTGCAAAGACATAAAAGGGTTTTTGATGAACACATTGTAAAATGAAAGGCAAGCAATTAACATGTGTGAACTAATCATAGAGTAGTTACCACTATCTCTGTTTGTTATTATCATAAAAACTTCCATCAAGTTGTAAAAGAGAAGAAAGATTAAGTAAAAGGATGATCCTTTTAACTTTCTGATGATCTCAAAAGCCAAATAAACAAAAGTCTTTGGGAAACAGAAGCGAACGAGAAAATAACAAAACTGTGGCAAAATCGTTAGGAACCTTGATTTGTTTGCGAGCTTTTCTTTGCCATCATAAAAAGAAGCCCGCATAAAAAACAGCATTCCCCAACTTCAGATATCTTTAGCTTTTTGGCTTTACGACATTCAAACCTTTTCGTATTTTGAGCAAAATGAGAAGAATGAAATCGAAATTTATATCTTAAGAGCGTCACTTAGTTTGAAATAAAATTCAATTTTTCTAAAAATATGGCAAAATTTTCAGAATTTCTATAATTATAATAAATCCGAGAAATCGTTTTCTTCTTTAGTTAAAAATGTTCCATAATATCACTGAAATTTACATTGCATTCCAAAGTATATCTCTATTTCAGTCATCATTTACTTTGGCCTGCCTGACCTCGCGACACGGGATCTATCAGAAAAGTCGACGGCGAACGGTTAGCCAACGACCCAGCCCAGCCGGAAATGTTAAAAATGAATCTCACGCTGCGCACTTCCGGTCGTTGCATTACAGGAAGTCTAGAAAACGTTTCGGGAAACGAAGTCATAAACTTTAACGATTGCTGTTTAACGGTTTGCTGAGTTGAAAAAAATATTCAACAAAATTGGAAAAATCAAAGGCATTTGTGCATTTAACGTCTGAAATTGGAAAGTTATCGAAAGTCGCACGAGAATTATTTCAAAAGCATTGAAAAAAGCAGGTCCTTCAAGGAAAATCAAATGGATATCTGTAAAATGGAAAAAGACTCGATAGGACATTACAACGAAACCCGAATTTGGGTTTAATACATTTGCGTATTTCATTCTACTGCGCCCATACATAATCGAAAAATTAGTGCGATAAAATTTCAGTTTCATCGATTCAATTCATTTGAATTTAATGGTCTTGCATATTTTTAATCCATTTTTATAACAAACACTTTCAAATCTAAAATTTTCAGTTTTATTTTATAAAAAAATTTTATAAAAAATTTCTTTTAATTGGCTCCTCTTTAGCTCTTTGCTGGCGATTTTGAAATAATATAAAAAACGAGCAGCCGTTTTCTTTCGGCAGAAATGCATCTTTATTTAGAAACGCAAAATGTACAAAGGAATAAAATGAAAAAAAGAGTAAAATAATAAAACTAAAGAAACTAAAAAGAATCTAGATAAAAGACTGAAACAATTCAAGGTAGCGGAGCAACCGTCAGGTGCACTCGTTTAATGGCCTTAAGCCGTAAGAGAAACCACTTTGAAAATTGGTTGACTGCAAAACGGATGATTACCAGTTCATGATATGCACACAAAGGAAAAAGGTACTATAAAGGATACTTCTCAGGATGCCTTTTCTTGTTCTTATTATCTTTCTGTAGATACATTTCAAGAGTAAACAAACCAGCAGAACCAGCTTTCTTTAAATGTTGATACTTCTCGTTAAATGAATCTGGCAAGATTTTTTTCCCCAGCTGATTAACTCAAAAGCAATCCTAGAGACAGGGTGTTTCTTAAAGTAAGTGGGATGGAAGGGTGAGAAAGGAAACGTGCTGGAAAGGAAACAGTCTGCCACTTGGAGTAAATGAAGATTAATAACACCAAGCACTTTCTTCGTTTATTTTTCTTCTTAGGAAGTGATCAAAGGCGCTGTTTCTTCAATCTTCACTTCAGCAATCCTTTCCAGTAGGCAGATGTTATTTCAGTACTTCATATTGCTCTTTTATTTTCATTTTTATTTATTTACTTTGATTTTTATATTTATTATAAGATTTTATTCATATTTAATGTATAATATAAAATATAATAAATATATATCTTGGGTATGATTTATGTATAAAATGAAAATATTATTCAATATTTCCTGGTTGTTTAGATACATTTTTTTAACTTCTGACTTCATTTCTTTTTAATGTCCACAATTGGCGGCTTTAATGATCTTCATGCTAATCAAGTATGATCTAGAACATGAATAATGACACACCCGCCCTAAAATCAAACACTTAGACATTTCATCCTTTTCATCGGTGATTCCCCCTTCCTCTCTCCTTCTTGTCTTCACATTCGTCACATCACTTCATTCACTCATCGTACCATTCTAGATATACTTAGGGTTCAATTTCTCAACTCATAAGAATTTTTATTGAAATCACATTTAAAAAAGATGCGTTAAAATCAATGGTGCGATATGGCTTCAGTCTGATCAAAAAAATATCCTTCTTTTGGACTTAACGCAAAAACACGCACATATCCACACAAAGGCGGTCACCAGATATATAAATATCTAAATAGAATCAAGAATACAAATTCCAAATTCCAAAATTCCAGAAATACAAATTCCAAAGGCATAACATGCTTTTCAATGCGCTTATCATCAAGGCGGAAACGTCATTCCTTTGAATACAAAACTAGTTATAAAAACTGATACAAAACGAAAGAGAAAGGAGAGTATTTTTTCTTGGAGATGATCTAGAAATAAAGCAAATTTATTACTTTTTGGTGTTTAATTGAGTTCATTAAAGTTCATTATGCAAATGAAGCCAGCAGTGGGCGAGGAACTTGCGGTAGAAGTAAATATTTGAAACAAAAAAAAAACACATTTTTGTTATTAGATTTTTCCATTTTTGTTATTTTTTTAAGAAGTTTATTCTATTATTATTATTTCTTGATCCTTCTCTCCTTGTTCAGGCATTTCAATCTACGTGGTGGGAGGGGGAGTAGTGGGGCAGTAAGAGAGTGGCACAGAGTTAGAATCTAACATTTTTAGAGAGCTATTAAAATGCCACGAGAAAAGCGCGAATAATGTGTCTAATTTTTTGGCGACTAGTGAACAAAGCAAAAACAAAGGAAAGGAAATAAAGCACAGAAGGACAAACCGAAGAGACAGATAGAGTATAAAAGTAATTTATTTATTTGACTTTTTATTGTTGGGTTCTTTTTTTTTTTTTTTTTTTTTTTTTTTGAATGGTTCTATAGTAAAACACAAACTTTATTTAATTGAAAATTCCAGCTGTTTGTCGTCGTCTGTTATTTCTTTTCCGTCTTGTTCCTTTCACTTATTCTTATTCTTTCCAGAATATATTCGGTGTTCGTTGCGACACTTTGACAAACTGCGTACATGCTCTTTGGAATTGTTGGTCATGATAAATGTAGAGACTGACTGACTGCATGACGTCTAACAGAATTGAAGTGAAATCATTCCGCTCATTCATTGTTTCTTCTTTTGTCTCCTAACCAACCTCCCCCCACCCAGCTTCAGTAAATGGTTCAGAAACGAAGCAGAATATGCAAAATAAATTTAGAATGAAAAAATTTACACTGCATATTCCTTGAATACAAAATAAGCAAATCATCAACAATATTAACAACAATAACAACAACAATACCTAAAAACAATGGGTACAAAGGATCAACATCGAGTCAACTATTTCCTTCGACAACAAAAGCAGATGTGAAGCAAAAACAAGATCAACTGACCGAAACCTTTCGACCCTAAAATAAATTTCCGCGTCGCACGAAGTTCGTAAATAAATAGAACTGAAACGGAAATGTAAAGAATTTCACACTGGTACACTACAACCGACGTATACATATACAAACAGAAGTAAACACATATGCAAATACACACACACACACACTCAGACACACGTACGACATTACCACACTAGAAATATACAAGAATTCAGGGTCGGTACGAATGAATGAGACCATAAAAACCGTAGATTGTTTTTACTCTTGCTGATTTGTTGTTGTTGTTGTTGTTGTTTTGCTGGTGACAGTGATGGTGGTGATGCTTGTGGTGGTGGTTTGATCTGTATTCCTGATTCCGCAGGGAATCATCATCAAGTTTCACTTCATTACAGCACTCGATTTGTTACGCCGGTCACCGGACTTAATGCGATGCGACCGTAGAGGTAGCAAAAAAGCTGATGACCACCGTTGAAAAGTCACTGCAGGTTTATCGAAAGAAAGAGATAAAACGAGGCAGGGGAGGAGAATGTTGAGGACGAAGACAGCAAAAACAGCAATCTGATAGATAAAGATAACAATGGGAAATATTCCGTAACTGCAAAAAAACGATAGGCATAATAAACCTTACTAGCACTCTATTTACTAAACACTATTTTTCTTAGACATGGTTTAATAAACTAACAAGGTTATCTATGAAGTCTGAATATTGTGCAGAAGTCTTAACATTATTATCTTCTTATTACATAATCCGAATCTGATAATCCATTCCTTACCCAAATCAATCCGTTCGCGATCGGAAACCTTAAAATACCGTTCATTTCACCAGATTCTGATTCAGACTTCGATTCTCTTACACTCTTGCAATTTTACACGTGTATTTATTTATTTGTTTAGAGCATTGATGCTTGAGTTTGTTAGTACAATTGATGTGTGTTGGGGTTTAGTATTCCCTTCTCGCCACTTGAAAAATTGTTGCCACTTACAATTTTTGCTTCTGTTTTTGTTCTCGCTTCATTCTCGTTGTTCGCGCCGGTGTTACTTTGGTATGCTTTTGTTATTCTGTGGCTTAACAGAGAATGCAATATTAGATTGGTTCTCGGTGTCTCTAGTGATTGCACGCTGTCAAGTCAAATATTGTTCGTCACAAAATCCATTCTATTGTCGTTCTAATTGTTGTCATCGTTTCTCCTGCAGTTTTGTATTTTTCTGTATAAGCAAAAGGGAGGAACGGGATAGGGATGGAGAGGAACAGCATTCTCATGGAACGTGTTCAATTTAGTTTGTGTTATTGTCTACAAATTCTCTTTAAAGTTTTCCATCTTTAAATCGAACCTATTCGATTTGTAATTAAAATCAAAACGAAAACAAAAATTAAAATATTTTCTCATCGATATCAATGAATTTCTAATAAGGAAATGACAGAAAATCATTGACAGAATTGGAATCCTTCACCCAAAACTTTTCATGTCTAAGATTTTCATGACTAGGATTTTTATGGAACCAATAATAATGGAATGGTATTCCTGTCTACCAAACCACAACAACCCTCTTTCTCAACAACAATCAACTAACAAACATCACAATAATGATTTTGTAAACCTGGTAAAATGACGGATAGCTGACAGCAAAAGTAATTAACGAACTGACTATTCTGCATATTATTTTTGACAGCTTTTCTAATTTACATCTTTCGACAACTGAATGAATGAAGTAATGAGTGATGGTGGTGAGATAGTTGGATGGCTGGAAAAGCGGATCGGGTGATATTTTATATAAGGGCATGTTACAAGCCAAAGGGATGAATGAATACAAATGAGTTAATAGCAATCATATTTTATATTGACAGCTCTTAATTAATAGTAATAGCTTTAACCTTTTTAACCTCAAATACATTCATAATTAATCACGTTAACAGTTGATTAAACTCGATCAGAGAGAACAAACTCAATCATCTCGAAAGTTTCACAAGTATTTGTTTAAATTTCTTTCTCAATTCACTATTTGTTTTTCTTAATTTTCCCTTCAATTACTACCAAATATTTCTTAAGGAATAATTAGAAAATTTCCAATTTATGTAGTGCCTTATAATTGTCAAATAGTTCCTAACAATTTAACGTGATTCTGTATATGAAATATACATTGTATGTTTGGAATTGTATGTATGGAATTTAATATAAATTATTTTATAAAATATATATTAAACGTAAATGTAAAAGCCTCTTCATCATCATCATGAGGAAAATAGTGCTACAAATTAAACCAAACATCGACTCTTTAAATTAAATTTCGGCCGCAATAAATAATTCAAATAATTCAAGGAAGTCTATTTCCAGAAAATATGCACATGCAAATATAAACACATACATACGAGCATATTTATTTCTATTCATCCACACATACAAGCACATATGTATGTATAAATGCTAATACGAAAACGATCCCAGCACTAAAAATATCGAAATAGTCGATAAAGACTGAATGAAAAAGTTTGGCACATCAATCATAAATACCACGTAAAGGGACCATTTGGGCTATATCCATCGGAAATAGACTGTAATGTCATTATTTAAGTGTCGACTATTATAGCGGACAACCATGTTCGAAATTTATTATAACATTATTCTCAAAAACGTATTAAGTTCAGAATTTTTAACAGTTTTTCGGTAAAACCTCGCTGGTAGTTCCAAAAAATAAAAAGGATAATAATTGTAGGGTGCACTCTGTGTTAAAAACTGAATTAATGAATTACTTTCAAAACAGGATATTTCCTGTTAGGAGAAAGGACTCTAATATCAATTTACCTCTAGGATGATGTAATTTGACTTATGGAAAGCAAGCGAAAAAATCAAAATTCATACCCGATATTTAACACTTTTTTCCCTTCCTCTTCTTTACATTTAGCTTCTAATATTTATTACAATTCGTACCGGGTTACCCCCACACAGATAGAGAAACGAAATAAGAGAAAAGAAAGAAAGCATCTATATGTTTGAGAGAATTATAAATTCTATTTTATTCAATTAAATTCGCGCTAATAAAATTTGATATTCGTATTGCGAAGTATCAGCTGTTGCGATAACAGTTTGCGGTAGAAAAGACATTTCGAAGGGAAATAAATTCACAGACTCTGCAACCACAAGGATGGTTACAAGGATGGTTATTCCTCCTACTAAAATTTATATTCGTAAATCATTCGAATACATACAATACAGTATTCGATAGTAAATGACAATCACACAAATTAATCAAAATTGAATTATATAAGAGAAGAAAAAAGAGAAAACTTTGTAATATGTGAAGGTCATCGGACTAAATGAATTTCAGGTCAAGACTATTAAAATGTTCTTATCCGTTGATTTATACAATCAATCAAAACCTTCAAAAACTTCTTTTGTTTCAAAGCATTAAATTTTAGGATATTTAAGATTTTTAAAATTTTATACATTATCCCAATTTACCGTTATTTTGAAACTGTTTACGGGAATTTAAGAAAATGAGGAACAAATCTATTTTTCGTATTATCTTGATTATCAACATTATCATAATTTCGCTTAAGTGCTTCCTTTATTATGCTTGCAATATTGCAGCTTACTTCCGTGATGTTTTCGCAATGTCATTACAACCACAAACAAGAAGAATAAAAATAACACGGGAGATGTAAAGTATATAAAACGTGAAAATAAAGATGAAGATGAAGATTAAGTAAGTTTTTGTCGCTTTTACATTTTCTTTCTTTTGTTGACAGAAAACAAATAATCATCGGTTAGTGAATAAAACAGTCTGTCCCTCTCTCTCTCTTTTTATCCATATATCTCTCTCTATTTGAAATGATCTGACTTAAACTCGACAAATGAACTCAGTTTGTTGTTGTTGTTGGTTGAATAATTGAATGAATGAATGAATGAATGAATGAATGAATGAATTTTAAGTGCATCGAAAGTGTTGAGCACTGTAATAACTTCGGATGATGGAGTTGACAATGTTTTTATAGATGATAGTGATGTTGATGATGATGAAATTGACGATAAAAATAATGCACTGAAACAATTTTTCAGACGCTTTTAATAACCATAGGTTTCTGTAATCATAACCATAAACACTATATGATTCAAAGAAAAAACCTCGATTCGAAGTAAAACGAAATGAAATTCATTAGAGAAAAGTGACAATAATTATAATGATTATAGTGACGATATTTATAGAAAACGCTATTAACATATAAAGTCTATCTAAATACTTTCGAGGCTGTTGAAAACGATTACCGACTTGTCATTAGAATTTATTCGAAGCGTTCATTTTCGTAAAGGACTTTTAGAAAGATATCCAAAAGATTTCACACTTTATTCTTGATTGAAATCTATTTATAATTTTGATTTCTAAAATTATTTTATATTTTTATATTCATTAATTCATTTTTCAATTCATTAGTGTTTTAATAGCCTTCAAAATCGAAACTGAAAATAATTAAACAATACGAAATATTTTATTCAATTTATTAAATAATTTAAGCATTGATAAATGAAATAGACAACGTTACTCCTAAATAACTTTAACACATAAAAACTAAAATCAATTTTCAACAATTTTTCTTATGACTATCAAATCTTTTGACAAGTTTCAAAGAAAATCGAAAAAGCGATTGAAAAACTCTTCTCGAAAAGTTTTCAACAAAAAAAAATTGCTGCAATTTTCTACGTTGTTTTTGTTGCGCGGTTGTTGTTGTGTTTGCCTGCAACGTCTGCAGTTGACAAACTGTTATAAAAGTTCGCGTTATTGACATCAAAGAACAAGAAAAGTCAACAATAAAACCAAAAGTAGAAACAACAACTCCAACCATTTCCGTCAGTTAGAATTAGCGACGGTGCACAATAATTCCTTCCGGCGGAACGAGATCATTAAATAAAAGAATGAGACACTACCATTAAAACGATATTTGAATATGAGACAAATTTGTCCAATTGAAGCGAGATTCGAGAATTAGTGAAAGTTCTAAAGTCATATTCGAAACAAGAACAATCTCCGCCACATCCAGAAACAAGAACAATCTCCACCACCACCATTTATAACCTTATCAATCGAGACTGGAGATAGAAAGACTATGTACGTCTCGTACAATCTCGTTTATGTGCAACACTAAAATATCAACGATAATTGCACTAACAAATCTGAAAAGAATCTGTTATTACAACAACAATACTTCTCACTAATTATGAAAATCAATTCTGTCGAAAAATTTATTAAAACAAAAACCATTTCCCACCGAAATATTGCCAACGTCTGGTGCTAAAGTTGATGCCGATGCTGTTCATGATGCAAGAAGATGTTGCTGAAGTAATCAATAATATTTTGGAATTATTAATTTTCTCCGAAGCCTCGATTCACCCGTTTTCTTTTGTGGCGAGTGGAAAGAGCGATCGGGGAATAATTTGCACATCTATGAAATTTTTCATTAACTGGATTTAAGAAGTGGTAGAGAAGTTAACTAAAGGATTTCTTGAGGTTTTCTTTTTGCACAGTTTTATTAGCAATTTGTGAAGTTATTTGCGCCTCATTGTGAATTGGCAATATTTCATTACTAACTTTCTATTACTAAAGGCTTTAATTACAGATGCCATCCTCAAGGAGGAAGCGGGATGCGCACAGACACACACACGCATATACACACAAGAGGGGAGAGAACGCAGAGATATAACTTTTTGTGCTTTTACAGACGAGTAAAAGTCAAGTGCCTTTCTGAAGGGGAACTCTTTTAGTTCCTTTCTTAAACCATTACCGGTTCCCTTCTGTTTTAATTTAACCCGCTTTTCCAGGGTTATCACCTTTGAACGAATCGATATAAAACCTCTGAGCAGTATTAGGATGCTGTGAGTTTTACCCACCAAACGAGGAAACCTTGAACAGTCAGGGGTTTATTGGCCAGTTTTAATTTCTATCGAAGCTTTACTACAAAATCATAACCCTCACTTCTCAACTTCTTGCCATCCATCTTTCTAGGATGCCTTTATAGGTTTTTTGAAAATGAATCAAACTTTTGCAGTCGTTCCCTTTTTCCACCACTACCACTCTTGGTTTTCTTCTTCTTGTTAGTTAATCTCAAATATTGAAAAGTTTACCCTTGGAATTTTGCTGGTGTTGTTGTTGTTGTTCTTGCTTTTGTTTTTTTATTGTTTGCATTCTATAGTTTTTCCATCTTTGTTTTTCTTTACTTTTGGCGAAGTCTCAGCCAAGAAATCTTTCTTGAAAAGGCGGAGGAGGAGCATAAGAAGGAAGCATCAACTGCACCATCAGAAAGAGATGCTCGTATCAACCGAAGTTGACGCCGATGCCGGCGGGTAAATCGGGCTGACTGAAAAGGGAATCCTTATCGAGAGGATTGCGGAAAGCATTACAAAATCTTCCACTTTTTACCCTTTTAATTTATAATTAGATTTTCTACATTGAATTCCCCTCAAGTAAATTTTCTTTCCGTCAGATCATAGAAATTGCATTTAACAAAAAAGAGACGTTTTTCATTTCTTCATCGTTTTCTTCTCTTTCCCCATCTTGTTCTTTATAAAAAGAAAAAAATAATGAAGGCAACAGAACCCGATAATGATGCGGACAGCAAGTATTGCCACAAACGATACACAAAAGAGCAGAGTTTTCTAAGGAGATGAAAAAATGACGGGTCAAAGGGCAGTTTGGAACTGAAATATTTGAAAATCTTTGAATAAATAAAAATTGATACAATATTAATAGCTTGTTCTCCCATCCTTTTTATTTGAATATTTCGCATATTTTTGGTTAATGAAAGAACGCAAAAACAAAGAATGCAATTAAAAAACAAACTAAGAGAAGGCGAGATATCAGTCTCAAGACTATGGAGAAGGCGACGTCAAACTTAAATTGAAAACAACAAACAATTTGATCCGAAATTAACTTCCATTAAGTTCCATTAAAATCTTCGGGATAAAATTATTCACTTTTAGACCAAATTGCCCTCAATAATTCAATAATTTTATAAAAACAATTTTTTCGAAAACTTGATTTAATGTGAAAAAGGATTATGATAAAAAGAATTGATAATTTTTCATTCCTTCTCATTTTTAGTTAAATCAATTTTATCAACAAAATAATTTTATCAAAAAATAATATCAAAAAAAATAATAATTGTATTAATAAATTAAGCGTCCACAAGTTTCATCACTCAATCAATTCGATTGAGATGAACAAGTCAATTAGTCATCATTTATCATTTATTTCCTTGCATCCTGTAATCAGGTGTGTGTCATTGACAGAAAATACTCACATTTCAGTAAGTTTACGCTCATATAAACTTCATACATCCAGAATATTAATTAACTCGACTTACCTCGATTGGTTTATACCCCAGCTAACTCGCTAACTCACCCCTAAGGCTGAATAAACCAACAATCCCGACAAAAACAAGAATAACAATAACAGAATCAACACAAAGAAGCAACAAGTAATAAGCTTGATAATCATACAAGAGGCAACATAAGCAATTGGCTTACAAGTGATTTACAAGTGATTTTCATACGATTTACAAGTGATTTACAAGTGATTTTCAAGTGATTTACAAGTGATTTACGAATGATCTACGAGTGAGCACTCCACTTTCAAACATTTCTCCTTTCACCGAACCACAATTTACGATTTGATTTATGATGATTGATAAAATTATGATTAAGAAGATCGCTATGATAGATAACTATATGAAATGGCAATTATGAAAACAAAGATAATTAAATAATTAGCGATTGCATGGTTGTGAATTATTGAATACACTGAAAATGTTGAACAACATTTATGATAAATGTGATAAAATAAAAATATGATGATAAAAAATAACTTTTTATAACAAAAAAAACAATAGAAAGAAATAGCGTTAGAAAGAGTTGCAGAGGAATTTACCCAAGGCTGAATGAAGTTAAGGATATCCTAAAAGTTTCTTGCTTTTGATGGACGGGTGTATAACGATGATAAAGCATTTTAAATTACAATGAAATTAAAAGAATTTAATGGGAATTTTTCAAAACAATTTTTTTAACCTAAAAAGAATTTTTTGTAATTTAATTTTTTTTTATTCTTGATTGATGTACGTTAAACGTTGAAGGACGTAACTAAACTAAATCAAACTCTGGAAACAACGAAGGTAGAAGGAGATAAGAAAATGTATAAAAAGAAGAAGAAGAAGAAGGAGAAGAACAAGGAAATGAATTAATTTGAACCAAACAACAAAAACTGAAAAGGCTAGCCTTCGGTATGATCGAAGTTTATTGACACTACGTTCATGGTATAAATTTATACATTAGAACCAATAATCAACCACGCCCATTTTTGCCCTAGTTGGCCGATTTGAATGTGGATGATTTATTCTAGACTTGCTTTACATGCTGAGAAATTTAGATAAAATTATATCAGACTTAACAATGACCCCTTTTCGTTGGCTCTCAAGACCAAAGAGTCAAGGGAGACCAATAATATAATAATAAACTGAATTTCGTGGCAAAATTTTCTCCCCAGATCGAGATTTATCGAGTCGAATAGACAGATTGATGGACGTAAATAAATAGGGGTTGATTCTGAGTCTGAGTAATATGTATACTTGCCATCTTAATGACGGCATACTTGTCTCTTCATCGCAAACGGAAGCGCAGAAGGACAAATTTAATATACCGTCTCTTCTTTTCGGGTGTGTAGGGTGTAACAATCAACCAAAGAGTAAAAACAATACATGGAAAACAACAAAAGCAACAACAGCAGGCTGCACGAAAGAATTTTTCAATTTTACGCCAAACTTGGTTTGTTCTATTCTAATGTTAATGTTGTTGCTGCTCCTGTTTGCTGTTGTCGCCATTATTGTTGTTGGTGTGTTTATGTTGTCGCTGTTATCATCTTTGTTACTCGCTCTTCTATGTTGCGCTTCTATGTATTTGTCGTTCTTGTCGTTGCTGATGATGTTACATGTTCTCAAGGATTTGATTGATGATCTCCGTCCTGGCAGTACTGAATTTGCATGGCACATAAAAAACACGCAATGCAACACCAACAACCAGCCTCATTTTAAAGAGAAGGGAAATAGGAGGGATAATGTAATGAATGACTGCGATGACTGTGTGGATGAGAGAGGATGAATGGAATTCAGCGTGGTACGATTGGGGCCGAAGAAAAATTACAGAAAATGACAAATGATTTAAAAAAAGTTTTAAAAGAGGATCCAATAAAAATTAAATCGAAAGAAAAGTTAAAAAATGTAAACTGAGAAAACCTTAATAAACAAACACAAAAGAAAATGCTCACAATTAGAAAGAAGTGCGGGGGGAAGTTTTAAAAATGTCAATTTCAAATCATCTGGTTGCGTAAATTTAATTTAGCTAGAACTTATTTAATTTTAACATACACGCAAGCACATCAGCATTTAACGCACACACACACATACCGACACACTCCTTCACCCACATACACATAGATACAATGGCTGTCACTCAAAAGCATGCATTCATATTTATTCGACCACAAAAAAACCAACAATAGGAAAGAACCAACAATAACTGTATCTACAACAAGAAAAAGTGACGAACAACTATGCAAAATCATCAAAAATAACGTGTGAAATTTTCTAAACTTGAGCCACACAATCGCTGAAAATGCAAAACAGGCTGAACCGAATTGCTCCGAACCGAACTGAACTGAAATGGACTGACAAAATGGACAAAATGCTTGGAAAATATTGTGGAATGTGAAATGGGCATGTTGATGGCTAGATGAATTAATGGATGAATGGACGAAATGAATTGCAAATTTATTGTTGTTCCGTTTCTGTCATTGAATTGGTTCTCTTTTTCTTTTCATAATGTCGCTGCTTTCATAAATCATCTCCCTCTCTATCCCTCTCTCTCTCTATCTTTTACCATGTTGGCCACGCCTACGCGTGCCATTGTATTGCTTTGTATTACAATAGCAATTTGGTCATATGCTTAAACTCTGCAAAAATTTACATTAAACGCTGCAAAAGTCACAAAACGTGAAAATTATGAAAATCCTGTTAAATTCTCTGATCAATTGGTGCAAGCAGGAAGGGAATATGGGATGGGGGAAGGTAGAGCTTATCAGCAGCAATTCATGTAGTCGTAAATGTACAATACAATATTTCATATTAACTCATGCAGCTCGAAAGACCGTTAAGTACAAGTACTCCGCTTAACATGAAGGACGCATCGTTTCGCATTAAATTCTTCTCTTTCAGAGCCTGAAACGAAAATTCGATACTTTCGTAAGTCGCTTTGTGTATCCCTCGACGGGATACAACACAAAGTCGTCAAATTATTTCAATCGAACTTTGGGAACAATGCATTCAAATTGTTTCGAAATTGTTTGGAAATTAATGAAGGCGAGACGTTGAAATAATTGTCGTTTTCGCCGTCGAACCCGTCGCTGCCAGAATCCAGCCGTCCGCCTGACTTTCGACTAACGTGCCCTGAAACTTTCAGAAACATATATTTTGGATTATATTGCACATATAGAATATTAATTTATGATTAACGTTTAAACACAAGAAGACTTAAAATTTAGAGAAAATCAAAACTAGTAAAATTTTTTGTTGATTTTAAGTCATTTAGGTTCACTGTGCGGCGGGGCAGTTAACTTTCCTTCTTTGTTATTTTGTGGTTATAGTAATTATTGTATGTTTGTTAGCACTTGTGTTTCTGCATGAATGTGATGCAAACGATGTTCCTTGAATGAATGCAATGCCACTGGGACACACGACCATTATAAATTGGATGGGTTGGTTTTTAGTACATCCATCAGTGAAGAAGGAATAGAGTTCAACGACAATACCAGAAATTGAATTAGTTACGAATTATATTCCTCACTTCGAATTCATTGCTCAATTTTTAATTTTTAGATTTATTTTATGGTAACGAAAAATAATATTTATAAAAGAGAGAACTTGTAGTAAATATGTAAGTCCAATCCTGCCGTGCTAATTCATCCAGAAAATCGTGTACCCTCTATGAATACATAAAAATAAATCTAAAATATTGGCAATGATTATATGAATTTTGTTGGTTGGGTTTCAAAGCCATTATATATTAATTGGAAATATATTGAAAAATTTTAAATTTCAAATAAATTTCAGATAATTAAAAAAAAATAATAAATTAATTAATTATAGATTATTATTTAATTAATTAATTAATTAATTAATTATTAAAAATTTAATTAATTAATTAATTATTAATTATAGATAGAAAATACTATACACGTAAAATAAATAAAAGGTAACGAATTCTATATTGCCGGAGTTAAATATCAAAATTTAATATATTTCATTAAAATATCAAATGTAAAATATTATAGCGAATGATAAAGTAATTAAACTCTTTGTTCTATTAAAGATTTTTTTCTAAGAAAACTTTTTGAAGAAATCTGCCAATATTTTCCCTGAAATTATTCAAGCATTCTGCATATATTCTACTCATAATTGTGTTACTAGGTTTACAAATATTTACAAGTGTGCATATTTACATAAAAGCCCATAAGTGAAAATATATTTATTACAGTATCGCGACGTGTATTTGAAAGTCGAAGAGAGTTGTCACTTTTCAACTCTCTTCGACTTTCAAATACACGTCGAATCACTGCAAAAAAACATATTTTCACTTATGCGATAGAGTCACTTATGTAAATAGGACACGACAATGCGATGGTGTTAGGGGTGAGGAGAGAAGGACAGAGAAGGTTATAGTAAAGTCTAATAAATGCCAGAATAATTATGCCCATCAGATAATTGCTTAGACACGTGAGCATAATAAGAACATGACACCTTGTAAAGCATCAACGAAACCCCAAAACATCAAAAACAAAAAAAACCAAACCACAACTAAAATAACGACACTAACTAGACCATCAACAACAATAACTACAACAAAAACAATGTCAACAACAACGAAAAAACTCTTCATAATTTATAGAAAGATCTTAGTAATGTTTACGGATGGCCGGATGAGAACACAAGCCGTTTATGTGTGCGTGTGTGTATGACGTATTCGTTAAAACTGATAATATTAACACCTTTATGAGTTCCTAGTTGCCGTTGTTCATATTGCTGTTATTGTTGTTGTTCATATTGCTGTTATTGTTGTTGTTCATATTGCTGTTATTGTTGTTGTTCATTTTGATGTTATTTATTCACGCCGCAGGTGAAATTCTGACTAAGAGCAATAATGAAGAATGAGGAAAGCAAAGGAAAAAGGGATTGAATAAAAGAGGAGGACACTTAAGTGGCAACAAGTCGACGGTGTGAAGCGCATGTTAATTACTTGTTATCATCATGAATAATCTCTTTTACTCTCTGACTAATTAGTATTACTGACTCTGTCGATGGAACGCTTTAATGTCTATTCAGTGGATTTTTTGAGGGTTAACTTGAATACATTCACGTACACAGACGCATGCACACGTGCACATAAAAAACTCGAAGAGCATCAGTATAACTTAATTTTTCATTCATTTACTCATCCATGATATGCTCGAAGACATTCTTGAGTATTTTAACCGTTTCTGTTAGGAAACAGTTGAAATCCGAGAATCTGGTTTAGAATCAATTCAACTTTTGTAGCGAATATTTTGAAAGGACTCATGAGTTTCTAGCTCACCGGAAAATTTGTTTGAAATAAATTTCAAAATGTGTAGTGAACATTTTAGAAGGATGCAAATTTTTTTTCTTGGAACGGTATTGGATGATTAGTTTTTTGTTTATATTGTATTGCCATCCAGTTCCAAACTGTCTTTCAAATTTCGACCTTCTAGTCCATCAGGATGTTAGTTTAAACGCTATTTCAAAATTTCAAAACCGATGAATGCTTTTATATTTGTTCGAAAAAGGGTCAAAATTTTCCGTGTTGAAGCTTCAATTCATTCAGCCTTTGAAGCATATTCATTCAAACTGTGTCAGTATTTTTAATTAAAGTCTTTATTGTAAATCAAAACAGATACTAAAATTATTTAAACATCGTGGTATTTTGACACCCATTTAATTTGAGCGCATCATGAATCATACCCACCAAAAAGCTGAAACACAATCAGACATCGTCCAAATTGGTGTAACTGCATTATGTATATAAGAAGTATAGCAATCTTTTCAAAATTGCATTAAAATTATTTTAACAAACTATCAAATTCTCTTTGACAAACGGCAAATCGAAAACAAAATGATTAATGAATTTTAAAACCTCTGTAAATAATTTCTAAAATTGATTATTTTTTATAATTGTCTGTAATTGCTACATGATCTTCTATAAATAATTAAATATTAACAAATAATCCAGGAGAACAAAAGTATGTGTTTCGAAAGTAGTCTTTAAAATATTTTGAAAGAGTGCACGAATTTTACACGAGTGCACTTTTTATATTAATGAATGCAGTGGAGAGGTGTTGGTGTGTCTGTGAACGCACTAAATGCCATATGAGTGTTGCCGTGTTCGTATGCTCGCGCGAATGTGTGTGTATGTGTACATGCATACATACACGCGTGCTTACATAAAATTCTTACTCATGTACGTAGTGCTTGCTCTGTTCAAATTAATTACATGTATTTTGGCATGTAATTTCAATAATTTAATTGCTCCACGTCCATCGCATTTAAATTCATCGTCAACATATTCGTTCATATTTGCTTTTTACAAAAATGAAGATTGAAAAATGCTGTCCTGGTGATGTGTGTGGTTGTGATAAATATAGTTGTTGATTTTGTTATTGTTATAAATCTGTCACATTATTAAAGCAAAATTTATTTTAATTGTTTAATCATAATCATTATCTTCATCTGTGCCATAACATGAACTGTAATGACATATAGAAGTTTGCAAACGCACATACACACATTTACTTAAATTTATACACATTTACACACGCTTATGAATATTTTTTTGCATGCTTTCAATAATTTAAATCAGAATTCATTGTTTGAAAATATGGCCATTACGATCGAAAGGAAAAGTAATAATCGCATAAAATTGCTCGTAACATAAAAGGTGAATAACCTTGAAAACGAAACGGTGAAGAATTTATTGATTGAAAAAGTCTTTAAATATTACGAATGACGAATGGTTTTCTTTCCCAAACTTTTATACCGAAAGTCAGTTTCATTTTAACGGAATTAACTGAAATAAAATTGTGTGAATAAATAAACGAAATTGAATAAAAATTTTCAATGTCAGGAACATTTCCTGAAGAAGAAAAAATCATTAATAACAAGGAAAAAGTTTACAAATTGAAAATTTATCGAAACCTATTTGAAATATTATTTAAATTAAATTAGAGCGTTTTAATTTAAACTAGAAGGCTCGTTTACGATTCTCCTGACTTTAGGATATTCTTTCAATTTCTATATTCGACAATCTTGACCGCAGGGAATGAGATTAGCCGCCTTGCAATCTCTCAATGTTCTTAACAATTTGACTTATAGTTTTATCATAAATAACTATTTATCTCGATAAGACAGTTAGACAGTTAAATGAAAATTATCCTCCATCCGTTTGTATGTCCGTCTTTCTGCCTGTACAAGTAATTAATGCCTCCAGAAATTGTCAAATAAAACACGAAACAATTAAGTCGCAAACCAGCAAACGTGACAACAAATTGCGGAAGGCCACTTTGGCGGATACGTCGACTCGACTTAGCTTTCTGTCAGAGAAGAGCAATCACTAGGATATTGGTGAAGGAGGTGTAACACACCCTACGACAAATTACATAAAATGTAGCTGCTGCGGGCAGAACGGTAGGGAAGCCGTAGCAAGTTTGTTGTTTGTAACAATTGAAAAATTCTCGAACGCAAAGTGACTATCAATTAATATGCTGTCACGTACGATGGGTACGTATGTACGTACCATATACACATACAAACATATACGCAAACGCAAATAAACTGACTGAAATGTTGAGAAGTTGTTCGCATTAAAATAACTTCGTGCAGAATCGTCGTCATACTCGTCACCAAAGTCCTCAAGGACAGAAATAGGAAGAATAAAAGGGTTGGGAAAGGTAGGAAGGTGACAAGAGTGAATCGAGCGGAAGGGCTTTAACTAATCAACGATCAACAAACATTTATGTAAACGTTGCGAGCATATTAAATCGACTCTTGTCGCTCTACGTTCTTCGTTCCTTTACGTCCTTCATTGCTTCACGTCCTCCGACGGTTTACGGCACGGTACGTTGGGTTAACCGTCAGTGAAGAAGTTATTATTTTGCGTTTTCGTGTACAATTTGATTGACTGCTATTGTCACTGTTGCTGCTTCTGTTACCTCATTCAACGCTCTACTCACTAAAAAATAATAGACAGCTCTTCGCGTCGAGAAATAGAATTTTTAAAAAGAATTTGGTCAGCAAATTAAAGAATTTTTGGTAATATTAGAACAAGTTAGTATGTAAACCCCGCAATGGATTAGTGAACGAGTAGAGAAAAAGTATGACTCTTGAAAGGATCCGCAAACGAACAACAACCTAAACAGACGGTAGTCTGTAAACAAGTTGGAAAATGCCAAAATTATATGACGACCTGTTTACCGTCATGCTTGAATAGTTATATCAGAAATATCTCACTCTCTTAACGAATCACTACCAGAAGAATTGATGAAATTTACTTGGAATAATTTCGATAATAAATAATTTTTATTATCGAAATTATTCCAAGTAAATTTCAAGAATATTATTTCATTAATAAAACCTATTACTCAAAAAGCTATTTTCGCATTCACACACATATATTGGTTGACATTGATTTTTATTGATAAACACTTTTCGCTTTTTATTATTTTTTATTTAAAACAAGTATCACTTAATTTAATTAATTACATTGAGGTTAACGTAAATACGCGTAACAAGCAAAACTTTTGGCATTTCATACGGTGAAATTATATGAAAGTTGTTGTTGTTGTTCTTCCTGTTATTGTTATTGCTACTGCTATTAGCAGTACCTGATAGCTTTTCGGGTCTGTGTGATGTGGTCAAAATAAATGCAATTTGGTAAAAGCACTCACCAGCGTAAAAGGTCTTTAATAGTTGCAAAATTAATGAAATTAGCTCTGTGTGTACGTATATGTGTGTATTGTGTGTACGAACATTTGCAGATACTCGCATGCTACAGAATGACAAGAAAACCTCTTTTTTAATGAATCCTCGATTACATTCGTAATGCAATTATGAGCATCCCTTTTGTACGAAACGAAACGAAGCGAAACGACGCTAACAGTTACGGCTACGTTAACAACAACGACGAATACGGGCCGTATGATTCGAAACTGCATTGTCTGCAGCGAGTTTTGACAACAAGGACTATCACGGAATGCTTGCGCAAAATGACAGGATATGCAAAATCAAAATGCAAAAAACAAATACATTTTATTTTAAAATATAACAATTATTTCATGTAAAAGGGTTTTTGCGCCCTACGCCCAAAGAGTATATTCATGTTGATCTTTCTTTTCCAATGCATAACAGAGTAAGTAGAAAATTATATATATATATATTATTAATTACATATATTATATATTTTAATTATATATATTATATATATTAATTGTATTATATATATTATTAGAAAATTATATATATATATATATATATATATATATATATATATATATATATATATATATATATATATATATATATATATATATATATATATATATATATATATATATATATATATATATATATATATATATATATATATATATATATATATATATATATATATATATATATATATATATATATATATATATATATATATATATATATATATATATATATATATATATATATATATATATATATATATATATATATATATATATATATATATATATATATATATATATATATATATATATATATATATATATATATATATATATATATATATATATATATATATATATATATATATATATATATATATATATATATATATATATATATATATATATATATATATATATATATATATATATATATATATATATATATATATATATATATATATATATATATATATATATATATATATATATATATATATATATATATATATATATATATATATATATATATATATATATATATATATATATATATATATATATATATATATATATATATATATATATATATATATATATATATATATATATATATATATATATATATATATATATATATATATATATATATATATATATATATATATATATATATATATATATATATATATATATATATATATATATATATATATATATATATATATATATATATATATATATATATATATATATATATATATATATATATATATATATATATATATATATATATATATATATATATATATATATATATATATATATATATATATATATATATATATATATATATATATATATATATATATATATATATATATATATATATATATATATATATATATATATATATATATATATATATATATATATATATATATATATATATATATATATATATATATATATATATATATATATATATATATATATATATATATATATATATATATATATATATATATATATATATATATATATATATATATATATATATATATATATATATATATATATATATATATATATATATATATATATATATATATATATATATATATATATATATATATATATATATATATATATATATATATATATATATATATATATATATATATATATATATATATATATATATATATATATATATATATATATATATATATATATATATATATATATATATATATATATATATATATATATATATATATATATATATATATATATATATATATATATATATATATATATATATATATATATATATATATATATATATATATATATATATATATATATATATATATATATATATATATATATATATATATATATATATATATATATATATATATATATATATATATATATATATATATATATATATATATATATATATATATATATATATATATATATATATATATATATATATATATATATATATATATATATATATATATATATATATATATATATATATATATATATATATATATATATATATATATATATATATATATATATATATATATATATATATATATATATATATATATATATATATATATATATATATATATATATATATATATATATATATATATATATATATATATATATATATATATATATATATATATATATATATATATATATATATATATATATATATATATATATATATATATATATATATATATATATATATATATATATATATATATATATATATATATATATATATATATATATATATATATATATATATATATATATATATATATATATATATATATATATATATATATATATATATATATATTCTTATTCAGAAACTCAATTTAGCATTGTCCCGTCCGCTTTTCTGTTTGTCTTACCGTCCGTCTGTTCCGAATGTTCGCAGAAATCACGATTTTTGGAGAATTAATAAACATGTTCATTGTAATAAACATTGGCAACAAAAATCGGAATTGCAGGTAGCAGGGTATTTAAACTTTGGCCATGCAGAAATTCGCCTTCTTTCTAGTTACTTTTACTGTTTTATCGTCCTCTTTCCGTTTGCTATAATAGACAAAATAAACCCAAAATTGAATTCCACTTTATAGTTTTTAAAATATTCTGTTAAAAAATATTCTGTAAAATATTCTGTAAAACATATTTTCCTCATTCCATTCAAAAAGACACAAAAATACCAAAAAATGCAATAAATTCAAATAAATGAATAATAAGAAACATTTAACTAAATATTATAATATTTTGTGTATTTAGCATATTTAAACTACAAATTAGCCCCTTTGGTAGGCCCCTTTAGAGGTCGTCATACTTGCATTTATCAATATACGTAATTACATTTCCAAGTGCTGAAAATTGTGAAAAATAGTAAGGATCTTTTAGATCTATATTACCCTATTTTGGTTAAAGTTGTTGTTGTTGTTCGTTCATTTGGATTATTACCAAAGTTATTCCTTACTATATCGTTGTTGCTATTTTTCTTCTTCTTTATAACTTTTCCCAGGATAGTTTAAAATTGAAACTTTCTTTGCAGTTTTTGTCATTATTGTCTGGTTAGGGATTCATGTTAGTCATTTATATAAAAAACAAAAACAGAGAAAAATCACTTTTAACACTTCGAACAATAATTAAAAAAGTTGTGCAATTTTACATCTGTGTGACCACCATATGGCCTATTTTGGTGGTTGGCAATATGAAGAAAAAACCCTTTGGTTTATATTTGGGTTTTGCGAATTACGATCCCGCAATGAAGAAATACATGATATTGAAAATAAGTTTTTATTGAGTTGTCTAGCCGATTTACGACTGAGCCAATTTACAAAAACTAACGTTTAAATATTTAATAAATATTAAAAGTATATTGATCGAAACTTATTTTAAAGGCAGTTACGCAACATATTCTGTTGAACTCAAGTTTAACAGTGACCAATTACTGTAAATTCGTGTAAACAGCTATTCTTAAATTAATCTCGAAACAATCTCGAGAAAAACACACCCTGTTTCTCGTCCTTAGCTAAACTTTTAGAGATCTAAAGCAATAGGGGCGTTGTATAAGAAAAGTCTATAACACTTATTTTTCTTATTTTCTCAAGGAAAATCTGTAACATTAAATTTCAAAACCAATTATCGGTATCCGTAGGATGTGTTTCATTCTCATCGCCCTTTATCCTCAAATATAATAAAAGTTCGAAAAAGTTCTTTTCAGTTTTATTAGTTTCTTTCTTTTTTTTTTTTTTTTTGTTTTTTTTTTTTTTTTTTTTTTTTGTTTTTGTTTTATTTTTTTTTTTTTTTGTTTCTTTTTAACTTCGTTTCTATCTCAAAACTTTTTGTTGTTTTTTCTAAAACAAAAGAAAGCATGACCTTTTTAAAACCCGGCCATTCCGTTTTCAGTTTCTTTAAGATTGAAAAAATTTCCAACGAAGTTTGTCGTCATCAAAAAGAGTATCAAACACGTTATGTAAATGTTTGCACATCGTTATGATGATAATCACATCGCAATCACCATCATTATCGAAAACGTTAGTATCACAACATGATATTTACTGTGGGGATCGGTTTCGGTACGGTTTCAGACGTGGATTAATTCCACGTCAGCATGCTAAACTTTTTCTTTGCAAGTTTTTCTTTGTTCTTCGGAAATTTTCATAATTTTGAAATAATTTTTTAACTTTTATATATCTTACCACTCTGCGTTAGAAGGGTTAAAGTCATATAAACTTAAGTTTTCGAATTGTAACCCACGTAATGAAGAGTGTCATTTACTCTAGCATGTATATATTATTTAGTTAGAAATTCTCTCCTGCGTTTATAAAGCCCTGTCCGCTCATAAGTCTGTCCGTTTGTCTGTTTGTCGATAAATCTGTCTGTATAATTTGATCGATATAAATCAATCGAAATTCAATTAGTCTTGATGAAAAGTTAATTTGCCTTAATAATTTAAAATAACTGGTACGATCTAAATGCAAATATGTGTTCTTTAATATAATAATCCTCTTATCAAGTATTTTATTAAAGTTCAATATCATTGATAGACTGATTCTTTCACAGCTGAAATAACCTTCCCTGAAATTGGAGTTGATTTAAACGCGTTTGTCTGCTCATTGCGTATTCTGCTCACGACGACAAATTTCAAACCTTCTGATAAGCCTAACGACAAACGAAATGCTGCCGCCATCAAAGCATGAGATGCGACTCGAAAACTAAATCACGTACAACATTTCCGTATACTCGGATGACGATTCGGATGATTACCAGATCATCTAGTTCACATGATAATGATTCTGGTGATGTGGATAATGACGTAACTGATAAAAGCGATAATGCAAATGAAGGTTCTTAATGACCTGAAGTTACTAGAATTAAAGGTAATCGTAAGAGTAATGTTTGCTGAGACAAAGATTATGACCTTGATGGTGAAAACTTTTGACAATGACAATTGATGAAGATTATCATGAGGTGAATAATTAAATGTCACAGACATTCTTTAAAACGTAATATTAATGAAAGTAAATAAAAACGGTAAAAAATCAAAGCAAATTATATAAAAAGATTGATAAAACCGAAGAGACAAACAAGAATTTAGTCGGAGTCATTGAAATTCACGCTTTCCGAAATGAAGTAAAAGAATTTAACCGAAAGGTGCTCCATTCGGAAAAGTTCATTCAATAAGCGGTGAAAGCGATTCTTGGTAAGTCAGGGTGAGTTGGCGGAGGGGGGTGGTTGGCAGCCGGAGGTTTGCACTGAAGAATCGAAACGTAATCGAACCCATCGAAAATCCGTGTATCTGACACACAAATTAAAATAACAATGGTTTTTGCTATGCAGATCTAAAGACCTCTATTTTTCTCTCTCTCTCGCTCACTTTCTCTTGGTCTCCTTCTTCCATAGATAGTACTCCTCATTTAATTCTTCTTGTCCTATAAATTTTTCTTGACTGTTCGAAGTTCACAGTCAGTTTTTGCTTCGATTGTTGTTGTTATTGCTGTTTTTGTTGTTATTGTCGATGTGTTTTGGCAACGATTGTGTTTCGTTGCCTTGTAAATATCTATTACCTTGTAATCCTTTGTTGTTGCTTTTCATTTTTTTTACAATCTTAGCTTTCAGTTTTGTTGTTTTGTTCGGATTCTCGAGCACATCCAAAAATTTTTATGTATACGTAAACGTTCTCTGAACGAAACGCGTAGGGGAGAAGCGCTTATAGAGCTGCAGATCCCTGAAGTCGAGTGGAGTCAAGTAGACTCAAGTGATGTTGAGCTAAGAGTCAATTGGTTGATTGTCGTATTGGCTTCGAAAACTGTCTGATGACTTTCGTTTTTTTGGGGTGAGCGGAAAATGGATTCCTTTTGCTTAAATTCGGAAAGAAATTTTTTAATTAATTAATTGACGGAAAGTGGAAAATAACTCTTAATTGCTTGTTGAAATGTAGAATAAACTGTTATGCTTTTAAGGACTATTTAGTAAAGTCAAGTGTTGATAAATTTTAACATATATCTGTATCGCCAAGTCTACGCTCTATTGATGTTGTTGTTTTTTTTTTTGAAAATTTTAAAAATTATTTATAGATAATTACATTCGATTATTGTTGTTTTATGAATATAACATAAATTAATTTCATCAATAAAATCATAACATAATTTCGCCAGAGAAAAACGACGCTTCATATTCTCCAGTGACTTGAGTTCTCGACCTAATTCGACCTTTTAGGCGTGTAAGCCAAGATCTTCACGCAATAGTAGCCGCAATTGCGCCCAGTTCCTGAGAATGGCATTTTATCGACTGATTTCTTACATTTTGACCTTAAGGTTCGAGAGCTGAAATATTTGGTGTAACTCGATTACTCTTTTTCAAAAGGGCAAAGAAACTTCCAAGAGGTGGACATGTTAAGTTGGGCTTACCCATTATAACACGCAAACCTCGGACGGTGAGATTTAGAATAAGGTTTCAAGCATAGTCTCTTAAATGCGGAACGTTTATTAACTTCATCATAATAAAAGTGTTTACCCTGGCCAGCATTTTACTGTTGCCAGAACGTTCAAAAGTTGAAAAACGTTTAAAGTGCACCCGTATAAGAACATAAAATTTATACGAGACTTTACAAAACTCCAATATAATTTTAAAAATTTATAGCAATAGAAATATATTTGTCAGAAAATCTTTCTACACAAATTCAAGAAATTTAAGGATGCCAAGAGTCTACACACTCCAGTATCAGTTGGTAGAGACTTCTCATCTTAAATTGTTCAGGAATATTTAATGGAAATTATTTCTAAAAAGACAATATCGGGAACAGGCGATCACCATTCATCTAACGACGCAACTGACTGAAGCAGAGACAACGACTGAGCAAACAATTGAAAATTTAACCAGAAAAATCGTTTGGTCACCCACGCAAAGAGTTCCGAAATCAGTTAGTGAAACCGCCAAGCATTCGAGCACTAAGAAGTCAGACTAAGATTGTGTTTACTTTAGAAAAAATGACAAAAATGCATTCCCGAAACTACAACAAATGAAAAAATCTACGTCAGCCTCAACGTTCAAACGATGAGTATTTCGAGAGGGTTATGAAAGAGAGAGTGTTACGAGAGTCTTAAAAAAAATTACGAGGTTGTTACGACGATGTTCAACGGCGAGGAAAAGATTTGCTTGAAAAATGTCAGAGTAAATGAATAAAGGAGTGCGCAGTCTATTCTTGGGAAAGATAAGAAACGTTCCCACCCAACAAAAAAAATGGAAAAATTGTGGAATTTCAATATACACTTGACGAGATAAGGAAAACTAACCAGAAAAGTGGCTGTTGAAATATTTACCAGAGAACTATGAAAAATCACGCATTAAATTACCAAGCTGTTTTATTGGAAGAACATTTCTTTAAAAAACTTAAATTATTTTACTTGATTTCAAAATTATTCTCTTTTGCTTGAAATAAATTTTTTATTGCGCTTTATTAAAAAATCTTCAAGATTTTAAAGACTATGGTGATGGTTTGATATCACATATCACACCACACTCATCCGATTAGCTCAAACATGTTTGAACAAGGGTGAATATTTCTATTTAAATTTAAATATTTATTTTAACCTTTATTTAAGCTTCTGAAACCTGACGAAACCATCAAGCATGTTGTGTAGGTTGCACGCGTCGACCGGACGCATATTTCATTACTCAAAACAAGGTGGTTGATTCTAAATGGGATGTTTTAAAGGATTCAGAGATACAGATTACAGTCTGGAGTAATCTCTGGACTTACGAAGTTATACAATAAATCCTGTTCACAAATGCACCAAAAAGCCGAGCAGATCTTTCATAGGGCCGATATGTTCTCATATTTAAATTATAATCTGTTATTTTCTTGAACCTTGGAAACAATTTAAGTAATTTCTTTATTACGCACACAATTTAAAATTCACTCATTATTTCATTTCCTTTTCTTCTCCTGAGAAGTATTAAGCCAAAATTGTTTTAGTGTATATCATTGACTTATCAGCACAATTTTTTCATTCATACGCAAGTTAGGTGTAACGAATTGTTTGAATGGATATAAGGGTTAAGTTAATATTACGCTCTAGAGGCAGGCGCACGGTTTCCATCTGTTTTCTCCAGAAAATAATGGCCTTAATAGTAAAATAGAAAATTCTTAGCGAATAATTTATTGCGTTTGACATCCCAACATTTTTTAAATTAAAAAAATAGAAACGAATAAGCTCTAAAATTATATAAAATCTTGCGCCTGAAAAGCGCTTTTGTTGTCTCTCTTTCGGTAAAAATGCTTCCACAAATAAATGCACACAAAGGAAAAAAATCAAAAAAGCCGGAAGGCCGTCGAAGAAGAGGAAAGCAAATATTACCGCAATCTCGACAGGGAAGCATTATAAACATTTGTGTGGGTGACTGTGAGTGAGTGTAAGTGTGTGTTTGCTTCTGAATATTAAAATGACAAAGACTACTAAAGCGCATTTACCTATGAACGATTATAATCTTTGTCGGCAACGGAAAACGGAGACGAAGACGGAAATATATGAGTCTGAAAATGATAAGGCGCATATTGCTCTTGCGTCGTTAGACGCACATATGCACGTATCCCTGATAAATTAATGTTTTTTTGTAAAGAAACTATTCATGATAGAAGTAGATAAAGGACTCGTCCTGGTTTTAAAAATGTATCCTCCTTTAGAAGATACACGGACTCCAAGAAAATTAAGAAATAAGTTTTTAAACGTTTAGTGTTTTTGTGATTAGGAGAAATTTCAAGAGAAGAATTTTTTAAACGTTTAGTGTTTTATGTTTAAGAGAAATTAGCGTTTAAATTTAAGAGAAAGGCTCGGCTGAATTATCCATGTTAGGATTAGGTTCGATTAGATTGTTTGTGGAGAAATTGGTTCGGGGAAAGTTTAAAAGTTGAAATTGGTTCAATCACCAAACAAGTTATAGAAGAAAAATTTGCTTGATCGCGAAAGGTCAATTTATTCAATGGCTGACCCGTGAATTGGATAAAGATGATGAGCAGTATAATCGCAAAATGTATTTCATTTATGAATAAAAGTTCAATTGTTTTGAATACAAATCGAAGAGTTTCGACAATCTGGATTTTAGATCTTATAATTCGAAATTAATTTAAAAAGCAGAAGCCCGAAACAAAAAATTCCCAAAACAACATGACTCCGAAATGACAAAATCGGGAACATAAAATTTCCAAGAAATTCTGGTAAAACCACAAATACTTGAATTGTGTAGGTTTTAATACAAAAAAAACATGATCGGTTAAATAAAAATTAACAACATTTTCAAGCCAAACATTAAAAATATAAAATTTAAATTATAAATTAAAATAAAATTAAAATTAATTAAAAAGATAAAATTTAAATTATAAAAAACATTAAAAAGATAAAATTTAAATTATAAATTAAATAAAATAAAAAGATATTATCACATAGGATTCCTTAAAACTGCCGTGATTTTTGTCGGTTTCAATAAATTAAGTACTTATAGCGAATTTAATTTATTGAATATTTCGGATCGTTAAATGGATTTGAGGATTTTTCGTAAGGTATCAATTTTCCGCAAGAAAAACCAACTACTAAAACTTACTAGATGTAATCTAAACCTCTAGATAAATAGGTTACTATGTTAAGCCTTAATCACAAGCAAAACCACAAAAGCCAAAAGACCCAAAAAGATCAAGAAAATCATAACAATGTCAAGTAATTTAATATAAGTGTTTCACTAACACAAATGCCACAAACAATACCGAGTACTGTATTTGACTAACATAAATGCCAGCAATAACAATAAGAATGATAACAACAACACCATCAACAACAACAAATTAAATGACAGAAGCAAACAACAACGAATACTGTATTATGTTTATTGTATGTAATCTTCGACCAACACAAACACATTTGAAGTGCTCTGTCGAATAGTCTTCGTAAACACTTGAACTAATTTTCAATTTTCTTCAATGGCATTACATCCGGCAGTTGTTTATCAGTTGACCGGATCCTGGTTTATGCAAGGAAATACTTATGAAAAGGAGCATGTAAGAACCCTTATTTGACCCTAAATATTGACTGATAAACTGACTCGGAGGAGCGATTGTATAGGTGAGAAGTATATAGAAAGAAAGGGAGAAAGAGACAGATGGATAGAAAATATGCAAACGATATGAAAACCCTTTAACTTTTCCCATGTTTTTTTCTCTTTTTATTATTGAATATAGATTGGTTAAGAACATTTTAAAAAATTTTTACTTTCAGAGAAGAAAAAAGGTATAATCATAGACTACAATCTTGATACTTCTAACAAATTCTAAAAACTGTTTGAAAACTGATAATTGAAGTGTTCATCTCAAGGCAGTTCTAAAAAAACATGCTTACAGCATAAAATTTTAAGAAACTTTGAAACTTAATGCTTTAATAATGTAATTTATTTGCTTAACTCTCTCTAAAAATTTTATGTATTTAAATACATAGCATTTTTGTACAACACAATATAAAATTATGACTTCCATTAGCATCTTCTACCAGATCTAACTAATAATTTCTTAGATAATTTTTAAAACCATAATTAATATTTCAGTGTCCCAAACCGGAAATAAACCGAGGTGACGCTACGTAGATTGTTTTTCTGAAATTTCAATCACTTTTAATGTTTCTTAGCTTCCGTTATTGTGGTTGTTATTGTTTTAATTTTTTATACGCGTGTTTCATTTACCGCATCTTCGTATTTTGTTATTTGAAAAATAATATTCTGAAACCTATTTCACATCCTGAAACACATTTAGAAATATGTGAAAATACGAATAAAATTTTCATTTCCTTTCCTTTTGAAGATATTTCCAGATTCATCTTCGACCCTCTGTAGATTCTTTTGTGATATTGCACACTTCTTTCTTTAATATTAAAAATATCTTCGGTTCAATTCAATTTTTGTTCTTTCCGGGAAAGAAAGTTGATGAAAATCAAACTATCCACACTTCAAAGGATATTGAGATTGTTATCGTTTATTCAATGAACTCTCTCTCTCTTTCTACTACACGCTATAACTCTCTGACTCTAATGTGTAGTTATACGCATCGAGTGAAAACCAGTAGCGTTAATGAAAGAAACTCTTGCAGGCATTATTTCTTTTCTCGGCTTATGGTGGGAAATAATGTGTTAGTAACAAAATGCGAAATGACAAGACATTTCGAAATTTTTTCATAATGGCGAAAACCCAATATCTCGAAACGACAAAATCTCGAAATTCATATATCAAATTTGCTTTGTACTCTCAGCAAACAGAGCTTCGCTGCTAAAATCATTATAGAATAGCAAGTACATGAGTATGGCGGCTTTTTGCCGCGGCAATTGTTATAACCATCAGTAAGTAAAACGACCTGTTGGTGACCTGGTATCCTGTGGAGAACCTGTGGAGGATTTCACCCTCGACAAGGATTGTAACCCTCAAGAAACAAACCCTTGACTTGGCTTAGAATGGAGCATTAATTGGAATGGTTTAGAATTGTGCTTTTGTCGGTCGAGATTTTGTTGTTTCGGTACTTTGGCATTTCGAGATTTTGCCGTTAGGGATTGTTTCTCTCCCCCGCAAAAACATTTGAATTTTTTAAACAAATTGTTTAATATCTTTTTCAAATAGAATTTCATTAATTTCAAGCATTACTTTTTATTAATTTCAAGCACGAAAGTATAACCCAATACCGCCACTGCTTTCAACATCTCGAACCAAGAAAATAAAATCGAAAAATATTTCAATTCTACGCGAGACTTTTTATAATCGCCTTGGGACAAGAGAATATTAAATTTATTAGCAGGGTAAGCGGAAAAATAATATGACGGAAGGAAAAAATTCAAAAGAAGGAGAGTGTGGAAATGAAATAGAGTGGCAGAGAGAGGGTCGAAAGAGGGATGAAAAATAATGAAAGCTTACTGTGAAATGAAACTGTCAACAAGCCATAAAATTGATACCATTAGAGAGTATGACAAGATTTTGTCAAGTTTTAAGTGAAGATATTACAAAAAAATGAAGAACTGTAGTAACGTAATCATGATAACTCAAAAAAGAGAAACAAGTAAAAAAATATAAGCATTGCCACATATACTTTGATGATACAATTGAGAAATGAGAACTGTGACAGTGCCGACATATGTTCAGAAATAAATAATATTATAAAAGAGAAAAACAAAATTTAATTAACTCTTGAACCCGAACTTGGAAGGAGAATTATCATTTCATTTTTGAGTAACACACATTTAACCTAACGATCATGTATTTGTTCATTGCTTGGAATTATTTTTCTTCTTGCAACTTCCTCTATTACTTCTTCGAGAGCCTTACCGAAAGGAGCTAAATAAAATTTCGGACGGATTGAGGGGAGTTCATTGTAAATAAAAACGAAAAGGCGTTTTCTCTAATTTTCCTTTATAATTACTTTAATATATGTTGATTAATTTTTCATTAACTTCGCTATTTCTCTATCGAAGGACTTGGTACGCCACTCCTCTCCTCACTCTACTCAAGCCGTTTCGAATTGCACAGCTTTTGTCAGCAACTTATTCACCAGCAGTTGCGTAAAAATAAGTTTAATTTGTCAAAAACTTAGCTAGCATTAGCTGAACGTCAAAAAATTACACATGAAATCAACATGAAAAACGAAAAAGAAATCGAAATTTATTTATTCAATCTTCGCCGAACGATGTATGCCCTAAGAATATTTTTTTGTAATTCATTGTAAGTTAAAAACACTGGCAGCATACAGGTAGAATAGCACTCATGATATAACGCGCGTGATAGTTAGAATATCATAACAGACATGCAAATTCTAATATTGCTCCTTTAGGTTAGATAAGAATGTAAAGTGTGTCAAATAAGAGCACAGTTATCCAGTCCGTTGATATTTTCAATTTTGTTGAAAACCAAACTAATATAACAGTTTCTATATCGTTTCCCACTCTACTGTAGATCATTAAAATGTACAACTATAAAAATGTTATCTAAAATGTTACTCATACTATCCGCTGTCATAAACTTTTATTATACACTTTTATTATAAACTTTTATTATACAGATATTATACACTCACGTACTTTTGGTTAAGAAGATATGAACAGTTCATATTACTATGACAAACATGGGACAAATATACGATTAGAGAAGTTATTTTTCTGTTCTGTTTGTAAAAATTTGGCGATGTGATAAGATGATGTTATAGGAGTTTAAAAAAAGTTCTTATGATGTTATAAGAGCTAAAAAAGTTTTAAAACACTAATCCAAGTGTACTTTATACTCTGTAATCGCGCACATTGGCGTAGCTGAGTAAATGTGGCACAGGAGATGAGTCACCCCCAAAGAAGAAATGTAAAATGCAAAATTTGAAATGCAAAAAGAGCTGAGCTTAAGATTTCATGAAATAGTTTTTCACAAACTTAGCTTTTCATTATATTTAGTTTATATTGACATTCATTGTCATTTCTATTTATCTATTCCTTTCTTATACAAATAACAAAAATCTTCTCAATCAAAATAATCTTTTGGAACCCTTCAAATAATTCCAATATTCATCCAAACGCTTCCGATGGAAGCCACATCACTAATTAAAAATTAGAAATAAAGTGACACCCACACAAAAACCGATCCACATCATAAAGTTATATATGTAATTTTATATGTGTGTGTATCCGAAACTAAATGAACGGGTTTTGTATTCGTTCCAAATCAATTTTGACAACTAGTGGTGTCTATTACAATTTATAATTGTTTTAGCTCATAAGCAATATACACAATATATCTACACAATATATATACACACGATTTAGGTAATATACACAATATACTTTTAGTAATTTGTGCGTATTTGCCTTTTTAGGAAACTTTTTGTAGTATGCATGATTCTTTAATAAAATCTGTAATTTTTCGTTTTTCAGAAATAAACACATTTCTGTCTGCCTCTGGTTTTTTGAAATTTCTGTTTTTTTTTTTTGCTACAAATATTGTATTATTTTCCCATCGATCCCATCAGTTATTTTTAACATCCCATCAGTAATTAATTAACAAACCATGAGTTTTATATTTCAGTATTTATTCTTCTAATTTGTTTTACAGGGCTAACCACGCAAAACATATGCCACTATTTTTGAAGATTTTATAAAACCTAATTAACTGACAGAAGAATGACAGGTAATGCTAACAAAATCAATCCCAATTACATTAACTTTAATGAAGTAAAGTAAACAATGATAGAAAATTCAGTCGGTTCCATTGACTTTTAATCGAACATTTAGTTAATGAAAACTGATATTTTCATCTGATATTTTGAATTAATTGGCATTAATTGAGAGAGTACTCGAATATAATTCACTCAATAAAAATAGCTAACAGACTCTTGACTCTTTGTTTTCTAATTGTGCTGACATAATGTAATAATAATGTTAATTGTTTTAATTATGCATTTGTCAAAATATATAAAAATTACTGCGGAATTTCATTAATGATAAAGTGGAATATTTTAAAACTGCTTAATAATTAATTTAGTGCCATTTATATTTTATTGAAGAGAATCTTTTAAACTACAATAATCTCGACACAATCACCATAATCATCGCTACTTATACAAATGATCAAATAAACGTAATCGTAATGGACAATATTTAATTAATTATTTATGTTATATTCAACTAACTGAAGAGTCTTTCCAATATCACGCAAAACTTCATTTAAGTAGATTCGTTTTGCTTTTTTCAATGTGTTCGCTCTCCATCCCTCAAATTGCTCTTTTCAATACGCTCGCTTTTCATTTCGATCAATTTTCAATAATTTAGAAATAGGTGAAAAGCACCTTTATACCAACCATTAGTGCATGCCCTTTCAAAAGAAATTTCTTGTTTAAAAATCGCTTTATTAACTACCCAGAGACTGTTGAAATATTAGGCTAATGCTATCCTATCAATGAAGAGTCTACCTTTTAGTACAAATAACGAATAATACAATGATGTTAAATACATATCTATGTATTGTAAAATGCCTACAAGTGGAATGGTATAGATGTATAAGTGCTTAAATATATGGATAAGTACTTGTAGGTAAAAATGAGCAACTGTAGATAAATCAAGCGAGAATGAAATTCTTTACATATTTGCCTTTACAGCTCTTCTACAGCTCTTATAATACTCTTCTAATATAATAGTCTACTGCTTCAAACAAATTCTTTTATTCAATTCATTTATTTACTTAGGCTTTTTGTTACATCCATCGATTTAACCCGTGCATTATGTATTCAATCACTCACTCATTCATTCCTATCATTCTTCCAAACACGTATCAATAAACGTAATAGTATTTTTTGCGTTGAATAGGAACAGATTCCCGTCTTTCAATACAATTGTATACGTTGCGTTATTGTTGTTGTTCATATTTTTCGTTTGCAGAGGATTTAAGTGTTGGCCAGTTAATTAAAAAATTTAACACTTAAGCATAGTATTCACACTTCAATTTTCTAATACCCGACACACAAACAATGACGAGGAATTTGATGACAATGAGTAAGAATTTTAATTATAATTATATAAAATTGCCAACAACAAACTATTTTAAACGTGATAAAAGTTAATAGAAGTGATAGAAATTTGTGGAGAAATTATTTGTGGTTATAAAGACATAATCGATTGGACATAAAGTAGTTTGTGTTTTATTTTATCGTTTCTTATCAGCTAAGTAAAACCTCCCCTAAAGATCACGTAACGGTTAAGAAGCCGTGGGTGTTCACTCAATGAATTTCTCACATCCTTACCATTTCGGATTTTTTCTCTTTCTCTTTTGTTTCATTTCTTTATTCTTCACTTCAATGATTTGGAGACTGAAATCTGATTTAAAACATTTTGTGTTATTATATATTCGTACAAGTAGTACATTTTCATTTTGCTATCGATAACGATAGTAGATTTTCTATTCTGCTTTGTTGGTCAGTAATGATCATGATTAGAATGTCGTTCGAGATTCGAAATCGACTGACCTCTAACTGAGTTTTTTACTTTTGCCAGTTTTGTTTTGCCAATATTCTTTATGCTACATCTCGATTTTAAAATTCAATTTTGTGTTTGCTTTTCTTCTGCAAACTTATGCATGGGATGTGTATTGAGATAACATGCTGTTATTGTGACAATAACTGCTGGTGTTGGACGTGTAGCTGTTATTTTTTGAATCGTTATTCGCGTTGAATGAATACAAGCTTTTGTTACCCTCTCGGCTGATGATTATCATGAAAGTGTTTCTGTTCTGCTTTTTTTGTTCTTACATTACATTATTAGCATTAAAGTCAAAGGAGTATTTATCAATCCAGCTTTTGTTGTTGCAGCCACATAAGTACTACTGCCTCCTTCTACTGATAGTGATGATGATACTGCTGGTTGCCACTATTGACGATGATGGTGGATTATATAAGTTATATGTTTATATAAAATACAAATATATCTAATTATATAAAGTGATCGGTAGTGAATTGACATTAGGTTTAGTTTTGTGTTTATCATTGCTGATACTTCTAAAAAATTATTTTCAGTTTCCAATGCTTTTGAATACGAAACTAAATGTGTGTTTCATGATATTTTGATGAGCTACGAAATAAAATTGATCCACGAATGATTACAAAATAAAGCAATATTTTTAATAGAAAAGAAAATTGTACACGCAAATAATTCTAAAATTCCAATTAATTTAAACCAGTTATAAAGCTCTAAAATTGATTGAAATTAATATTTCAAAAATTTAAATTCATATTTAAAAAATGTATACAAAACTACATACGCAATTATGAATTCTCTAGCTACAAAAGAATGAAACAAAAAAAAGTATAAATGAAACATTTATTTAAAAGCCGAAGCAATTCTCATTCCGTGAAATTACATTTCTGTAACACTTACACATTACTAAGGTCTACTTGTGCTCCTTCCAGCGCATTCCTACCCCTCTCTACCTCACATTCCTAATGGCCAACAAACAGACAAACGAACAAACCGCTAAAATGCAAAATACGCGAAAAACGTGTTCAGCGCTAGTCCATAAATTGCATGAGAATCCATTGCTATTTTGTGAACAGCAAAACAGCAAATGTGAATGCAAATGCAAAAAGAAATCAAAATGAGATAAATTTATTCAAAACAGAAAGCATTAAAAAAAGCAAGCGATAATGCCGTAATCGCGAAAGCATTACCATACGAGCTTTTTTCATGAATACCCAAAATAAATTGTACATTTTAGATTTACCGGAATCAATAACAGAAATAGTTTAATAAATAATAAACTATACAAATTGTACATTCTTCCCTGGTCATTAATAAAATATTTAAAAAAGATATTATCACAATATTACTTCTGAATTACAAAGGAGGTGATTTTTGAATAATTTCTCTTACGAAATTTTTTTTCAAAATTAAATATTAAAATTTGTATAGAATAATAAATTGCTCTGGCAGTTTAATTTGTCTAATTGTAATGTCTGCTTAATTGAAAATCAATGTTTTGTCGCACATCAAGTAAAATAAGTATTTATTGAATAAAGGTTTTATGCTTTATTTGAATTATATTCAAAAATTTCATTACAAGCTTCTCAATCAGTTTTTAAAAGCTCATTGAAAACCTTACAATTTTTCCCTTTGCTTCTCTTTAATTAAACGACTCGAGAATGCGTGTATGAGAGACAACAGAGTACAACGCAATTTAACCTTTTGTTACGCCCTACCCACCCCCCCCCCTCAACCAATAGAATAACAACGAAGAAACAAATACACAAATTTCATTTTAAGAAGTTGAAGAATTCCAATAACTGGATTGCCGGAACGGGCTTTTCTTATGAAACAATGCAGAGTAAAACCCCAATGGATAGGTCTGATGGAGAAAGGGTTGTGCGTGAAATGGAGACGAGAAGAGATAAATGTGAAAAATTATAAATTTGTAAAGCAAAGTAATACGAGGCTTACTTTCCATTACAAAGTATTCAGTGAGCAAAACAAAAAAGATATTTAAAATTGTTATCGCTGAAAGGCCAAAGGATAAAGGTATTTAAATGAAATCGAGGTCTCGGTTATTTCAAAGTTCTTGAACTTCTTATTCTTTACAAAATTTTTTACAAATTAAAAAAATGCTAGATTATTTATATTACTAAGTTTTTACCAAATTTGGTTTATTAATTTCTTTGACTTCTTTAAAAACATTATTTAAAATATTGTCGTCTCTTTTCGACTTTACCGTTGTTTTGTTTCTTTTTAATTTCAAATCAATTCCATTCATGCTGTTTACAACACGGTGATAACTATTAGAATGGTGTTGATAATTATAATACCGTGTATAGTCTGGAAAATGTATTAATTTCATAGTCCCGACAACAACAATAACAACATCAGTAACAGCGATAGCGACAACGAAAAAGTAACCTTTCAAATGTCGTTCAGTTGATACAGCAAAATTGTTCTCCAAGAATAAAAAGCCGCAATAGTTTCAGCAATGATTGCAATACACCGCAATGCCAACAGCATCAACCAAAACAACAACAACAATAGAAAATCGTCAACAAAAGAGACTACAGACTACCAACTACCATTCCCACCCATAACAATGAAATATGAAAAAAACAAAGCAACGACAACAACAACAACAATAACAACACAATCATCCCACATCGGCAACAACAATCGGTTACCATCCGGACAATGAACAATTATAACAACAATAGCAATAGCCACCAAAACAAAGACAAAGCTAAAAACCATGCATTTGTGAACTCATCTTGTTATTGTTTTCGTTCGTTTATGTAAATGGATATTTTTTAAAATTTTTATTCATTTTTCGTTTTATTCCCCCCCCCCTCCTCATGAAATCACCTTTTGTTGCATTCCTCTTGTGTTGATACCGCTAAAGCTATTGTTATTGCTATTCTAGCAGTTACAGCTGCTTCGGTTGAACTTACATAAAATGCTTTTACAAACGCAAATTTGAGATTTTTGTTAAATATGAAAAAACAACCCACAAAAAAAACATTAAATTGTTGAGGTTCGTAAAGTACAAAATCCTGATCTGACCTGGCTCATGAACATTCTCAATGTCTGGTTCATACTCGTCTACCCGGCGCATTTAAAAATAAACAAAACAACAATAATAATAACAATAACAACGGCTACAACCACAACAACAACAACAAGAATAGCTACAACAGCATATTCTGCTAATTAATTGCACTTTGTGAGAATCTACTCCACAAAAAACGCATAGGAAAAAAAAGGAAAAATTAATCCATTTTTTTCTTTCAAGGATTTATTTCCATTTCATGGTCAGATTGGCCGGCAAATACTGACAGGCAGATAGTGAGATTGTGTATATTGCACAACATATATGTACTTCTTGTATCGTGTATCATACCCAATGCGCGAGCATACTCTTCAACATTCCACAAAGGAAAAGGGGGGGGGGAAGCGGATAACTGGGAATCAGAGAGAATAGCTGGAGGGCAGATTAAGGATTATCACTAATGGCTGGGCAGTGATGGTCGCGTGATAGACGAGAAGCTACGATTCAACCGACAAGTAGCTTTTATAAAAATTGGATCTACGAATAGTAAGCGACGACGCATTCGCATCGTTTGATGTGCACGCGTACACTTCAATTTCTTACCCTCCCTCCTCCCATATCAAACGAGATTCATATCCGGGGCAACAAAAAAGAATTCCATCTCAAGTGATGGAATTTAAAGTAATGAAAGATGACGGTAAGAATTATGCGTAAAAGGGATTGTTGTAAACGGATTAAGTTTTCCTTTTTTTTGTGTTTCTTTTTAAATGTAGTTAAATTTTTAGCGTTTTAAGAAATAAGTTGGAATGGTTTTTATTAATTTTGAAGAGTCTTAAAACTGCATATTTTGATGTGTTTTCATCGGTGACATGAAATCGATTGAAATCTTTACTCCTAATTGAGAAACGACATTAATATCCAGCAAGGATATTTTGTTCGCCAGACTAAAATTGTATACTCATAGCTGTTGTAAGTATTATATTTCGCTAATATTTTATTTGATATTAAATTTGTCTGAGTTTTACACTAAATTATTTTTAATATTTATAAAATCAAAGAATGATTAAAAGAAAGTTCAACAAGTCTTAAAAATGGCATGATGACGATAATGGTGGTGATGATGATTATGGCCTGATGATGATAATGACGACGGTGATGATATTGATGATGATCATTATGGAAAATAATTTGAATGAATATGAGCGATGTAGGAGTGATTGCAACAGCACCAACTCTGTTATGACGTTGCACAAGTAAGTATCATGCAAACAACACCAACAAAACCCAACTACATGCACAACAGCATCATCATTGACAACAGCAACAACAACAACAACAACAATGACAACAAGCAACGGAGTAAAATTAAACCAAGTCAAAAAATAACGAATGTGAAAGATATGTTTCTGCTTTGCCTTGATTATGAAAATTTTTCACTTTTGCTCGTTCGTGTGCAAAGTTATTCATTCCCCGTAGCGACTACATTCAGAGCAAAAGAGAAATTATGGAAAGACAAAAAATGAAAAGCTACAAAATCCATACTTTGAGTCGAATTTTCATTATTCTTACGTAATCTAATTTGTCTGAGTGAGCGATGAATGTTGAAATGGATCATCCTTCTATCGGTTACCGAATATCATGTATGTGATTTTTGTACATTTAGTCAGTCAGTCAGTCAGTCAGTCAATCAGTCAGTTTGTCAGTGAGTTAGTCAACCTTAGTCGGTTAGTCGTTGGAATGACTAGGCTGCAGGAGTGAAATATTTTTAAGAAAACCTCAACAAAGTGACCGCAATAGTATTAAATATTTTCTGGCTTAAGTATTCCAAATATTTCATTTAATATTTCTTTGCTATTTTAGTTTTTGTTTAATTTAATTTTGAGTTTATGGCGTATTAAATTTGAATTAGTTTTTGCGGCGATGAATCAAAAGCAATGTCTCAGTTTTTGATGCACCAGAAGAGCCCCTAATGGTAATAACGACTTACCGCTACAATTTCTTTACGGCCGATTTATGAAAATTGTTTGTTATTAATTTTAGGATTGGATAATTTAAATGTGATATATCTTAAACTGTTCGTATGGTTTTTTACAAGAGATATTTCTTTAATAAATTCACTTTTTAATTTTTCAAAGAAAGATTAAAATATCCAATACTCAAAATTTGGATTAAAATATCCAAATTTATTCGATTTTTTCAAACTATGAAACCAAGAAAAACGTCGTATGAAAATATCTGCAATAAATACTCACACCCTTTTGCAACATTTCATCGTCATTTTCCCATCAGTCATTTTTCCGTGAAGTAAAGAAAGCAATCTATTTCTCCTATTGTTGTTGATCTCTTCGCCACCATTCCGCCACCCCCAGAAAGGTTCTTCACTCGCATTTACCAAACGAAGGACTCCGTCCATTCAATTCAGTGTCGATTTCGCCACATGAACAGACACAACGAAAAAAGTGCCAATAAATGCTTTCCAGAGAAGTGATTGACTGACTTCAGAGAGCGAATGAAGTTAGCGAACGAATCAATGAGTTTTTGTAACGAATTTAGTCAGTTCCGAATCTGTATCAATCTGATATCCCGTCATCGTGTTAGAAAGTGCCGACAATCACTGACAATCACCGAGAGTGCAGTTTCGTGAAACAAGTTTGTTAAAACGTATTAAATGTTTTTGTATTTCCTTTTATGCTCTTTTCTTTACAAACGACAGGCAAAACAAACCGAAAAGAATTTTTTGGGGTAAATTATAAATATCGATTAGAAATATTGAGTTAATTTTTTTAAAATCTATCTAGAAAGCTGGAATACTCTTCTAGGTTAGAAATGTTTGAAAGGGAGGTAAAGAAAGGTATGAAAGGTGTGAAATCTTTTTTTTGGAAAGGTATGAAATCTTTTTTCTATAAAATAAAAACAAATTAATTAGAAAATTGTAAGTAAAAATAATAAAGAAATGGTGAAAAGTTTCTTTTATAAGTATATCCTGCCAATTTGATATGATAATTAGCCATTCCATTTAGGTCTGAAGAAACTCTTTCATCATTTCAAATCACTTCTAAAATCATAAAAATATTATTTATGACTAAGCAACTAAATGAGTAAAAGACGTGATAATGGCCAATATTAATCTGCTTTTCAATTTATTATGAATGATTGTCCTCAGGTTCCCGTTCTCTCTCTCTTTCTGTCTATCTTTCCTTTCTACTCTTTACAAACAATCCATTTCCCCTTTTCTCATCAATTTTTCTGTCGTGTCATCACAGAAGTAATGAAACATTGTGGAGATTGTCATAAAAGTTAAAACAAATCGACTTAAAACCGATAACAATAAATTCACAGTTAGCAAAAGAAAAGGACACTTCTCACTACTCTACAATTTAGTTTTGATAGAAAAAGGCAAAAATTAAGTAACCTTTCAAGGACTTCTGTACTTATTCATTTCGGAAATGAAATTTTCTCGAAGGCGATAAAATACAAAGAAATAAAGTGAAGGTTTGAAAAGAATCTACGTGAAGGAGAAAAGAATGAAGGGATATTAGGAAATATCGGAAACGGAATAGCAATGAAATATATTATCAAAACAACAATTTTTGCAATGACCTGAGTAACAAAAGAATTTATTTGTTAATTCGACGTAATTTATTACGTTACAAATAAAATCCTCCTTAAAATAATTATCGTAATTATGATAATTATTTTTAAGGAGGTAAGCAAAATTCTGAAAATTCTGAAAGTTATTGCTTGCTCAAATAGCCATTCATCCAAAAATGCGCCTCGCAGCTAAAGATGATTTTTCGTTTGCAACGTTTGCAATAACGAACACTCATGTTGATAATTAAGTTTCATCATTTGGACGTACTGCTCAATAGTGTAACTTGCTACAGTGATTTGGCATTACTGACTGAACTGCAAACACAGGATTTACCAGACGCCGGCTACACAACGTGACCGCTACAGCCTGTCGACATCGACCCGCTCTTATTGGGTCGTGGTCATAATCTTAGGACTATGCGATTAGACAGTATCAACTCCAGACGGTATCAATGCCCAGAGCAGTTTATACATAATTTATCACATTAAGAGCGATTTGTTCAAAGCAAATTTTGTTTTAATGCATTTTTATTTACGAATACAAAAAATACAATCTCCTCCCCTTTTAAATTGTTATTAACGATTTTTTTGTAAACTTTTTTCACATTTTTATTTTTATCAATATTTATCAATATCTTTATCACTATATATTTTTATTTAACACTTCTTAATTTCATCAAATAAAACCGTAAACAACAAATTGATTAATTAAACTCTCGAGCATTTGCAATTGCATAAAAATAATTTTAAAATTTCATTTCAAGAAGTGTGGCAAACCAAACGCGAAAAGGCCTTTTACTGCAACAACAGCAACTTATATAAGCTTTCGTAAAAGATAAGCAAATTAATTTGAGTCTGTTTCTAGAATGGATTGTAATCGAGACCTATTGGAAAGGAAATAAGGACACAATTACTAAGTAAATACGATTTGTTCTAAAGGGACGTAAGAGCATTACAAAGTGGGAAAGAAAACGCGAAAGAAAAAAAAATTCTTGAGTTTATCTTCTAAGATGGATAAATTTTTCTTCCTTGTTTTTGATCGTTTCGTTGTAACCTTCTCCAATTTTCTTATTATTTTAATAGCTAGCTTTTCAATGGCCTTCAACGCTCGTTTAATGCTTTCTCTTTTGGTTAAGACGCATAAGAGCTTTTATTGGCTGTTTTCTTTGAATTTCAATCTGTTTTTTATGTTTCACGTTATTGCTTTATTTCTATTAGTTTGATAAAAATATTGTACAACTTTTTACCCACCAGCTCTTTTCATCGTAAGCCACGCTGTTAACCTCCCCCTCCCCTCTTATTGGCCCTAGCATACATTGGCATCGTTCAATCGACCGAACTAATTCTGACTGATCAAAGAAGAATTCATTGATGAGAAAATACAATATTTTCATTTCAATTTAATCTTTCACTTAAACATCCACAAATGTTGCTTCGGTTTATTGAAGGCTAGAAAATATTATTTGACTTTCTTTTTTTGTTTGTTTGTTTGTTTGTTTTGTTTTTCTTCATTGTATCCAAAGATATTGGCTGCATGATCTCGATAGTATGTGCTGCGTACCGCAAATCAGATGGTTTCCCGTTAAAGTATTAAAGCGAATTGAATTCATGCTTTTTTCACTTTTCATCATTTTGATGCAATAGTCAAACATATGCATATATGAAAACCATATTTTCCAATATAAACCACTTATTCCCATTTAATTGAAATTAAATACTTTTTTAACGTATCGTGAATTAAATAATATTAAATTATGAAAAATTTCTATCTCACCCACAAAGGACATGTTTTTGTTCAAACCGTAATTTCATATTCACTAAAATACTGTCTCAAGTATTCTGGAAATACTGTCTTAATTATTTAAATTATACCAAATTAATGTCTTATTAAAACCATAAGCAAGACTTGAGAAGCTCATCACAATTCTCTCTTCAACGATTCCCGTGCAGACACACAGCATCTTAAATTTGTCCTCGCCTTCCTCATTGCCATTGACATGAGTTTAATTTTGACCCTAGAATTATTTATGAGTTAAGCTTGTTTGTAACAAATAAAAAAGATTGCATTTTAAATAGAAGATAAAGAATTAAAATAACAAAAAGAGAAGAAAGTTTCCTTTCCTAAGCTTCACAAACAAATTTAACCAACCTGAAAACTTCGAGAATTAGATATATTCCATTAGAATAAAAATTAACCCTTCTACACTTCTTTATTGTTGAGAAACTACCTTTAAAATTTTATAGCAAAGTTCTTCTGGTTTGCCCCTTCTATTCTATTACTCACCATTTTTTTCTATGATCTACTTACACACTTTCATACAAACATTCACCATTTGACCCACTGTGTATTAGTCTCACTTTCTATCACTTTGCACTTTTCCTTTTGCTGAAGTCATCAACACTTTTCCAAACACCAAACAACGACCCACGTTAAAATGAAGGAAAATGTGCTTCTGTATAATATACGAAATATATTATACACAATATTCAATTGACTTCGTCAGCAAAAAGTTATCATGACAAAGTCATATCGTCTTCGTAGTTTTTATATGGAAATAAAAACATTACCAAAACACATCGTCTAACCCTCGGGTGGTATTCGCCCACTTACATTCGCCGCAAAAAAGCATGAGAAAAAAGTGGTATCCGCTCTTTCCAACGATATGAATTCGAAAGAAAACATTACTGAAATCACATTGTCATTTACACGTCGATACACCCCCAATGGGACCCGCACACACGCCCCTTACGGGCATTTATGAAACACATATTTTCACACATAGAAACATGATTCAGCTCAGTTCGACAAAATCATAACTTTTATTATTATTATTATTATAAAGACGATTGAAAGTGTTCTCACATTGTTGCCACTTGCAACAAAAACAACCAAGAATCGACAGTTTGTCACTGAAACGATCCCCTAAAACCAAAGTCAAATGAGAAAATCATCAATTCGATTTACCAAATAAGTAAATCGACTGAGGGTACACCAACCCCTGGTGATTTTTTGTTTGGAAACGGAGCGTATGATGGGAACAGATTTGAAGGATTTTGCCTTGAAGAAAGCGAAAAAACAAATATCCCGAAATATCCAAAAGGCAGAAACAATCAAATCGTCTTCAAGACAATTTCGTTTGCCACACGTTTAAGCGTAGTACATTATCGAACACACACACACACATATATACACACATACATATCATATATTGACACTAAAAATTTGTCCTATACTCAGCAAAAAAAGATAACACTTCAAAAAAAAAATTCATTTTTACACCAAAATGAGGGTTCATTTCAAAGACTCTAAATAGGATCAGACTCTAAATATATATTACGGGTGTAGGGTATATAATCTACGACCATTCAGAAGTTAGCGTTCTGACTTTGTCACATTTGTTTTTATTAAAATACATCTCCCTCCCTGACCCGACACCGTAAATTCAGCTTCTCTATCGCTTGTCAGTTATTTCCCCTTCATCCTCTGGGAATGCGTGTATGTACGTAAATCGTGCTAACTTTTATCAGATTTTTATATTTTCTTCCATTGAATTAAAAAAAATATGCTCATGCATAACTAAATCACTTAGCCCTCCGGGGGAATTTCTCGCTGATGTTTATTCATTTCGAATACGAAAAATGCCCGCGTGGGATTTGATAGAATTCAAAAAAAGGCCTGATGATACATTTAAATCATTCAAAAATATTTGAATATATCGATAACCTGCCCAACCCTCTCAATGATATGTATATTTCTTTAGATATTTATGGGGTAGAACCCATATACCCATAACACCCCTAGATCTCGAGAATGACAAATGGTATCTTCAAAGCTTTCTAGAAAACGACTGTATTACGATATGTTTCCATCACATTTTTCTTATAAATTAATTAACTTTATCATTTATTTCTTTAGTTTAGAAAATCATCGAAAGTGTTCTCCATTGAAATGACTTCGAATTCTCTCCCAAAGGAATTTGAATTCACATAAAACTCAAAATTTATACGAATATACGATACGACCGGATTACGGATACGATACGCCTCCAGTCAATGATAACGAACATGTTTTTCGGTTAAAGAATGTAATAAAAATAAACTGGCAAATTCAATAAAATCCTGAAAATACAAATAACAAAAAGGTCAAATAAATTTCAAATGAAAAATCCAATCATTCGAATAAATCTGAACTGTGTTTGTTTAAGGACTTCACAGGATTCTGTGATTTATATTTTGTGGTTGCGAAGTGTTGCTCGTGTGTAACCAGCTGAATCATATAGTCCACGTTAAACACCGTGAGTACCAAATCCTGCGAAAGAAGAAAACGGAGAATTTGTTTTGTAAATTCATAAGCTATCGATGCCATTTAAGTTAAAATTAGACTAACTGTTAAATGCTTCTGACTTAGAATAAAATATTAACAAGGATATTTTATCGTACTTTTCAACAGCTTAGAAAATTATTCGGAAGATTTTAAATAATCCCAGAAAATCCTTTATACGATCTTCACGATTTCATCTTCTTAAACTTTTGTTTTCTTACCTTTTATTTCTCTTCCATAAGATGGAACGCACTAGCATGCCTTGAAGCACTTGCTTGCGTTGTACACATTCTCCTCCCGTCAACCACCTCGTGAACCACCCTGTAACCGAACGATTTCTTCTGTCTTCGCAGAAAGTTAAGCGAGCAACTGTATTAAACAGAGAGACAGGTGAGGAGTTGCGGAAAAGACAATTACAAATTCGATAAAGAAAGCTTTCGAGGATTTCAACGGATATAAAATGATTTTCACAAGTGATTTTTCTGACACGTCGACAAGCCAACAAGAAAATTTCAAAGAATATTTTAAACAATTTTGTTTTATTTAAATGATTATTTTATTTAAATGATTATTTTATTTAAATGATTATTTTATTTCAATAATTATTTTATTTCAATGATTATTTTATTTAAATGATTATTTTATTTCAATGATTATTTTCTATGAATGATTAGTTCTGAATTTTTAAAAGGAACTAATTTTGTCCTTGTCCTCTAATTTTTTGTTTAGTCTTCAGAAAATTACGAATTTGAAGTTTTTGCTCTTTGAGAGAGTCGTTGTTTCTTTAAAAAAATTTAATAATAAATAAAATTTATTCTACTCGCTACAACAATGTTTTTAATCAAGAAGAATGAAACTTCATTTCTTGTGCTCTTTTTGTTTTTATTTGATCCTAACGCAAACGACAAACATATTCTTAATCATATAATTTTCATAAAGCTTGTAAACTCATTTTCAAAGCGTCTCAAATTAACTTACAAAATTTGCATTACAAATTTATTTCAAGCCAACGAAGTTAAAGCCAACCGTCTCAGCAATAATTGCGTTATGATTTTCTTTTCTTTCGTTTTGCTTGTGAATAATTTAGATGATGTTGTAACAAAATTGGTGGTGATGATGGTATAATGAAAACAACAACAACAACAACATAAAGCAATTAAGCAACAGCCAAAATAGCAAGAGCTATTTAATTACCGCTCAAAGAAAGTGTTAATTTTATTAAAATTAAAAATAAATTAAGCGAAGTTTCATTGATGACTCATAGGAATTTTGTGGTGACAATGGTTTAGTAATAAAATGGTTTATGAACGAACTAAAACATTTACAACATGTATTTATAAAATATGTTTTCTAGAATTTTTCGATTTGTTCAAGAGAAATTTGCTAAAAATTTAATTAATATACATTTTATTCAAGCTCGTTAGCTTGCCCTCTTTTTTGTATAAAAAAGGAAAAGTGATCTGTTTTCAATTAATTCAAGTTCAAAGGAAAATTGTAGTCTGTAGATGTTTCTGTTCAGGAAGGAAGTGGGAGTGGGAGAGGGAGAGGGAGTGGGAGAGAATTAATAGCTGTTATTTATTTCTACTAAATCTTATTTTTTTTCTTTTGCCTCTCTCTGTGTTCATTTCCGTTAATTCACTACTTTCATAGTTATTTTTTTCACTCTAATACAGTTTGACTTGAAGTCTATTAAAAACCTTATACCTTACACTCTCATTCCGCAAGTCCTGAAGAGGTTGGCTTTACGAGTTATAAAATTATATTGCATTAACGTGACTCATAAATTTTACAATGCGCGAACATTTATTTTGTTATTAAGCTTTTAAACTGGTTCACACTTTGTACAAAAACCCAAACATACACATGCTGACATAGGTACACACACACACACACTTACACTCAGTCAAACCTCATTCCTTACTTTCTTTAATGTTTTATTTTTATTAGGAGTAATTAAGTCAAGGATGTTTTAAAGTATATTTACGTATGTTCACGCGTATATGTATGCGTGTATGTCTATATGTGCGTGCTCGAGTAAGTGGGTGAGCGGGGTTCTTTGAGACGTATTTGTTATGCTTCTAAATCCTAATGCTGGCTTTATTAAACCCTATTAAAACGACACTTAAGGAAAAATTATGTAGACCGTATAAAATGAAGATTGTAGTTTGAATTTGTTGCTGTTTTTGTTGTTGCTGCTAATGTTGCTTTCATTAATAATGCTTCACAATATTGCTGACTAATAATTACTCTTAGTAAGCGTGATATAAAGTTCAAATCAAGATTATAAATGCAATGTGTATTAATCTTAACAATTTACACTTGAATTATATCAACAAAATTTTGCTTCATATTTTGTTAAATTATCGATTCATTACTTTGAATTAATTGCAAAAGAGAATGTGAAAAAATGTTAATTAGTTGTCTAAAGCATTTGTGAAGCACAAATATGATTTCAATAATAATATACCGTTTACAAAATGGACTGCTTTGCTAGAAAAAATTAATTGATTTCTGGCCAAAGCACGGGGTTTATTTTTATAATGAGTTGCAAGATGCGTAAATACAAAAGCGACATAAAGGACAATTTTATACGATAACACGAAATCCCCTTAGGAGGAACACTACAATGGGGAGGGAGGGCTACTTTGCGCATCCGTTTGTGATGCATTAAAGAAGGCGTAATAGGTGTAGGAAAGTATATTTATTCTTTCACAGAATCACCTCTTGCTCCGATTTAGCGATGTTCGTTCATGTGTCTGTCCGTTTGTGTGACTGCGTGGCTATGTGTCTCTCTGTGAAAAACGGTATCGACATGAAATTCAACACGAATATTCTTGATTATATTTTATTTGAGACCGAAAATTAACAAAATCAACCACGCCTACTTTTCGTAGTAAATATGACTTCATAGTAAATAATTTTCATATATAAATCACAATAAGAAGCAGGTTTTGTATTTTCATTAAAATGATCCGCTGAGGACAGAAACCAAGACTGCAGTGGAACTGACAGGGTACAAGTTTTAATTTGGCGGTTCCTTGATGGCCAAAATCGAGACAATTTCCTCACCTACTTTTAGATAGAAATCAAAAAGAAGTATTGAAGATAAAATTTCGTAACCTCGATAACCGCCTCGGATATTAGCGCACTACAATAAATGGGCGTACACCCGCCCACTAATTATTCAAATGAATATTCTATGAATTTATGATAGACGGGTGTACGATATACAAGCTTAGACCAGGCTGAAATAAATATTTGTACTTGTTTAATTTTCAATGGAATATAAATATAAATTCATTTTTAATTAAAAAAGAATTTAACAATTTATGAATATGCATGTGTTTGTGGATAATAGTCTTTTTTCCATTTTTATTAAAAGCATATACACAATTCCGGTTTTATTTTTAAGGAATTTTTTAATTTAACGCTCAATAAGCTTGTGCTTTACATTTGTTAAGTCATTGATGCTGGTGTTGTTATTGTTTTTGTTGTTGTTGTTGTTGTTATTGTCATTGTCATTGTCGTCGGCGCTACATTGGATTTCGGTTAAGCGTTTCTAAAACCGTTACTACTACCGCAGTTGATGATGTTGCTGGTGCCCCCAATGGTGGTGCCACCACTCGCTTTTATTGCAGCTCCATTCGCTACTACAACAAAAATAATAGTTGAGTTGGAATGAATACTAGCAAACATTTGCTTCGCTCACTGGAAGATTGATGAGAATTTAAATTGAGAATTTTTTTATTAATACACGCGCTCGTAGAGACGTCGAATACAAATTTGTTCACGCTTTAGATTAGAAGTTGTATGTGTGTGTATGTGTGTATGTGCCACTATGTATATGTCACAATGTATATGTATATGTAATGTATGAGTGTGTGTGCATGCGTCTATGTGTGTGCATGTGTGTGTGCGTAAGTGTGTAGCCATATTTATGTTTGTTGGTTTTTTTCCTTTCGATGAATGGTGGTGGCTTGCTTGATGAAAATACGGTGTCACAAAACAACTTCTATTTCAGCGCGCAGACAGACAATAATTTCTAACTTTATATATTTATCCTTTATCATTCCTTCTCTTTCACCTTATTTTCTTATTTGTGCATATATAAAAAATTCCTTTCCGGAATTTTCATCTTCAATCTCTCCAGCCATCGTATTTCTATCTCGTGCGACATTTGTCGTCTTGTGTTGACAGATTTAATCGCTGAAAGTAATTTAACTGCAAAGTCTTAGAAGACACGCGCGCACACACACACACACACAGCTGTCTGTTCACTTCACTTACCCACCACATAGTATTCTTTAAGTTCATGTAAAAAAACCAGCAAAGCTCGCTAAAGCAAATCCACCATATTATCCTTATATGCATCCTTCCAAATAACAACAGCACTAAAAACAACAACATGAACAATTGAAGCAAATCAGAGAATAAACCCGGATTTACTTCAAATCGAGTTAAAGAGACTAAAAATGCAATTTAGGACTAGCTACTTGTTATCTATCAGGAAAGAAAGGTGGATATTTTAGAATGCAACAGGTTTGTCCTGAAAGTAATTTCGTTTTATTTATGATGAAAATTGAAGCCAATAAGCCCATGTAGGCATTCCATTTGATCATACACTATTGAGGTAAATACATTGAAACTCCCTGAATTCGCACGTTTATTTATGCGGAGGTAGTGATGCATCTTCAGCTGTTGTATCTTCTAATGTGTTTTCAGTAACTTCAAGTCGACTTCCGGAGCGTGGTGCATTTTTCATAACAAAATAGTGAACAAAAAACAAAATAGTGAACATCAAACCAAAACTAACGTGCTATATAAAAGCATTCTAACTTATAAACACTTTTGCAGTAAATAATGTGTACAATTTGAATTTTTAACGCGAAACGAAATTAATTTTCGAACAAACCAACATTGCGTCAATTAACCTTAAAAATTCGATATAAATTCCATCAAATACTATTTGTATAATCATCCCTTTTTGAGCAGAAAAACATGATTTTTTATATCTCTTAACTTTCCATAATTAATGACTTCATTATTTGAATTTCTACCTCTTTCGGAAATCAATAAAAAGACCCTACCCCTACAGCAGGCTTCGCAATGATCATACCTCTTAAAATTCTTTAGTAAAAATCGATTTGGTTATATATCCAGATCATCCAATACTCCAAGAATATTAAAAATTCGGTTTTAAAGTTTTAGAGAAACATTATTCAGGCCATAATTTGATATTATTTATTATTTCTAAAATATTGAGTTATAATTTCAATTTCAGAAGAAAATCTTCTCTAAACGACAAATTAAAAACGCATGCACGATCTTTTAATTACAATTAGAATTATTTGGATAAAATTAATGTATAAACTCGTGACAAATTCTCAAATAATAAATTTATATTTTACCCACTGTAATCAAATATTGAAAATTTTTAAAATTTGTGTTAATAAACTAATAGTTGATAATGATTTCAAATTCCAAACCCATATTGACGCCAGGCTTGCGTACCACAAACGCTTGTTCATGTCTTAACATTTGCAAATCGGTTTTCTCGCCACCAACAATTATTGTAGCCGATTTGGGAATATGATTAAGCCCTGCAATAACTACACGTTCCAACCATGACTTTGTAGCATAATTTGGTTTGCCAATAAATCGGTTGACCAATTTGTTATCGGAAAATTCAAATTCGGTGTAAATATATTTTCCTTTGCGATAATCATATGATTTTTCATCGTCCAAATAGAGAGTGCCTTTGGCTGTGCCCCTGCGGTCGAGACAAACAACCAGCGTATAGGGATCGTTCGTCATTAGAGTTGCAGCACGACGTACACGCTCTTTTTTAGGTACAATCGTACCTCCGCGTTGGTAGACTGGAATCTAAAAAGAGGTAATCTGTTATAGGACATGAGAAGAGAAATCCAATAAAAGTAAATTTACTTTATAACCATTTACGGGTACCGAATAGTATCCTGCGCGTTCATGTCGATCGAAATTATCAACATCGTACCAATAATCGGATGTTCTCTTATCATCAATAGCAGGGAAATATACATCAACCTCAGTAGCGCGTTGATTCAACACCGGGCTCACCAATAATCGATCTTGCAATAAGTATTCGGTTTCAATATCGAATGCGTCTTTGTCTTTTGGATAGTGAGCCAGCAGTGGTAACATTACCGGTACCCCATCTAATTCATGCTCGAAGAACATGGTATACCAAAATGGTAGGTATGAGTAACGTTTGCGTATGGCATCTCGAATTACTAAACGCGTCTCCTCCGGATACAACCACGGTTCTCGACGTTTCGTATCAATATGGGCATGACTGCGGAAGAACGGCATGAATGCACCGCTCTGATACCAACGCTCAAATAACTCAGCATCTGGATTTCCAAAGAAGCCTCCAACATCCGACCCACAGAAGGATATACCGGCAACTGCTTCTGAGAGGCACATTTTTATTGAGTGGCGCAGATGTCCCCAATCGGCAGTGTTGTCACCCGTCCAAACTGTGGCGTAACGTTGAGAACCAGCAAAATGGGCACGTGTGAGGATAAAAGGACGTTGATTGGGATCACGTTTGAGCAAACCATCAAAGGTGGCCTTAATAAACACATGCCCGTACAAATTGTGAACATCACGGTGTTCCCAACCGCCATAATGTACCAAATCCTTAGGCATTGTAATTTCGGGACCATTGAAAACGGAGGGTTCGTTCATGTCGTTCCAGAACATGACATCACTAGTGACTGTTTTAAAATTACTCAGCATATATTGGTCCGAATAATAGCTACGTACTTCTGGATTAAAGAAATCTGGATAACTAGAAGAACCAGGCCAGCACCAACCTTAATCAAAATTGAATTTTATAAATCTTTAATTCTTTAAAGAATGTTTTTAAACCAACAAATTATTTCGATTTACCTTCATAGTCTTTGCCATCGGATGTCTTTGTGTAGTAGCCACGTTCGGTGCACTCATTATGGAAGAAGTAGCCACCATCCCTTTTAATGTGAGGATCAATAATAATTACCAGATGTCTGCCCAAGTCTGTGAGATTCTTAATCATATTCATTGGATTGGGGAATTTAAATGGATCCCAAGTAAAGTATTTCTTTGAATCGGTGTATTCTATATCAAGCCACATAGTGTCCATGGGAATATCATATTCATCAAATTTTTCTGAAACCGTCTCTACATCGCGTTCGTCATTATAGTTCCAACGGCATTGATGATAAGCTAAAGTGTATAGCTGTGGGAGGTTGGCAGTTCCCGTCAGTGCTGAATATTGCTTAAAAGCATCAATAGGTCGCGGTCCAAGCATGATAAATGCGTCTATGATTCCAGATTCAGAAATAAAATGCGCCACTGGTGGTACTGATTTGCGCGAGCCTAACCAGTTGATAAAATAAAATAAACGACACAGATAAATTTTAAGAAAGAACGAAAATACGAACCTGAAACAAAATTAACGATAGAGGAGACTACGGTCTTCTCTTCGGTGTGAATGTCAACCCAGGTTTCGGCGGCGTTTTGCCAATAAACACCAGCAGTTCGCTGCACACTAAATAATATTCCATTAGATAAGAAAACATTAATCCATATTAGCAAATACCTACCCGTGTCCATAAAGTACCGGAACCGAACCGTATAAAGCCATTCTGCTTTCGAGCGCATACTCAAAAACATCTAAATTGTACAAACGATAAGGATCCGACCCAGCAGTAGATTTTAGCACGAAATTATCTGCGTGCTCCGGTATTCCAAAAAGTACTTCTGCTTCAACGAATGTAAAATCTAAAGCTACCGCCTGAGGTCCATACGGTTTGGAATCATGATGCGACTTAAAGTTTTCCTCCCAAGCACCAGGATCCATATCATCTTGTGTGTTTGGAACATTCACCTCATTATCCCCTTCAGCTAAAACATTACCGTCCGCCACATTACCATCTGCCACTTCCTTTTCAGCATCTTTCTCGTTTTCATTCTCTTCGTTATTAATATCGGCCTTTTGTGGCTTTGGTCGTAAGTGCTCGAAATTCATTAAGCCCTTGGCATTTACAGAAACCGACAATACATTATTTTCATAGAAATCTATGCGAAAAGGATTTGCGACAACAACAGCCTTATTTGACCCCGAAGTGACGATCAACTGGTCCCCATTTTCATTTTGTATTGTGATTCTGCAAAAAATCTCAAACATTTTAATAAAATAATTATAAATTTTATTCAATTAATTACGTTGCTGGCTTTGGTGTTTCCTTAAGTGCATGCTCAACCTTGTATCGAGGTTTCAATGGTGTTTTCTCGTCGATCAACAGACGAAAAGTATTACCCTCCAAAGCTTCCAACTTAAAGATAAATAAATTATTTGTCTCTTTATTAATTAAATCAGCAGTTATAAAATCCGAATAACTGTTAAGGGTGCCGGGAACTAGAGCAAATTTCGAATTTCCTGGTTCGATTTTACGTGAGCGCCTTCAAAAGGAATTTTTATTAAACGTTAGTTCACAATTAATAAACTTGAATATTTTAGTACTTTACCTGCAAAAACTGCTCTGCTCACAAGTTTTAAAATTATTTTTATCAACCCCAAGACCCAATTTAAATATCCAAAAGATTAATAGAATTATTGCCGCACGCATTTTATCCTAAAATTGGAATGAAATAAGAAAAAGAATTTTAAAGTAAATAATTTAATTGTTTTAATTTTTCGTGAATGTTAATTTTTTTTAATTTCTTTATTCGTTTTATTTATTTATTTTATTTATTTAAAACAAATTTTTTAATTGCCAACAGAGACCTCGTTGATTCAAATTTAATATTTATACTTCTTGCAAGCTTTAGTAAATGTACTCTACTCGCTATTTTTTAACTTTAACTTTTTGCTCTTTAGCAATAATATAGAGGTTGATACTAAAGCCAACAAGGCAAGGCTCTGATATTAAAGCATTGCCAACAAATGAAACAATAAATAACAATTAATTTGATATACTTAAGACATTATTCGTGAACATCCTCAACCCAATATCGTTTATTTCTACATTGTTATTATTTGTTATCTGCATCTTTTACTTTGAACCACACACTGTCAGGTTATTAGCGCTTTAAAGCATACTAAACTGCTGACTGCTACTTAGCTGTTATATCTTTTACAATTGACCATAACGATGGTAACTGGTAAAGCAAAGAAATGTACACGTCATACAATGGTCAAACCAAAGTTTTCCTGGAGGGTGTGCATATTTACTTGAACTTTTGGTTTCACACAATATTTAATAATGAATTTATGCTAATTAATAATAACCTGTAGTCAATTACTTTTAGCAGAAACATTTAAATCAAGAATAACTATGGTTCATGCAAGCTCTAAGCGTCTCACCCGAAATTTCCCTGCAGAATAAATTTTTCAGTTTGCGTATATACAGATAAATATATACTTTATTTAACTCTTGTTTAATTGATTCGAAAAATTGGTTATTTTCCGGCCTAGTGAAAACTTACCCTTCCTAAATGTGCCGCTTACAAAAAACAAAAGAATTGGGAAAAAATTACAAACGTCAGTTTAAGTCGTATGCGTCGATAATACAGTTCGTGTTTAGCTAGTATTGCCATATTCACAGATTCTTTAAATCTCTGAATTTTAAACAAAGTAAACTTTGAAATGCTATAAACCTGAAAAACCCGAGTACTATAAACTCTTTGGCATAGAAGCAATGATTCCTATTTTCATTTCTTTATTTGTACCAAACATTAGAAGACTTGCTTTTGCCAATTAATCGGAATGTTATTTCATTCTAGAAATTGACAATTGAAATTTACACATTTTACACACGTAAATGATTTTAACGATATACTCCACAAAAATGCGAACATTACACTAGTATTGAATTAAATTATCAACTGGGAAGGCTCGCCTGATGCCCATGCATTTCTCCCGATCGATGAAGAGAGCATTAACTTTCCGTCGCAAATCAGCCTCTAGGGTGGAACGAGTTTTCAGTAAACTCTGATGTTGAGCTTCAGCTTCTTGCAGTTTACGATGTAATTGATTTACACAATCCATTATATCTTGTACTTCTTGTACAAGACGCAAATGCGCATAATCCCTATCAAACATGAAATTATAGTAAAATCACAAAAGCTCCATTTCGTACGACTTACTTGCACAATTCAATGCCTTGGCGGTGTGTCCGCGCCTCAAGACGCGTTTGAGCCACTTTCAACGGATTCGATTTATCCTGTATAGCCTTCTGCAATAAAAAGATATGCTTTTCCAAGTCGAAAAGTTCTTGTTGGAGTTTGTGCAAGTGTAATTGAATTTTATTCTTCGATTCAGCCATCTCTTGGGCGCGCCTATCTAGAGCGTTATTTGTATTGCTCCAATGATCCCAAACTGAACTTGCTATTCCGTTAACAATCGATTCTGCATCACTACGTAGTTGAGATAATTTTGCTCGTTCTGCTTGTGATCTAAAATGACCACATGTTAATATTATCGTAACAGTATTAATACGCATTAATGTAATCGAAGTAATCAAAATCAAAGAATGGGTGGAAATCACAAACCTACTGACACGCTGACTGGTTGCTTCAGCCCATGAAGCTTGGGTACTGATGGATGGATCATATTTCTCAATACCACCATAATAGGTAATACCATTAGTAGAATTGTTGATTTGATGGCAAACGGTATCAATGCCAAGGGTCGATTCTTTCTGTACGACATCCTCTTCCAACAAATGTTGAGCTGCTCGACAATCGCTAGCTTGTTTTGTAATCTGATCACAATGAAATTTAAATCAATACATAAATTAATCTGAACAAGAAGCACCAAAAACACAGGGTCAAGAATATTAGTGACCCGCGACATTTAAATGCGCGTCTTAGTGTCAAAGCGCGACATTTTGACGCAAAGCTTGAAAGTCTTATGCACATCAGACAATGCATATATGTTGACATATTGAAAACAGTAAATACCTTTTCATGCAATCCTTTCAATTTATCACGTGATCCTCGTAAATTATCGATTTCGAGTAACAAAGCTCGCTCCACCGAGTCATGTACTTTCTCAACACCGGCACGACCCTCTCGGTGGTAAAGACATTCCTGCGCAATCTGTAATGGTGCTTCCAAATCTAGCATGGCCTTGCCACATTTACGCTTCAATTCACTGAAAGCTGAGGATTCGGAAACAAGCTTCTCCAACTCGGAATTCAATTCGTTACGCCAAAAAGTTACATCGGTGAGACGTTCACCTAAGCGCCTTCCGGTATCGCGTTGACCTTGCACAACCTTTTCATCAGTTTCACGCATCAAACGAACAGCATCGTTACGAATATGTTCAGATTGATTTCTAGAAATAATAAAATTAGCCTTAATAGGAATGATAAAATATATTATAATGGGTAGGGTATATTGAAATGAATGAATAGGTTTAAATGTTTTGTTGGATAAATAAATGTAGTTGAAGGATTAATAATTATTTGGGTAATTCGAAAAAAATCTGAATTCGAAAAATACTTCAAAAATATAATACCGACCTATTTATATTGGCTTCAGCATATTTGGTTATATTATTATTAACCCATTCACTTGCGGTGTAGCGAGTATAAAGAGCTGCTCGGGCAGCATGTTGCGGATTACGCTCGAAACCTGTCACCAAATTTGGATAAGTGATTGCTTCCATTGACATACCAGCCGGTTGGAAGCATGGCCTAACTAATTGATTTGTTACCGGCTGCTCTGCTAGATTTTTTACCTCAATCATTTCATATGCCAAAGTCGGTCTCCATGGGTGGGGATGCGTCGTCTACAGTTTGCGTTATGACAAAAAACAAAAACGCATTTATGCAGATGCAGTTAAAGGAGTATCACATCTATCTAATCTGACCTGGTATGATGTGCCTACGCGTGGAGGGACAGACGGACCTGATACTGGTTCCATACAGGGTGGCGCACCAGCTACACTCCATGGCTGCAATTGGGAATACATAACAGTATGTTCGAATTTCGTACCCATTTTCTTATAAATAAATATTTAATTATATTTTTATAACAAAATACAAAAAAAAACTAAATTATATGAAATAATTCAACAATCTTTTATACACAGAAATTTTACAAAAATGACAAAATATGAAAAGTATGAAAAAATAATTGTTCTCCGGAAAAAAGACAACTACAGTTTGTGTGCGGATAAATGTAAAAATGTGCGATGATATTAGTTGAATTTTAATTAAAAAATTCTTTAAACTCCTCTGGTACATAAGATTCCATTAAGTTTCTGCTGTCCTTTACGTCCTCGTAGGGATTTTGTTGCGTCGACCATTTATCCACAAGAATATCCTTTGTTATGCTCGTATTGAAACGTTTGTTTCCGGTACATGATAATAAGTGACAATTCATCTCGTTTTAATTTATTTAGGAAATGTGTCTGGAGTGCGATAGTTATGTCTGTTGCTTTATCGTACACTCACTATTGGAATGCTTGAACTTTGCAAAAATTCTTTTAGACCTTTCGATTTCGGATACTGGCTCGGAAAGCGTGTGCGAAGATACACATCATCAATTGTCCAACAACGCATTTCTCAATCAAAACATCGAATAATTTTGAAAATCTTATATCCTTTAATTTTCAGGACTGTATGGTAATTGATAATTAAGTAAACTATATGCCTCTAATTAAAAATTTGTAATTTTTATTACTGTGATTATAATTTTTATCGATAAAACAGAATTACATGGAAACGCTCTGGCAAATTTATTCCCTCGAGTGTTTGGTGTCCGTCAGACCCGATTTAAAATGTTCTCCATGAATTCTATAAAAGACGCCTCGGGCATAGAATGTTTTAAACGGTAAATTTAACTACAAATTTAAATATTTGCAAATAGAGCTTTTTCTAAAAATTAGAATAAATCAAGAAAGTTTACATACATCGAAAAAGACTTGAGCACCGCCAAAGAAATTTTCCTTAGTGTTCCAAAAAATAGCTCCAAAGTATAAGTTTTTATGTTGTTGTTGTTGTTTTTTACGCTGATTCCAACAACAACATCATTTTTGCCTATCTCCTTTAGGGGCGTGGTTATAGCCCTTCAAAATTTGAAATATATCTGTTGATATCTCCTAAATTGAACTAGTTTTTCAGACTGTTTTTCAGACTAGTTTTTCAGACCGTTGGGAAGCCAATTATATGCTTAATTGTTTATGTTATATAACGTTTTATCTAAATCCTCACAGTTTTGGAAGTAAAAGTGATTTTAAGTCTTACTACCATTTTTTCGCATTCAAAAATTTTTATCATTTTACTAAATTTTCTTCATTTTATCATTTTACTAAAAAGTATTAATTTTTGTCAAGGAGACACTTGAAATTGTGAATTGTATGTAAACAACTCTAATTATCTCTGACTCTCGTTGCTATTTTGGCGAACATATTTAAATAATGCCAAAGCATTAGCCCAATGAAAGGACTTATACAATATTCCTGAAAAAACGTAAATCCTCGAAAAGGATGTCCCCGCGTCATAGTCCAAAATGTGTTGAATGTGAGAAAACGGAATCTCTGCTCTGGCGCATCGTAGAAGAGGGCCAAATATGTCAAGAATGTTTCGAGCGCAAGGAAAAGGCGAACGTAGATAGCGTACAAGAAAACAGTGTGGATGTAAATAAAATCAAAGATGACAAACATAAAGATAAAGAAAGTGCTGAAGCCGGAGGTGCTGGAAGCGAAATAAAGTCGAGTACTGTGGAGGAAAAACGTCTTCGCAAAAGTACACGAGCGACACGCTTCAAAAACAAATCAGCAAATTCATCGGCCCAAGCAAATGGTAGCCATAATAATGGTTCTAACACAGCAAGTGGGAATAGCAATGTTGCTACGAGTAATACTTCAAATAAATCTCAAAGCAAAGGTCGAAATCGGCGTAATCTCTTTAAAAGAACTCCGCTCAAAACACCCGTAGCACAAGCAACGACTCATTGTGTGGAAAGTGTTTTTCATCAGGTTCTGACGTAGTATATTCCTTCCTAGAATAATTTCGCTTAACAGTCATATTCTCAGGGTTCATATATACAAGTTGGAGACATTGTATCGTTAATCGATAGCGATCAAAATTTATATTATGCACAAATACGAGGATTACTTATCGATAACTATTGTGAGAAGTCAGCGTTTCTTACATGGCTTATACCAACTCAAGCCAGCCCAGATCCAAATGAAGGATTCGATGCAGCTACCTATTTAATAGGTAAAATCATAAGCTTATTGGAAAATGCATTACTGAAATCACAATTTAAAATTAGGTCCCGATGAGGAACTCTCCCGTAAACTGTCGTGCATGGAATTTGTTATGCACGCTCCAAGTAATTATTATCTTGATCGTACAACACCCTTCCCCTTACCGGATAGCATGGATTACGAAAATAGAAAGGCTGGATACATGTGGACAACGATGCCTGAGACACAGCGGAAGAAAAGCTCATCATAAGAATAGTATAAAAGCCTAAATAAATGGTTATTTATTTTTTTAAATAAAAATCATTTTAGAAATTTTTTATTCAAAAAGTTAAAAAACAGTGTTCAAAAACCATAAAAATAAAATCAAATAAATAAATTCCATGAAGTCCGGTACTATTAGTAATAGCCACAACCATTACGATAAGAATTTCCACAAAACTGTTGGAGTTAGACTGCAACAATAGTAAGAAGGAAAGCAATAATTACTTGATTTAACTGCTGTGTCAGTGTTGTAATATTTTAGAGTCCTCTTGGGAGGGCTACCCAATGCATGGTATTTCTAAATCTTTGAGTTGATAGGCTTTAAACTTTTCGTGCCACAGAGTTCGGATAATTGTTGCGTTTGTAATTGGTGGTGTTCACGTTGTTGCACTTATTAGAATTATTGACATTGATGTTCTTATTTATTAAAATTAACTTGAACCTTCTGTCTTGATTTTATTATATTATTCGGATTTGTGTTAAAAGAATGTGTAAAAGAGTTTTCACAATATTTTGATTATTTTTTAAAATTGTTGTTGTTGTTTGTGTTATTAAAAGTGGCTGACGCTTATTTTTATTTTTGTCGTTTATATTCATATTGTCGAAATTTGTAACGGTTTTAACGGTTGAGTTCTTAAAGTATTTTTGCTAATGTTATTACTGTCGTTATTGTTACTGTTGTAATCGATTGGAAAATCTTATTTTCACAGAGGGTAACATTTTTATTGGTTTCATCGGCAATCTGAATTTCTACAGTATATGTATAAATAATATCTTCGCAATCTGATATAACGCAGTTCTTGAAATATGAGCAAAATAAAATGTTTTTATGGTTAAGTGTCGAATATGTCACACATCCCTCCTCTCGCACATGCTCGATGAATTTAATTATTTCAGGTTCCTTACGCTTCAATAGGTGATGCACAAATTCATGATATGATGTTGGACAACCATTACTTATTGGCGAAAGAAGACAGATCATGATGACCAGCTTGATTTCGTAGTAGAAAGGGAACCACCAAAGCAGTATATCTGTTATCGTTTCGATACATGCAAGCATTGCAAAGAGGATCCAGTACGTCATTCATCTGAGGCAGTTCGATTCGTTTTTAGCTAGTACCAGCTAGTAACTGAAATATTTAGCTAGTAACTCAAATAGTACCTCTAGCTAGTAACTCAAATATTTGGCACGATCTTGATTCCTTTAATGTACAAGCACTCCAATACCTCCGTGAAAACAGAAATGAATATCGCGCGTAATATTTTATAACTGGTTTTTAGATCTTCATTATGGTGCCAATTTTTCAAAAATAAAAATTCTTTTTAAGAATAACTAAAATAATTTTTACGTTCTTTGTTATGAGATAACTGAGTCGGTAAATAAGAATCTTTATTGCGCAATTCTAAAGATTTTGAAGAGCATAAGTGAATTAAATATGGAAAGCAAAAGAATGACGCACAACGTCACAAAATGGGCGTAAATTGAATTGAAATTTAGCTCGATTCCTCTCACTCGGAGCTGTCGACCCTGTCATCTGTGTCAGTTAACGTTTTGTTGTTTGGAAATAACCAGAACCGCAGTGATGGCACAGTATAACTGAACTTGGAATAACCTGCTATGAAGGCGAGTTATAAAGTAGATTTTAAAAATCTAATAATGGTAAAAAAAGAACAGTGATCACCCTGTTTCAACATTTCAAAAAGCTTCCATTAAATTTACAGAGTGTCGTAGATGTTTTGACAGCTCAGGAATGATCTTTTATTTGAATTCCTTTAAAAAAGCGTTTAGCAGAAAAATGGATGCAGAGGTTTATAATGAGGAAAAAGTAGATAATACTGAGAATATGAACGATTCTGTTTTAGTAGAACCCATAACGTTACGTCCTAATAAACGAAGAAGTGTCTTCAATATAACTCTAAAAACATGTAGGTTCAAAATACGGGTAAAGTTCATAAACTAATTTTTGAATTAATTTATCCCTAGCTTTGGAGGAACGTGTAAGTTTGGAATACAAAGCGTAAGTCAAGTCTGTATTTGATGTCATTTTGGGTTCTATAATTTACAAAATTCAGGCACGAGAGCAAGTTGAAGGCAGAACTTCGGGAATGGGTGCAGATATCGAGGGACGTTAAGGAACATCTGCAAGCACTAAAAAATTCAAAACAGAGGGTAGATATCACGTTCCTTCCACAAAACAAACGCGATTATCTGGAACAGGCTCCGAATTTGAGAAAATTCATCAGAGATTCCTTGCAATTCCAGCAAGACGCCAATGTTTTTTTGAGGAAGGATCTAGCTGAAGCAATAGACGTCCAAAACAATCTACATGACATTTGTCAATATCAGTTAGAAACGCACAAAAGAATAACCGTGAACAGCCTTCTTGCTAATTCACTAACATAGAGCAATAAAAACATGGGTCAATAAAATATTGCACAATATTTCCTCGGATAGCTTTACTTTGGTGAAAGCGTAAGACAAACATAAATAATTTACTTTGTTAGTTGTCTGCCATTTGCGTATTCACTCCTTGCTCCAAGCAGCTAAGTATTTCATGAGATCAGTAAGGCCGTCGAATTCAGTACGACTTGTCGGTGGTTCATCCTTTGTGAGCTTAGGCAGGGAAGAACCCATCTTCAAACGAAATTCTTCCATCTATCAAAAAGTAAGAGGGATTAAATTTGTAGTCATGCAGTGAACTTTCGTGCTTACATTATTGGCACCAGATAGCTTCCAGAATCCGTAACAGAAAAGGCTAGTTCCTACTATAGCATATAGACTTCCCCAACCAAGCGCTCGCATTGCTAGCATGGTACCCTCATCAAGCAGAACAAAGGCTTTTTTGCCATTACTTTCAATTATCTTCCCTTCCGATTTCTTCGTTTTACTCAATGTGCGCGAAAAACCATAAAGTGCAGAAGTGCCACCGACGAGTCCAAGAAAAGCCGCCGCTTAGGACAGAGGAGAGATGATTCTTAATTTGCATTTCATTGCATTGAGCGAATTACCTCGTATTCGATGTCGTTGAACTTTCTCATCGTCTTGAAGATCTAGTGATTTATCTTCTTTATTCATCTTGTGTTTTCGATATTTTGATTACAACACTATTTTGTTACGGTACGGATTTATTTACTTTTATAAATGCCCCACAAAAAATCGGGTGATGGTATGTTTGGGAAGTGTCCATCCGTGGCAAAATGAAATATACGAATTTGTATAGTTATCTACGACTCTTAAAGCTTAAACACAACCATAGGAGATGGCAGCTAACGTGTCCTGGAAACGCCATTAACATCCAGTGAATAAATTAAAAAATAACAGCTGGCAGCGAGTGTCAAAAAAGACAACAAAGTATATTAATTTCTTGATTTTGATATATTTTTCCGACAGGGTATGAAATTGTTGTGTTGTGGAACGAATTTCCGTCATTCCTTGTCATTTTTGGTTTGTAGACAAACCGGTTTCGGCGATATGCCATCCTCAGTGTCTTTTTCGTTCTCCGAGAACGAAAAAGACACTGAGGATGGCATATCGCCGAAACCGGTTTGTCTACAAACCAAAAATGACAAGGAATGACGGAAATTCGTTCCACAACACAACAAAGTATATTAACTTGATAGCAATTGCTTTGTCACAATTGTCCTAAAAATAAAAAAAGAAAAGGAAAGGAGAAGAAATCGTCAGCTGCTACAAAAAATTAGAATTCACTTTGCCTTTGCCACTTTTAATGAGGAATTATGTTTTTTGAAATCAATTGTTACTATATTGATGGTCGGTATTACCCTTTTGGTTTTTCTCCTAATAAAAATTATCAAGTTTCACTTTTTTTAATTGTTAATGACGACTTAAATAAGGTACTATTCAAATTGTTTAAAGTGTTTCTATTAAGTAAACTCATTTACTTTTTTAAAAAAAGCTGTCAAAATATCAAATTTTACTAGGAATAAGAGAAACATATTTTTATTTTATTTTCTAGCAACTCCGTTAATGAACTATGTTGTTAGCCGATAGAGTGAACAAAAAGTCACAATAAAAAAATTGAAAATTTAAAATTTATTTACTAGTGATTAGATCAAATAATAGATTCAATGATTTATAATTCCTAAACTGAAGCTAGCTGCTACAAATTTGGGAGGATAATCCTAAAAAATATTAAATTTAACTATTTAATTTGGTATAAAACTATTGAATAAAATTTTGAAATTTTGGCTGGGCACCCACTTGTAAATTTAATGACCAAAATTTTTATCATAAGAGTTGTGCTTTGAACGCACCTCATCAAGGATTTGAAGTTTGGCCATAATTTTCTCTATCAGTTGCTAATATTTGTGGGTACTGATAATTTCGGCAGAGGTGAGTCTCTGATCTTAAGTTCATAAAATAGTGATTATAAGGCTTGGGAAATTGTCCAAAACATCGGTAGGCTTTAGTTTTTACCCGCAAAAATTGTAAGTATAAAATATTTCTGTCTTAGTATAATTTTATATTATTTTATATTTGTAAACTGACTCGCTTACTGTGACGCAGACATTTCAATTGGCTCGTGTTGGTACGAAGCTCGCGTCGTTCATTTTAGTGTGAGAGGGGAACCCTAAGATTATTATTTTATAAGCTATGTGATATATGAATATTATAGCAATGATTTCGAATATTTACCTTCTAGAATAAGGGCAGAATTTGTTAGTGGGAGTCATGATTACCAATGACTCCAAGGCGCCCATGCGGATGGTGCGGCGTGTACAGTTTGGCATTCTTTCGCCCGATGAAATTGTAAGTGAAATCTGAAAAGAATTATTTTATAGTTGATTTACGTTATCTGACCAAATAGCGCCGCATGTCGGTTACTGAGGGCGGAGTGCGGTACGCCGAAACCATGGAAGGTGGACGTCCAAAATTGGGCGGGCTAATGGATCCACGTCAAGGTGTAATAGATCGTACATCACGATGCCAGACTTGCGCCGGCAACATGACCGAGTGCCCTGGTCATTTTGGCCACATTGACTTGTCCAAGCCGGTCTTTCATATTGGTTTCATAACCAAGACCATAAAACTACTCCGTTGCGTTTGTTTCTATTGTTCGAAGATGTTAGTATCGCCGCATAATCCAAAAATCAAGGAAATTGTTATGAAATCTAAAGGTCAGCCTCGCAAACGCCTGGCTTACGTTTACGAGTTATGCAAAGGTAAAACAATTTGCGAGGGTGGTGAGGATATGGACCTAACAAAAGATGGTCAGCAAATGGATCCTAATAAGAAACAGGGTCATGGTGGTTGCGGTCATTACCAACCATCACTTCGACGTGTTGGTTTGGAGTTGACCGCTGAATGGAAGCACGTAAATGAAGACTCTCAAGTAGGTTCAAATAATTTTTATTGTGTTTATTTTAATATTAAAATTATCATTCAAGGAGAAAAAAATCGTTGTATCTGCTGAGCGGGCTTGGGAAATTCTTAAACACATTACCGACGAAGAGTGCTTTGTTCTTGGTATGGATCCAAAATTCGCTCGGCCTGATTGGATGATAATTACAGTTTTGCCGGTTCCCCCGCTTTCCGTACGTCCTGCTGTCGTTATGTTTGGTGCTGCCAAGAATCAGGACGATTTAACGCACAAATTAGCAGATATTATTAAGGCCAATAATGAATTAAAAAAGAATGAATCAACAGGTGCAGCTGCACACGTTATACAAGATAACATAAAAATGCTACAGTTTCATGTGGCTACGTTGGTGGACAATGATATGCCTGGAATGCCTCGGGCTATGCAAAAATCGGGCAAGCCTTTGAAGGCTTTAAAAGCGCGTTTGAAGGGAAAAGAAGGTCGTATTCGTGGAAATTTGATGGGGAAACGTGTTGATTTTTCGGCTCGTACCGTCATTACACCAGATCCAAATTTGCGTATTGATCAGGTTGGTGTACCGCGCTCAATAGCACAGAATTTAACCTTTCCAGAATTGGTAACACCATTTAATATTGATCGAATGCAAGAGTTGGTGCGTCGAGGCAATTCACAATATCCCGGAGCCAAATATATAGTACGAGATAACGGCGAACGTATAGATTTACGTTTCCATCCCAAATCTTCCGATTTGCATTTACAATGCGGGTACAAAGTCGAGCGCCATTTACGTGATGATGATTTGGTTATATTCAATCGTCAGCCTACACTTCACAAAATGAGTATGATGGGACATCGTGTAAAAGTGTTGCCTTGGTCTACGTTCCGTATGAATCTATCTTGTACATCGCCTTACAATGCCGATTTCGACGGTGATGAAATGAACTTGCACGTTCCCCAATCCATGGAAACACGCGCCGAAGTTGAAAATATTCATATTACACCAAGACAGATAATCACACCACAGGTTGGTTCGATTCATAATATTGTAATGTATATTAATTAAATGTCCCGGGGTTCTAAAATGTGGGCATCCGTTTAAAAAGCTATTAGTGATTTTTGAAAACCTATTAATGAATTTTTGTTGATTTTTTTATTCAGGCTAATAAACCTGTAATGGGTATTGTGCAAGATACTCTTACAGCTGTTCGAAAAATGACAAAACGTGATGTATTTATTACGCGTGAACAAATGATGAACCTGCTAATGTTTTTACCTACATGGGACGGTAAAATGCCTCAACCTTGCATTCTAAAGCCTCGTCCTTTATGGACGGGTAAACAGATATTTTCTCTGATTATTCCTGGTAACGTAAACATGATACGCACACACTCTACACATCCCGATGAAGAGGATGATGGTCCATATAAATGGATTTCACCCGGTGACACCAAGGTTATGGTAGAGCATGGCGAATTGATTATGGGTATTTTATGCAAAAAGACCCTGGGTACTTCTGCAGGTTCACTTCTTCATATTGTATTTTTGGAATTGGGTCATGAGATTGCTGGCCGTTTTTATGGTAATATTCAAACTGTAATTAATAATTGGTTATTGTTGGAGGGTCACAGTATCGGTATTGGTGATACAATTGCCGATCCACAGACCTACAATGAAATTCAGATGGCCATTAAGAAAGCCAAAGACGATGTCATAAATGTTATCCAGAAGGCTCATAACATGGAGCTGGAGCCGACTCCAGGTTTGGTTTGTTAAACCTAGTGTTTGCTTTTTATATCCACATTATTTTTTTGTGACATTTAGGTAATACGTTGCGTCAGACCTTCGAAAATCAAGTCAATCGAATTCTTAATGATGCTCGTGACAAGACTGGTGGATCCGCTAAAAAGTCCCTTACAGAATACAATAATTTAAAGGCTATGGTGGTGTCTGGTTCGAAAGGTTCCAATATTAATATCTCCCAGGTTATTGCTTGTGTAGGTCAACAGAACGTCGAAGGCAAACGTATTCCATACGGATTCCGCAAACGCACTCTGCCACATTTCATTAAAGACGATTATGGTCCTGAGTCTCGTGGTTTCGTTGAAAACTCTTATCTTGCCGGTTTGACACCTTCGGAATTTTATTTCCACGCTATGGGCGGTCGTGAGGGTCTTATTGATACGGCTGTAAAAACTGCTGAGACTGGTTATATTCAACGTCGTTTGATAAAGGCTATGGAATCGGTTATGGTTAATTACGATGGAACGGTGAGAAATTCGGTTGGTCAGCTTATTCAGTTACGTTACGGTGAAGATGGTTTGTGTGGCGAGACAGTAGAGTTTCAGAATTTGCCCACAGTAAAATTGTCCAATAAGGCTTTCGAGAAACGCTTTAAATTTGATTGGTCAAACGAGCGCTATATGCGTAAGGTGTTTACCGATGATGTGATCAAAGAGCTTAGTGAGAGTGGCAATGCCCTGCCCGAAATGGAAATTGAATGGGATCAATTGTGTCGGGATCGAGAAGCTTTGCGAGAGATATTCCCTAACGGTGAATCAAAGGTAGATATGACTCTTTTTAGGGGATAATGCCATTGCTCACGTTGTGACCATATTGTTAGGTTGTATTGCCTTGTAATTTGCAACGAATGATATGGAATGTGCAAAAGATTTTCCACATCAATAAACGCATGCCCACAGACTTAAGTCCATTGCGTGTTATTCACGGAGTTCGAGATCTCTTGCAACGCTGCGTGATTGTCGTTGGCAATGATCGTCTCTCGAAGCAAGCTAACGAGAATGCCACTTTATTGTTTCAATGTCTAGTACGTTCTACTCTGTGCACCAAATACGTTGCCGAGGAGTTTCGTTTGTCAACAGAGGCGTTCGAATGGCTGATAGGAGAAATAGAGACACGCTTCCAGCAAGCTCAAGCTAATCCAGGTGAAATGGTAGGAGCTTTGGCCGCACAGAGTTTGGGTGAACCGGCTACTCAGGCAAGCTTTTCATAAATAAAATCATCAAAGGATGTTCATAAAATTATAATTAACTTTTCACAGATGACATTGAATACTTTCCATTTTGCTGGAGTATCTTCGAAAAACGTAACACTTGGTGTACCGCGTCTTAAAGAAATTATTAATATTTCCAAGAGGCCAAAAGCTCCTTCACTAACAGTTTTCTTAACTGGAGGCGCTGCTCGTGATGCTGAGAAAGCTAAAAATGTTCTCTGTCGTTTGGAGCACACAACTCTACGGAAGGTAACGGCAAATACAGCAATTTATTATGATCCTGATCCACAACGCACCGTGATATCTGAAGATCAAGAATTCGTTAATGTTTACTACGAAATGCCAGATTTTGATCCAACCCGCATTTCGCCATGGCTCTTGCGTATTGAATTGGATCGCAAACGTATGACAGATAAGAAATTAACAATGGAGCAAATTGCCGAAAAGATCAATGCTGGATTTGGCGATGATTTAAATTGTATTTTCAATGACGACAATGCTGATAAGCTCGTGCTTCGTATACGAATTATGAATAACGAGGAGAACAAATTTCAAGATGAAGACGAAGCCGTCGACAAAATGGAGGACGATATGTTTTTGCGTTGCATTGAGGCTAATATGTTGTCTGACATGACCCTGCAGGGCATCGAGGCTATAGGCAAAGTCTACATGCATTTGCCTCAGACGGACAGCAAGAAGCGTATCGTTATCACTGAAACAGGCGAATTTAAAGCCATTGGGGAGTGGCTACTGGAAACGGATGGTACTTCTATGATGAAAGTGCTTTCAGAGAGAGATGTGGATCCTGTGCGCACATCGTCGAACGACATTTGTGAGATATTCCAAGTACTTGGAATTGAGGCGGTGAGAAAGTCGGTGGAGAAAGAAATGAACGCTGTGTTGCAATTTTACGGTCTATACGTGAACTACCGACATTTGGCTTTGCTATGCGACGTTATGACGGCTAAAGGTCATCTCATGGCTATCACACGTCACGGTATCAATAGACAAGACACTGGTGCATTAATGAGATGCTCTTTTGAAGAAACGGTTGATGTGTTGATGGATGCAGCTGCTCATGCAGAGACCGATCCTATGAGGGGTGTGTCTGAAAATATTATTATGGGTCAACTGCCCAAAATGGGAACTGGTTTGTAGATGAAAAAGTGGGTATATCGTTGTATTATATGACCAATCGCCATCTCGTTATAGGCTGTTTCGATTTGCTTTTGGACGCTGAGAAATGTCGTTTTGGTATCGAAATTCCAAGTACTCTTGGCTCAAGTATGATTGGTGGATCTGCCATGTTCTTTGGTGCCGGTTCTACCCCTAGCATGACGCCCCCAATGACACCATGGGTTAACATGGGCACACCGAGATATTTCTCACCATCCGGGCCAAGTAAATTTATTTATTTAAGTATATTAAACTTTTTTTTGATATAAAATTTTTCTTGTAGTGAGCGGTATGACACCCGGTGGTCCCAGTTTCTCGCCATCTGCAGCTTCTGATGCATCCGGAATGTCGCCAAGCTGGTCGCCAGCACATCCTGGTTCATCGCCAACCTCCCCAGGACCCCCAATGTCACCTTATTATCCACCATCACCCAGTGCTTCTCCATCGTATTCGCCAACCAGTCCGAATTATGCCGCTTCTTCGCCGGCTGCTGCTTCTCCTAGCTATTCTCCATCAAGTCCGAGCTATTCCCCAGCAAGCCCTCTTTATGCGGCCAATACTTCACATTATTCTTCGTCAACACCTAACTTCGTTTCTCAATCAACTTATTCGCCTTCAACTAGTGGTTATTCGCCATCATCACCGGTGTACTCTCCCAATTCTCCGTATCAGACTTCCAGTCCGTCGTTCTCAGGTGCCGGATCGAATTTATATTCGCCAGGAAGCGCATATTCCCCAACATCTTCAAGCTATTCGCCAAATTCACCCAGTTATTCGCCAACTTCCCCGTCGTATTCACCATCCAGTCCTTCTTATTCTCCTACATCACCCTGCTACTCCCCGACTTCACCATCCTATTCCCCATCCTCACCAAACTATACACCTGTAACACCTTCGTATTCACCAACGTCACCCACTTATTCGGCTTCACCGCACTATTCTCCAGCTTCTCCAGCATATTCGCAGACTGGTGTTAAGTACTCTCCGACTTCACCAACATACTCACCGCCGTCACCTTCTTACGATGGCTCTCCTGGCTCACCGCAATATACACCCGGTTCACCGCAGTACTCGCCAGCCTCACCAAAGTATTCACCAACGTCACCGATTTACTCACCAAGTTCGCCACAACATTCGCCGGCTAATCAATATAGTCCAACTGGTTCGAGCTATTCAGCTACCAGCCCGCGATATTCGCCGAATATGTCGGTTTATTCACCTTCCAGCACAAAATATTCACCGACAAGTCCGACCTACACTCCAACGACACGCACCTATTCGCCAACTTCACCAATGTATTCACCTACGGCACCTTCACACGGATATAGCCCGACTAGCCCGGCTTATTCGCCCAGTAGTCCTTCATTTGAGGACTCTGAGGAGTAATTGAAATGAGTTTCTTTGGGATTACGGGCTTTGGAGAGCTTGGGAGCATATAAGCCAGATCACATTTTTAAGTGGAATTTTAATAATTTAGTAGCTTATTGGTTTTTAAAGCGCATTTAAATATGTCTCAGCTCAAGAATGAACTTTAGTAGATGATTGTGTTAAGCTGTTAAACTTATCGTTTACTTTTTTATTTGAATCGTTTTCTGAATTCTCACACGTTAATTTTATGTTGCAGGAAGAAATATATATGCTTAAACCTTAAGGAGTAATAGGTATCAAAAAGTTATATGTGAAGTGACTATTTCGTATTGTTTTTAAGTGAATAAGTTGAAACTTTTTCAATATTAAATAAAGGACCAAAAGTATGAGGTTTTACAAAAGTTTATTGGAACTTATGCATGAAAACGATGGTGCAGTTTGAGTACCAAGACATTTTTAGGTCTATTTTATTATATAATTTTATAATACATTTGAGCAAATTCCGCAAAATAGGAATTCCAGAAATCCTCAGAGACTGGGTTTTAATTTAAAAACGTAATTGAGTAACACGATTGGAAAGAACCAAATTTATTTAATAATATATTTCATCAAAGACGAATATTAATTGATTGATGCTTGTTGTCCAAATTATCTTGGCTATTTTCTTTTTGATCGAATTTTTTCATCTAATTGAACGGGGCGGGGCTAGTATTGAGATATATACTAAACACAAATAATATCAAAATGATCGAGTAAAGGAATGTGGGAGGAAAATACTGCAAATAAATAGGATTTTCTAGAATTAAACTTAAAATTAAGACTATTCAATGAAATAGTAAAAGCTATGATTGGAAATTTTAAACAAAAAACGAAAAACAGAAAACAGAAAACAAAGCAAAAATATTCTATGACTAGTTTCTCTTTGGTACTTTTTAATGGCAAAGCAATCTGCATGCGATTGATCCGATCATCATCCATCACGATCGATGGGAACCTATGATTGTAAATAAACGGAACATATCGCTGAATATGTCTTATCCGATCAAGCTGTAATGTCGTTGTTGTTGGTAGTATTGTAACTGAGGTAATTAAGATTGAAATCGTCATTGAAAAGCGGTTCCTCCTCGACCTGGTGTGACATCTGTATGCCGAGTTCTATGGGATCCAAATCGGTAAGGTAGTATTGCGTATTGTGATTATGGCAGACATTGCGAAGACCACTTTCATTTACGACAATGTCTTTGTGAATTGGATTGAGATAATCTTAAACAAACAAACAAAAATAGAAAGTAAATGAATGGAATATTGTTTTAAAGAGAGACGCAATAACGATCAACGAAACTCACCACTATCCAATACAACGTCATGATATGTGCTGATTATTGAATTCACCGATTGTACTTCCACCTCGCGGTGAATTCCGTTCAAAATCTGTCCAGCCGTTCTACGTAATTCCTCGTCGTTTAAAAGGTCATTAAGACCATGCAATTCATGAAATCCATGGCCGAGATCGCGAGCAGTTCTGTTGCAAGATGTCATTGTATTCGAAATGTTTGGCGGTGAGGAAATTGTTGAGGATTGTTGTAACATTTCTTCGGTGATCGCAGCTGCTGCGGCAGCAGCTTCGTCATATGAACTTCCCTCCGGAGAGCATTCATGTTGTTGTTGTTGATGTGGCGCAGTTGTTGTTTTATTGCAATGCTGTTCTACGGGTTGATGTTGTAACTGCTGCTGTTCTTGTTGTTGTTGCTTTTGCTGCTGCCGCTCCTGATAATGATGATCTTCCTGTTGTTTCTGCAATCTTTTCTGATACTCCTGAATACGTTCTCGATTCAGAGATTCCATTTTGAAGAATAATTCCAGACGCTGCTTTTTCTGCAAATTTTTTAATTAAAAAAATTGATGATTGTTTCAAAAACGAATAATATTACTGAACATACATGTTCCCACGCAAGAACGTTTTCAGCTGAATCACCGCTCGATATAGTCCAAAGATGGCCAGCGCCTTGCGTTGCTTTGGCACCTTTCCGGAAATGCGGATTGATAGAAAGATTGTGACGCACGGAATTCTTCCAGCGATCATCGTTATTTTTATAGAAAGGAAATCGATCGCTTGGTGTGAAAAATAATGAGAAACGATATAATTAAAATTCTTATTTATAAACAATTCACGTTATTTCACGTTAGTTCAGTTCAGTTCAGTTTTGGGTGGACCCTCCTAATTTTCTTTACTGCAGCCGCAATAGCAATCATTGGTCATTGCTGCGAACTAATTTGACCAGTAGTATCAGTAAAAGTTTTCGCATTAAGAAGAAATATCGTTTCAACACACGCACACACACGCAGAATATTGCGCCGTTGATGTAGAGCAATAGAATTCCTGCATTTCTTGGCTAGTCGAACGGAAGGGACATTACATGCCATGCGCATTATGGAAAAACTTGTTTAAACAACCCCCGACATTTCGACCAACCTCATTTTTTCAGGTATTCGTATGTTAGTGGTTTATGAGCCCACCACCATACCCACCACCACTATTACAATCTTCCCCAATACTATCCACCCCAACGTAGCGATGGCGTTGTGGTAGATGATGTTTCATTTCTTTTGGTAGTTGTTTTTGCTGAAAAACCAAAACTATCCTACATTTAACCTTCTGCCAAGAAATCTGCATTTGTGATTTAAGCACGCGACCGCCTGAATAAAACATAAATTGGAAAATCCCGATCCAAGCCTACGTCCTCACTTTCTATTCTACCCAACATTACCGACGCCTCGTATTTTGCTAGAAACAGATTCGTTATTGGTCCTACCCTACTCTCCCGCCACACGCCCAACCAGTTCGTTAACAAATGTACCAACAAATTAAAGTTTATCGTCAGCCTATGAAATACTTGCTCGCAAGTCTGATGTTGGGGTTCCAGTGTGTCTGTGCGACGGTGGGGGTAACACAACCAACTATGCTAATGTTTTTAATGACCCTTCCGTTTAGATTGTTTTCTCTTCCCCGCCCACTTTTTTCTTAACAAATCGTGGGTAGAATTTAAAGGAAAACTTGTCATAACTTGCCAAACTCATAAAAAAGCGTCACATAAATAAAATTTGAAAACAATTTATATCCTTTGAATAGATACATTTTTAGTGGGTTTAGTCGACGTGAGGTGAAGTTAGAGGAAACGCAGAAAAACAGGTGAATGGATTTCACTTGCGGGGGTGAGAAGACGGGGTTAAGATTCATTCCTCATTCCTTACTTCAGAAATCTAGACTTTTTCAAGAACTTCTATGGGGAATTCTTTTGACACAAAAAAGTTTGCGTGTCTTTAATTAGATTTTTTTGTTGCTGTGGATTTGTTGTTGTAAATATATGCGAGTACATAAAACACAATAATTTATTTTTTATGGAATATTAAAAGACCTACTAAATGGCTTTAAGAAAGCGAACTTACGATTTTTGGAACTCGAAATCTTGCCTGGAATTTTTTAACCATATTCATTACGAGCTTCTGCGTAATAGTTTGGGATTTATAACATGTATATAGGCAGGGTCTATTGTAGACGGCTGACATACATATTTCAGTTTTTATTCAGACGGCTGACAAATTCTTATTCATTCAAAATTGAATATATTTGATAAAATTATTTGACTTAAAATTTATTTGTTAAAACTGATATTACGAAAATTAAGGTTATCTTTAATGAAATGGTGTGATATCAGTAGTAAACGAAACCCATTAAAATTTTTAAAACGATAATTTCATTTAGTCCAAATTATATTGATGTCTATCCATCTCATTTAACGACCTCGTTTGAATTTCCGTCCAATACTTTTCAGCACGAGTATATTTTATACGCCCTCAACTTTTGAGAATATCAGAAAAGCACTGACTTGACTGATTACCGATTGGGTGGGTGGTGGTGAGGTGGTATGTATTAAGACTATGGTAGTGACCATAGTGTTAGTATAGGTAGTGGTGATTGGTGTGTGTGGTGCCTGAGCAGAGTTTTGAATGGCCAAGCAATGAGGTGACTTTGTTGTTTGTGTTCTATTACTGTTGTTATAAATGCAGCTGCTCGTGTTGTTGCTGGCGTTTTTATCTAGACATTGCAGACCATAAACCACTGGCATTGGTTGAATTGGTACGTTGGGCCGACTGGTTGGTTCGTTGGTTAGCTGACTAACTGCGAAGGACAGAGACGACAATGACGACGACGACGATGATGATTGAGTTTCGTGCCAGGCACGTTACAACACGGCCAGAAACTGAAGTGTATTTTTCTATATTGCCACTCTCTATCACACCCCTCCCCTTGCCGCAACCAAGTAAACTATTCTTTTATTTTATACTTTAAGTAACTTCCCGGAATGCGAGTTCATAAATTTTGTTTAAATTTATTTATTTACTCATTTTTTTGCCAGAAAAATATGACACAAGAAAAAGATGACTAGAAATTACTATAAATATTACTCATGAATATTTCGATATTGACAAACCATAATTGGTCTCGTTTAGCATTATCTTATTGTCATTATGATATCTTGGATATAATTATTAGTTTATTAAATAATTAAAATAAGAAAGATTAATGAAAATTGTTAATGGAAAATTGTGGTTCGGTTTATTGAAGGTGAAAAGTTATAAATTCATTAAGCATTCAATATTTATTCCTCAATTTTCAAATTTCCATAAGGATTCTCCCGATTTTATTTCCTTAACTGTCGACTATATTGCTTCTTGTCTGCCTTGAACAATAATCAATAACAAAAGATCGTTATCTTGAGCAATAGCAATGAAAAACCAATGCTAGCTGAATAATGACCGAGAAGCGTATTTTCGATCGAATATTGGAAATATGGATGTTGGAATTGTTTTTAGGTTCATGCATTTTATTTTATATTCATTCATTTCTTTCGAATAAATTTTTCGATATTGGTTTTAGTTTATTTCCTTTTTTTTAAATAATTGTAATCGTCGAATGGTAAAAATATTGGAGACGGACCGTTGCGCCCAAAGAAAAAACGATCATAGAAATAAGCATTATAAAAATTCCTTCCAAAGCCCACCGTTAAAAGTTTATCTTTATAACCAAAGGCATACTAATTTTGATTACTTATCATTAAATTAATCGCATTATGAAAATTTACAAATCATCATTTGATGGAAACCGTTTAAGTGATCGGATTGTAAGCTAATTTGTATGAAGTGGATTCAGGATTTGTAAGTGGTGGATTCAGTTGGTTACTAACGTTCTTTGAATACTAAACAGAAAGTAATATGTTGAACGTTACGATTTAGATTAGCTTCGAATTTTGAGAAAAATCTTTAGAGACTAAGCAACGATGTTTACGAAGAGTGGTTAAAATCCTCGGGCAAACTATACTAAATCCTGTTCCTTGCATTCCCTCCAAATTGCGTGTTCGGTCGGTGCATAGTCTTCATATTCGAACCCTTAAAAACTTACTTAAAGTTCCTTTAATTTTCCAGAAATGAAAATGAAAATGAACACACTTTACAAAAAAAAAAAAAAAAAAAAAAACAAAAACAAATTAAGAAAAAAATATGTATTTTAATGTTTTCTTTTGCAACTTGTTCATTAACCATTTACAAATTTAACTTGTGGCAAACCCTGCGTACTTCAACCCCTTGCACACTAACAATCAATCGCCCTTTACTTTCGTTACCTGTCTGCATTCTTCTCCCCTCAACTCCCTTCACCAACGTCCTCGAACATATTAACCCCTCTGGTAGGGGGTTTTTAAATTGTCCGTGAAATTTATAAGGCAGGCAAGCAAGCATTCGTTAATTTTTTTTCGTGATAAATATTAAACTGTTTGCTAGAAGACAATGTGAAAAGAATGATATGGTATGGTATTGTGGCAGAAAGATAGGACGGGAAGAGGGGAAGGGGGAGGAGGTAGGTGGAAATCGATTGGTGAGTGCGGAAAAACTAAGGCGGAAGTACGTTCAAGCAGATAGCGATAGGGTGATCATACGCTATAGGAAGTTGGCTGTGAAATTGCTAGTGGAAATTATTGGCCACGTGACGCTATCTTTGAACGTATTACACCTTTTATTACGCTTGATTGCATTTCATCAGGTGGCTCTGTTGGCTGTTATAGAGCCTGTCGAACTATTGCATTTCGAATATTTTGAGAAAATAGCGGGTAAGGTATGCAAGCAAACTGAATAATTTCAACTTTATAAACGATTAGCATGTTGGGAGCATTAATCGAAGGCAGTTTCCGGCGTCGAACTTTGTCTACGGTCTTTACTCGGCTGAATTTCTAATTATTCTTTATGATCGATTACGATCGATGAAAGGGTCTAATGGGTCAGAAAATATTAATGATATAAACCTTTGGTGATACCACGAAAAGAAAGTTACCTCAGTTTTTTGTAATAGCTTTAATTTTTCTCATTGAAACTATCTTCATCGTTGACTTAAAATTAATTCATAAAAATGTTCTATATTTCCCAATAATTATTTTTTATAACTTTCACTATTTCTTACTATTGTAACATAAATGCAACATAAATCCATGTTTGGAAAGGTGTTTGTGCCCACCTTTCATACACTCGATGAAAAGCTTGCATTTGCTTTCCTTTGCCATTTTGTTTATTTGACTTCACCGACACTTTGCAAATATCAACAATGTTTTCTTTATAAAAAATTATCAACGTAAGCAATTTATGGCCTTACGCGATTTGTTTGAAGATCTTATCGATTACAACTTGTTGATAAGACTGTTATTGTTGTTGTTGTTGTTGTTGTTGCCACAAGGAAAACTTGTAAACTATAAACAAATATATTCTCCTTTGTTCCTTGCACGTTCCAAGTTAAATTTATGATCATATTTCCATTTTTTCAGGCGTTAAATGTTTTCTTTTAATTACATCCTGCTACCAAACAAATGGCATAAAAGAACTTTTACATTAACCCACTATATATCAAAGTGTCCTTTTTCGGGACAAATATTCAAACTTTCTTCGTTTATTGACAGCGTCTCCTAAATAATATACGTTAAAACGTTAAAACGTCAATAGAATGAGATTCCTTTAAAAAATATCGAAATTTCTGGTCGAACCAAACCGTCCCGGGAAATGAAGAAGAAGTAGCCGGGAAACCTTCCTTAACTGAAATGAAGCAACCAGTAACCAACTGAACTGTTTACTTGTTATATCGCTGAATTTTTCATAATAATTCCAAATGAAAAGCTGTTCAAAATTTGTTCTTTCAACTTTGTTTTATACATTCATCACAAAATATTATACGAGTATTAGATGTATTTTGGTTGAATATCTTTCAGTTCTCATTGTGAAGTAAACTTAAGTGTTTAGTATTTTTGGAACTCTGGCTGATAATCTAGATGTATATGGTATACTTACGAGATCCATTGATAAATTCCAGACACCGTTAATTCGCCTTTGTCCTCCAGCGCATATTCGATAAGTTCGGTGTAAGTAAAGGGTGGCTTCTTTTGCCTGGATGTTTTTTGTGAAAATAGAAAATAAATAAGGAATTTAATTTAAAATTTTTGCATTAAAATTTTACTTCTAAAATAAATATAATTTCTTAAAGCTTTGCCCGTACATGAAATTATTTAATAATGAAAATTTTGGTATGCACAAAGTACGTAAACACACCAACCCTTTCAGGTCCTACGAGAGAGATTGAAATTTTTACAAATTATGGAAATTTTTTGGCCTTAAAATGAAAATGATCCTTTTAGTAAATTGTACGTGAAGATGTTTTGAAATAAGAGGCCGTTTTTGAATTAATTTAATATTGCTGGTAATATTGTTTGGTCTTTCGAAAATTTCGCACAAAATATACTCAATCCCCAAGAATTTATGATGCCTGCCGTCTTTTCGATACTCCGACTGACGTGTTTTCTTGTCACAGACGTAAAACAGCTAATAAATTTCGTTGAAAATTATTCACAAGATCCTTGAGCTTTAAAAAATACATTCCAAGCTTAAGAATAATTTAGAAATCTTCAGCACGCTTCAAATTTTCATCAAATTTGGTTGAAAATTATCAAGAAATTTCCAAATCTTAAACAAATACAAGTTTACAAGTTATGAATAATTTATGAATAATTTAGAAATCTCATGAAGGTATTTCCAAATCTTTGAAAAATACAAGCTTAAGAATTATTTAGAAATCTTCAGCACGTTTCAATTTTCAATTAAATTTTGTTGAATGCCAACATGATTTCTAAATTATTCTTAAGCTTGTAGATGTATTTTTTAAAGATTTGGAAATTTCTGACATACTTTTAAAAAATTTTTATGAAAGAATAAAACATACTGAACATTTCTAAATTATTCTTAGGAATCGTTTAAGAATCATTTAAAAATGTTCAGCATGCTTCAATTTTTCATCAAATTTTACTGATGATCATCAAGAAATTTTCAAGTCTTCTAGAAATACATCTAGAGGCGTAGGAATCATTTAAAAATGTGAATTGTTTGGAAATATCTGGAAAATAAAGTATGTCTTATTCTTTTATGGCTTGTACTTTATTTTAAACAAAATTGTATTATACTTTCATTAATTGACTGACTTTCATTAATTTCCAATTCTATTGAAGAAATTGCTTACAAAATCTCGAAAGCACACTAGTTTTTATTGTTAATTTTCTAAAGTATACTTTTTAATATTTCGATAGATATTTTAGAATAGAAGCTTTTTGATATCGCTTTTGCTATTGCTTTTGACTTAATGCGGTGTAGCTGGAAAATAAACCAAAGCCTTTTCGAAAATTTCGCACAAAATACACTCAATTCCCGAGAATGGAGTGCGGTCGACAAATTTGGGTAATCTTGAAATAAGTTTCTGCGGTATTTTCGATATTCAGATGGCCACACACATTTTCACAATGCAGTGAATAATTGAATCAAATAAGTGCCTACATTTGTTCATATTGAAACCGTAATAGCAGTGAACACTCCTATTTACGTTGCATTTAGTACGATCCGGACCTATACACATAATAAAATGCAATTGATATAATTATTGAAGTTACAAAATTGCGAGCAATCATCCGGCGAGAGTGACTGACGTATGGTATATAAAATAGTGACATACTCAAGACATCACCTTCACAAAGTGAGACGTGAATATGAATGTATTCGAGTTTTATATCTAGAAAAACATCGACTCTAAAGGGGTTTAGGCAGAGTATCGAACTGATCAAAAATAATTTGGCTTAATGAACCCTAAACTAATTTTAAACCCAAATAAGAGTGTCGCTTAAAAGAAATGAAAGGAGAAATGTTAACTTGCATTTTAGCGGTATAGTCTTCAACAGTATTTTCATTCGCAACTACTTCATTGCTCTCCGATTCCGTAGTAACTTCCATAACAAGCTCTTCAAATTTCTTGCTGGTGGCTTTTTTGGCAGCTAAAAATTTTGGTGATTTTGAACGGGATTCTTCCGATGAATGTGTTGATGTTGCCGGTGAATAGGAGCGACGTTTAACTGCACGCTGCTGGGTATTAGCCGTTTTTGCCGCTATTGCAGTTTCGGGAGCTAGTTTTGTATTCGTTGGTGGAGGCGGACAGTTGGCGATACCGATATCGGGTGATAAATGTGGTAAATCGTCAAATTTAAAATTCAATAACCACGATAAATTATTCTCTTCAAAATCAGAATCATTGTCATTTAATTGTTGCGGCGAGGATGATGTTGTAATGAATTGCTGTTGAGGATCAAGACAATGGTGTTCGTGTGATTGATGTATTTGCTGTTGTTCATGGTGATGATGTAGGTGGTGTTGGTGTTGGTGTTGGTGTTGTTGTTGTTGTTGCTGCTGCTGATGATGATGATGTTTTTCTTGATGCTGCTCTTGAAACGCAATAAATTGCGTTAGACTTTCCGATTGCTGTTGTTGTTGTCGCTGCTGCTGCTCATAAGAAACAATACCATTGAAATTATGTATTGTTGGGATTGTTGTTATCACTGCTTCTGCCGTTTCTGATTCTGTTGCATTTACTATTTCTATTGTTGTTGTTTCTATCGGTTCGGCTGTTGCTATTGCTGTATTAGACACATTTAGTTGGTCGTCATTGAACGTTTGAAACGATGAATTGTAACGATGATCTAACTCTAGTAAATCAGTTGCTTCCCAATTTGTCCCGTTCTCATCATCATCAATATATTGCGCAGCGTGACAGATTGGATTAGTTGATGCTGTTGTAAATGTTGTTGCTGCTGTTGCAATTGCTGCACCCAATTCCGTCAATGATGATTGCCCCTCCGATGGCATTATGTTGTTTGCATCTGAGCAATCGATTAGGTTATTATCGTTGTCATAATTAAAGAGATCGTTAATGAATATATTATTAATCAAATTAAATTGTATAGCGTTATTATTGTTTCCATTGTTGTTTTTGTTGCCATCATTGCTGCCTTTGAAATTGTTGTTGATTTCAAATGAATTGCCGACATTTCGATTGATTGCTTTATTGTTGTTGTGGGTGTTGGTGTTGGTCTTATTTTGGAACTGTTGTAATTTATTTGAATTAAGACTTTCCTCGAAGGGTTTTATAATAGCCGTCGCTCTAGATGATGGTGATGATGATGATGATGGCCAGGAAGCTGTTATTGGTGATGATGACGTTATTGTTAATGATGGTGTTGTAGCATCGGAAATAATTTTGTCTTCATATGATTTTTTAGAATGCTCCTCATCCGCTCTTTTGCCGCAGATGAAATATCCAAAATCATTATTTCCTTCGATGCCATCGCTTTTCTCGTAGGTCTCTTGCAGGTGTTGTTGTTGTTGCTGTTGATTTTGATTTCTTTCTTGCTCTTCTTCCGCTCTATCACTTGAAACACTTAATTTTCTTTTTAAATAACTATACTGCGAGCAGTCTGTTCGAAAGGCGATTAATTTAATTTTGTTGTTGTTAAGGTTATTATTATTACAGTTGATATTGTCGGTTTTTTGCAACATAATTTTCAGTTAGATTTTAATTGAATTTAAATTATTGAAACAATTTTCCACAGTTAACAATTACCTTCTTCTTGATGAAGAATTTTATTAATTTTATTAATTATTTTTTGCAATTTATTTAATTATTTTTCAATTTTTTAATCTACAATTCTTTTTAAAATTATACTTTCTGACTTCATTATCACTCCTTTTAAGACATTAATGAATTTATTAATGCTATACTACCGTTTGTTACGACCACGACCGTCTCTCTTCACACTCAGGAGTATTACTGAGTTTAGGCTCGTTCGTTTTACCAATTTTTGTTACCAGAATCAGAGTGGTGGTAGTAGTATGTACGTGCAGAAGTAACAGTCATAGGGTAGGCAGTGACAGCGGCAGCTATGCTAACGGTGATGTTAACAGCGAAGCTGACTGTTAACTTAAATGACCCTTTGCCACACTAAAACCACGCTAGAGTATAATTCCTTAAGAGAAGTTTCTTATATTAATTTTAGTAAGTATCATCCATCACATTATTAGATACTGTAAGTCTCATCGTAGGGATCATCAATGCGATTTGGGAAATAGGGCTTTTTTGAAGATAGTCTACAGCCCTTTACAGTCCTATGAGAGGGTCAGTTATTTAGGATGATATTTCTTAATTTGAATTCAATCAACTTATCAGTCATACAACGTCTTTTGCGTTATATAGATTGGGGCAATATATTCTAATTTCATGAAGGCATCATGATGATATTCTTTCTCATTCACTCCTGATTTCCTTGAAGATTGCAAGAGTCTTCATTTTACTTTCACTAACACTTTCAGGTCAGTTATATTTGCTCAACACCTGTGTATCTTGTTCAAAATGCGCAGGATTTTATTGTCAACAAATACTAGAAACTACAACAACAAAAATTGTATTATCTTTGCACTCGTTACCACGACGACCGACCGTAATCGTATTGAAAGGCGACCAATGAAATTTTTTCGCTTTTGTAATTTTTTATTATTTTCGAGAATGATGTCTTTATAATTTGTGACAATCAGTAATTAGTTTGACAGTATAAAGTTTTTTTGAACAGAGAACGTTCTGTGTTTTATATAATTTTTTAATAAAACGTATTTATTTACATACAGTAGTTTCAAAAGAAGGAAACGGCGAGTCGGAAATTGTGCTAAAAAATATGAAAGGATTCATATCGAGTAACGAAAAGGAATTATATTATAGCGGTGTTCTCTAGAAACTGTAGATAACATTAACTTCTTGAATTTGATATAAATGGAATTTTAGTTCAAAGATTTATGTTGTTTTGTTTTCTACTACTATTGCCGGATCAACCCTGGCACCCAATTCGCCTAAAATTATACTCCGCAATTATTCGAATGATTAACGTTTTTAATAAAACATTCAAAAATCGATTAGAAAATGTCACACGGTTGATGAAAACTGGCTGAATTCGTCTAATATTTTGATAAAAATCGTATTTCGTAATTGAGTCTGCGAAATTAGTTAAAAACTTTTTGAGGCAATATAGAGTTTTAGAAATTTGTTTGCTGTTTTCATTTCAGAAACGAGTAGATATTTTTTATAGGTTGTGTCGCACATTGTATTTTGCTAAGATACTTTATAACTCTATGAAGATATCGCGCATAACCTGTTTTAATAAAAATTGTATTTCCATGAAGTTGATAAAAAATTTTTGTTTTGAAGCATTTGTTTTTTCGTTCTATTGTGTATAATTCATCGCATACTATACTTTCAGCAGGTTGAATTTTTGGTATGATTATAAAGAAAGGTAGGAAGTAGAGAGAAAAATTAGGGGATTCCTTCTCTGCTAAGAGTATTTTATATCTTACTCAATAAATCTTACTGACTTTCTTTATTGCAAGCCTTTCCATTACTGTGTTAATCATGAATCGGGTTTGGGTTCATTCGGTGAGATTATTTTCGAAACTTAATTCGTTTGCATTTTTTTATAAACTGTTATCGCTGTTTTGTCAGTAGGCAGAACAACAACACTAGCAGCAACAACAATGTCAGCAATTAATATTAAAGCTTAAGCTTTGATGATTTAGAAAATCAGTTTGAAACGTGATTGCTAGACGATTGGGCGCAATAAATCCTCTATCACAAAAATGATAAAATTTGTTTTAATTTTGGCGTTGGTGATAAGCGGCGGTGTTGCAAGTAATGGTAGTAATAAAAAGAAAAATAATCATAATAACAACAACAACAATCGTTGTCCTACCATAAAGACTAAGTCCCAATGGGCCGGTCGACCAGCAAGGGAACTGACTTATCAAATACGTCCAATTCGTTACGTCATCATTCATCATACGGTCACTTCGGAATGTGCGACATTCATTGAATGTTCAAAGATTTTGCAAAATATACAAAATTTTCATATGGAAAGTCTTCAATTTGATGATATAGGATATAAGTAAGTTGAGCGGAGAGTGAGAGAAGAGAGGATTCAGTTAGGAATTAGTGTTACATTTTATAAGTATGGGAAGTCATTTAGGCCATACTTATAAATCCTTCTGGATTTTTCGCTTCTTTGTTAACGATCCCCTTAATCTCATTTGTTTATAGCTTTCTTATTGGTGACGATGGTAATGTGTACGAAGGTACAGGCTGGGGTGTACGCGGTTCCCATTCATACGGCTACAATATGAATGGCACCGGTATAGCATTTATTGGTAATTTCGTTGGTAAGTTTTAAATTTTTGATTTTATATTTCACCACAATCTTATTAAGAAAAGAATATCTTCTTATTTTTTAGAAAAGTTACCATCGAATAGTGCTTTGAGTGCTGCCAAGAAATTACTTTCATGCGGTCTTAAAAATGGAGAACTTGATCGCAATTATCGACTGTTGGGAGGTCTGCAAGTAATTAGTACTGAAAGTCCTGGACTAACTTTATATAATCAAATACAAAATTGGGATCACTGGACACCGAATCCGTAGAAATGGATAACTAGTGGTTGGTGCGCCACCGGAGTATAAAATTATCTTATCACCATGAATAATTGAAGGAGATAATATACTGAATTAAATTGAAATATTCGTATATCAGTAAAAAATATAAACGATTTATTTTATGTAAGTTGTTGCATAATTAAGTTAATAAGAAGACCTATTGCAGGATTAACCAAGGCCATGCAATACAAGCGAGGAAGATACGATTTATACCACACCTACCTGTAAGGTTTGCTCCTCTGGAAAAAAATCATTAAGAAACCTATCAATTATTGTTGTTTTTATCGATAAAAAACAGGGTGGCCACAAGTTATTATTATTTGTAACCCAATAGTAAGAGATTTATTAGTTCTCTATTGCGTTTAGCTTAGTAATTTAGAAGGGATAAGGTTGTTGTCTCGACTACAAGTAATTTTATACAAATGTTTGTGTTCTCTTCTTTACTTACTCGTAAAGGTGATTAATTTCATTATGGTGAATTTTAACTCAAGGTCTGACCTAATTTTAGGTGAAATAGTTGGATAGATTTTTTGATGACAATAATGCTATTGTTAACTGAATTATTCGAATAAACTCATTTCCAATACGAATCTTTTTAGTTTAAATGGATTAAATATTTTGTTTGCATACTCTCAGTATAATTTGAGGGTATACGTTTTATAAATATTTCCTTTAAAAAAACCATTATTATGATCACAATAATTTCCCTTACACCTCCCCCATTTATTACTATTTCTTCCATACTCCATGCATTTATCGTTGTGGGGTGAATGAAACTCGATATACATAAGAAAATCAGATTGTGATGAGATTTTATAAAAAATGTAACCAACTCCGCAGTTGATTAAATACGAGGAATGTGAGACAAAAACGCCGGTTCATCAGATTCTCTTTTATTTAATTGAATCTCGTTGTGAACTCGTAGAAATGGATAAAGAGAAATTTATCAAATGAAGGAAAACTGTTTTATAAAAATTATATAAATTTATAATTGTTTTAGAATACGCAGAGTTTATTCTTCCTGTTACGGAATTGTGTTTAGTATTTATTGCTTTTGAACTATTACTGATATTTTTTATTTGATAGATGACTTTATAATTTTTATGGGAGAGTCCTATCATAAAATGAATTTTGTAACATTGTATTTAGTGAAAAAAATATAATAGATTGTAAGAATTTCTTAAATTTACTTGCAAAAAAGTTAAGTTCTGAAGCGTTTTTATGCAATTGCCTTCAACTTTTTAAGTGTGTCAGGCGACAATAAAAGACATCGTCATTAACGAGAATTAAGAAAAATTGTTGTCTTCTAAGCAGAGAGAGAGAAATAATAAATAAATAATAAATTGGTTGGGTCAATATATGTGTTGATCAAACTATGCAAATTAATTAATAATTTAATAATTGTTTTCATAATTTAACGACATATTTGTAAAGTTTTGGGTTTAAACAAAACAGATCATGCAAAAGTGAAAAATATTAGAAAACCGTTAAAAAGAAACTCTTCCTAGGCTATAAATTATATTCTGTTTATTTCGGAGCAGCGCCAGAGTACAGAAATTTATTGTGCGTTTTCGCGATTTATATCCACGACAATTTTGGTTTTTTATGGTTCAATTTATATAAAAAAATTTCAGCTCGTTTTCATTAGAGGTTATTGCCTATAAAAGCATCCTCTAGAAATAATTAAACAACCATTTAAGATTTCAGAAGAATTCAAAACAAAATTCGTTTTTTTATATTCAGCTCTGTTTCGTTTATAATGCTGTTTCATCTACAGTATTGCCAATCGACAACAAAATTTGTGCTTAAGAAAAATATACACTGTTTAAAATAAAACCAATTTTAACAGAATTTTAATTTTTCCTTCCACAACTTTTAGTTTTTCTTTACATAAATTATTTTCACGGTAAATTAGGCAATAGCAAAAAAAAAACGTTGGCAACTCCTATTCCCTGCTGAGATCGTTGAGGCAGCTTATGTTTACATTTCTCAATCTCTCCGACACGATCAGTACGCGTTTGGCGTAGAGAACGTAAACAACTTGTGGTGAGTTAATACGGAGAAAATGTTCTAAAATATAAAATATACAAAAAATTATTTAAAATCAACTTGTGGTTGTAATTTTTGCACAAATTATAAAGAAAATATAAATCTATAAGACAAAGCAAACCATTGTGGCAAATGTAAAGAAGAAGAATAAAAAAAGAGTATCTAAATACATTGGAGTATGAAATATTTGTTTCATCATATTTATTGTTTCATGTTTAGCTCTTATGCTTTACGACTTATTTACGCAAAAACAGTGAAAACAATTCAACGCATACTCGAACGAAACATTCATTGGATTAAAAAAAACGAACAAATTTTTATGAGGTGAAAGCGCGGCAGAAACTCTGTTGTATAAAATTAAAATAAAAAATCTTTCCATAATAAATTTTTATGAGCGACAAAAAAAACAATAAGAAAATAAAAAAATGGTGCAGACAAAACTAATTAAATTAATTTATTATCTGTGACTATTAATATTGACAAATTTTTCTAAGAAAAATCCATCTACAACGAATAATCTTCTGAATGTTTGGTCGAGTGAGCGACATACAAATCACACGGTTTTTAACAAGGATATAAAGGATATATATATTATGCTAACATATACAAAATGAATGGTGAAGTAAAATCACAAATAATAAGAAACTGGCTGTTGTCTGTTGCAACAGATCACCACAAAGGTTACCGCAATTAACCCTTGAACGAACAACCTTTAGGAGCTACTGGGTCTCTTCACACAGGTAGTCATTTTTTTCAACCTCTTAAAAAATAAAACAAAAACGAAATAGATTTTCATTGGTTTCACATTTCCTTTTCAATACTCAATCAATCTGTTTCCTTAAACAGAAAAAATGTGCTAAATGAAAATTGTTGAAGAATCAGAGGAAACAATTTTCAAAATCTACAAACAGAAGCCGGAAATTCATGATTGCTATTATTGGGTTTTTAGTATTGGTGTTGTTTTTATTGGTTTTGTTGCATTTATTGCATTTATTGTTGTTGTTGTTTTTATTATTGTTTGTACAATTTTTAAAGAAATAAAAACTGAAACCGAAAAGGAAAAAGTGTACGAACTATAAACTATATTTGCAATGCAAGTCGCAGCAACAACAACAACGTTGGTTATAACGCTAGTAGCAACATTTATAGATAACAGTGGGTTAATTACAGGTCAATACTTCACCTTAACTTCACTCCACACATTTTGTAAGCAACAAAAATGCTCGATCAGCTATCATTTCTTCAATATCTCTTGAAAATTTATTTAATAGGCTGGATTCTTTTATTTTCATCGCTTGCAGTTTCTACGCTACTGACAAGATTGTTCTACCTGTTTTTCGACATGCTCGATTCTATTTGATTTTTGTATGTGAGTTTTTCACGTTTTCCATTCGCAGGTAGCTTCGTTGGTTTTACTGTACAGTGGAAAGAATCGACAAAAATCGGCAGTAGTAACGATATTATGGTAATTGCTTATTTCCTCCCAAAGTAGAGTTTTTGAAAATTGTTAGAAAAAATAAAACCAATCGTAGTGAAAATGAGCAGTAATAAGAAAAGAATTTCAAGAATTTTTCAATTTTTGTTTGCGGTCATTTGAACTGTTCTCTTCGTTTAGTTTAATGATAATTACTTCCGGGCACTTATTTTTTGCCTAGCCTCTTTTGTTTCATTATCTACTACCATATTTTTTAAGAACATTTCGTTAAAATATGCGGAAATTTTTCTCCTCTTACATTATTTTTACAGAGACGATTTGAAGACACGTTTAAGTTAAATTTGCTAAGAGAAAATTATCACTTAAGATATATATTTCTCAATTGTCGTTTGCATCCAGATACAGTAGCAGATTATCATAAATCGTGCTAATCGGGGGTATAAAACAATAAAACAATAAAACAAACAATAAAAGAATTTTATGGATTCTGCAACTCTTTCTTCATTTCTTCAAAACTATCTTAATACATGTCTTTTTTTCATTTCTAGTAAGACATAAATGCGCAACTTAAGATTGCAATCGGTTAAGATAGAAAACGTAAAAATTGTAATATTTTTTATGACTTAATTAATTATTCAGTTTAAGAGATTTATTTATTGGATTGTTGGCTTATTTTGTTTTAGCCAATTGTTAAAAGTTGCCACTAAATTATACATAAAAATTCCATTTTTATGGAGAGTAAAAGTTTTGATGTAAAATTAATTGCTGACAGAAATTGTAAAATTTGTTATTTGATGGTATATAAAAAGAAAGAGGAAGGGGGTAGGGGAGGGTGCGAAAGAGGGTAGAGCGGAGTTAACATAATTTTATCAGCTTTAAAGTGATGAATTTTTGAAGGTTAAAAAACAATTACTTTAAAATTATCAGTTAGGTTTTTTAAAAGTAACGTATACAACTATGTGAAAATAACGGTTATCAAATATATTTTCATATACACCTTCTGGAAATATAAACAATACATCCTATATATCCAAATGTTTTGATTTTAAAAATTATATAAAGATTTAACGCGATTTTCAATTAAAAACAAAACTAAAAATGTCGGGGTGGTAACATGGCTCACACACGTGCCTCCGGATTTCGGTCCTCTAGGAAATTTTTATTAATTTCAGTTTTCTATCGTAAAACGAAGAGGAGGAAAAAGAGAAGATTTTATAGACGCAGATGTTTTTTCTTTGCACGTACGAGCATTTCTTCGCAATAACTCTATGGTTTCTAGAATTATGAGTTTCGGAGACTGCCGTTTGTTTTTGGCAATATTTTTCATTTAGTGATGTAGAAAATATTTTAAGTATAAATGCTTAAATACGTTTTCCGTAATTTCTTTCTCGTTATTTTATTTGCTCAAGTGTTTGTTTTTTAGTTTTTTCTATTTTTAGAGATGAAATAATACAAATAATGAATATTTTTTAATTCATAATTTTTTTTAAATTAATATTTTATTATGATTCCAATTTCAATTGTATTTAATGAAATATTGAATATTTTCTTAGAATTATTATTGGATTTTTTGAAAGGATATTTTATTAAAACTAAAAAAACAATAATTATTGAAACATTTTAAACAATGCATTATATACTACTCTTGTTGTTGCTTTTTTGCCTTTTTCTTCATTTCAAACTCAAGTGCTTTCAGTTTTCCGAAAATTTTTTAAATTCAAAAACAAAAGGAAAAATATTCAGAAAATCACATTCCTGTCTTTTTCGGTTTCAAGAGAAAAGAAACATTGTTTGTGTTTATTGTTTGTGTTGTTGTTGTAGAGCACTGAATCAACTACGCGACTTTGAAATAATATTTCATTTCACTTTAAACATTTTTCCTAAAATATTTCCATACAATTCGAGTCGCTAACCATGACCATTTCAAGTGGAAAATAGCACTACATGTCGCCGATATTGCTCCGCTGCTCAGGCTGTCTTTGTTCGGTTGGCGTCAACCAAAGTGGTCAAGAGATTTTAGAAACCTTTTGTTGGTAATCGATTGATTTGTGCATTGATTTCAAATTTGAATAAGCAAGAATTTTTAAAAATCAATTAAGCAGGTAATCAATTCTTTGTTGTAACGAAAATGAGCATAAAAGTCGCTTTTTATAGCCCTTACTGAGAACAATAGCTTCAGAATCATATCCAGGCTTACGAGCTGTCTTTCATTACCAGTAAAATCGTTTTTGCCGGCCATGCGACAACTGCTCTGTCACGGTCAATATAATTTCAATTAATTGTTTTCTTGGGGCTCGCTCTTTTATTGCGTTACCACACTTTTCTCTTCTTCTTCTATTTCTCTAGACTTTCGGGTTTGTAGAAACGATCTCAGTGTTATTTATGGTTTCATATCATTAAAAAAGTGTCTTGAATAGCTTGAGGTTTCAACCGAGTCAGGTTTCAGCACTCAAGGAATTTTTATAAAATCATATTACAAAATCATATTTCTGTTCTCTCTTTTTTTCTCTTTAAGTATCAATTTTTTGTTAGTCTTCTCAAATTTGACACTTTGATAAATACTTTTAAATTTTGATCTCGGTTTTCTATTGCACATTTTTGAATACGAGCAGCCGATCCGAGACGAAAAGAAATAAAATAAAAACGCATTTATTCTGAAAGATCGATAAATGAAAAATTAATTTAATTAAGCGAAAGATATATGCATTTAAAAATAGCCTTAATATCCTCTGAATTTGTGCAATAAATGCGTTTTTACGAAAAATTAGATTTGAAAAACAATTATTGATTGAATCATTTTTTGTTGATCTAAATCCAGGTTAATTTAAAAATGAACGTGTCTAAATGATCGTATGAAAGCCTAAGCGACTAAAACTGAGCAGAATTGACAAAAACAAAAAAGCACAAAAAGGAAACACAAAAGAAGTAAAAATGAAGCAAAAACAGGGCTAATAGTGCTGACTAAACAAAAAAACAATAGCGACAAAACACGAAAATAGTTTGTGTTGTCTACATAGAAAAAGCTGTTGTAATCAAAAAAAAAAAAAAAAAAAAAAAATAAATAAATAAATAAAAATAAAAAAATAAAAGAATATCAGTCATATTTTAATCGTGTATTCTATAGTGCCTTTTCTTTAGAAAATATTTTCTTTTAACACACGAATAAAAAGTCTGGAAGTGTTTTAAACAAGAAAAAAATGAATGTTTACCTAATTTTTGATAGAGTCAGCTAAATAAATAGGTCTATAGAATGACTATACATCTCTGTTGATCGCTATTAGAGTTTTCGAAAAATATTTAAACAGTTTTTTCAAATAATCAGCCATTGCTTGCTAAATTTCAATGACAATTATGTAAGAATACATGACACTATAAATACATGACAAAAATACACACCACTAAAATAGTTAATTCAGAGACTCAGTAGCGGAAGTTGGCAATGGATTACTTAGATCTAGATAAACCTCATGAGTCACGAGTAAGCGTCATCAAGCGAATCTAGAAATTAATTAAAAGGATATTGATATATAAAGTTAAAAGTTTAACTTAATTGTAAAGAAAAAATGTGTTGCGTTATTAGCATTATAATTCATCATAATTAATTAAATGAATAATATTAATAAATAAATAAACCTGCTTCTAAAGGCATTATTACTGTTAAACTTAATTCATTAAGATAAATATAGAAACAATTAATTCAAATAAACATGTAATCATTTCGTAACTCTCAACATTGCTGACGAAACTCTAAACAAGTGCAATCAGATTTAAGAAAGTATTTCAGATGGAAACACATCCTTTATTTTTTCATCGTGTGCAGCCAATAATCAGACTCAAATGCAAAACGATTACTTTAATTATCTACGTAATGATTGTTTAGAAAGCGAGCTGGCATAGCACAAAACGATAATGATTGCAGAGTTGAAGCCTTCGATTCAATGTATAGAGCAATTTATTATATATGAATACTCTTGATATGCACATATATATTCACAGATATAAACGATTTTACTTTCTTTTGTTTTGCAAAGGAAATATTGCAATCGCGAACATTTCGCAATTGAGATTTCGACGGAGTCATTCATTTTGGGGACAACTAAACAACTAAACTTTGACTGGTTTTGTAATGACATCGCATTGTATGTATCTCGAAAAACTCCAAGAGTTTTCAAGCTATAGAACAATGCAATTTTCTATTTGAATGAAATTGGAATGAATATTTCTTGTAGGCTTTTGCATGTTTTTAGATACAATTAAAAGGCGGCTAGTTGTAGAAGGCTAATGTTTTATACTTTGGTTGTAATCATTTATCTGTAATCTTCTTAAGGCATCTACAAGATTTATCAAAAAAATGTTTCCACGTATAAGATCTCTGAATAAATACATAAGAAATTTACATCAAACATTTTACGAGCTTCAAAAAACAAATTCGGAATAAGAAAGCACGAAAATGACTGCAATGTAAAACGAAGATTTGTTTATTACGAAAATCGGCAAAAAGAAAACAAACAACGCAAGTTAAATTATTATCATTGTCATTATAAATCATTATATATTCATGCGCTCAATAAGAATCAAGTTTGCTTCAATAGTAAAGAAGTTTTAAATGCTTTCTTTTCGTGCTTTTCGCTTGTTTGTCTTTCCCTTTTTCCTCTACTCCTGCTTCTCATCATTCACATTTTCTTTACTTATTTTAAACATTTCTTTATAAACATGTTTTATTTTTTTCTGTCTTTTTAAAATCGCGCCAGAATTTGTTTTGTTTTGTTTTTTTCGGTCTTACTAATTTTTTTTATTTGTTGTTTGTGTAAATAATTTACTTGATTTCTTAGTGCGTATGTTGCGATACAACAACAGCAGCTACAACAACAACAAACTAAAACCTGTAACCATTACTAAATCGTAAAATTAATATGTCCTCAATCTGAAGCTCGCGAACACGCACACATAAATGCTGCACGCATGCTTGGAAATGGGTGCGTACAGTGCTCACGTTTTATTTTGGTTGTTGTTGTTGTTGTTTTAGCTACCTGGTGCGATGATATTCATGACATTGTTTATTATTAATTAAAATTATTATAAATTAAAACAGAAACTTTCCTTTAGTTGAGTTTGCTGCTGGTGTTATTGTTATTGTTGCTGCCGCTGCTATTGCTGTTGTTTGCTGTTGCTGTTGTTGTTATTTTCGCTAAAACACAATTCTTACCATTTCACCGACTGCTACCTCTCAGTGTTTGTCCCATTAAAACAACAATTTAATGCTGGTGTTATTGTTGTTGTTATTGTTGTTGTTGTTGGTGATGGTATTGCTTCTCTTGTATTTCTTATTTCTTGTTGGTTTTTCTGTTGTTTTCATTGTTGTTGCGTATGTTGTTTTCATTAAGTAAAAGAAATCAAGTTTTTTGCGAGAGGAAAAAAAATTAATGCTCTAAACCTGACTCCGCGCTACTTCGACGACGTGAGTTGACACACCAGCACAACATGTTGCACTCAAGCGTGCCTGTTGGCGACATCATAAACGCACGAAGACTTTTCGATGAAGTAAAAAATCACGCAACTACCCTCAATGATACTGGAAAAGTGCGTTTCTATGTTTAAAGCTTAAGTTCGTTATGTTGCTGGTGATAATGGCGGTGACAGTGGATCAAAAAACCGTATTCTCAATAATGATGTATTTTTGAAAATTGAAGTACATTTGAAATGATTAATTCATTCCTTTTTACATGAAGAATTGCTTTGCTTGACAGCAAGATTTTTCTAATTTTTGTATTTTTTATTCAATTAAAATTTAGTCTCGAACTTGATGTTTGTCGCGACTTTAGAAAACATGAAATTGAATCACTTTGTAAAAGCTAAGGGCAATTAAAAAGTGAAAGATAGAGAATGCATCTTAAGTTTTCCCTAGACTGTGGAAGGGTTTCTTGTTTAGCAATTCAAGCTTGCAATTGAGGTGAAATCGAAAAGGCATAAAGTAAAATTTGCGGCTGTCGGGGCCTTATCATAATAATTAATATTTCCAGTATTTCAATTTGCTCCATTGTTTTGAAATATAGATTGCTTTAGATTTACAGACATCGGACTTTATTATATATTATTCTGAGTCCGGTATTATTTTACGTGACCACCCAGAGGTTAAGCAACAAAACTTATCATTATAAAAATTTGTAAAATACCTTACTTTGGAAATAAATCTCTTTGAGGTAAATTCAATTTATAATTTGTAGATTTGAAGATTGAGAACTAACATGATTGTTTCGAGTAATTAATAAAAAACTTTTATAAATGTAGATTATTGATATTTATATTGAATAATTAATTTATATGTAGTCAAAATATTCTTAATAGATCATTTAAAATATATTTAAATGTTAATACCTTTTTATCAGTTCATGGTAAAGTAATCTGAATACTTAAATAATTTTAAAAGAATTATAAAAAATGTTGTCCACAGCAATGTATTTTTATGATTTATTAATACTAACAATCTCTCGCAAGTGCAATGGAATTATATTATATAGAAAAAACTAATTCAAAACCGCGCTATAAAATTAATGAAAAAGAATTTAAACAAATCTCAATTGATGCGAGAAGTCTGCAGCAAAAGTAATAAAATATTAATTTAATTTAATATCTTTTGCGTTTATGCAAGTCAAATTGTCAGAGTGCATGACAAAATATAACGCAAAAAGACGTTTATTTATACGTATTCAGTAAGACATAAACCACACGCACATCGTTTAAACTGAACGTTGCAAATTAGTGTGAGTGCCATTTAAAGTAATCAATAAATATATGATGATCATTATACGGGGTTATCATCAATTCTTATGGATATATCAATGAAATAATTCAATAAAAACAAAAAATCATTTACAATTTATTGCGTATACATCTATTTAAGTCAACAATTTCCTACACAGTCTGGAAGACCATTGTTACCACGCTTTGCATCGCGACCATAACGGTGATATTTTTATGAATTGTTTTAATGACAATTAAATTTAATGTCAGGAATCCAAAATAAATCGCGTTGACAAATTGTGCATATGGAAAATTTTAGTTAATACTAATTCTTTTAATAATTACTAACAATTACTAATTCTTTTAAGATTAAATTTCTATTCTTATGATTTTCTAGACTTTTTCTTCTCATAAGAAACTCTAAAAATTTTACAGTTTTTTAATTTTCCCGTTTTGTTCCCATCAATTTACTTTATTTAATTTTATTTAAAAATTTAAAAAAAATATCTTTTACAAAAAAAAAACTTAAAAGAATGAGATAAAAGGGTTTTCATTAACCTCCTTAGAAAAATTTCACATAATTATTTGAGTGAAAAAAATGAAAACATTATAGAATATTGACTTTCGGGATGTCTGCCATTGCCCCCTCCAGTAGTTCACAAGTGGACTGACTTTGGACATGATTTTAAATAAAATCTGTCTCGCTTCATGCTTGTTATCTTTATTGTCACCACAATAATTAAGGCCGCCGTCTAGTTTCGTCTTGATTGAGCTGACTGACTAATTGACATTCGTATTTATGGTTTCATTGCCCGACAGGAATCGACAAAACATTTAAGTGAATGACGGAGACGTCGAGAGCGGAGTGAGGTGAGGTGGTGTGTCATTTTACGAGCATAGCTTCAAAAGAAAAGTAAAAACAATTTTTTGTAATAATTTTCTTTCCTTGACATTGCCATTTCAGTGGCATTCATATTCATTGTAGACATATTTTAAAGTGAAATATCATAGATTGGTGTCTATACATTTATATTTACTCAGAAAATAATTATAAAAGGAATCTTTTACGAAAGAAATGAGTTTCTTTCTTTAAGGTTCGTTCGGACTTTTGCGAAATCTAAATGACATTTATGACACTCATTCTTTGTACCTTCAATATGCTTTGGACAAAATACGATTAAGTATTTAAATTGTATGCCATCAAAAAAGTCACTGAGGAAAAAATCGAATGACAAATCAGTGTCTTTCTTTGGCCTTCAATAAAACAATTTGTGTAAATAAATATTTAATGTTAAAGAGGCGACAATCCTTTGCTTTTTTTGGTCCTGAAAGCACAATAACAAATATAAAATTAGCTAGCCTTCAATTAGTGATATCAATTCCATAAACTTATTCGTTTCGCTTTTCATTGAATGAATGAATAAATTATGAAATGTAATGAATGGGAACATAAATTTGGTTTTTTAGTGGAGTTCTTGATTGTTTTAATGCAAAACAATTTGCTAGACCGAATTAAATAGTTGAGAAAACTGAAGGGGAGTGATTTTTGTTTTTGATCTCTTTATTTAAATCTTTAGAATAATCAGAAATAATGTTAAGTGCTTGAAGGGGACCAACAGTAGTTCAAAATTGTTACTTTGCTAACGATACTTGTTTACTCCGCAACTTACGATTGATATGCAACGAACGTACAGTTTTGTATGCTTGTTCTTGTTATCGCTATTACATACTCGATTTGCCACGACGTTACGCGTATAAAGCCATTGCTATTTGAACGAGCATTCTATTGCATCTGTTGAGGGCACAATTCGACTTGAAGTCAACTCTGAACATAATTTTACATCAGAAACGGCTAGCAGTAAATATACGTTTGTGGTCATAAAGAGGCAACGGCGAACGTGAGCCAGAATCGGCAGAATCTTAAATTGACTATAGAATTTTTTTCTAAAGTTAATTTTTATTTAAATTTTGTGTTATTATAATTGCAATTTAAAAATATGTTGAGTCGTATAAAGAAGAATGAAACTCAACACACTCAAGTTTTGATTTTATTCAACTTTTCCATCAAAGCGCCACGACGAGTTTTGAATTGAAATGATCTACGAACGTGAACATATTTATCGGTATGCAAGAGAAACTGATTATAATTTCCAAAAAAAAAGTTGAAGTATTTGTAATTATTGAAATAATTTATTCTCTATAAATGATTACTTACCACTCATTGGCTTACCAGAATGAAAGGTCTTTCTCATATGACGAAATTATTTTGAACATAAATTCACTTTGTAGTTTGTATTTGAAATCGTTTTGGCTTTCAAGCAGTAATGAATATCACGTATTAAATGAATTATGAATTGAAAACTATAGTTCCTGAAGATATATCGGAATTCTTCAGTCTGTCGCTGGTGGAATATCTTTTCTTGATAATATTAATGAAATAAGTCAAATTAGTTAAATTTTTTACCCAAGTTTCTTGAACAGAAGGCTCCCGTGGTCGCTTCAGGTAACCATCTATTGTTTTTGCCTTCATACCTACACAAAAACCTCTGAGTGGGCATAATAAGTCTTTTGCCAAGCAGATTCTCAATTTGGCTACAAATTTGACTTGGGATCATTGACCTTGACCAGGTAGATCTTGGCTGATTAATTTCAATGTGCGCTCGCAAAATGAAGTTGAAACGGGTGTCAATGTGCTTCAAATGCCCGAGTTAATTAGTGTACCCGATTTCAATTAAAGGTCAATGCCTTTTGACTTGACGTAAATAACTTTTAATTCTTGGACAATTAAATTCTACTCGCAGTTCGCGACTGTTGTCCGAGATCAGTGACCTTTTGCTCAATGTAAATTATCTGCGGATAAAAAGCTGAGAGACGGTGACCACCATGCGTGATTATGGATGTAAATTTTTTTCTTAGCTAAATATTTTATTGTATGAATCGACAGGAGACCTTAAAACTTTAGATGAATCTATGGTCAGATTTCTATGCAACTCATATAACACTGCATTCAATATTGCTTTATCCTGAAATGTACAAACCCTAATCAGGGGGATTGCTTATGAGTAATTGCGTCCAATATTTACAATTATTCGTTCGAGAATAAGTTTTGAAATTAGTTACCATAAGTCGCGCTGCTTTTAATTTTCATGGGAAAGATTCTTTTGCCACGAACTAAGTATACGTTCCTCTACTTCGCATACTCTTTGGGTACGGTTTATTCACGATTCTCTTGCATTAACACAAATTTCGGATTTGTACAATTGTTCTCAATGAACGGTAAGAAATTTCCTCGACGTGCCAGTTCTTGGTTTTATCTAGTGGTTCACTGATTCGTAATTGATCCAAATTGATCTTTTTTTAAATTCTCTCTAACTGGCTCTGTGGCAATTTTTTGCTAATGGTACATTGGCGCATCTGTTACCCACTTTTTGATATCGATTGACTGAATTGAGATAATAATTTGTGATTTCCCGGACATTGCATAATAAGCCATTAAATCCTTGAGTCTCCTCGAAGAATATGGAGCAATAGTAATGAGCAAATAACAAGCAATGCGTATTCACTTAATATTCCGAAATAAAATGTTGAAAAATATTGATCCACTCCTTTGGGAAGAACAAAAACTTACACAAGCAAAAAAAAAAGAGAGTTGAAAACTGTCAATATTGTTCGTTTTCGATCGTTCGTATGCAGAGGAATGAATAAAGTGTGCGTGAAAATGATGTTTGGCATGCGTGCAGTTAAACGATTTTATCGGCAGTTACGGCAACTCTGAATTTAGAGGCTAATAAAATTGCACACTATATTTGCTGCTGCGACCGCGCCATGGAAATTATAATGATGATGATGACGGTGACGACGATGGTGATGATGTTGGAGAAATGCTGTTTTGATCGCTCTTAATTGATAATTTCGTTTTTGATGATGGTGATACTAATTTTCGGATGATAATGATCTTAGATTATTTTTCTCTCACTTTAGAAAACGATATTCAAAAATGAAATTCGATAAACAGAACATCTTCGCAATTGAGGAAAAATTTAATATAATTGCTTTAAAATTTTGTTAAAAAAAGAAAGCAAAATCCTAACTATTCGTGTAATAAAATCTAAATATTATCACTACAATTATCTGGTTAACATCAATCATAATAATTATATACATATTTTAGTGAATAAACAGTATGGTAATGGCGATATCGGCGATAACAATATTCATGAAAATTCTTTCATTTTCATTGCTTATCGAAAGTGATTGATGATTTCTGTCCTAACTAATAATAGATTGCCTAATTGAGTATTATATGTGCTATATAATTATTTTATATAATTAAAGCTACTCACACACACATATTGGTGAACAAGAAAATGATATATGAGTTTAAGTAGTACGCATTTCGGGAGTTTGTTTTAGGAAGTGTAAGAATGAGCTGATTTTCCGAAAAATCTCTTTCTCGAATGTGAGAATTTTTTAAATTCAAATAAATTTTGACATGCCTTAGGCTCAAATTCTTCAGCTTATATTTTGCTTTCTTATACTTTCATTTAAATGCATTGGGAAAATGCAATGGGAATAATTTAATTCCATTCATTTCTTTTTCTTCTTTTTCGTCAAACTATTTAACTCTTAATAATTATTAAATTATTAATTAATGACATCACATTATGTTATGTCCACGTATTTAACATACTTTACGTTTTCGATGACTTTCTCCATTTTGACATCCCACCATTTCTTGTTTCATCTAATTTTGTTCGCTTCATCTTAAAATTTTTTAAAATATTTTTGAATATTGTCTCAGATTTCCAGTATATTTTCCGCATTCCTTCATTATAATCTTCTTCTTTTTCTTTAACATACTCAATTTCCTCTTCTTCTTCTCAGCTAATTTAAATGCATAACAAATTATGCGGCGAATACTAGAAAACTACTAATGACTAGAAAAGGGTAGAAAAACGACATCAAATTCCAGAAACCTTTCGATGCAATATCGAACGCCATATTTTATTATAATGGATTAGGATTATATTAATGTGTGTGCTCCAATGTTTTCTTTTTCTACATAAATTTGTGCTCATTTAGGTGGATGATGTGTTTCACGAAAATCGAATACTTATCTCTAAAAAAATGACATTAAATTCATTATACCAGTTTAAAATGCATCTTTCTCGATTGTGGAAAATTTTTTATAATCCATGTAAAAAGCCGTGATCAGAGGCATAAAGATAAAAAAACGATGAAATTTTGAATTTGGATAATGGGTTTTGAAAAATCAGGAGCTCTTTCCTAATTTGTGTTGACACGATGAGAGTTGAATTCGAAAAGAAACTTTATTTATTGAGTGCATAAAGAAAGATATATAACGCATTTACATGAAGAGATCAGCAACAAAAACAATAATGAAACTCAGTGTGACACGATCGATGACCCTCTCTCTCTCCTTTCCTTCTGTTACGTTGAGCTCTTCAACTAACAGACGTGGAGACATGAGAGTGAGGGAAATGTTCCGTGCTCCAACATCCCGGCCCCGTTGAAAGACCTTTCAAACTGGTAAGAGCGCTAGCTTGTGGACTGGCCGACGAAGAATGCCCTTAGAAGTCTTCACGTCGACGACCCTTACCATGTTGTCCTTCCCAGGAAATACTGTTGCAATTCGTCCGCAAACCCAGCGTTGAGGCGGCGTATTATCCTCGTGAATTAGCACAAGTGAATTGATGTGAACATTTGGTTGCTGCTTCTGCCATTTGGTGCGAGATTGTAGTTCATTCATATACTCACGAGACCAATGCCTCCAAAATCGCTGTTTAATGGCATTGATACGCGCCCAGCACTCAAGGTTGCTTATTTCCCTTGGTTCCGAAACCAAACGTTCAGGAAGAGCCTTTAATGAGCAGCCGATTATAAAATGTGCTGGTGTGAGGACTTCGCAGTCGTTCGGATCGGATGAGAGCGGTGACAGCGGTCGTGAATTTAGGATAGCTTCAATTTCAACAAGTGCCGTGGACAGCTCCTCGAAAGTTAGGCGTGTGTTGTTGAGGGTGCGATTTAAGTGGCCTTTCGCACTCTTGACTGCTGCCTCCCAGAGGCCTCCAAAATGGGGTGCCCTAGGCGGTATAAAGGTGAAATTTACAAATTCATTAGTACAAAAGTTGGAAATGATATTCTGATTCTTGCGATCGAAGAGAAAGTTCTTAAGCTCGGTGAGCTTCCGACTGGCACCGACGAAATTTGTGGCATTGTCGCAAAATATGTCTGTAGGCAGTCCCCTTCTTCCAATCAAGCGCTTTAGAGCTGCTATAAATGCTTCTGTAGACAGGTCTGAGACACCTTCGATATGAACTGCCTTGGACCAAAGGCATACGAAAATGGCGATGTATGTTTTATAAGGCATTTTACCACGGATGCGCAAGTATGTGCTTATTGGGCCGCAAAAATCGACAGCGCAGCGAGAAAACGGTCTGCATGGTGTGAGACGCTCGACAGGCAGGTTACCCATGACTTGTTGCAATAGTTTTGGTCGGTAGCGCACGCAGTGGATGCATGACCTAACAGTGCGACGGGCGATGGCTCTAGCGGTAACTACCCAAAATCTTAACCGAATAAGGGCCACAAGGGCCTTAGGTCCGGCGTGATAATTACTGCGGTGTAGATGACGAACAAGCCTGTCTACAAAATGGCATTTGCTTGGTAAGAGTACAGGATGCCTTTGCAATTCCGGCATCGAAGATAATTCTATTCGCCCACCAACCCTTAGTAGTCTGAAGTTGCATATTTTACCTAAAAATGGGTTGAGATATTTTAGAGAATTCTGTGCAGGTATTCCTTTCTCTGCGCGGTGAATATCCTCCTTGAAGCTCTGCTGCTGGAGGTTCCACACAATGCACCAAAGTGCAGCTTCCAAGTCCTGAGGAGTAAGGAGAGTAGGCAAGCGACAGACGTTTGGTGACTTTACCTTGCGGCAAAAGCAAAGCATCCATGCAACAACTCTAACAGCGGTTAAATGAGAACTAAACTTATCCAAATAGTCAATGAGGTAGTTTGTAATTCGTCCGGAAAAAAATGCAGATTTGCGCCTCTCCTTGTTAATTTCGTCCCAGTCAGGCGCAGAGTGACAATTCTTAGGCCATTCGTTCTCCGGACCCAGAAGAAATTGCGGACCAGTAAACCATATTGACTCCGTGAGGTGACGAACTGTACAGCCACGCGAGACAATGTCGGCTGGATTTTCTTGAGTGGGAACAAACCTCCACCGACAGCCTTCATTAGTGAGGTCTTGTATCTCGGAAACTCTATTGCCCACGAAGGTAGATAAAGTCGATGAGTGCATCCGCAGCCAATGAAGGACTATCTGTGAGTCGCTCCATAAAAAAACGTCGAAATCAAAACACTCAATTATTTTCTTTGTTTTTACGATGAGCTTGGCAAGGAGCTGTGCGGCACAAAGTTCAAGCTTAGGCAATGATTTCGCCTTTGTTGGTGCAACGCGAGACTTGGCGGCGAATAAATTCACAATAACCTTACCGTCATTATCTTCAGAACGAAAATAAATGCAGCAGCCATATGCACGAACGGAGGAATCACAGAAACCGTGCACTTGAATGTGTTTAGTGGTAGATTGCAAACACAAGCGTGGAACCATTATTGAATCGAGTGAATGAAGCTCTTTTAATATGTTCACCCACATTGTATGTAGACCTTGAGGGAGAGATTCATCCCAATCTAGCTTAAGCAGCCAAAGCTCTTGTAAAATTATTTTGGCCGTGACGAGCAACGGTGCAACTAGTCCAAATGGGTCGAACAAAGACGATGCTATTGATAGGATACTGCGCTTTGTTGACTTACTCTGCTTCAGGCCCTCTGATGAAAAATGAAATAAAAATACATCCCGAACTTGATCCCATTGTATACCAAGAGTATTCGCGATCGAAGTCTCGTTGATTTTTATCTCCTTCAAAGATTCGTCGTTTACTAAAGAGCTAACATTAGAATGCCACCTTGCCAATTGAAAACAACCTTTCTCTAGCACTGACGACACTTCGTACTTGATTTGCGCCAGTTCATCTACCGTGTCTGCCCCACAGAGGAGATCGTCGACATAAAATGATGACTTTATCACCTTTGAACCCAGAGCATATTCCGTGGAATACTGGTCAGCTAAATAATGCAAACTTCTGATTGCAAGGAATGGTGCAGCAGATGTGCCATAGGTAACGGTGGTAAGTTTGTACGTGCGCACTGGCTCGTCGGTGGTGCTTCGCCACAAAATATATTGGAAACACTGGTCACGTGGATCAATCAATACTTGGCGGTACATTTTGACTACGTCGGCAGTGATAACATATCGATACAATCGGAAACGGAGCAACAATGTTAGGAGATCCTGTTGGATCGTTGCGCCAACCATTAAAACCTCATTGAGTGATTTTTGTGATGAAGTTCGACAGGAAGCATCAAAGACGACTCGAAGTTTAGATGACGTGCCCCTCTGCTGTAGTACGCAATGATGCGGAATATAATAATGATGTGTATTATGATTTGGAACATCTATTACGCTCATGTGACCCAACTTCTCATACTCTTCCATAAAGGCAATATATCGATCTCTCAACACCGGGTCACGTGACAGACGCCTCTCTAACGATATAAACCTACGTAGTGCCATTTCGTATGACAGCCCAAGAGAGGTTGGAGACTCCTTGAATGGCAAGCGAACAGTAATTCTTCCTTTGGAGTTGCGATACACAGTCTGTTTGAAGAACGTCTCGCAATTGACTTGTTCTTCAGACATCGTTGTTTGCGGAGCTATCTCGTCTAATCTCCATAACTGTTCGAGATTATGGTTTATAGATTCCTCTTTTGTTACGAGTAATGCTGTCGGCTGCTGAGATGGAAAGGCTATGGATTTGTATTTGCCTGAAACTACCCAGCCGAGTAATGTTTTTTGAATAGTGGGCAAGTTGTATCCTAGCTTTATCTGACCAACTGATAAAACATCGAAGAAGGCTTCAGTGCCCAGCAACAAGTCAATGCGTTTTGATTTAAAAAAATCCTCGTCGGCGAGTGATATGTTTGCGGGCAGCTGCCATGAAGAAACGTCAATCTCCATTTCAGGCTGGTATGAAATATGTGAAGTGACGCAAAAACTAAGGAAGAGTTCAAAATCATTAAAACGGGATTTAATATTTGTTGATGATTTATGCTTTGTTTTAGAGGTGGCATCTCCGATACTTAATATCTCCATGTTGTGTCGTTCACGAGGCAACCGCAACTTCTGCAGAAAATCTTCCGTGATAAAGTTCACTTGGGAGCAAGAGTCAAGCAGGGCTCTACCAATTTGATAACACCCTGACAAGTCTCTGACTAGGACAACAGCAGTAGCAAGAATGACAGTGTCGCGTGGAGAGCTGTTTTGGAGATGTGCATGCGTAAATGCTGACGTTCCTGGAGTTTCGATCTGTTCTGCTTGAGACGAACTACGTGATGGTGTTGATAACGGCGAGGGTGAGCTGGTTGATGGTTGTTCCCGATGCAAAAGAGTATGATGGGAGCAGGCGCAGACCTTACACTTAAATACTGAAGTGCACTGTGTGGCCTTATGATTTTTAGAAAGGCAGTTTATGCATAGACCCAGACGTTTTGCTCTTTCGAAGCGGGCGGCCACTGTCATTTTGGTGAATTGCTGACAACGGTTGATAGCATGATCTGGCTTAGCGCAATGAGCACATGTGCGTTTGGAGCATGTAAACGAAAAATTTCTTTGTGTTGCTTGACGTATCTCGTGGCCTTTGGAGGATTTTTCGGCTCGGTGAGAATTATCTTGTTGAGACCGTGAATATTCTACGGATTTGAGAAATTGGTATCGCCGATCCAGAACCTTAGCACATTCTTCCCATGTAGGCAACCTTGTAAAATCCAGAGACTCCTTCCAATTCCTCTGCGTGGCTTCGTCTACCTTCTGCATGACTATGTAGATAATCATGGCGTTAGCAATATCTTTGTCGGAGCCGAGCGATTGCAGCGAACTATAGATGGCAGATACGTTGTCAACCAAACGTCGAAGTTGGGTTGAATCCTGTTTGTTATTGGAAGGAATCTCGAATAGAGATGAAATGTCTTCTAAAAAGATTAAAGTGCTATTGTCATAGCGTGACTTCAATCTCTCGAGAGCCTTGGGGTAGTTTTCGCTGGTTACTTGGAAGGCCTTAACTGTCTCCAATGCTTGACCCTGCAAACAGTTCAGCAAGTGGTTGAATTTCTCGATATTTGAAAGACAAATCTCTCTGTCGATAATTTGGTTAAAAGATGTGATGAAATTTTTGAATTCAGTGTACTTTCCATCAAATGTCGGCAATTTCAGCGGCGGTAATCTGGTGCTTGGTAGCGGTGTTACAAAATTGCTGTCTCTCACAGTTGAATTGTTGAGATCTTCACCCAACTGTTCGATTATGGCGATTTTCACGCCAAGATACAACTCCTCGATATCAGCACGGCCATTGTCATCAGGATCGAATTTCTCTATCTGTGTTTGGTAGCTGCTGATTTGATTGAAATAAGATTCCAAAATGCCTAAACGACACTTGAGCTCAACTGAAGACAGAGCCTTCCCTTCACCTTTTCCATTCGCTTCTACTATATTTTTTATGCGCGAAATATTTTTTTTGGTGTTGCCGCGTTGTTGCTTTAGTTGATCAGCCATCATTAGAATGCACGGATAACTGTGACGACGAGTTTGCGAAAAAAGATAAACGAAAAACCGAATGGAGCAAATCGAATGTTGACCCTCGAACCGTTATGATAGCCAGCGAAACAAAAATGATGAAATGTGCGACAGTAAAATTATGAAGCAGGTGTGATCGTAAAATTATAAAAATGACCTTGATAAAGGTGATAACTCGTGGAATCAGCAGAAAAGTCGCAAAGACACCTTAGCACCTCACCTTCTTAGCACCTCACGATTGCCCCACGTTGGGCGCCAAAATGAAAAATCAGGAGCTCTTTCCTAATTTGTGTTGACACGATGAGAGTTGAATTCGAAAAGAAACTTTATTTATTGAGTGCATAAAGAAAGATATATAACGCATTTACATGAAGAGATCAGCAACAAAAACAATAATGAAACTCAGTGTGACACGATCGATGACCCTCTCTCTCTCCTTTCCTTCTGTTACGTTGAGCTCTTCAACTAACAGACGTGGAGACATGAGAGTGAGGGAAATGTTCCGTGCTCCAACAGGTTTGTCATATACATCGAACAAAAACAAGGCGGCATTATTTCAGGCATATAATTTTACAAATTTCAGGAAGAGAATTTATACAAAATCGTGCTTTTAAATGACTCGAAAATCATTCAGAAACTCTGAATAACTTTCGAAATTTATTAGCGAGAGAAATTGATATTTGAATGTATTTAAAAGGCTTGAAAGAACTGTCATTGGCTTTAAGCCATTATATTTTAAGTTTGGGTCCAAAAAAATTAAATCTGTGTCGACAAGTTTTAAAGTTAGTTCTGAAGTTTTTAAAACTTTTACACGCGTAGAACCGAACAATAATTTCTGAAAATTATAAAGCTGAATTGAAGATTAGATTGTTCGTATTGCGCGAAATAAAAAGAGCAATACTCTCTTTTTTATACTGCTTAAGGAATAATACCAACAAATTATTGTCATTTCTTACGGCATTAGTTCACTTATTGAATAATTCATCTTGTGTGAAACGTGATCGTTGAGATCAATTTCGATGTTGTTATATTTTGAATTGATACCGGCGCCCAAGTAGAGGCTTTAGCAAGTAATTTTCATCATGTAGCGTCACAAAATATTTACTTTTTAAAATTTTATTTTATTTTTAATTATTCTTCTAACAAAAAATTGGTAGTGGTTGTTAACATCGTTGCTGCTTTAATATCTCAGCAAAAGCCTTTAATAAAATCTCAATAAAAATAATACATGTCTGTATTAAGTTTAATAATGATCAGAATAATCGCGGTGATTGTTATGATTACGATTACGGTACTGATTACGCAATTTAATTTTCTTTCTCTTTTATTTCATTTCTAGTGATGCTATTTAACACTTGGCTCTCTTTAATTGACGCATTTAATTACTTCTGAATTATAAAATGGCATCGTCTACATCAATTTATCGTCCACTGCAGTCACAAGCGCAGTCACAAACACCGGTTGGTTTGTACGCAGCAAAGGCACCTGCAAAATCATATACTCCGCTGGTGGGTGGGTTGCAGTGTGGTGTCGAACGTACGCGTGTTCTGGAATTTTTGCAAGCATCCAATAATAAACTGATGAACGCTTCTCTGGAACCGCCTTCGAAAGGATTGCTGAACGGCCCCGGTCAGAATAACTGTTTCCTGAATTGTGCCGTCCAGGTAAGCTTTCAGCGTGAAAAAGATCGTGAATTCATAATTACGTTAGTTGATTCAAAATGCAAAAAAGGTGGACAAAGATTTTGAACCTCTTCTTAAACACAATTTAATGCCTAATGATAAAATTTATTTAATAACAGAAATTCTAATCCAAGGAAGTGTCTTTAGTGAAGTTCTTAAGTGTTATCTTCAAACGAATTTTGAAGAATGTCTCTCTTAGGACTTCTAAAGAGATTGTTTTTGAGTCTTCTTATAATGAGTTTATTTTTAACGGATCCTTACATGATTTTATTAGTCTTAGTGAAGCCTTTTTCAAATTTGTTCAAAGGCATTGAAGTGTTTAAATTTTTCTCAAAGGAGTTTGTTTCTTAAGTCTTTCGTTTGGCACAGGTCCATGCATGTTTGTTATTGTGAACACTGCTGAAAATGCTTTACACTAGTGACAATTTTCATATATATTCATAAAACATAAAAATCTGAAAATTAAATAATTATGAAGGATTCACGGCTTCCCCTCATAATATTAAAGAGAATATAATTTATCATTTCTTATCCTTCTTTTATTGTTATTTTTCTTTGTTTTTTCTGTCTTCCGAATAATACTTCTTGGAGCGTAAATTAATATCATTTGCAAATCTAATACCGGGCAAAGAAATTATGGGGTATTATGGAGTGGGTTGGTTCTTTTTTGCAGATTTTTTAGTGTTAACTTTAACACGAATTTTAATTTATTTCATGGGAAATGATTTAAACAGAAGGAAATGCAGCTAATTTGAACAGGAAGCTAGTGAGTAAGGGGGGGGGGGGAGAAGAAGAAGAAAAACTGGAGAGGATGAAAAGAAAGATATATAAAGATAGGAGGTGTGAATAAGTGAAAGATATAGAAGGTTTGCTGGTGCGCTATTAAATAAAGTCTGGCGTCAACACAATTTTTGAGAAAAATGTAAGGATATAAAAAACAATTTAATTAAAACAATTACTAAGCATGAACTTGCCCAGATAGAATGCAATTTTAATACTACACTATTTCTTAAGATTGATGACGGTCATATTAGTGATGACGATGATTATGTTGGTGCTGTCCGTAGCCTGAGAATTTAATTAATTTGTATAACTATTGTTCTGATAAATTTGTTTGGGTTATTGTAATTATCAAAAAGGCGTTATTTCTTTTAAAAAGGTCTTTTAATCACTCGTTGGTAAAAATAAAATTTATGCTGATTTCATTTTAATTGCTGACTTACACGCTCCTCGTGTAAGATATTTTGATTAAAATAAGTAGCTCAAGCAATTTAAATTTATTATGCAATGTATAAGAAGTTAGATTTTATGGGCCTTTTTTATAATTATATTTTCTTTAATTTTCTTCACTTTCTGTAAAGTAAAACAGAAATTTTTAAACATATTATCTAAGAAAAGTTTAATTCATGCTTTTCTTTTCAATCCTCCCTTTCAAACCTTGTTCTTCTTATCCTTTTTGTATTTCAGTATCAAACATTTAATACGAATTTCATGATCTCAGTATCGAATGTAAATAATTCCAAAATGTTTCACACCCTCTTCGTTATTGATTGCTCTATTTTTAGAACTTTTTATGTTCACATAGTTATTGCGTGACACGCACATTTGTTGCATGTTTTGGTTTTATGTTGCAGAGAGAAAATAATTTTGATGGGAATATTTTGTAAAGTTTCGGGCCAAAGAACTAGATCAGGTATAGTCAACACAAATATCTATTCAAGTCTTCTTTTTTGGTTCCCTTTGATGAGCTGGCCCGCACCTTAAATAAGCATACATTGATGTAATATAACAAAATTGAATAAATTGAATATAACTTGAAATTTAAATCTAAATTAGTCAAAATTTAACTCTTAAGTATTAGATAATATTAATTAAACACTTAAAGATTGCTCAATTGCATTTATCTCAACACGTTATCGCTTGAAGCTTTTTAATTTTGTTTTGTAAGTTTATAATTTATTTTTAATGTTATATTGTCGTTTGTGGTTTTAAGAGTTATTGACACTTTCAGATAATCCAAATATTAAGAGAGTTCAAAAAAAATAATTTTTCATTGAAGTCTAAAATATACAAAAGCAAAACAAAAGCCAGCCGAATTCAAATTATGCCCATCCACAAAAAACCAATTTAAATTTAACTTGAACTTAAAAAACGTAATAGAAATTGTTTTAAAAAACGTAATAGAAGTTTATAAAAATAAATTCAAAATTAAATTCAGTCCTTCAAACGTAAAGGCTCCCGCTCAAAACTAAGCACCTGTTCCAAGCAAAAACAACTCTGCTTCATTAACCAAATGCGGCGAAGAGTAGAAAAAACCAAATTTAAATAAAGTAGAAATAAAAAAAGTCATAAGAAAAACGAAGACAAAGAACTTCTTCCAAATTCTGTCCTGCAAAAAAGAAAATTAAAATAAAACAAAAAAGAACACAGAAAAAGAATTATCCAAACAAACGCAGGCCGAGAATTCTACCTTTCGGTCTGGTTGTCAGTTAAAGTCACGGGTGCAGGTGCTCTTATATCACAACATTTCATTTTATTTGTTCCTTTGCTTCTGTTCCTTCTTCGTTGTTTTTTTTTCATTTTAGTTATTCCCATTTTTTTTGTTCATTGATAATTTCTCTGAATCAATTTTGGTTTTCGACGTTGTTTTGAATACTTTTTATACAAAATATTAATAGTTTGTTTATTATTTATACAATCCAGTTATTGTTTTACTTTTGATCGGTGGCGTAAATAACTTTTATTCTTCATTGGCGCTTATATTTTTGTAAGTTCTTCCAAAACCACCAAAAGTTTTTCTTTGGCAATTGAAAACGTTAAATCACTTCTTCTTTAGGGGAACCCGCGAACCCCTGAATAATACTGCATATTCAAAAACTTTTATTGTTCCAACTCGTTTTCAATTTTTCCTGAACATTTTAAAATTGTTGTTTCTTCGCACTTTAAATCGAACTGACTTAATTAGACACGACCGTTCATTTATGAGTCATGCTTATCTACCGCTTTTGCCCTTTAATGCGATTCAGATTTATTGTCGCGACTAAGTTAATTGAATTCTTAATTACGTTTTAAGAGTCATTCCGGAAGGAAGGAGCTCATTTGTCGTGTCGGTGATTTACCCAACTAACCTACCAGTCAACCAACAAAGCATTGTAAGTCAGTGTAGTGGTGGTCGTTAATAAAAAAGTCAAGTACCTACAGTCAGAGGCGGTGAGTAAGGCTCTAAGACAATGCTGTGAAAATCGGACGACAATCGTTATCGTGATCGCCTGGGGGTTTTTTAAGCGTATGATCTAGATCGCGCTGAATGAAGAAAAGGTGCCTCATGGCCAGCTTTCTTCCTGTGTCTCCTGGCAGTTTCCCATTCTCCTTCTGTTGTCTTTTCAAATTTCTTCTTGCGTCTTCAATTTTCTTCCCTACTTTTATGTTCCCTTTCTTTCAACCTCGATTTCTCTATCAACGAATAATAAAATTTACATAATTTACATTATGTGAATTAGGAAGCTTAACAATTGCAGCGTTTGCCATGATTCCACTCTTTTTTCTACATTTCTGGAAGGGCCTTAAGTATTGCCGCATTAATTGAGCCTGCTTTAGCATACTTTTGTACTATTTGTCTCTCTACTTTATTTTCATATTTCTCAAACAATCGAGTATGAATGATGAACCGTCAATCCTCTATATCGTTGATTCAGTCAATCATTCAGTTAATACACTCTAAGTTTAGACACTCTATCTCTTAGTGAATCGTATATCTGGTAAAGCATTGCCTCGCTTGTTGGTTTGTTGTTGGTTTGGCGTTGTGTGATTGTTTATTTGATGCTAGCAATAATATTGTAAGAAGTAAAAAACGATTTTTCTTATTTTTGTGTCGGTCTCATTTAAAAAGTTCTAGATTATTTCACACGATCAAGTAAAAAATAAGAATCTATTCTTGTTTTGTACAGTCTTAAAGACAAATTGAAATTGGAGCTTGGGGAAACCTGGGAAGTTGAGAAGTGGAAAAGAGGAAGTTGTACGATTCTCCGTAGCAGAATGCTCTTGGAACAGGTTGCTTGATTCGTGGTTGGTTATGGCTTGGCCAAGAAATTATTATAATTTTCTGTTGTGCTTCAGTTAAAGAAAACAATAAAATAATTGAGCTGTGAGAATTTTACTACTTCATCACCATCTCATGTTGTTTCTCTTGTCGCTGTCGTTGCCGTATCGTTATCGTATCATTGTCGATTTCAAGTGCAACGATATGGGCTTAAGGGACCATAAGGTAAAACATAATATTTTTCATATAGAAAGAAAAAGAAATCTTAACTAATAGATTGCATAATGTAATGGATATACTAAACTGTATAAAAAAGAATCCTTTGAAAATTGTGTGATATTAACGATTGATGCCGCAGTGATATATTTATCATAAGAAAATTAATCTGCGACGAAGTGAATCATAAGATTTTGAAATTGTTAAAGCAATAATATCGCTTTAATTCACTTAGATTTCATTTGATATTTTTCGAATTTTGAAACAATATCAAAAATGTTTGAGATGTGCATTACACTAAACATCGATCATAACCGTAATATTATGTATGTAGTAATCTCTCTTATAATAACATTCACATTTGTTTGGCACTTGTACTGCATTATTAGCACTCTTCATGTTGCTGTAGTTGTTGTTATTGATATCTATTAAATTTTGTCATATCCAAGTAAAACATATCCAATCGCAACATATATTAATAAATATTGTCTAACACATATTAATAAATCTACTTTATTTATCGTGTTTGTTCTGCATGATATTATTATTGTTGTTCTTGCAGCCCATGTCTGTATATACGTCAATACATTTCTTTCCCACTTTTCATTGGCGTGTGAAATTTTCTCAGGCTGCGCCTTCAAGCATAAACTAATTGTAGTATAGTCTTTTTTATTGCATTTGTATTCATGTCGGTATAAAAGAGGAAATTGTGTAGAAATGAAAATATTAAAGGAAAACATAAATAATTGGAAAAGACTTACTAAAAGACTCTCAGAAAGTTCTCTAGATTCGAAGTGAACTAAATTGAACTCTCAGGTGGCATAAGTGTAAAATAAATCAGCATATCTTGTGTTTTGCGCCTTTAATTGTTGTTGTTACTTTGTTTGCTCTTCGTCTTCCAAGGCTTTTTAATTTTCTTCTTCGCTTATCAGCCTCATAATTTTTCTTAATTCTAGAACGGAACACTTAGAAGCAATTAGTATTAAGAACAAACACGCAATTATTTAAAATATAAAGAGCAAATAATTTCACCGAGAATTAGTGTTCTAAAATTTAAATAATTGTTCACATACACTCCTGTACCACATACACTCACACGCATATGTACCACATACACATACATACACACACCCACACACACACTGACTTTCCTTCTCTGCTTTGATTTTTTTGTTTGGGTTACTTTAAGAATTTTTGACTAACAGAATCACATGTTTTTTCTTTTGCCTTTAATTTCCTTTACAAGTTTTTATTTATTTTCCCATTTTCGATCGAAAAAGTGTTGAAAGGTTTCCATTAGTTGCAAATGCAAAGCGCGTAAGTGACCTACACACTCGTATTCATGAAGACTAGTATGATCATTCGAGTGTGGATTGGTCTAAACCAAGAAGTTGTCATGATTAATTTTCACGCCTGAGTGTCGACAGAGATTAATTCCTTTTTGACTTGCTGTATATGTTGCTTTAAAGCTAGTCGCCAGAACGAACCAAAGACATAGTACCACACTGAACGATAAGAAAGAAAACAAAAAATTCCATAATAGGAATTTTATATATAAAGCGAAATTAGACAAAATTTTCCTTAAAAGTATTATCGATTTGAAGAAAAATCAATAAGATTAAAAAACACTCTTTTTGAAAACTACGCTCTTTTAAAAAATGAAAATTATGTATTAATCAATTACCAGATACGGAAAATAATGAAAAACACATAAAAATAGACGAGCATTTTGCTTTTATGCAAAAACAAATAACAAAATACGAAATCATATTGCGACAAAATTTATTTCACTCCGTGAAAAGATTTCGTAGTTCGCACATACGGTCCGAAGTCTTTCTGGTTATTGATGTCATTCGTTGGAAACGTAGTTGGCGCTATTATTTTTCTGTTCCTTCTGCTTCGCTTTTAAAGTCTGAAAAAAGATAACGAAAAAAGGCCGTAAGCAGTAAAACAGTCTTAATAAATATAATATTGATGTTGTTGTTAGTGATCTTGTATTGCTGTAGCACGCGCCAAATGTGCAAGTTCTTCGTGTTGCGCATGTTTTGGGTTGGTTCCATCGCCGTCAACAGAAAAACAAAACGCGACAATCGAAGTTTGATGCCCGTCGAAATTGACAGCTTGAAAGGGTGTCTGAACACATTGTGCATTGTTGTTGTTATTATTAAAGGAACGTATGAGCAGTGTTGGTGTTGTTATTAAAGAAATAATTATTGATTTATAATATTGAGCTTGTTTAAACTTGTGCTTTTTATGAAGCTATCGATGTTAGTTTCTGCGGATGTTGATGTTTCAATTGTTTTTGGTGTTGTTATTGTTAATGTTGCTAACACAACTATATAATATGTGTGTATGCTCGAACTAATATTCGTTCCTTCTTTTTTATAATTATTTCATCATAGCAAATCAAAGCAATTACATAATTGAAAATTCTCTGCTCGAATCTTAAGCCGTTCTGAAGTCTTATGTTTCAGGCCTTTCTTCTGGAAAGTCTTGTCAGACAGAATTTTGCTGTTTGCCCTTTTAATTAATGCAGAGTTCTACTGGAAATGAAAATATGAATATATATGAAAATATATATGAAAATTAAATTATATGAAAATGTTATATGAAAGCATTATATGAAAATAAAAATATATTCTGTTTTCTAATTTTATTTATTGTTGGGAAAAAATCCTTAACTATAGCGGTTTCTTACACAAAGCAGAAAATTTTAATTTAATGAGCTGGTTTTCTTTTCTATGAAATACGTTTTTTAGTAACTCTATCAGCGCACAACATAGTCTAAGTAATAATCAAATTAATTCATTATTTCCGATGCTATATCGTCATCGTCTTCCTTCTCGCGCAATTTCCGCCTGATTCCGTATTGAATCTTAATAGTATAGAAAGCATTAAAAGGGATGAAAGAAAAAGAAGTAGCCAAAGCAAGAGCTAAAGCGAAAGCGGCGCGGTTTACGCGTTTAGTTATATCGTTATATAATAGTGCCATATTACCCAATAACAGATAAAGACTATAAAAGCATTTGATTTTTCAACGGAAGTCGGAAGTGTAGAAATTATAATTATTATTAAATAATGCAAAAATATCTCACAAATTAATAGGTGTAAAAATGAAGATATTATTCTAAAATTTTCGCGTAAAAATGAATAAGTTATAAAATTATTTTCGCACAAAATGTTCGTAGAATTTTTATAAACTTATTTACTACAACACTTTATTTATTATTACACAACAGTTATTATTATCTTTTGCTTCTTTTTCGCTAAATTTTTTACTTTTATGAATTTTTCTCTATATTAATAATTATTTTTAATCAATTTTGCTTTCCAAATAATTAATGTGTTTATCCAAAACAGTTATTTTTTATACAACAGTTTTTTTATTTTATAAAATTATTTAGTAAATTCCATTTTACTATAATATAATCGACGCCTCAGCGTATGCAATACATTTCGTGTGAAACAAACATCAATAGAAAGATTCCAGTTTGTTTCCTAAGTCTTTCACCAAACGAAGAACTGTTTTAATTATGAATGAAGTGTTCGATATAGTTTGATTTTTTTTAATTGCTTTTTTTGATTTTGTCATTAGATTTATTGTTGTTGTCGAATATTTTATCGAGCTCGTTAACAGAAGAAATGATACAGTTGCGTTAAAAAGATGTGCGATTGTTAGCGAGCTCCGAGCAATGTTTGCCTCTTCTAAACAGAAAATACGGTATAGCTGGTTAATATTAAGCAACAATAACTATAAAAAAGAACAACTTGAAGCTAATAAAACCAGTAGCACGCGTTACTCGTATCGCTGCCATAGTCTCTTTTCAAAGAGAAACCAGCCAAATCGAATGACTTCGCCGTCGAGATGCTGAAAAGACCAGGAGCTGCTTTGTAATGACGTTTCGTGTTTTCATATTTATACATTCCCTTGTCAAATTTGTAATACTCTTTTATTGGGAGTGTGTTGACCCTGAGTCGGCTGATTTTGTTTGCGGGCGCAGCACAGACTACAATGAAACAAAATATACGGCTGAGATTTCTTGACTAACGTTTTAAAAACAGAATTATTTCATCTTAATGGGCTTGGCAGTATATTTTGCGGCTGTTTTTCTTTATCTTTTTCAATTTAATTCTTATCAACTATCAGCGAATTTTGCCTTTTATTAGTTGTAGGAGCATATTATTTTTTTCTTCTTTTCTAAAACTATTACTAAAGAATATTTCTTTTAAACTATTACTAAAGAATATGTTTTCCTAGCGACTAGAACCTCACGTTCTTATTTGAAAAAACTACTTTCAGTATTTGAATAATCAGTTATATTACATTAGTTCTGAAATTAAGCTCCGAATATACAAAAATGTATGAAATTACTGAAAAGAAACAGACAGAAAGAAATCTGGAGACAAATATTTTTATAAAAAAATGTTTTTCATAAAATTCACTAACTCTTTTATGTTGGTTTCTTAAACTCTCGAGTACTTTTCCGCATCAAATAAATCACTTTTGACGCAAATATTAAGCCGCATATTGTTTTCAGTCGTTACCGTCAGTATGCAGAAACTAAAATCAGTTAATGTGCTAACGTCCAGAAGACATTTATGTTCATTTTCTCCTTCAGCTCCTCACTTTCTCTTTCCTAACTCTTTCTAGCCTCGCAAACTTTTAATGTTTTTATTAATGAAATTATTCTGATGGCTTTGTTCGAAGATCACTGAGTTTTCAAATGCATTGAGCACGCGTTCAATGTTTTATGCATGCTTCTATTGACTCTTCTAGTTTTTTCTTTCTTATTGTTCCCTTTGTGCATCTTTTGATGCTGGAAAAGCATTATCACCACCGGTAGTAGCGAATCCATAACTAATCTGCGCTCTAATAGAAAAAATTGTGAAGCAACATCAGAAGCTGAAAAATATGATTTAGAGAAATGGTTAAAATAAAGAAAATGAATTAACTTAAATGATTACTCCTTGTTGTTTGCTGCTGTACACCATTTTATTCTTCATTATCATGGGACTAACATCTTTCATCCTTCGTCTTTCGCCTTCGGCCAAGTGTCACGGGATTGGTGTTGGTGTTTCTGATACTCCTTTCTGTCGTTCATTGCTGCAGTCGTTTTATTATCTGTAGTTTGTCGTTCTCGTTACCTCCTCTCGTCACATTCTCGTTTAGTTTTCTTCATCTTTGTGGTTGTTCTTCTTTGCTCGTATCTAGATTTAAAGTAAATGCAATTTCTTATTTTGCTACTGGCAACATGTTTTTCTTAACTTGTTCTTTACTTGTTTGCAATTATTTTTACCATGCTCAGTGATTTTTCTTCTAAAAATAACAACTAAAACACGAACGTCATTTCTAGTCTTTTGCTTTTTTTTATGCACTAGAAATTTTATGACGCCTAGGGATCTTCATCAATCCTATATGAGTTCTCTTGTTTTCAGTGAAATTTTGCAAGAGTTTGTCAACTTATTCCGTTTAACTTATTTACTCTTAAGCAGTTATAATTTTATATTTAGTACACATTAAATGTGTTTTAAATGAAAAGAGAAATCAATTCACAATTTTTTGCAAGTGGCTTTTATTCTTTTAATTTTTTTAGCTCAATATTTTTATTATATACTAACCTGCCTATACGGCATCAAAAGAGATACAACTATTCCCGGTAGCAGTTCTCACATCATTACTCTAGCATGTATAGACTTTTTTGTCTTAAAATGTGTTTGTGGTTGTTAAAGTTGTTGATTGTTGTTAAATAAATCCGAATATATGATCAAAAATATAAATAAGATGTTATGAAAAGTGGGAAAGTAAAATCGAAAGAAGGATTGCAATTATATTACGCTTGACTTTAAACAGTTTTTAAAATCGGTAAAGAACTATATGAGACATGAACGATAATGGAAACGATGATATTCAGTCTATAGAAAAAATTAACTACCATTTAAAACTATGCTTAATTTTAACTACGTTTTATAAAAATTAGCTTCATGCGAGAACATCGTCTAGGGCTTTTTCTGAAATCGAATCGAATTTAACATTAGCGATTGCTTGTCTTCATTAGTTTTTATTACAATTCCAATTTTTTCATTTGCAATTTCTCAATTTTTATCAAAATTGTGCAAGTTCATTTTATCATTCATCCTATTTTTCTCTTTTGTTTACTGCTCGTTATTTATATCTCTTAGGCTGTCGAAAAGCAATTATTTATTTTATTTAAGATCTAATTAATTACAATTTTAAATCAATGGAATAATTCTAGAAAGAGAATGGATAATTGAAAAAGGATTTTCTACTTTTTTACTCAGAATGAGAGAAATAAAGAAAGAAAACAGTAAATTTTAGCGATTGTCGCCAGTGATTGGCATCAATTAAACTGATAGCTCATTAATATTTCATCAATATTTATAACGTTAATTGGATTCAATCTAGTTGACCGGCGAAATGAATTTAGCGATTCAGTTTGTCGAGCTGAATAGCATCAGAAATGGGATCATCATCTTATGATGATCACCATTATGGACAATAATACTTAGAACGTTCGATTATTAAACATTTGGTCAATGATTGGTTGCACGTGTGTCGAGCAACAGAAATAAGCATAGGAAAAATGTACAATTTAATGAAAAGAAAAACATAGAAAAATAGAAATGAGTTAAAAATATATACTAAGATATATAATATTTTTTCTCTCTCTGTTAGGTCTTACTAAGACATTACGATAATGACAATTCTTACCCGAGATTACAACAACAACAACGGCAGTAATGATTATAATACCAGCAACATTCGCATTAAAAACTATGATTGTCATTATTGCCATCATCATTATTGTCGTCCATCATCGTCATCATCGCCATTGTTACATTATAAACTAACGAAACCAAAATAAAAGAAAACCTTGGTCAGAAAAGAAAACATAAAAACTTGTTCTCAGCTGCAGCTGAACTTCTTCTTGGCCAAGTTCTTGCTCAAGATCATCGTCGGCAGCATAATCGTATTACTCGTACTACTACCAGTTGTTGTTGTTGTTGTTGTTGTTGTTGCCGTCATTGTTGTTGTTGTTGCTATTGCTCCTGTTCCATCACTAGTTGCGCAGCAAAAAAGGGTGCTAATCGATCGTAGCGTGTGCTTCATCGATGCTTTTGATGGTAAAATCGTTGCAGCTGGTGCTTTCTTGTGGCAAACAGAATATATTAATACTTGGGTTGTTGTTGTTGCTTTGCGCTTCTCTCGTTAGGCTTTTGTGTGTTGTTGTTGCTGTTGTTGTTACTTAAGTTCGTACGGTAGTTGTTATTGCTGCGGCTTCGCGTTTGCTGTCACGTTTTTATTATTTTTTCGTTGTCAGTTTTGTTTGTGGACGACTTTTTTTAATATTTCTTTTCGATTGCTCTTGTCTTGTCTGTCTCCTCTTCTTCTTCGTGTTTGTATTTTCAGACTTTCTTCTTTGTTTTCTTGGTGTTGTTCCAATCTTTCTCTTTGTTTTTTCTTGTTTATTTATGTGTACACGATATTTTTCTTGTATCCTTTTGTAATGAGATACATTCCGTCGAAGCTCTTCCTTTCTTTCGCTCCGTGGTGGGTTTGGTATTATTCTCTTTATTAAACGGTCGAGCTTCTCTTCAATTTATTTTGTTGTGTTTTTAAGATTTATGGCAAGCTGGTTTAACCATTATCTTCATCGTCTTCTTCTTCACCTTCCTATTTCAGCTTAAAGATAACTTTAGTGGACTTTGATACTGGATTTTCTTATACAAGAGCACAAACACGCACACACCCATACACACACCCAGCACTCACACCCATACACACACAAAATACACACACAAACGAACACACACACGCACACACATAAACATGCTTTAACACATAACCACCCACACTCACATAGCATACAAATAACTAAAGGAAGATCAAGCGCGCGATTTCTATACTTTTTACTATCTCTTCCTCTTGTTCATCTGCTTCTTCTTTTCCTCATCGTTTATTTATTCTGTGTCTTCCTTTATTCTTCTGCCTTAAGTTGATTTTTATTTCTTTTTTCTTTTAAATTTTTTTTTTTTTGAAAGAGCAAAGTCTTCTCAGTTTTTTGTCTTCAACAAAGGATTTTGATGCTGCGATGTTGAGCTTCAGCCGCAGCAGCAGAAGAACAACAGCAGTATCTGAAGCCGCACGTTCCTGACGCGTGTTAAAAATCATGCCATAACGAATGCTGATGCTTTTGTTAAGCTGCTAAAAAATTCTGATGATGTAGCATTAATTTGTTGAGTTTGGAAATTTATTGGCACAAGCTTCTTAAAATGATGCCGGAAGGTTTTGTTTAGAACAAATTGAATTAAGATGCAATCAACGTAGTTTAATGCTCTAAGAACGTGGAAATATGTTTTTAATCTGAGGCAAAAAAAATTGAATATTGAAAAATATTAAATTGGTTTGTTTCGTTCTGATTCTTTTTGTCTGATTTCAGTCTAATTAAAATAAATTTGAAATTTTAGTGAAAATTGCTTTTGAGCAATCTTTATTTCACTTTTAATTACTACCTGCAGCATAGCGTAATTTTCCTGCAGCATTTCGTAATTTAACCCATTTAAATTATAGTCAAATTTCGACTCGAGGGTCTCTCATTGGACCTCAATCAATTAATCAATCAATCAATAAATTGGGCCTTCAAAAAATCTCGTCGTGGTCAAACTTAATTTTTTAGTTAATTTTGGGTTTAAGGCTAATTTTTTCAATTTTGCTTAATTTAAGCCCTTAATTTCGCTTTTTGCTTAATTTCGCTTTCAATTCCAATCAATTTTAAGACTTAGGCTTTCGTTTAGAATGCAATGGTAGTCATAATAAATTCCAATCAATCTCAATCACATTCTTTTCAATTCAATTTAATGTGTACGAAATTTCCTCAATCATTCTAAAAATAAGTTTCGATTCTTAACTTATTTTGACCGCGCAGCAATTTTTGAGTTTATTTTTATTTTTCTGTTTGTGTTTTTGTATGCTATTCCTTAGGTTTTTTATAGCTTACTTTAAAAAAGGTAAGTCGTCGCCATTTTCAAGCTTCAGGCTTTCAGCATAAATTTCTGTTTTTTTAATACTTCTTTTTTATTTGTTTTTATACCGTCGTGGTTTCTCCTCTTTTCTTGCTGCTTTTGATTCTGTTGTTACAGATCTCTTAAATCGGCTCAATCGAAATGAGTTGGGCTCGTGCCAAAACCAGTCAGTCTTTCGTTCATTTGATTTTGCTGCCTTCGAGATTGAAGATCGCGAGTTTCTTTAACCGAAGTCCGGAAACGAACCAAAATTTGATGTGCTAAAAAAATAACAGGCAATAAGCACAAAATAGAAGCGAATGGTTTAGAACTTCACTAGAATTCATTTCTGCGTTCGTTCGTTCAATCGTTTATTTGTTGTTGTTGCTTTTAGCACTTTAGTGAAGATGTTTATGTGCAGGCAAGCGTTTCAGATTAATGCTCATCGGATGATTATTGCGATGAAGATGATGATGATTTTTTTCTTTGTTATTTTCCTGTTTTGTAAATTTAACGAATGATCGCTTCTTGAAGGCATTTTAAAGATGAGTCGTTTGTTGGTTGGTGTTAATCAACAGCGAGAAGAACCGATTTACTGAAATGCCAGGGTCATTCGATTTTTGAGCATCAGACATAAAACAAGACAAATGTATTTCTTAAAAATATCTTTAAAGGAATTGCTTTTACGTTAGATTTTGTTTTAATGTCTGGCAAAGCTTTAAAGCTGGCTAACCCCTGACTGGGTTTTACTTTACGAACAGTTTTTAGTTTTAGTTTTTAGTTCATGATATTTCATGGCAATAAAAATTTTGTTCCATAACGATAAAACCTTTTTAGTGTAATAAAAGAGGGGTCAATGCCTGCAAGTTATAAGCCTCCAAAAGTACGTGTCCTTAAATGTATGTAAATTAAGGGGGCATCAGAACCTTCTGAAGGCTCTTTAGCTGACTTCGCTGACATCTTAATAATTGAATGACATATTAATAATTGAAATTAGTGCCATAAAAATCATAATTTAAAATCTTTCCCCTAAGAAGTAAATATTTTCATATTTACATAAATATGTTTGTAATATTTTCATAAATATGTTTGTTCTTCATTCTATAAAATAAACCAAAACCAAATCGACGATTTTAGCAATTTCAAAAAAACCAAGGACATTCGAAGCAGCTCAATAAACTCACAATAACCTTCAACAGCAATCTTCATCATCTCAGCATTTTTCGCGCCTTTATCCTAAACATGAAAAGATGCCATATAGAACAATGATGAAGAATGTATCTCAAGAACAAGTCTCAGATAATTTCTTGAATGTTTTTCATCTCCGTGAACAAAATCGAAAATAAAAAATAAAAAGCAATAAACCAGAGGCAGATATAAATATAAATGAAAAATTATGAAAACAGTCAGAAAAATGAGCAAAAGGGTTCCTTGGGCAAAAGATCGCGCATTTTTTTAGAAAAGCAGAATAATCGCCAGATTGCATGGCAGATGGCTAATCAAGGAATATGGCTAATATAACAAAGATAAAGGCAGCACCGTCAGAGGATTCAGAGTTAGTTTCATCATCTCATAAACCACATAATTTTTCTAGCTCATTGTTTTCCTTCAGCTTCAGGCAAGAATTCCCTTATCCCCTTAAATCCTCTTAGCCATATTTTCCATTCCCAGTTCTTTTAACTCTTCTTCCTCCTCTTGTTCTTCTTATTGCATTCGTATCTCTGATTTATAAATCTTTCTTATTCGTTATAAACAGCATCCACAAGCAACGAGATCGTAATTATCACGCATCTTCATTTCAATATTTTCTTCTCTTCTTTTCTGTTTTTGTTTTCTTCTTATTCTTCTTCTGCAGCATCATTATTAATCGGGCGTATGTTCTTTAGCAGTATTTTAAAAATATTTATATTTACCAAAATAAAAAAGAACAACTACAACAACAGAACGCGTCCCAAAGCAACTCGAACTGTCTCAGGCCTGTTTATTTTGCTGTAGTTGTTGCTGTTGTTGTTGTTTTTCTTAACTTCGCAGATAGTATTTGTGTATGCTAGAAAGTTTACACAGCGCGCAAAACTCGAAAGCCAGTTCGCCATTTTGTTTTCCATGTTGTCGCTTGAATGTTTTTAGTTGTTTTGTATTCTGGCATCACAAATGGATATGCTGCTGGTGTTGTTGCTGGTTTTGTTTGTATTGTTGTTGTATTCGTTGGCTTTGAGCTAGCCTAAGTTAGAGCTCGAGGTATTGATCGCGGTTATTTTCAGGCTGGATAGTTTTTGCTTTTAAGCATTTTGTTATTCTTATTGATATATTGATGAAATTTATATAAAACTGCACACCTTTTTATTGAAAATAATTGAAAATAATCGTTCGTATTTAGAGCTCTGCAATTATTTTTGTAATAATACTTTTAGAATTAGGAGTATTATCCTCTACAAATAATATTGTATTTTACCTTTTCACATTTTTTTTATAATCATTAAAAAATTGTTATGAACTCTTTCTCAAATTCATATGATTAAAGCAAAAATCTAAAAACTGGTTTTTCTGGTATAGTTTAGATTCAAAGGCACGCTTCTACGGATTAATTTCTTTTTGTTTTTTCCTGGTTTTCTTTTTGATAAATCCTCAAAAATATAATATCCCTTGATCAAAAAGTTACGTAATATAAATTAAGGTTGTAAAAAAATTCCCTCAACTTTTCGAAGAGAATACATTATATGAACTTCGTCGTTCATCTATATGTGTGTTCTCCCCATTTAAATCTCTTATAAAGTAGGCAGCAGTGTAGTTCTCTAACAACGCTCTCAATTATTACAACGTGGATTATGTGACTGCCTTCTACAAACTCAAATCATTTTTTGCAGGTGTTCTATTGTATACTTTTAGGGGCATTAATTCGACTAGGATATGTTAACAGAATGGCTTTGGTACATTTTGGATAGGAATTTTTTAGTAAATTACAGGATGTTTCTTATTAAAACACTTATAGAATTATTTTTAAACTGTGTGAGCTGGAAACAGGAAATTAACTGCATGCTGCAAAACTGTGTAACACTGCAATATCACTCAACACCTAATCAGCAACTATATATGTGCTTCCATAAACGGAATAAAGAATTTATTGTAATGTAGATTTTTAACATCCCTAAATCCATATAACTAAATGGATTTAGGGACGGGTGGTACGTCCTCATAAATGTATGTTTTGCATAACTACAAAACAGCTAGTAGCAGAAGTATGAAATTATATTTAGCATTGTTTTAGCATCTACTCGTGTGCATCTCTTTCTGGTTTCGATCGGCTGCACCTTTTTGTTGAGGTCTGTAGATGTTTAATTTTAGTTCAAAAGCGGCTTGACGTAAAAACTTGATTATCTGTATATTCGAGTGCTATAAAATGAAATGACGAATCTCGATTAATTGAGCTATATTCTATTTTATATTTTAGATTCTATCTTATATTTGCTATGTTAAATTTGAAATTCATTACATCTCCTTTTCGACTAATTTTGGCCCAATTTCGTAGCTCTTTCAATACTATTAATTGAACGTGAATTAATGGCGATTTTTTCCACGGACGAAATATTTTGTTTGGTAACAATAATTTTCCAATTTGTATAGAATATAAAAGAATTTGCAAGAATATAAAAAATTATTAATGGATTTTTGCATCGGTGTAATACTTGTAGCATGCCGTAAGGCGCAACATTTTACTGTTTCCAAATGGATTACTTCATTCCGAATAATGTTTTTAAATAAAAGAGCAGGGACTCTGTGAATAACAGAAACTTCATATTAATGACTATATCATATAGATAATGTTGTAGAAATATCATCCTAAAACTACTTTAAGAAAATCAAAATAAATGGGAAATATTAAAAGGAACTTTCTCATATATCGGCGAAAACGGGATAATTTTGAGAATAATCTCTTAAGATTAATAATGTTTCTCTTTGATCATGTAATAAAAAGCATGGATTCAAACCAACTACCTTTCGAAGTCTTAGCCATTTCTGAACTGATCAAATGGGGGAACAATTAAGGGGAAGTCTTACCTGGAAACGTCAGGTTTAGTGCTGAGTTTGCTCTCTAATTGAATAGACGTGTAACGCAAACTGGTGAATTTAAGTCAGATTATCTGTTCGAAAAATATTGAAGCAATATAAAATAGAGATTAATAAACTATTTGGAATATAACAAACATTTATAAAGATAATAATAAAACTTTCAAGAGACAGAGATCTATTTCAACAAATATAAAATATGTTTTTGATTGAAAACGAAGAAGAAAAAGTTGAAAGAACAAAATTGTGTGAAGTGTGAATTAGTTAATTGTGTAGCTGTTGTTGGTAAATACAGAATATTGGCTAACAGTCAAAGTCATTTAAAGCCGCAGTGCAAGTAATGAAATCTACCGCTCGCGAAGTAATGAAGCTGCTTTCGGACAAAAAGTGACGTCAAGTGCGTCAGTGAAACACAGTCTTTAATGAGAAGAAATACTAAAGCCAGAGAAACTAAAGAAATATGCATGTGAACAATCAGACTGATTTTAAGCTTCGATGTTTTTTAAATGTTTAAAGATTTTCATAAGAAAGAGCAAAGAAATTGAAATTAACTTTAAATTATGTGAAACTAGAAAAAGTGTATTAAACTGTAAACAAAAATGTTGAGATAGTTTTGGGGTCAATATTTTTCAAAAACGTAAACCGAAAAACCAACAAAAAACCAATATAGAAGAAGCAGAACAATAAAAAGCCTAAATAAAATTAAAAACATGATAAAAGGTACGACACAATTAACTAAAAAATCTTTTCGATAGAGCTTCTTGTTATGCCTTCATTTATCTTCGCTTAATATACGAATAAAACAAACAAGAAGTCTACAACAAAAACAACAATAATGCTAGCCAACTGGACAAAAAAGTGCGCTTAGAACAGGTGCAGCGAGCTGAAACAGTTGCTTGCCGGCCGACAAACGAAAATTTAAGAAATACATTGAAATAGTGTCGAACAGAAAGGAAGGAAGAAAGGAAGGAAGGAAGGTAGAACAAAACGAAAGCAAAAAAAGAAAGAAGAAGGGTTATCAGTTTTCGTTGCGCCAACACGTTACAAAAACAATCATCGCAACTGTCGACACTTCATAACGAAACTGGGCTTCCCATATTTTGCCTCAATTTTCAAGAAGACTTAGTGTGACCTGCTGGCATTGGCGCAAGTGCCGCTTATGTTGTTATTGTTGTTGTTGTTGCCCATTTAAATAAAACGCGCCAAAAATGAAGATCGACGCCTTCGTCTGCAAATGCTTTTGCCATTTGTAAGAGTTAATAAACAAAATTGAAATTTCGTCAATTCTTCAAAAAAAATGGATACAATTGCTATTAAGACTTCACCACCACATGTGCCTCTCTCTCTATCCTCAATGTCATCCGTTCCGTTATTAAATTCGTCGACGAAAAATATTAAAATGAAAGCCGTAAACGATTCGTCCTCAACGAAAACAAGTATTGGTGCATTTTTTCAAACGTGCAAGGTAAGGAAATTCCGTGAAGAAAGAAAAGATATGTCAAATGGTATTAATTTTTAGTTTTTTGTTTTGTTTTCTAGTATCTTTAAATCTATTTCTAACTTCAATATTATCATGACTTATAAGGCTAAAATAGTTTTAATTAGAGGTAAACTGTTTAGAAGTTATGATTCTTTCATCAATTAGAAGATTTCTTAGGGGTTTGCTTAATTATAAGTAATTATAGCGCTTCAAATATTGACACTAAAAACACCGGATTGGAGAAAAAATTGGTAGTAATTGTAATTAAGAAAAAAGAGAAATTTTTTGTATTTAAGACTCCAGAATTCATGAAATATTTGACGCGCATAATTCCAATCATTTTTGGAAACAATGACATCTTGGAATTAATCTTTGATGATATATTTTGCCTAGAAAGTCGAAATCTTTTACAAGGAAAAATGAAAAGAAAGAGTTTAATTGTATTTAGTCTATAAAATTTTTGAAAAGAAACTTCCCCAAGACACCTGTTTTTTTATCACACTATGATTTTTCGCGGTATCCAAATGCTTCTTATCATACTCGTTAGTTTATAGAAGACATACATTACTATTCACAAACATACTAACGAGTAAATTGTTATAACTATAAGGAGGAGGCACTCGCTGCCAGATCTTCGCCGTGAGAGTTTCTGGTCGACTGATTGCCGTCCTCTGGACAGAAATAATTTGAGTACATATATGCAAAAAATTGAATTATGTTGCATTCATTACATTTTTGTTATTTTAGTTGTTATTGTTATTGTTGGTAATTTTGATTTTTCGCCTTTACCGCTAACTCTAAAATTTTTTCCACTGTAATAATCACAAGACACACACACACTCACACAGTTGTTATTGTTGTTTCTGTTGTAATTTTTGATGTTTATTTACGGTTCACGTAAAGCGTCGGTGTCAATTGATCTTGCAGTTTTTTACTTTAGCCTTTATTTTACGGTTACATTTTTTTGTTTTTCGATAACGACTACGTAAAAAATGATATCATAAAATATCTCGTCGTGGATGTTTTTTAATATTTTTACTGATTATTACATTGTACAGAATTTTTTAAATTTTGAACACCATCAACGAAAATATTTAACGTAGATTGGTAACGGAGATTGGTATTTTTTATTTAGTGGCGCCCAAATCAAGAAATATAAAATTCGTAATATTTTATTTGTATACAAAGTAAAAAAGGTTCCCATGAAAAAGTATAAAATTTATAAAAAAGTATTTACGGTTTGGCTTGTAGATTTTTATAAAATCGTTAAAGTAAAATAAATACAATAAAACTCCATACTACCTCATTTGGAACCAATTAAATTGTTCTAATTATTGAATTGGACGTACTATATTAATTGTTTTAATATACTTAAATAATATTTGTAGTATTGAGATCACTGCCACCGAAAATTAAAGCGAAACTACAATTAAATTCGTAATTTAAATTCTATAACATATTTTGCGCGTATTCCTTCAGAGATTTTAACAGTAAAATAATTGTAACTTTCTAATGTATCGCACACACACACACAGAGGTATCAACGAGGCTGTCTCGTGAGGCAGAGTTTGTGTATAAAATATATCTTCGACAGGCACTCAAGCAAATAAACGCCGTAACAGACTGACCGATAAAGAAGCAAATTGTTAAAGTTACTTCGCATTTGCCGCCAATTCGTGCAAATTGAAGAGATAGTCGAGAGATCCACGTCATGGCGGCGTAGAGAGATTTTATGAAAAAGGGAAAATAGTTCAGTACAGTCGGCAATGAAAAGAAAGGCATCGATTTTTATTATCTTCGTACTGATATGTATTTCTAAATATTTTGTCCTAAAAACAAATTAATATAGAAATTTCATCGATTTTATCGATCGAAGTCCTAACTTACAAAAATTAAATGTAATAAAAAAACGCGGCATTTATTCGTTTAATAAAGTCATCACGTTTATAACTATTGGTTTATCATTTACATTTGTATTTGTGACGAAAGAACAAATAATCCTTTTCGTGACTAAATATATACAACGTGACTTTCCATGCTGTCTCACTTCCTTTGCTGTCTTAGATCCGGCCTTAATGACCTCTGGTTTTTAAAGTCCTTTCCTTTCTGCCTTTGTTTTCATTATTGCCGACAAATTTTCCGGAGGCCCGATATTTCCTTTTGAATAATTAAAACATCGAAATGTCACGATCACATTATTTTGCATTCCTTTACGACATCCCGACAAAATTTCAATTGATGCCAGCAAACAATTTGTTAATAAAACATTTACCATTCGATTTTTTGTTGTCTTTCTACCTAAATAAAGGTAAATAGAAATTAATAAGGTTCCAATATTAAATCGGTTCGTATAACAAGCACACTTCCTAACCTCATCCTCTGAGTTTAAGAAAATAATTAAAGAAAAATCTAGAGCACTAAAAAATTCACTCTTCGTCGATAAAGTAATAAAAAATTCTTGCTTTAGATTTCGATTTAAGAAAAAATGAAAATGCAAAATTAATCGTATGAAAACAGTAACAAAATTAATTGCTTTTGTTTATCTAATTTTCCATTTGAAATTGAAGTTTAATTGATTTTTTATATCTATTGAGATTAAATAAAATTAAATTCTTATAATAAAAATATTGCATTGAAATTAATTTAGAAGAAAGCGAAAGAATTAAAACTAAAATTGGGGAATTAAACCGCATAAAGAAAGAAGAAAATGAAAAAGAAATAAAACAAATTTATTGAAATCGTGTTTGTTTCTTTTTAGAGTAATGCGATATTTTTTCCTATAAAGACATTCATGATATTGTAATACGGAAATTTTATACCAAAATATGTTAAGAATTTTATTATTATTGTTTCGATTTCGGTCGATGGGTGGAATGATATGAACCCAACGATATCATTCATGCAGAAGTTACTAAATTACTTTTGAAAAATAATCTGAGAGTCATTTTCACACCCACCCATATCCTACGCTTTGTCCCATCATTTCATTATATTTTCAATAGTTCCTTACGCAACTTCTTTGTCATCTTTAATCCAATCGTTTCTTTTGAATTCCGAAAGTTTAGAGTTACAATTTTTGAAAGAAAACCTCTTTCAAGAGGAAATCCACTTGATTCATCGCCTGTATCTTAGTATCTTTTATACAAATGTAATCTCGCCAGAGACGAATGTTCAACGAATGCTTACTAAACCTTTCACTGCACTCCACGGACTGGTTGGCAACAACAACAACAACAAAGACAACCGTAACGATCTCGTTAAGAAAAATAAAAAGTGTAAATACTATAGAATGATCTAATATTTCTTAACTTGAACGGCAACAATATTATCTACTTAATTTAATTTAAAATCTGCAGAGCGTTGATATTGTTTGATTGTTTTGGTTGGTTGTTGATGTTTTTTGCTGGCCAATTAAATAAGATATTAAACACAAGTTTCGGTGGATTATTAAAAGGCTTTGAACGAGAAAATCGCTAAAAAATTACTAAGGCTTCGGATTAAACAAAGGGTACATTTTCTATATATTTTGTTATATTTTCTTAGGTTTTGTAAAATAACAAGTTTGTATCCTAAGTCTTTCCGTATTACAAAGAGGAAAATAAAAGTACCTCGTAAAACAGCTCGTAAATCAGTTAAGCTCGTAAATTCTTAAAATTTTTAAAGAATTGTTTTCAAAACCTAAAAACGGCTTTCAAAATGTATGAATTTTGTCATGCATGATATAGTTCTAGTAGAAAAAGAGTCATAGAAATTACTTCATCTAATATTAATATCAATTGCTGATGCAGTTTTCTTCATACATTAATTGTCTCCTTGGTAAAAAACGTAAATCAAAGTAATAATTTTCATAACGTTATGTCTCAATTCAATGCCTTCCGAAAAGCGAAATCGAATAAAAAGTTTCGGAGAAATCCAAGTTTGCTAAAATGCGGCCGTTGTACGGTTCAAGCCAAAAAAATTCACAAAATAATCACAAAATGGTGGCCACTGATAGCTTTTTTAGTATCTAACGCCAACGTAAAAACCAAAATAGTATATAAATAAATGCTGCTGCTGCTTTTGACGCTCTTAAAATCTGAAAAGACAATAGTTGCTTCTATTGTTTTCGTTATACATTTATTTCGCCAAACATAAAAGTTTAGCAAAAAAAATCGAAAAGGAATATGCCAAAAGGAAGAATAAAGAAATCTTAAAAAAAGCAACAAATCAAGCTGCGATTCGCTTTTAAAAAATAAGTAACTATAATTACAAAAATCAAAGCCACAAAACATTATAAGGCGCGCAACAATCCAGCGACAACTACAGAAAACGCTAAAGCAGAAACACAAACGAGCTAGCAGAACAGCAACTGCAATAACAGCGGCAGCGGCAGAATACGTTGTTTGAATTTTTAAAAAAATATGGGTTTTTTAAAGCAATAAAAGACCAAGAAAAGGAAGAACTAACCAAAGGCTTCAGAACAAGCCACAAAATAATCGTGTAAAGCAGCTGCTTAAAGACACAAAATACCCAGATGTAGCAACACAGACACAGCAAACACACACTCACACCAATACACGATATCAAGATAATTCTGTGAATTTAGCTTCAGAAGATTGACAGCGTACTTCTCCTGAAGTCAACTATACTGCCATTCAACTCACATTGCCGATTACTCCGATCACTCCGAATGCTCCAACCTTTCCAATCAAGCAGCAACTCAACTCTAGCCATAGCCGTGCAACGTTCGAACAACTCGCGTTTCGAGTTTGTCAACACAAACAGACAGACGCCGCTGCAAAACCTAAAAAAGCTTTAAACCCAACCCGTCCAACCAGTGAAGCAGCGAAAGAATGAAACGAACCAACCGACCGATAAAGTCGATGACGCTTTATCAAACTGTACCCAATCCCATTCCTCTTCTTCTTCTTCTACGCCGTCATCGTTTTCTGTTCGTTTTGTTTTCCTTCACGTATAAAGTTTCCAAACAAAATGTTGCTGCGAAAGCAACTTCTGAAGCCAAGAAATTGTGTTGGTAAAACAGTCGTGCTGTTGTTACTTTTTCTCTTGTTGTTTTTAGTTCATTTTTTTGTTGTAAAATCTAAAAGAAAATGGACGCGTGAGAAACCTGTTTTCTTTCAGACGATTGAGTAGATTTCTTTATAACGAAGCAATACCGACAGAAAGAAGCAAGAGCAAGAAGCAGGCAGCGAGTGGCGAACATTGAGCAGCGAGTATTGGCGTTCATATTTGCAACTTTTAAGTTAAAACATCAGCAATGCTTTTCGCAGCAGCGCCGATGACACCAGCTGCTTTTATACTTTTGTGTGTGTGAAGTTTTTGCGGGAAAGAAAACATAAAATTCTCGATTGGTTAGCTGCATTGTTATGATGAAGCTTATAGAAGAACACAAACTCAAAAATCAGAATAGAACTTCGAAAGATAGAATATTATTTTGAACAAAAATAAGAAAATTAATCCCAAATCCATAGCGCTTTATATGAAATGATACCTTTCAGACCTAGCTCTGTCAGACCATACTCGTTTGTCCACATCCTCTCTTTCTTTTCTAATTGATAATTCCTCTGTAATTGTAATGGATGTATAAGTGATTGTAGTCTAGAATGGTATAAACTCCACTCTACGGGCTCAGACGTGTCATTGATCTCATTCACAACCTCTCCCAGCCCTCGCATTCAAATCCAACCTATTCACTATTCTTTTCAAATATATTTTATGCGTGCATGTTTGTTGATGCTAACTAAAGTCACCATGTATTTATTTTTTCAGTTTTCTTTTAATGACTTTTAATTAATTTTTGCAAATTTTTCTGTATTATTTTTAAGGTTTTATGGCATTTGGATGCTTTTCGTCGTTCATTTCGTTCATTGAATCAACACGTATGCAGTGGCCAAGATTGCATTTTTTGTGCACTAAAAGTAAGTAGAACATAATTCTATTTTGTTCAATTAGGAACATTAATTATTGCGGAGCTCATTTTCCCCAAAATTATGCAATATGGTTCATGATATTGAACGTTTATCACGTTCTAAATCAGACGTTTGGGTTGGAGTTATATGCGAATGCTCTCATTTCTTTCAAAATCTCGTTGATCCTGAAAGTATGCAACAGTAATTATATACTGTCAGATCGGCGTCTAAAATGTTACTTTACTTTTTGTGGTATAAAGTTTCTTATATTTATTGGACTCTACACTCTTATAATTTTTTCGATAAACATTATTTAGAAATTATTCCTTGCGTAGTATTCAAAATTTATAAAAAATAATTTTCCAGTAATACACAATTTCCGTGTCACCGAATACGCGTCAAGAGAAAAAAAGGGACCATTTTATTTAAACAAGTTATTTAAGACACTCTGCCTCAATTTCCCACCTTTTGTATTATTTGCCTAAATCTCGGAAACAGTATTTTGAAGGCCGGGAAAGTTATGCGAAGGTGTTTCTTCTCATGCACTGAATTCGCGGAAAATTTCTACAAGCCCATAAAATATGTATAGGCAGTTACTTGAATAAATAAAAAAACGCGTTTCATTACTGATAAACATATGCTTCACAGATGACAACTATCACACATGACACAGTACGTGTTGTCAGGACCAAATGTAACCTGCGGAGTTTTCTCTAATCAGCGTTCTTTGCAGTGGTTTCTTACTGTAAAGTCCAGATGGTTGGTCAACCAACTACCAATAATTACCAGTGTGAGAAAATAACATAAATAAGGAAATTCCATTTTAAATGTTTCCCTTTAACGAATCATCAACATCAATCGCTCCCAGTAAAATATTCTTAAAATTTGTTTTTTCATAACGTTTAAGACGGTGTTGCTAAATAAAACAAATTCATCTGCGTGATTATTTTGCCTTGTGTTTTCCAAAGGTCCAAATATCCTCCAAGACACTTGATGGTGAAAAGTACCTGCGTTATTGTTATTCCAAATTTGTATGGCTCCTTTGTCTACCATTCAACGCTCCTCGGATTTTCATTCCCATTAGCATCGATGCCGGCCATGATTTTGGTCAGAAAAATTCTCATCATTTCCCGCCAGAAATGAATGAGAAAATTTGAAGATGGCTGGGAGTTGATGAGAATGAAAAATACGATGCTCACTATTGTTCTTCTTCTATTTCTTGCTTTCTTAAATCTTTTGTATTTTGTATTTGTTGATTTGAAGTTGCGCAGCAGTCGTAGATTTTCTTTTTTAATTTTTTTAATGAACTTTTCACGAATGTCGTTGCAGGTGTTGGGAAAATTAGTTTGGTAACAGATATTGACAGACATTTGATAAACCCAACCAATGGCTATAACCTAAAAAATGATTATTATAATGAAGACAGCTTTACTTCTAAATTAATTGAAACTTTTACATAATCGAATTGATTTCTGGAGCTCAAAAGATATTTTCCAATTATTTGAGTACATTAAACATCTGAGCATTTTTCGTGGCTTAAAGTCTTCGTTTGTCACAAAAATGCGGAGAAAATGTATTTTATATTTTCTTTCTCTAAATTTTTTAATACTAAATATTTAAAAATTCAATTTGTTTTCCTAATATTAAAGTCAATAAACTCAGAAGATATTTTACAATTTTCTAGTTGTTCTACGATATATTAAAAACGTTACAACATTTACAGTTTACCTGCCTCCAAAAGATATCCTTAAATAGCATCCGATCATCATCAAAATATTCAAATATACGATGTCGCAGGTATTAGTTTTACCGGTGCTACTGTTGTTGTTGTTTCTGTTGTCTATGTGTTGTAAAGAAAAGAAAGATATAATTTGGAAAAGACTAGAATTTCGAAGTCGAGACGGAAAGATAAAATTCTATCAATAAGAAGTTAACACATGACGCGACTGTACTAGTGACTCGACGCGTCTCACAAGCGGATATACTCGTAGTACGCATCATTTGATTGTAGTGGTGATGAACGACTGTGATTACGAACGACGACGATGTGTCGGTGCTTGTGGCTCTCACTACGAGTCCAAAGAAAGATTGCTTAGACGAAACGATTCACTAACAATAAACAGAAGAAATAAAAAACAAGCAAACAGAGTGGAGTAGGGTTAAGAGATTATAGAAAAGACATAAAATCTAAAGGCCAAGCAAAAGATACACGGGTAGTAAAAATTGACTTTTCTCTACGAACGTTACTTCTTATCATTATTGATGCTGCGCAACCGCTGATGAGGTGAAAAAATAGGACAATATTTGATGTTGTTGTTGTAGTTGTTGGTGCTGCAGAGTAGGAAATGGGGTTAAGTAACAAACACGTAGACTGAGCAGGGCAGTTGTTTTCGATTTATGGCCAATTGGTTAATCTTCTTATGTCTCTTTTTTCTTATTCTTCATATTTCTTACTCGTTGCCATCATCTTGTTCTTCTATGGGGTCCGTCATATCAATTATTTTAAATGTATTTGTTATTGTTGTTGGTTTCCCCCAAGCCAAAGAGAGGTTTGGAAGAGATCGCCCAGTTCGAAATTCGGTTTTCTTAGAAGCAGAGGTAGCTATTATACCATCATCAATAACAACAACAAAACAACACACACATACTCACAGTTGCCTGTATCCTACAGTTCGGCTTAGCTTCGCTCGATTCGGTTTTATTCGGCTGGGTTAGCTACATTATCTTCGAATCTTTTATCAACAAGTTGCTGCAACTAAAACAAAAAATACTTGACGATGAGAGCCACGACAAGCATTGGCGACGGCGACGGCGATGCTGTCGTTTATTTTGCGTAGACGGTTTCTGAGACGTAAACGTACTCAAATGCGGACGCCATCGATGTCGTCGCAACCTTCGTCACTTTCGAAATTAGCTGCTTTAAAGGTTTAGCATGATTGTTGCTGCGACATTTATATTGTATTCATTGGCAACATTGTTGCTGTTGTAGTGGTTCATATTGTTACTATTGAATGTTGCATGGTCACAACTAATTAAAAAATTTTTTTAATAATTAGAATGCATTTCCATGCAGTTCGCTTAGTTTATTTTTATTTTGATTTATTTTGATATTTTGTTATTTTGCCTTTAATCTTTTTTTTATCAAAAGTAGTGTGAATTTTGTTAACATTCGAAGAACAAGCATTAAATGAGGAAAAATTAATGTCTAAGATGTTTAATGGCCCGCAGCGCTTTAAAGAGAATCCAGAGCTTGACATGAGTAGCCCTGACAGACAGCCCACACTAGTTTTTTGTAGAATTTTTAATCAGTTTCGTGATTTTTTTACTTGTTTTGTCTTTTATTATTAGAGTAGTTGTTGTTATTATCATTGTAGTGGTTACCGTTGTTGTTGTTATTACTGTTGCTATTATTATTGTTGTCGTTGCGATTGTTGTAGCTTGTGTTTTTTGCCGGTTTTCCCACAATTGCATAAAGTATACAGATCGCATTTGGGTTCTTGGGATTGTTGTTGTTGTAATTTGTGTAACTGCCACCATAGTCGTTGTTTTTGTAGTTCACAGCATATCACACGATTTTAAATTAATAGTTTTCACGGCGTATTATAATTTTGTTGCCAAGAAAACTACGTTAATATTTTTTAAGAAGTCTTTGTTTTGTGTGTGTTGTTTTTGGAGAGGTAACAATTAAATAGGCGGAACTTTTTGGATCTTACAAAAAAATTAATTTAGCAATTAATTACATTTTTACAATTTGTTTGTCGAAAAATCGAAACAAAAAAATCAAGATCATGAAAATTATAAAGAAAACAGTTATGTAAATTCCTTTTATTTGCAATTAATTTCATTAGTTTTGAAACGATATTCAATTTTTTAAAATTTTTAGAGAATTTTGTTTTATAATTTTTATAAATGTTTGTTTGAATAATTGTTTATAAACAGTTTAAAATTTATTTTTTCTGGTATGGATTTTTTGTAAATTTTCACTTTTTTATTAGTATTACCAAAGGTAATATTAGTGATACAAAATTCAGTCCGATTCTAAAGCATTTTCCACTCCAGAAATATTTTCTAAAAACTCTCAGATTTTTCGTGACCTAAGCCTTCGTTAAATTTCGTATTTATTGTTAACGAATGTTAAACATTTAAATAAATATGAAATGTAAACAAACAGAACATCGTTGAAAGGAAAAGTATTTTTACTTTTTCATGTTTCGTCGAGAAGTTTTTTAACTTGAAGTTTAACAATGGATTAAACGCAACGGTTTTTTTATTTGCTCTTATTTAACTTCTAAATAAAAAGATATGTAAATAAAAAGAGAGCAAATAAAGATAAAAAGGACATATGAATTAAAAGAAAAATGAAGATCAAAACGGAGAAATGAAAAGAAAAGAAACAACTAAAATTAGACAGAGAAGAGAAAAGACAGCAAAGGCTAACACCATCTGATACGATACTTTTGAATTGGGTGTAATACCAGAAGGACGACTAAATCGCTTACCTATCGCAGCAATAAAATTGTACAACTATTTTCACACTGATTTAGTGCTTGAAATAAATGTATACTATATACCATTTCCCTTTACAATTTATTCGCAATAAAACCATGAAGTAGTCTAGACATTTTAGAAGTGTTTATTACTGAGAAAATTATTTTCTCGTCTCGCCAGTTGTGAAAAATTTTCTGAGAATTAGAAGTAAAAACAACCGAAATTGGTAAATGAAACACATAAATAATTGCAATATACTTGAATAAATGTTTTCCCTTTATTTTCCACTTTGTGTGTTCTTTTGATATTTTCTAATGGGCACTACAAAATTTACATTTAAATGAAGAATTAAAATATTGGCTCCCTTTATGGTCTCGGTCTCCAGACATTTTCACGTCTTTCTGATGCAATATAGACAATACAGTAGTGGTACATTAGTATCTGATACTTTACAGTACAGTAAATATATTTTACGAAACTAAATATTCCAGTTAAGAATGTTATTGCTTTGTTAATTATTAGTAATGCTTTCGCTGTGGCTAAAATTAATACGCATGCATTTGGTTTGGTGTGAATTTTGTTCTAATTTTTGCGATTGAGTTATTCCAAATTCTTCATAGTTTTTTTGTTTTGATTAATATTTTTTATTATTATGAAGTGAAGCAGTCGATTTGATTGTTTAAAAGCAGTACTGTCGCTTTATCTCTTCGTTTGATAACAAGATGGAAAAGAAATCAAGAACTAAAATTTTAGGTAGCTTTATTTATCACATTTTGTTTCGTATTATCTCTAGCATATACCTTGCGACACCTTGAAATTATTTCGAAATTAACACTAATATTATGATAAACACAAGCATAAACATCTCGTTATGATCGTTATGATGTATCACAATGATGTATTTGACATTTACAATGACTTAACGACTTTTTGGGCTCTTACAGTTTTATTGTATTTGTTAATGGATGACTGAGATAGTCTTGAAAGCGGTGAAGACATTCACCAGCACCAGCAAAGAATTAGATATTTTTCTGACAAAATTTGTCACCGAGTATTGCATGTTGCTGACGGTATTGCGACAACAATTGACATATTTGTTTCTTAAATATTTTTTTAATAATTTAAAATTATTTATGAAATTAAATCGAAATGTGTTCTTTCTATTTGTTAGACTTTTCTATTTTCTCAATAAAAATGAATGGAATCAAATCAATTATATTTTCAGTTTTAAAATAACTTCACGTAAAAACTAATATTTATTATAAAACCATATACTATTAAAACCCTTCTATTCAAATTTCAATCATTGAGAGGACTATCCTCTTACACTTAATACCATCTTCTTTCTTATTGACCATATCAGTTTCTATTATGCAACAGTTTTATAAAATGTCATTATAATTTGAAGCTTGGTGCTATTCGACATATGAAAGTATTACAAAGAAGCGCGCTATGAGTCATCAATGTTTTCGTAAAAACAAAAACAAAAATTGAAAATGGAAATCAAAATACTGGTGTTGAGAAATCAGTAAAAGGACTTTGTAACCGCTACAACCGCCATAGTGTTACCATTGTCAGGGACAACAATAACAACAACTCACAGACACACACACAAACAACAGCATCATTAATTTCCGACATTCCTTTAGATTTTGAGCATCCAAACATTTTTGAGTCATCTTTATCCGCTTACATTGAATTAATCGAATACCTTTTGTTTTGATACGTGAGAGAAGAAAATGTTTTTCTGACTTTCTGGAATGATTTAATACCATTTAATACCGATGCGATTCAGAGGACCGATCAACGAAATTCTTAATGACATAAAATCATACTTTGGAAAAGATAAACTAAGAATATTTTTCAAAACATTGTTTTCTTCACTATTTATGGTTTTTATATAAGATTGGACATAGTTTTTGATTAAGATTTTTTATAAGACTTTGAACTTCCTTGGAAAAAAGAAAAGAAAATGTCAAAATTTAGTTTAAAATTTTAGGTAGAATTATTAGTAAAAACGAAATATTTAATTTCGTCAGTGTTTTGTATTTAGTCATTATGATAAATAATTATTATTACGATTATGGAAAGTAAATTAATTTAATTTTAATTTATTTAAAATTTCGGATCTTCCCCTTTTTGGTTCGTCCCCATTTGTTTGTATGCTGCTTGATTCCATAATCTCAGCAACATGTTTGACTTATCACTTACTGTCGTTATCTCTGTCTCTTATCTTTGTCGTTACGCTAATAATCGGTATCGGTGATGATACCGGTCTTAGTGATGTCCCTTTAGGCTGTCACGTCTTTTGAAGAGAGGGCGTTTTCCGATGGACGTTTTACGAGATGCATTTTCATTTGTGCATGACATGCATGATTATTAGTGTATATTATGTTTTATTGTTGTTCATGTTTTCTTATACTGACTTACTAATTATGAAATTATATTTTACCATAAAGAGGATACTTGTATATTCGTCTGTTTACAAGAATTCAATTCATTCTCATTAACAAAAAATTGAATATTGGTAAAGAATGAATTTAAATTAATACTACAAACAACAAATATAATACACCTCTTTTATATCCTGTTCTGAGTCGCGACCATTGAGTGCTTTTGGTACTCTTTCCAATTTGAAATCGGCGCCGACGTAATGAGTAGTCTCAAACTTTGGCAATAAATTGTGCAAATTTAATTTTTCTTCCTCTGTTTTTCATTCATTCGTAGTTCCTTTACGCTGTTAACTACAATGCAAAAGAAAGCCAAATAACATAAGCTATATAGGTAATAATATGTATGCATATTACTATATACTCTTATAGGTTTTGAGTTGTTGTTGTGTGGCTTTAATAAATTGTAAAGGGTTGATAAAATTTTGTGCCATTTCTCGATGATCATAGAGAGCAATACTAGTCAAACCAACAGCAGAAACAAGATCAGATTGTGCACTCACATACGTGTGCATAAATGGATTTGTTGCCACTAATACACGGTTAAGCACTAACACATTAATAAGCATTCATACGCACATACTCACCTTTGTCCACGTAGTCGTGAATTTAGTCCTAACCATGTACTAAACCCAAGTACAATTACTCTCGACTACTATTTACCACACACATAGATTTGTTTGCCGCTAAATATCACGTTGGTTAGGAGCAGTACACTGCAACCTGTTTTACTTGGTTGTGTGTTTGTGTATGTGCTTGTGTGTGTGGGTATGTATATCACTCGTTCCCTCTGCCTAAGGTAGATTTGCTGTAAGGGAAAGGTGACTTTTCTGTGTTTTTTGATGTTTGTGTGTTCGTAGGTGTTTGTGTGTATTTACTGGATTCATTCCAATGATTTTGTAGTAAAGCCAATACTGTTCCCACTTATACAGTTACATGCTTATTCATTCGTTCGTTAAGTTCTCTTTTGCGTTCAGGTGAGAAAACGTGTTACCATTTTATTATTGTTGTTTTTGTTGTTACTGCTTTCATGGATTCTTATTATAATTGCTGAGTTGGTGAGTCTGTTGAACGTTTCCATGCGAATGTGAGCCACTTGTTGTTGGTGTTGTTGTTGTTGTTATATTATTGCTGTATTGTTGTTGTATTGTTGTAGCTGAATTCATTACTGATTGTTCAACTGGTCGAATGAAATTAACGAAGGAATGAACAAGTTTTAGTTTTTCAAGAAAGTTACGCGCGAGCGGGCGTAGTTTTTATCACTAACGGTTGAATGTATATTGACGTCATAATGGATATAAACCATAGGATTTTGTGCAGAAAATTAAATAAATAAAATGAAAGATATAAATAGGAAATAATCACAAAATTATAAATACTAGAAAAATTCCCAAAAGTGTAAATTAAATCGTGTCGAAAAAAGACCTATTTTATAAAAATTAATTTTTATAGAAAGAACTCACCCATCAAAATCTTTTTAGTTATCAAAAAGCGTTTAATGAAATGCAAATATAATAATATTAAATTAAATGTAAGTCAATGAGCTACGGAATAATAACAGATGGAACCGGTAGTGAAAAAGCCTTACTGATTTTGTTGTTGCCGCTTAAATGATTGTGTAATAAAAATAATTCAATTCAGAAATAGTTAGCAGAATTATATTAAAAAAATTTAACTAAGAAAAGAATACATCATCATATGGAAATGTATCTCGCGAATAAAATGTCAAACAACGGTTAAAGTTTACAGTTGTTAACACTAGCATGTGCCTCACATTCATTTTTTATTAATTTTAAAATCGCTGTCAATAACAGTTTCTGCTATTGCTACTGTTGCTACTGCTGCTATGACGATTTAAATTAACCCACAAACACAATTCGATGGATTATCATCGGACTAACTTTGAATTTTTATGATTTATTTAAAAGCAATGAGCACAAAGATATTATTGTTTATTTGTATATGTTTATTCTGAAGTTTCTTTACTCCTTCCTCTTCTTCTAGTATTTCTTTATAACAGTTTTGCTGTAACTCGATCAATTTGTAATCTTTTTATTTTTGTTTCTTCAACAAGCTTTGTCGTAGTTGTTCGTTGCTGACTTTACAAAAAATAAATGTTAGATCTATTCATACAAACACCCACACATACCAATACTTTAGGAAAACATATGCACTCTTTTTCCAGTTCTATCAAAAGGTGTTTATTCCTCTTTACAGCTTTCTTAAAATTTGCTTACGTTGCAAATCTTTTTGGGGCTTTTTTTGAAATTACACGAATATATTTTTTCACTAAAGATATGTTAAAACTATATTATCAAAAGAAAACTTGAATGGAACTCTGTTAATGTAAATTTGAAACTTTGATTTTTATAAATGAGTTTTTTCGAAAATGTTTAGTATTAACATTTTTTGTTAATGCTTTTTGTTTTTATTTAATTGGATGATCTATTTCTCTTTTGATTGGTACTTAATATTGAAATCGTTTAACCCTGATCTCAAAATTAAAATCATAAACCACGAATGATATTAATTTAGATTTAGATTAAAAAGATATGACGAAAGACGATGGAGGTATGAACTAATTGAATTTTATCGGTTTTATAGATATGAGAAAAATCTTTTTCTTTAGCCTAGCCTTCAAAAGATTTGAGCGAATGCATTTGATTTTCGTTCGGTTCGTTCGTTCACGCAAAATTATATCAATTTATTATTCAATATAAAATTTTAATTTTTCAAATTTAATTTTCAAATTCTTATGATTTAAAATTTTTGCTGTCAGATGTTAGAAATTATTTAATATCATTTCGTTTCTTTTATATAAAATACTCAACTAAAAACGCTGACTTGAATTTCTATAAAATTATATAGTCGTTTGTAATAGTTAATAATTTTAATCCAGCGAAATCGAGTTTAAACCTTTCTCTGTTTTTGACTGTTATCGATTTCTATATCTTCGAAATATAACTCTGATATTAATCAAAATATAGTATCTACAGATATCTGCGTAGAAGTGTTCATTTCAAAGAATACACTATCTAGGTCCTCAAGGGTATCTTAGAGATATTACCATATCCTTAAAATCGAAGAATTAAATCAGCAGATACCTGCTCATAAGACGATGCGTGACCGACGTGACTTTCAGGTTTCGGCTACAGAAACTTTTTACAATTAATCTTTATTGCAATAAATCCATCAATACCGATGACACAAGAAACAACAACAATAACGACAACAACACTACCATTAGCTCATAAAATATGCAAAATATGTTTTTAAAGAAGTTTATAAAGAACTCATAGAAGTTTTCGTTGAATGAATATAAAAAACAGAAATGAGAGACAAACAGATAGGCGAGAGTCTGGCTGACTGATAGACTGACGGGTTGCGGTATTTCTAGAAGTCATGACGTGACAAGCTTAAAGCGTATGCGAGTGTGGTAGCCGCGGTCATTATCGTCATTATAATCATCATCATTGGGTTTGTCGACAGCGTTCATGTTGGTGGTTTTTCTTGGTCCCGCCAAAACCAACTTTTTATAAAAAAACATTAATATAAAACCATTTTTTAATTCATATGCACGGTGCGTTTTAGTTACAACATATTCTTACTTATTCTTAAGTTTGTGTTGCGGTTGAAGTTTAGAACGTTATTAAAGCAGAACAACCGAAGGAAGAGGTTAAGTGAAGAAAAAGAATAAAAGTGTAAAATAAACTTAATAATTCGCAGTAAAGGGATGGACAAACCAACGAGTTATTCATATCATGAATATATTGAGAATGAAATAAAATATATTAAATGTCAGCAACAACAACAATAACAACAACAATAACAACGACAATAACAATAAAAATATAAGATTATTTCTATAAAAAGAAATTGTTAATAAATGAAAAAGAATTGATTTATGTGAAGACAATACCACGAAGCATAATAAAATAAATTGCAGCAAGTGCTTCTTGTGGCAAGAATTCCAAATCAACACCAACAGTAGCACGCTGAACAAATGTCAGTGAACGATTAAAAAAGATTTTAATTCCAGTTTTTTTTTCTATCTTCTCACTTTATTTATTGATCTATAAGATTTTTAAAAACTTTTTATCCATCGATGCAATGCTGAAGAGCGTATTAATCGCGGCATACAGTAATATGATTGGCAGCATACCATCTGCATGGATTATTGACATTTGTTATTGGCATGCATTTTGTTAAATATTATTATAAAACTGAAATGTTTTGGAATTTCTTGATATTTCTTTGACGATCTTTTATCAAATTGAACCCTTACAATACATTTCGATAATAATTTGTTTATTTTTGTATAAACAAATTAATATTATATTAATATATTATATAGATTCATTTATTTTTAAATAAATTTTAAATATTTATTTCAAACATTAAATTATTTTGGAGGAGAAAAATATCAAAGCACATTATGCGATTAAAGGGATCCAAGCAATTGGAAATAATATTTCTAAAAAATAGCAAAACAAAACGAAACCATTTTTAAACCTTTTTCAAGCCTTTTTTAATTTTTTCTAAAAACTGCTTTTCAAAAAAAGCAGTAAGATTAGAAATCATTGACCTTAAAGGCGGGGACGTTTGAATTCAGTAAACGACGTAAATTATATCGATATAAATCGAATCGATATACAAAAATCTATTCACAACTAAAAGAATAATAATATATTGCTTAAAGTGTTGTCTTTTTACAAGCGATAAACCTTTTATCTCAGCCTTTATCTCTAGCCTTTAATTAAAATGTTTCTTAATTTACTTGAATACATTAATCTTTCGGGGGAAAAAACAACGAGGGAAAATTTTTTTCCGAATTTCTATCGATCAAAAAAACGTGATTCATTTCGAATTTTGAAAACAACTGAAGGTTAACAAGTTTTAATTCGGCTTGCCTTCATTTTTGAAGAGAGGAGAGGAAAAACGAAAAAGAACAAATCTTTTATGTTTTGTCCAAATGATTGCGATAACATTTATAATTATTTTTTGGCAATTATATTTGTATGACCAAAATAATAATAATTTCATTTGTTTTGCTTAATCCACTTTTGAAGTATTTTTTAAATTTGTATCTATTTTGATTGAGAATAAGTTTTGGTTAATTCGTCTTTTTTTCAATTTCTTAATTTTATTATTATTTTAATAGTTGATTTAATCTCAAATTGGATTTGGAAGAATATTTTTTTAGTCTATTTTGAGCATTTATTCGCGTGTGCTTTCATTTCTACGGAACGATTTGTTTATATTCTTAAATTATTATTTTCATAATTATAACGAAAAACACGGAAGCTGTTTTAATCAAATTTTAATCTTTTTTACTTGAGATTTATTTCAGCTAGTTTTTAGTTCTGCACGTTTTCGTTTATAAAAAATACTTACTTTAAAATAATTAAGAAAGCAAACCGGTTCGAGTTTATTTTTGTGTGGACTCGTATTTAAAACACGTTCTTTTGTTTTATTGAAGCAACTAATTTTAATAATTTACTGCCTTAATAATTTACTTTATTACTTACAAAATTAAGTGGAAGTTAAAAACTTCAAAAGTAAAAAAATGTGAATTTAAAAATAAAACCGAAACAAATATTAATATAAAATTTTCAGTCAGATTTGAATTAAAAATTAATCTTCAGTTTTTATTTATTTATGCACAAATCTTTTTTAGGAAGAATATTTTAGAAAGTCTGAAGTTCGAAAGAATGAAATGAATTTATATTCAGAATAAATACGTTTGCTTTACTTCTTTAGATTCTGTAGCTTGTTTTTGCCTCAAACTAATTAGCTTTCACTCACTTAATATCGATTAACTTTCGATGGTATCCAACGAAGATCAAAAAAGTTATCATAAAAACCAGTTCCTTCAAAAAACACATAATTACGAGAGGAAAATATGCGATATATGCATTGTCATTAAAGCATTAAAAAAGACTAGGTCATGTCAAGAAAATGGAAGAGCAAAGAAACTGATATACCCTCCATAAAAATGCCAAATACCTTTTTCCGGGTGTCACGTATGGCGGGGGGAGTCTAAAATGAGATATTTGTAACATTTACGTAGCATTATTTTCTATACCTGCTGCAGTAAAAAATACAAAATCTACTGCAAAAACAAGAAATACAAGAAAATGACAGAATGACACGAATTACGTTTGGTGATAAACATGAAAGCTATGAATTATCCGTAAATGTCCGAGAGGTACATTTCTGTTTCAATTTAATATACATTTTTTTAATCTGCCAAATTTTTTGTATAATGAAATTTTGTACTTATATAGTTTCGTTTTTAATACCTTTTTGGTCGTTGATACGACGGTTTGATGTCTTCTAACGTTTAGCATTTCAGGATGGATTGAGTTTGCGTTCTGTCAGATTAAACTTTTCTAAAATTTCCGATGATAATCTTCAGGGTTGATCATGTTCTTTGTGACAACCGAAGTAATTAAATAAATGATTGATGCGTTTCAATTATAATCTAAACGATTGAGACGAATTGAATCAATTTTTCTCTTTAGTTTTCATAACGATATTCATAATAACTTAATAATTAATTTTAATAAAATTAACTATTATATTTTTTGTATTTTGTTTGTAGTTGTGAGCGTTCTTCATAAAGGATTAAAAGTATCCTACTTTATAAAAAGGCTGTGCCCGTCATAAGTGCTGAGAGTTCGTTTCTTAAGTCTTTCAAATTTTTGACCACTTCAGCTTTTTAAATAGCGTCTCTACGCGTTAAATATAGTAGTAAATAATGAGTCATGGACGAACAATAGCAATACACCTTTCATTTCATGTGACCCCAAGTGACCTCAAAATGAAAGGAAATCCCACATTAATTTCACAGAAACCCCTCGAAATGAAACATTTTAAATGAAATTTATTCAAAGGAAACCAAAGAAGAAGAAGAACCATGGTTAGCATTTCTTTAGAGAAGAAAGAAGTTAAATACTTACACCTACACACGTAGGTATAGTGTATAAACACATTCAAACACACGCAAGTAAACTCTCATTTATATCTCTTTCAAATCAATTTCGTTAAGAGTAAACCCTTAACACGTTAACGAGTGTCGCGCTTCTACAACGTATGTTGAACAAAATTATTACAGAAAACTAATAAAATTGAATTAAAATTTTATCTGTTTTCTACTTCTGCTTTATCATTATTTTTCGTATAATAAAAACGACAAAATAAAATTGTTAAATTAAATAAAATAGCGCGAGTGATCAAGATAATAAAATAATAATGTTATAAATAATTAATAAGATATAAAAAATATTGATATAAAATTTTCCGCGGCACTAATTCGTAAAGCCGGAAACTTTATAGAAATGTATGACGCGGCGGCGTCAGTTACAATTCCGTCAATGTCTATTCGCCGCACAAGGCTACAAACGTGTTAACAACGTTCGTGTTTGTTCGGTCTGAAGAGGTTTCTCGCGGTTTAAAAAAAGAGAGAGAATAATGTGCTGTAAATTAACAACTACAGCAAAACAAAAATGAACAACAAAAGTGGTAACGATCTAAATGGCAAGAAGCCAAAACAGAAACCCGCTTTAGATTCCCGCTTCTCATTTTTCCTTCTTCATTTCCTTCATTTCGTTTGTTGGTAACACAAACGCTATTAAGTTTTTAAGAAAGATCAAAAGTTAAGTCATTGGCCCAATTGAGTAGATGTTGTTAGTTAAAGTCTTTAAAACTTTTAGTGGTTGAAGTGGCGCGAATTGATTGAGGGCTTCTATAAACAAAAGAAGTAGAAGAAGAGAAAGAAGGAACTAAATTTACTTGTACAGCACTCTATAGCCTCGATGTGTCTTAACATTGCTACCGTAAAACAACCAGCACGTGTACTGTTGACGACATTTTCAATTTTACAAAAAAGAAAATGATCTCTGACATGAATTGAACCCGGTTTGTTCAAAATCGGTTCAGGGTAGTCCTTCCTAAGGGTTAGCATATTCGTCTTTATTGAAATGTTGAAAAGGGTTTCTCCTTCAAACCGCAATAATAAGTATAATTGGAAAATGCTGGTAGCATTTGCCTTAAATGTTGTCAATATTGATCGATATTGGCAGCAGGCATGTGATAATGGCTTTTTATGAGTAGCATCAGGGGTAGCGACACAGAGACGACATCAAGTGGCACGCAAACAATCGACTCATATGACTATGGAGAAGATAATTATGATAAAGGAAGAAATTGTGAAGATGCAAAAAATAGCATGCAAACTCAAGATAAAAAAAGGCAGAAAAAAAAAACAGAAGAAAACGAAGACTGAAGAGCACTGTGTGTGGGTTGGTGGTTTAAGTTAAAGACAAACGATAACCTGACGCGCCTTATGTGTTGTATTTTTTGGTAATATTTTGCAGGGAAGAAGAAGTTAAAAAAAGTTAAAGAAACCTAAATAAATTTAAGATAAAAAAAATGTATGGAAATGTAAAATTACAAGAAGAATTACAATTGACACTCAAATCAAAACACAATCGAAAAGCAACAACAAAATCAAACGCACTTCGCACAATTTTAATCCGCAACGCATTAAAAACTTTTGTAGCATAAGCAGAAAGTAACGTCAATAAATCAAAACTATTGCAGGAATTACTTTTCAATAAAAAAGAAAAAGAACGAGCAAGGAAACAATAAAGAAAAACAATAAATAAAAACAAAATGATAAAATTTCGATACAAACGAAAAGAGCCAACAGCAAAAGCAACGTCTGGAGCAGCAGGAACAGCAATAACATGTGCTGCAACTGCGACTGCTGGCAACAGATGTGCGACGAGAGCACCAGCGATAACAACGAGCATAGGCAACAACAAAGATCATGACGGAAGAGAAACGCAAACAGCAATGACGAAACCAATAACAACGACAAAAGCACCAACGACAACAAAAAAACTAACAACGGCAACATCGACTGCAGTAGCCATTACGAATCCTCACTCTGTTAATAAAACAACAAATATAACGACTGCAACAAATTCTGACATATCCACCGTTGGCACCATCGCCAATTCAGCACCGATGTTGCTACAACATCCACAACATTGCCAGCTAATTAATCACGGTGGTGGCGGGACATTACCTCGTAGCAGTCCCAAAAGAACTCAAACGGACGCTGCCGAAATTAATAAATCGGCGACTTTAACGCGATCGACAAATAGCAGTCGTAAAATATCGGCATTGGCCAAAGTTGCATCGACAGCGGATTTGGTTGCTCAAAATTGTTGGAGCACCGGAACGAATATTGCAGTCGCTGCCACCAGCAATATTAGCAATGCAGCTACAAATTATAGTGCTGGGCGTGGCATGAGTGAAAAAATGTCGCAAATCATGCGACATTTGCAACAAGAGCCACCTTTAAGTTTTGAAGCCATTGGTGAACGTGATCGTTGCATAAACGCAGTCATTGTAAGTGAAGCGATAGTTGCACGGATAAGGATAGGGTGGATAGGGTGTGGGAGGGGGGGGGGTAGGGTGTGTACATACAACGAAGTGGAAAGCGCGGACTGTAGCTCTGTTTGAAATTGTTGATAAATGCATTTCTTGACAGATCCATTTTCATTTATTCAATATTTAAAATTTGTAGCGATTAAAATTTCATGCAGGCAATTATTCAAGTCAATTTTTTTGAAAATTTATTAAACCATATTTTAACTTTCTTTTGTAGGAATTATTTCAACAATTACAGACAAGCTCGGAGCCTGCCTTATGTCCCGAACCGTTACGACGTGCTCTCGCTAGTGGTCCATTAGCTGGTCGTCGTTTTCCGTTGGGCTGTCTGGGCGATGCTGCCGAATGTTTCGAGCTACTGTTGCATCGCGTGCACTCGCATATATCGGCGGATGATGGCGACGCATGCGAGTCACTGGCATGCATCGCACATCGACGTTTCGCTATGCGCGTCATCGAGCAAAGTGTTTGCAAATGTGGAGCCAATTCGGAGCAATTACCGTTTACGCAGGTAAGATGACAGAGAGTGAGGAAGAGTTACGAGGAGAAAGGGGTTAAGGCAAGAAGGTGGATCGAGATAGAGGGATTAAAATAGAATCAGAAATTGAATTGATTGATTTGGAGGATCAAATGAAATTAGCATTTAAATTCGTTTTTGTTTAGTTTCCGAAGAGGCGAAATGTGATCAAAGATATTCAAATCGAATACTGAAAAAGGTCGAAACTAGAATAAATTATCATTAATTAATCGTAAAATGAAATTATCCTCAAAAATTTTAAATTAAAAAAAGAAGAACCATCGTATAGATACTAGAGTAATAATGATTACTGACTTGGACAGTTTTGGAAGGTGGAAAAAAGGAGGAAAATAGTTTCACACTGAGTCGTACCATCATATATAGTATAATCGGATATTATCAAGATATATTGACCTGTATCCGAAATCAACCGCAACCTACAAAGTAGTCTAATATGTCGTAGTATTTCATTGCTGATACCCTACGCGCCGTCTATTTACATCCAAAGAAAACACCCAAAATTATTTCATAAATATTTCAATATCGCTATAATTATTTATTAGCAATTTATATCGTTATAATTATTCTAACATTATTAACAAATAACATCAATTGCGCAACACGTATCAATCCGGACTAAATTGGATTATTCATAATCATTTTTTGGGCCTACATTGATGTGATTTGTTATCAGTTTTCATTCAGAACGTTCTTAAATGAATTCACCTAAAAAAATGGTTTGGAGATTTTATTAATCTTGGAATTCAAATTCATCTGGTTGCCCTTGAATTACTTAAAGAGCACGCCTTCGTTTAATTCGCTGAAGAATTGTAAATCAGTGGTCCGCGCCTTTAACTTCTATTAGGTTCAAGTATGGAAATATGCATAACAACAATAATAGTAATTACCATAACAATAACAACCACAATAACAAAAGCAACAACATTACTGACATATGTACGTAAATACCAACAAATGTCGGCGTATTGGTGACTCTTATGCTGCGCACTACGAGCTAAAAAAAAGAACAAATTTGAACACGCGAGAGTTCTGGCAGGGGTTTAACGATTAAATCGATCAACCCACCGCTAAAGTCACTAAACTCGAAGACGTCATAAATAAATGGCTAAAATAATTTATAACAGCAGATCCGAAGAGACACTCTTAGGCACGGCAGCCAACGTCAAGAAGAATTTAATCACGATTGAAATATTATTTCCTTTTAAAATTAGTAAAGCATTTTAAAAGAATCCGCACCATTGGGCAGTCCATAATCGGTTGTTTGAAATTAATTCATTACAAAAAAAAAAAATTTGCGGAGTTCAGCTTGTGGAAACCCACTACTAGACCAGCAATGACGTGAAATACGCCCAAATGGCTTCCGTAAGAGACCATCTATCGATTCCTTTTTTTTAAATTATTAATGAAATGTTGTTGCATAATTTAAAAACTGAGAAATATTGGTGACAATTTAAATGATTTAATGACTTGTCGTCGTCTAAAGAATAAAAGAAAAACAACAGCAAAAAACGGATAAACTCAAATTCATTTAATACAAGTTTTTCAATCCTAATCGTCGTTTCGATAAAAACACTTTCGTAGGCGCCATCTGTCGTCAATATTATGCTCAATTTATTTTTCGATTTTGTTCACGATGGCCATAAACATTTTTACACTTAATTATGATAAATATTGTTTTGTGTTAGATTTGAATGAAATGAATCGACCCATGCTTGTGTACGAACCAACTCATCGGGTCTCTTACTCTTTCAGATGGTGCACTACGTGTCTGCGTCGGCGTTGACCTCACAGAATAGTCTCGCTTTGCAGAGCCATCAGAAATTGACGTTTGGACAATTGCTGCGTGCGGCTGGCAATATGGGTGACATCAGGGATTGTCCGGTTAGTTGCCAAATCACCTTGATGGTTGATTCAATTATCCGTGAAATTTGAAATGACCGATGATTTTATTTCTGTTGTTTTAATAGAATTCGTGTGGCGCCAAGATCGGTATTCGACGTGCTTTACTCAATCGACCGGACGTTGTTTCAATTGGTATCGTTTGGGACTCCGAGCGACCCGCAGCTGAACAAGTTCACGCTGTTTTAAAGGCCATCGGTACTTCTTTACACCTTTCGGATATTTTCCATCAAGTGTCCGATCAACGCTGGGTTCAGGGTGTACAACATGAGCTGGTCGGCATTGTCTCCTACTACGGCAAGCACTATACGACCTTCTTCTTCCACACCAAGTTAAAAGTTTGGGTCTATTTTGATGACGCCAATGTGAAAGAGGTACGATTTCTTTAATCTTTATTTGAAACATTAGCTTATTTTGCTTCGTATAATATTTCATCCTTGCGCAGGTTGGTCCGAATTGGGAAGGTGTCGTGGATAAGTGTAGTCGCGGTCGCTACCAACCCTTGCTGCTGCTGTACGCCGTCCCCCAGCCCCCTTCCACTAATCAACTAAATTCACAATTTATGCAAGATATGTCGGCTTCTTCCCAATCAGCCAGGCGTGCCATCACTCCCAGTCCAGAGAAACCTCATATGGGGAATACTCGTCGTGCCATCACGCCTACGCCACTGCGCTCACCCAACGAGTACCAGAATCTGAGTGTCATCCAGAAAAAGATTTTCCCGAGTAGTAGTAACGGCCATGATCCCAATATGACGCAGTGCAACGAAGAGTCTGATGCCTACATCAGTCGTAAGACTGTGGAAATAGTGCTGAACGCACAATACCAGAATCTCAATGTTATTCAGGATAAGATATTCCCGAATAACAGCCCCGCTCATGGCACAGATGAAAAAGACAGTAGCTGTCTTAATCGCAAACCCATCGAACAGGTTCTCGGTTCTCAGATAGGACGAAAGCAACACATGAGCCTTCATCGTAGCCACAGTGCAGAATCGGGACAACTCAGTGGCGGCTCTTCAAGCAGCTCTTCACCGCCGGGAGATGGCCTTACCATACCGGACCACTTAAATCAGCCGCGTCGTCGCGATTCGGGTAATTGGTCAGGTGATCGCAACAGCGCCAGCTCAGCCTCGTCCACCACATTGGACAATCCTTATCTGTATATCGTTGGCAAACGAAACGCCCCTGCTGTGCCTCAAAGTCCCACACGGAACGGCTTACCATACGATCCTGGTTACGATTCGTTCTCGTTGTCCTCCACGGACTCCTATCCCCCAAAGCATCACCTTAATCCGCAATTGGCAAAGATACCTGAATCGGTAGTTTTGTCTGGAGACTGTGAGAAGTTATGCCATGAGGCTGATCAATTACTTGAAAAGTCGAGGTTGGTTGAGGAATCGCATGATCTCGAGACTGCTTTGGTACTATGCAATGCAGCTGCCGGTCGCGCTCGTGCCGCTATGGATGCACCGTATAGTAATCCGCATACTATGACCTTCGCACGCATGAAGCACAACACCTGCGTCATGCGTGCTCGCAGTCTGCACCGACGCATTCTGGTGGAAAAGGGAACCGATCTGGATATAGGTCATTTGATCGATATGAAGCATGTCCGCGAGGGCAGCAATAGTAGCGTCAAGCATGTCCGACAGAATAGCAAAGACAAAACGGTGGAGAAGCCGACATCAGCGTCGGCTACTAATAAAAGTATCGAAATTTATGCGACCTTGCCGAAGAAGAAGAGCCCACTGAAGACACTGATCTCAGCAGCAGCTACCAGCAATGATGACAATGCCATTGAATACGAGCCGCAGCCCCCGGCCCACGCTAGACCAGAGCGTGAGAGTCGCTCAATCTTTGGTCGAAGCAACAGTAGCAGTAGCACAAATAGCAGCGAGAAGAAGGAGAAGCGCAGTCGCAGTGAGGATCGTAATAAAATCAATCGCGAGTTTTCATTGACTGAGACTCTCTTGGTTAATGCCAAGGACACTTTAAAGAAGCATAAGGAGGATAAGGACGAGAAGAAGGAGAAGGATAAGAATGGCAAGAAACAACATAAGATTAGACGCAAATTGCTTATGGGCGGGCTGATTCGGCGCAAGAATCGCTCCATGCCGGATCTCACGGAAGCAGGTGAAGAGTTGCCTGTGCAAAATGAAGCAGCCGCTCCCATAACCACTTCGGTCGACGATAGTTCTGTGGGTCTCAATGGGAAAAACCCTATGAGTGGGTATATTTCGGAGGGACATTTTGAGTACCGGGAGACAAGCTCCGCCAACCCGAATCTGGAACGCAGCAAATTAATGCGCAAAAGTTTCCACGGCAGCGGTCGTCAATTGACGGTGGTGGCCAAGGTAGCTCCACCTCCTCCGATGCGAACCAGCTCTCAGCTAACGCAACAACAGCTACAACAACAGCAGCAGAAGCAACACGACATTATTATGCAGCCCCATCACGAAGCCAATTTGTCGAATATTTCGGCAATGAGCTCTAATACATCGATCAGTGAAGATTCGTGCCAGACCATAATCACGACTTGCGCACAGGTCCATTCGGAACAGAGTCCTATAAAGGCAGACAATTTGTACTCAATACAGTACCAGCAGCAATCAAGGTACGAGCGGTATCAGCAGCAGACACAAATGGACGGCGGTGTAGATGAAGTGGATGGCAATATCGGCGGCAATGGCACTAATGGCTCTGATGTACCACTCGACCTGCCACCGTATCCCAGTCCACCACAGTCGGCATGTCACTCGCGCCAAGTCAGCGAGGACTTCCCACCCCCGCCTCCGGAGATCGATTTGGAGCCGCTCAACCAGCAAATAAATCAAATTCACGCCTTGGAGGCGGCCAACAAACAAAACCAACAATACCAGCGTAATTTGGATTCACCAATAGAAGGCACTACCAGCATTTTGGCTCAGTTGCAGCAACGCCAAAACCTGCTCAAATCGCGCAAAGACCAAAACACGCCTACCAACGACAGCGCCTGGTTGAAAGAGCTGCAGCTGAAACAACAGGATATCAGAAATGCCAGCAGTAACCAACAGCGTCAGCCTGAATTTTCAAATGGATCTCAATGCAATACCGTTCGCGATCTTGCGACTCGCTTCGAACAGACGAAGTTGTACGATCAGCAATCGCTGCGATCGTATTCATCGCAGGAAATCCTTAACGCGAAACCAGCCCAACAGGCTCGGACGCAAATGAACGGATTGCCGGTCACAACAGCCGTGAAATTCCGAGAACCTGCCATCGATGTGGATGAAATCGATTGTGCGCCACGCCTACAACGACTGCCACCACATCAGGTCCTTCCAAAACCTAAATACGAAGTTGCGCAATCACAAATTGCCGAAGAGATGCGCGAGGTTGAACTATTGAATACGTACGTCCAGGAGCAACTTAATAGCTCTGTGACGAATGGATCCAACGCGCAGTCAAGTGTACCAACTGCGCCACCGAAGCGTGTCAAGAAGAAAAGTGTCTCGTTTTGTGATCAAGTAATTTTGGTCGCTACGGCAGACAACGAAGAGGACGACGATTTTATTCCGAATCCAATTTTGGAGCGTGTCCTGCGAACCGCCCAACATCCTAACGATAAAATGACCACTCAGTTGATCCAGCAACAACAGCAGAATATGTTGCGTCTTCAAACAGAACCGCAATTGCGCGGTACCCCGCAGCTACAGCAACAGGAACAACAACACCAACAAAAATTGCCTATAATGCAATCCAGTCAACAGCTTCAATCGACACATCAATCCCAGATGGTGCAGCAGCAGCAACAACAACAACAACAACAGCAGCAGCAACAACAACTGCTGACTATAGGTCGCCAATCGCCCATGACCAGCAATGAGCGTCGATCCTTACCAATAATGCAAAATTTAGAATCGCAACGCTATGTACAGTTGCAGCGACCGCAACTGGAGGCATTGAGGCAGCAACACTTGCATCATATGCATCAGCAACAACAGCAACAAAATCAAACACATTTACAAGCCGGGCAAATTTACACGCCGATGCAAGATATCTACCGACTTCAGCAGCAACATCAACAACAGCTGGCAGCAAGTGCTGGTCAAATATTGCCACCACCAAATGGCCAAGTTCTATATCAACCACAACATCACCAGCAACAAAATCACCAACTGCAAAATCACCAGCAACAAAATCACCAACAGTACCAGCAACAACAATATGTGCAGCAGCAATTGCAGGCTCGTACAAGCATGAGCGGCATCGCAAATGTTGCTCAACAGCAACATATGCAGATGTCATCATCGACGGCAGCAATGGCAACTCAACAGTTAGACAACCAGAAACAACAACAACAACAATCGCAGCAACAACAACCACATCAAAATTATATATCAGTGCCGTGTTTAATGAACAACAATAACACCAGCAGCAATCAAAGCTATTCCATTGCGCTGCAGTTGGCTGCTCAAAAGCAGCAACAACAACAGCAGCAACAACAACAGCAGCAACAACAACAGCAGCAACAACAACAGCAACTGCAGCAACGGCAACATCAAACACTTGGTTCTTACTTAGCACAGCACCAACAGCAGCAGCAACAGCACGCCGTATTTAACAACCACAATACCAGCAACAGCTGCAAAAACAACTACACGGGTGCAGGTCTTGTAGATGGCGTTGTACCGCTCCCGTCACCCTACCAACGCGTCCCTATGCCGCACGGTAATTTAACCGAACAACAGCAACAACATCAGCACCAACAACAACCAATTAAATCACACCCCCCCTACACAACAGTCCCGGTGCTACCACCACCACCTTTGCCATCAAATACTTCATCTGCAACCCACGCCACAACACCTCCCGCCTCTTCCTGCTCAACCCCGCCTTACTTCCATCTTCTAAACGGTGGTACACCCCCACCTCCAGTGAAGGCAACGCATCAGAAGAAGGTCAGCTTCGAGCCCGGCACCAAGGGCGATACTGAGGCAACATCATCATCATCATCATCGCTCAAGTCGAACATTTCATCAGCGCCACAGAATGGATTACCCACCGTATTGCTCGATAACAGTGTTAACGTTACTGCCATACCGACTCGAGTCTACAACAACGCCATCGTGAAGGCTTCCGCTAAAGCTTCCGCTAAAGCGGTGGAATGCAATTTGTGTCGGAAGCGACACGTAATCGCGCCTGCCATCTATTGCACAAATTGCGAATATTATTTGCAAATGCTCAGCAATCGTCGATAAGAAAGATCAACGATTACAGCAAAGATAAGAATTGGAAGAGGGAGAGAGAGAGAGAGAGCCAACGAGGGATGGCTTAATGTACTTTTCCTCAAGAAAATTGCATTTTTAATTTTAATTCTCTTTAAGTTTAATTTTAGTCTAGTTTAAGTTTTAGTATAAGTTTCAGCGTAATTCTATTTGCGGGAGCAAATTCAATCAAATCATATGAAACCGAAAATTCGTAAAAGAAATACTCACTAACGGGATCGTTGAAGATCGAAGACAGCGTCACTCTTTACATAAATATCCGTATTTTAAGGTAAGTATTAACCTATTTTTTACTCTATTTTTTATATGCGTACATACATCCCTACGTATATTCCCTATATATATGTTTATATATATATATATATATATATATATATATATATATATATATATATATATATATATATATATATATATATATATATATATATATATATATATATATATATATATATATATATATATATATATATATATATATATATATATATATATATATATATATATATATATATATATATATATATATATATATATATATATATATATATATATATATATATATATATATATATATATATATATATATATATATATATATATATATATATATATATATATATATATATATATATATATATATATATATATATATATATATATATATATATATATATATATATATATATATATATATATATATATATATATATATATATATATATATATATATATATATATATATATATATATATATATATATATATATATATATATATATATATATATATATATATATATATATATATATATATATATATATATATATATATATATATATATATATATATATATATATATATATATATATATATATATATATATATATATATATATATATATATATATATATATATATATATATATATATATATATATATATATATATATATATATATATATATATATATATATATATATATATATATATATATATATATATATATATATATATATATATATATATATATATATATATATATATATATATATATATATTGTCGTATAATAATATATATTGTGATATTTTTTATATAATATCAGTTAATACATTCTTTTAAAAACATAATATAAAGCTCCGAAAGAAAATCAAAATTTTATCAAAAAAAAATTAAATTGTTTAAAAAAAATGAAAAAATCAACTTATTTTTCTTTACAATTTTTATTTCTTATTTTAGCATTAAATATTAAGGATTTTATTTATAATTACGTGTAAAAACTGTTGGCGTTTAGACTATCGTAACTGCCTTCCCTTAATTAATATTTTTATCAACCACTCAAGCTTCCAAGATGTGTTTTTCAATAAACAATTTAAATGCTAGCTTAATTAACCCTTTCTATCGCTTTTAAAGCTAAGTTTTTATATTATTATTAAGTCGAAATAAATATTTAGTCTTATATCATCATCATCATTATCATCTCATTAATTTCAATATTATATACGTGCATAATGAAGTATATTTCTAAAAATTTTAATTATATTGATGTGAAGCTCACCGTTGCTGATCCTGTGGAAAATGCTGCATTTTTGATGATTTTATAATGATTTTTTAAAAAAGAAATAATTTTTACAGTTACAATAGCTACAAGAATATAACATTTTTTAACAAAAGAGATGTGAAAAGCATCCATTCAAAAATCTTATTTTTCATAAATAAATAAATATATTCTTTTTCAGATTCCAACAAAAAAAAACGTGTTTTTCATTTGAATTAGAGAAATTATGATTTTCTATTTCTATCCTACTTCTATTTTCCAATCAGTAATTTACGTATTAGTTGTTTCTTGGTAATTTCGTATTAGTTGTTTAATCGTTTTATTTCCTCGAAATGTGGCGTGCTTCTTAATTTGAGACAGAGTAACAGGTACTCATATTTATTAGCAGAGAAGTCGCCTTTTATGAATAAAGTAAAGATCTATGAGCGGAAGGAAAAGTAATGCCTGAAACACAACCAAGGGGATTTTTTGCCGAGATACAAGTTTTTCCTCTCTTCTCTTAGCGTTCGCACAAAACGCTGGCGTAGAATGCCGCTAGCATTTAACTCTATTAACTTTTCTTAAACGTCCATTTTTATTGAATTATATACTATTTAATATTAAATGAAATGTATTAATATAAAACATTGAAAAAATTAGATTCCGCACCGAAACGAAGTCATGTTTACTCAAGTGAGAGAGAGAGAGAGCACAGCTACAAACGTTGCCAGAATGGAAATAGGCCTACGGCTTGTTTTGCCGCTGGCAAATCCTCTCTCAGCAGAATTATTTTTTCTATCGATCCCTATAAGCGCAATGTAAATTTTAACATATGTTAGCGATAAAAACCCTACGCCGCTTTGAATGTGTTTATAGCATAAATCAAAGAAATATATTTATAAATTTTTAAATCATCAGATTATCGTAATAAATGTAGCTTTTATTGTTCCATAGATCTGGTGTAGACCAAGATTTGAATATTGCTTTCAAAAACGTGAGCCTAAAAGTATACGATGTAATTATACTCCAAAGCTTCTATACTTAAGTATATCTACCTCACTTCTTCGTTCTAGTTATTGTGGCTGTACTATTTATTGTGAACTATAAAATAAACCAACGATTAGTTGAGACAAAAACCCTTGGTATTGCTAATTTATCAAAAATAATATTTAAAGTTTTAGATTATTTAAAATGATTTTTACGTGGATTTTAATGTGGAATTTTAACCAGGCTAATTATAATAAAAGTTTTGTATTTATCAATTATTAACTATTTACAATAAATGTTTTTAAGTTCACAAATGCATTGAAATCAAAAACTCGCTGATATTTACATAAAAAAGTTCTATTACATTTAATTTTTATAAACATTTTGTATAGAAGTTTCATAATGAAGTTTCCACCTATACTTTTTTGAAGAACTTAGTTTAGAATAAATAAATATTTACAGAAATACAATGTGGATTTTTTTGGTATATAAATTGTTGCCACATCGTGTATAATTATATGTACGTAACATGTATAAATGTACAAACAAATATAAATTCAATAAAAACAAATGAAAAAATAGAAAAAGATTACATAAAAAAATACTCTTTTAATCACTAATTCCCAGCGCATTAAAAAGCGATTGAAATCGGTTGTTGTTTGAAACATCAGAAAAACAACGATCCTAGAAAGCCTGACATCTCTTATACTGGTTCAAATTCAGCTAATTCTCGTGTTCGTAAGCTCGGTTTGTCACACCATTTGGCAAGCCGTTCGAAGCATGTGACTTATTTGTGTCTTTCTTATTTCTGTGTTCCGCCACCACAACAACCATATCTCCAGATTGGTTGGGATCATCAGTATATTCAACGTATTTATACCGCATAGCCAGCAACATGAATATTAACATATCGACAATCATGAGGCCGGCGAAAAGAGCAAATTCTGCCGCCTGATGTTAAAATAAGGATGTAGATTATTAAAACATTTCACCGCATTAGACTACATCCAGAAGACAGAATGATCACTTACTTGAGATTCATAGAATTTGAGCTCAGCGATCACCACCACCAACATGTTGCCAATTGCGACGGATAGGAGCCAACACGCTTGTAGTACAGATTTCATGCTCTGCGGTGCTTGCGTGAATGAGAACTCCAAGCCAGTTACAGAGAACATGATCTCAGCTGCGGTAATGACTATAATTTGAGGTAACTGCCACATCATGTGCACCGAATTTGGTGGCGTGATGACATGCAAGCGGGTCATCTGTTGGTAGAAAAAATGAGAATTAATGAGAACGGGTCAACTAAGGGTTAAAACAAAGTGCTTACATAGTCTGCCTTGCTCGTGCCATGCACAATCAATGCATAAATTCCACCAACTTTAGCATTGATTCGAGCGACTTCAATATCATCAACGTTCAGGCGACTCTCACCATGCAATACCGTTACCGTCTGTGTTACATTGCCACTGGTCAAGTTAGTCTGAGCATCGGCTGGATCGTATAAATGAATGTTACCGTCTTCAGTTTTAGGAATATTGAGAAGAAAGCGAATGATGGGATCACCCTGCTTTGGTTTCTCGGCAGAATCTTCGAATTCTTTCAATTGATCGTTTTGAATAAAATAGCTGGTAGATTGACCGGGACGCATGGTCAACTTCCCTGCAATGTTGGGGCAATTATCGTCCGTTGAATTCGCTTCAAACGAGTAGACTGTTTCGCCATATACCGTAATGCTTTTCTTCCCCCAGAAACCCAACGCCTCGATATTATGCGTGGTATCGAAATAATTCGATGGCAGATCGGTAGTGAAGGTGTATCCGCAAGGGTTGCCATTGTATAAACGGAAATGGGCTTCCATTGGTCCCGGTAGCTCTGGCTGCACCGCCTCAAGTTTAAGCTCGACAAACGCAGAGAGTGCAAAAGCTGCTGCCGCTAAAAGACCACCTAGGGTGAGCTTTTGTAGCGGCCGACTGATGCCGACTTTGTTCAGTAAGGGATAGAGAACATAATCGAAGAGTGGTATAAAGCCCAAAATAAGTAACGGATTGATGACCTGCATTTGATCGGGTTTTATGGTGTAACCCCATAGTTCACCGTCCATACGGGTGGCTTGAAAAGTCCACCGAGAACCCTGTTGATCAAAAAGTGCCCAAAATACAGGAAACGGCAAATATAAAACCAAAATCTTCAGTAAAGTTTTCGTATCGTTGACCAATTTTTGGCTGCAGCTCGGTTCGGCGTAGTCTAACCAATGCTTACGTGGTCTCGTCTTTCGTTCCCGCCTCCAACCGCTAAAAGCATCTGATAAACACTTCGCAACACCAAAAATCATATTGCCCGCGGCCGGTTTCATGACGTAGAGCTTCTTTCCAGCCACAAAAATAAATACCGACAATAACATCAGAATGGCTGGAACACCAAAGGCTAACGAAAAGCAGTCCTTATCGCCGAAACAATGAACATCTTCCCTCAGAATGGGCGTGAGAGAGGTGGAAATCATTGAGCCGGCATTAATGGCGAAGTAGAAGAGCGAAAAGAAGGTGGCCAGTTGTTTCGCCTGCTCCGGTATCCGGAATTGATCACCACCAAAAGCCGAAACGCAAGGTTTTATTCCACCCGTGCCAAAAGCGATCAAAACAAGGCCCAAAATCGTTGCCTCTCTGGTGGTGAATATCAAATAAGGGTGGTGAATTCATTAATTAAAAATCAATTTTCGAAATAAACAGAATCAAACAGAATCTTACTTGACGGGAAGGTGAAGAATTGGTATCGCGCCAAGAGCTATGATAATGCCCCCAACCGCATAAACGATCGATAAATACAAAATAGTTCTGAATTTACCCAACCAGCTATCGGCAACGATGGCGCCTATCAAAGGGCACAAATAGACCAACATCGTAAAGACATGAAAGAGAACCGTCGCAGTGTCATCATCATAATGAAGTTTGCGGGTAAGGTAGAGCACCAAAATAGCTGTGAATGATCATAAAGAAAGAAGGAAAACATAAAGAAAGAAGATAAAAAGGAAAGATAAAGAAGAAATCGATGAAGAGAACGAATGTGATCTGATAAATCGATAAAGAACTTACTGCGCATGCCATAATAATTAAAACGTTCGCAAAACTCATTGCTGATTATGAAACCGATCGATTTTGGGTATTTTAAAGACTACAAAAAGAAAAGATATTGAATGAAATAAATTTTTATTACATTTACAAAAATTAATGAAGTTATATAAACTCAAAATAACCAGAGGATTCTCTTTTTAATTGCTACAATTTTTGTACCCTACATGCGTAAAGTGGTCTCACATTTTACCTCGCTTAGTAATGTTCTAAAGGAGGCATGACAGGATACATAATTTTTTATTTACAGATATATAAATTCTACGTAATATTTCATCTTCATTAAGTTATAAATCTTACATTATTTTCGAAAAAATGTTAGGGAAAGCGAAGCTACAATTTGCATCTCTAGAGCCTAAAAATTATAGAAAAAATGATCACGCAAATACTGTTTAGTAAAAATGTTACATATTTCTAAGAAACAATTTTATTAATGTTTTGAATAACAGCCTCTGAATTTATGACAACAAAAAGAACCATTCCAATGATCGCATTAGATTACCTCCCCTCCCCACCCTCGTATTATCATCATACCGTCAACCATAAAGCCGGTAGTGACGAGCAATTGAAAGAAAAGCTTATGGGACGAGCAAACTGACGGCAGCGTTTGCAGAAATATATTCTTATTTGGCACCAAACTCCTACGCTCTTTTTTTCTCGCAAAATGTTGCCACATATTACGGAATATACCAGACAAGTTGTGTATTATTCCAACAACTGTATAGAGTTTTTAATGAGAGAACATGATTTTTAGAGTTCCAATAATCTTCTCTCATTGGAATGCTCATTACGGCTCATAACGAATGCGTTTGATAGACTGACTCTCCGCTGTGTTTGATCACGGCATCGCGTGAGAGAGATTTGCTGACGCCGCCACTCCGAGGTTGTTGTTTCACTGCATAGCGCTTTCATTACGGTTTTCAACTGGCTTCACATGGAGTTATCGCTTGTTTAACATGCGCGTGCAAACGAGCTTTGTATCCAGATTTATTAAAACATCGTCAATATAGAGACTGAGTCAAGGTAATTTAGTGCCTTTATTGTATTGTAAGCCCACTTTTCAGCTAACCAGTCAAGCGTGAAGGTAATGTGGTATAAATTGCTGAATTGCATACAAACGATTTTTTACGGAAAGTAAAAAAAATGAAGACAAGTTTTCACACTTGATAAATGTGTTGATTTTTAACAAAGAAAATTATAAAATAGCATTTATTATATAATATATACAATATATCAAGTCATAATATATTGCATCAGTTTTCCAAAATATTTGAATTTGATTTTAATATTAATATTTACGCATTTTATACAATTTTAATTAAATTTGTTATTATTTTTAATTAATATTAAGAAATGAAGACTACAAAACAGATAGTCTAAACTTTAGACTGTGTCTTGTATACTGCTCGTTCTTGTGATCACTTTCGACTCTGAAGTGTTCACAAGAAGGAGATAGAGAACAAAAATACAAGATATAGAGAATAAAACAGGAGTCAGTCTTATAAAGACGGAGAGAGAAGGGGAGGAACAAATATTCAGTATTCATCAAAGGTCGCAATTTTTTTATTTTTTTATATTATTCAATGTTTTAAAGTGTTTAATTAATATTGCCGAATGCACGTTTACTTTTTCAATATTTGGTTGTGTTTTGCAAACAAAATTGCAATTGCTGATTTTATTGAAAAGCTTGATGCAAAGCATTCGTAATGTTTTTTCATTTATACATCGCAAAAAAATATTGGATTGAAAAATAAATTAAGTAAAAGCATTTGGTAGCCGGTTTGCTAAGATACAAACCATTGCATTAACAAGTTTTCTTTATTTCGAGATATTAAACGATTTGCGAGAGTATATAATTAAAATTATTCTATCGTTATTTTTGAAAAAAACATCATCAGTGCTGTCTTAATGGTTTTCATAAAAATGAAAGGCTAATTTATCTCAATCCAACCTAGAGAAATAATTAACACTTAATATACGAGAAATCAATACGAGACTTATAACCGAGCGACACTTAGATTTCTCTTGTTAAGGGACGGTTAGTGCGTTAGTGGTTAGAACGGGACGGAGAGGTGAAAATCATGATGAAAATTTGAAATAGTACATTCTTAACGAAATTAAATAAATAATTAAATAATCAAATAAAAATTATTTTGTATGTGAAAATGTTCAAATATAAATCTATACAATCTGGAGTAACGAATTGGAAGTAAAAAATAAAAAGTACAAAAGTAAAATTTTAATTTTAAATTGATGTTTCCCTTTAATCTAAAATTTTGTCAATTGTCCGCACATATTTTTTATAAAACTTAAACAATTGATGCCGGCCAAACTTACCACCAGAGCCTCTTCAGACATCTTCACTTCTCCTCAATTAATTCACCTCACTAAAAAAGCTGCGCGCTTTTAAATAAATATAATTAAAGAAGTATTAAAGTAAATTCAATTGAATTTATTAACTTTTGATTTTAATATTTCTTTTAAGATTTTTGTAATTATATATCGGTCAATCGGTAAGTAATGATTATCATTAACAATAATTAATTGTGATAACGGTTTATTATTGTTCATTGAACAATGATTGATAGCAACAATTCGATTTTGTCAACGCGTTTAAATTGCGGCGTACGATTTTATACTGATGCTTCTTTTCATTAAAGTCTCGGAGAAGTTGAAGATGCAAATATTGTGAAGCCGGAAGATCTTCGTGAAGCTTATTCTTCCTGATTGCGCTGTAGTTGTTTTTGTGATGATTATATTTGTCATTGTTATTGTTATTTAAAGTATTGGTTGTTTAGGGTTGTTGTTGTTGCTATTGTTGTTGTCAATGAAATTTAATTATATTTTTGTCATGTATTGCAGATAATTTAAGAACTCTTGTACTCCTTTAATTAAAATATAAATTGCGAAAAAACCATTTGAATTGATAAATTTTTTCGTTTTCAAAGTAAATAAAATAAAAAGTAAGTGCAAACAAAAAACAGAAAAGCTGATAAAAATCGAAAAAATAAATAAAAGCATTTTACTATTTATTTAGAATAAAATACAGAATGGTGTCATATAATTTTCCATAAGTTTTTTTAAATGCAATGAACTCTCCTCAAACGGTATTTTTAATTAATATAATAATATTAAGATTAATGAAAATTAAGAATCAGGAACTGATAAGAGAAAAATGAGTAAGGAAATGGATTAGGCAGTAGATTGATTGTATTCGAGTTCTTAAATGCAATTCTTCAACGATTAGATTTTGCAATCGTTCGATTGCAATAACATTCCGCAATTGATTCTCGCAAGTGGTTTCTGTTTAAAAAAAACAGAAACTATTAATCGTGTAATATTGATATTTTCGTATGGAATATTTGGCGATTAAAGAACATTCAAATCACTTCAATTCCTTTGCTTCAATTTAATTATGATATTGTTGAAATGAGGTTATAAAATTTAAAAAATTTTAAAGGATATTTTCTGAACAAACGATAGAAGAAAATGGTTGTTGGAATAACATTTTTTGAAAATTTATTTTTGAGCAAAATTATTTATTAAATATAAATATGTAAGGGGATAGACAAAACGTATGTAAGAGAGGGGAATATCGATTAAAATATCAATTAAATAAATAAATGATCGTAACATCAAATTATAAGAAAGGAGACGAATTCCTACGGGCCGTTAGATTCTTTATATTTTTATGGAATAAATAATAAAACGATTTAAAACAGCGTTGAGTTTTAATGTGGATGCTTAAACAGCCTTCCGTGCTGTTACAGTTTTTTCTCCAAAGTATTATATAAAAAAAAATAAAATGGTATAAAAAGTCACGTATTGGAAATTCCAATTCGTTATTGTTATAATTTATAAAAAATGTATATAATATTATAAATTTACTCTGAAAGTACATCGATGAGAATGCAAACAATGCAAAATACGTGAAGGCAAAAAATGTGGTCAAAAAATTTAACTAAATTTATTTAACAAAATTAATTTCAACAATTCCTACCGACTGACTCCAAGACAATTAAGCCCAAAAATTGTTCAATTTAAAGTCATCAAAACGAGCAGAATGAAAAAAAAACAACTATTGCACGCGATGGGGTCATTCCGTCAGTGCGGCTTTATGTCAATAACTTCAAACGAACGACAAGGTTTCGATACTTTATGTCGCTTCCGCATTTTTATTGAACGCAGAACGTGTGGTTAATTATAAATTATTTCGTTGGCGATATTCTTTTTAGAAATAGAGTCGATGATGCGAAGTGAAGAAGTGACGAGGCGCAAATAAATCAATTGAATTTTTATATCGATCATTTGTATAGGAAAGTTCGAGTACTATGGGACGTGTTGAGAAATTTTCAATTAAAATATAAAAAATCGAAAATAATAAAAACCAGATGAAATTTTATAAAGCGAGAAAATGCATTTTTTCTAAAAATATTTTGTGGAAATTTAAAAAGGATTTTTTTTAAAAAATAAAATTAAAGGGAGGTGCATTAAAATATTAATAATAACTCATTCATTCCAATCCTCATTCTTCGAATAAGTTACGATATTTTTTACCTTACATAGTTTTTTGGACATTAACCAACATAATTTCGATGTTAAAATATTCTTTATTGATATCATTACACTACCACTGATCAACCAATATCATCAATAAATCAATCCATTTAATAATTGTGTTAAAGGCAATTCAAACATGGATTGAATTCAAACATGGAAAAACTAATCAAAAAATCACTTGGAAACAAAACAAACCGAAACAAATTCAATTGAACGGAATTTCAAGAACGTTCAGATTTGAAATTAATTGAAAGGGTATGAAAAAGTGAGAGTTAGAAATATCGTCAGAGTATAAAAGCATATTGTACCCAAAAACCTGAAAGGTTTATGATTCTTTTTGGTCACTCTTTTTGTGATTTTTTTTGGGGTTTTTGGGTTTTTGGTTTGGGTTTTTTGTTTGGGTTCTTGCAATTTTCAGGTTTGTTGAATTTTTCGGCTTTTCGCAATAGTGATTATTTTAAAAATCTTCGCAGAAAATGTGGAAAAACAATGGAATGGGTGGACCGCGGCCACATTTTGTAGTATTTCTTTCAGTTTAGTTTAAACATTTATCTGAAAAGTGAGAAATTCAGGCAGTAAAAAACTCATATTGTGGTCTCCTTGGAAAAGTGAATGCGTCTCTTCTGATTGCGCGTATTTTCTAGGAAGACCCAGAAAATGTATGCTAGATTTCATGATAATACCTGTTTGTTATGCTTTAATCGTGATTTTTAGAGATAAATAGACAGACATAACTAAATCGATTCAGTGGCTGATTCTCTATAGACTATTCTTTATCTGTCATGGGTGCTTTAATGTGTTACAAGCGGTGGCGCAAAGTGAATGTTTATTTGTATCTAGTTTCTTTCAGGTGTAGGGTGTAAAAACTCAACATAAAGAAAAATCAATCACGTGTATTCCCAGGGGAAATACCTGGAGCAATGACGCATCTATAGAGCAAACTAAAACTAGTAGGCATCGTGTAGACTACGATCATCAGTAATATTTTTTTGTTAACCAATATCTGCCACATCTTGATAAAATATTTAATCGTAGCAAGAATTGTTAGAACGTTTGATTAAAACGTAATTTTGCACAAAAAAGTTAAGAATAAAAAGTTAAAAAGTTAACGTAGTCTTTATAAATTTACGATATTATAGAATGAAAGATAAATTTTGTTGTAAATTAATTTGTGAATGACGTATAATAATTTATTGTTGTTTTTATCAATTATCTGTTATCAAGAATATATGAATAGACATAATTCTGCTATTTGTGATGAGTTGCAGAAATATTTCTTATCTAAGATAATTTCACTTTTACAACAGAAACCAATTTAGCTCTCAAATTTAACAGCTTTTAGAGGTTTGAATTTTAAAATTATGAAATTGCTTTAAGAGCAGTTCAAAAGCGTTTTTCTTGAACCCTAGAAAGACCAAGAGGAGCTGCTTGAGAACTGTCTATATGAAAAATGACTACAGTATTAATATTAACGGTAAATTGCTTTTCGAGAAAAGCTGGCAAATGTTGGTTTGATTAAAATACGCTAAATAGTTATAAATATAAAGAATACTAAAAGCTTCAAAAGATCAAAAAATTCTAAAATATAAATCTATAAAAAAATATAAAAACTATAATAAAAAAATAATTATAAATATATAAATATATAAATAATATTAGAAATAAATAGATCGAAAATATTAAAAGGATTGTATAAATAATTCCACTGCAATCACTTTCGAAATGATATTCAGGTGAAATATTTCGTGTAAATTTCTTTTTGTAAAATTTCTTAAAACTTACGGGTTTCTCCGATATTTTTAAGGAGTTGCTGACCATATTTTTTGTTTCTTCTGTTTAATTATAATAGAGAAACACAATTTAATTACTGTCCTTTTTGCTAACTGTTATTCATTCGGTTCAGTTAGGTTTTTTGTTTTGTTTGAAACACACTCGCGAAAAAGGAACAACACAAAAGCAATTACACGGTAAGCACTGCAAACCACAAAAAATCTGAAGTTAAAACAATGCAAACATTTAAAGTCTGGCGTAAATAAAACTGCCACAAGTAAAATCAGTTGTGACAACTTCTCCTCTTGTAAAATTAGTTAGAATAAATCGTTATTGTTTAAGTAATTACTTGTTATGCGTTTTAAACACTTTTCAAACCATGTAAAATTAATACGTATAATAACTTCTTTTATTACACCAAAAAAATAAATAAACACAAACACTTTGACCCACGCTTTCAAATCCACCAAAGCACTTTCAACACGATCCACGCCAGATGCACGATTGAAAGTAAAAAAATGCAGTCTAGTTTTAAAAACTAAATTCCTTACGGCGCGATGGTGAGGAAGACGAAACGAGAGAGAAAGAGAGATAGATAGAGCGAGAGAGAAATGTAGCGGAGGTGTTCGGCAAAGTCAGAGTGTATTATTTTTGTTTTTCACTCAAGAGAGTTGATTTCATTCCGTATTCTCATGAAAGTAGTGTGCCTAAGTGAATGACTCTATATTTGTTGTTAAAACAATTAAATTCACTGATTTTTGTAATACTTATATAACCCCCCACCCAATCAATCCCGACCCAACAAACATTTTGGCGACATAACTGACTCTTCTGAATGTTGTTGTAATTGCTTTGGTTTGCAATCATCTATGCGTTAAACAAAATTTAAAGTCTAATTCGTTTTTATCTCTTATTCGATAACGTTATTTGCTTTAATGCAGTTAGTTAGCTTTCATTCTATAAAGCTCTTTGTTAACAAATTTATATTTGGCTTAAATAAAGAGCTTAAAATTCTTGGTTTTAACTTCAGCTAAAAAGGTTAGTATTGAAAGTTCTTAATTCGTTAGATTTTGATCTTTGCGGTAATCCTCAAAAAATTCATTTGGCAAATTTGGAAAAAGCAATTGAATTTAGTTCAAAATTATTTTTTAACATTTTAATAATACACAAAAGGGAAGATTTGTTAAAGACAAATTAATTGGCTTTTAAAAGAAATCGCACCTTACATTATGTATTGCACATAATTGGTGTTTGTACCCTACACCCGAAGGTATAGGGTACTCTCTAGGGAAATTTCTCTAGGGAAATATTTCTTATCTAAGATAATTTCACTTTTACAACAGAAACCAATTTAGCTCTCAAATTTAACAGCTTTTAGAGGTTTGAATTTTAAAATTATGAAATTGCTTTAAGAGCAGTTCAAAAGCGTTTTTCTTGAACCCTAGAAAGACCAAGAGGAGCTGCTTGAGAACTGTCTATATGAAAAATGACTACAGTATTAATATTAACGGTAAATTGCTTTTCGAGAAAAGCTGGCAAATGTTGGTTTGATTAAAATACGCTAAATAGTTATAAATATAAAGAATACTAAAAGCTTCAAAAGATCAAAAAATTCTAAAATATAAATCTATAAAAAAATATAAAAACTATAATAAAAAAATAATTATAAATATATAAATATATAAATAATATTAGAAATAAATAGATCGAAAATATTAAAAGGATTGTATAAATAATTCCACTGCAATCACTTTCGAAATGATATTCAGGTGAAATATTTCGTGTAAATTTCTTTTTGTAAAATTTCTTAAAACTTACGGGTTTCTCCGATATTTTTAAGGAGTTGCTGACCATATTTTTTGTTTCTTCTGTTTAATTATAATAGAGAAACACAATTTAATTACTGTCCTTTTTGCTAACTGTTATTCATTCGGTTCAGTTAGGTTTTTTGTTTTGTTTGAAACACACTCGCGAAAAAGGAACAACACAAAAGCAATTACACGGTAAGCACTGCAAACCACAAAAAATCTGAAGTTAAAACAATGCAAACATTTAAAGTCTGGCGTAAATAAAACTGCCACAAGTAAAATCAGTTGTGACAACTTCTCCTCTTGTAAAATTAGTTAGAATAAATCGTTATTGTTTAAGTAATTACTTGTTATGCGTTTTAAACACTTTTCAAACCATGTAAAATTAATACGTATAATAACTTCTTTTATTACACCAAAAAAATAAATAAACACAAACACTTTGACCCACGCTTTCAAATCCACCAAAGCACTTTCAACACGATCCACGCCAGATGCACGATTGAAAGTAAAAAAATGCAGTCTAGTTTTAAAAACTAAATTCCTTACGGCGCGATGGTGAGGAAGACGAAACGAGAGAGAAAGAGAGATAGATAGAGCGAGAGAGAAATGTAGCGGAGGTGTTCGGCAAAGTCAGAGTGTATTATTTTTGTTTTTCACTCAAGAGAGTTGATTTCATTCCGTATTCTCATGAAAGTAGTGTGCCTAAGTGAATGACTCTATATTTGTTGTTAAAACAATTAAATTCACTGATTTTTGTAATACTTATATAACCCCCCACCCAATCAATCCCGACCCAACAAACATTTTGGCGACATAACTGACTCTTCTGAATGTTGTTGTAATTGCTTTGGTTTGCAATCATCTATGCGTTAAACAAAATTTAAAGTCTAATTCGTTTTTATCTCTTATTCGATAACGTTATTTGCTTTAATGCAGTTAGTTAGCTTTCATTCTATAAAGCTCTTTGTTAACAAATTTATATTTGGCTTAAATAAAGAGCTTAAAATTCTTGGTTTTAACTTCAGCTAAAAAGGTTAGTATTGAAAGTTCTTAATTCGTTAGATTTTGATCTTTGCGGTAATCCTCAAAAAATTCATTTGGCAAATTTGGAAAAAGCAATTGAATTTAGTTCAAAATTATTTTTTAACATTTTAATAATACACAAAAGGGAAGATTTGTTAAAGACAAATTAATTGGCTTTTAAAAGAAATCGCACCTTACATTATGTATTGCACATAATTGGTGTTTGTACCCTACACCCGAAGGTATAGGGTACTCTCACTTATTACTTTCGTTTGTAACTCATTAAACGAGGCCTGACATATAGAAAAGTATATGTATTTATGCTCAAAACAACCTCCCGATTCGATTTAGCCATGCTCGTCCATCGGCCTGTCTGTCTGTGGAAATCACGGCTGAATACGAAAGTTGAAAAATACCGACATTAAATTTGGCACGAATATTCGTTGTCATCATAGGCTGTTTGAGATTGAAAATCAGGTCAGTGCCACACCTACATTTTATACAAAATCCCCTCGAAAAGGACGACTTGACCTCTCAGATTCTATGTAAGTTTTCAAGATGGAATTTTGTAATCAAGATGTTGGTACTAAATGTTATACAATGTTATACATTATACAAAAGCTGGCGGGACACGCCCCCTTGACCATGTGTGTTTTTTTGACAAATGTTGTGCTAAACTAGAAATGAGTTTAGTGGATCTAAATTAACCATGAAAGGAGGTATCTAATATTAAGAAGGGCGTGACCCGCGCCCTGATTGGGATTAATTTAGAAATTCATATTACGAGTGTAGGGTATAAGCTTCGGACGAGACGAAGTTAGCGATCTTACTTGGTAATTTAGTTTCTTATAATTGTGATTGCTCTCAAAACCTGGCTGAGGCTTTAGTCGAGGCTTTACTCGAGCCTCAGTCTCGGTGTTTCTGAGAAAAGAATCAGTTTCTTAATGGAAAAAATCAGAACTGCTCCGAGCAAAGTGCGATATCCAGTAAATATGATTGCAGTAATGCAAATTGAAATGAACAGAAATAAATATCTAAAGAGGATTATCCCTAAAGAGGAACCGTTTGTTAACATTTGGAGATTCATAAGCCTTGCTGATTTGAAAGAGTTCCTTATACCACTTTTTATGGAAAACTAAAATGAAATTTCAGCGGACTAAGTAATTCACATAATTCCTACCGGGTCATTTTACTCGTCAGTCAATGCACTCCTATTCGGATACACTCACCCCCAATGTTTTTGCATAGTTATCCTCGTTGTTGTTGTTCGCGCTGTTGTTGTTGTTGATAATGCTCTAACTCTGTCAACAATAACAGATTCATCAACACGGAATTTTTATTGAATTTTTTCTCTCTTCCATTGCATGGAAATATAATATTCATAATAAAATTTTTGTTATCGTTGGTCATGCATATAAATATGTATTACAATGCTATTGTTGCTACTGCTACTGTTGTTATTGTTGTTATTGTTGTGAATGTTCGTTATTGACTTTGAACTTCGGCTCGAAATGAGAACGCAGTTCGGATGCGATTGCACTCAGCACATAAGTTCAAGTGCAGCTCAGATCTCCGACGGTGACGGCTTGGATAATTGGTGATAGAAAGAGAAGAACTGCAGCTAACAACTTGCACATAATATTTTTATTATTGCAGGATTGCACGATTAATTGAAATGCAGTTATTGCGTTTATGAAAAAATTATGTTAACACGTTAACGCCCAAAGGTTTATCGTTGTTTGTGTTTCGAATATTGTAGCTCCGGCCAGCAAATAATAAGCAAATAATTGTTGCGAAATTATTAATTTAGAACAAGTAAGAACGCTAATTTTGGCCGGGACGAAATTCATATATCCTCCACTAGTAATATAAGTTTTATGGTTTGAATCCACTAATTTTCCAGTGAGCCAAATGAGTCCTTTTTAATACTGCGCTTACCTTCTCTTGGTTATTTTGGATCTACTCACTCATCTTCAACAAAACTCTTCTCAAAAACTGGATTTATAATATCCATCTCCGACCTTGCAGCTTCAAAGTTACAATAGAGTGGGCAATTTTCAATCCTAAGTAGCCCATAATTATAGAATATGCATGCCAAATATCCTGTCGAGATCTCCTTCCGTTTGGCTTGGATCGTGGCACCCGCAAAGACACGGACATACAGAAAGACAAACAGACGGACGCACGCCAAATCGACCAAGTAAAATTATAATTAATAATTAGAATATTTAAGACGTTTGATTAGCTTACGCGCCCACACGGTGGACTTAATATTGCAAAGTCGCCAATTGCCAATGGTGCAGTTAATGGGTTAAGGAAAGTTAGTTTAGTTGTATTGACAAACACTTTTATGTACCTACATCATGTATGTTGATGCTGTACTTTTTCTGTTTGTTAAAATTGTAGAAAATTATAGTAGTGGATTTATAAAAAGTACAATTTCGTGTAACAATTTACGAAATTTTAATTTTTAATATTTATTTTTAGCTTTTTTTATATTTTGGACACATAGTGTCAATGAAAATTATTAAAAACAAATCAGAAAATGAAATTTTTGAAAGAATTTCTTTTTTCGAAAGAAATTTAGTTTCAAAAAATGCGGAATTATCGTAACAAATTTACATTCTGCTTCGTGTTTGGCAATTGTATTGGTATTGCAAAGTATTTATTGCTTAGAAATGATCTCATTTCCAGACGACGTTATTTATTATTAAATTGAAATTTGTAAATAACTTCCCTAAAGTAATCAAAAGTGCTTACATTAGGCACTAAGCCAGCGCCAACTTAATTGATCTCAATCAAATTCAACAGCACATTTCATTTATATTGTATTAGATGCAATATTCATTTCAATTAAAATCAAACTGTATATAGAAACCTCGTGAAAACCCGGAAAGTTTTGTGAACTTTTATGTAACGTCTTACAAGTCAAACACATTCAGAATATAATCGTCATAATAAACGATGAAATTCCAGCCACCATAGAATCTTACTGCCCACTAATCGTGTATGAATCAGTGACGAGTATTAAAATAAAAATCAGCATCGTTTAATATAAACTTACATTGTTTCGAATATTACTCTCTAATATTTAGTATAATCGCTATATCATAAGATGGAGAAAGAATCACACGAAATCACATAGCAAGTCTTTAATTCGTTGTGGCACAAACGATCTTCTCGTTATTGTAAATGAATTAAAGTGACAACTAAGTATGGTATGTTCACGCCTGCTCACAATCCATCAGCATCAATTTGTGTGAGCTAACTAAAGCGTTGAAGATTTTTCATGCATGATTCGTTCATTCATACAATAAATTGGACTGTACTATAATGGCCATTAGTATTGTGTTTTGCATGTGGCGGTCATTTTTTTTCATTTGATTTTCTACGAATTTATTCGTTTCTTTCAACAACCATATGAATAATTACGACCTACCATTTCTTCTACAGCATTTTCGTGGAATTTCTTTTTATCGCAATCTCGTTCGAGCGAAGATGAATTTGTAAAAAATAGTAAAATTCTGGAATTGCCGACTTAATTACAGTTAGAAATGAATGAAAACGGTCAGCAATTAATCTACGTTGAATAAATTTCAAACTGACATCTAATGATGACATTTTTTACAGGAGTTTCTTTCTTCACAGACGTTTTTTCAAAAAATTGAAACCTTGTTTATTATTTTAAAAAATTCCATTTTCGAAACAAACAGAAATCATTGAAGATAACTTCAATAAACTCGCTCTGAGTGCCAAACAATTTGTATTGTTTGCTTCGTGCACATGAATACATCGCAATTATTGATACGGCTATCTTGTAAATCTGGTGAAAGCTCCAAAAGAGCTTATCGTGATATAACAAGCATGTCTGGTTTGGTCTATGGTTTTCGTTTTAAACCATAATTGTTTATTAACACTTTCAATTTTTTGCTTCAAAACCATCTATAAAAAAGATTGTTCAATAAGAGTTCTTTATTTATGACGTGTTTTTTATTGTTATAAAGTCATATAATATTGTTATTGTCATGTAGTATTGCTCTAAACTGAAACTAATGATAAATTAGCACAATATATGAGTTGGCACTATCATCGCAAAAAGCATTAAGTCGACGAGTCAGTAATAGCTGCGATATCGGTGCAGTAAATGGCCTTTTAGTCAGTGGCGTCAAAACATTATCACTAAATTGGTAGATGTTCCAATACTCCAATCTTTACCTAAAGAACATTGCTTTGGTTTAAACTAAACAAATACAATTCTCAATTGTTAAATATTGAAAAAACAATTATACTTTACGCCACTGCTCCCCCGCGATGCCCCTTAAATCTACCACGCATGTTACGAATATCTCGAGTTGTATTCCGTTGGTTAGGACGAAACGTTTTAAGCATTTCTTGATTTTTCAATTCAGTTAGCAGAGAGTTGTTCGAGCAACTGAACGCGTTTGCGCATTAGATGCGATAGAAGTGCTTTAGGTACTTAGAAGTGCTGAACCGGTATTAGAAGTCGTGAAGTATAGAAAGAAAGAAAGCGTGAAAAATAAGCGTGGTCGCGTGGTGTTCGAGCAAATAGTGGAAACTTTCGCAAAAAGATAATTTAAGGATATTTAGCAACTATCGGTCGTCGTGACTAATTATTTAATAACGTATATAATGGAAAAGCCTGAAAAAGGTTAGCATACTATTCATCTTAATTAAGATCGTACTAAATAAACTCACAAGAATGAAAGATTTGAGAGAAAGAAATCGATTGATCTTCATTAAATATTAACACATTTACTGCAATATCTTGCGTTGGATGACGCAATTTACTGAGAACTTTCTGAATGGACTAACGCGTAAATCGTTTATCAGGGTTTCTCCAAAGTAGTATTTATCAAACGTCAATGAAATCTTGGCGGAGTGTTTATCAGATAACATTTTTTTGGAAACTTTTCTAAAAAGATATAATTTGAGAAGGTCATTTTATTAATAACTCTGAAGTAATGAATTGGTAGTATTCAAAAAAACATTGGCAATATTCAGACTCTACTGTTCAGTTCCTTATGAGTGATTGTTTAAAAGCCTAAGCCGTTAATACCACATCCTACGGAAGATTTAGAGTAGAATATTCGACAACTCTTCCGCCAACAATATTTGATTTATTGAGTTTAATATTTACATAATCACCCTCAATTAATTATGCCTCAATTCATTTAATCCGGCAATGACTTTAGAGTAAGCAAATAAAAGGAAATCGGCCAATATTAACGAAGGGTGATTTACTGTGAACATATCATTAATCACTAATACATACTAATTCAATATATGCGATATCTTATCGGTAAAAATTCAATTTAGATTTTGTCAATATAAATTTAACATTTTATTAGAAGCACTTTTTGCAATATATAGAAATTTTTCGATATCATAAACTGATTGTTTAGAAGTACTCAAGACAAGAGAAATAGTAAGCAGACAAAGATATGAATGAAAATATGGAAGAAGTTGCAAAAATGTTAATTAACATCTGTTGAATAATTGATTTCACCTTCGTTTTTTTCGCTTTTTTCGAGATTTTCGACTTTAGTAAATGTATTCGATTATTAATGTATTCATTCATTAATTTCTCTTTGTTAAAACTTTGGCGACATGACGTCTCATTTGAAGACGTGATTCTCACAAAAAACTCTCACGTTTTTAAATCTAGAACTAAAAAACAGACAACATGACTGAGCGTAGATGTGATTGTGATGGTGGTTAAATTTCAGCTTACAGGAATTAACAGATAAATTTCTCTCTTGATTTACATTAATAATCAACACATTAATACTGTAAAATACAGTCAAATCGTAATCATTCCAAAGACTTGCAAAAAAGTTAACATAAATCGAAATGACAAGAATTTTAACCATTCGATTGGAAGGTTTGATGAGAAACCAATCGTTACTTTTATACAAATATTTAAAAAAAAAGATTATTGTGTTGATAATATTTAGTCTTTCTTTTCAACCCACATGATATATTACATAATGAAAATTTCTTTCAATGTCGACGATATTTATTATCAAAGACTTCTTAGTGTTTGTTTTTCTTTTTTTTAAGTTTTCGTTTAATCAGATATATAGCTGTTGAATCTGTCATGTTGTGCCTGATTCGATGATAAGTACTACTCCCTCTTGAGATATTGCGTGAGTGAGACTAGATTGTTTATACTTTTATAAGAATTTGCACCTTCAAACACAAGTCGATGTTCGTATTATCGATAAAAGCGAAGACATAAATTTTTGGAAAAAACATTTTACGTTTAATGGTGGCGATAAAATACCTTACGCTTGCTAACAACCAATTGGTAACATCCACACAAATCAGTTTTTCGTCAGAATATGATCTTATGTTTTTTAGCAAGATTCCAATTAAAGTTTTTGCTTTCATTAATTATAGTTGCTCCACATCGCATATAAATAAATTTTCTATATAATTTACGATCGAATTTGAATAGCTTCGGCAAGAGCTGATGCTATATCTCCCCAAAAGAGCATTAAGAATGCAAATTTCCAAGGAAACTTTATTCCCGATATTGATCTATCTTTTGCTTAGAACTCCTGCTTTGAATTGTTTTGTTGTTTCTCCAGTACGAACTTTTCTCAGGCTGCTCCCTTCCATTTACTCCGGTTATATTGACACAATCTCTACACAATCTAGCTTGTTACCAATATAAATACTTGTATTTATACGTTGCGATTATACGACTTTGTGAATATTTTACAGAAACCAGAATCTCTAATGGTCACATGGATCCGACACCGACGTCGAAAGAGGTTGAAAACCAAATTGCTAAAAGGGCTAATGACGCTTTCGAGAATGATTCCGAGGCTGAAGGACAAATTAAGGTAAATAAAGAAATAGGAATTTCTTCAGTGGCAATACGGATTATCCTTGTGAGAGATACCTTTACATTGTTTGTACTATTTAATGATTACTTTATAAAATAATTCGACTTCATTAATTTTTTGATTTATATATTAAATTTTGTATAATATTCTTATAAGTTTTTGTCGTCTTCTTCTAGAAACTGCCCTATCCGAAGGCTGTTTTCTTTATCATAAGTAATGAGTTTTGCGAAAGATTTAATTTCTACGGAATGAGAAGTCAGTAAAGCATAACTGTATTAAATGCAAATTATATTGATCGTATTAACGTCGTCCATTGTATCTTATCACACAGCAATACTCGTCTTATACCTCAGTCATGAACTATTGTACTCCAATGATTCTTCCACCGTCATTTATCACATTTTCACCATGTTCGTGTACTTCCTGTGCATTTTTGGCGCCATCATTTCCGACAGTTGGTTGGGAAAATTTAAAACGATTCTCTCACTTTCTTTGGTTTATGTGTGCGGTTCGATCCTGGTAACCCTGGGGGCCATCCCTCCATTGAATCTCCCTGCCACAGCATTCACGATGATCGGTTTGGCATTGGTGGCTTTAGGTTCTGGAGGTATAAAACCTTGCGTATCTGCTTTTGGTGGAGATCAATTCAAGCTGCCGGATCAGAGAAATCAAATTGCGACATTCTTCTCGCTCTTCTATTTCTCAATCAACGCGGGATCATTAATATCCACAACTGTTACTCCTATTTTGCGCGAGAATGTGCATTGTTTTGGGAAAAATGAATGCTATTCTCTGGCTTTTGGTGTACCCGCAATATTGATGGCGGTATCTATTGGTAAGTTCAGCAATCGACTTTCTGACTAGAGGCAACATTTGAGATATATAATATTCATATCGAATTGAACCCTCCCTCTCCTTCCGCACAGTTATTTTCGTCGTGGGCCGGCCATTGTACAAAAGCAAACCACCAGCGGGAAATATGGTGATACTCGTGAGCAAGACAATTGGGGTGAGTTTTGATTAATGTTACCATTATAAATTCTACTTCTCAAACAATCCTTTTCTCCTACGTCCCAGAACGCCATTGGATCCAGGTGGAGGAGTTCGGAGAAACGTGAGCACTGGCTCGATTACGCTGATGGCAAATACGATAAGGATCTCATTGAGGATGTCAAGGTGTTAATGCGCGTGCTCGTATTGTATCTGCCTCTGCCGTTGTTTTGGGCTCTGTTTGATCAGCAAGGATCTCGTTGGACGTTCCAAGCCACACGCATGAATGGCGACATGGGCTCCTGGGACATCAAACCCGATCAATTGCAAATGCTGAATCCCTTACTGATTTTAGTCTTCATTCCACTATATGATTTCGTTTTTTATCCGGCTCTGAATTTGGTCGGCATAAGACGCCCGCTACAAAAACTGACATTGGGAGGAATTCTCGCCGGCATTGCCTTCACTATTTCCGGAGTAGTCGAGTTGAAACTGCAGGTAAGCTAAGAGGTATTTCATTCGTCTTCAAACTGTTTGATTTCTTTCTGTGTATTCGAATAGGAGACGTATCCAATCCTTCCTACACAGTATTCGTCGCAACTTCGAATCTTCAACGGTGAATTCTGTGATTATAAGGTCATTACAAATATTCCCGAGCAAAAGGAGTTCATTGTGAAGGCATTGGATGCATACGTTTACAGAGACGTACACATTCCTTCTGGTACCTTCACTTTGGAATACAAACTTAAGGCAACTGATCCGGATGCAGGTGAGTCAACATCTGTGTGGAGTAAAGGATTTTTGCTGTAAAACACCCTGATTCTTACAATTTTTACAGGCTGCCCAATTTTCGAAGCTCAAACCTTTCGTATGCAAGGCAATGAAGCGTACAGTGTATTTTTAAATTCAAAAAATAATGATCGCTCAATCGAAATGTATAAGGACTTCGTAAATAAACCATCTCGTAATAGTCCTCTGGCAAGGACACTCGCCAATATGGCTCCCGGTCACAAAATCACTTGGCAGGAAACGAAAAGAAATAAAACCGTGCTCGAAGAGTCCTCGCAATCACATACTCTTACCGAGTTCAGTTCAGGCACTTACAACGTCCTCGTGGATGGAGTAGAAGTTCATCAAGTGTCCCTGTCGGTCGGTGGGGTGTATTCCCTAATGATTCGTGAAGATGCAGACGCAATTTTTAAGGCTAAATTGATTACCGTCACTGAACCAAACTCCATGAACATGCTGTGGCTTGTGCCGCAATACGTTGTAATGACACTGGGTGAAGTGATGTTTTCGGTGACTGGCCTCGAGTTCTCCTATTCACAAGCGCCAACCTCTATGAAGTCCGTACTGCAGGCATGTTGGCTTCTAACGGTGGCTTTTGGGAATGTCATTGTCGTCGTCATAGCCGAACTAAAGCTATTTGAATCACAAGCCAGTGAATTCTTCCTTTTCGCAGGACTCATGTTCATCGATATGTTGATCTTCATGATTGTTGCCTATTTTTATAAGCCAAATATTCCCAAAACCGATAGTGAGATCGAAGAATTAACCCACGAAAAAAGTGCCGAAGAAAATCAACAACTTTCTAAAGCTTACGAAAATAAGTCGAAGGAGACGACAAAGACACAATGAGTAGAAAATAAGAAATTTGTAGATATTTAAATATAAGTGTTTAACGCTAAATTAAAACAGACAATCGATTATTTAAATGGCCTTTTTTTCTTCCTGAATTTAATTGATTTTTAAGGTCGAAAATATTTTTTATAAATTAATTCTATTTATGATGATCGCAAATATTGGTCATCAACATCTTTCATAAGGATGACCAACCCGGCATGGGCAATTACAGGCCCTTGGAGGGACTCCAGCTGTTCCAGTTTCCACGTAGACTGCTGACAAGCCCATCCTATAAGACTCTATAGTTGGTGAGACCTGAGAGTGCTGGATAGGGATTGTCAAATAAAAGAGATCATAAGTTTGATTGTGAAATTTTCGAAATATTTATTTTCAAAAAATTTTATTGTTCATTTGCCACGTTTTCAAAATTTATAAAGTCTTCGAGGAAACAAAGACACAAAGACGTTACTGAAGATGCCCAATTGTTGTAAAGATTGCGATCGTTTACGCCCATCTACTTCGGGTACTGCACCCGTGCGTCCGGAATATAATATACCAACCGTTTACGATCATTTCACCAATTTCCAACGTTTCAAACAAGCCAAGGAAGAAGAAGAGGAAGAAATTATTAGAACATGCAGAGACGAGTTTAAGAAAATAAACCCAACCTTTACCAACTACCGTTTTTCGAAAATATCCGGACCGGAGGATTTAGGCCAACATCCTGTACAGGATTGCGCGCAGTTACGTCAAGAGTTGAACCCTCGAAATTGTGCCGCAACTCAGGAAATGTTTGATAAAATCAATACGGAAAATGCGCTGCCACCTTCACGACAGAACAGCTCAACGTTGGTGAAGTTATCGCGCACGCCCGTCGCCTGTCCGGTTGGCTCGTGTGGTCACACGATCGGTGCGACATCAGTGCTATCACATATATTGCAACACCGTATCGATAATTTTGGTATTGAGTGTCAAGAGATTTACGCCGGGAAGCGTTCTGTTCTAATATTTGATGAAACAATTTTGGACTTTAAGGAAAATGTTTGCTTGGGCGTTCTTGCTTATGGAGGTTTAGACACTGATAAGTATGTACAAAGCATATTCTATCCTTAATCAATTAAATCTTTAAGCAATTGTCACCCAAGTCCATTCAAAACTGTATATTTTTTAGATTTAATTTAATTAATTTTCCTGGCTTTTTTCAATAAGTTTATCATTAATGAATAGCCTTTCTTTAGTTCCAGCTCTCCAGCCGAGCGTGGTCTTTGCATGCATAACGCTTTTCTGCCGAGAACACACGAGCATCTGTTCGCCCACATGCCCATCTTGATCATGGTTTGCAAAACTTCATGGAATTCGTTGCTTTTTGACAAAGAAACGGAAAGCCAGACGACCGATCTAACAAATACCGAAAGCCATATTTTGGTCATTTGGTTGGTTGCCAGCGAAACAACAAAACCCATTCATTGCACCGTAACAGTTTTTGATAAAGCAATGCTCACATCTCGAAGTTCGATCATACAAGTAAGACATATCAAAGAGTCTCAAGACCCGGGCGATTTCCTTCGCAACGATACCAACTTTCTGCGATTGTGTGGGGGCGAGGTCGACAAATTGTCGCACGGAGGCAGTAAATGCATTCAAATGGAGATTATGGTCAACGAATACAATTAGTAAAATATTCAATACTATGTTATTTGGTGTGTTCTTATTATTTATCGTAGGTGTTACCAAGATTTTCCAATAAGCACACGCTGAATGCGATCCTCTCACTTGGAACTTCCGTAGCAATTTTTTATAGTTTCATTTAATTTTTGTTAACAGTGGGTTAAAAGGATAAGATGATTCTAGGATTAGATAAGGATTAGTTAATTATCATTATGTTCAGTTCACATTATGGCCAACTTTACAATGACGTAGAGTAGGCGACAGTAAAGAATTTGCACCGCCTGAATCCGAGATATCAACTTAGGTTTCCTCCGCTACCCGTCTGGGCTTAAAGAGAGAAACTGAGTTTCTCTTAGTTTAAGTATTAATTAATTATGAACAAGAACTTATGTCGACTCAGTCGACTGGTTAATCGCTAATTGATTGCTTCACAGATGCTTGGTGTTTTTGGTATATGCTCCGAGACATAAACAGGTGTTCCTGTAACTAATTTTTATGAAATTATTATCGTTTTTCTTACATGTTCATTTGCTTTCCCGCAGTTATAACCTACGACAGTTGGTGGGGAAAATTTAGCACTATTCTTTAGTCTTCTTCATTAGTCTTCTCTAGAAGACTCTCTTCTTCTCGTTTGGGTCTAATAGTTGTAGGAGTTATTCTTTCGTACATTTCCCTGCTAAAGCATTTACATTGTTGGATTTCCAGTGGTATGCAAGTCGGTATAACGGCCAGTATTTCTATCTTGTTGGTGATCAATTCAATTTGGTTAACCCTCTATAACATGATTTAGACACAGGCAACAAACTTTTCTAACCAATACATAAAGGCAATTTTCCACACATTTCCATGCGTTGTAGCTTGTGGTCTACACTTTAGACTGTACACAGTATTTAACGATATTAGTGCGAGAAATAAAGACTAGATGGCAATACCTGACCACAATTTGAATTTTCTGTTATTATTGAACAGTTAAATTTTATTAACAGTTATTATTAAACTTACTTCTTCAAAAAAGTTTCAAAAAAGTTTTTGAGTGTTTTGGAGTCTAATTTTAATAAAATCTTCAAGGTAAGTGTTTGGAATTTAATAGTTTTTACTATCTTTTCAATAATCGATATTTTGTTTTTACTTCATGTTTCCTTTGGTGTTTGTGTCTTCAAAGCAACATTAGGTAACAATACTAGCAGTCTTGGATGAAAATTAAAGAAACTTACTGTGTGTATTTTTGTGTTCTGGAATGGATAGCAAACCTCAATGATAACGAGATTGCTTCTGGACTCTGTGATGATTCTGCGAGCGAAGATGGTTTAGATTTTGATGACGACAGCGTCGCTGACCCTGATTTTGACCTTGAGTTAGATGAATTTACTGAGGAGCCCCTGATGGAGGACACAGATATAAGCGAAATTATTGAGTCTACAACTCCGCTTGAGGACTCTACTGCGCCAGTCCCTCCCGCTTCCTTAGCAATAAGACTAAAGCAAGAAAAACTTAGCTTACGGTGAAGAAAAATAATTTTCAGTTGAATGTTAAGCAGTTAGCATTTCGCGGCAGTGAATCGTTGGCCCATGCGTTTATTCTACCATCACTTGGACCTCACTATGGCCAATGCATATGGTTACTTTATGAAAGGGTACAAAAAACCAAAAAACTTACTGAGAAAATCTTAGCTTCCGCGGATTTCCGCATAGAAGTTTCGGAGACTTTGTAAAATTGGAACTAAATCTCGTCCTTCAGTCCGGCGATCTATAGAGGATGAGAGCCTAGCGAAAAAAAAAACACAGAGGACCTGCCCAACATATACTGTCAAGTCCAGATCGGGCATTGGCCGCAATGGTCTGAGAAAAAAATCCGATGTAAGTTTCCAAGCTGCATCGGATTCATCCACAATGTTTGCGAAAAATGTGGTGTGGCTTTATGCTATACGAGAAATAAAAATTGTTTTAAGAACTTTCACCTTTCATACATTTTCTTTATCATTTCCAAAGTTTATTGGAAATTTTAGTAAATTTTTAGTCATTACTACATATTGTTGCCTGTAAGCCACACCCATTTTGAATTTTTCCCCACAAATTCCAAATACAATTTAAAACTCAACAAATACCAGGTTTTTTAAACAACTATCTATGTGAATATGTAAGACATATTCAGATTTAAGTGATTGAGTTATAGAGGCTTAAAGAAACAAGCAGAGTGGATCGTTGATCGCCACAACCGTTTTTGCGTGAGCACGTTTAGTGTTTTAGTGAGAAACTAAATGGTAGTTTATGCTATTTTATGATACTTGGTGTGCCGGCGCTGTTAATGATAATGTCAGTCAGTTAGGTTTGTAATAAATCCGTGCAGCAGGCTGCAGCATGCCATTGATCCCAAGTCGAGGAGATCAAAGAAGCGTGATCATTAATTAATCACGCAAACAAAACAAAATTAATCGATTACAGTGACACCAACTGCTTAAAGTGCATTTGGTATCTCTCCACACACCATTCTTCGCAACATCGTATCATTAATGGCGAAACCTCCGATTATAAATCCACAACCAACATCCCACAACAAACGAGTTCCCGTAGGTTTTGCTATCCATGCGAGTAGAGAACCGTGAGGAATTATGATGTCTATTAAACATCACTTACAAATCCTGTTTCTTACAAATCCTGTAGCTTGTCGAGCAAAGTTCAACACTTTCCAGATGTAGAATAACGAAACATACCTAGAAGGTACCTTTTTAAACGAAAAATAACGGTCGACAATCTGCAGCAACGGCAGGAGTGAAAGAAAAGTAAGTGAAAACTATTGAAGTATTATTTTTTAACTATCCTTTCTAACAATAAAGAAAGCTAAAATGAATATGAATTTTTCATCGCTTTGAAAAAGATTCCCGAGTTTATGGCCCGATCTGATTATTTTAAGATTCCTAATTTTATTCCCAAACACGGTCTGGGAATACCAATAAAATGCTAATAAACTGACTTCATTCATCTTTAATCTATTTAATAGTATCCGTCTCAGTGAAACCACCTCCGTATGTGGACACGATCTTTTGCTGGGTTGCCTTCAAGATCCATACCCGAAATGCTTACGTTTAAATATATTTAAATGTTGTCTAATCTAAGCGATAGCAGTCAAAGGAATACCTCAATTTTGCTTCGGGGACAAACTGAAAAGCGAACTGAATTTAGAGCAAACTGAATGTTTGTAGCGACAATAGCATTTACCGCATTGGTTCAACAGAATTTCATTCAACTGTTATTTCTTCTGGTTTTTAAAAATCCTTACATTTATTAAATTAGCGGAGGCTGCAGTACTTTGACTACTGAATATTCACAGCCTTGAATTTTGAGCACTTCTGAACTCCAAAGGAAGGCTCTTTTTTCAAATACTCGAAATAATAATGAAAGATGAAAAAACGCCACTTACTAAAGCAATGCACTTTTGATAATTGCTTTTAATTGGTTAAGATGAATCGAATTAACATTGCGATTGATTATTTTCTTAATTCAGTTAACGGAGAGATGTGGAAGCAATTAAACGTGTTTGTGCAATTAACGCGGTAATCATAATTTTAGACTTTGGACTGGTGCTGGAATCTGAGAATTGGTGGTGGAAGTGAGAGTGGTGAATAAGAAAGAAAAGTTAAAACTAAAAAAAAGAGAGAGAGATTTTAAGGGTATAGAGTTTTGCGCTGTTTTAATGTTAAATACAATCGTGCGATCAAAATGCTGTCCGTGAAAGGTGAGCAAATTAATCATCGATATGAATTTATTTGAGAAGGCACGCATAAGTGATAGAGAACCCATAGTTTTGTTTCCATACTTCATTTCGACTTCGCTGTGATGTGTTCTCATTTTATGAATTTATAAAATACTCTCTTTAAATAATCTTATAAGTAGATTGTAATCTGTCAGATAAATAGAGCGTATCTGATTTGATGACGAAGATGAATCGCTTCAAAACTCATTGAAGTGATTAGATAAAAGAAATTATCATAAGAATTTGTACCTTTGGCTAGACTAGTTAACGCTTCTCCGCCAGTTCGCCGTTCTGCGTCACCCATTGATTTTGTATCACTTTCCAAATCCTTTTTCAAATCTATCTAAGCAATAATGTATTGAAATTGAAAAAACCTTTATCAGATTTCTTTTAATTTTACAGAAACTAAAACTTCTAATGATCATGTTGACCTCGTGATCAAGTCGAAACCGAATGAGGTTTCACAAACTGATAAAAAGGACAAAGATGTGTTTGAAAATATTTCCGGAGCTGAAGGACAAGTTAAGGTAGTTTTAAAACAATTTGATTAACTAAAAATAATAATCGAAAATAATTAATTAAAAAAACTATTAGATAACATTAATTAATTGAAGATAATTAGAAAATTATTAGATTGTATTAATTAATTTAGATAAATAATTTATAGGCATTTATATAGGATTGCAGTTTTGTAGTCTAATTTGAAATCGTTTCCTAAAACACGATTAAATTCAAATTAAATTAGTATTTTTCCAAATATTCCTTTCGTTTAAATCTTTTAAAATGAACAGTTTTATTAAAACTTAACTGATAACGCTAACTAACATCATTAAGATCCGCTTGAAATTTCTTAATTTATCTATCGAATACAATAATTTTTAATTTCAGAAACTGCCATATCCAAAGTCAGTATTCTTTATCATCGGTAATGAGTTTTGCGAACGATTTAATTATTACGGAATGACAGGTCAGTAAAGCACAAGTATTTATAATTAAAAAAAAATGCCCATTATCTTATTTTTCAGCCTTACTCGTCCTTTATGCCAACCGAAAATTATCATACTCGGATGATGCTTCCACCATCATTTATCACATTTTTACCATGCTCGCGTATTTCCTCAGTGTTCTTGGCGCTATCGTTTCCGACAGTTGGTTGGGAAAGTTTAAAACGATTCTCTCGCTCTCTTTGATCTATATGTGCGGTTCGGTCCTGGTAACCTTAGGGGCTATTCCTCCACTAAATCTACCTGCCAACACATTCACGATGATCGGTTTGGCATTGATTGCTTTGGGTGCTGGAGGTATAAAGCCTTGCATTTCTGCTTTTGGTGGAGATCAATTCAAGCTGCCGGATCAAAAAGAGCAAATTGCGACATTCTTCTCTCTCTTTTATTTCTCGATCAATGCGGGGTCGTTGATCTCGACTATCGCTACACCGATTTTCCGAGAAGATGTACATTGCTTTCGCGAAAATGAATGCTACTCCCTAGCTTTTGGTGTACCCGCGATATTGATGGCAATATCCATTGGTAAGTTCTGAAGTTCTGACCGCGGCATTATTGTCAATAACCAGTAAATTATGTCAATTGGTAAGAACAGTGATTTTTGTCGTGGGTCGGCCATTCTATATAAATAAACCGCCAGCTGGCAATATGGTGGTACTTGTGAGCAAAGCAATTGGAGTGAGTCCGAGTATACTTATCGTTATAACCTCTCTTTCTCACAGCCTCTTTTCTCTTTTACCCCAGAATGCTATTGCGTGCAAATGGAGAAGCTCAGAGAAACGCGAGCACTGGCTCGATTACGCGGATGGCAAGTACGATAAGGATCTTATTAATGATGTTAAAGTGTTAATGCGTGTGTTGGTGTTGTATTTCCCTCTGCCAATATTTTGGGCTCTGTATGATCAACAGGGTTCTCGTTGGACTCTCCAGGCCACACGTATGGATGGCGACATGGGTTCCTGGCACATTAAACCCGATCAATTGCAAGTTCTCAACTCTTTGCTGTTTTTAATCTTCATCCCACTGTATAAGTTCGTTCTTTATCCGGCTCTACATTTAATTGGTATACGTCGTCCGTTGCAAAAGCTGACGTTGGGAGGAATTTTAGCAGGTATTGCCTTCATCATTTCCGGTGTAGTCGAGTTGAAACTGCAGGTAAGCGGTGATTCACTTATCTCGAAACTGTTTGATTTCTTTCTTTGTATTCGAATAGGAGACGTATCCGATCCTTCCTACACAGTATTCGTCGCAACTTCGTATCTTCAACGGTGAATTCTGTGATTATAAAGTCATTACAAATATTCCCGAACAAAAGGAGTTTATTGTGAAGGCATTGGATGCATACGTTTACAGAGACGTACACATTCCTTCTGGTACCTTCACTTTGGAATACAAACTTAAGGCAACTAATCCTGATGCAGGTGAGTCAACATCTGTGTGGAATTAAGTATCTTTGATGTATAACACCCTGATTCTTACAATTTTTACAGGCTGCCCAATTTTCGAAGCTCAGACCTTTCGTATGCAAGGCAATGAAGCGTACAGTGTATTTTTAAATTCAAAAAATAACGATCGTCCCATCGAAATCTACAAGGACTTCGTAGGTAAACCGTCTCGTAGCAGTCCTCTGGCTAGGACTCTACCCAATATGGCTCCCGGTCACAAAATCACTTGGCAGGAAACGAAAAGAAATAAAACCATGTTCGATGAGTCCTCGCAATCACATACTCTTACCGAGTTCAGTTCAGGCACTTACAACGTCCTCGTGGATGGAGTAGAAGTTCATCAAGTGTCCCTGTCGGTCGGTGGGGTGTATTCCCTGATGATTCGTGAAGATACAAACGCAAATTTTAAGGCTAAATTAATTACCGTCACTGAACCAAACTCCATGAACATCCTGTGGCTTGTGCCACAATACGCTGTGATGACGTCGGGTGAAGTAATGTTTTCGGTAACTGGCATCGAGTTCTCCTATTCACAAGCACCAGCGTCTATGAAGTCCGTATTGCAGGCGTGTTGGTTGTTAAGCGTCGCATTTGGTAACATAATTTTCATAGTTGTGACGGAGTTAAAACTATTTAAGTCACGAGCCAATGAATTCTTCTTTTTCGCTGGACTAATGTTCATCGATATGTTGATTTTCATGATTGTTGCCTATTTTTATAAGCCAAATATTCTCAAAACCGGTAATCAAATCGAATACGCGTTGACCGCGGAAAAAAGTGCCGAAGATAATAAACAAATTCCTGAAGGCTGTGCGAACAAAACAAAGGAGGAGTGTGGGGAAGAGTGAATAGTGTTATGTGTTAAATTAAGTTAAATATATAAGTAAGCGTTTAAATATCGAACTTTTATCATTTCAGATCCAAAATATAAGAATAAAACGTAAAGTATTTAGATTTATTTAATGAATTTATCCTTATCATTAACAATTATACTTATGTAAAAGCATATTATTTACAATTGACTAAAATTGTAGATTTTTATAATATTAAGAACGTTTATTCCACTCAATTGTGATTTTTTCTTAAGAGCACAGCTCTTACTATTTCCTCTAAATTACGTTAATTAAAACAACATGAAGAATAAGAAGAAACTAATTTAGGAATAGTAGATTAAGCCTTTGAACTTTTTGCCATTTCCTATACCTTAAGAAGTTACACAAAATGTAATAACAATAGAGTGAAAAGATATATCATGTCTATGGGGCGTATAACTTAAACTCTGTCCCTTTACACAAAGGCACACAAGTAACGAAATATTTTATAAGTACAAGACATATTTGATGATCGGTGTGAACAAAAAGAATACCCAATTCGTTGACCCCATCTGACCTTTCCACTATTTCCAATTATATTCTAAAACACAGCCTACGAATACGAATAAAGTGCTACCATAGCCGCCCACTGCTATCGTCCAACTCTGGTCTATGTAACTGTCTCCGTTTCAACGAAACCTCTATGAATATAGCCCGTTGATGGACTTCCTCCTAGATCCGTAGCCGAGATATAGCCATTTAATTGGCCTGAGTCTCTCGTGGAATAAGCGTCCTCTCTACTATCCAAAATACACTCAAACACTGTATCCAAGCGACAGCGGTTAATTGAGTATCTCAAGGATCGTTCGCGGGATAAATCATTTAAACGCCGGAAGAGCTCCGATAAACAAATCACCGAATCGTCTGCCTTAGAGTCATCCACAGGCACGGAAATATCGGCATTATTCTATGAGTTTATAACGTAAAATGGAAATTATTAAAAACTAACTAAAGGAAGAGGCTGAAGAGACAAACAGCTACTCACTCCATTCGTTTTAACCAAATCCCGGAGAGATTTTGTTTCAATTCGGAATTTAATAGCACGAGAATAATGTTGAAGATCGTGATGATTTGGAAAACGTTCTTTGATTTCCTAAAATATTAAAAATACTCTTAGTTAGTAGATTCCGTCAGTAGAGTAAAATCTTTACCTTTTCGATTGATGGCAACTCATTATGATCACAGCAAAAAACGATATCATAAAAGCCACCGTATTGTGCTTTCAGAGTCTTTGGACTGCTGCATGTCAGCATTTGCCCATCCTTCAGAACTCCCACCCGATGACAGATCTCTTCTATTTCCGATATTGAATGTGATGTCAGAATGACCGCCCGTTGTTCTTCGATCAGATTGGCGATCGTACGGTAAATCATTGTACGCGTTATGGGATCCATATCGCTCGTTGGTTCATCCATCAGAACGATAGAGGTTCGACCTAGACAATTAGTGGCTACAGAGAGTTTACGCCGATTACCGCCACTTAAATTGCTCACCAAGACATCTTGATAAGATTCTAGCTGGTACGATTTAAGAGTGGTGGAAACGAGCTACGGGGTAGAAAACGTATATATTAACGATCATTTTCCGCTACGAATACCATTAGTAAAATACTGAAATCTCTCGATCTTCGATATTGTTATTATTAGAACTCACTTTAGGTATATCGACCACGCGTCGCAGGCGCCCATAAAATTCTATGCATTCCGTAACGGTAAGCAACGAATCCAACGTATTGGTTTGTGGACAATAAGATATCTGATGCTGCAAAAAAAAACAGGAATTTACGACTTTTTGTTTAATTTCCTTAAATGGTATTAGAGATCCAGGAATGAGAAATACCTCGAAATAGTCAATGCTTCCCACTGTTGGCAGTATTTCTCCCGCAAGCATCTTAAATATAGTAGACTTTCCTGCACCGTTCTTCCCAAGCAAACCAAAACACTCTCCCGAATTGACCGAGAAGGAAACATTCTTTACCACGTATTGACCCCGTTTGTAATACTTGCAAAGATTTTCCACTTTAAGTGCTTTAGGCGTGTCATATTTATCGTTGCGCTTCAAGGAGTTCTGTATTGAGATAATTTTCAATTCCTCAATATGATGACGATCAGACTCACGAAAGCACAGAAGTTCCTTCCAGCGGTACAGGACGCCACTCTCGATAAGTATGTTCAATATACTAAAAAATACTCCCAACACTATTAGTGCTATAAAATGCGGCAGCAGTAAATTGCTATGCAACGGATTCTTGTAAGAATCAATATCGTAGCGATGAAAGACTTCTGCGACCATATAGTTCTTGCAAATCTCCAAAAGAGCATCGCAGAGGGCGTGCTGAGGAAATATAAGAAAGGCGCGATTCAGGAAAAAGCGCCAATCGTCCCAGATCGGGCTGTCGCCGATTACGCCCAACAGCAAAATGACGGACATTGTAAAGAGCGGTATCATAACGTTCATGCAGAAGATCATCATAATGGCAATACTGGAATCGTTGAATGCCTTCTCGAAAACGTAAACAGCGGGAATGCAAGCAAAACTGTAAAACGTTTCAATTCTAATTAATTTCGATTAAATTTTTGTAAAGTGAAAAAAATACTGACGCAAAACAAAGTGAAATCGCAATAATGGCCGACATTTGTTGACGATCGACAAAAACAGGAAATCTAAAAGCCAATATGACGCCGATGAAGATCAATAGAGTAAGGATAATTATCTGTAAAGGTAAAACTGTTACAATCGAGTTGCGTGAATATTTAATTTTTGAAGGTCCTTTACGAGAAAATCCCAAATAAAGGCAACAATCCAATACGTTGCTGAATCGACGTCACAAAGCATTTGTTGGAGTTTCTCTCCTTTCACCCGTTCGTTCACGATATAGACTGATGCTGCCGCTATTACCAGACTATAAGCTATGACTAGAATAACCACCAGTACGGCGTCCCCAACTTGACGTAGGCTGAGTGAAGAAATAATTAGCTAAGATTTAGGTTGTACGATTTTGCTAAACCTACAGAGATGTGGTGGATAATTCACGATCACCCAACTTCCACGGTTCGTTATAGCTGGTGATGGAATAGTCTGTGTCATTAAGTTCCGCTTGGAAAATATGCGTATTGAGGTCATTCACCCAAGCCATCATGGCATGATATCCTTTATTATTATACCAAACAACTGCGTTCGAATCATTGAAGCTGTAACCGCCATACCGTTTGCCACGGTAATCGTTCAGAGATTTCAGTACCCAATAAAACGCAGACTGCGAATTTGGAAAATCCTTGCAGAGAACATTACTTGTATTGCATTCTTCGACAAGACTTTCGTAAACAGTCTCGGTGAAATTTGTTGGATTCTCTAAAGTGAAGAATTGTAATGTCTTCGGATAGAGAGAACGATCGAAACTGATCACTTTATCAAAGTCGTCTTCCCGTCGAAAAGATACAAACCACATGGCTAATATTTCGAATAATGCTGGAAGTACTAGAATACACAGAAGTAAGCAATAGTCACGTCTGAAATGTATCAAGCGTTTTCGGAAGAGTTCACGCATCGCTTCGAGACGTGTTAGGGGTTTTTCTCGCACTGGATCGATTTCTGCGGGCATTTTCAATTCGACCGTGTGAAGAATATCTGCAGGTTTGCCATTCTCGAAATTGTTAGATTCTTTCGAATCGAGTTGTTTGAAAAGCTGCTCCAAATTTGTACTCTCCACACATAATTCGGAGAGATGACCGTTTTGATGTAAACCCTCCAAATTGCCAATAAAATCAGAAATATTTCCGTTTGTCTGCTCGTAATCAACGTCTAGTTTTAATTCAGTAGGGTCAGTACTTTCCATGATTTTATAAGACTTCAAGTACTGACTAGCCTTTTGGGTAACTTCACCGCAAAGACTCACATCCTCGCAGCGTAGAGTGATCTGAAAGCTTTTGCCGCAGTGATGTTTTAGTGTTTCAGGAGTATGTTTGGCAACGATTTTACCCTGTTTTAAAAAGCAATAGGAAAACGATTGGAATTAATTTGAGAGTTTTAATCAAGGATTAAGGATTCAAGTAGAGCTCACATTTTTCATTAACACTATTGAATCACTCAAGTATTCTGCTTCATCTAGAAAATGTGTGGCAAATATTACCGCTCTACCCTTACGCAAACGTTCGATCAATTCCCAAATACCCTTGCGCGCCTTCGTATCGACTCCATTGCACGGTTCATCGAGGATAACAACATTCGGCGAGCCTGAATTGATTTAGAGAGGTTGGTTAAAGAGTATATCCTTTATAATATGCTCGTCCTCACTTGCCTACAAAAGCAATTGCGACGCACAATCTGCGCTGATAACCGCCTGACAGCTGCGTAGCCCGATAGCTTTCATACTTCCCGAAATTTAATTTCTTCAACGTCTTTTCCACCTCGGGCATATAATTATATCTCAGCTTTATTCGAGCGTACAGTTCCAAGTGCTCGCGAGCAGTGAGTTGAGGTATAAGAATGTTATCTTGTGAGCAGACTCCGACTTTATCGTCAGTGCCCGATCTTGACTGCGACAGCGTTACTCGTCCCGAAGTCTGTACAATTTGGCCAGTTAGCATTTTTCTACGAGAAATATTAAAAATAGAATCGCACAAAATATGACCACTTGTTGGGATTGGAAAATACTTGCATGATCGTACTTTTTCCCGCACCGTTTCTTCCCAACAAACAAGTAATCTGATCCTTGGCAAAGGATAGCGATATATTGCTCACTGCAAATTTATTCCCGTCATAAATTTTTGAAACATTCGTCAACGTACCGCCCAAACTAGGGTCGAGGTTTTCACGTGACACTTCAATAAATCGATATTCATCTAGATACATTCAAGAAATGATCAATCGTAAGGTTATTTTATTGAATTCTCATATCCCTTCCTTCCCTTGCTGACTTACCTTCCGTGTAACGTTGGAAAAAGTAGCCGATAAACATATAGAGAATTGTATCCAGAATAATCATTACCAGACCAAAATTGAATTCGGTCCGTAATCCGTCATGAAAAAGACCTGCTAAAGTTAATCCCGTCTCCTGAAGCTCGACACGCATCAGATGATTCCACGCATGCGAAAATGCCGTGGTAAAAGAAAGATTTACACAAAATGATTGCAAGGAGCTCAACGTGGTATCAAATAAAAGGACGAGTATATACGGGCAGAATGATATGAAGAAGAAAATGGCAGTTGAAACGGCACCCACATTGGCCGACGCAAAGAAATTTGAGCACATGTAACTGTAAAATAATTATTAGCAGAAATTTTAACAATCAATGCTTTCCGAACTTACCAAAATGATATCAAACAATTACCAAAACAAATTAAAAATATCAAGATGAACCACCATTGGTTGTATCTTAAAACGCCACCAACATATAAAATCAAAGTAACAACAACAAATATTACAAGAAGTTCTGCAAAAGTTACCAACGTCCAAGCAGTTATTTCCGCAAAAGGTTTTAATCCCATAGAACGCATTATCTGAAAACGAAATACTTTGAAATTGTACCATCACGGTTAAGGGCGATTATATCACAGTCGGGGCAAGGGGTGTGTGTGTGATATTGCAAAATATTCACCAAGGTATTGCGACTTTCGCGCATCCATATCCGATGACGAACACAGGACGCCACTTGTGCCATGAGTCCAATAAAAAAGGCCGTTTGTACCGCTTGGGCCAAATAGATTCCAATTTTGAATCTAAAACACAATAAAGTCATCTATAATTACTATGGACACTTCCAAATTGCACTCACTTATCGTGAATGTAGGCTGGATAAGGAAATTGTTTGGTAATGAATTTCATTCCATCAACCAAAAAATTATATTCGTCTGGTGAATTCGAACCGAGAATTATGTCAAGCAAACCTTGGCGTTTTGAACGCTTGTGCGTCTCCAAGGTTAAATCATTTTCCTTATTCTTATCCGCGTTCGAGAGTCCTTCAAACGTCTTCGGTAGCAAACCTGTCGTCAGGTTTGATTTGCTAACGTTGCTAAACTTTTCATTGGCAGGATCTGACGGGGTGTACCATTCATCATCGGCATCATCGTCATCCTCTTCTTCATTATCATCACCAGCAATTCGTATCTTGAAAAAACTAGTAGGGGCAGTTTTAGGCGGACCAGTCTCATTTCTTGTAGCATCGAGTTGTATACGTTTTTTATGTTTTATAATGCCCAAATCCAGCGCCTGTTTAATTTGGACAAAACCGCGATGATACTGCATATCTTCCAGCATATTCCCGGAAGGTCCCGGGAACCAGAAACGATTCCGTGTTCGGATAGTTGAACGGCTATTTTCTGTATCCATATGTAAATGATAGGATACATCGGTTGAATTTACATTATGAAAATGAATGGCGGCAAAGAAAAGACGCTTTTGATTCAATTTGAAAGCTTCTTTGTGCAGCTGATTAGGATCATCCAGACCAACAAAACGATCCGCGGAAAAGCATTCGAGAATATTTCGAACTGTCTGAAAAATATCGTAGATTGTTTGATCTGTGCGTACGCGACTTATTGTCGCCTCAATTTCGTCGAGATCTACAGTGTCGCCGACAATATTTTGCACAATTGGCGAATGAACCAATTTAAGGATGCTATCGAAACTCTTTTGAAAGACTTCGTCGTGACGGAGTTTTGTTAGAACTTCATACGCGGCAATAGAAAGCATTTTGAGGCGATTTATTTCATCGAATGTCGCGTTCGCCTATTGTGGAATGGATATTTCAATGAAAACAGAGTAATGACTTCAAAACACTCTCTCGTTCGTCTTATCCTTCTCTAATCGTACACTTACATAATTAATTATTGATCGAGTGGTTGAATGGTTTGGAGCGAAAAGAATTTTTCCATGCACGATGGGTTTGATAGTGTGCCAAGTTAATTTGCCATAATTTGTACTTGTCAAATTCAGATAAAGCTGTTTGCAATATTTGGCTATTTAAATAAATATTAATTACTTTTACACCTTTCTTTCGGGAAATTCAAAATTCTCTTACTTGGCATTACATCGAGCTCATCGTCATTGATCTCACTGAAATCTTCCGATGCGATGATATCATTGATAAGCGGTATGGACTCCGAATCGGGAAAACGGTCGCCACATATTAAATAACCGCTCTTAACGAAAGTATTTCGGTCTGTAAAAGAATTCGATGAGAGATAAATTTTTTTCCTTCAATAAACATTTTACCTGAGAAAACTGTTTTAATATCGAAGCTTCCATTCATCATATTTTGAACGGTGGGCAAAAGATTAATAACTTTTTCCACATTTACTGAAAACAAATAATTTTTGTTGAATAAGTATTATCATTGTCGAAGCAAACTTATGATAACTTACTTTTTAATTCGTCTAAATGACCGCCAGTAAACAGATTTGTTACCAATCGTAAAAAGTTTGGTCTCTCTCGTAGCTCCATAATACTATTAAACAGTTTGTCGTCATTTATCATAAGCTGCACAATATTAATAATAGGTTTAATCCTAAACAGAAGAAAATAAAATTCAATTTTTTTAAATTTATTTTCGATTTCTTTGGCGCTTGGCTTCATCTTACGGTGCATTCTCCCAACCAGTTTGCTCCTCATAGAGTTCAGGATTAATGCATTTGTTCTCCAACGAACAAATATAGGAATGAAATCCTGGCAGGACATAGTGTCTCGTCGGCAATATGCGCGATGGGAATTGACAATCTCCAATTTCTTCGGGCACAAATTTCAGGCGCACCAGAAACAGTAAGATAAACGTAGTGCATGGCCAGAGAATTTGCACTATGGGCATTAGCTGTGCGAGAGAAAAAAACCGATTCAGATTAAAGCGCAAAATTGAAAATATGGTCTTACCGGTTGGCGATAACGGACGATACCATCTTTTCGCAAAAGTGCAATTATGTGATTGAAGTTGAAATTATTGTCGAAAAACTTCATGCTACCGATCAACATGACGCAGGGGACGTAAAGTGAAAGAAGTGCCTGATTTTAAATTAATAGATGATTCATTTGATAAACACTGGGAAGCAAATGAAATACTAGGTGGTTGGGCTTATTGGTGGAATTCCTTATTCTGTCTTAAGACGCTACACGTTTTGGGATGGTTTCTCTCTGATTTTTCAGGACCTTAAAAAATAGAAATTAAATAAGAATAAAAAAGCAACCTTATTTTAATGTAAGATTAATTAATTGGACACAAAAAGTGTAAGCGATTTTATTTATTTATTTGCTTTTTTGCAAACAGACGTTCTATAATAGAAATACAAAATACTTGTAATAATCATGAAAATGTGCATCCTATTTGACACTTTTCTGGAGCAGATCGCCACCACCACCAACCACTTTTCCTTATTACTTTACCGCGTCGATTGCAAATAAGAAAAACTAAGTACGAGAGACGTTCAATATATTTCTCGACCCGTCATTAAACAGAGTTCGAATGGCAGACGCAATAATATTGAAGAAAATTCGAGTGATCGTACAGCTCAGTGTTGAAGATCTCTCAAGTTTCGTAATTCGAATTGCCCTTGGAGATGAAACGTTTGCTTATGGTTATGACCTTGAAAGTACGTTAAAGTGTATGCGGCAGCATAGGAGGTGCACCGAGCCCTCTGTGAAATTAAAGTTCTTTCTTTCAGTGCTTTGGAGATTATTTTAACGAAGTTCAGAACAAAGGTGGGACCAATGACGCAGCATCCTATACGAACACTCTGCGTAATTTCCGAAAAGAAATCCAGTGTGTTGGTTCTTCATGTTAATGTCATCGCTCAAACAGTGCGGCTTGCCACAACTGTTGCGTGAACATGTGGTTCCGGCGAATTATTCAGTCACCCTACACCTCAGTTGTCAACCACTAGTAATTATTATTTTTTATGAAACATAAAAAATATCTTCGTAGGTAACGATTTTGCGAACAAGCCAAAATTTATGTTCAATTTTCAGAGAAGGAAGGAATTCTGTTTGCAAGGCATTGAAAATTTAATATCCAGATATAACAAATACATAAAGCCTATTGGGGATTTCATTGTGAAATAAAAACAATATTGAGTGTTTCTTATACCGATACCGAGAATACAATGAACGCCATTTGCAGTATAAATATTATAAAAGATAAATAATCAAAAAAATTGTTAATAAAAGATAAAGAACAAGATCAGCTAGAACTGTCCGAAAATGTATAATAAATTTAATATAAAACAAAACGGTAAACTAAAATATGAAATATCATTTATACGTAAGATTTTCTTAAATTCGACTCCCAAAAAATTTCTCACAATTTAAATGTTCTAGCAAATACAAGCAAAAGGTCAAAGCTTTAAATGATTGCGATATATCGTTTTTCAATTTAATTGTCATCTTCACAATTTTAAGAATTATGACAATACTCGTAAAACACAACAAAAACTCAAGCAAAAAGAAAATAAATAATCAACAAAAACAAAAATCTGACGAAAATTTAGTCAAATAAAGAAATCATAGAGAAGAATTATGGAAGTAAATGAGAACCGGTTCATCTAATCGGCTAATGCAACTTCAACTTGACCCCATTAGATAATAATTATGTACGGATTAAAACAAAACAAATATACAGATTGCAACAACAACAACATCATTAACGATGTTTGTAATTTGGTTGGTACCATAATTACAATGGCAATTGTCTTTCTTCCCCTTGCAAAACTCGGACGATGATTAAGTGGGAGGAGGTTCCATTGACTGATCAGTCAACAGGTAATTAAAATATTTTCAATCAATAGTAGGCGGTGTGGACTGAACAAAAGCCATCGACAAGTAGGCCAATTCTGTCTCTGAAGAATCTATCACCGCAACTAATAGTACATGGTTGGAATTAAAGTCATCATATTCTTGATATACTAAAAAAGCTTGAACTAAGCTAAGCTATAACTTATGGGTTTAATAAGCTAAAGATTTTCAAAATAATGGTTTTGCAATCATAGTAGATCAATTTAATTCAATAGACAAGAAATCAATAATTTGGTAATTAAAATATCAAACAAAAACGCATTACAATAAATTAACGATACGTCATGTCATACCACGTGATCTTCATGCATACATAATTGTATCGATTACTCTCTAAGATCAATACATACCGGATAAAGAGAAGATTATTTTTAATACCACTGACGAGATAGCGGAAATTTATGATAGCAGTTGTTATAGATAGCTCAACAATAATTCATATTGCTTAACACCGTATAGTAGATTGTCACTATATTTTCTGTAAGGAATATTTTATATAATTCACTTAACTTAATTTAGAGATATTATAAATGAGATTCTCATTTTTTCCCTTTATAAAAGCGTTAAGATCTTGCTTTGCATCAAACTAATTAACTCCCAAGACAGACTTCTAACGATTGCCATTTCATACAGAGTTTAATTTTCTTATATTATAAGTGTATAACTTATCGTTATTGTCATAGCTAATACACCGTAAAATTTTCCTTTAGTCAAGGTTAAAACAGTCATGAATATTGAACATAAAAAAAGTTTTTGAAAAATCTTAAGTTTTTACTAAAAGAAAACGTACTAATCATATTAAATTATAGAAATAAAAAGTGTCGAAACCTGATAAAGGCTAATCAGCTAACAATTAACCAGATAAAAACTAATTAAATAAATATTAACTAATTAACAAAAAGTGAAGTAAAATTTGTTTCCTGTACTTTTTTTTGGATTATTGGTTAACGTCCCAATAGTGATCTTACGCCTTAACATTGTCTCGCATTCCGCCTTGAAGTATTTTTGGGTAGAGTAAAATCTTTATATGCACGGATATTGTCGCGGTATTTGATATGATTATTACCATTTTTTTCTATTTTATTTCTTTCTATTAATTGTGATACCACGCGCAACAAAAACTTTACTATATTACACTTCGGAAACATATTTAATCGCAATATTTCATGATTTAATTGATTACTCATTTTAGTTAGCGAGTTATGGAAGAATATCCAACAAGCAGATATCTTCTAATTTCTAAACTAATTTGTTATAATAAACAATTTTTAGGTCGAAATATAATAAATCATAAAAACAAAACTATTTGTATGTCGCTTAAATTATTTGAAATTAGTTTAAAGAAAATAAATAAAATTATCATTCAACCAACTTTTCATATTAATAAATTAAATTCAGATGTCAACAATATTTATTACTTGCCTTTATTTGAAATCTCATAAACATTATGAAAATTGTAATTAAGAAGAATGATGTTAAATTTCCACGCTTGACATTTGATCCTATTTTGATATGCAAAAATTATCTTTTCAGTATAAACTTATTAATTACGCGATATTGTAAACTGTTTTAGTTGACACGATATCGAAACGTATAATTCATAGTGACAGACATATGACAGTTATGCCGGTTGTAAATACAAAACCAGTCAAGCAAAAGTATAATTTTCAATGTCATGGAAAAATTTCAAACAAAAAAAAAATGTCCGTAACAAATAAAGTAAATTAAACGTTTAGGTTAAGTGAAGACTAGAATATACCCGATTAATAAATACGATACAAATATATTTTCATCATTGAGAATATATATAAATTGCTTTTATGCTCGTATGAAGTAACATTCGTGGGCATAAATAGTGAGTATTATCAAATGAGTGCGTTATGTCATTGTTTATGTGTCTCGGGAATGTGTAAAGTCTTTGAAGGGACAGTATTTCTTAAACCAAATCTGACCAACGATAATAGGAATACATTATATCTTTATTCATATAATATGCTGTAACTATTCTGTAACCATTCTAACTAAAGCAATTAATGTTGTCTATAATAGAATAATGTTTAATTTATTCTAATTATTGATTTTTATTATATTTATTGAAAATTGCTTTAGCCAACGAGTAACCCCTTGGGAACATTTTAATATTACAATGTTAAATTTCTACATAATTTTCAATTCATTGCAAATTTTTCTAATAAACTATTGTAATCTTTTAATTTATTTTTCTTCACTAGGATTTATTAATTAACAATATTTATTTAACCTTTAATAAATTTAACAATTAAATCTTTTAGCTTGATGGAATAATTATTTGAATTTGCAATTACTTTTGTATTTAAATTATATGCAATAAATTTTATTGTTTATTACTTTTCTTAATAAATACCAAAAAGAACTTTACTCATTTATATGCTATTCTTCATGAGATCGAAAGACTTAGCTGAGCTGAATGGTTTTAGACCTTTACCACTAGTTTGGGCGTGAGGGACGGTTTTTAAAATCAACTGACGTTAAAATTTTCCAATAGAAAAATGATACGCCTACAACGAAAGAATACGCATTTCGGAAGAACTTTAACTTCATTTCACAAAATGGGCTTTCTAACGTCCGCCGATTGCTTGAATTAATTTTGAGTAAAAGGCTGCCAAGGACGAAACTTTTGGGGGGAAAACATTATTTCAACCATTCTTGTATAAAAGAAATTAATTGAGAAAATAAAATATATTGGAACCAATGCCCCAAGCATTTTCCGATATACTCTATTATCGAAAAAATTGATTGAAATTAATCAGTCGGCTTCAAAAATTGTTGATGCAAATATAAAATTACAATTTTCGGATCAGAGAAGCACCTCTCGTAATTTGCACTTTTCTACAGAAATAAAGAAAAAGGAAAAATGTTATGCTTCACATCCTTTTTTGAGAAAAATCTGACAATCATTCTTATAATGTAAGACAATACTTTGTCTTCCATTTTATCCAAATCTGTCTGGGATGAGATTCCAAAAACGTGTCAAACAATGATATCCTTTTAAGTTTTTCTTACATTTTGGAGTAATTTTCTGAACTTTCTGAATTTTTTTAAGTAACCTTTTTTGAAATCAGTCATCATGAATTAATGAAGGGACAGTGACTCTTCCTATCACAATTTGTTTCTACGTACTTATTCTAGCTTTTTTATCCCTATCTCATTCGAAGGAATCCGTATATTTTCAAAAGTAAATTAATTTCCATTATTTCTTGATACTTGATATATAACCAATAATTCTTCTTAACGCTAAATTATAAGCATTTCATTTTCTCATGACTTATAAATAATTTATGCTTCAGAAGGAACAATTCTAATTACATGAATATTCAACTGATATAAAAAAATTGATTTAAACTGCTGGGGTTCTTTACGGTGAGTAAGAATTAAGTATTTTTTTTTTGATAAAATTGTTTGTTTATTGTTTGAATATTGTTGCAAAAAATATTTATTTCTATGTAATATTTACGGTTCTCACATTCACTACTGTGTGTAAATATTATTTTTTGTTTGAAAATTATCGATAATTGCAAAAAGGAATTCTTATTTAAACAGTAAAACTTTTACTGAAGCTCTCTTATTACTTTTCGCTATTGGGATAATGTAAATCAATAGAATTTCAAGATTATAATCAATAATTTAAGAATATTTGAAAAAAATTGTTTTTGTCAATGAAATAATGAATATTTATTGTTACTAAAACTTTGTACTTTATCCTCTGATTGCAAATAGTTGATTTGTTCTCCACCAAATATTTTTCACCTCAAAATCAAACCTTATCTCGTCATGAACAAAATAGACGAGGAAAGAACGGAGGGTCACTTTACAAAACCACCAAACAGGACGGAAAATATAGTGCAAAAAGTTAGGACAGCCGAAGAAAGAAGTCGAAGAATAATTTGTTATAAAATGTTTTTCGTCTAATCTGGGGATTGTGAAGAGTCGCTAAGCAAGTCGCGATTTTGTTATTCCGAGTCTTGCTTTTCAGGATTTTGCCAGGTCTCCCACAAAAGCGTCACAGTTCATTTGTCTCAATGGAATTTTTCTAATGAAAATGAAATTATAAAAATTCCAACGATTCCATTAAGTCTGTTTAAATCAGATTTAAAAAATTATCATTTTTAAATCATTTACAAACGGAATACAAACAAATAATTCATTGTTTTTCTTTAAAATAAATATAACATTTGTAAATTGCTTTGATGTCAACGACTCCATAATCGTTTCGTATGAAGAGTTTTTTAAAAAATTTCAAATAAAAATAACCTCCGTAATAAAGTTAAGCATATTTATTTACTCTGGTTCCTTTTTTCTCGAATAATTATTCAAATATTTACAGTTAGTCTGAGTAGAAAAACCGGTTGATGAGTACGATTTATCTTGAATTAATTTTTTCTTTTTGTATTTTGTTTTTCTTTGTCTCTTACAGTGCACTTTAATTTAATTCTCTACCAGTAAACATAATCAAGAACCGGCTTGAATAAGACAAAAAATCAAAAGCACTTTCATTTAGTGCTCATTCAAATATTTCTTTATTCAGAATTAATTTTGTGTGTTATATTTTTTGTCTATTGACGATTATATATTTTATAAAAAGAAAATGAAGTTCCTCCGTGTAGTTTTGTATTTTGATTTATAGTTTTCAAGAATTAATTTATATTCTTATAAGAAATATTTGTTCCGACTACTGAGATTAGTTATCGAGTTATGTTCTTAGACACAATTACGCTGACTTGGAAATATATATAGAATTAATGCCACTTCATTACCCTTTCGCGCTATTATACAATATACGATAGGAGATAGTTAGACCTAGTTAGTACACGAACTGATTTAATTTAATTGTATGAATTATTTAGTTTAGAAATTATAATTAAGAGATTATAGACTGGCTAGAATGCTATAAGAAAGATTTTAATAAATACTCCAGTAAATTAATTCCATAATGGAAATAAATCAGTTAATAATAAATTAAAATAATTAACAAAGATATTCAAACTTCAGAATTAAATGAAAAAACGGGTCAAATTCCGAGCAACAATCATTTAGAAAGGACGAAATGCCGAACGATGTTGCGCGATAGTAATAATATTTATAATACTTGCAATAATGTAATTGCAAAAATTATTAATATTACAAAAATGTGGTTTCCCAGGTTTGCTTTGAGTTCCCAGGTACCGGGGTTACAATCCTTGCCGCGACCAAAAGTCGCCTCATGCTAAAATTTTTAGTTCAAAGATATTTTTTACTAAGTGAAAGATTAATAAATTAAATTAAATATAAAAAAACATGAGGTTATTTAAAAAAACATGAAATTTTATATAAAAGTAAAGGTATTCATGTTCGAAAGTTTAATACTCCGTCTGGACGAAATTGCAAAAGCTTTATAGCGTTGTAAAACGAGATTTTTTGGAATTTTAGCAGTCGAGAATTTATCGTTTGGGCATTTTTCAGGATTCTGCAATTTGGTATTTATGATCCTTCGGGATTTAGTCGCTCGGGGTTTTGTTGTTCGGGATATTGTTCCCAGCGTAGTTGGATGATCGCAATATTTTGCCAACGTTGCGGATGGACTATCTCCCGTGTTCCCAAAGTTCGAAATATATAAAAGCTATTAACAGTTTAGTAAAAGCAATAACAGTAATTTAAATAATTTCTTATAGGCGTATATAATCATTATTGATGATCATGAAATGAATGTAATAATTTTTTTAAAAAATCAATTGATTATTGACAATTAATTAGCAATATAATTGCTTCCATTATTTTGATAAGAACAAAAACAATGTTTTTCAGATATATTTATTTATAAAATTAAATTAAAATTAAATAAAACTATTTGAAATGGCGATATTTTGATAAATTATTATTTAATTTCGGTGCAAAGTCCTTTCATGGAATATTTCGAACTATTGAAAATCATAGGTGTTTGTAAATAATCCGGAATAATTAAAATTAGTTCCTTTTTAAATCAAGAAATTGCAATAATTTAAAGAATCTTCGAACCTCAACAGTGTGCTTCAGTTTTATTCAGCATTATTTATGACGAAGAAAAAGTTAGTAGAATAATAAAAACAACAATACAATATTTTTATTAGAAGATAACAGTTAAACCAGTTATAGGTTTGGCAAACAAAACAATGAATAAAACTTTTTAAAAAAACCGTCTAGTGCATCGAACGGTTATTAACCAGAAAGAACAAGTTTAGCAGACTTTTAAAACTCAATTCTATTTATAAAAGTTGATGGGAAAAAAGTGACCGTAAGAGACGCTTATGAAAGATCGAGGACTTTGCGCAGCATTTTACCAAGAATGGTAAAACAATTTTATTCTAAGTTCAAACTTATTTACAACCTTTTTTAAAAAAATTTTCTGACAAACTTGTTTTCTACGAAACCATTCTTTTGACGATGCGTTTTCCATCAGACCATCTCGGGATCTCATAATTGTCAAAACAGATTATTAATAGTTGTTTACTATTTTAAGGCATACAAATTTAAATGAGAGGAAAACCCCTCTTTCCCTACGCTATTTTCTTGTATCGATCTAAGCCATCAATCCTAAGCTATTTTTACATCTTCTGCAGATCAAACTGTATAAAACTTTGCATGTAAGAATAAAACTGTGTGTCCCTTGAGTTGAAATTTCTGAAAGGGTTGGATGATTGGAAAATTTTGGAACGATTTTCCGCCCTATGTCGGCAAATTACATTTGAAGACAAACCGATTTCTGCGATGTGACAGTCTTCAGTTTCTGTATTCGTTCTCTGAGAGATCTGACGACGCCACATCGCCGAAACTGCGTTGTCACCAGACCTAACCTGACAAGAGATGACGGAAAGTCGTTCATCTTAAAGAAAATAAACATCTTAAAGAACACTAAATTAAATTAGTATTATTTATATGTTTCTATTAGAAGTATTAATCCAATTTCTTTTAAGATTCTCATAAATTTCGCATTATTTTCTAAAAAAAGTCCAAAAAAGAATTCAACGAAAAATTTAAAAGACGTTCGTAATTAATTTAAAATACGATTGGAAGTTCCAATCCATACGATATGGCATATCGTTTCCTAAATGCCCTTTTAGAGATTTTAGTTCTTAAAAATGGAAAGCAAAATCAATTGATTTGAACTTAAATTGATTTGAACTTGAATACTTTATTATAAGCGTTAATGATCTCTCTTAATAATTCCATCATAATAAGAAACATAAAATATTGCCGAATAAAAAAGAATTTAAGTAAATTATTGTTATTTAACGAACAAATAAAAAGTCTTCTTGAGATCGCATTTATATAAATATTTTAAACTGCCTCTCAAATTTATTATAGACGGGCTCCAAAGAAGTATTTAATTGAACGTAAGATTTTATCTACGATAATTAGCTCCTTCGTTAATGTAATGATCTCTTAGTGATTACCCCTTTGGCCAACCCCCTTCCTTTAAAGGAGGTTTTTTAAAGGATCTCTTTCTTGAAATTCAAATAAAACTGGTTTTGTTTATTGTGATAAATAATTCAATGATGAGAATCTGTTCTTCCCTTACGTTGTTGGCAAATCTTTTGTAAATTATACAACAAATACAATGATTTTTTTTCGTTCACACCGTCATTTATTAAATAATGTATCTCGTCTTTAAACATGATTTTTTGCACAACGGAAAGTTTTTTCGAATGAAGCAGACACTGAAAATTATTTTCGAAAATGGAATATTTTCACATCCTGTTTAATGCAATAATTTACTGAAGAATTTATAAAAAAGTTCGTGAGTTGTTGCTTGAGCTATACAGCCACTGTAAACTAACAGAGATCGTATATTTTTGTTAAGAGACACAAAGGTTCTAAATCATGCTTTAATACCTTAAAATAAATAAGCGTAGGTTTTTGCCAAACCCCCTGAATAGCACCGGAAAATTTGGTTTGGACGTAAAAGCTATTCACTGTCTGAGAATGCCACGGGAGTAAACCAAACCATTTGTAAGCATTGCTTCATTAATTGTGTGGCATTGTTTGATCGAGGCAATATTCTCTTGCCTAAATGAAACCTCGAGATTTTCTGCTTACTAAAATGTTTGCCTTCACTTTCTAGTATTTTGTGTTTTTTTCTCATGGAAAGATCTCTTTCGCTAAAGCCAATAGATTATTTTCGTGTGTATTAAAATAATTTATATACCATTTTATTAAGATTATATAATATTTAAATGATATTTTCCTACCTTTTTTCGATGAATCCAATTATGTTTTTAATTTTAATTTTTCCAACAAACAAAACAAAATGTTTCCTCAGAAAAATAATACGGTTTTATAAAAAAACAAAATATTGCTTCACTTGGTCGAACATTCAATAAATCTTAATTTTTTTGTAACAAATATGTCTTAACAGAAAACTGTTTGAATTAAAAAGAATCCGGTTTCACTTTTTCCATTCAATACAACAAAAATTGAAATTGCATATTGCATTAAAAAAAAACGGCTAAACGCTTAAATATCGACAATTACGACGACAACAATCGTCAAACAAAAACAACAACAATATGTGGAGCAGCTTTGCATTCGGTTTTGGAACCATTGTCTCTTCATACATAAAATGCAAGAGGTGCGTCGCACACACACATGCTCTCACACTCGTACAAAACGCACGCTCTAACACTAACGCAGAAGCTAGAAACGCGAGAGTAATAAAATAGACTGTTGAGCTCGGCTTGCCACAAAGAATGAAGAAAGTCTAGTTTTTGTTGTTTACCCGAAGATGATGGAAAGTAAGAGTATAGTCTTAAATCGAAGTCAAATTCTTGGCGGTTTTCTTCTGCAGCTGGTTTGTTTGTTAATTCAGAATAAAATCCTTCGAGCATCAAACAAAAATCAACGATCTGCTGCTGCTGCTGCTACTCCTCTTTGAATGATTGCGTTATCAACTCCAATAAAAAGAACGGCAATATCAATTACAACAACAATACTAATAACAACAACAAAAACAGTCGAATCAACGCGGTTGTTTAAAGAATTATTGCAAAACATGAAATGAATTTTGCAAAAATTTTAAACCGCTTCAATTTGTTTTTTATAACCACGTCTTACACCGATTGTTGACGAAACTCAACTGAGCTTTTTTCAAAGCGATCGCGGAATAATAATTAAGAATTGAGGTGTCTAGTCATGGAGTCCGTGGCTAAATGTTGCGACGATTTTTGTATTGATTAAGTTGTTGCGGTCGTGAAGTACGGGGCGTAGTACGGTCTTATAAATGGTTTATATCGTTTGATCAACGCATTGGCAACAAATTTAAAATTTGCTGTTTGTTCATTTAATTATAGCTTTTACATACCCGTTGCGAACAGGTTGTTATTGCTTTTTCGAATTATTTGAATTATTTTTTGGATGATCATCAACACGATGACGTTGTCGCTTTATTGTCGCTAAAATATTGGCTTAAATATAGCAAAATATATTGTTAAGATAAATAATTAATTAATAAACTAAAAAGCATCTCAATGAAGAAATGTTTATAAACATGTTGCCGTCAATCATTGAGCTGACTTCAGTGATGTTGAATTCTAGATGCATAAAATCAGTCGTCCGTTATTTGAAATTTTAAATAATTTTACAACGAGAATGTTGCTTAATATGTTTATAAACTAATATCAAAAATTAATGCTTTCTCCGGAACAAGGATAAATGAATGTAGTGCAATATTCAGGGAAATAATAATTATTATCTGTATTTTCAATTTGGGGTTCAACTCCATGTCTTCTAAAACCCGCGTCCGATCCGAAGGCAATTTAGTTTAGAGTTTTGAGGATTTGCGTTCCATACAGTCCGAACTAATAATATAATTCAAGCAAATTTAGCAAAAATTTTTTAATTCGAATTTTTTAAATAAATCTGAGAATGAATCAACAGAAACTAATTTAATAAAATGTATGTTTAAAGTCCACCAATCAATTGATAAAATAATTCTTTTATTCATTTATCAACGTCTGTAAAATTAAAAGTTGTTTTTCAAAGATCCCAAATAAAAAAACTGCGGTTTTGTATCAAAAAAAAAAAAAAAAAAAAAAAAGAAAAAACAACAAAATATATCAATCCATCACTTAAATTTTTAGTTGAATAAAATTCGTCAGTATCATAATCCGAATTGGTAAGTAAGAACAATTTTACACAAGCTATCACACCAATCAGTAAAAAGCATGACCTTCTACGTATTATAGCAATGTTTGTCATAATTACTCCAATTAAAAGTTTCACCGATGTTTTATTTCGGTTATTTATTGTCTCTTATTATTTATGCCAATTTATGATTTGAATTCAAAGCTTGTTAACAAATTTGTCATTGAGAAATTCCAGTACATTGCATGTAATTGTTTTTGGTGGTTGACTAGAATTAATCATAGGTTTCTAACAATTACACATTAACTATATTTAAAATATCGAAGAATTAATACCTATGAATTCTTACAAACTCATGCCAAAGTCATTTACATCATCATTTCCTGCCAAACATTTCCGCATTCTATAGAAATTAGATTCTTAAGTTTGTATTTAAAAAGAATGATTTTATATAAAATATTAATTTTGTTCTGCAACAACTTTGTCATTTGTCACGCATGATCGATTTTTAAACCGTTATTAGTTTTTTAAAAGGTTGAACGTTAAAGAATATAATTATTATAATATCGCTTCTGCTGAATTATATCCTAGGGTGCAATCATCTTGTTTTTGGAATTTCGGTTGAAACTGCGTTCGGAAAAAGTTAACCAATAGTCAGCTATATGGCCATACAATCATCTTCTTAATAGTCAAGATTTCTCTAAAAGTGTTTTCATTCGAGATGAATTTGTTTTTGAATTTATGAAGTTTTAAAAGTATCTCACTTCTAATCTTCACCAATTTCTTTTAATATCCTTTTTGATTTGCCTCGCCTTTTTTATTTTTCATAAGAATATACGGATTTGATTCTTGATCAATTTTAGGCTACAACGCAATTCAAATTATTCTCATCAGGTTTTGCTTGTCATTAAATTTTTTGTTCATATAAATCAGAAACATAAAATTCAGTTGTTTACGTGTTTTTTAAATATTAAAAAAGTCGATATTTACACAAGCGAACTTTATTATAAGTATCAGTCGATTAAGAACAATTCATACAAATAAAAAGATTTAAAGAGGTAAAAATTAGCTAAATTTGAAGGTAAATCGAGTTTGAAAAGGTTATAAAATAATACTTAAAAAGAAGTTTTCAAATATTAAAATTTGTAAAAGTCTTATGTTCTAGACTCTACCGAGAACCACAACATTTTTAAAAATTTAATAAAAAATTAACAACGCAGTTTCTTTTCTAGGAAGGACTATCGAAAAGCGATACACGCATGATTATTTTAATTGGAGAACTTTGACTCTTTACGTGTTTACTGGTAGGTATTCAAGCAGGTTATAATAAAACTGAAATTATAATTTAATGAGAAATGTACGCGATATTAGAACTATCTGGCTTAATTGAAAAAGGCAACAAAAACTCATCGTATAAATAACTAAGCAATTAAAAACAAATACATTACAAAAACTCTCTTACACGCGTCTTACATCACCGAACAACAGTAAACAACATCGTCAACATTTATATAAACTTTTAATAAATAATATGAAAACGACTGTGTGATGAACTTGTAAATTCTCACAAAGACATTAATGCCTTAAGTTACGCAAAATATATACATGTTATTTTATTGGTAAAGGACTGAGCTTGATGATATCAAGGGCGTTTATAGGCTACAGAATATTGGCCGAATATGATTCGTTGGTCAATGAGCCAATACTGAGAACAGGGAAGACTAGAATTAACGATTATATTTCGAAGATAAAATCTATTTTTATTCTATCCTTTACTACGGAGACCCACACCGCGGAAATCCTTTTTATTACTTCGTTGGAAAGAAAAACAACTTCGACTAGATTTCATTACGCGATGGTCGTGTTTGTTATCAGACAGACATATAATCTCTTTACCCAAACCGGTCTGCCGGTTGCGAACAATAAAAAATTAATACAAATATTCATCTGCTTACACTTTACTTGACGCCCTACAATTAAGTGCTAGCCGTTTTTATCTTTGTCATATAAAAGAAGAGATTAAATCCACGCTCTGTTTCTCAAACTCGATTTAAATCGTCTTAATTTTTCACATCGTTTTATTGAAATGAATGAATGCAATAATTCCAGGATATATGAAAAATGCAAAACAAACGGCGTAACCGTGCGGCTATAAATGAAAATGTAAAGCTTGATCGGACCAAAATTAAGTAGTATTTTTTCAACATCAAAATAGGTGATATAAAATGAATGCGTTCTCTAAATCGAAATAATATTATATAGAATTTCAGTTTATGTGCTTTAAAAACATCATTTAACACCTTCCATATTTTAAAATTTTTATTATATGACAAATTTAATATGAAAATAATATACCAAAAAATTATTTTCTTTTGGCAAAGTATTTGTGTGGGTTATGATTCACTGTTCTAAAAGGCGCTTATATTCGGCTAGTAATTGTTCTTCATGCATCAGTGGCACATCCAAATAGTCATTATCATTATTCGTGAGATCTACATTGAAACGCTTGTAAGCTTTCAGTGACTCAATTTCCTGCTGGGCTTTTTGCAAAACTTTCTCCAAAAGTGTAGCAGCACCAGACGAAGTTGAAGCTCCAATGGTATCTACGGTTCCAGTTACATTTGCACCACGTCCTTCCTTCATATGATCCAATGCTTTCTGAAGTTCATTTTCATCACCGAAGGCTTTAATTAAAAAATCTATAGATTTATCGACGTTATTTTGCGTTGTTTCTAAAGCGACGCGCACTTTACTTTCATCGAATCCAAGCTCTTTCAACTGCACGATAAAATCGTTGTAAATTATTTGAAAAATATACTAGTAATCAACGCAACAAACCTGTTGCATTATATCCTCATCAATAGATCTTGTTGGCATTAAATTATCGAGAAGCTCATCTACATTGTTTTCGAGAAGATTGAGCTGCAAAAAGTAAAGAATTTACAAATAAATTACTTTTATTAAATTTACAACTGCTTACTGCAATTGTCAAATTATTGTCGGCTTTTTTCAGGGCAGAAACTACTAAATCACGGGAGAATCCCATATCCATTAATGTGCAAACACTGCGTGGATTTACCCAGTCTTTACCATTGCTTTCATCCTGAGCCAATTTCTTATTTACATTACGCTCTTTCTCGGATCGTAAGCGAGCTTCTTTCAGTTTTTCTCTGCGCTCATATATATAATTTACGGCCTTCTCTACATCACCACCAGCAGCACGGAGACCCAGACGCGCTTCGGCCATTTCATAACCCATTTCGACCAACGCTGCCACAGCGGTATCATCCAGTTTAAGCTCTTTTAGTTCAGAAGCGGCCAGTTCTAGTTTTTCATACGCTTCATCGCGACGATTCTGATGAAAGAACACAACTCCTTGGAGTAAGTGCAAGCGCATAATGAGCGCACGTTCCGGACATGAATGACCTTTGAGAGCAATTAGACGATTCATATTTTCACCATAACTGAGTCGAAAATTCTTCTCACAGATCTCCAAACGTCTCTGGGCATCTGGGAGTTGTGTAACATTCTGAAGAGTAAGTGTACAAATTACAACGGATGTGACATTTTTAAAACATCACTGACCTTTAAGCACAAATAGCACCATACAATATCCAAATTTACCAGAGCGTAATTGTCAATAATATTTAAATATTTCGAGTTACACGAAATGAACTTTTCGTCTGCTTCCAAAAGCAAAATCAGAGCCTCGTCATACTTTTGACGTTTCATGGCAGCGCGGGCCTTTTCGCAATAACTCATAGCCATAAGCAGTGCACGATTTTCTTCCGGCGGTAAAAAAACAGGATTGCCATCTTGGTCTTCAATCTTTTGTGATCACAAACAAGTTAAAGAAATATGGAAACCATGGCATATGTTTAGGACTAGACGCACCTCAAAAAGTTGCCTGCTAGAATCTACAATCGTTTCCACATCCATTTTAATCTTTCGAATACGATCGTACATTGCTTCTTTTGTGCTTGACTGCTCGTCAAATTGACTAATGATCACCATAAGTTGTTGATTATTTTTTAAACCTGTTGTTTATAATGGTGAGGGAGATATTAAACAATACTGAGATTAAATATAAATGCCTAATTACCCTGGGCTTCTAGGGTTTTCTGCGGATCTATAATCTTCCCCGCGGAAATACACTTTACTTGGGATGTACTAACGTTATCCAGTCTGTCGGCAATTATGGTCAGTAAATCTTCGCCTAAAGCACTCAGCGGGCACTTAATTTCCATAATATTTTGTGTTCCCTCCATATTGTTAATCCGACGAACGCTGAACGTGGCTTCGCCTTGAAAATTATGTCGATTGTTAACATTAACAGTAATAATAACAATAAACAGATTTACCAGTCTCCTCGTATTCTCTGCGTGCCTTCAGTCTTCGTAGAGCTCCATCCTGTAGCTCAACCAAAGCCAGTTTGCACTCCGAGACCGAGAAACCTAGATTACTATTATAATCTTCGGCTAATCGCTAAAATGAAAATTAAATAAGATTTCTTTAGATAGCTAAATAGGATTTCTAACGCTAAACTCACATCAATTTCAGAATCTATACTGCCCACACCGGGAATATAGTATGGTTCAAGCCAAAGTTTAACACCCTGGGACTGAAGCCGAGCCCTCACTTGTATGATAATATTGTCAATTCGGGACATTTCCTTATAATGTAAAAATTTTGAAACTACTATTAAGTATTTTGATAAAGCACCACCAAATTTGTAGAGTTCAGGTCGTAGTAATTATTTGAATTCCTGCCCACGACTATTTGCTATCCAGCCAATCCAACGCACTACTCCCGCTCAAGCAACTACTAATCTGTATTCCTTTTCTAGATCTTATGTATTCTCTTATTCAAGTAACATTTAATAATTAATAAATTAGTTAAATTTTATATAAAACAAACTGAGGGTTGGAAACTGATTTTGCATAAGAAAAACTAACAATAAATAACAAAACTTGCGCTCCAAACAGCTCTAAACAGCTGATGAAATGCCATCTTAATATAACGAGCAACAGGTATGAACTGTCGAGAGATGATAGAATAACACACTCGTTATGCCACCATGTCTGTGAGATATCACGAAAAAGGAACACACGTTATTTCGACAAACGTTCGAACGATTGGCGATTTTATTTAAAAGTGAGAAGCATGCAGAATCCTTGTTCACGGGCAGCGTATCTTTCGGTAAGTAGCTGTTGCTTTATTTTCTACAAACTCGTGGAAAAGTTGTTAAAAAGAAGTAAAAACATGCTTGGAAAACTTTTATGCATAGTAGACTGGATTGAAATCGAATAATGGAATGAACTTGTTTATATGTCTTTAACAAATGCTCTGTATATGATTGGCCTTGCAGATATTCATTTATCTACTCCATATAGCAATGTATTCCTAAGCGGTGCATTATATGTGTGACACAGTTCAAAACGCACAGGAATGAAGAGACGCAAAGCAAGAGTGCCTCGTGATATAAACGCATTACATTGACATGACCCTTCATTTTTAAACGAGTTAGGAGATACATTTTTCTATAAAAACTATCTCTAAATAAGATCAAAAACTAAACAGAAAAAGTAATGAACACGTACAAGTAAGATAAATTCGTGCCCAATCAATAACTACATAGGAAATCAACAAATTAAAATAAATAAAACCGAGAGGTTAATTACATGCTTCGAAGCGTTTCATGAGAGTAGATACAATTTTAACAGAATTTATTTTTAAAAAGTAAGTAATATTTTCCCAATAGTTGGGGAAGTACAGAATATTTTATAAATTGAAAATATTGGGGGGAAATATTCACGGTTTTTATAAGCTACAACTGAAACGCTAGGATATATTGGGTTTGTTCCCTCGTTTGTAACGCAATAAAGTCTTCTTTGTAGCTGGTATGAAAAAGTAAATATATTCTGTCTTAAGATTATCCCCTTATTCGATTTTCCCTGTCCGTCTGCCATTCTGTCTAGAGAAATCATCATTACAAAGAGAAATTTCTCAGGAAATTTGGGACAAGTATTTTCTATTATTATAAAATGTTTTGGTATTGAAAATGGGCGATATCGGATGAGAATCACACCCACTTCTCATAGGTCATACGTATATATCAGCATGTGTGTTGAATCTGAAATTTTGTGACCGACATGGCATTGTTGGGCATAAAATATCCACCATGAAAAGGACCGTCACCCGGTCACTATTATACTACATCATGTGTGGATTCTTCTGAAATAAGTTGTGTTGAAGATGACTTAGTAGATCTAAATTAACGAAGGAAAGGGAAGAGGATTAAACTATATATTCTTTTACAAATGTAGGGTACTTCGGCCGGACTGAAATTAGAGTTCCTACTGCTTAATTTTTGTAATACTTATAAAGATAAACAAAAATTTCGGAACACGGCGAATTAAAGATGATTAAATGGAATCATTTTTAAGTTAGTCGCTGCATTACATTTAGATTAAGATCTTTTTGAGTAGAAGTGAACACAAATTAGAAATTTACTCGTGCTTATTAAAAGTAAGTGAAAATGACTTAGTTATAACTGATGATGCGGTTACGATATCGAAGAAAAGATAAGCTATAGATTATTTTGAATGCTTGGAAATAATTAATAAACTATAATAATTGACAATAAATTTATACTGGAAGCCACAATAAAATCTACAATAAAATTCCATTGAAATATATGCAGTTGTAATCATGTAATTTTACACACTTAGAAAATTATAATAGCTATAAATTTCTGTAAAAGTTAGCAATTCCCGAGTAAACAGTTTTAAACATATTAATAAAGAAATTACAAAAAAGACATACAAGTATAGTCCTTTTAATTACCCAACAATTCCTTTGTCAATTTAATTATGTTTTCTAAACTTTTAGAAAACACTGCTATTTTTCTCACATTTTCCGTTTTATTATTTCCTCAAGCATATAAGAAGTTTGTTGAATTTTATAGTTTTGCTATTCAGATTATGCGGAATAATACGTTAAATTAAATAAAGGCTGATTAGGATAAGCGACACAATAAACAAGCAATTTTTGCTGCCACTCGTTATTTTCTTTCAGTGTAAAATATGAGAGTGTAAAAAGATCACAGTCTTACAATATCTCACACGTACCTTCTAAAGACCTGAAGAAGCACAAACGTATATATGTATAAATATCGTATATACATCTCGCTGATCATTAAAGATATATTTAAATATAGTTTCAACTTTAAAGCTTCTAAGAAATAACTACAAACAAATAACTATTGCTAACTAATTAAGAAACCGTAAAAATATTTACTACTTCGATTACCTTTTGTAATAATTGGAAGGAGGGCGGGGGAACCTTTAGTCAGTAAAGAAGCCGGTATAAAAGCGTCGTCAAGTAACGACAGTGACCGCAAAAACAAACTGTCATCAATTCCGAACAATGCAGTATATCGTAGGTACGTTTCTTATTCTTGCAGGAGCGTCCGTTCTGGTCGTAAATTCCGGATCAGTCGACGAAGTCCCTTACAAGCTTTGCACATACGATAAAGATTCACAAAGCAAATGTGAGGACTTGTTGGTATCGTCACTCATTAGCGACGTTCATCTGCAAATGGAATGTGTAGAGAGGGAAAGTCGGGAGGCTTGTGCTAAATCTGTAGCCTCAGGCGATACCGATTGGATGGTGGCGACGGGACACGGTTATATGGTAGCACGTAAAGAGGGCATCGTTCCGGTGATTTTTGAAACTGTCAGTAATGATAGTTTGTATATTGCGGTTGCACCGCGTGGAACTACTTTGCAACAAGTGGCAACGATGCCAGTGTGAGTACACTACCGAATGTAATTAAATCCTTTATGAATTAAACCGCAGAATTAGAATTAGAGTAATTATTACGTTTTGTTGTTATTCCTCGTTTTCTATGCTTTTTTTAGTGAATTAGACATAGATAATCATCGTGCATTCCACGCTGCAGCCTTCTTTAATCTGCGTCGCGGACACGACATTTGTCCCCACCTACGCCACTCTCACTCGAATGATACCATCATGATTGTGGATTCCTCGAAATACAAGCCAAAACCGGATGATATATTAATTTGTCCCGACCACAGTTTGGCTGAGTTTGCCGATTACAAAAAATGCAACTTCGAGGCTGAATTGCAGCGTGCCGTATTCGTTGCCCCAAGCAAGAGCTCCACAGATTTGGTTACTCAGCTTCGTAGTCTGCTAAATACGATCATGGAGCATTTCAGTGCGGGCAGTACATTTAATTTCTTTGGTACTTTCAACGGACAAGACGATGTTATTTTCAGGGTAGGTTTTGAAAGAAAATTGAATAAGGATGAAATTTTGTCTTTTTGTAGGGGAACATTTTTAGCATGTTTTTGGTCATTATCGGCGAATCGGATTGTACATCAGAATATATACATTAGTAGAAAAATTCAGTTTAATAATTAAGCTCAATTGAATAGAAATTCCCTCGCAATTGTTTTCTATAAACCCTAAGCAACGGCTTTGAAATAATATTTTTTGAATTGTGGCACTATTTGCATTGCAACGGCAACCCGGAAATTACTCGCTGTGAATTAGCAAAGTCCTGTGCCATAATTTTCTAACATTTTTATTATGAATTCTGAAATGTCAATGCCAAAGTTATCGGTTTTCAGGCTCCAGATATTTTCCTAATCGCCAAATGAATAAATCAAATTTTAATTATCGATGCACATTTTGCATTCCCAGAAATCAAAAATAATTAATTCAGTTATTAATTCATTATTTCTTTCTCTTTTCAGAATGATGCTGTTGCTTTCGATTTAGAACCAACTTATTTAAATGGTGTGAATGTTGATGTTTTCAACGATCTTCACTGTAATTCCGATGATCACGAACACCATCCCAGTCATCTTGAATAATAAACGACAATGCGAAAAACAATTTAATATTTTTAATAATAATGAAATTATATTTAATCTTATATTTTATTCAGATTTCATCAATGATCGGTGTAAATTTCTTTGAAATATTAATAAAGAAATAATTGAATATTTTGCAAACTAATCCATTCTGAGAATTTATACTTACCCCCTTCAAAGAAGATTGGGTTCGTTATAATTTCGATTACGAAATTTGTAGATCTCTAATCGCTCTGTTTAAATTTCAAGCAAGGCAGAGTTTCCCAAATTTGGAAAAGTAACATTTATTGGCGATTGTTTGGTTCGACCGCGCTAGAAAACAAAAATAAGCAATAGTCAAAATTCTCCACAATTTACTTTATCAAATTATTCGTGCACTGAAAAAGTGCAAATTCTTTAAAAAATTTTATTGAAGCAATGGCAATTATTATTAACATAATCACGGGAATGATCCTTAAATATTAATAAACAACTATTTTGAAAACGCTTGAAGATTTCATACGGTTTCACACAATTAAACCAAACGATTTCAAAAAAACCATGCAAATTTTAATTCTGAACTTTTTCCATTTATTGGAAACTACCCCTCCTTAAGAACCTCCTTAACAACTTAAGAAACTCTGATGCTCGAGCATAGCTTTTAGGTTCTAACTCGAAAGCAAACAAATAACAATTACTGGTAATGAATTGTTGTTAAGTAATCTGTAATGGCAGATTTTTGCCACTTTCGAAATTATTTGCGATAATTCTCACAAGTGTTTCTTGATGTATTTGTGAAAGTAATTAGTTTATATTGTTTGAATTTCAGTGGAAATAAATCGAGCAATTTATTGGACAAATAACGTTCCGTCCGATAACAAAATGCATTTTTCGAATTTAAATAATAATTAAATTTTTTATGATTGCCTTCAGCGACGTGAGTACTGGCTGACTGACGACTTGAGAAAATGATAAACGATTGTGCAAAAGACTCTCAAGCTAAGAAACCCCACAAATACGCGTATACGCGCGCACACACACACACCACACACACACGCGCATGTACATACACGCAAACACACATACACACACGTTGATTTTCTTGCGGCAGGGGGGGGGCGGCAAGAGTTACCAACAACACCCTCTGTTAGTTTTTTCTAGGTCTGCCCTATTTATTTAAATGTGCTTTTTGTTAATTTATGACTGACTGAATGACTAAATGACTGACTGGACTGGCTTCATCAAGTATTCTAGTCCAGTTTTTTAATAATTTTTAATTGCGCTGTAAAGCAACAATTGCTATTTCTTCACCTCGGCCTCTTCACCCCTGAATCCACGAGGCTGCATCTTTTGTTGTCTTCGCTGCTTTTTTAATTTGATAAATGCTCGAGTAGAAATTATGCAGAAAATATAAAGATGCTAAATGATTTTTATTAAAAAATTAGATTTTTTCACAGAGAAAAATTTAATTGTTAGAAGATAGAAATGCACTTATCCAGGTTTTCATTGCTTCCAAATCGAACACTTAGAAAATGCTCTGTCTTTGAATTAATAATTAGTGTTCTCTTCCTCTCTCTTTCTGTCTCTCTCTTCAGCTACATGCTCTTACATCATCACATTATCACATTTTCCACATCATTGAATCTGTGAAGAATGATTCTTATTTAAAAATCAGCTTCTACGCTTTATTCAATCCTGTGAACATCAAACTGGTGCATACACGCCCACACATGGTCTCCAATTTGCACGTTGCGAGTTTGTGTGTTTGAAGGCTAGAGCTATTTTAATTTTGAAAAAAAGGTTTTAGTTAAATTAATAACACAAAGAGTAAACAACTTAAGGAATAAACAATTTATAAATAAACTCGCGAGAAGACTGAATGTATTTAAATTTCTTTTGAAATTAAAGAAAATATATTTGAAAACTGGAATAATATTAAAAGAAAAATAAAAATGAAACTATCTGAATTTACTTTTATTTCATAACTTTTAATATTGTTCTTCATCGCGGATCCCATCTAGAGTAATTATTATAGTCCTCAAAAACCGAAAACCACCGTCAACAAAAATTCAGAGCTGATATTTTTTGAAGATATTTCATTTGATCTCTTCATTCGATTTTTCAAATTTTACAATTCTCTCTTTTCGAAAATCATAATTATATTTCCTCCACCTTCTACACTCCTGAACAGGATGATATCCTATGCCACGAATATATAAAGCGCGTTTGATTTGAATCTTACGAGAAACTGCAATTATTTTCAATGCTAAAGAAAAAAAGTGTATTCAAGATAACATTAAGAGCTAAACCCAATAAGAGGAAAACTAAACCTAGAAATTTATTCCATTTCATTGCATTTTTATCCTTCGATCGGTTCCAGTCGAGATGTCTTCTATAATTTGCAAAATCCATTGAACATTTTTCATGTCTTCCATAATTTAATCAGGTTGACAAGATTGATGCGATATCTATTCTGCGTGCGTTTTGCCGGACCAAAAACCGGTTTGTCAGACGGCCATTGTCCACTCCTTTGACTCAAGGGCCATAAATGATTATAGTGCTGCAGACCAGACTAATAGAAACTGATCGAACAACTTCTCCAAACTGACAATTGATCATTAAAAAAAAGAATAAATAGAAAATAAGAAGAAGGCAAGAAAGAGCGTTTTAACAGAAGTCAAGTTAAGTTAAGTTTTCATACCTTACATCTATGCACCCTACACACCTGTATTGGCACCTATTATTGAATAATACGGAGATGGTAAAAAGGGATTATATAGCTCACTAAATTTCTTTTAGCAGACGCATAGTTTGAATATGTGCTTGTATGACACCCCATTTAATTTCTTGTTGACTAACTAATTTTTAAAAGGTTACAATTTTTACAATTTACAATTTTTGAAAATATTTTGTTTTGTTTTAATTTCTTTAAATTTATTTTAGGCTGAAAAGATTTTATTGCAAACATCAATGAATTTGCATAATTTATAAAAAGATATTATATTAAAAAATGTCACTAACGTATTTTCAAAAATTTTTTGTAATAAAGATTTAATTTAAAATTTAAATTTTGAATTATTTAATTTAATGTTTTTGATTTAAATTTTAATGTTAAATTTATTACTTTTTATGTTTTAAAAAAGTTATCAAATTTCTTGATATTTTCTCTGACCGTTCTCTATTAATCGTTATCTTACAAAAGAACACACGGTCCTGAATAGAATTTAAGTCGAAATATATATAATTTTTTATATCTACCTCGGTCTCTTAATTCCCCTACATTCGGGTGTAAGGTATAGAATTATAGAGAAAAGTTTACAACAAACGCATGCAATCTATAAACGATAAAGTGTGCAGATATACATTTATTAACCCTTGCTTAACCGCTGGATTACTGAACTAAATTTAAGATTATTTCTTAATTGAGGCCGTATGTTTACCTTTTAAACCAAATAATAAAATTTCCTTTTTAATTTCTTTTTTGGAATTCTTTATTTATGGGAAAAATTGCTTCAATATCCATTTAATTTCTGACTTAGTATGAAATCTTGCAATCAACTTTTTATGAATTTTATAATTTAATGGTTAAATTGATTAAGGACAAAAATTTATTGAAGCCATTAATATGGCACCGTTTTATTACTAGCTGGAATTTACCGTGATTTTTGCTTTGAAAAAAATATAAATATCCAATAAAAATAAATCCAATGTCATTCTCTCGAATATTTTGCAACCAAAACCAAAATTCTTTTGAAAAAAATAATCGTTAAACACACTTGTGATTACGAAATATATTCACATATTTCAATTTCTTCGATTGCTGTACACTTGCGGATTTTATTCTGTATGCAATATTTTTCATTTGATAAATTCAAAAAAAATCGAATTCGTGTTTTTTCAGAAAACTGCATCAATCGAAATAATAATTTTTTAAAATATTTTAAAATCATAAGTATTTAAATATCGAAAAATAACTATTTAATATCGAGAAATACTTTAATAAATATAAAAACTAATTACTGACTACCTAGGCACATTGCCTGCGTTTGACAGAAGGGTTAAGACCAGCTTAGCAAGTCTATATTTAAGAATTCTTTGCAGGCAGTCAATCCTTTGAATATCAAGTCTTTGGAAAATCGCGGCTATTGAATATAAAAAACCGGCAAAATCAACAGCAGAATGCGAAATTACTGGAGAAGATAAACAAATAGAAAGGAATGAAGAAAAGAAGTGAATGAGAAGGAGCGAGCGGCACGGAGAAGTGAGGATGCTAACGACCGTGTTAAAACAGCTGCGTTTACCCTGCAATACGGGATGGGGTCGGGATCAGTAAAAATAAATAGCATACGATAGGATCGGGAAAGTACCCAGCAAGACTATATCTCCTACGGGATGCGTGGACAACAAGTCGATCAAGGGAAAGGTGGAGTTCCCGACGAACGAAACAAAGTCAGAACAAAAACGAATAAAGGAGAAAAAACCTCAACATTAAATTAAAGAAAAAGACCAAGAAAAAAAATCGTCGAGAAAAGCAAGCTTTAAAATACGAGCAATCATAATCAATTGCTAATTTGCGAAGTTAAAGCCAACTGCTCGGTGACTGCGCTACACCTCTGCTGCAGAGCCGATCGGATTGGATCGGAGCCTATAAAAAGAGACTGGCTGCCGGATCGGGCTCAGTTCTAAGCTGAGTCTACCAGAAGCAGTAACAGAAGTGAATATGAAGTGTATCGGTGCTTTGGTGGTAGTTGTGGCCCTCTGCGGTTTGGCCATGATCGGTGTACATGCTGAGGAGCAGACAATCTGTAGGTGGCTTTTGCAAGCAGTTGCAGCAACTCGTTCTAATCGTTGATACGACAATCATTTCAGATCGTATGTGCGTTCCTCAGAAATATTACAAGGATTGTTTGGATTTGTTAAAGGATCCATCGGAAGCGGGCATACGTATGGAATGTGTTGCAGGCCGTGATCGCATCGAGTGCTTGGACTTGATAAATCAGCGTAAAGCTGATGTCCTGGCTAGTGAACCGGAGGACATGTATGTCGCTTATCACACGAAAAACGCCGACTACCGTGTTGTTTCGGAAATCAGAACAAAAGCTGATCCGGAATGTTAGTTTATTATCCGTCTGTTTCTGGTCGAGACGAATAACCGAGACTGAAGAAAACGAGAATAATTGTATCTTTTTTCTCCTTCTCTCTTTCTCTCTTTTTTCGTTTTGAAGCGGACTTCCGTTACGAAGGAATCATTTTGGTCAAGAAGAACTCTAAAATCAATAGTCTACAAGCTCTACGCGGAGCCAAATCATGTCATACCGGCTTTGGACGCAACGTTGGTTTCAAGGTTAGTCGGTTCAAAGAAAGTACTGAAAAATTATCTTTGCTGCAATTCAACCAGTCGTCATTTTATTCATTTCGGAAAGTCGAATAATTCAAAAATTAAAATAAGAAAAAGCCTTGTCAGAATCGACCAATCGGTCTCAATGAAATTCGATATTCACCCATTATGTATTTATTGCTCTAATTTGAAGAAACCAGACTAGAATGTTTTCTTTCATTTATTTTTCTGTTCTTCTGTTTAGATTCCTATCACAAAATTGAAGAATGAGAATGTTCTCAAAGTTTCAATGGATCCAAACCTCTCCGCCACGGAACGGGAACTGAAAGCATTGTCGGAATTCTTCACACAATCTTGTTTGGTGGGCACTTATTCACCACACCCAGAAGCCGATAAACATTTGAGTAAGTCTATGACTCTTTAAGAATCTAGCCTAACTCTCTCTTATTAAAATAAAATGAGAGAGAAGGGACTCTTTAAGAGAACATAAAATTCTCACGCGACTAATTGCAGCGTTCGACTTTTCCCATTCAGCCTTCTTAGGACCTTCGCCTAAATTGAATTTTTCTATTTTATTTTTCATTATTTTCAGAAAAGAAATATTCGAACCTCTGCGCTATCTGTGAAAAGCCCGAGCAATGCAATTATCCCGACAAATTTTCTGGCTACGATGGCGCTATTCGTTGTCTCGACAAGGGTCAAGGCGAAGTTGCATTCACGAAAGTTCAATTCATTAAGAAATATTTTGGTGTAAGTACAAACTTTTGTTAAACTTCGACTAACTTTATTTTGAATTTAAATTTATGAATTTAAAAATAGCTCCAACCCGGTTCTACGGCCGAGGGCAATCCTTCTGAATTTGAATACCTCTGCGAAGATGGCTCACGCCGTCCTATAACCGGACCAGCTTGTTCATGGGCACAACGTCCCTGGACCGGTTACATCAGCAACACCGATTCCGTAAGCGGCGACCAAAAACTTCATAATTTACAAAATCGTTTGGAGAAGTTTTTCGAAAACGGTTTACATGCAGAGAACAAAATAGCTGCTAGTCATTTGCTAATCAATGAGGATGCTGTGTATCATAGCAAACCGAAAGCTGTAGAACCCAAAGAGTATCTGGAACGTGCCGGTTACAAGGATGTGATTGAACGCGATGGAAGTGCTATACGAAAAATGAAGTGAGTAATGAGGTTGTAAGAAGCAGAGGCAGGAATCAAACGAGTCACGATGTGTTTGTTTTCCTTCACAGAATGTGTGTCCAGACCGATATAGAAATGTCGAAGTGTGACGCTTTGCATCGTGCCGCCTACTCGCGCGATATTCGCCCGGAGCTGGAATGTGTGCAAGAGCGCGATTGTATCGAAGCAGTTAAGAATGAGAAGGCTGATTTTGTGGCAGTGCGCGCAGATGATTACAAAGATGCTCGTGCCGAAACACTAAAGCCGATCATCTATGAGCAGAGATCCGATAATGATGTTTATGTGGCCGTTGTAGATCCGCAAACACCTAAAGAATCGATTTTACAATCACCGATGTAAGAAACCCTATAGGAATTCCTATAACACTCACTATTTCATCCTCGATTTTTTTTCTTCATCTCCTCTAGTAATTATGATTCGACCAATGAACGCGCTTCGAAGGCAGCATCGCTATTGAATAAACGTCGCGGCTTAAACGCTTGCCAGAAAGTGGGCAGTAGTGAGAAAACACTAATGATCGTGCATGCAAATAAATTGGAGGAATACAAGAATAAACAACTGCTCTGCGGCAACATGGAGAAGAAACCGGTTACCGAGATGCGTACATGCAATTTTGAGGCCAATCTACCCGTCGCGATTTTCATTCGTGAAAAAATGACTCCGGTCGAACAAGAGACAGTGAAGCATTTGTTCATCTCGCTCTCGTCGAAATTCGGACAGAACGGCAAACTGCAAGATGTTTTCGCTCTTTTCGGAGAATATCAGAAAAATCAAAAGAATGTTATATTTGATGTAAGTACGAGCATAATGATGAATTTTAATGATCGCAATAATAATGACCCGATCGTATCGGCCATAGTTCAATCATATAAATTTTCTTGTTTATCATTTGAAATCTTTTCTGAATCTCTTTATAATTTTTTCATTTCCAGGATGATGCCGTGGAATTGGTGACCGAGCTCAAAAATGACAATCTCAACGAGAATGTTTATAATGAACTTCGATGTAGCTCATAATTGCATTTGACAATTGACAAATTGTCATGAATAAGAAAATAACAATTTTGCCATTTCATAAACATATTATTAAAATACGGGAATGATACGGTAATTGAACTATTTGTACGTTTTATAAGTTTCAATATTATCAGACACGATTGTCAAGATAACGTAAATAGAATTAAAATTAATCTAATCATCACAATAAAATGTTTTTACAAGTTCATTTCTAATTCAATTTCAATTTCAATAAATTCAATTCCAATAAAAAAAAAGAAAAGGAATTTTTTTATTCCAACGTTTTAAATCTTCCGTTTTCGACTGACTTTTTTCGCACTTTTATCAATCTTCTTGTAAAAACAGTGGCGTCCTTTACAAACCCTTTTTAAGATACTTTAGCAGTTTACCTATTGCAGTTTTCCTATTTTTAGCATTTTTTAGAAATAGAGGCCACTCTAATGAGAAAGTCCAGGATGTACCTTTACGTATTAGAAGCGAAAACTAAGTGTCAAGGTTTTCGATACCGGATAGACATACCTTACCAAAACTAATTAAGAGATAAAATATTATCAAGAAGTTAACCACGAGTGAAATAGTAGGTTCGTCTGATCATAGAATAAATTCCCATTTGAAATTCAGAACGCTTACTCACAAACCGGGTGCCTTGTTCCTAAAAATCAACTTAATACGTTTTGCCTGGAGGATGAATAAAAATACATGAGAAGTATGAACTAAAATCCATTCCAAAAACTTTCATCTGTACGAGATTCCATCCACAAAATTCCACAATATAATTAAATAAAAACTGTCTTAAATTGATTATAATTTTTTTTTCTTTTATTACGTGTAGTTAACGCAAAGGGTAAATATCTTAAATTGGTTTTCTTCACCTAAATTTAATTTTAAATATACATTTATCAATCTAGCTCAAAAATGTTTTTTGTTAAATGTTTACCTACATTAAAATATGCTTTAAATTTTTTCGATTATAGATATTCGTATTTGTCTGCTTTGAAATTTATATACGATATTTAGATTTTCTATTATTATCAACCTTTTCTGGAATATATAAATATATATAGTATCGATCCGTTACATATATGAGTACCATCTTAATTTCTACATAAACGGATGTAATAAATAAATGGATGCAATCTAAGGGCAAATGCGAAATCATAATGCGAGCTATTTTCTGAGCTTACAACCATTTTGTTTGGCCAAAGGGGGCCCCATCTTTGGGGGGAGGGTCAATATTCAATACTAGGACTAAATTAATTCCTCTATTTATTGAAACAACAAACATGTTCCTTTTTCTGAAGAATATGAACTGTTTCGCGGTAACAACATTTAGCAGAATATCCTTGAGCGGAATAATCTTCATTTAATACAATAATTATTATTATTTATTCTCTGCGAATAACTTTATTCGCATTTTTTCATTATTTTCCTAATTATTTTTGGTTACTTACATATAATTTAATTTTTGTTTGCCCTTTGGTTAATTGCTTTCAATAATTTAATTACCGTAATAAATATGTCCTTCGTTTGTCCATAAAATAATTACTAAAATTCCTGAACTGATTCCTGATTTCATCAGAATTTCTATCCAAAATTTCTTTCGTCCCAATGAAGTGGCAAGCCTTGGATGTAGTGCTTTAAACCGAACAGTCTCATCCCTTAACGATTACCTAAACCTTCGATCTCGTCCGGTAGAGCATTAATCAAATTATAGTCCTCATTAATTTTCAGTGGTTTCATTCTCTGGGTCATCGTTGTCGTCAATTTTATTATTGGGATCTGATTCTTCCTCCGAATAATCCTCGTCGTGTGTATGGGTTACAGTGCGTGGAGTCTCTGGGCGTAAATGGCGTACAGAATTGCGTTGAATTAAAGACTGAATAAGAGAAAATAAGATATTCATTTCGTTTTTCAATAAGTTTTACTGATTAACGTCTCACCTCTCCTTCTTCTGAGGCTTTATCAAGGTTTTCGTTAGATTCGTTAATCACTTTAGGGGCGTCTATGCTACCAACACCGTCAGTTGCAACACCGTCAGCAACTTCTGACGAGGCGGGTGCCGCAGAACGCATTCCCTCCGCTGCAGCAGAAGTGGTAGTGCCGGATGTATTATTGTTATCGTTCTTGGAACGAGAGCGTTGAATCATAGGTGATTCCATTATGAAACGTTGCTCGTGAGCCACAGTCGATTCGTGCGGCAACAGCATCGCAGGCGCACGGAACATGTACGAAAATGGGTAGTAGATTAGGTTGAGGAAAGTGGCAGCATATAGATCGGCATATCTAACCACTTGACTGGAGAAGAATGTCTGACGCGAACCAGATCGAAAAAGCGAACCCATCATGCCATAAGCCAGATCCATTTTATGAGTCACGTCCCGGATTGAGGTGCGCAATTTCGAGATATCAGGTTTCTCTTTAGTGCTAGAATCCAAATTTCTAGAAAACGGAAGAAGAGGGAGATTAAAAGCGTGCTGGATGCCAACGTGTCGATCACTTACTTATACATATCACCCAGCATAACATCCAGCTGCTGCAACTCAGCAAAGAATTGGCATTTATCCGTCCAGACGTGCAATTCCTGAACCAACTCGGGCACAATCAAAAAAGTTCGCCATCCGCGTATTTTCTTCGATTTAAGAATGTCGCCGAAAATATGATCGCCGATATAGAGGACATCTTTTCCCTTAGCATTAATAAATGATGTGAATACGTCACACGATCCACCCGAATATACTTGACCTTGCTGCAGCGGACCGATATGAGTGCCGATTTTCAGGGCTCCGGTGGTCGTGTCGACCTGACGTAAGATCGTACCTTCACCGAAAAACAAAGGTTTGCGTGCATCGACAACGATGATATCGAAATACGTTTTCCAATTGCGATGAGGCTCTTCGGGTTTGGCGCCATGAGGAAAATCGAAAAGGTACGTCATTATTTTATCGGTGAATTTGTAATCGCTGTTCGTGAGTAGAAATACTTTGGCACCAGATTCCCGTATACGAGATAATACCATTGGCAATCGTGGATCCTTTTTCACATAATAATCAAGATTCTGGAAATGATTTTTTGTTATCGAAAAAAAAACAGGATTAAATTATTTTCAAGAACCGCGAACGTTTGTGGGGTTGCATTACCTCGGTGGTCTTTTGTTTTAAATCGCCTTGAATATGAACCCAATCAACAGCTCGTCTTACATCCTGGAAAATCGATTTGAAAGACATAAAAAGTTCACCGGCTTTGACTCCAGTTCTATCTCTACGAGGAAGAAGAGAAAATAGAAGAGAGAAGATTAGAGAATTAGCTCTTTCTTTAAACAAGATTAATCCTTCTAAACTAATTTAGATTAGAGAAAATGTCCAAAAAGATACTTTAAAAATTAGCATAAGCGTAAATTAATGGAATTATTTAATTGGCGACCAAAAAAAGTAACGGAGGCAGGGAGAAATAAAATTGAAAACAATGCAAAAGGAATTAATTCCACCAAGTGCTTTTTGTATCACAACTATTACTACCGGAACTCCTATAAACATAATTCAAGAGGAAGATCCGCGTTCGTGTTTATGTATCATTATTCCTTCTCGTCGACTCCGTCTGCCCTTTAATAACTGCTTGTCTCTTAGAGATTTACTCGGAGGATAATAAAATACAATAAAAAAACCAAGATAAAAGAAATAGCATAAAGTTTTCTCTTCTTTGATGCTTCCTGTCAGCACCCACGTAGGCGTGGACACATGCACAGTCATGCAGACACGAAAAATGAAAAGGGGATGATTAAAGTTTGCCATTAAGCAAATAAAAACAGGCATTCAAATTCAAAGCATTACCATAAAAATAAAAAAAGTTAAGCGCGAGTGATCTTATTGTAAAAATGCTGCTTTACAAACATTTCACAGACGCTAAAAACGTTCCCTTTAAAAAAGTCAAGAAGATGTAATGATGAAAGTTTTTAAAACATATTTTAGTGTTATTTTCCTTTAGAAATTATTTCTATAAAAATTTTAGGTTTTTTATTATTTCCATCGTCGTAAAAAAAGGAGTTTCTCTAATGCATAGAGTGCTAGAGGATAATAGGATAGAGGATAAGAGGTATAATAATATAAATAATAAAAACAAATTACTAAAAAATTTTAAAATTTTTCTATGACCGGAATTTCCTTAAAATTGATGGCATTATATATCCTCCGTCGAAATTGTTGCTCCTTCTGATATAAATCAATTGTATTTCGATTAGATTCTTTACTTCGATGAAAAGAGTTTTCAATCAGTTTTAAGCCATTGAGATTTTATTTTCAAAACGGTTTTTTATACTTCGTTAATTCTATTTTCCATTCCATGAGGTAAAAATTTGCTCCTTAGACAATTTTGTAAAATTCGTAGCCTTTCGTTCTTTCTATACACGTTCCTACTTCCACTCCGATTCTCTCATTCCCGATTCTCCTGACAGACGTTTTCAGTTTTTTCACTTTTTATGTGCTTAAGACATTGTTGTTGGCAAAGGAATTTACTAAATTTTCTTAATATTTTTTGTTCTATTTGCTTGGCTTAAATTCGCTTTCATTACGGCGACGAAAATTGGATTCACGAAGGTGCCAAGATAGAACAAAACGGAAAGGTGTCAGAATGATTAAGTGTTCAGAATTTAACTCAAGAAAATTAACTTGCTTGGATAAGAGGAAGAAGCAAGTTAATTTCCTTTTGCACTTCTTGCATCAACTTCAAAATCTCAAGGAGATTAACGAGAAGAGCACTTTCTTAATTTCACAAGAGAAATTTGGTTATCGATTGAAAACGTAAAAGGAGAAAGGAAGTACCCTCTCTCTCCAAAATGCACCGACTATTGTATTTCTTCTGTTTCCATTGAAGAAAAGGAAGGTCTTAAAAACTCCTTCAAAATAAGCCAAACAGTTTTATTGAAAATGAATAAAGAGGGGCAAAAAAACTATATGAATAATTTATTGATGAAGAATAGATTCATCAATCTTGTCATTATCATTGATGTTTATTATGGCTATTATTGCTTCATTAATATTATCATTACCGGCTCATTAACATTTCTATTGAACATTATTGCAAATATTATTTTATTTGCAAATACTTTTAGTGACTTTTTTGACATTTTTATTATAAATCATATGAATAGCAGAAATTTCAGTTAACACTCTTTTCATAAAATTGAGGACCTATTTTAAAAAAAAACTCATAAATAATTCATTGAAATTAGATCAATTACGATCGGGTTTGGTGACAAATGGTATTATCACTAATGCCGTAATTATTAGTATTTTTATGATCATTTTGTATTTTTCTAAAATTATTTCCGTTTATCTGTTTAGCTAGTTAGTATATATTCGAGGTTATCTTAAAAATTATTGGAAATTATTATAATTAGAAAATTTTCCGTTAGCAAATCACAAATAACAATAACGAAAACAACCAGGGGGTTCATATCAATAACCAACTTGAACTGAAACTCAAATGTAGATTAAAAACAGTAAATAAAGCATAATAAACAGTGGCTTTATCAACAAATAAATATAAATACAAATAAATATAACCTTCTGTAAGAATTGATTATTAAAAATAACTGAGTGTAATCGCAATCTAAATAAATCCGAAACTAGTCTTATAAAACAGGCTATTCAAGGGATTAATCCTGAGTTATAGAAAATCCAATTTCTCTAGTGGGTTAAGAAGCCAAAAGAGAAATTGAGAAGTGTCCAATAACAAAAATAAATCGAAATTCAAAATTAGAAAACATTTAATTTATTTTAAATCCATTTGAAATAAATGGCCCAAGAGGTGAAGCGTAGAAGGGAAGCATAATAAACCTGTTTAATTTGAGAGTAGTTAGAGCCGAATATCGGAAATATTCTGAAGGGTGGGCTACCAGAAAAATTGGCTGATCGAAAGGCATTTTTGTAAAGAATTTTTGTAAAGAAGAGAAACTAATATTTTCATTTTTGAGAAATATTTTAATAAGCAAATAGCTTTGCAAAAAATATATGTGAAACATTAAAACCGCTGCGTTGTAATTATCAGCCCCTACGATACGATACGCCTTCAAAAATAAAGATTTTGAAAAATATTTCAATAAAAATAGGAAACAAACGATTCAAGGTTTCAATGGAAAATTTAATAATTTATTATTCGCCAGAATATATTTCTTTCACACATATATACATATTCCTTTTTATATTTATTTCCTTATTTCAATTAAAAATGTTTTTAAATCATTTTGATAATCAGTAAACGCAATCAAATATAAATTACATTTTAATGGAAAATTCAAAGTGGGCTTAAATATTATTCGAATTCGAATACGAGTCCACTTCATTAATGAATTCATAAATCATTATCTCTTACCTGATATATTCTGAATTGTTTGTAAAGAAGTCCACTAGACAGGCCAATAAATACGTTTCCGGTAAATTGAAAAGTGTATTCAACACATAAACACGTGACTCGTCCAATTTCAGAAATTTATTCGGATACAATTCGTACACCTGATGACTGAAAAAGGGAATGTATGAAATTAAAATGTATAAAAGTAAATATGAAAAAAGAAAATATGATTTATAAGAACTTATTTTTTTGTGATACGAAGTAATAAAGGATAAAGATGATAATGTTATGGAGGCGACGTGGGCGAGGACAAAAATGGAGAAGAGAAGGAGAAAGACATCTCCTGGGATACTTACTGTTTGAGAAATTCGAAGCCGTGAACACAAACCAAAATATTACCATATGCATCGACCTTAAGCAGGTTACCGTACTGAGTGTCGAACCAGAGACCACGTACCGGAAATGATGGATCGTATTCAAATTGCAGGATCTCTTTGGGATAACCCATACTGACAAGACGCTGTTTAACCAAATCAAAACCAAGCTGTTCATATTGCGGGGATTTATATTCTACAAAAAAAAAAAAAAAGAAATGGGAAAATTGAACCGAGATGAGGGCAAAATTATAATCCATGATAAAATAACAAATACTGATTGGACTGATGAAGGATAAAAGTTTTGCATTTCTCAGACGTTAATATTTGTTAGAGGATGCTTAACAATATGGTTAGATATAAGCGAATGTATGTATGTATGCATCCGTTCAGATATGAGACTGTATTCGTGCAGATTCATTTTAACGTCTGTACCGAATTGGTTGTTAAAACTTTACCTGCCAACGTATAATCCATATCGAAGCCATAAAATTTAATATTCTCCAAATGCAAGGATCTGTTGACAAAAATTCTGCAAAGAAAAGAGAGGGGAAATTACTTTTAGTTTATATATTGAAACATACGTGTCCCAGTGGCAGGAGAGTGGGTGTGCACGTGTGTGATTGTGTGTGTGTGTGTGTTTGTTAAAGATAATTTCCTTAAAAGGAATCAAAACAACAAATTAGTGAGAAATCTTAGCAGCAGCTTTTTCATTTCTTCTCCTTAATTTATTCCTATTTTAAACTGGATTTTAAAATTAGTATTGTAATAAAATAATTTTAATTATTGAGATTATAAATAAAGTGAACAGACAAGTTGCAAACAGACAAATTCAAAATTTTTGATTTATAATATAATTTCATTTAGTTCTTTAAAATTGTCGTCGATTCATTGGCATATGTTTTTAATGGAAACACTTGGAGAAGTTCTTAAAAATCATAGAGACCATAAAAATCTCAATTAAGAAATTTCATTTAACGTTCATTGAAAGTTTTGCTCATTCAATATTTCAATAATTTCCTTAATGAGACCTTAAAAAAGGTTGGTATAAGAATTGAAAGAAATATGAAGTTAGTTTAAGTTGTCTAATTTTTTTTTAAAACGTCCCTATATCTTCCCTTTTGGTATTTCTTCTACCAAAGGAAATAGTCAATTAACTAATAAAGCTGTTAATAAACTTAATCTGCACGTAACGCAAGAACAATTTGGGAACAATAAATCGAAGGCTTTATTTCGTGAATTTTATGGAACAAGATTTTTCTATAGACTTTGTTAACGTTAAATTATAATTATTAGCATTTATAGTTATTGATTTGTTTTTTATTTATTGTTTTTTCAATTGATTTTACAATCCGGGATTTATTTTGGTTAACTTTTTCCTTCCGTTAAGTTTATTAAATACTTAATTATGTTTGGATATCTTTATTGTTTGCTGATAAGCTTAGATATTTTTTGATGAGGTTAATATTTTAATAATTATGTTCAACATTTGTAATACACTTTTTTTCTGAAACTCTGAAAGGGCAGAGAGTACCCGTTCCTAAAAATTGCATGTGTATTACTTCCAACATTTTGTTTGGAACAATATAATTTAATTTAAAATTAAAATTAGATTGATCAATTTAATCAACCCTTTTATTGGAGTCCAGTGTTATAAACTTTTGCTTTTACTTTTCCTCAAATCTAATTAGAATTTGCTTAGGATTATTTAAGAGAGTACTACTAAAATTAATTTTATGCTAAATTCGAATTAACTTAGAAGAAAGCATTACATTTGACATAATGTTAATTCAATCGATATGATAATAATTTATGATGAGAAAATAAAATATTAAAACACAACAACCATAGCATACGAATTATCCTTAGAAATGAATTTAAGGAAATAAATCAAAGGAAAATTTGAAAAATCAGTAGAAAGGAAAAAATAGGAAAGCTAAGAAATATCTGTTTAAAATCTTAAATTCGTGGGAGGAAATGAATGAATCCATCACTCGGCCGATGAAGTTTGGTAATAAAAAATGTGACGCGAAACCAATTTTTAATAGAGAGGAAAAGAATTCAATATTTCACCATATTGCTCTTAGGGATAGTGCTTTAAATTTTCAAGAATTATTAAATAAAATATTAAAGATTCATAAAAAATCTAAACAAATTTGTTTTCGAATAGATTTCATTAATAAATTCGTATCTAAATACATAATCTGGTAATTTTAGACGCTAGTTTAAGGTTTCAATACATGATTATCATGTATGTGTACGCACAACCACCCATCGGGCCCAGTTTAAAAACCTTTTCAACTTTTGATGCCAATATTTTTCTATGACAAAACTTTCTTAAATCAATGTTACTCGCTTTTATTTTCGTATTGCCGTAACCCTTACACCGCCCAGAAATCATTTATTGTGTTGGCATCATTGGGTGACGACGCCACAGGAAACATGAAAGCCAAGATGAAAATGTTGGATGACTCACAAGAGAAAAGACATGCGGTCAACTCAATGGAAAACATTGCAAAAATATTTGCAACAAAGAAGCAAAAAAAAACACAGAAAAACTGCCACTAAATCAACCCGAATTCATTAAAAATGAACAATGGCACAGTTTATAAAAGCGTGCTGTGAACCGAATACAGTCGGAGAACGGGTAGAAGGAGGTCCAGAAATGGTGCTTTCTGTCATTTTTCTCCGTTATGCGAAAAACATATGATCATAACATGACCTCTTGATAACAATTCCCCGGATTTTTAATTCTGATGGTGCAATGCGACGTGGAAGCCATCCAGCGAGTTGTCAAAAGTATACACGCTCGAATGAGCACACAGGGTGTTCCACAAGAGATGCCAAAAGGAAAATTACAATATGTAAATTCTATTGAGACAGGTAAATAGGTTGTGCCTATTTCCTGCCCGAAACGGTATATTATATGGATATTACATAGAAGAATTTCTGACAAAATACAATTATTATAAATTTTTCTCATGGTTATACAAACAAATTAGTTAAGTTTAAAACCATTACGAATTGGTTAAGGTAGTTAAGAGTTCAGGACGTTAAAGTATTAAACGTATTAAACTAATTTTAAGCCCAATTGGAGGTCCCTGAAACAAAAGAAAATCGTTTCTTATAATTATGATCGTTTCTTAACTCTGCTCCTTCTCCTTAATCTTGAGCTCAAACACCCTGTATATTTGTGGCTACACGGCAGGATATCTGGGTTACATTGTAGGTGGTTGAATATAAATGCACATACACAAGTGTCGCATATTTAGCTTTATCCAACTTCATTAATGTCGAGTAAGCAGAAAGTTAGCGCATGTTTTTTTTCCAACCCTAAAAAAATAATGGAAATTTTTGGCTAAAAATCAAAAATCATGAATAAAAAAAACCAAAAAAATCTCGATTTTTTATAGCTTTATCAGATGCAAATTAACGTTTTTGTGGTTTTTCATTCATCTCGTTTAGCTCTACTAAAACTACGAGAGCACCCCAGAGAGAGAGAGAGACTGAGAGGCAGTGTATCGAAATGAATGAAAAGAATTTCATTCTTTTTTCCATCGAAATGATTCTGGATGTGATGAGGGTTAACTTGTGATACGGAAGGATATGAATGAAGAGAGATCAACCAGAAATAACGCTTAGGTCCCTAAAAGTGCATAAATAAATTGGTCGAATTAATTCATTGGATTCACAAGAAATGCCCTAATGACAAAAGTATAATTTAATAATTCTTAAAATTCAAACTAATTGTAAACAAATAAAAGACCCTCCTTGAAATCAGAAATTTATTTTACCGATAATTTTGGTGTTTATAAAATTATTGCAATCACGACGAATCAGAAATATCTCACGTCCAATTTACAATATTTAAAATATTGACAACAATAAATCTTCTTTCGGAATTACGAAAAGATAATAAAAATAGTTTTTAATGTCACAAAAATGATCATGAAGTGTCGTAAATTTTGTTAAGAGCAATTCAATTGACGATAAATTAAACAAACGACACGAAAATCAATGGCAACCAAAATGATTTATCATAAGAAAATAAAATACAATAATATTTCGAAATTATTCTCTTTTTCTATTTTATGGCGATTTAAAAAAAATTCGACCATGGCTGTGGCCAAAGAAGAAGAAGCACACAAACGAGTAGCCAACACAATCTGGTCATAATTGCAATTCATTTGCCAAAGATTAGATTTGATAAAGTCTATGAATGACAATTAACATAATAAAAGAATTTAGCAAGCGAAAAAGGAACAAAGCGAAACAGAACAATAACAAAAATGGTGATCAATCAAAATGTCAGGAGCGCAATGAAGCAATCGTAATGACGATTACAATTAAAATAGGCGACGATTTATATAAATGCCGGATGACATTAAGTCAACAAAGCAAAAACCAGAGTGTGGAAATACGGTCGGGGCGAAAGGCAGACGACGAGGAGGCTGCACGCTTAACAAATGTCTGATTAATGAACTCGCAAATTCGAATGTATTAAACGCCATTAAAGAAAGTCATCAATGGCTTCCTATTCCAAATATAAACCAAAATTCTTTAATCGTCATAAAATCACGATGATGTTGGCAATGAATTGGCCAACAACAACAACAAAAATGACAACAATAAAAGCGACTTTTGTCAACAAATTGTGTTGAAAATTGCAATTATTTGAGATAAACAAAATAATGCAAAGGATTAACGACTGCATGCCATTTAGATAATATTTCAAAATATTAATGAGTTTATCTAAAGCAAACAATGCCCTAAGGTTTGGGGGAAGGGGTGGGGAAAAGGCTGAAATTTATTCGTTAAATATATTTTTTATTTTTGAAATATAATTTTTGGTAGGAAAAGGAAATAATTGCTCATTTCGTAAACTCGGAAAATTAAGAATTATTTATTTTTTTAAAATTAATGATCATTATCTCTTGATGATAAATATTGTGACATATGTTTATATTTATTTTAAGAGAAATTACTTATTCACAATATAAATAACGTTAATTGTTCTTCATGACTAAACTCTTTTTTTCGAAAACTAAACCATGAAACATCTGAAAAGAATTAAATTTTAATTTTAATTTTAATTTAATTTCGTATATACGAAATAAAGTTCTTTAACACAAGTCTTGACCAAGCAGTAACTATACTAACGGAAGTAGTAAACAAACCCTTCAACGTATAGAAAAAACTCACTCATTTCTCACGGAATATTGCGCTTCGACATAGAGTAAGAAATAACAAGAGTCCGAATCTGGTACAAGCAAATTTTTCTATGGAGGGTCCAACAATGGACTCCCTTTTTACTCATTCCTGAGTGTTTTTGGTTGTTAGTCTCTTTTTTTCACTCTTTCATGTGTTTGCACTGTCTCCCGGAGACTTCGTTTCGTGCTACCGTTGTTTTGTTTTTGTTTGCGTTGGTTCGACAACGATGGCAATGCGTGAGAGCACACGTTGTCTGCCATGTCTGTTTGTATTATTCGTACTCAATGAAATTTGCTTACTTTCGTCGTGTGTCTGTATATTCTTTGCTTTAACCGCGGTGTATATTTGCCGAAATTCAGAATTTTTGTCTGCGATTCGACCTGACAAGGCCGTTTTAGAAAACTACTACAACTCGGACAGCGAGCAGTTATCAGAAGTGAACTTATTATTTCTTACTCTATGACTCCTTATTATATTATGTTGTCAGGGACGGAACAGGTAAAGGCATGTATTGGCATGACTTTGTCACTTGGGATACAGACGTACGTTCGTTTCTTTTGTAGCTTTCTGGTAAATTTTAATTTTTTCCTTTCTGTTCGTTATTGTACTTTGAATACGTATTCCCCTCCTGACTATTATACATAACGTTGATTTTTATTGATATTATTATTAATAATGTTGCTAACATTTATTTTTCTAAGGATTACTTTTTATTATTGTCGAGCAATTTTAATGTGTTCTACTCGTATATCATTGGAAAAATATGACGGTGGGTTGTGCGTAACTATAAATTGTACAGTAAGGATAACGTTTGATATATTTTTAAATTGAATTTGTAATCGAAAAAGGAATTATGTGGGAGAGAGCCTGTTTTTAATGCTCGTATACATTTCTGTTCATTGCATTTCTTCCTTTCACACGAATTTCATGCGGGGCAAAATAGCATCCAATAACAAAAATTATAGTTTTTAAACAGGATGCGTTGTGCATAAAAGAGCTACTCTAGCGAGCTAACAATAAACTGACAATAACAGTGGTATAAAAGTAATAAAACCAAAAAACGGTTATCAGAAGTGAACTTATGGCATAAATTATTTTGTCCATCTTGATTTTTCAACCGCCCATAAACAATGCTTCCGAAGTAAAACCAAAATTAAGAAATCGACTAATTTTACCCTGTGCTCGTAACAGGCACCCGAGAACCATTCAGGTGTTATTATTTTGCAGTTGCTTATCATTAATTCTTTTATTCCTATTTCTTGTATTTGAGTTTTGAATAAATGAGCAAATACGGATATATGTTTACGACACACCTCGTAAAAGCAATCAGATGGAGCAGTTAGTTTTCCAAAATCACAGCGGTGATTATAATTTTTATAGAATATGAAATATTCACTGGGTGCAGTAAGAACCTCACCCTCTTTTCTAATTATTGTGTTGCATAATTCACAATGCAACTTTGGGAGCACATTATGCGCGACATATCCTACAAAATATCTTAAGGATGGTAAATCAGAATCGATAATGATACTATTTATAATTGGTTCGTCTAAAGCGTAGATTTCAGCCGTGTCATCTTCGGATACAATATCTGGTTGCTCATTTAGGGAACTAAGGTCTATATCGGAAGATAAATTTTCAGTAGAATAACTATCGACGTTATCTACACCAACTTCACAGTTACCTAAAGATGATGACCGAACCAATTTCCATGACATCAATTTAGCTATAATCCCATTTACCTCCGCAGCAGATGGGAATCTATTATTTCCTCCCTTTTGTCGGAGGATTGAGAATGTATTTTCTAGTCGATCTTGATTGAATAATTTGGTTAAAATAAAAAAAATATCGTTTTGGGTACAAAATATTTCATCTGCAAATTGCAAGACGGCGTTAAGAGTTACTTTCATGCCTTTTAAAAAAAACACTTGTTTTTTGTTGTCTGTGAAACGAATGTTTTCTAAATAAGTTAGAAAATATTTGATGAACTTATAGGGCTCATTGTTTAATTGTAGAGCAGAACGATAACAGTTATCAGAATGAAGAGATATACTATTAAGGCAATCGAAAATTTTATCTATTTTTTCTATAAAATCTGCAGTAGCTATTGCAACTTCAGAACTACATTTTTTGAAGCCATCAGTACTGCAGATTGTTCTAATGGCAGCTTGAACTGTTCTACTGAATACTTGCGTAGCTAATTTAACCTTCATTTTTTCGAACTGTTTTGGGTGAATATGTTGACTGGTTAATTTTGGGCACAACTTAGTAGTAGCGTTTTGTTCTCGATCCCATAGCTCTCTTATAACATTGAAACTGACAACACCATCCGGTGTGATCAAATCGCAATTTAATAGACCGTTCCGCAATGACTTAACTAAATGCGGAAAGTCATACATGAAGAATACTTTTACTCCATTAAAAATAAAAAAAGGATTTTCAGGACAGATGTCAAAGTTGCTAAAAGTTTTCCTATTTGCAGAGCCTTGATCGCAAGTTATTGCCCTAATCTTTACGCCTATTTCATTTAACAATTTTAGATTTTCTAATATTATATTGCTTATACAGTCACCAGTTAACCCCTTTTCAGAAAAAAAATAATTCAATAATATAGACCAATTCGCAAAAAGGCCTTTAACCATAAATACGCATACTTGACTTGCTTTCACACTGCTTCGGAAAAAGCCATTGTTTTCGAGTCCATCAATGAGATCCAATTTCTCGTTGTATTTTAATTCATTTCGAATTGACATTTCATCGAAAACCATAACAGCAAAATCCTTGTCCAAGGGCCTCAAATCCCTTAATTTCTTTTGTATAGCCTCAAAACTAGTATTGATAAATCCTGGTTGAAGATTTTTAATTGGCGCCCAATTGTTTATAGAATCTTCATGTGGCAAATTAATATTTAATTTATTTCTTAAAAATAAATAAGATTTTCTTGATACGTAGAACATATTTTGTGCCAAATATTTGGATTCCTCGTCATACGTTTTTTGACGGGATCTAATCAACATTTTACAAAAATTTTTCGTTTCTTCACTTATATTTGGTACAGAATCAATGGCTTTTATTGCACCTTTTTTACCTGTAGCGTGAAGGGTTTTTAGTTTCATATTCGACTTGCGCAGATTTGCATTCTCCTTCAATAATTGAAAATATTTTTTTCTGTAAAAGCTTACATTTTTTGTTTGTTTTTCACAATTCTTGCAAAAAACTTCATGTTGGTTTGAATTACCTACATCAAGTGAGCACAGTGTGCTTACGTCGTCAATGGAGGTATCATTTATAAAAATTGGTGTAACACCAACTTTTAAGCGCCTTTTCCCTATATCAGAAACTGCAAAATGCTTATCGCATATTTTCAGTTTCTTTTCGTAAAATTCCAAAGGAATCTCACATTTTTCTCTCCAAATTTGCCCCATTGGTTGATCCACTGGAGGAAATTTAAAGAATCTTGCATTGCTTTCATATCGACGAGATCGTCGGCATGAGGCAATGCAGCATACATCATACTTCTTTCGCAAATACATGTTATCGATCCGAAGTTCGCAACCATAATGAAATGTGTAAAAATAAAAATGAAAAAAATCAGCTATTAACGCTTTCCAACAAGCGAACATTACGCACAATACTCCCTCGCAAACGGAATAGCGAAAGCACAACAGAGAAGAAAAGTACACGAAATCATATACTACCACACTAAGTTAACAATATCGGAGAACAACAACAATGCTTTATTATTTTCTCAGTTATTTAATGCGCTCATATTGGCGTAACCGCTCACACTTCAAACATAATGAAACGGAGCATAAACTGAAATGCGAACAGCGCCCCGAAGAAAATAACTATATCCATTCGGCTGCTATCGTTTCTCAACCATATTTTCACTCTATGCTTCCTTCGTTCACCGTCCTGACCGACCGCTTCTAAGTTGACGGTGAAGCGAATTTGAGTGATTCGGACTCTTGTTATTTCTTACTCTATGGCTTCGATCATAAAGCAATCATCATCGAAACTCGATGTCTGTGTGAGGTCGTCATGACCGCAAGTAAATCCAGCAGCAGTAGCCGCAGCGCTATCTATATCCCCATCGTCGTCACCATCGTCACCACCATAGTAGTCACCATAGTTATCGTTATGTTCAATCTCATCCACATTATTTTGTGATGTGAAACAAATGTTCGCTTTAGCACCTCTCAACGACTCATAGCAATCTATCTTCCGGGGATTTCGCGATGAAAAATTGCTTTGACAACATTGCTTCTTATTTGTTGTAATAAACTCCTCACTGTCTTTTGTTGTCTCCAGCACATTGAACTCAGCGGTAGCGGTGACAATTGTAGTTTTATTAAGGGCGTTCTTGCCATCACTATTGTTGTTGCCGCGGTTGTTGAGCAACGTAATATCATTTTCCAAAATGTTACAAACTGATGTGCTTGGATTTGGATTTATGTTAAAGTTGTTTCGATTCATCACAGCCTCTCCTCCTTCACTGACTCCTTCAATTTCATTGTCATCGTAAACACTTTCACAATGCCCCTCAGCCGTGTCGCTTCCACCAAGAGCATCTTCCCGAAACGAGGACAAATCCTCTGGTTCGCAGGTTACGTAAATATTGGCAACGACGTCATTAGCAATGCTGTTTTGCGTCGCGTAGGAATTGCGGCGAGTATTAATACTCATCTTGTGATGGCGTGTGAAAGGTAGAAGAAGATGCGCTAAAGACTCTCAATTGTTTTCTTTGTCAATTGACGCAATAAGCTACAATATTCAACGTCCTTTGAAGGTAAAACTGTTTCCAAAACTTTTCTTATTTCAGGATTTAAATTATTGAAAATTAAGTGTTTACAGTTGTTCCTTTTTCCTTTTCCTTTTTTCGGATTATAAAAATATTCGAATTTTCGAAAAATTCGATTTTTAATATAAAATCCGGGAGTACGTTCTTAATTGATTTTTTATGAAAACATTGAATAGAAATATTCAGCACACCTGAAATGTTTCCATATGTTTATTCATTTAATTAGAATTGAATTAAATTCAAGAATTAGAGTTGATTTAAACCACTTATCGATCGATTTTCAGTGGCTGGCAAACTGTCCTTTAGTTCTTCCGTCGGCAAGATCACATCTAGTAATTATTATATTTTTCATTGACCCTTTTGGTTTTTATCACTCTTTAATAGTTTTTAAATTTTCATTTTTTTTCTATCGAGATTCACATTATTTGCAATACTTTTTTCATCACACTTTTATTAATTTAACTAATTATAATGAAATCGCGCGTATAATTTTTGAACGTTTGTTTGTTTATAATTTTTAAATTTTTAAAAAAAAATTAGAACAATTTTCTTAATATTCCATGAATAATTTTCTTAATTTTCTACCAATTCAAGATAAGAAAGCTTGTCAAATTATATTGAAAATGGAATATTTTTCTGAATAATTTTTTTACAATAGTTGAAATTTTCTTTTCATAAGAGATTATTATTCTTTTCACAATTTCTTTCAGTTTTATAAAAATAATAAAAAGTTCGTTTGAGTCAATTAAATGAGTTTTGTCTGATATATAAGTAAAAAAAACCGTTGAGATTTTTTATATGACCCGAAAATTTACTTTTTTTAAAAATATACACTTTTTGGAAGAATATTAGCCAAGAGTGCAATACATATAAATTACATCTTCTCGCATATTTACATCTACTACTTGCTGGTTTTAACCCTCAACCTCATCATCATGCAATAAAACATGATAATTAGTTTAACTCAAAGACGAATACGACACTGTCTCAAACCGCTAGATGTTAAACAGATCTTAATTTTATGTTCTCGTTTTGAAAAATGAGTGTTTCAAAAGTAAACGATAGTCACGACACAACCGACGGGGAAGGGAATGCTTCTCAAATGCTTTAATATGAAATTAAGTGAAAATAATTTACATAAAGAATTTAGAAAGTGGTGCAAATAAAGAAAATATTGTAGAAACATAGAAACAAGAACAATAAAGCATGCCACTCAAAGCGACTGACTTAAAGTAGTCAGACACAACAACAACAACAACAGCGAAATAAGTATGAATTTTACTAGGGGCACTCGAGTACGTTATAAACGTAAAATGTAATACACTCAAAACAACACCGCTCTTTTACTCTACGAGTTATTAGAAAAATAACTGAGAAAAATAAGTAGTAGAATAAATAAAAACAAGAACTGCTTTGATTTTATTACTGACGCGAAATACAGACGACCTAATAGAACTTATGAATTTAATAACGATGACAATAATCATTACGGTTGATGATGGTAATAATAATGATAATAAAACGGATAACATCAGGTAGATGTGGATTATAATGATGATAATGATGTCAATGATCGAATTAAATTTCAGCAAAGGTCACGAAATTCTGTTTTTTGAAACAAAATTATTAGCAATTAAACAACAGGAATAAATGAAAAAAATAAAGCAAAATTAAATTAGGGATAGGTTTAGATTTGCAAACCAAAAGTGGCGACTGTCAGGACACAATTTTCTTAATAAATGTATTCACTTTTACTTAATTAAATACAAAATAATATCTGCAGATTATTAATCGCAAATAAACAGTCTTAATGTGAAAAGGAATGTCATAAGGCAAAATTAATATCACTCACCGTGGAGATTAATGAACCAAAGAAAGGACCATGAATATAAACAAGTTTTTTGATCAGTGGAATAGTGCTTGAGCAAAAAATTAAAAATAAATGTCCGATTAAGAAGAATTAATTTCCAAAAGTAAATATTTATTAATAGTAATATCTTTTTAATAAAATTGCGTAGAAGAATTTTGCGGGCCTCGATAAACGAACACGTTTATCAATTTATTGCAATATTTATTTCTATATTCCTGAGCAACTAATAAGGACATAATTTCCCTGTCTCGCAAATTTACGTCTCTCTTAGAAAAGTTTGAGCGGTTTTCCCATGACTGGATCGTATTGATGGCCTGAAATATCGAGTAATACTCGCCGGACTGTCTCAGGAAAAATATCTGCTCCGAAGATAAGATTTCAATTATTTGCGAAGATAGCTAAAAACCATTTGAATGATATATGCCTTGAAATGCTTTGTTCTATTACAACAAAATTGTGATGCATTCATTGCTCAGTCCGGTCTTTGCATGATTTGGTTACTATTTTCTTCCAAATCTCCTGACCCAATTGGCTTACCAAAAGGTTATTGAAAATCAATTGGTCTAGTGTCTTGAAGGTTTATACCGGCGAAAAGGATTGTCGATAATAATTGTCGATATTAATTAAACTTTATCATATTAATTAATATTAAATAAAATTTACCAATAAAACCGCGGAGATTTTTCCTCATGGCGTAATAGTACAATTACATTTATTTATGAAATCCAAACCTTAACGGAAAACGTCCAAATATTTATCAAAAAATTTTTGAAATCTGTAAAAGTATTACATTAAAAAAAATCATGTCTTGTTAATTTAATCGATCATTTTTTAGTTTTATTGTAATCTCAGCAAATTATGTTCTAAAAAATATCCCTTAGACATTCTCTTTACAAACTCAATACGACTCAATACGAAGTGCATTGCGTTGCAAAAAATGCGCAATAATAAATAAAGAAAAAGCTTTGAAAAGATACGATTTTCATGCAAACTTTTCCTTTTTCCTCATTCTTCCATATCTATATAATTTTAAATAATCGATTTACGAAATAAAAGAAATTGTGAAACGAAGAAAAATTGTTTTAAAATCAATTGAAAAATGTACAACTTTTTTGATCTGTATAATTACAAAAAATATTCAAGTTACAATAAAATATTTTTTTTAAAATAAGATATATGTATATATATATATTTGAATACACGAGCTAACAACGATCACCACGCACACATTCGAAAGGCTTACGTGATTAACGTCTCGATGCCATAAATCTGGTTCTTTTCGAATTTATGCTATTTGTTTTTATTGATTATTTCGTTAACGCGTTTAAATTAGAGCGCTTTAAAAATCAAGCCTAACTCACGGTTAGTCTGTTGATGTGCGACTGCTGCATAGGGTTTGTTTTTTCAACGTCGACTTTTCGACGTACCGAGAAATGCATTGAAAACAACTAAGAGTTCGTTTAGTTCGTAGCGCAATCGGTTTTTTGTTTTCTCGTTAATTGTGTGACTAAATTAAATTTTATGCAAGCATATATATAATATTTATATTATATCTTGTTGGATTGCTACTGCTGTTGCTACTGCGATTCATGTTGACAGACAACTCGTCGTTATTGTTGACATAGACACACTTTCCCAAAGAGCAAAGCCACTGATAGCTCTTGTAGGTGGTAAGAGAAATTAGTCAGTTGCGTAAATGAAAGAGAATAGAGATGAGGGTAGAGACGTCATTCGATCTGACGTCAAAAGTATCTTTAATTCAACGCTAGTGTTGTTGTTATTATTATTACTGGTTGAAAAAATGTAATTATTATCACATTAGATTAGGTTTTTTGTTGAATTGGGTTATCACAGCCTCAAAAAATATAGAGATTTTTTGCAGAGAATTTAATACATCAAATTTACTGACACGTGCCGTGCCGTAGCAATCAGATTTTGCAAGACCTTCGTAAGAATTATTAGAACGCAGTAGGTGACCATTTCATATCATAAAAAAATGAGAAATAGATTAGAAGGAAACAACCAGAGAGAAATGAGAATTATTTATGATTACAAAAAAATTACGAATTTAAAACGTTTGTTTATTTTCATTAAAAACAGTTTGTAAATTAAAAACATTTACGATATTCTCTCCCTAATTCATTATAATTTCATTGACAAATCTCTTCAATGATAAAGTTCAAACACGTCCTATAAAAAACCCCAACGCGACCCATAAAAAGCAATTTCCTTTTTGAAAACACGAAAAAACTTTCAATTTGATTTAATGTTTTTGAAAAACGTCACTCACACAGTTGTTATTGTTGTTGTACGGCATTTAACAAACTTAACAAGGTTTGAATAGAGAAGAAAAAAGGTTTTATATATTCAATTGAATTCTGACAATGACCGCGGGAGAGATGAAAAAAATTAAAACGAAAGGTCGAATTTCACACATACGAACAACTTAACTTGTAAACCATATGAATTATCAGACACATTAACAATTTTGTTTTGCTTTTATTATAAAAATACTGCCTTTTATTTTATGTGACCGTATGAAAGAGAAGGAATATAGAGAAGCTTGAAGTGCACTGAAAGGTGATGAGGTTTTATTCATTCTTGACTGAAGAAATAATTGACCAAATTGAGGAAAACTAGAATTCCAAGCAATTTGTATTTTTTACATATACTCATATTATTACTAATTAGTTAAATTATTAAAACGCTAGTATACTAATACTAGTATATAACTACGAAATTTATCCATATATTCTGGATAAATTAACAATATAAATAATGATCATTCACGGTTTGTTGATGATATTAACATGATTAACATGAAAAAGTTTTGCTTACTGAAAGTTAATTATGGCTTAACAAATAATCACTTGTAGATAATCTCTTATTGGAGTAAATTATTTGTTATCGAAGGAAACTAATTTCTTAATTTCCTCGTCTAACCTATTACGATATAATAAATAAACGAAACATTTTTTATGAAGCATTGACAAACGAGATCAGATCCGTTTTTTCATATTAAAATAATTTATAATTCAATATTTCATTTTGCCGCCATTAACTCAGTCCAAACTCTAACCCGATGTGATTACTTTCCAAAGCGTTTTGATCCGCTGTCTTTCTAACCAGATTTAAAACGTTAAGGTTACCATCATTATGTGTAAATCATCACCATATCAGCCATCACACACGCCATTTATCACTTTCCGAGTGTATGAAAAAAACACGTCTGTAATCTCATTAACTCTACAAGTGAAATAACTGTCAACATGGTCACAAAAGTGTCTGATGAAAGTGATAACGTTCTTGAATCATACGCAAGAGAATTCTGAAAGGAAGAGTTTTATTCGAGTTCAATTTATCACATACAATTTTTCTTATATATATTCGCATCGTACTCTTCCACGATTTCTTTATTGGCTTTATAATATTAAGCGTATAAATATTTATTCACATGTGGAAAATACAAAAGAATATTGCATGAGAATGTGTTCAGTTCAGTGAAATGAATAAAGAATTTTTCAAATTTTTTTCTTTAATTCTGAATACGTTGGTGTGTATGTGATTTCTTTTTTTTCTTGCCTAAAAATCTTCACAAATTGAATTTTATAAGCTAAGAGCTAATACTCTTTTGTGATATAATTTTCTAAATTTCATGAAATACTCTTTAAAACAAAAAAAGATAAATTATTATCAAAGAGAATAAAATTAAAAAATGAGATAAAAATTGAAAGAAAACCAAGTGGAAAACTTCCACTCCCTTCGAATCTCGCGAAACAAAATGGTCAAAGGAAAGAATTGTATTGCGTTGAATTCAAAATGAAATTCTGAACAAAACAAAAACCAAATATAAAATGGAAGCATCACCGCACCGATGTCATGGTACCGATGTTATCAAGGAATGGATAAAAATACGTAACACAGATTTTAATTGCAGAATTTTTTTTTTCAATTTTGTTGCTTCTGTAGCGCGGACTCATATTAAAACCGTGATATAAAGTATTTCAAAGAGAAAAAGTGTATGCATGAATCGCCATCCAAATTAACCACGTGATAGCCCTTTTTATTAGCTACGCCTTTTCTTTTTTGCCAGTCATTTTACAAAAAAACTAATGCGGCGAGTTCAAAAAAGAAAAGAAATTAAATGTCAAAAGAAAGAGATTAATTGAGTTTAGTTTATAGTTTAGTTCAAGTATTTATAGTTTAGTATAAGTGAAGAATAGGTGCTTAGCTTCAATTTAAAGAATAAAATTCAGAGATTGGACTCACTCCTCTCCCCTATAGTCCAGGGATTATTAAGGTTTTTCACTCTTCTGCAGTTTGGGAGTTATAGGCTATTGCAAATGCTTTATCATTACAAATTGTTTATATGAAAGGTCATTTCAATACCTTTATTTTCAAAAATATCGACAAATTCTGATTACGTAAAAATAAAAGTAAGAAAAACTGTTTACATCAAAACAATAAGACTTTACATTATCAAGAGAAAATTCCTTATTTGAGAGTTTCATTACTGACGCGACCAAAGGCCGCCAATATGCAGTGAAGCCTGCGAAAAGGGTTTACATGACCAACAGCATTCTGTTCCGCTGATTGTGGTTTGGGATATCTGGATACATATAAATAAGAATGTGGCACGCGTTCTTTCTTAGAAATAATTTTCAGAAAGATATAATAAAGTAATTTTTAGTAATAACAAATATTAAAATAATAAACATAAAAGTTTTAGGTTTTTAGGCTTGTCGAAGAACGCAAATTGAATTATTCATACAATAAATAATTTACATAAAATGTTGGAAACCTTGTGTGACATTGTGATTCCATTGTTTTCAATATTTGATAATATTTTTTGTTTATTTATATACCCTATAGTGTATAATCACTCATTTCTTCTGTTTGTAACGCATTAACGAAGACGGGGCAGGTATAGAAATATATATATATATATATATATATATATATATATATATATATATATATATATATATATATATATATATATATATATATATATATATATATATATATATATATATATATATATATATATATATATATATATATATATATATATATATATATATATATATATATATATATATATATATATATATATATATATATATATATATATATATATATATATATATATATATATATATATATATATATATATATATATATATATATATATATATATATATATATATATATATATATATATATATATATATATATATATATATATATATATATATATATATATATATATATATATATATATATATATATATATATATATATATATATATATATATATATATATATATAATATATATATATATATATATATATATATATATATATATATATATATATATATATATATATATATATATATATATATATATATATATATATATATATATATATATATATATATATATATATATATATATATATATATATATATATATATATATATATATATATATATATATATATATATATATATATATATATATATATATATATATATATATATATATATATATATATATATATATATATATATATATATATATATATATATATATATATATATATATATATATATATATATATATATATATATATATATATATATATATATATATATATATATATATATATATATATATATATATATATATATATATATATATATATATATATATATATATATATATATATATATATATATATATATATATATATATATATATATATATATATATATATATATATATATATATATATATATATATATATATATATATATATATATATATATATATATATATATATATATAATATATATATATATATATATATATATATATATATATATATATATATATATATATATATATATATATATATATATATATATATATATATATATATATATATATATATATATATATATATATATATATATATATATATATATATATATATATATATATATATATATATATATATATATATATATATATATATATATATATATATATATATATATATATATATATATGTATATATATATGTATATATATATATATATATATATATATATATATATATATATATATATATATATAATATATATATATATATATATATATATATATATATATATATATATATATATATATATATATATATATATATATATATATAATATATATATATATATATATATATATATATATATATATATATATATATATATATATATTATATATATATATATATATATATATATATATATATATATATATATATATATATATATATATATATATATATATATATATATACATATATATATATATATATATATATATAATATATATATATATATATATATATATATATATATATATATATATATATATATATATATATATATATATATATATATATATATATATATATATATATATATATATATATATATATATATATATATATATATATATATATATATATATATATATATATATATTATATATATATATATAATATATATATATATATATATATATATATATATATATATATATATATATATATATATATATATATATATATATATATATATATATATATATATATATATATATATATATATATATATATATATATATATATATATATATATATATATATATATATATATATATATATATATATATATATATATATATATATATATATATATATATATATATATATATATATATATATATATATATATATATATATATATATATATATATATATATATATATATATATATATATATATATATATATATATATATATATATATATATAATATATATATATATATATATATATATATATATATATATATATATATATATATATATATATATATATATATATATATATATATATATATATATATATATATATATATATATATATATATATATATATATATATATATATATATATATATATATATATATATATATATATATATATATATATATATATATATATATATATATATATATATATATATATATATATATATATATATATATATATATATATATATATATATATATATATATATATATATATATATATATATATATATATATATATATATATATATATATATATATATATATATATATATATATATATATATATATATATATATATATATATATATATATATATATATATATATATATATATATATATATATATATATATATATATATATATATTCCTGCTGAGAATAGCTTCCTGAGTTGATTTAGCCATGTTTGTCTGTCTGTTTGTCTGCGGAAATCACTATTGAGATTGAATGGAAAGAAATATCGACATGAAATTTGGCACGAATATTCATTGGCATTACAGACTGTTTGGGCTTGAAAACAGAATAAAGCGGACCAATGTCACGCCTAGCTTTTATCAAAAAGACCCTTTTAAAGGCCAGATTTTAAGCTGAAATTTTATACCCGAAATGTAAGCATCAGATTTTATCACAAAGGACTGCTTTAGCGAAGGTTGTGTTGAAGATGATTTAGTAGATCTAAAGTAACCAAGAAAAAGGATTAAGAAAGGTGCGCGAGCGAGAAATCTATATCACAGCGGGTGTAGAGTATATAAGCTTCGGCGTGACGGAAGTTAGCGTTTTTACTTGGTTAACTTTGAAAAAACCGAAACAATTAACGAGTCAAGAATTGATTTGTATTGATATTTAATGGTCTGCCCAATGACTAAATGTATCGTGATTCAAAAATGAATTCTTTTCCACGAATACACTTATCGTAATGTAATTTGATTACGTTTATCAGAGAAAATGCAATTTTTCGTGACCTTTCGATTTTGGGTAAGAACAAAACAGAGAATCCGCCATAGTGAAATTGATGACATTTCATTCTTGACAAATGTGGATGTTATGTAAGCATAAATATATGCAACCAATAAATTTTGGCCAGATTTGTTAAAAATGTTATCATATTTCTGTAGAGGCAAATCATTATATCCCCATCAACAATTTCACACGACATAATTACCAAATTAAAAAAGATAATAGAGAATGTAACCGATCTTATTTTATCTCTTATGCGGTTTCAACCTTTAGATCTAGGAACGTGATTTTGAAATCCAAACGTTGTATAAATTTGACAAAGCTTTTGTTTTGGCTGCTTCATAGCATTTTTAATCAACACCGAGAACGGAATGGAATTGCTGAAAGTCCAGTACAAATAACGTCCTCGCTTTGAAAATATTAGATAAATCTTAGTCGTTTCTCATGAGTCGTTTCGTGCATCAGCAATCATCAGTGTACCAGCATTTGAAGTCATCTTATTCTAAGACAAATGTCAGAAATTCTGCAGTCGCCTAATTAGGGAGTCAGCAAGGCAAACTGACCCTCAAATCTATTGCAAATATTGATCAATACAAATGTAATCCTATTGAAAATGTTGCTTTAGTTTTATTTAAGTTAAGAAGATAAGGAGCAGATAGGATCTGCTCCCATCCATCATCCCGTCCAAAATGAATTAACAAATATATACCCGACCATCGGCTCTACAACAAAAGTTGTTTCATCTGGTCTTCATTATCGGAACGTAACACATTCGACGCATGACATACGCATTATTGAAAAAAAGTAGTTGAGAGAAAATCATAAATAAATCTAAATCATTACAATAATTTTTCTTAATTAATGACTGAATTGCTGAATGCATGACAATGAACGAACGAAAACAAAACCAAAGTGCAAAGTAATGAAGCACTTGCTGGATGCATGACCGCAAAGTTTTAGAAAAAAACGGAAATGCAGCAGGCGTTGGTGAAACTACGTGAGCGGAATTTTTTCCGCACTAAAATACTAAGGAAATCCGTCAGCAACAACAATACAAACGTCAACAATAATAATAACAACAACAGCGATAACAATAGTTTCTATGGCAAAAAATGCGAGGAAGTGAAAATACATAAAGCATTTAACCTCAGTCTGTAGACGGTGGTATTACCGCAAATATTCTTTCTTCTATTCCTTCTTCTTCTTATTATTTTTCTTGTTTCGTTTATTATGGTTCTTATAGTTGTTGTCGGGCTTTGGAAATTGCATTCGGAAACGATTTTTCAAAGTTCTGAAGCTAAAGAATTTGAAAAAGTTTCATACTACGTGTCGGATCCCTGCGATATAACTTTTAAGCGCGCAGGATGGAAAGATGGATGGATAGATGGCTGGATAAATGGAAATGATATGCTCAAGGTATTCATAAATGATGTAGAAAAGTGAAGTTTTAAAAAAAGATTTTAAAAAGGTATGAATTTATCACGTTTTATTGGAAAAGGAGTGAATATGTCTTACATTTTATACCCATCATACATCTTACACACCTTAGTTGTTTTCATTTGGAATTGTCCCCAAAATGCATAAAAATTTAATGTACAGTAATTTAATTCGTCTTTAATTTATATAAAATAAATACTTAACCATTACCCGCAAGGCTTTAGCTTTCATCAATTTTCTGTCCTATTCATATTTTATAATTTTATATTCCAAATACTATAATCCTCAACAAATAAATAACATCATAAATAGCATTTATAAGTATATATTTGTCAAAATATTACACGATAAGGATTATCGCAGATTTCAAATTTTATTCTGCCAAATTCAAATAAAATATTTCGACGAATTCATTGGAGATAGTCAAAAACTTATATCAATAAAAATTTTCTAACTTTTATATTCATTTTGTTTTTCTTCTTCTCTTCGCATCTTTTGAAAAATTTAACATTCATACAAATTGAGATTTATTCGACACATTACTGTTACGACTAGTTTGAAAACGAAGTATGTGTGCGTGTGGGTGTGGGTGTATGTGTGTTTGTGCCTGTGGGTGGGTGTAAATGTGTGATCCCACCACACATTCTGCATACAATAAAAGGATATAAACCAAAAACGATTTTCCAAATCGAATCAGCATTACATTACATTTGACAAATAACCACGAGTATTATATTGGATCTTCAAATCATTTATCAGAAGATTGTATAGAAGAAACCATCACTCGTAATTTTTATAACCATTTTTCAAATTTTCTGAAATACAATGCAAAATGCGAGATGTATATAAAGTGTATGGATTACACCATATTGTGGTTAGCCTCAACGCCGACGTTATATCCTATGGTATCAAAATTAATTACATGGATCGAATATACGCTTCATTAATAACAATAAGACAGTTGTCATTCAATTATATTTGCATTAATTAATAGCAAAAGCTTCTTTTGTGTTTATTATTCCTAGTAAAGTGTATTATTAGAACATTTGGTTTTTATTCTTTTAAAGTGTATCCTCGTGAAGGAAGTTTTAAGGAAAAATCCGTAGTTAAAAGAATTAAATTAAGATTTCAGTATTAATTTCGTATTTAGTAAAGACACAAACCTTAGAATGTACAGAATCATAAAACTGATGATAGTACACGAGTTTAAACGGCTTAATCCTGTTAGATCAATTTAGATGGATACGAAAATAATTACGAAAAATCTGTATAGAACAAGAAGAGAAGTAGCGATGAGCTTAAGTATTAATAGAAAGAGCAGGAAAAAGCAGAATTCTAATCCCATTCAATTATTTCTTAAGGAACGGAATGAAGATAGAGAAATTTCTAGCATAATTTTAAGCTCGGAATTTAAATTAATTCATTATTTAAAGTGGCACATAAACCGCAGCCTATGGTGCTTGAAATTTTAGTATCAAATTAATTCATTTGCAAATAAAATTCACGCATACGATGACAATACAATCCAGATGATAAAACAAACGCAAACAAGTTTGCAAGATAAATATTTTACGTAGGTTTTGAATCGAAGGTAAGCCCCTCGCAGCTCGTAATACGTAGCTCTCATAAATTTCGAATTGATAAGCCTCTAACAATCTAATAAGTCACACACAAGTATACAAAAGAATGGGTGTAATAGAGGTATTTATGTGTATATGTATGTTGTACAAAAAATCTAAATTTTTAAAATATTTCAGCAAAAACCGCATCAATTTAAATGTCTTTTCTAATTTAACTAATTTCTAATTTAATTCTAATTTAATTTCTTATCTAATTTTCTAATTTAATTGTGCTCTATAGAACTCAATTAAAACGTAATGAAAACCTGGTTTAAATTCATTATAGCGTTTAAGTTGCAGACACTTGTTTAACATCAATCCCTTTCTGAATCATCAAATTATTTAATTACTCCGCGCTAACTTTTTTATAATCACCTCGGTTTTATTGTTAAATTTCTACATTTTTACACTATTCTCAATTTTTGACTGCATGTCACGTACGAAATTTATACGCACATATACATGCATACATATTTGTGTGTGTATTACGAGTTATTTTGCTACGCGTTTAATCGACCGGTTTATCTTTTGCGGCTTATTTTTACGGTTGACTTTTAATGATAACAGCTAACATCAATTTGAATTTTGCAGCTCTATATAAATTTTGGAACAACCGCTCCTGCTCTTTTACCTTTCTCTTTCAATTCTTTTTCCCTCTTTAACCTAATTAAATCGACAAACAGAGCAATTATCACGGGATGCCAAAAATAATTCTTATCATCGGAAATTAAAATTTGAAATTAGAGAATGATTTTAACCTTGAAAATTATTTTGCTGCATTACTCGCGGATTCCATGAGCACGAAATAAATTTAATGATCAACATCTAAAAACCATTTCAAAAATTTCGAATTGACACTTACTTAAAATTCAAATTTTTAGTGTTAGCACAAAAAGGAATTTTGTAAAGGTGAAAGACATGAAGTCTCCCAAAAGTCTTCATAAACAATGTCTCGAAAAATTTCCAATTTTCATCAATATTTGTCAATGTAATAATATTTCTATTAGCCCACGCATTGGTAACAATAATTTCGATGAGTACATATTTCAATCTTAGTCAATCTGAAGGAGGTGATAATTTGTATACAAAAGAACTTTACATGGTCAGAAGAAAAATTGGCTGAGCACGTTTTAATCAAGATCGCGACCAAAAGCCGCTTTGAATGCTTTGAATTTGGAGGCTTATTGGACATTTTATCTAAGAATTTCGTAGCTTGTGTCCTACAGATTATGATTCATCGATATCATGATACTATACTGATAATGTATTTGTCTGACATATATCGAAAGCTTTGCCGCCAGAAACGGCCGCGTCTTCCTTTAAAGCACTTCTAGCAGATATAGTAAAGAATCTGGAAGTGTCCTGAATATACTGGAATATTATAGACATAACTTTTCTTAGGAATTTCTAGTACAAAATCAAAGAAATTCGTTATGAGAAATAATCTTCGTACTTCGTATACTATTAGTTCATACTCGAATACTTCAGTGGTTTGATACAATACAATACTTTCACTAATCAGACCGTTATGGCGTCCGTCTTCAAATTGCTCTACCAACTACAACAATTACCTGTGATCTAGTTCGCGTTTATAACCGTGTTGTATATCCCCATTAATGCCATAAGTGAACGAATGATTCATATTCATATCATGTTGAGCTACAAACGGCGTGGGAATATTGTGTTGTTGTTTGAGAGTGATGTCATTACTTTGGATGAATGGTGGCTGCGTTGGTGACATTGTTCCATTTCTGGTTTCTGTCCCGGCAAACGATTTGGAACATTTACCGTTTTGCAGTTCCGATTCCTTTCCGGAAGAATTTAACACCGGTAATTCTTTGAATCCCAAAGAATTAGAACGGGCACGCAATTCGATGGGCGTGGCAGGTGGTGTACCGGGATTTAGAATTTCAAATGCATCTTGCGATATCTCAGGCATGATTTTTACCGAAAGGCGTAACACACTATTTTTCGCTTTTAATTTTTTTATAAAAGAAATTTACTTTGCTTTTGAGTATTTTGTAATAATTTCTTTTCTAACTATTGAAATTACTTGCAGTAATTTCTTTGTGAAATTATTAAATATTCCGTTGACGTAGAACGAGCACCACCGCGTTAACAAGAGCACCCCATCTATTTTAAAAATCAAATGAGACCGAGGTTTTAAAGATAGAGCGTATAAAAATATTGCTTATCAAATGCTTGACTGACTTGAGGCGCACGGATACACAATGGGTTGCCTCAGCGCTGATGAATTTATGGATTGTTTGAAAAAGAGGCAAAGAGGGAAACAGTTGATTCTATACTCCCGTAGCTTTCTCGCTCTTTTATACGTGGTCACAACACTTGATGTTGATAAAGTCAAGTTTGTTTTTACATGATTAAATTTATTTGCCTTTTGTATTCGATTATTTACAATCTCAGATATGGATTGAATAAATTCCAAAAATTGCCACTTTTCTATCTGACGTTGTCACTGATGATGCCTTTTCAATGAATTTGTTTTTACTTAGTTTAATATTTGCTTAGAAAATATATTCCAAATTCAGCTTAAATCAATAATAATAATTTAAAATCTAAAAGCATTACGATAGTCTTCCGATGAAACCGAGAACAGAAATTTCGAAAGTTTATTTTCTTTTGCTTTTCTTTAGAATCCTTAATATATTTGTAGAATTTCTTTTTTTCCTTTTAACAATTTATGGACTGGTATTCTAAATTGGAAACGTTGCTCTTTTTGTGTGCCTGAGTATTTTTCTGAGTAATCCAAGAAAATTTCCGACGTCTCTAAACGATTCCAAACAGCGTTTGTTCGGCGACTGATCGCGATAACGTAAATATCGATGCCTAAAGCTTACACTCTATAGCCGGTTTATTTTTGCCACGAATTAATTGAGAAGAGAACTTGTTGTTTATCGGTTCAGTTCAGTTCCGGTACTTCACTTCTACTGCCCCTTGCCAACGTAATTGCTCACTTTCGTTGTTTGTGGCTATTTAAGAGTACATTTTCTAAAGCTTCTCTCTTAACATTTCTCTTAAAAAGCAGCCTTCTTTGTCATTCATCAAAGTCTACAACTTTTGCAGCGCCGAACAACGCAATGTGCGTCTGACTTGAATTTAGCCATAATTATGTCAGCTAAATTAGCAAAAGAACAATTTCTTTGTTACATTTTTTTAAAATATACCTTTTAGTCGATTGACTTTCAAATGCTTGTAAATAAAACGTTTAATGATCAAACATCAATTAACTTCATTAAGAATTAATGAAGCATTTGTACGCGTGCCTTTATTGAGTAATAATGGCGTAATAATGGCGTAATAATGGCGTAATAATGACGTAATGGAAATTGATGGCGTGTATCGTTAAGTGGCAACAGTTCAGAAGACTTCAGAGTAATATCGTATAAATATTAAATTGCCATCAATTTGAACACTATTTAATTAACATTTTATAGATATCATTAACATATCATTAACATTTTAGAGAAATATTGTTAAGTTTAATTGACAAAATATCAATTTTATAGCAAATCTTTTAGAAAGTAATAAAGGCTGCAGACAATTTCTAAAATTTCACAATGGAAGATATATTTGCATAAAACATCATGACAATAACTCTTCTCGTACTCCTGCAATAGGGTTGCCTGCAAACAGATGGACAGAAACAAGCGGGGACCAATGAAAGAACAAGACGAAATCGATTCACGATCCGATTCTCGAATTGAATATACATGGTTTTCTTTATCTATTGTCTAATTTAATGCATACAAAGGATACAAAGGTAAGTCTTCGAGTATCGAAGGTTAAATAATTTAAATCAATTTTCCATTGCTGCAAAATAACTAACAAATGCATCACAAAATTCGAATGTATAGAGTTGATTTCCAAATTTAATGAGTCAGATATATGTGTATTCATACACACATGCACGTACATACACACCCGATGACGTAATGAGATACAAAAGAACAAAATAATTCGCTTCGTTTGTTCATTCCTTTCATCGAGTTCAACAAAAAGTTTTTCAATTTAGTCTCATTAGACGGTCATTTAAGCAGGAAAAGTAAAACTTTGTTGACGACATATTCCAGGAGGTTTGATAGATATATTTCAACAAAATCTGTTGTTTACTTTGCCCATGTCGTCAACGATTATTTGAGGCAACTTTACTGAGATAAAAGGACAGATTTATTTTCAACCGGAAATTAGGATCATTCAATGTATTCATGATACGGGGATGATTTATTAATAATGTACGTAAGTTATTCTACTAATTGTTCAATAATTATTAGGTATTGATAACATTTCAATATACTTGTGATAATTAATGATTTGTTATTGTTACTGAAACGATAATGCTGAAGGAAGTTGATGACTGCAATGCGATTATATTTATTATAAAGCAAGGAAAAACGTGAAGCAACTAACGAAGAGATATCGACAGTTTACGAAGGCTCATTTGGTCGTAACGTCGAAATTTCTAGAAATTGTTTCCTCGGAGATATCACCTTCTCTTCTTCAGAAAAGTTGTTACAATTTATAAAGTAGTTGACTGAATTGGAATTACCAGATGAATATGAAAACATTGGTAGCAATATATTGGATGAATTTAGTACCTCTCATTAAAATAATCACTTCCAACTCCAAAAACAGCTCACATACTTAAAACACGCAAAAAACACATATAAAACACCCAAAATTATTTCTAGAAGTGATTCCTCGAAAACGATTTGGTAAATTTTTAATATGATTTTCGAGTTTGCTGAACCCAAAGGACTTAACTGGGAAATACTTACTAATCTTTATACAGAGCTTTAAAGAATTAAAGAATAAAGCAATCAAGATTACTGACCATGGTTTTTTATATCGTCAATGATTTCTGTTCTATATATTAAGTATTCTCTTATAACCATTTGAATAAAGTTTTTGAAAAGTGGTTTAATTTCAAGTCATCCCATTTTTGTCATATGCCTTAAGAATCAATTTCCTGGTGTCATGTCCATTTCGAGGATACGCCTGAATGATAAGCCTTCCTCACAATATTTTGTTTGTTACACGAGGGCAAAGTATTTGGTGAATTTCTTACATATTCTCTTGCATAAAACTTGAACTTGTGCGGTTTAGTGCAAATATATTCAATTTTTAATTACCTGTGGGCCGCCTTGCGATAGTACTTTTTTGCTGGCACTTCGGAATTTGTTACTGGATTTGGGGAGGTAGGAGTGGCAACTTCAAATGAGGCTTCTTGCATGTTGTATGAAAACTAGAAGAGAAATTAGAAGGAAAATCATATTAATAAACACGTTTTTAACTCCATGAATATAACGGATGATATTTGATTAAAAGCTTTAGGAAAATTAAAAAACAGCATTAATTCATTTTCTGCAAAATTTTGAATATTTTCTTAAAAAGCAAATTTAGTTATTCCTCTCCGTGAAGGGATAAAATATAGAATACCACAAGTAAGGAGAATCATCCGAATGAAAAAAAGAGATGTGTGGTAGCAGAAACAATAAACAATAAAAGAACCACAAAAGCATTGCAAATGATATATGTACATAAAAGGAAGAGCCAAATAGTCATAAGCTTTACTTAATAGCCCCATAACCAAATAAACCAAATATTATGCTAATATTACTTTGTCACAGATATTACTTTATTAAATTACATAGCTTTATTACATTAGTAGCTCGTATTTAACTCTCTCAAGAGATAAAATTTTCCATTGGTTACTTTTTATTGATATAAAGATATTAATTTCCAAATTTCATGGCCAGTACGTAATATATTACATTCATATGCACCATACCATATCGTTCGATTGCGGAATTTCAAATCAAAAGTAGAAAACATTATTTGAGTAATGTCATATAATGTAAGGAGACAACGACGTTTTCAATTTATAACTTCTTCGTTTCCTCACAGACGTAACGGAGTCGGAAAACTGAAAGCATTCCAGGGATACCAAACATTAAAAGTTTCTCTCACTTTCTCTCTCGTACAAACACTTTGCGTCACATCAAAAACACAAATTACAAGGAATGCAGCAAGCCTTAAGAACTCTATCATAATCATGACAAAGTAATACAAAGTAGTAAAATATCAAAGAGGGTTCTCGAACGACTTGGTAGAAAAAAGTAATTAATTATTTTCTTGCAATTGAAGCATTTCCATTCTTTTTGATGAATTCTTATGCACTTCATTAGGAAATATCCACTAATGCCCAATTGATCATTATTCATTAAGCCAAATTGCGGAAAAATTGTGTGACAAAATATTAGGATGATAAATGAAAACGTTACATGCTATTATAATACTACCTTTTTTAAATTATTTCTCTATTCGATTAAAAAAAATACTTACTGGATTGTTATCGCTGAAAAATCTTGCTTTAAACGTATTCATTTCGTTGTTGTTATTGTTGCTGTTGGCTTTATTATTGTTGTTACTGTTGTTCCAATAAAAATGGTCGGCTAGCAAAAAAGGTTTTTTCTGAATACTTATGAATTGTTCAAATGTTTCGGCGATTAATAATATTCATTAATGTTAACATTCACAAATGGTATGGAGGGAAGTTATCCAGACGTTATTGTATAACTTGACAAAAACGTCATGTCGTTTGAAAAAATATCAGCAACGATAAAAACGTATACCGTCATATAAGAAATTAAATTATTTGAATATTATAGTCGGGGTAGAACATAAATTTAAAGTATTTTTCTAGAGACAATTAGAGATTCGGTGATTTCTTGTCAAAATACGTACTGAATCTTTCAATCCGTAGTTAATTTCTTGAGATAATTTAAATGATTTCCCTCGAGAACCGATTTTTAGAGTGGCTAAAAGTAGGCAACATATAATTTCAGCGAAATTAAATTATTATGCTGAAAAAACGAGTTAAACCAAAATGCAGGGCGAGTTGGAGGCATTATTTTACTGATTAATACAGTGGAACTACAAACCAGATATTCATTCAAATTTCTTCATATTTCAATCACATATTTATTTGAATTTAATCAGATGTTTTATTCTGATTGATAAAGCGATGACACACTATTTTTTATAAGAGGGCACTAACCAAAGGATACAAAACAAACAAACTGTTTTTGTTTTCGTTTGGCGAGGACTATCTATATTGCATATAGTCAACATTATCGTCATCATCATCAACCCACGCCGATGTGATAAATTTATTACCAAATGTTGTCGATAACTGTATAGCTTCTAATAATGTGGCCCAAACAGCATTCGACTAGCCGAAAATACAAAGCAAATCTGGAAAAAACATATTTTGTTGGTGGCTTTTGTTTGGGTAATTTTTCGAAAACAAAATTTTAATGCCATTATTTTTAAGTAAGAAACAGCATTTGAGACAACACTACAATGATATAAGAATTGATAAACTGTAAGACCGTGATGAGGAAAAAATTCTTTAATGCCTGCTTTCGATCTGTAATTTGAATCTTCAATCTATTTCGATCTATAATTCTCTTTATTTCTTTATTTTTTTTTTTTTTGTTCCTATTTTGTTTTTCTTTTTTGTGGCTTTTTCGGCCGCTTTTTATTTCTAATCCTACGATTTTACGCCATGGACGTCTACATTAAAGAACTATCATAAAACACACAAAACGCAAAAGTGGCAATCAGTTTCGTTTCACTTTCAAAAGCTTTACTTTCATTGCCCATACGTGTTTATAGGAAACGTTTTCTTAACTTATGAAACAAAATCGAACAAAACATGTTTTGTTATATTGAAAAATTGCGAATATATGGGGGGAAATTGTATAAAACATTAATATAATGCAATGAAAATAATGAAATAAACAAATACGATGGAAAATTTTATATTTATAAAAATCCACGTGATGATACTAGAATACTTTCGAAAATAACCTCGATGAGTATCACACATACGGATGAATAATTTTCCATAATAGTGTCGAAGTGTCTGCTGGCCTTATATATGTATACTTTATGTTATTTTGTGTTAAATTTAGAAATTAAATAATTTTTTCAAATTATTTATTACTAACTATAAATAAACATTATGTGCGGAATCGATTAGTAATTTATAGTATAATCATGGAAAGTTTGAAAATAGAAAATATTGAAATGACTGAAATTTTTATGCCACATCGATTTTGCCAGAGATTTAACGAACTCAACGTCGCGTTTAAGGTTATTTTCCGCTGAACAGAATAACAGAATAAAAAACGTAACAAGGATATGAACAGGTTTGTGGTTTCATTTGTCGAACTTTACGAGATTATACTGAAACTGAAAAATTCATTCATATAGAGAACTAGGTTATATTTTTAGATCAAAATAACAGCAATTAATTTCGAAATCCGACATTCGCATGTTTGAATATGTTACATTAGGTAATATATTAAATTTTCATATTTTTCTGATAGAAGTTTTAATTTGCAATTTTAGGTCGCTAATTTGAAGGTTCGTTTTGAAGCGAAGCTTTATTTGTCGTTAAGAATACTTTTCTAACCCGGATTTTTATAAAATTTTATCAGGATAATATTTAGCCCTAATCTGAAGTGATAAAATATTTTGTCGCCGGTTTAGGAGTTATGGATCATTAATTAGGAAAAAGGTATTATATATTTTAAAAAAATTAGTATATCACCGAAATATTGACGCCGACTGAAAGATTATTTCAAAGTTGGATTTAAACGTATTCTTATCTGACAGCAGTTTTTTATATTATTTTAGGATACGCTACCATTAGAGGTATCATTAGAGGAAATTATTGAAAGTGTCGATAAATTCATTTGAAGCCATACTGTCTTTGGAGAAAAATTTAATTAGCGAAACGCCCATCTCATCTCAAACGCTTTACATTTAAATATTGATGAGACCCTGGTTCCAAGGGAATTCGGTAGATTGATGATTATGATCGTTGTGATGGGTAAAGGTCGACAACGCAGAAACACTTGCATACAAAAAAGCTTCATTTCAACGATGAAATTGTGTTGAATGGAAAAATTTCACATGCCAAGAATAATTCTGTTGATTGAGAGTCCTGGCCGAAGCCCACCGTACCACCACCGTACCCACAGTACCGTTTTAAAGATAAAAGAATAGGCCTCCTAAAAAATATATTTTATTTCGAACCTTAACGTATTCATTTGGGAGAACAAAGCTGTTATTTCCTGAAGAAAATTATTTTCACAAATATTAGCATATCGTTTTAAGAATAATGTATGTTAAGACTTGAGTATTTTAATTTCTTTATGATTTTCAACAAAACATTAATTAATATTGGAGTACGCTGAAGATTTTAAAATTATTCTTAAGCTTATAGATGTCTTTTTAAAGATTTGGTAATTTGTTGATGTTTTTCAACAAAATTTAAATGGAGATTGAAGCATGATGAATATTTCTATATTATTCTTAAGCTTATAGATGTATTTTTTAATGATTAAGAAATTTCTTGGAGATTTGGAGATCAACAAAATTTGATTGAAGGTAGAAGCATGCTGGACATTTCTCAATGACTCTTAAGCTTGTAGATGTATATTTTAAGGACCTAAAATTTTCTGGATAATTCCCAGCAGAATAAAGCAGGTTGAACATCTTAAACGATTCTTAAGAATGATTTAGAAATGTTCAGCATGTTTCAATCATTACTCAAATTTTGCTGAAAACCATCAAGACATTTCAAGTCCTGAAAATGTATTCGGAATCTATTGTTTAAAAAATAATTCAAAATATGGTAGGGAAAATCTTTCAAATGTTTTCTCCAGTCTGAGAGCTACTTGCTTAACTGCAAATATATAGGCTCTAACTTAGTTTCATTTATCTTATGTTGAAATTTGTCTAAATCCAAGAAGACAAACTTCGGCTAAACACATTTTGCTTGACTCCAGTCCTAACGATGAATTATAATAAAAGGATTAAGAAATCTGAATTGCATACTCCATTTACTTTCTGTTTGTGAATGGATTTTCGTCAACTTTAGGCAATTTGTTCTAGATGATTTTGAACTTGCTTTATTTTAAAACCAACACGCTAAGACATTATAACTCATAGAGTATTATGTTTTCTTGAATGGTACGGTAGAGGCTTTTAAAAAAATAATTTTAAAAAATTTTATCTGAGCATTTGCTGTGAAAAATCGGATTTTCGTAAACATGTTTTTAATACCTCTTACTCACCCTATGAGAGACTCCTTGGAAATTGGTTCTCCAGGGGAGGGAAATCAAATTAATGTAAAGTGCACACTAAATAAAATGCAAGTGAATATCCTTAACAATTAAAAAACGACACGGTGGAGCAAAAATCAGAATATCAGCAAAGTTAACGTAATGGGGAGGGGTTGAGCACAACCCAAACAAAAAATTGACGCTGACCATGTCATGGAAATGATGCGTAAGACGATAAGATACATCTCCAAATACCTTGCAAAAGCTTTTCAATCGATGGTTCCCAAATCAAATTTAGTTAATTTAATGGCGCGCAGGAAATTTTTGATGTTTTCTTATTAGTATTCGCGGATGCTAATTTTTATCACTATTTTTTTCGCTTGCACTGCACTCTAATCATTCAATTCACAAAGCGAATATAGCAATTATTCTGTCTGCGATTTCTCAATCAATTTCAGATTATCACAAAAATTTCCACACGCGCCGCTTTTACAGCTAAAATTTTTAATAAAATTGTATCAAACGAGAGAAAATAGGACGTTTGCAAACGTCAGAAACAATGTTGTCGTGTTGAAGTTTCCGTGGTGAATTTATTTCATGAGGTAATACTGGGAATTGTTCAATTGATGCATATTAAAGTTAGCAATCTTTTTCGAAATGTATGCTGGAACAAGGGCGTCGCCAGCTTATGACTAAGGGGGGAAAAACGGGCCAATATAATGGAGGATAAAAAATATGAACACATGTTACAATCGAGACCTTGAAGCGTTACACTTTGGTGGAATTTGCCTTGATGACGATTGTAATAAGAACGGTTCTAATATCAATAACAATGTATAAAACTCCACAAGCCCTCAACAACACAATAACTAAACCAAACTTTTAAACGCAGTAATTATTTATTTTAACAAAAATAATGTTTAATTAAAACATAACCTACCGGGATTTTTTACAAAACTTTCAACCACTTTATCATTAAAATTGTTTAGGTCTTTGTTTATTATAGATCTGTGTACACTCATCATTGCCAGACCATTAATGCGATCCTCTGCCATGGTGCTTCTTAGCCATGTTTTCAGTCTTCTCATGCTGCTAAAAGATCGCTCTACTGTACAGGTCGTGCATGGTAAAGCGATCAAAATTTTTAATGCTGTTTCCGTTTTGGGAAAGAAGGGATTTGCTTCTTTTAGGACATCAACAACTGTTAGGTTTGTTAGATTAAGCCTATCGTGCCACAATTGCTGCCAAAGTTCGATTTCATTGTTTATGTTTGGTAAATCATAAAACTGGGCAACAGTTTCACACGTTTGTTTCAGATTTTCAGTTGTCATCTTTTGCATCTGCGCCGGGTGTAATTTTGATAATGCGAATGATGGTGTGTTTTCTTCAGCAAAACGTACTTCAAGGGAGGTGATAATTCAATCCAAGTATGGTATTACTAAAGACCTCTTCCAGTATTCTGAAGGGCTTTCTGCTGGATGGTTGCTTCTATGACGTTGTTTCCCCGTAATACGCGGCATTGATGTAATGTCCTCCTCCAGTCCGACTTTCTCTGCAACAACAGTAGCTTCTTTTATAATTTCGTCTGTCACTTTTTCCGGATTTTCACGGTGGTTTTTAATAAAAATTAAAATCCTTTTAACGTGTTCTGAGGCTTTGACCACGTCCAAAGCTACAGATTGGAGTACGTTGACAACGGGTTCCATCAAAGCCGAGTATTTGGCTACCAACATGATCCCGAGAATGAAAGAAATTCTAGAAGTAGCTGCATGCAGTTGGAAGGCACTTTTCCGAGTAGCATTATTTCCTTCCTGAGATAATGTTTGTAAGGCTTTCAGAATTGCTGCAAGATTTTCTTTAAAAACTCTGATGGTTTTGTGTTTCTCACTCCATCTTGTATCGCAAAGTCTGGAAATATTGGATATCAACTTCCTCCTCAAAACTGATTCCCGAAAAAAGTTTATAATATCTTTAGTGGTTCCCATGGCATTTCTAATTTCAGGAAGTGAATTTAGATCATTGATAACTAGATTCAGTTTGTGGGACGAGCAATGAAAGTAGAGGGCTTTGGTGTACTTTTTGCGTAAGATCGCTTGCACCCCTCCGTCTTTTCCTGACATCGTTGAACAACCATCAAAACCAAAACCAACGCATTTATTTACATCCAGGTCTTCTTTTGTCAAAAACTCATCTATGTTATGTGCAATCGATTTCGCATCCAAACCTTTTAGTTCAGTGAATCCGACAAACATTTCCTGAACTTCCTGTGTTTCTTCATCAAAATATCGCAACCCAATCGATAGCTGTTCAGTGCCAGAAATATCAGCTGTTTCGTCTGCTAGCACACTATATGCTGCTGCTTCTTTCACTTTTTTCATAATATCAGCCTTAATAACGCTTCCACAAATAACAATAATTTGATTTTGAATATCCACTGAACGGTAGCTTGCATTCTTTTTCCCTTGTTCAATGTGTTTCTTTAAAACCAAATCTCCCGCGTCAATTCGCAGCCTGTATAAATCCTCGAGAATACCTTCACCATAATGTTTACCTCTTAGTGCTACGTCGTGTGAGCCGCAAAACGTAATGCAGGAAATAATAGATCTTATAATTTTGCGATTTTCTTCAATAATTCCCTGGGAATATTTGTTCAGTTGCAAATCGACAGGCACACCTTCAAGGAAAGATTTAGCAGCTTTCAATGCTTCCTTATGGAAGTGGGTTTCAATGTGCTTTTTGCACTGCTCGTGAATATCTTTGAACTTACAAAAGGGCCTTATAGTAAATGATCCCAATATGCCTCTAAATGAATTTGGATTTGGTGGGAACAACGTACAATATTTACAAAATGCTCCTTTTTGGCGCCTAGAATATACCAACCATGGAGAGTATGTTTCCAACCAATAATGGTTAAATTTTCTCTTTAAATGTTTTGCATCTTCTGCAAAGTTATATGTTGCGGAAGGGGACCAACAGTTTTCAATTAATTCCTTCTTCTTTTCGGGTGATAACATATGTGCTCGTCCAACATATCGCCCAATATCATTTTCATTGCAGTCATCTGAGTCATCCATCAATGAATCAGGATTCAGCGCCATATCTCTAGAGGAACTTGGTCTAGGTAGTTCCTGCGGTTGAACATAACCTGTTGTGGTTGTGGTGTCCGACGAAGACACATGCGATATTGTCGTTACTTTCTCCTGTTCATCGCTGTCGCTACTTGACCCATCAGTTTTTTTTTCGTTTCAAACTTCCTGCACAACAAAACGTTTTGATAAAACTTAATGTAATTAATAAAATTTTTATGGGGGAGCAGTTATGCATTGCTCAATTACTTATAAATATTAAAATAAATACTCAATTGTATTTTTTAACTTTATTTATATCAAGGATCTGTTTTAATTTGTATTTAATTGCTACCAATATATTTTTACACTGTTTAATGGCCTTGCGTTTTTGTAAATCTGATATAGTCATGATGAAAATGGCGGCGATTTTAAAACTGATGTCAAAATCTTAATGTTAATCTGAATATTTCGATACTTTCCATAATATACATTAAACCTTATGAATTTATTTACGTTTTGTGTTCTGTCAGCTGATGCAGAGTTTTGCTCGCACGGCCTTAGGACTTTGTCGCTTTGGCTAGCTACATTTGATCTCTAGGGGGGGGGGGGCAACTGCCCCCTCTTCCCTACCTTGGCGACGCCCTTGTGCTGGAAATAGATTATGTTAATAATCTGGTCCACTTTTTTTGATGAGTCGTGTTGTAACCTACTCACTGATCGAAATATAAGGAAGGTTAAAGAATAATTAAAGAAAATCTAATGAATGTAACTGATTCTCCATGCATTCATCATGCTTTTAGGAGAGCTTGTGAAAATGAAACGGGTACCGAATAGAAATGAAACAACGTCGAAATCATTTTAATATAGCTAAACAAACGAATGGCATTTCACTAGTAGATCTTTAGCCCGATTAACTGAGTCTGTAAAAACGTAGTAAACGTACCAATAAAGGCACAAAAATGTGTACACGAGCCTAATCTTTTTCACCAGATTGTTGGGTGGTAAAAATTGCTGTCAAAGAATTGTGCCGGCGCGAGAGAGAGAATTAGTTTGGTCAGTAATTTTAAAGCCGGGTGTTTTAAAAAGTCAAACAAATAAAATGTTACGTTAATAACTTGATTTAGCGTATGGTAAGAACAAAATATGTTAAATAACATTCAAACGATTCATAAGCACAAACTGAGCAGAAAATGTGAACTCGAAATACATTATTGCAAAGAAAAATAATAAATAGTATGTAATCACTCTTTGGGTATAAGAACACTGTAGGTTTTTTTTTGTAAAAACATTCATAAACATTCATACTGCGGTATATAGAAAGTTTGGAATATTTCTGATAATAATTTAATATAGATCGTCGGGCCCTATCGTATCTTGCTTAAATTAAAACATTAATACTACAAATTATATATTAATGTACTCATTTCACATCTTCGAAAGTCTTGTTCGTCTCGTCTTTGAGATTGCTTTACAACTATATAATATTATGTATAGCTGTCGCTTTACTGAATATAGTTATGTCCAACAATTAAGAGGGAACAGGAAACCCGAGACGAACAAGACATATGAAATCAGTCATTAGGTCGGAAAATACTCATTGTAATTAGCTTCATGTACAGCTACATATGAGCTCCTATATATGTCATGAATTAATAAAATAAAATTATTTAAAGTTGGTCAAATTAATATATGGAATGAAACATATATATATATATATATATATATATATATATATATATATATATATATATATATATATATATATATATATATATATATATATATATATATATATATATATATATATATATATATATATATATATATATATATATATATATATATATATATATATATATATATATATATATATATATATATATATATATATATATATATATATATATATATATATATATATATATATATATATATATATATATATATATATATATATATATATATATATATATATATATATATATATATATATATATATATATATATATATATATATATATATATATATATATATATATATATATATATATATATATATATATATATATATATATATATATATATATATATATATATATATATATATATATATATATATATATATATATATATATATATATATATATATATATATATATATATATATATATATATATATATATATATATATATATATATATATATATATATATATATATATATATATATATATATATATATATATATATATATATATATATATATATATATATATATATATATATATATATATATATATATATATATATATATATATATATATATATATATATATATATATATATATATATATATATATATATATATATATATATATATATATATATATATATATATATATATATATATATATATTAT